>CM070598.1:61312413-62671040 GCA_036346395.1 Hsuehochloa calcarea
TTAGTCACCCTGAAATAAAAATCAATAGATAGTAGTTAAAACGTTCAAGCTTCCTAGGTAGCATTGGATCCAACATAAGAACTTTTCTAGTTTGTACAAGTGTGACTTCATATGACAATTTTATTTGCCTCTATAGTTTCAACAAAGTAGTTTTCAACCCAACAGCATATCTCAAGATGCAAAGAAATAAGAACACCGAATTCACCAAGTTATCGGAAAAGAACAACATCATGTACTACAATCCTAAGTTATGCGCAACACACAAGACATAGAAACAAAGGAAATGGACTAATTAGCTCCTTCGCCACACCAATTTGCTCGCAGCATAAAAGCCGTATAGAACACAGTGAATTGAACTAATTAAATTAATACATTGCTAAACTGCTACAAAAAATGTAAAGTTCCCCACATAGTCCAGCTGATAACATTAGCAACACCCAAAAATAGTCTATAGAAAGCAAATATAAATACAGTAGCAGTTGCATTAGCATTTCTCTAGAAACTCCGATCGTTGATCCAAAGTGTCAGCTAGGCATCTTGGTTAAAAATCACCATGGTAACAGTACGCTAGGATTATATTGTAGAAGGTTGTTTGACACTATCAACAAAAGAAAGAAAATGGATGGATCCTATATGACCCTAGCCAGAATAAGTAAATAGCTATCTGAAACATAATAACATACAAACTGTAAAATAAACATACCAATATAGATTAAGAAATAGAAAACATACCGCTAACACAAACACCACCTGTTCCATCACGGAACGTGCCATGATAAATAGGCCGCTGTGGTAATTCACATGCTTCCTAAAATGGCATCCCGAAGCGGTAACTGAAAGTTGCAGCACAAACATAGGGCAACTCCAAGATAATATGAGCAGGCAGCAAACAAACATATCAGAGGTTAAAAAAATGTACCCTTCGTCTATACCATAAGCATGTAGGTAACCTGAGCCAACAGAGAACTGGTTTCTCTTGAGCTTTACGCCCTCACTATCAACACAGTACAACCCAGGACCCTAGATCAAGATAGAGAGCATCAAGCATAGAGCAGCATACAGCTAGAAACAAAAAACATATAATCAAAAGCAACCATTAACCTTCTCGGCCCATACAGCAATCATTATACCAACTAACAGCCCCATCCCACGGTATGAATAAAGGATGCTAGTCAATAGCTTTGAAGTAGCGAACAGAGATCCTTCATCTGCTCGCAAGCTCATGGAGTTATCACCAAAAGAACCCAATATTAGTCCTACTGCAAAGATGAAATGCAAGTAATAACTATAGGCCTCCACAATCGCATCCAACAAATAGGTGGCATATCGCTGACTATCCATATACATACATATTTCATTATAAGTTCATATAATTCTCACCATACACATAACATGGCTCTTCTGGATCGTAAATATGACCATACTGCATAAACACAAGAACATTTTAGCTTAAACAACACAGAATAGAAGAACATCTTATCATATACACTCAAAAAAGCACATGTTACTAATAAAAAGATGATGTGTGCATCAGGTCGCAACTCACAATGATGGTAGAAGGTCATGATTTCATAAAAATATCCCAAATAAGCATAAAAGAACCAATGATAGCATTGCAGCTTTTGTTTAATACTCTGTAATAGAAACTGTTAATAGGTAGTACTGGTCTTTATAAGCAATTGGACATGGTAAGGAAAAAAACAACCAAAAAGAAATATATCATCCAAAAGTTGACTCGGACTAATCGTATGATTAGTCACCCTGCAATAAAAATCAATAGATAGTAGCTAAAACATTCAAGCTTCCTAGGTAGCATTGGATCCAACATAAGAACTTTTCTAGTTTGTACAGTGTGACTTCATATGTCTTAACAATTTTATTTGCCTCTATAGTTTCAACAAAGTAGTTTTCAACCCAACAGGCATATCTCAAGATGCAAAGAAATAAGAACACTGAATTCACCAAGTTATCTGGAAAAGAACAACATCATGCACTACAAATGTATTGAATAATAGCCTTAGGAAATAAGAAGGCTTTTTGTGCGGAAAAGTGAACTCACGATGTAAAATAATTGGATCAGGTTTCAATATGCAAGATCAAAAGAAATCGATGATTCGATACAAATGTGAGACGACAGATGGCTTGGATTTATAGCGCTATGTGTTCTACACTTCTCTAGGCATGGTCGATGATGACATTCGATGTGGGCGATTGTTTTGCCAATTGGCTAGGAGGATATGTTGGACATATGCTGGCGTGAGGCATTTATGTGAGGAAAAGTATATGAAAGAAGTAATAAAGATCAAGCGATAGAAGCATAGTTGATTAGGGAAGGCTAGGGCCATAGACTGGGAAACACACATAATTGGAGAATCTAAGTAGATGTACATGAATTGGCGATGTAAGAATAATACATACACGAATTGCGTGTCGAGAATTTCAACTGCAGCCCCGCCGAGACAAGCAAGCATCTTGAGCCTTATAGGTAGCATCTATATGTCTTGTGCCAACATAGACGTATGATTGAACAGACTATAGATATAATTCAGGAAACGAAAGATAAATAGCACGCATATTTCAAGAAACGAAAGGTATGTTTTGGTAGGCATATATAGCAGGAAGAAAAACGATAGGATAAGCCATTCAGACATGGTAGGATAGTGGTACTCTGTGGAAATAGTGCAGTAATGATAGTTCTAAAACCAATGAATACGGTCCAGTACCTGGGTGCATTTTTTCTGATTCAAAGTAGCGGTATAGCCTATGAATGAATAAAAGTATAGGCATGAACCTCCTAGGAAGCATCAGAAAACATGTCATAAAATGACCTGAATGTTATGCTAATCACCTGGAAGCATTCAGATAACACGCCATGAAATGCTTTGAAATCATGGAAAAGTATTATACGAAATAGCAATGGATGACACAAAAATAAGACACATAATTTCTTAAGCATATAAAAGGAAAATTGGGCAGAGGCTAAGTGTATACAACGGATGTACTCACTAATAACGAATCTTAGCTAGCGGCGAAGGAGGAAAGATCAACAATCGTGTAGAATCAAGCGGATCAAATGAGCGACTAAGAACAATCTCAATGTGGGAAGAACATATTGCTTGCATGTTGAAGGTCCTGTCCTCTAGGTAGTTTGTTTCTCATATCTTTGTTCACATATCAAATCTGACTCTCTAACATGATCTCCAATGTGGGAAGAACATATTGCTTGCATATCAATGTCATGTCCTCTAGGCAGTTTGTTTCTCATATCCTTGTTCACAGATGAAATAAAATCTCAATGTTAGAAACCACAAAACAGAGATATGCAAAGGGCAAAAATGTCCACATGGCCATCCTATTTGGCACAAGAAGCTAGCATGCGAAATTGTAATGGAAAGAAAAAAAGGAATTACTGCAGGGAAAAGGGAAAAAAATTGCATTAGTAAGCAATGCAGAGAGGTAGAGAGAGAATAAATCTCAAAAAAATTGAATTACGATGGGTACATACCTCTTACTTAATTTGAACCAGGACAAATTTTCACCCCATGGTTAGCACAAGATAATTTTGCAACGAAGGCTTCACTTTTGATTACGGTAACAACCTTGAAACATTTAGACAACATGTGATTAAATCCTTCGAAATCATGGAAAAAATACGAAATAGTTAGGGACACCAACATTCTGTAGTATCACCGAAGATTTACGTGCGCAGCAATATAAAAAATGGGAAAATGAATAGAAATAGTGGTGTTGTATGTGGAATTTTGAGAGGCGATTAGCTAAAATGGACATAGAGAATAGATACACAATTATGCTGCAGAAGCTAGGCAACAAATAAAAAATGCTATGTATTATTGTGCGATCGGTTATTGAAGAACACATAAGAGAGCTAAATGAACTATTTAATGGAAGTGTTAATGTATTCCTAATAAGCGACACATACAACATTTAGTTAATGCAATGTATATCTGAGATGACTATATACCGATTAATGTAATGTATGGCAACGAAATAAGCCCTACAGATATGTAGCTTTTTATCTGGTAATTTAGAGGGCAAACCATCTTGACATAGCATATATATAATCCAATAAAATAGTTATCAACCTGAGGTATTGATTAAAACGCGGCACTATTATATACAGGAGACATCAACCTAAACCATCGACTAAAACGTGGCACAACTATATACTGAGGATACACCATGAGCACAAAAAAATTATGTGAGAATATGATGTGACAATTTATATCCAAAAGAAAATCTAACAAAGAAATCCAATCAATAAGATAATCACATCCGGGATCTCAAAATTACTTAGTAGTTCGGATTCCTCTGCTCCTATAGAGGATTTGCATCATGAATAACCATAGTCTGCGAAGGAAACCAATTTAATGATTTAGCCACATGAGACATACGATTGTGTTGTCTTGGCTATGTTCATGAAAGGGAAAATGGCAGAATACTAACTCTAACATACGTGGACATAGTTTGCATGTGTACTGATGTAAAGGGGATAAGAATTCCCAACGGATTCAGATAACCACCTCTCAAAACGTGGCACAATTATATACAGGAGATACCACGATCAGTAAAAATATAGTTTATGCGAGAATATGGCATGGCAATCTAAAGGCAAAAGACAATTTGACAAAGAAACATATTCATGAAGAGATCTTTCTGATTTAATAGCATTTTGGTAAGAATACATTCATGATAATCATCACCAAATGTGGTACCTGAACAATAACAAAAGATGAATAATGCTGACTACATGACATGAAACACAATACGGACTGTATGGGCACCAAAGCTTCGACAAAGTTCTGATTATCATTTTTGCAAAATGTCATTTTTTTTATTGGACTATGTTCCCAATCTGTTCAGATCTATGTGTTACATTTCAAGTCTGAATAGGTTCCATCCCTAACCAGATCCATGCATTTCACCTTAGGTTCTGAGGGGTTGTCCATGCATTTATGTGTAAATATTTCTGTGGAACTTTTGGATTACAAAAAATGCAAAGTAGCAGTCAGTCGAAATGAGTCTATTCTGTACAACATGCATTTTAACATGATGCATATCTTAGTCTATCTTTTCCTAGCTTGACAACCTTTGGAGTTCTTGAACCATTGCACGCGAGGATATATTTAATTAGCCTCAACAGCCATTGTTTTTCTAAGGAATCAACGAAATGGGCTGGTACCTTCAAAGCTCTGGTCCAAGCTTCCAGTCCTTTTGATTAGCGGATCAAAGTGAGGCTTGAAGTAGAGCACTCCTTCAAAGGAGCTGTAATCTGCAAACTGTAGCAGAAACATCACCATACATACTTGTAAGTGTTTTCACTTTGCATCAATTAACTTCTTCTAGCAAAGTAACGATCCTTTGATTCTCTCATAAATATCTTTTTTACTCTAAAAAAATGTTATGATTCTTAGAGAAGTTCAAGAACAACTTTTTGTTGAACCTAGAATGGTAGACATTAGGGTCCAAGAACCCCCTATTTCCAGATCCCAGTCAATGGTGTACAGGGAAGGCGGTGGTGGGTACCTTGAGGCTGCCTTGCAATGGCGGCACCAGAAGTAGACCTTGTGGTAGACCGGTTGTCGGCGGTGAGCTTGTCGACCAGGCACACCATCTTGTCGAGAACCCCCTGTTTCCAAATCCCAGTCAATGGCGTATGGGGAGGGAGGTAGGTACCTTGAGGATGCCCTTGCAATGGCGGCACCTGAAGTAGCCCTTGTGGTTGCTTAGAGGCGTGGTGGGGTACTGAGATCGAGGAGGCGGCATGGGAGGAAGAGGGAGTGTCGTCGATGTCGGTGGAGAAGGGCGGGGAGGGAAAAGGAGAGAATGGATAGGAGGAGGTCTTTGAGGCGGTGGTAGGGAGGGAGGCAGCCGGCAGAGCGGCACCTAGGTGGCGACCGGCGGGAGATCGAGGGGGTTGCGGTGGAGAAGGGGGGAGCGGCGGCGCTGCCGAGGAGGGCGATGGAGGAGAAAAGGAGAGGCGGGGAGGAGACGGCCGGGTAGAGAGGCACCTAGGTGGCGGCCGGGAGGAGATCGAGGGGTTGCGGGGAGAAGGGGGCGGCGGCGCATGCCGAGGAGGCGATGGAGGAGAAAGGAGAGAGGTCCGTCGCGGTTGCCGGGAGGGAGACAGACGGGTAGGGAGGCACCGTCTGGCGGCCGGGAGGGAGATCGAGGGGTTCTTGGGGAGACAAGGGAGGAAGCGGCGATCTTGGCCAAGAGGCGACGGAGAGGAAAGGAGAGCGAGATAAGCGAGAGGGAGGCGACGGTTGGGGGACGGAGATCGGCGCGGCAAAGGAGAGCGAGGAGGGAGCGGCGGGGATGGTGAAGGATGGTGGCGTGAGGAGAGAGAGAAGGGGGACGAAGCTATGCGGTGGCGCGAAGCGTCTGGCGCAGAGGAGGGAGAAGGAAGGAGCGTGAGGCCAAAGAAGGAGGACAGTCAGGAGAGAGAGAAGCGAGGCGAAGACTCGCGAAGACGTAAATGGCGGGCGGCGTGGTTCGTTTGAGACCGCGCATTCCATGAAGCGCCTGGTAGCGAATCCGACAAATGGGTGCGAGGCTCGATCGGACGGCTTTCTTTTTAGGGGCGACGTGGCTAGCGCGGCTGGACGCCAATCCTACGCGCTTTAATAAATTAAGAGATACCAAGGGTTCATTCCTTTGTTCCAAAAGGCCACATAGGAAAAGTTTACGTAGGATTCAATTCCTGTAAATTTCCTCTAAAAATGAATACACGAAACTGAGGAACCGGGACCCCTGCCAAAATTTTACGAGGACTCCGAGCATTTCCAAACAGCATAAACTTTTTCGAAGGAAAAACCTAGTCCTATATATGTTCTATTTTCTGATTTTCTTAACACTGAAGAATGACAACCTTAACATTTAACAACACAAGCATATATAAACCTATTAAAAAATACAAGATATTCAAATGCACCCACCAAGTGAAACCACAATCTCAAAAGTCATAGCTATCACCGAGATAACACTATCACACAGAACATAACATGTTCAACAATAGTAGCACAGAACATTATTAAATCAAAACCAAACCAAAATATCAGCAACTCCATCTCGCGCATGGCAACATAAACCGAACATGTCGTGCACCAGTTGCGACAGGAAAAGGTAGATTGGATCATACCAAGCCATCACAGCTAGATTTCAGCAACTAATTGTTTGAGCTAACTTATTCACCTCCCTTGAAGTACATATCAAAAGAACGGAGCCCTCAGCGGCTTCGCCTGCTTGCGTGCTCGCGCGCGCAGCGAGCGGTTGTCCGGATGCTGCTGATCAGCCACCGGAGGAGCATCAGATTGTTGGAGGGAGCACAGCTGGGATAACGACTCCAACGGATTCGCTTCAACTTCTCCATATTCATGCTCAGCTTCAGGCATATGGTGCTGATCAGCCACCGGTGAGGCATCATCAAGTGGTTGAGGGGACAGATGGCGGGATTGCGACTCCAGCCCATTTGCTTGAACCTGCTGTCTGTGTCTACGCTCAGCTTCAGGTCCTGAATAATCATCCTGTGATACACCTGCTTTCCTCTGGGGTAAGGAAAGAAAATTCAGATTAAAACCTTGAACAGTTGTCCTATGAGAGATAATAACAAGTAAAATAGTTTTCTTCTCATCGTCCATTATCTATCTATCTATCTATTATCGTATTAAAACAGAATTAAAAGAGGTCACCACGTTCGCTTTTAAGGACTAGAAATTCCCATGTTAATTAGTACAAAAGAGAAAGATCGAAACCGTCGATTGTGGTGGATCTATATTGTAACAGACTAGATTAAAAGAAAGAGTCCAAACCAAGTACAATGAAATAAAATTTGTATACGAAATCCAACAAGAAAATAAAATTCGTAATTAAAAAATAAAATAAAATTAGCAATTTGATTTCGATACGAATTTTAAAAATAATCCGGAATAAAAATTAAAGAATAATTGGCAATTAGATTTATATATGAAATCCAAAAATATATATAACTAAAATTAGGAATAAAAACAAACTAAAATTAGAAACTTGATTTCAATATGAATTCCAAAGTAAAATCCCTAAATGACTGTAATTCAGAATAGAAAGAAAAATAACAATTGTATTCAGATATGAATTCCAAGAGAAAAATAACTAAAATTCGAAATAAAAAATAAATGAAAATTTACAATTTCATTTCCATACGAATTCCAAAGTAAAATCCCTAAATAACTAAAATTTAGAATAAATTAAATAAATTTAGCGATTTGATTTGTGTATGAACTCCAATAAAAATAGCTAAAATGTTGAATAAAAACAAATGTTACAACGATGATGGCACAAATGGTGTCGGAGGAGACACAGAAGAAACCACCACGTTCGCTCTCAAGGTCACGTATTTCTATTGTTGCTTCTGTGGATATCATGGGGATATGCTCCAGATCTTAGGATGATGTGACAATTGGCAATGGCGTTAACGGTTTGTCGTTTCACGGGTTTTCGACAAAGTTTGGATCTGTTCGAGCATTACGGGCGGGCGGGTCCGACCGCCATAGCATGGCGGTCCGACCGGTCCCAAATCGGCCGGACCGCCATGTCGGTGTCGGACCGTACCGTGACCAAAATGGTCGAATGGTGGGCCAAAAATAGGTGTTGTAGACAAGTGAGGGATCCTAATACACTTGGTCTCATAATTTTGGAGTCTCGATAAAAAGTTCTATTGGTTTAAAGTTTCCGATGGGTTTGGATTTTCGGGGTTGAAAATTGGCTAAGTCCTTCTGGCGGTCGGACCGCCTTTGGCCGGCGGTCCGACCGGCAAAGCCGCGGTCGACCGCCCTGAGGGGCGATCGACCGATCATCATCGAATGTCGCCCTTCGTGGCGGCGTTGCTCATTAGTTAGGTCAAAGTCATGAGTTTGATGCATATGTGTTGCATGATGCATGTTTTGACTAACGTGGGTCAAGTTGCGAAGAACTTGTTCCGGCTTCGATTTGCTTGTCTATTGTTGTGCGAGTTGCTTGGTGGTCAACGACGGTCAACGGCGAGGATGATCGGGGCGAGGCTTGGAGAGCTTAGGTCGAACGATCGGCGATCTTTGGGTGAGTCAATGAAATCAAGTATGGCATGTATGGACAATAATGACCGAACGCAGGCGATTCGGTCGGCCGGTTTGATCAAGCGGCGCGAGTCGGTGCAAGTGCCATGGTGGTTTCGGTGGGGCCGGATGGGAGAGACTTGCCGAGCATGGAGAGAGCCGTTGATCAAACTACACGTGGCGAGCATGCGAAGTGCTTGAAGATGGACTCGGTCTTGGAGAAGGACCGAGAAGGGTATTTTGGTAATCTTACCAAATATCACTTTGGTGACCTTTTGCCTACCCACGGCGCAAGGCGGCGCAAGAGAAGCGGTTTAGGTTAAGAGGTGTTGTAGACGGCGCTCTAAAATGCGTGCGTGTGTGACCCGTTTGTGTTGGGCCTTAACGGAGCCCATTTGAGTTAATCTTCTAGAAGGTCTAAGTCTCCACTATAAATAGAGGAGGAGGTGGTGCACCCCTTCAACTCTTTTATCATTATTGAAACCCTAGTTTTGGCTTAGGGAGAGGATTAGTGGAGGTTAGGGTTCTATAGAGTTTTGATTTGATCTTGTGCTCTTGGATTGAGCTTTGTCCTCCATTGATGGAGTGGTCAGTAAACCCAAACCCTATCAATCAATCCAAAGAAAGCTTTGATCAAAGATGTGTCTCTTTGCCCTTCTTCTCTCTATTTGGTGATTTTGAGTCTTTCTTTGATTCGCATGTTTTGATTGATTTCTTTACATGATATAGCTTGCTTTGACATGTGGGAACACATCTAAGATCATCTTGATCATCAATCACCCACGAGCAAGTTTTTGGGTCACGTTTTCGTTTGACTCGGTTTTGAACCATCCATCTCTCAAACTGAAAAATGTCGTAACTTTTCCATGGATCTCCATGATCTTCAATTGGAATAGGTTCTGACATCCTAGAGAAGGTGTGTTCCAAGTTTCATGAAGTTTGGAGTTATAGATCAAAAGTTAGACCTATTTGCAACCGTTTTTGGTGATTTCACTTGTTCATCAACTGGAGGTCGACCGCCCTAGCTAGAAGGTCGGACCGCCCTTGGAGAGGTCGACCGCCCTGAGTAGAGGTCGACCGCCCTACTCTTAGGAAATTAAGTTTGGTTGTTTTTGGTTGTTTTGCTTGGGTTTTGATTGGATTCAATCCTAGTCTTCCATTTGTCTTGGTATATCGATCTTCATAGCTTCTATAGCTATTGGAGTGAAATTTGTGTTGAATCTAATCGTGGTTGAAAAAGTGGCGTGCTCCTATTCACCCCCTCTAGTCGCCTTTTCGGTCCAACAAGTGGTATCGAGCCCTTAGTTCAATCTTGATCTTAGCCGGTCACCGAACTGGCGATGGATAAGTACTCCACCAAGCCGCATATCTTGATGGGCACGACTATGCTATTGGAAGAATCGCATGCGAGTCTTCCTTGAGAGCGAAGGACAAGCTATATGGGAGGTTGTTCGAGCCCCGCTCGTTCTTCCCGGTTATTCTGCCGGCTTCAATGACCCTCTTGGCTAACAACAATAAGGCAAAGAACCTCTTGTATGGTGGGCTTGGTAGGCAGGAGTATGATCGAATTTGCAATCTTGAGGCTGCATGCGAGATTTGGAACACCCTCGAAACCTACCATGAGGTTCGTCCCAAATCAAGAAATCGCATGAGACGATCTATAAGCGTGAATATAACAAATTCGAGATGCGTCTGGAGAGAGCATCGATGACATTTTCACCGCTTCAACAAAGTGATTAATCGGATGAAGGTCATTGGAATTGAATATTCTCGATCTGAAAATGCCACCCACCTCTTGGCCGCAATCAACACCAAGGAGTGGGAGATAAAGGCTACCGCCATTGAGGAGAACGTCAACCTCTCGATCGACTTTGGAGCTGCTCTATAGCAAGCTTAAGACTCATGAGATCAAGAGGATTGATCATCCCAAGAAGGAAAATATGGCCTTGGTAGCGGACCGCTCAAGAGAGCTTCGATGGGTCTTCCGAGTCTTCTTCGGATTTTCGCTGTCTTTGGTTTATCTGCAATCCATGAAGAGGAGTTTGAGAGTCTTCACGAGGCCGAGTTAGCCCTCATAGTCGGAAAAGCCACACGGGCCTATAACAATATGAGAAACAAAAAGAGAGGAGGTCCGTGACTTGCTATGAGTGTGGTGAGCTTAATCACATCAGCAAAGCGCCCCAAGTTGAAAGGAAAGAGCAACCACAAGGAAGGAAAGCCGACTTGGAAGAAGCCTCAATGGAACAAATCGAGATTTGATCTCGCCAAGCTCACAAAGCGACTCACCGGTTCTTGCCGCTTTTGGGGAACAATCCTTAGCGATGTGGACTCGGGAGCGAGGATGACAAGGAGGAGGAGATTCCTCAAGACAAGAAGAAGGGAAGGCCAAGGACTTCACGGCGTTTGCTTCATGGCCGACTCAGACGGCGTCGGCGACGATGAGGTACCTCTCTCCTATGATGTCCTTTCGATAGATGCGAAACTATCTTTGAGCAACTCATGAGCCAGATAAGGCGTTAGAGTATATCATGGCTAGGAACAAGGACTTAGAGTCTCAAGTAGATAATTTGACTTTAGAACTTGCAAATACTAAGACTCTTGAATCGATGAATGTTCTTCTGCCATGCCCTACACTCGAATTTGCTAAGCGCAATCTGCTCATGATATTGCTTTGCAACAACTTGAAAATGCTAGGACCGAGTTAGTTGAGGTTAAATCTGCTCCTTGTGAAAAATGCTTAGATTCCACAAGTTGGTTGCTCTGGTCTTTATTGATCCTAGCCTTTGCTCTTTTGCATTGAGCGAACATGAAGTTAAAGATATCTTAGAAGCGATTAGAGCTAAATATGCCAAGCTTAAGAACAATGTTGAGTCTTCTACATGTGCTTCATGTCCCGCTCTTAAACTTGAAATTGCTTTATATAAGGAAAAATATGCTAGAGCTATTAAAGGCAAAACTTGTGAGTCATGTGTTAATCTTGAAAAGAAAATGCTTATCTTAAGGATACCTTAGAAAAATTTTCTAAAGGTAAGAAACAATTAAACATGATTACGGACAAATCTAAGACTCCTTATAAGAAGCAAGGATTAGGATACAACTCTGTCCAAGATAATTCAAAGCCCCAAGTAACTCAAGTCTTGGAAAATGGGTTAGTTGAATTTAAAACCCAACTGCAAAAACTACTTTCAAATCTGCGGGTTTTGCCCAAACTTACATTAAGTCAAAGGGTGCTTCTCGGTGGTATCAAGTACCATTGCACCTATTGCAAGAAGAATGGACATTTGGTTGAGTTCATTGGCGTGGTTGAAAAATGATAAGAAAAATTTTGCTAGAATTTCACTCAATCAACCTAGAGCTTTTATGAGACATGGTAATGTAGAAAAGAGGAAACTTGGTTTAGGATTTGTGTCACATGCTCATCATCATGTTCCTAGACAGGATAACTCTTATGTTAAAGTAACCATTGCTCATAATGAACTTCAAACTTAATCAAGGATAGCATACGCTTTGCATACTACTCATGAGACATGTGTCTCGATCTTTGGGTTCCCAAGTCTTGTTTAACTAACTTGATGTTGAGACACATTGTTCTTCCGTGCCTTGATTTTCGTGGATTACCGCGGAAGAGGAAGGACACGTGGTTCGTCGACTCACTTATTCACGCCACATGACCGGAGACTCAAGATGGTTCACCTCCTTCACGCGATCGACGGGTGATGAATTCATCACCTTTGGAGATGATAGGCAAGGGCGGATTGAAGGAACGGGATCGATCAGGGTGAACGACAAGTTCATCCTCAAGGACGTCGCCCTTGTGGACAAGCTAAGGTTTAATTTGCTTTCTGTCTCTCAACTTCTTGATGATGGCTATGAGACTAGATTTAAGAAAAATGCTTGTCGGGTGCTTGATTAATTTGGTGAGCTTGTTTTGGGATTACTAGAGTTGCTAGGATCTTTGGGTGATTTTTCCGAATCTCTTCTTTGGTTCTCTCAAGTGCTTAATTTCATCTTCTTCTTCTGAGTTCTGGCTTTGGCACCGTCGTTTGGGGCACATTGGTTTTGATCATCTGACGCGAGTTAGCAACCTTGAGCTCATGAGAGGTTTGCCTAAACTCAAAGTCGTCAAGGATGCTGTATGTGCGCCCTGTAGGCATGGCAAGCAAGTTGCCGCCACACCCATCGCTGACTATGGTCATGGTAGACGGACCGGGACGGTTGCTTCATATGGATCTTGGTCCCGCTAGGGTTCGGTCAGTTGGTGGAAAATGGTACATTCTTGTCATAGTCGATGATTTTTCTAGATACACTTGGGTGTTCTTTCTCACTTCGAAGGATGAAGCTTTTGATCATTATCATGATCTTGTTCTTCGTTTGGCTTCGAACTTCCAAGTGCCTTGAGAGCGATCTGCGATGACAATGGCACGGAGTTCAAGAATGCATCTTTTGCTTCCTTTTGTCTTGGCGTGGAATTGAGCATCGCTTCTCCTCCCCACACGTCCCTCAACAAAATGGCGTTGTGGAAAGGAAGAACAGGACTCTAGTTGAGATGGCTAGGACAATGCTAGATGAGTATAGCACTCAGGAGGTTTTGGGCGAAGCTATTTCTCTTGCTTGCCATATTGCAAATCGTGTCTTTTGAGACCGTCTTTGGGCAAGACTCCTTATGAGCTTCGCTTTTGTAGAAAACCCTCTGTCTCGCACTTTCGAGTCTTTGGATCCAAGTGTTTTATTCTCAAGACAGAAATCTAGATAAATTTGAGTCAAGAACTTTTGATGGTTTATTTACGGGTTATCCTGCTCATTCAAGGGTTTCGAGTTTTTAATCTTGAAACTAACTTTGTTCAGGAGACATGCAATGTCACTTTTGATGAGACTAGCCACAGAGCTAGATCGGATATTTCGGTGATACACAGTGTGAGAGTATATTTGTAGAGGAAGATGATGATGGACTCGATGATACTCTTCCACTGCTTCTTTGTTGACATTCCTATTCTGCACAAGAACCCGCCGTGACTACTTCGCCTTGGTTGAGGCACTGCGCATCTTCATCATCGCAGACTGCGGAGGTCGAAGAGGTACTTTCTTCTCGGTCGCCACTTCACATTCAAAAGCACATCCGCGGATCGGATGATAGGTAATATCCATGAGCGAGTCACTCGCTCCGGTATCATGATCCAAACCTCTATTCTCATTACGCTTTTGTAGCTTCTTTTGAACCCCGCGATATATCACATGCTTTATCGATTCGAGTTGGGTCAATGCCATGCATGAGGAGTTAGAGAATTTTGAGAGGAATAAGGTGCGGAACCTAGTAGAACCTCCTAGTGGTCATAATGTTATAGGAACCCATTGGTCTTCAAAAACAAACAAAATGAGGATGGTTACGTGATTAGAAACAAGGCTAGATTGGTAGCTCGGGGTTTTAGCCAAGTTGAGGGGTTAGATTTTGATGAGACATTTGCTCTGTTGCTAGACTAGAAGCTATTCGCATTCTACTTGCATTCTTTGCCTCTAAGGGCTTTAGATTATATCGGATGGATGTTAAGAGTGCCTTTACAATGGTTTTATAGAGGAGGAGGTTTATGTTAGGCAACCCCTGTGCTTTGAGAATCCCAAGAACCCACATCATGTTTTCAAGCTATCCAAAGCCTTGTATGGTCTTAAACAAGCCCCTAGAGCACGGTATGATAGACTTAAGACCTTCTTGCTTAAGAATGATTTTGAGATGGGTAAGGTAGACAAGACCTTGTTCATTCTTAGGCGTGGCAATGATTTCTTACTTGCTCAGATTTACGTTGATGATATTATCTTTGGTGGTTCTTCTCATGCTCTTGTTTCTAGCTTTTACGAGACTATGTCCGTGGAATTTGAGATGAGCATGATGGGAGAGCTCAATTACTTTACGGGCTTCAAATCAAGCAATGTAAGGAAGGATCTTCATCCATCGGACGAAGTATACTAAGGATCTGCTCAAGCGCTCGACATGGGTGATCGCAAGCCGATCGCCACTCCCATGGCGACTTCGATCGCTGGATCCGGATGAGGAAGGAGAAGCCGTGGATCAACGTGAGTACCGCACATGATCGGCTCCCTCCTGCACTGACGGCATCAAGACGGACATCCACTTCACGCTTGCCTCTGCGAGGTTTCAGCGTCTCAAGAACTTCCCATCGCCAAGCGATTAAGCGCATATTCGGTATTTACACTCTACCCTCCAAGATGGCATTTGGTACTCTGTTCTTCTTCTTTATCCATTCGGGGTTTTCGATTACGATTTTGCGGTCGTTTCGGCGATAGGAAGAGTACCTCGGGCACTTGTCACTTCTAGGCACTTCTCTTGTTTCTTGGTCTTCTAGGAAGCAGTCCTGCTTGCACAATCTCTGCTGAGGTGAGTATGTAGCGGTGCGCTAGTTGTTGTAGTCGATTTTGTGGATGGTATCCACTCTTAAGGACTACGGGTTAAATTTTGCTAGTGTTCCTCTTTTACGTGATAACACTTCGCTATTAACATTGCTAAGAACCTGTGCAACACTCTAGGACCAAGCACATAGACATTCGCTATCACTTCCTTAGAGACCATGTAGAGAAGGGTGATATTGTGCTACACTTCGTGGAGTCAGAGGCTCAATGGTGATATCCTCACCAAACCTTTAGACCCAACTAGGTTTGCCACCTTGAGAAGTGAGTTAGGGTAATTTATCCCTATGGGTTGGTTTGAGGGGAGTTCGATCTTTTACGATCTTACCTTGTTCTTTTGATCTTTTATTGTTCTTTTACGAACTTGTTGATCTTTTGAACTTTTTAGGTTTTAGGCTTTTATTGCATCTCATTGTATCATATTGCATTCATATGAAAAATACAACAAGTGGTATGAAAAATTCAAAAAGATGCATTGTAATATAAGATCTTCTGCTTATCTTTTAAAATTGATGAAGCTTTGCCTATTACCCTTTGGAGCTTTAGTATTTCAATTCTTGCTCAATGCCATGTCTAGTTCTTTGACTTGCTAAAATTATCATGCTTTTACATGTGTAGCTAAGTCTTTGCTATATGAGCTAGAACTTTAAAACAACTCGAACTAAAAATTGCAATTTGTGGATGTTTTAGCGAGTTGCGCAATTAGTGCTCCTTTTGTGACATTGGCCCTGTCAGAATTGCTTTGTGAGCTCTTGAATCTAAAATTGACCATTACTTGAGCTTTTGTGTTCTTGAGATTCTAAAAATGCTCTTGTGAAAAAAAAATCAAGATTGTCTTATGCTTAAAATGTGCCAAACTATTCTTACGAGACTGCTTGTCAAATGACATGAACTTGGAGATAGTTTGATGAACCAGACGATCTCATGGGGACTGCTTGTCAAAAATGACATGAACCTCAAGATTTGTCGCCTTGGTAGAAGCTTAGAAAGAGTTTGTGGATGGCTCCTAGTCCAGGATCTTCTTTACTAAGATATACCTTTAATCAACTTTTGGTCGAAGCTTAGGATGAGTTTGTGGATGGCTCCTAGTCCAGGATCTTGTCACTAAGTTAGATCATTAGTCAACCTCAATATTCAATGCAAATGAGAAAAATGTTGACAAATGGGCGTTTACAAAAGATTGAGCAAAATGATTCAATACGGGACTTGATTGACTCTTAATGTGGTCTTTGTTAGATTTTTGATCTCACTTTGACATTTTGACATGGCCAATTTCACTTTAGGATCCCTGTTGATGAACTTCTTTGAATTTGAAGCGTTGCTTAAATTGATCAAATCTATTGCTTTACTTTTGAGCCTTGGTGCTTAGCTTTGATATATATGTCTTACCATGATCTTGCTAGCAATCATCGGCTTGATATGTTGTTTGTGCAATATTAGAAATGCTAGCTAGTTCTTTTGGGTAATCTCCAAAGCTTCTTGTAATCAAAAATTGAAAAATACAAAAATGAAGCCACTCCATTGCACTTCATGCATACTTCTTCTTTTTACTTCTTTCTTCATTCTGCAAATTGCTATCTCTGGATGAGAGGAAGGCGTGATTCCTTGATGACTCCATTGTCAAAGGGGGAGAAGATATTTCAATGTTGGGTAGAAGTTTATACAAAGGGGAGAAAGTTGGAGAATTTGAAATTTTCTCAAATCAGGGGATCATAGTGAGGGAGTTTTGAATTGCATTCTTATTGTCTTATTGACTCTTCTGAACTTGAATTGCATTTATTACTACTCACAATGATCAAAGGTCAATTGAAGAATTGTTCTTTCATATGGACCTTAAGTGAGATTTTTGACTTTTTCTGGAAATCAAAGTTTTTATGCTTTCTTTTGCCTTATCTCACTTGTCTATGCTATTCTGATGCCAGCTTGGTCATTTCCATTGCTTTCTCTTGCTTATGGACCAAGTTGTGCCTTTGTGCGAAAACGAAAGTATTTTACTTTTCAAACCTTCAAATTACATCTTTTGGATTATTGCCAATGTGTTCATCAAGGGGGAGATTGTGGATATCATGGGGATATGCTCCAGATCTTAGGATGATGTGACAATTGGCAATGGCGTTAACGGTTTGTCGTTTCACGGTTTTCGACAAAGTTTGGATCTGTTCGAGCATTCGGGCGATAGGGCGGTCCGACCGCCATAGCATGGCGGTCCGACCGGTCCCAAATCGGTCGGACCGGCCATGTGCGCGGATCGGACCGGCGTGACAAAAATGGTCGAATGGGTGGGCCAAAATAGGTGTTGTAGACAAGTGAGGGATCCTAATACACTTGGTCTCATAATTTTTGGAGTCTCGATAAAAGTTCTATTGGTTTAAAGTTTCCGAGAGGTTTGGATTTTGGGGTTGAAAATTGGCTAAGTCCTTACGGGCGGTCGGATCGCCTTTGGCCGTGGTCCGGCCGATCAAGCCAGCGGTCGACCGCCCCGAGGGGCGATCGACCGATCGTCATCGAATGTCGCCCTTCGTGGCGGCGTTGCTCATTGGTTAGGTCAAAGTCATGAGTTTGATGCATATGTGTTGCATGATGCATGTTTTGACTAACGTGGGTCAAGTTGCGAAGAACTTGTTCCGGTTTCGATTTGCTTGTCTATTGTTGTGCGAGTTGCTTGGTGGTCAACGACGGTCAGCGCGAGGATGATCGGACGAGGCTTGGAGAGCTTAGGTCGAGCGATCGGCGATCTTTGGGTGAGGTCAATGAAATCAAGTATGGCACAGAATGGACAATAATGACCGAGCAGGCGATTCGGTGCGATCGGTTTGATCAAGCGGCGCGAGTCGGTGCAAGTGCCATGGTGGTTTCGGTGGGGCCGGATGGGAGACTTGCCGACATGGAGAGAGCCGTTGATCAAACTACACGTGGCGAGCATGCGAAGTGCTTGCGAAGATGGACTCGGTCTTCTGAGAAGGACCGAGAAGGGTATTTTGGTAATCTTACCAAATATCACTTTGGTGACCTTTTGCCTACCCACGGCGCAAGACGGCGCAAGAGAAGCGGTTTAGGTTAAGAGGTGTTGTAGGCGGCGCTCTAAAATGCGTGCGTGTGTGACCCGTTTGTGTTGGGCCTTAACGGAGCCCATTTGAGTTAATCTTCTAGAAGGTCTAAGTCTCCACTATAAATAGAGGAGGAGGTGGCTGCACCCCTTCAACTCTTTATCATTATTGAAACCCTAGTTTTGGCTTAGGGAGAGGATTAGTGGAGGTTAGGGTTCTAGAGAGTTTTGATTTGATCTTGTGCTCTTGGATTGAGCTTTGTCCTCCATTGATGGAGTGGTCAGAAACCCAAACCCTATCAATCAATCCAAAGAAAGCTTTGATCAAAGATGTGTCTCTTGCCCTTCTTCTCTCTATTTGGTGATTTTGAGTCTTTCTTTGATTCGCATGTTTTGATTGATTTCTTTACATGATATAGCTTGCTTTGTGACATGTGGGAACACATCTAAGATCATCTTGATCATCAATCACCCACGAGCAAGTTTTTGGGTCACGTTTTCGTTTTGACTCGGTTTTGAACCATCCATCTCTCAAACTGAAAAATGTCGTAACTTTTCCATGGATCTCCATGATCTTCAATTGGAATAGGTTCGACATCCTAGAGAAGGTGTGTTCCAAGTTTCATGAAGTTTGGAGTTATAGATCAAAAGTTAGACCTATTTGCAACCGTTTTTGGCTGATTTCACTGTTCATCGGCTGGAGGTCAGACCGCCCTAGCTAGAGGTCGGACCGCCCCTTGGAGAGGTCAGACCGCCCCTGAGTAGAGGTCAGACCGCCCTACTCTTAGGAAATTAAGTTTCGGTTGTTTTTGGTTGTTTTGCTTCGGGGTTTTGATTGGATTCAATCCTAGTCTTCCATTTGATCTTGGTATATCGATCTTCATAGCTTCTATAGCTATTGGAGTGAAATTTGTGTTGAATCTAATCGTGGTTGAAAAAGTGAGCGTGCTCCTATTCACCCCCCCCTCTAGTCGCCTTTTCGGTCCAACAGCTTCCTACAGAATAAAAATAAAAAATAAAAGTTATAACGAGGATATCACAAATGGTATAGGAGAAGACTAAGAAAGAGTGTAATGGTATCGACCTGTCCTGCAAGAAGACATTGACCCACAGGGAAGCGAAGATCTAAGGCGATGCCGATGGAGATAATGATAATGTCGTGCTGATCACCTTAGCCATTCAACGAGGACAATATCGTGCTGCTCGCCGGATCTATTGAAGAGAAAATCCAGTGTTAAAGAAGCTAAAGGCCGCGATGACAAGTGGTGAGCGTCGGTGTTGTTGAAGAAGTTAATGGTCAAAGAAGCTCGATGATGGAGAAGCCCTGGCAGAGAGGAGACAAAGATTTGCATTGAAGACGAGCTATAAGACGATATGGGGCCATTTGGTTGCTAGGAGAGTGTCATTATTGGTGAGGGGCACGTCGTCGCTGACGATGGCGAAAAGATTATCTATATCGTTAGATAACGATTAAAGCAGACATGCCGACATCAATGAAGATGGAAGACTATCGTGATTAGTGAGGAAGCTACAACATTGAGTTGGCCAACGTCGAAGAAGATGAGCGACTGATACGAGAGAAGAAGACATCGAGCATGTGTATGTACATGCATGCATCCGTACTAATATAAGTCCGGGGGTAGGCGTACAGAGGCAGATGAGAAAAAATCTTGGAGTAGGGATGACACAGTCGTAGGGAATAGGACCGGGTCATCGGAGAGAGCGTGACATGTGTGGATATCATGGGGATATGCTCATGATCTTAGGATGATGTTATAATTGGCAATGGCGTTGAAGGTTTGTCGAATCACGCGTTTTCGGCAAAGTTCAGGTGCTGTCAGGTCGCTGGCGGTCAGACAGGCCAGGCCTTGGGCCTAGAGGCTGGCGTCAGACCGACCATGGGCGGCGGTCTGACCGGCAATTAAGTGTCTTTGAATTTGAAGCTGGGTCAAAAATAGAGGGTGTAGGCAAGAAAGTGGATTCTCCTACACTTGGTCTCATAATTTTTCAAGTTTCGAGTCAAAAGTTCTATTTGTTTGAAATTTCCAGAGAGGTCTCGGATTTCTAGGGAAGAAATTTGGCTAAGTCCCCTGCCGGGCGGTCAAACCGACCATGGTGGCGGTCTGACCGGTTTTGACTTGTTCGCTGGCCAGCGTGGCAGCGATGTTTGTTGGTTAGGTCAAGTTCATGGGTTTCAGTGCATATGTGTTCCATGATGTATGTTTTGACTAACGTAGATCAAGTTGCGAAGAACTTATTCCCGGAATTGATTTATTTGTCTATTGTTGTGTAGGAGGCTTAGAGGTCAACGACGGTTAACGGCGAGGATGATCAGCACTAGGCTTGGAGAGCTGAGGTTCAAAACGATCGAGGATGCCGGGTGAAGTCAATGGACTCAAGCATGACACAAAATGGACAAGGATGACCGAATGGGAAGTTCGGTGCGACGTGTTGCATCAAGCGACACGGGGGTTGGTGCAAGTGCCATGGTTGTTTTAGTGGGAGCTGGATGAGAGAGACTTGCCGACACGAAGAGAGCCGTTGATCAACCTACACGTGGCGAAGCATGTGATTGCTTCATGAAGTTTGGACTCGGTCTTTAGAGAAGGATTGAGAAGGGGTATTTTGGTAACTTCACCAAAATACCGTCTTGATGGCTTTTGGCTAAATCGCTGCGCAAGACAGCGCAAGTTGAAGTGGTTTAGGTCAAAAGAAGATGAAGATAATGCTTTGAAATACGTGTGTTAGTTAAACCCGTTTGTGTGTGGGCTTAACGGATGCCCATTAGGAATATCCTTCTAGAAGCTAGCCTCCACTATAAATAGGGTAGGGTGCTAGTTGTGCACCTTCCAACCCTTGTATTTGAAAAAACCATAGTTTGTGTTTAGGGAGAGGTGGTGCAGAAGTTAGGGTTCTAGAGAGTTAGATTGATTGTGTGCTCAAGTGTTGAGTATTCGTATTTCATGATGGAGTGACTGTAAACTAACATTTATCTCAAATCAATCCAAGCAAGATTCCTCAAGATGACCATTTTTTTGTTCTTGCTCTCTATTTTATGATTTTGGGGATTTATTTGATCTTTCGGTTTTTCTTTGGTTTCTGGCCTGGATCTTACTTGCTGTGACATGTGGGAATACATCTAGGATTATCTTGATCATCTTTAACTCACAAGCAAGTTTTTGGATCATATTTTGGTTTTGACTCAGTTTTGGAGCAACCTTCACTCAAAAGGAAAAAGGTCGAAACTTTGGCAAAGATCTCCGCGATCCTTGATTAGAATAGGTTCCTGACATCCTAGAGAATGTGTGTTCCAAGTTTTGTGCAGTTTGGAGTTGTGGATTAAAAGTTAGACCTATTTGTGATTTTATTTTTGGGCTGATTTTACTGTTCATCGTGCTGGAGGTCAGACCGCCCCCTTGGAGAGGTCAAACCACCCATGTTGAGAGGTCCGACCGCCCAACTCATTGTGAATTGAGTTTTTGGTGTTTTTAGTTGTTTTGCTTCAGGGTTTTGATTGGATTCAATATAAGTCTTCCGCTATGCTTGTACTTTGATCTTTATAGCTCTCATAGCTATTGGAGTGAAAAACGTGTTGAATCCGATCAAGGTGAAAAAGAGATTGTGCTCCTATTCACCCCTCTCTAGTCGCCGTTTCGGTCCAACAACATGTGTCCCCAGCTAGGATCTACGACGGTTGCATGTGTATGCATGTTGATGCTGCAACGGTTAGCATTAAGTAATAATTAGAGAGAAGTAGAAGATAACTATGTGTTAAAGTATTGCATTGGAAGAGGTAGCAGCTGAGAGGGATCAATCAAGAGATAGAAGACACGGTTTGGTGGGGCAACCAGCGTGTGAGGGAAGATAACTCAAGGTAGGTTGCCCATCGTGCATTGGTGTATGCGTGAGTAAGGTACTATAATATCATGTAAACTTATAAGGTAATTTGTTGCATAAATAATCAACGTATTACTTGAGATTAAATAGATGTACATGTGCACTCATGCAATTTGAAAAAAAGTAACTAATATAGTAAGAATAGGGGCGTGCAGCTACATGAACTATGCATGATGGATGATGATTAGTTTATAAGAACCCTAACAACTTATTATGCTCAATTATTTTTCTTCCATCAAAGCTCATACTTCAATTACGTTCCTCAGATTGTATTTTCCTTTAACCTTCTATTATCATTTCTAATGTTTAGGATATCTTTGAAATCTAAATAGCCTAGAAGATACATAAATATATTTTCAATCATTTATACAAACTTCGAAACAAATCTAGCCACACAAATGCGTGGGCCACACTGCTAGTTATATTATTAAAATGATGTTTAAAAAGCACTCATGTTCACTCTAAGAGGGTAAAAAAGTATAAATTCCCACTGTAATAAGAGAAAAAAGAGAGAAAGATATGCACCACTTGTTTTGGTAGATCTAAATTATAATAGTGCATATTAATGAAATCCTCGTATATTAGTGTTGTTGCAATTGTATAAGAAATACTTATGTATTTTGAATCATAATGTTATTTTCAAATATAAGCATATGCGTAGTTTAGTATCTAACCGTACAATTGTGATAGAAATTCGGCTTGTTCTTTTAATGTGAGAGATGTTGTAACAATAAGTCAATAACACACATGCATGTACAACAAACAAAGACTTGTCCATGACTTTAACTTGCAAAATAGTTAAAGATAATTCAGATGATGAGAATGGTAGTCAAGAGAAAAAAAAAACCATGCAGCTAAGCGAGCAGTATCGGTTGGGTGCATTGCGCAGCGAGCAGGAACAAGTCAAGCAGCGAGGTGCCCCGGCAGGAGGCCTGAATTGTAAGGACCTCTTCATGGGCCTCAAGTGCACTCCCTTTCGGCCATTGACGATGTACGTCTGCAAATACAAATGTAAATTGGAAGGCACATTTGAGTTCCACTGGCTCTGACAAACATGCAGGTTCAGATTTTATTTTATAACAGCGAACAAACTGGGTCCTCGACAAAAAAAAAGAAATAATAGCAAACGACACACGGTGAAATGGATTAGCAGCCGACAATCAAGTAATAACATTTTGCAGAATTATAAAAAATTCAGCATGTTGTAATTAACAAGATGGCAGTCGCTTGTTGAATAGAATCCAACCACTGCTAGAATCTGTCTAAATCTGGACTGTTGAAGTGTTTAACGAGTTCGCCGCGTGTCTAGAAATATATATATAGCTATGAGGATAAATCGCATCCTCTGCCTTACACAGCAACGGCACGCGTTCGGCAGCCATTGGATCAAGATTCGTTGCTCAAGATTAGAGCAAACCAGTTGGGTTGTGTGTGCCTAGTTTAAGGCCCTATTTGAACCGGGTTTGAGAATTTTTCCGAGTCCTCCTGTGTTTCATGTGAAATTCCTGCGTTCTAAGCAGGACCTAAACGAACGGTGGGTCTACAGCTACTTTCCTCTTTAAAATCTCCCAAAAGACTGGCATGGTGTAGCCCCATACCTAACTTGGTACTAGGCCATCAATATACTCGCAAGGAATGGTATAGCAAACCAAACTATAAAAGAAAACCACTTGGCAGGAAGCAGAAGCAAGCTAGGGAAGGACATCTCCGAGCGAGCTCAAACAGGCTCGCGTCCGTATACCTGTATCCTGGACACGTCAATGTCGAGGTCCTGCATGTCCTTGACGAGGACGACGGAGCGGTAGACGTAGCGGCGGACCTTGAGGAGGCGGTGGCCGGGCTCGTCGTGGGTGCAGCGCGGGCAGACCACCTCGTAGCAGCGGAGGCAGAACAGGCTCACGTCCGACCTGCTCTCGTCGCAGTGCTCCTCGCACTGCTTCCAGAACCTGGCCCTCAGCAGCATGTGCAGCCATTCCGGCGTCTCCTCCTCCATCACCACCACCACCTCCTCCTCCGGCGGCAGCGGCTGGTTCTCGCTGTTCTCCTTTCCCTCCCTGCCGCCGTTGCCCTCTTCCTCCTCCATGATCTCCTTGCCCTTCAATTGCACCACAAAGATGAGCGAGTCATTCTTGGGTTAGATCGTAACATAATTAAGAGTAAACAGTTTAGCAGTAGCTGGATCAAGAACTCAGGTGCAATTCCGTTTCAAGCTAGAGATAAACGCATGAGGAGTCAGTAGATTTGTCTAGACTTTGGAGCATACAGAGGGAAGTATGACCATAGGTCACAAGATCTATAATCCAAATGGATCACTCGTTGAATCGCAAGCATCAAATGGCAGATCAAGCGAGTTCTCCTTGTTATTAATATTGAATCAACAATAAAAAAAGGAAAAAAGGCAGATCGCAAGAACCAAAATTGCGAGCAGCGGGGGTGGTGGACCAAGGTCAAAAAATGAGCGGGTGTACAAGTGGACTATCAGGGCACCTTCTGCTAAGTTGAGCGGGGGCATAATTAGTTAGATATGGAATTACTCAACAAAAAAATTAAAATTTGATTGGAGGCTTCTGTGGGTCCGTCCCTGGAGAGCAGGTTCAGAAAACCACCGAAAGCTGGTTACCGGTTTGGTTTCCGCCGAAAACCAGTCAAACCTTCTCAACCGGATTTTTAAAAGACAACTTGCTTATGCAAATCCTCCTCATCACAAATTTTGGCAGAACATGTGTATTTATGCTTGCTAGATACACCCTAACTATCAAATAAAAATTTCATCCGAAATAGATCGGACAAATTTCCCCATAAACCGGTTAAAAATCGACAGTAAAACAAAACAAAAAAGCCATGGTAATAGGGACCATTGTTGTGGTTTTCAAAATCCTGCTAGGAGAACGCAACGCGTAAACTCAAAAGTGTACAAGAAAAGATGAAGCCAAACGATACCACATAAACAAAAACTCAAGAATTCAAGTTAATTTGAAGTTCGAAGATACTACGAGAACAATGACCTCTACCAAAATTCAAGCACGCAATCGAATTTAACAGACGTCTCTCCCTACCTTCTTGCTCGGGAGGGAGGGGGAGCCAGAGGGAAACATGGTGATGGAGAGGTGTGTGAGTGCGTTTTTTTTTTGACAGCTTTGAGCAAATAGCATGTATAGATGGCAGGGGATTATAAAGAGCTAGAGAAAGGAGAAAACTAGGATGTAAGAAGAAAACAAGGTAGTTTTTAATTTACACAGTAGACTTTTATCTCTCCATATTTTCCCTACTGTATGACAACTACAAATCCTCTCGTGTAAATGCGGGTAATGTTTGCAACAAACGAAATACATTTCCACATTAAGCCTGGCCATTTCTAGGAAAGTTTCACGCGGTAAATGCCATTTCATACACATTGTAGAAGATGTCATTTCACACGATAACGGGAGTTTTTGGTTAATATAGCACTTTTTGCGCACACAATAGCAAATCTGGCTCCGTCTCTGCGCCAAAAGCTAAAAAAAAAAGACAGCGTGTCCGTGCGCCAAAGGGCCAGAGCCGCAGGCGGAACAACACATCGTCGAGTCCGTGCACCTCAGGCATGGAGTTGACGTGTTCGTGCACCAGGGGCACGAACACACCGCGTCCGTCGCCCTGGGCACGGAGTTGCCTAGTCCGTGCGCCAGGGCACAGACCCGCTGTCTCCGTGTGCCAGGGGCACTGACACGAGGTGTGGCGCAAAGACGTGGTGCGGTGCAGAGGTGAGTCCGTGCCCTTGGCACACGGACGCGGCGTGTCTGTGTCCCTGGAGCACGGACTGGGTAGCTCCATTCTCAGGGTGCACGGATGAAACGACGTATCGTTCCGCCGGCGTCTTCGATCCTCTGGCGCACGGACGCGGTGCTATTTTTGTATTTAGCGCGGAGAGGAGCTAGATTTGCTATATTAATCAAAAACTCCGATAATGGTAGGGTTTTTGGTGTGGTGAAGGTAGACCTCTATATCGACCTGATCGCCCGTTTTGATCGGACGGCCAGGTGACAACTCCATTGTGAGTGTATGATCGTGATCCATCAGCCATGAGCGCGCAGGTTCTCATAGCAATTTCATAAAACACTGGGGCATTTTCAAATGGCACTAAGGTGGCACGATTGAGTTGCAACCAAGTTGTTTTGTATTGAAGGTTAGATATCTGCTAGAAAATGAATTTTCGGCGAATTCTACAATTTCCAGGGGCTAAACCACTAATTTCCAATTATAAGAAAATTTCTCGCATGATTTCAGAAAAAAACATGAGGGCTTATTTGTAAGTTTCAGAATTTTTCCTTCTTTCCCCTATCTTTTTTTCTTTTCACGGGATTCTTTTGGGGAAGCCTCATTGTTTTCGGCCCATCAGGGCCCAACCCGGCCGAGTCAAGAAGGGGGGGGTGCTAGGGTTCCCCTTGCCCTCGCACAACCCCTGCCCTGGTGCATGGCGGGTGGAGCGGTGGAGCGACCGGAGCGCGCGCGGAGCCAACGGCTTGGTCGCGTGCGGGCACGGATGAGCCGATGTGGCGCGTGGCCGCCGGTGCCGTGGTTGTACGAGACCGAGATCGGTGGCCATTCGGGTCATTGTCGGAGAGTGGAGCCGTCGCGGGGCATCTGGGAGGCGGTGCGTCGCGGTGGCCGGCGCGGGCGTCTCGTGCGGCGGGGTGCGGCCGGCGGTGTGCATAGCCACGCAGCGGCTTCAAGTCAACGTCGTTGCGGCGAGCGGCCGGCGACGGAGAGCTGCGCTTCGTCGGGAGCAATAGCCGGTGGCGGTCGCGGCTACAAGCGGCACAGAGACCCGTGCAAAGCGGCAGCGACCATGGCGAGTGGCTCGCCCGTGCAATGTGCTCCCAGGCGAGGCGGTGCGGCTGCGACCATGCGAAGCGGTGACGACGCGTGCGGCCGGCGTGACCATGCGTGCCAACATGGCGCGATCGCATACGCGCCATGCGGGGGCGTGGCATCCGATCCACGTGGTAGCGGCCGCAGGTGGGGCGACATTGCGATGGTCGCTGAGGCACGCGTTGGATGCGATCCGGCCGGTGGAGGTGGCGGCGGGCCGGTTGGCACGGCGGCGAGACGACCGTGCGAGGCCGGTGCCGGCGCCATCCCCGTTTCCTCTTTTTTTTTTCTGTGATGCTTGGGTGACCGGTAACGCGTGCGAGCACGGCTTCATTGCCGGCGTGGCGGCGACGCACAGCTCCAGGCCGTGCGCCGGCAATTTTGTGTGTTGTTTATTGTTCATTCGAGTACTGTGCATCCAAGCATTCATCTCGACACTGTTCATGCAATCCACCGATCGGCTTGGCCTTGCGACTCCGAGTCGTCTCGTGGTAGATTAGAGCAAATTTGCAATCCACAATGCAATCATCATCTACTTTTTCATGCAATATACCAATCGGTATTGTGCGGCGACTTCAAGTCGACTCGCGGTAGATTAGAGCGGATTTGCACCGTATAAAAAACCAATCTAGAAAGCTAAATTTGCAGAATTGAAAGCAATCTAGAAAAACAATTCAATCTACGAGTGTCGTGCTACGACGGTTACCTTTCGATCCGAGGAGAGCCGATCGTGCTGAAAAGGTGTTGAGAAAATGTTGCTGGCGAGTTTAGTCTGAGCGATTACCTCATAGGCAAACTCAGAATCGTAATAACAATGCAAGAACAAAAAAATAAAACAATAAATTAAACATAGAGATATATAAGATTTCTTATCTATCTTTATTGCTCTTCGTACAATTAATTTTTTATAGTAATTAGTATCCTTAATTTATAGGCCGAAGATGTTACTAGAGAGTTTGGAATGGAAGACCCACCGGCAGAATCCAGTTTACCTCCCCCACACCGCTCCCGCACGCCCTCTCCCGCGCCTTCCCGTCCCCTTAGGACGCGTTCCCCCTCTGCACGCTCCCCCACCTCCTCCCGCTCCTCTCTCCAATTCCTTCTATGGCGCCTGCCCCCCTCCTCGCCGCACCCGTCCCCGCACACCCTCTCCTCACTCACCTCCTCACTCCCTGACCTCCCCTCCTCCGTGCCCCACCTCCTCTCATCCTCCCCGCCGCCGCTCCCCCTCCCGCACTACGCCCTCGTCCTCAGCATCTCCGCCCACGCCGGCCTCTTCCCTGCCCCCCTCGCCGTCCTGCGACACATGCGATCCTTCGGCCTCGCCCACGACGCTGCCTGCTTCCACTCCGCCCTCCGCGCGGCGTGCTTCCCTGGCGATGTCTCCGCCGTTCTTGGAATCATGTCCAGCCCGGCGTCGCCCCAACCGTCCCCCTGGTCGTAGCCGCGGTGCATAAGCTGGCGTCCGCGGGTGACTTCGAGGGCGCCCGCCAGCTGGTTGGCAAAATGCCAGAGTTTGGGTGCGTGCCCAATGTGGTGGTTTACACCGCCATGCTCGACGGGATTTGCGGTTTCGGGGATGTGGATGCCGCAGTGGGACTAGAGGAGATGGAGGGCGGCGGGTTGGGTGCAGGGTGTGCTCCCAACGTGGTGTCGTACACGTGTTTGGTGAAATGCCTGTGTGGGAAGGGGACTTTGGCGGAGGCTCTGGGCGTGCTGGACAGGATGGTAGCTAGAGGGGTAATGCCGAACCGGGTATTCGTGTAGACGCTGGTCGGTGGCTTTTGTGCGGAGGAGAGGGTTACTGAAGCCTATGATGCGGTGGAGCGTATGGTCGGTGACAGGAGCGTGTCAAGCGAGCGGTGCTATAATGTTCTACTGATTTGCTTGTGGAGCGTTGGGATGGCAGGGGAAGCTGAAGGGCTCGCGCAGAGGATGCTGAAGAAAGGAGTGCAGCTGAGCCTGCTCGCGGGAAGTGTGATGGTGAGGGAGCTCTGTGGGAGGAAAAGGTTGTTGGATGCTTGCTACTGGTTGGGAGTGATGGAGGAGAATGGGGTGCTGTGTGACTGATGTCTATGCTGGTTTGTTGCTTGGGCTGTGTGAGGAAGGACATGTTCTCGAGGCCTTGGCGTTGGGGAGGAAGGTCGTCGAGAGGGGACTATGCATAGAGGCTTCTTGCGCTGACCGTTTGGTTGAGTTGCTGAAGCTACATGGTGATGAGGAGCTAGCATCAGATATATGAGGATTGAGGAGGTCCCCTGAAGTGCTATCGCTTTGAGCAATGAGTGATTCTTCCCAACCCTTGTAGAAGAACATCATGTTTGGTTGAGTGCCAAGCAAGAACAGTGCTTCAGCGCTGTGTGAATACAGAAGGAAGTATTTCTCTTGAGAGTTTGCTTCGCCGAAACAGATAATTGGTGACTTTTTTTAGTGCAGCACGGAACAATTGGCGTGATCAAAATGTGTGCTGATTTACTTGCTTCATTTCCATGGTTTCGCTGAAAAAACTTTCTTCAGATCCGGTGGACACTTCAGGGACCATTGCGATGAATTCTCAGGTGGTAACTAATTTTTCGGCATGGTGATGATACTTGCTGATCACGTGTAATTCCTCGTCGATGAAAAATAACTTGTGTGATACAGTATCACGTGGAATAGGATCCGTGTTATATCAGGGGCTAACACTATCCAAGTTCAGACTCGAACAGACTTGCAATCAGAACACTGCAACTCGTACCAGCTGTGTCATTTGTTCATGGCAACCGCACAAATTCAGTCACTGAGTGATGTTTTACGAGAACCAGCGAGATCAAACTTGACCTCCCACAACCGCGAGCTAAACAGGTCAAGGGATACTTTTGTTCTTTTGTTACAGTCTGTTCTTCTGCTCTATTAATATTATAGATAGTCCTGCCTGTTCGTCTGTTTCTTAATGAGAAAAAAAAGGTCACAGAGTGATAGTCCGTTATTCCGGCAGATCGCTCATAAGTCATAACACCGCAGCACCTTCTAGGACTGGGACCCGCGAAGGTACGCCGTTAATCTATGCCCACTGCGAGTGGGGTCCCACGGAGCGGTGTTCGTGCACCGGGTGGACCTCGGCGTTCCCTGCCCAAGCTTTGGGATTTAAAAATTCAAAAGAACTGGTCGCCCTGTGAGTTCGTCAAGCAGGGGTCGTGTCCGCCCTCTCCGCAGCCTCGGAGCTATATAAGCAAGGCAAACAAACACCTAGCCGTAGCAACTAGCAACACACAAGCGCGCACACGCCATGCCTCCCACCATGCTCGCATCGGTGCCCACGAGGCCGCGCTCCAACCCCTTCCGCCGGCGGAGAGGGACCGCTCCTCTGCTCCCAGGTCAGATCGCCGCGGAGGCGGCGAAGCGGCCCGCTGAGTCGTCCACCTCAGCCTCCTCCTGCTTCCACAGCGAGGTCATCTCCGCCACCTCCTCCACCTCCCTCGCCGCAGCGCAGCGCCCGGAGAAGAGGCCTCGGCGTCAGGACGCGGACGAGGCGCGTCCCGCCGCCTCCGAGTGCTCCGAGGTGATCAGCAGCGCGAGGGCGCGCGCTGCGGAGGTCGAGATCTCCGAGTCGTCGTGCCTCGGCTCCGTCCTCGAGTCCGACTTCGCCTGCCCCGAGCAGCTGGCCGACGAGGCCGAGGCAACTGAGTACTCCTCCGCCCGCGAGGAGCTGACGCTGTCGGAGACCGAGGAGGAGGTGCTCAGTGGTTCCTGGCCCTGCGCCGAGTACTCCCTCACCTCCCTCCTCGACTCCTCCTCCTCCGACGACGACGATGCCCCCGCCGAGCCCTCCCCCACCTTCTCCCTCTTCCTCGCCTTCGCCAAGCAGTTCGTCCCCTGCGCGCGCCCCGAAGCGAACGCCGTCGCCGACGTCGCTCTCCTAGCGGTACGCGTGTTCCACATAATTGTTCTAAAAATTTCTGGAAATTGGGTTTGTTTTGGCGAGTGGGGCGTTTGATCTAATTGGATCATTCGGTGGGAATTTTTGTGTCAGGGGAAGCGATTTGAGGACTTGGACGACGAGGAGAGCTACGAGCGGTTCCGGCGTCGCGAGCGGCGGGGGTTGGTGGCGCGCGACTACACCGAGGTGTACGCCTCCATGCCGGGCAGCTACGGTCGTGCCGTCGTGGAGCAGCGTGTTGTCATGGTGAACTGGATCATCGAGGTCAGTGTATACCAGCATTATACTCTGTATTGTTCATGTATACTGCGATTATCACTTTACCTTGATCGGGTAATGCATCGGACGCGTAGCTCATTTTGTTTTTGTGGTAAAGCCGTACAGGTTTACAATTGTGAGTTGAGAGTAGTATTATTGTACTGGTAATATACAATACATACATGCATACGATAGAAGTCACGTAGTACTCTAGATTCTGTGTTGGTTTATTGTCTGACTGATATGCAGTACACGCACTGTAGTTGTGTGCTTGCACTAACAAACTCATCTCTAGTGTAATGCTTTGTGCTGGGCGTGCTGAAGCAGCAGATCTAGCTATGCCTTTTCGTATTTTGTGCAGGGGTGAAGTTGACTGCTATCGAAGAATTTGTTTTTCTACATTTCTGATGATGGGTAGATTGCACGGTAGACTATGAGAAAATTGATGATATACCATTGGATGACTATATGATTTACAATATGTCACTCATTGAGAGGCTACCATGTGAGGCCAAGACCCATATATCAGTGATATACCGATGACATATTATGAAGATTTGAAGTTACTCGGTGGCATATAGTGAATTAACTATTGTCGCAGACGAGAGGAATCCCCATGTTATTATTTGTCAGAACTGTTGTAGTAACGCTAGTACATGCATTGTGAGTTTGATCACTGATTTTGACGGCCAACTCATCCAGGCCCCAGAGATCAGTGGTGGGATGTTTCAGTAGGTGTTTGTTTTGACTTTTGACATTGGCTGTTTGAAAATGAATAGACATTTTTGCTTGTACAGTTATACAGCAAAGTTGTTCCGTGGTTACCATTTGGCGTCTGGAACCCCATGGCATTGGCATATGACCTCGATGTCTGGGAGACACATTGAAACAATTAGGATACCTGCAACTTTTTTAGCTAAATATGCAATTCTTGAGTACTATCACTTCTGGAGATAAGATTTGTTCTCAGATTTAGTTCAGCTGCAACTTGCATAGAATGACCGTTTCCCGTGAATTGCTAGCATTCCAATGTGATGAAGCTGCAGCCAGAGACAGTGTTCATGGGGATTGGACTGATGGACCGCTTCTTGACGCGTGGATATGTAAAGGGATGTAGGAATCTGCAGTTACTGGGCATTGCTTGCGTCACCCTGGCCACCCGCATAGAAGAGAACCAACCGTACAACTGGTAATGAGTTCCCTTGTATTACATTTTCATTCTATTTCAGCATATTTGGTGGGTGGTCTATTTTTACTTACTGCCAGTTTCAGTATAAGTACTTCTGTAAGTTGTTGATGTCCGGTAGTCAGATTGCCTCATTTGAATCTAGCCTCTAACTGATGTATTTGTTAAATGAAATTATGCTTCAAATAAGCTCCTCTTTTCAATTCCTATTCTAGTTTCAATGTAAATTTTTATTCTAGCCTCAGATGGTTGTAATATGTAAGATCGTAAGCTCTTCTTTGGTGTACATGTTTTTCTATTTGCTACAACTCATTGCAATATGAATTACTTGGGCCTTTGATAGGCCTTAGCAAGTGTCCATGGGATGGTTTGATTCTTTAGAAAACTGTCATTGTTTAATCATGTAATGAATCTCCATACAAACATGTGACAATATCTCATAGCATACACAGTAGTTATTTATCTTATTAAAGGATTATCGCTGCATGTGAGAACCAGAACATTTGCCATTTATCAACTTACAGTGAGAAAATGTGGATGGGTTGAGCATTTTAGAAATTGACTTTCCTGATTGTTTTGCCTGTGATCATGTAGTTCTCACCAACCACTTGAACATAGCAGTCAGCATCTTGGATTTAGAATTTAAAAATCTTCTGATATTTGATATTCACTGTAGTGAATGGATGTGTTGTAAGAATTATGTTAGCATAAGATCCGGACTTTTGTTTTATTACTTCAGGCAGTTCATCGAAATTTAGTGGCCATTGCGACTTGCATAGAACGTCCTTGGCATAGTTCCATTTTTTTTTCCCAAGTAAACCTATTGCATCAACATTTGGTTGCGGGTGCTTATACGATTAAGATAATTCAGAGCCTTTTGTATGGTTTTCTTAATGTTTTTTAGCCTGAATTCAAGTGGATCTTTTCTTTTCCTTGAGCATTTTAATATATATATTCGTCATGTGGCACTTAGTACTGTGCTGAAACAGTCGAGTACATCAGAATGTGAATTCTTCTTCTTTACCAGTCCACTCCTTTACATTGCCATGCAGTATCGCTGTCGAACATATGAGTTTGTCTCTGGAGTCAACATTTGTTTCGTTTTCCTTGTTTCTGTTAAGGACAATGTGCAATAACAAACCTCATTATGTTATCTCTTTCAGCATCCTTCAAAAAACTTTCAAAGTAGGGATCAATACTCACAGCCGAAGCGAGGTCGTCGCCATGGAGTGGCTGGTTCAGGAGGTCCTCAACTTCCAGTGCTTCGTCACGACAACCCACCATTTCCTCTGGTACCACGCGTTTCCTGCACTTTTACCTGTGTCAAGCTGAACAAAATGAACGGGGTGGCTAATAGTTCATTTTGTTTCGATTTTGCAGGTTCTATCTGAAGGCTGCGAAAGCAGATGACAAAGTCGAAGACCTGGCAAAACACCTGGCCTTGCTCTCACTTCTGGACCATAAGCATCTCTCCTTCTGGCCCTCAACTGTGGCAGCTGCCGTGGTTGCCCTTGCTTGCCTTGCCACAGGCAATGAATCCTCACGCCATTTGGTTATGGAGGTAAATACTTAAGTCCTCCATCTCTACCTATACATTTCTCTTGTATCTTCTGTTGTTCAGAAATTTGATAACTGTAAATCAAAGTATCAATTGTAATTTTCAAAACCTTTGCCCAGCTTGGGTATAATTCGGTGTAAAACATGCTGCTGCTGTCATCCTAGCTTACTCAGATAGCACATGCCTGGAATTACCTAACCGCTAGATCTTCACATACAGAATCAAATTTTACACCGTACTGAACCTGGCAAAGACCGGAAATGCCTAACCACTTCCTCTTCACATAAATGCAGACTCACATGAGGTCGAAGAACGACGATCTGCCTGAATGCCTAATGGTTTGTTCTCTCCCTCACATTCTGATGCTTGGCACCCTGAGTTGAAATGTGCTCTTCACAGTTTGCAGCAATAGACAACTGGATTTTTATCGTGCCACGGCAACTAACATTCGTTATACTATGCAATCTTCTCATGCAGAGTCTCGAGTGGCTGATCAACTATGCTTCGTAACACCCAGGGCGCCCAGGTGATAAAGTCGATCCAATATTCTGCTGATTCCCAGTAACACAACTTACAGTCATCCAGGAATGGAGGTGTGCAGGACAAAACATACATGTAAGGTTAGCATACTCTTTTGTACATGCCATTAGTTTGCACAGCAGGGTAGATAAAAAAAGGCCAGGCAGCAGGTTAAAACATAGGTTGTGATTGTGTATGTCTAATAAGGAGCATCGCAACTACGAAATTTTGGTATTGAGCTGTCAGCTTCAGGGACAACTAAACTGTTGTGGCAGGCTGCCTTTACCCCATTTCTTCACTGTTTTAATGACAATTAAGGTTGGGAGTAGTTGTACTCTTCGGTTGATTCGTTTTTTTGATCAAGATCTTGCTGATAATTTGGTGCACGACTGAAGTTTGTTCTCCAGTTATGGCATGAGGTACGATCTTGTGATCCTGAAAGATGCTCAGATTTCAGATTTTGGGACGAATAAAATGCTACCCTCGATTGTGTCTGGCTGTCTGCTGATTGAAGATCGCAGAGAACAAATAAAATGTAGCCAAAAGATCCTCGTTGCTCAATCACAAATTCACAACCCCCAGCATATTCGAATCCACCACGAACCAAATATCCATAGTTTTCTTTTCTTTCCCCGATTGAACTCCAGAACGCACCAGGAAGGGTCTCTATCCCAGTGTCGGGTACCTGAAAGGACGAGGCGAACGGTTCCACGTGCTGTTCAAGTGCGGGGACCCCGGCTGCACCCGGTGCCTCAGCCACTTAAAAACTCGGGATCGCGAGAGTTCCTGCACGCCATAAATGTTGGAAAAGGAAAAGAAGGCGTGCCATTTGCGCCATCCTGTTGTACAGACGTTCATGCATGTGCACCAAATGTTTGGGGTCAGGAACTCAGGACCAGGATCCAAAAATCGGACCGGAACAAAAATCGTTCGGCGTCTATTCTCTGTTACGGTCGGTAACTGAAATTTCTGGAGAAAACACCAGTTAGATTTCATCAAATGAAAATGGAATTCGGGATGAAATCACTGAAATTTTAAATTTAAATTTAAATAATTCCAACCAAGATTTAGGATTCTGGTCCCCACCGTAAATTGGGTAACCACTGCTCACAGAAGCAAACGCATTAGCAATGTAGCATACATCTCCTCCTTCGCACCCACTTGTGCTTGTTCTCGTTTTTGCTCGCCCTACTGTGGAGCTGTCGGCCTTTTTGAGCTCAAGATAGAAGATTTACAAAAGCGGTTAGAGCTGCCTGTCTTTTTGAGCTCGAGATAGGAGATTTACAAAAGCGGATAGAGGTGCCTGTTTGGCACGTTAGGGGAATTGGGGGAAAGGGCAGGTCAGCTGGCTATCAACCAACCTTCTCTGCCGAAGTGCTTCGTTGGTGGTGGACTTCTTTTATTTATGGAAGTAAATCGTATCTCTCTTTTTTAGAAAATTGCACGGTAGACACATGTACTTATCTAAGTTTGGAAATGCCCGATGGCATATGTTTAGTTTTTGTAAATATTTAGGACCCATTTTGGTAATTCTCTGTTGTGGTTTCGAGTAGATGAAAAAATTACTAGCCACACTTTTAGTTTTGGCAATCTACTGGACATACATTCCATGTTATTTGTAATTTTAGGACTCATTTTGGTAATTCTCCGTTGTGGTTTTGAGTTGATGCAAATTACCAGCCATACTTTCATTTTTAGCAATTTACTGCTCATATTTATAAATTTAACATGATTTGTCACCTTACTTTTAACTGCGATGATGTATCAATTGTTTCCATATTTTAGGACTCATTTTGGTAATTCTCCATTGTGGTTTTTAGTTGATGCAAATTACCACCACTTTTTTTTGCAATTTAATGGCCACACTTCTAAACTTAACATGACTTGCCACTTTCCTTTCAAGCGTATCAGTTGTTTCCATATTTTTGGTAATTTTAGGACTCATTTGGGTAATTCTCCATTGTGGTTTCGAGTTGATACAAATTACCAGCCAAACTTTTGTTTTGGCAATTTATTGGACATACTTCTAAGTTTACCGTGATTTGTCACCTTCTGTTCAAACGTGGTGTATTAGTTGTTTCCATATTTTTGGTAATTTTAGGACTAAGCTTTGGCAATTCTCCATCGTGGTTTTGAATTGATGTCATTTGCCAGCCACACTTTTAATTTTAGCAGTTTATTGGCCATACTTGTAAATTTAACATGTTTTGCACCTTACTTTTAAATGCAATGTATATGTTATTTCCATATATTTGGTAATTTTAGGACTCTTTTTGGTAATTCTCCATTGTGGTTCCAAGTTGATGAAAATTAAAGGTCACACTTTTAGTTTTGGCAATTTACTGGCCATATTTCCAAATTTAACGTGATTTGCCACCTTCCTTTTAAATATAGTGTATCAGTTATTTCGATATTTTTCATAATTTTAGGACTAAGCTTTGTTAATTCTCCATCGTGGTTTTGAATTTATGTCAATTGCCAGTCACATTTTTAGTTTTAGTAGTTTACTGGCCATACTTCTGAATTTATCATGATTTGCCACCTTACTTTTAAATGTTGTGTATCCGTTGTTTCCATATATTTTTTTGGTAATTTTAGGAATCATTTTGGTAATCCTCCATTGTGGTTTCAAGTTTATGAAGGTTACTAGCCACACTTTTAATTTTGCCAATTTATTGGTCATACTTTTAAAATTAATGCAATTTTCCACCTTACTTTTAAATGCATTGGATCAGTTGTTTCCATATTATTATTTTTGTAATTTTAGGACTCATTTTGTAATTCTCCATTGTGGTTTCAAGTTCATGAAAATTACCATCCACACTTTTATTTTTGGCAATTTACTGGCCATACATCTAAACTTAACGTGATTTGTCACCTTCCTTTCAAACACAGTGTATCAGTTGTTTTCCATGTTTTTTTTTTTGTAATTTTAGGATTCATTTTGGTAATTCTCCATTGTGGTTTCGAGTTGATGCCAATTACCAACCACACTTTTATTTTTGGCAATTTACTGGCCATACTTCTAAACTAAACGTGATTTGTCATCTTCCTTTCAAAAACAGTGTATGAGTTGTTACCATATTTATGGCAATTTTAGGACTAAGCTTTGGCAATTCTCCATCGTGGTTTTGAAATGATGTCATTTTCTAGCCACACTTTTAATTTTACCAATTTACTAGCCATACTTCTAAATTTAATGTGATTTGTCACCTTACTTTTAAATGTAGTGTATCAGTTGTTTACATATTTTTAGTAATTTCAGGACTCTTTTTGGTAATTCTCCGTTGTGGATTTGAGTTTACGAAAATTACCCGTCACACTTTTAATTTTGGCAATTTACCGGCCATATTTCCAAATTTAACGTGATTTTCCACCTTCCTTTCAAATGTGGTGTATGAGTTATTTTGATATTTTTGGTAATTTTAGGACTAAGCTTTGTCAATTCTCCATCGTAGTTTTGAATTTATGTCACTTGCTAGCCACACTTTTAATTTTAGCAGTTTACTAGCCATACTTCTAAATTTAACGTGATTTGCCATGTTACTTTTAAATGCAGTGTATTAGTTAGTTTCCATATTTTTGGTAATTTTAGGACCCATTTTGCTATTCCTCCATCATAGTTTCGAGTTGATGAAAATTACTAGCCACACTTTTAATTTTGGCAATTTACTAGCCAAAATTCTAAATTTAACATAATTTGCCACCTTACTTTTAAATGCAGTGTATCAGTTGTGACAAGGATTCAATAATCCACTATTAATGAAACTAATTATCTGTAATATTTATTATGGATAATAGTATTCTTAATAGCCCTTGATGGCACCCCAGATCGTTATTATCTATAACAACCAGGGAAGATTACGACCACTTTATGATTGTAATGTCTATCACGACCACCTTATGATCGAAATGACTATTATGACCATCTTATGATCGTAAGGTTTGCTACGACTAGGTTTACTTGTGACCACCTTATGATGGATAAAACCCACAAACATGTGGACCTTATTGACTAAGAACCCTGTACACTACGCTTATTAACGTGTTGTATTTAATACACACGCAGTTTATCTCTGACATAACTACATGTAGTTCTCTCTGTCTCTGGCATAACCGCATGGCGAATGTGTAGGAGGATGTTTCTCTAACAACAACCATAACCAACATGCACATTCAAGCAAACGTCAAGGCACCTCTTGACATACATCAACTACCACCCCCTGGAGAGACTATATAAAGGGCAATACTGGTAAACAGAGGAGAGAGAATCCATAATCCAAAAGGGAGCAAGATATACTGAAGTCATTAGATTAAGTTTGGGTGGCTTGTTTCATTATGTAAACACCATTCAATATAAGAACACAAGAGAATGGTTATTATTTTCTCTAGAGAAGGTCTAAACCTGTCTAAAAAATCCCATATCTTTTCTTGCATAATCTTGAGTAATTGTGTTGAGATCCAAATATGCAAATCTGGATCCTCTGTGTATATTGCACTAGTTCAAGATTACGCTAGTGCACACAGTGGCAACATTGATAAACTATTATTACATATGCAAAGATAACTAATAATTATGCAAATAATAATAATAATCAGAGTAACGATTTTAAGGTCAAAACTTGTAATTAATGCATCTGAAGGCGAGTAGTTGTACATTATAAATTGATTATTTCGTGATAATTGTTTAGTTGCACACCTTCTTGCCCCCTCTTGCGCTAAATCAACAACCCAAACAGAATCAAATGAAAATATTGATAATTAATTAGCCAGGTTCTTCTCATTTAGGACATGTGGTTGTATAGTATTACTCAGTTTGAATAGTCACACGCGTCGGTCCTTAATATGACTTGGGCGGAACTTTACACAATACAAGTTCTCATGCTCTAGATGCACCCACCCAAGTCTAAATAGATTTTTACTATTTTATTTTATTTTGAAAACCAACGGCAATACCTATTGCCATACATACCTTTCTCAAACTGATTTGTAAAAATGGTAATAATAATTCCCACTCATAGGATAAAACATGACCAATAAAGCTTGTTTAAGCAATTCTGTCGTGTCTAACTATTCCACAAAATTGTAATCAAAATTGCAAAATTTCTATGCTAGGGTTACAAAGGTATAGGGCACAAATATCAAGGAAGACACTAACAATTTTTAGGTTTAACTAACAAACTACAATTTAAACTCATCATTTTAAGTAAAATAGCAATACATAATAATTTAAAACTGAAAATATAATTTATAAATTATAGGTACAAAATAGTCAAAGGAGACTCGTCTTCGTTGATGAGGGAGGTTAGCGCTTCCTGTTGATCCAAATTAGTATCGGCGACCTCGGACTTCTACACGCGCGGATCAGACTAAATAAATAATAGAAATAAAATAAAAACTAAAAATTATAAAAGAAATACTGGAAGGTAGAGAGTGAATTTATATGAATTTAGGAGAAAGAATCGACGGATTTGGAGTTCGTATGAGGGAGAACGAATGTCTGAAAATTTGTTCTTCAAAAAATGATGGAACATTAGATAAAGTTTACTATTCAGCAATACATTGCTTCGGTTTAGCTGGCTTCGGAACTGAAGCAAAGAGAATTGTGTGCAGAGCTAGAGCATTGAGCAAGACATGGAAGGTAAGAGAGAAAATAGAGAAGACAAGAAATGATTTGGAAGGGACAATGAGTAGTTGACCTCCAAAGTCAGTGAGTCAACCCAATGTATAGAGCAACCAACAGAAGAATAAACAAAGGAGTAGCTCCAGACGTACTGGGGAAGAAGGCGGTGCCGGCAAGGCAGACGGCGGGACGGCTGGCAAACTAGCAAAATGGAACCCCGATGAGGTCTTCTATCTAATGGTTGTGGTGGTTTGGCTGGAGATGAAGCGAGGCAGCGACAATGTCGTTCGGGGCACACAGGCGGCGGCGACACTCTGGCAACGGTACTTGAGAGGAAGGTGAGCACGAGATGTGCCTCGGCGAGGGGAACACGATGGTGAAGACGGTTCGTGAGGAAGGTCCGAGGAGGTGTAGCCACGGTGACCATTGTCGGCGATGAGGAGCTCGCGATTGGGGATGGAAAGGATATTAGCGGGAATACGTTATGACACGGTCGATTTGGCGAGAAACTCAACGGTGAAAGAGATCGGCAATGGAGGTGAATTCGGCCTTGAGGAGGACATGACAAAATTCGGGCAATGTGCTGCAAGAAAAGTGATTTTGATTGAGGGGTTTTGTTCACTATGCTCGGGAACACGACGTGACGTGATCAAAAGTTTGAAATAACTCACCGGAACAAAGAATGCACACATCTGGTGAGGTGACTGACGTTCAGGAAAATGGCGAATTCGTCATCATTGGAGCTCCAGGGGTTATGATATTTTGAGGGAGTGAAAAAGGGTAGAAGAGGTCATGGCATACCAATTTATAGCATCTTATGTGATTCGAATCGTCGGGAATGTGAATAAATGCGGGCGACGGTTTCGACTTGACCTTGAATGCCGAAGAGGAACTAAAGAATTAAATGTGGTTGATGGGGAAAACATGCAATGCAATGATGGAGGCACGATGTAGGTAATGATGACGGGTCATTTCGCTTCAGACGGTATTACATTTGATGATCCGAGTGGAAAGAAAGAATTTTTGGAGTGGAAGTTCGAAGTTTTCGGATGAACAACAGAACAGACAACATTGCGCTCACGACCAGAGGTTGAAGATGGAGTGGAGAGAGAAAAGAAAAAATAAAGAAAAATTTAGAAAATTCCAAAAATAAATAAATGTGGAAAAAATTCAAGAAAATTCCACAAAAATCCTTGGAACCTGAATAGATTGAATAAAATAATTTTGAATTTAATTGAAATTTATTTTAATCATTTAAAATGTTTATCATTTTCTGAAATTTCAAATTAAGCTTTAAATTAGTTCAATAAAATGCAAATGATTCCTTTTATTTTTAAAAATTCAATAAGATTCTAAAAATTGGGATTCAGAAATTGGATTGATTTTTTTAAAAAATATAGTTTTTTTACAAAGGCAAAATTTGAGATGTTACAATATTCCAAGAATATTCTATTTCGAGAATATTGGAAAATGGCTGAGTGTATGACATTTGAGACATATTGGATTTATGGATTTTCAAGAATTACAATAATTCCAGAAAAGGATGAGGGACTGACAGTGGGACCACTGGTCTATGGACCAGGTCCGCAAGAAGGTGTTAGTCCATGGTGGACCAAGCTCATGCCATTAGGGTTTGACCAGGATTGACCTGCATGCGGGAACCGCATGTAAGTGAGAGGAGGAATTAGGGTTTTCAATTGAGTGGCTGACGGTAGGGTCCACACGTTAGAGAGAGAAGGTTAGGTTTTGCCACACGGGCGATGGCGTGGCTGACATGTCATGGAAATGTGATGAGGCGGTGGCTAGGTGGCATGGATGTGGCAGTTGACATGGCACTGACGTGGCTACCACATAAAGTGTGATGTGGACCAATGGCACGGTTGTGCACGGGGCTCGCCAGCTCGCCAAAGTTGCGGATCGCGGTGGAAGCAACGGAGTGGCAAAACGAACGAGGATGCCGACGCGATCAAGGTGACACAGGTGAGGCGATGAGAGGCAACAGCAATCGCCGGCGGCCAAGAAACAAGGGGTGGTGGTGGCAGCTTGCTCGTCGGCGACGACGAGGGAGGACACATCAGCGCCAGGAGAGGAAGCAAAAGGTAGAACGCAGCGCAGGGATCAAGGTGGCGGGATTGATTTGCGGCGGTGCTCATGGAGATGACACAATTGGCCGGTGAAGGGGCGGCCAAAATTGAGAGAAGGGGAAGACATCGGCGCTAAGTGGACAAAACACGAAATTGAAAGTCAAGGATGGTAGATCGGAACATGGAACATGAGGTGACGAAAGATTTTGTGAGGAATTTACCAATGCTACGAGGAACACGAAGGAGTTTCGGGGAGGCGAGACGAGGCCAGAGGTGATGAAGAATGGGTGGTGTCGGCGAGTGAAGGCTCGGGATTGCCAATGGGTGGCGGCATACGGAGGAGGACGATGAGCGAGCTGACCTCGGTGACGACCCGGGAGCCCTGAAATGGGTTCCTGCGTCCTCGGTGACCCCAAGGATGGCGACAACGAGAGCCGGTGGTTAATCCAGAAGGGTGGTGTGCGCATGAACATCTACACCTCGAGGGGATTCTAACGGTACCACCGGCATAGTGCGGAGAGCTACGTGCATAGCTGTCAACGGAGACTAGCGCGAGAGACGATGGTACCACTACTCGGTGGCTTAGCTATGCTCTATGACTCAAATCTTCTAGTCCATTAGCTCTCTCTACCCCTAGAACACGAGGTGATGCGGACACTTACGAGTTTTCGGCTGAGACGACGGATCTAGGTGGTGAAGGAGGTTGGTGGCGCGACTTTGTGGTCATCGGCGCATAGGAAGAAGATGATGACATCCCGGGCAGTCTTGTGGGAGAGGATGATGAAGAAGGTACACATGAGACAAGGGAGACCGAGGCGATGCTAAAGGACATGAGCACCAAGGTTGAAGCTCACCAGAGAAGGCGGCACGGCTCGGTGAGAACGAGCGGTGCGAACGGCTTGGTCGTCAGAGGGGAATAAGATCAAAGCGTCGAGGCCGATTCTGCGGAGGAGTAGAAGAGCTGAAGTCAGCACAAGCTAGAGGAGACAGGCATGCTCAAAACACAAGGATGGAGCGGCGAAGGCTCACCTGAGTGCCCAGAGTGGCTCAGTGACGATGGTGGCGGTCGAAAGCATAGGTTGGGCTCCTCGAGCTCTCTCTCACACGGGTGAAGAAGAGAGGAGGGAGGAGTGGGGGAAATGAAGGGGAGACAGAGGCAAGCTCGGTGCGAGGCTCGCTCGGGGCTTTAAAGTGGGAAAGCGAGGCAAACGATGAGGTTGTGCGTGGTGACGTGGTAGCAAGGAGCGGTGCGGTGCGGTGCGGCTGGGCGAAGCGACAGGGGAAAGAGTGGGTTGTGCGCTGGCTTGATCATGACGTGGGCGGCGTTGCATCGATGGCGTTGTGGCGAGGATGACGAGGACAGAATGGCTACATGCACGGTGAGCGACTCAAAGGCCGGAAAGGAGGAAGGCCGATCAGACCGTGAAGAGTTGGGCCGGGAGGAGGGAGGAAGGTGGCCCAACCCGGGAGAAAAGGAAGAAAAGGGAACGAAAAAGGAAAGAGAACACAGTCTGGGTCGACTAGAATTGGGCCCAAACCGAATTTTGAGGTTTTTATTTTATTTTATTTCCCTTTCTTTTTATATTTAAATTTCAATTCACTCTCGGTTTGGCGATTTAAATTCAGATTTCATTTTAATTTGTTTTCAAATTTCCTTGACTAAATTAAGTATGTATTATGTTAATTGTTTTCTTGAAATTCAAAACTCGATAAAGTTCGAAATAAAATTCAGAAAATTCGAATAACATCATAATGAAATAAAACATTTATTTTTCCCCCAAAAAAATCACCAAATTCCACTCTTCGAACTTGTGTTTTTTGTAAAATTTGGGATGTCACCATAAAGTCTAGCCACAACAGGCGAGAGAGAATCTTCGTGCACTCCTCCGCAGCCAGACAAACGCGCGCACTTAAATTTCATACAGCGTTTAGCTGTTAGGATTTGCCAATCACTATGTACGTGATCCCCTCAAATCATGATGGTCACTGTGAGCTCAGATCGCACCACCGTGACCCCCCAAAATCCAAATAGACCCCCAAAAAAAAAAACTCATCACAAGAAGAAAACAGCCACCCAAAGCATGTCATGTCAGCACACGGTTAAACTCACAGGTGTCTGCAGGACAGGAGGAAGGCGGTAGGAAGGGGCTTTACTGACAGGTGAGGTGCGGGGAAGTGAGAAGCGGAAGAAGCATCCACTCCACCACCTCCATTCGTGCCTTGCACACTGCACATTCGGTCACGTGTTACCTCACGTTGGTGACTTCCCAAGGTACCGTTTTCATATTCGTCTGCGAGAACCAAACGCGAAAGCGAAAGAGTTCAGTGAGACGGGTACAAACAACTGACAAGTTGCGCCTGAAAATAAAATAAAATAAAATAAACCGCTGCCGGAGGGAGAGGGGTGGATATCTTGTCACAAGCAATGCGCGCGTCATTGAGATTTGTTTATGCCGCTGGAAAAGCGAGCTGAAATTGACGCTAGTCTAGCCAAGAAAGAAGTGATATGATATAATCATAATGATAAAACCCCGCTTGTGTCTGGTGTGGAACTGTGCTATATGGTTCAGTTGTTATCCCCGAATAAAATAAAGTAAACTGATGTAAAGTAAATTTGTTTGAACCGCATCCCGTAAGCGGAAGTAGTACATCATTGGTTAAAAGACTAAAAACACAGCATAAAGCAACCACTCTTAATCGCCAATTTTCATTCTCGCACACTCAAATCTGTACCTATCTTGCCCAGCAATTATCTATTCCTCCAATTCAGATATACACTGCAATCTAACGAGTAATAAAATCTATCAAAGCATCCATTTCCAACACGCAACTTGTCTCGTGGCAACAAATCAATCAATCCCAAGGAAGAAAGGAAAAAACAAAACAAAACAAAACAAAACCCTCGCTCGTGACAGGCACAGCGCCACGAGACCCAATGGGACGGACCGGGAGGGCGTCGTTCTCGAGCCGATGAGTCGCCGTCCGGGCTACGTGACGTTAGAAAGTTCGTCCCCTCTTCCCTCCTTCCTCCCCGCTGCCACCGCACATCTGACGCAAATCCTCATCGGTTTCGGCCCCTTTCTCCGTTGGATCTCCGCCGCACCCGCCTCCCCACGTTTCTCCTTGGAAAAAAATATTTTGCTGGATCTGCTCACCTTCCCCTGCTTCGTTCACCTTTGGAAGACTCCAGTGGTCGTACCACGTCTGCCACCTGAAATGGACCCGAGAAAACAGAGAGAAAACAGAGCCGGACCGCAGCCGTCTGGGCCCTAATTTCGGTTGGCGTGATCCTGAGAGTTTGCTCTTGGTTCATGCTAATATGCCTCGTGATCAACAATTTTTGGAACTCAATGACTAAAGGACAAGATTGCAAACCGGCATGCAGTACCTAAATTGCTTGGAAAGCTTAGCTGTTGCGGTGTTTAATCGCGGCTAAGCAAAAATGTGCACGTTTCTTCGTAATATGGATGCACAAATTAGTACGGAGTTTCATCCACGTTTCTTCGTAATAATTAATCACTTGCTAGCCTTGATATTCGTTATCTTCTCCAAAGATTTGTAAAATTGAAGGAGGGTGTCACGGCCCATGTTGGTTTTCGTTAAGCTCCGTCCTAGACTTTAGTGTACAGAGTAGTTGGGAGAAGATGATTTAATCTCCGTGATACAATTATTACTTTGAATTGTTTAAACTAAAAAGCTTAGAACGAACGTGACTGATGAGCTACACTTTGTAGGCGCTACCAAAAGGCATAAATAAAACCTTACATTGTGCAATCTATCTCTAATTTAAAAACAACTTGATTTTTAACAGTCGCACTCAAGCGCTCAGTTCCTTTCAAACAGACCCTCAATTAAAACGAGCGAATAATACACTGCCATAAACAAACCGAGCTAAACACAGAAGCTACTCCGTAAAAGAGTAAACTACTAACGCCGATGCCAAATTGCCAACATGCCATGAACCGGTGGTGCAAGATGACGAGCCGCAGACTCAGGGCATGAGGTGGGCGCTAGGGGTGTCAACTATGGTTGTTAATTCTATTCCGAAGGTCGTTCGGGTTGGTTTTTGGTATGAAATACGCTGATATCAGTATATTTTGGCATGCCATTCTCTCTCTCTCTCTCTCTGTATATATATATATATATATATATATATATATATATATATATATATATATATATATATATGTAATTGTGTGTGTGTGTGATCTAATTAAAATCTTGATCGTCTTGACCGTTGGATCTGGATTGAACAGCCATGATTAATAAGACTCCCACCTCCAATGCACCTTAAATAATGCACTAGATATGTTCTCATATATAATAATAATAATAATAATAATAATAATAATAATAATAATAATTTCACTTGGGATCTCGCTTCAAATACATAACCATATAATAAAAATGACACATAGTTCAATAACTTCATAAATACAAATATCGTACGTAGTTAAATAATATAATATGAGAATTCATAACTTCATATATTTTACCATAGTCTAGCAAAATTTCACTTATCAAGGAGTAGTATTGACTGGGTCTTCACTTCAATTTTGTCCGGTACCGGAATGGCCGGAATGGACCAGAATGATTGGTATTGACCGATATTGATGCTGGTTCGGGATTGAGGTCATTGTGCGCCTGTTTGGGTGCCAGTATGCCAAGTTTCGGGCATTCGGTCGGTACCGGAATGGAATTGATAAGTTAGGTATCAACGGATCGAATACAAATCGAATAGTGGTCTTCCCGTATTCGTATTTTCTAAACGAATATAAATATAAATATTATCGAATATGAATCAAATGTTGTAACGAATCGAATACCTACTGGAGATACTATAAACATCTCTCGGTTGTTGTGCATGAAGTACCCGTGCAACACTAATTTACTTCGGCGCTAGGGGTGTCAACGAATCGAATAATGGTCTTCCCGTATTCATATTTTCTAAATGAATACAAATTCGAATATTATCGAATACGAATACAAATCGAAATAGCTACTCAATTCGTTTGGATTGAGATATCATCATAACTTACGTAATTGCAAGATATTTATAATAATTTATCTTCGTACATAGTATGCATAATCATTCTAGTTTATCTATTTCACCGAAAAACATGAATTCATATTAAACTAGAAATATTCATCCAACTAATCAGCAATACTGCAATAAAATATGTTTATTGTTTTATCAAATTTGAATATGAATAATACGAATAAAATAATATTTTAGATGACAAACGTTTATACTATATTCGTATCTATATTTTTATATTCAAATACTAGATAAAACAAATAATTCGGATTTGTGCGCGTAGCAGCTGTAGGCAGGAGAGATGGGGAGATTCAACCGAAATCACTCACCTGCCGGTGCCTCCACCCGCACTCCACTCGCGCCCACTCAACCGCCCGCCCGTCGCCTTCCCTTCGCCTTCCCTTCCCTCCCTCCCTCCCTCCCCTCTCACTCCCACTCCATATATACAGAGGCACGCTTCCCTCCTCCCCCCTCTCGTTAGTTGTGACCCACCACTCTCCAACTCCCTCCTCGCCTTTGGCTCCAAGAAACAGATGGCTCTCGTCCGGCAGCGCCGCCACCTACCCCATCTCACGCTCCCGCTCGACCACTTCGCCCTGCGCTCGCCGCCGCTGCCCGCAGTCGCGCCGTCCACCTCCGCCTGTGACGCCCCCGCCTCTCCGACTACGAGAGGATCTCAGTCCTCGGCCACGGCAACGGCGGCACCGTCTACAAGGCGCGCCACCGCCGGGCCGCGGTCGCGCAGCCTCTCGCGCTCAAGCTCTTCGCCGCCGGGGACCCCTCCGCGGCCCGCGAGGCCGAGATACTCATGCTCGCAGCGGACGCGCCGCACGTCGTGCGACTCCACGAGGTGGTGCCGTCCGCCGCAGCGGGCGCGGAGGAGCCCGTTGCGCTGGCGCTCGAGCTCATGCCCGGGGGGTCCCTCGCCGGGCTGCTCCGCAGAGTCGACCGCCCCATGGGGGAGCGACCCATCGCCGCCGTGGCGCGGCAGGCGCTCCTAGGCCTCGCAGCCCTGCACGCGCTCCGCATCGTGCACCGCGACCTCAAGCCGTCCAACCTGCTCCTCGGCGCCGACGGCGAGGTCAAGATCGCCGACTTCGGCGCCGGCAAGGTGCTGCGCCGGCGACTCGACCCCTGCGCGTCCTACGTAGGCACGGCGGCCTACATGTCCCCGGAGCGGTTCGACCCTGAGGCCTACTCCGGCGACTACGACCCGTACGCCGCCGACGTGTGGAGCCTCGGGGTGGCGATCCTTGAGCTGTACCTCGGCCACTTCCCGCTCCTCCCCGCGGGGCAGCGTCCGGACTGGGCCGCGCTCATGTGCGCCATATGCGTCGGCGAGGCGCCGGAGCCGCCAGCCGCGGCGTCGGAGGAGTTCCGGGACTTCGTGGCGCGGTGCCTCGAGAAGAAAGCAGGGCGGCGCGCGTCGGTGGACGAGCTGCTCGAGCACCCGTTTGTCGCCGAGCGGGACGCCGCCGACGCGCAGCGCTCCCTCGCCGCGCTCGTCGCGCAGGTGGAGCAGAGCGGCGACCTATAGCCAAACCGGTCGCCAGTTTAATTAACTAGGAGATTTAGGTTCCAATCAGAGCTGATGTGTACATAAGCTCCGCAACGTGGACGAATAACCTATCCCATGTGGCGTTTTTCTTTTCACCCTTTGCAACCCAAGGATTTGTTCGTTTTTTAGTTGGTTTTTCGCAAATTGTAAGAGACAATTTTGCGAAATCATCATGAGATGTTACAAGTGATTAGTGGAATTGTTTGAACTAGCTTATTAATTCATTCTTTTGATGTTATGTTTGAGGAAATTCTCTTCCTATACGCACGAACAAACCTCAGAATGTTCAATACAGTTTGCTCTTACCTATCGAAAATTAAGCTCACTAATTAATCAGCAAAAGTTTGTTAAAAATTAAGGGAGAGCAAGCACGTAAATTGATGTGCACAAGAAGAAAATCAGAGAGTTGGGACCTCTTTTTGCGCAGGTACACATGTGGCTGCAGTATTGTGATTGAAGAATTTAAAATGGTATATGATATTCCTCGACCTCGAGAAATTGCCTTCTGCCCGAACGGGAGCTTGTCATTTGCCATTAGTTGTTTCTCGAGCTGTAAAGGGGTATTTTAAGTTTAATGACCATGAGCTAGCATACGTAAGAATGGATTAATTAAATGAAAATTTATGCCGGAGCTGTTGGATTCTGGTGGTGACCCAATACTGGCGAATTTGTGGTATTCAAAACTGTTGAGATGGCCCATACCATTGTAAGTTGGGCGACGACAGGTTAGTGAGCAGTGGCACAAATTAAAGACGAAACAGAACACAAAGGATGCAAAAACCCACCCGCTGTGTTGTGTTGATAACGTAGTTGTAACGACCGAAAGGACGATAGGCAATTTCGATGGACGGCACACTATTTGTTCCTGTTTGCATTAGGTAATGAGTGACAACTAAGCATGTATAAACGTGCAATAGATGCCGCTGCCACATTAGAAATGTACAAAAGGTGCACTATCTTTCAGCTTCTTCTAGGACATCTAATGACAATGTTTCATGCACACACCTTGTGTGTGTGTATTGCACATAGAAATGTAATTTTTTAAAGAGTGTCTAGATGACAGTCCATGATTTTTTTTAAAAAAAAGTTGATTTTTTTATTCTTAGATCTCAACCGGACGGCTCTCTCTTCTCCTGCTTGTTTGTTAGGAGTAGCATGTTGTGCTATCAAATACTACACCGATCAGTGCAGAAAGACACTCATTTGCAGCATGTCCCTTTGAAGTGGAACACCACCAAATTAACTAGATAGAGAGCGTTACACTGTGCATGGATAACTATCTATGATTGAGGTAGGAAGGCGTGGGACGAAGTTCTTGTCGCCTTGGTAAGCACTGAATCATGTACATTTTTAGTTGAAATTTTTGCAATGCTACTTTCAACAGTATGCCATTATGTACCATTTTTAGCATCAACTTTGTAAAACAATTTACCATGTAGATGATAAGACATGTATATGATTCAGTTTAGATCCACCTCACACAACAGAAATATGTGAGTAACATGAACAATTAATCCAAATTGGTTTCTGCCAATATTATAAGCACTACCACAGGACATGCTTCATTGATTAGAATATCACGTTACGAAAAGGAATGATTATCTGCAAACAAATATGATGCGCACTGTGTCTGCAACTATGATTGGACTGGAACCTTGAAGCAAGATTAAGCCGAACACAAATGGCCTACCTGATCTTCCCACCATCGTTTGACTTTGCGATTGGGCCTTTTTTTTTTCAGAGAAAGCCACATGAAGCTGACCACCTGAAATTGTAGTGGAACAAAAGAATAAACTGTCTATAAACATTCAAAGAGATGGATGATGTTAAGAAAACGATTTCCTAATCTACTTAACAACAAGCTAGAGTTATGACATGACAATAGAACTACGACATATTCCAGAATAGCAAAACCTAATTCCTATGCAAAATTGAGGTTCACAAGAATTTTTATGTAGGGAAAACCATTCAATCGAAAAGACAAACGAAACTTTTATATAAAAATCCAAGTTTAGGTGGGAACATCCATGAATGGTGAAGCTAACTAAGGTCAGCAAAAAATTGTCTGATAGAATATTTATTTCCCATAAAATCTAATCAAAAGTACAAAACACTGGAAATTGCATCATTTTTTGTTATTTTGTCGGGAACAACTTCTGAAGTGATGCATTTGTCCCGACAAAATAAATGTGGTAATTAGATTTATGGTGAAGTAACAATTGCCATGGCAATCTACTTGAACAAGGGACTTTAAAAAAACAAAATTAAAGGCATGGATCTTAATCACAAATGCTACAAAAGATACACGAGGAGCTACTTCAAGAGACATTGCTTAATCCTCTTGTCCCCAGAGAATGGGGAAAAAGGAGATGCAAATTAATTTCTTGAGCATATAAGCTGTCATATAGGTGGCCCCACTGGCCCCAACGACCAGTGAAGCCCGCAAGACAGGTCCCGCAACCCACGAGCACGAAGGCCCCCTCCCCGGGGGGCATTAGGTGTCCCTTCAGGGATGCTTCGAATATAACCCGGAGCCTCCCTGAAGGGTCTCTGGAGCCTCGCAAGGCCTGAAGCAGTGGGTCCTCTAGGGCCACCTCGGAGAAGGCCCGAGCCCCTCCGAAGGGTCTCTGGAGCCCCGCAAGGCCCAAAGCAGTGGGTCCTGCAGGGCCACCTCGAATAAGACCCAGAGCCCCTCCGAAGGGTCTTCAGGGTCCCGCGGGGCCCGATGGTGGAGCACTTCGGGAGCTGATAGACCAGGTGCACCAGCCGGATAGACCGGGCCCAGGGAGCCCCACCGTGAGCTGAAGCCTACATGTAGACAGGGAAAAGTCCCTGCAGCCCCTACGCGTACAACACCTTTTATGGTTAGAATGGTAAGATGAGCACCCTGTTCTAGGGGGGTATAAATAGGCATCCCCCCATGTAAAGGGTAGATCTAGTTTTTGGAACAATCAATGCACACCTTTTTTTGACAGCTGGTCCCTTCTCCTGGGGACTCTTTGGTCCCTCCGAGTGTATCGGGGGTCCCCCTATCTTATTGTTTAGCCTTCTTTTGCTACGACATAAGCAAACCAACTTCTATCCATTCGTAATATCAGAAACCCATGATGAAAGCTCCTGCACCATGGTAGACAGTGGCGGAACCAGGAACTAGAAAGACCCGGGGCGAACCTGTAGTGTAAAAAATACCGAGGTACAATGTGATTCAATAGTCAACATAACTAATGATGTCAAATGCATTCAAATTGTCAAGATCTAATCGATACAACAAGAAAAATATAGATCTAATTGATACAACCAAACAAGCATAGAATACAATATTAAGAGCTCATATAAAATACTAACAAGGACTCCTGATACGTGTGCACATCAATGGCTATCACAAGATATCTAGAACACCTGCACTCCAATAGTTACCTACAACATGTAAACACAACATAATTTATAAGAACTTGAATTCAACACAGATGCAATAATAATTTAAAACTTAAGATAGAAAAAGAATTATACCACTAAGTTATACGAGGTACACGAGGTAAGTGGTTTCTAAGCTCCTTCATGGCTTGAAAGTGTCGCATAATCTTGTTGTCATCAATTGCCACACATATCTCTCACTGAACATAGCATATCATCATTTCATTCAACCATTCATCATTTATCTTATTTCGTCGGTCTGTCTTTATGATATTCATAGGTGAGAAAACTTTCAACTGATGCGGTTGCCATAGGTAATATCAGTGCAAGTGTGATGAGACGATAAACCAATGGGAAGATCAAATGTTGTCTAGTTTCAACCAACATGATAACAAGCTTAGGAAGGCTACCACAACTCAAAAAATCAGGACTTCTTTTCATGACATCAATGTATAGGTTGAGTTGATCATTCATTGATGACGATCTTGTAGAGAAAAGTCCACATTGTAAATATTTGCAAACTCAACTAGCTTCTCATGATCCTAGCTTCTAAATGAATCTCTGGGATCTAGACATGCAATGTATTTCAATATCTATGTCAAAGTTTCACTAAATCGATTATGCATCTCAACTAAAATTTTGTCAATCACCTCATTAAAGATCTCAACATTATAATGATGGAAGCAACTAACTATTTTTCGTGAACATCTTGAATAACCTCTAGTTGGAATGTTATCATTCATATTTGGCACTGGAATCTCTTTAGCAACACAGAAGGTAGTGACATCATCCAAAAGTGGCTCCCATCCATGATCTCTCAAACGTTGTAGGGAGGCTCTTGACAGACACAATCATAGTCAATGCGCTAACTATGTTATGATCCTTTTGTTGCAATGCTTCTGACAGATTATTAGTTAAACCAAACACCTTAAGCATCAAATGTAAGATAAGAACAAATTCAAAGCTTTCCATTGATTTTATCAAACCTGATGCTTTGCCTTTGTCGTCGGGACAAGACCCATCATGAGAAATAGCCACTAGCACATCCAAAACTGAATCCCACATTTGGTAGAGATGGATTGTAGTTGTATGGTGTGAACCCCAACATGTATCACCGGGTCTTGCTAAAGTTGTTTCTTGATTTTTGCCTCTTCTTGAAGAAATCTCACCATTCTCTAGTTTCTCCAGGGTCTTGTCATGATGGTTATGCAACAAGGCATCTTTTCATCTACAGGAAGCACATGTCATGGTCACAATCATATTGGTGTAGCAAAAAAATCACTCATGGCTAGAATGCCTTTTGCAATAGCAACCACCACCAATTGAAGCTCGTGGGCAAAACATTGCACATAAAAAGCATGAGGGTTTTCATCTAGCACCAATTTCTTTAAACCATTTAGTTCATGCATATTTGAGGCTCCATCATATCCTTGTCCTCTCAATCTATACACGGGTAAGTGATGCCGAACAAACAATTCATCCAAAGATCTTTTCAACGAGGCGGACGTAGTATCAACAACATGCTCAACACCAAGCAATCTTTCCTAAACCTTTCCTTGAGTGTTCACAAACCTAAAAAAGAAATATGAATTTAGATTTGTACAAGGATGGAGAGGGTGAATAGTTTGAAAGAACTCAAACTAAAACATAAAACTAACTTCAAACCCACGAGGTATTTTCCTAAGTTCTTGGAAGGCTTGGCAACACCTCTCAATTGTCTCATGAATTTTAGAAATTCTTGGATAATTTTAAAGGCCATTTGCTCATTAACCCTCTCTCGGTGTGGTTCTCTCTTTGCTCAGTCGGCCGTGGCCTAGCGAGGACCTCACCGCATCCGTTGGTCACTCGTCGCGAGCCACCCAGTGAGACTCGGTCGCTTTTCACTCAGTACTTCGCGTTGCCCTATAGGAGCTTAGGTGTGTTCTCATTGCCCTTTGGTATTGGCCGTTCGGGAGTTCTCCCGAGCCATACTGTTTGGCCGCTCGTGTAGTCGTACCACAGTAAACCATACTTGACCAAGATCGCCGCAGGCAAAACGTTAAACCTTTAGACACTCATCCCGCCCTTGGTGGCGCCACGTGGTCGGAGATCGCCGCCAGAGCCTCCGCAAAGCGTGCGGGAGGCGTTACCTAGTGGTCGGATTTCCGACGGCCGATTACCTATCATTCTTCTACGACCCTTAACTGGTCGTAAGTTCTTCCACGATCGGAACTTAGTCGTAAGACTTGCTAGACTTTTATTTGTTCTTATCGATTGCTTTTCGCATTGACAACATAAGTGATCAACAATCATGTTAATCCTATTATTTTACAAGTCTAATATATTGATTTCCAACTCGTATGTATGCATTGCTATTTTGTTGTTAAATTATGGTTAGTATCCTATAGTTGCATAATGAACTCGTCCTCTACTACCATGAGCTTAGGTGATTTCTTTGTGGTCGGAGTCCGATGGAGGATGATCTTAGTAGCGTGCTAGTCTCTTTGGCGATCATCGACTTAGTCGATGGTCTTGATCACAATTTCTTATGTTCATTGGTGCTTTGTTAATTTTGAAATGAAAAACTGTCAATTGATGATTTCAAGAGCATTATCATTAATCACATCCCCTACATCCTTACACATGAGGATATATGGGACCCTTTCACCGTGGGTAGTTGTCAGGCTTTACCGGGCCACGACCCGTTCAATAACTTAGCAAAAAGGTAGTGTTCCATGTGGCAAAAGGCGGTTATTGATTGAAGTAGAATACTCATTATGGACCCAGGTCTTCCAAATCAAGAGCTTGCATAAGAAGGAATCTTCGGGAACACCTTGAACATTAAAAACAGATTTGTTAAATCGCTTTCAATCTATTACATTATTGCAAATGGAAACTTTGATATAAAGTCTCCTCCACTTCTATGACTTGTTGATGTGACAAGAAAATGCATAAGACACACTTTGCTTTTGTTTGCGGGGAAGGAGGTGAGCCCCAAGGGCCTCACTTCGATTTTGAAATCATCACAATATTTTCTTGCATTGTTGTGAAAGATGTTTGCTCCACCTACATGAGTATTGAAATATTCAACTGCTCTCTTCCAATTTGTAAAACCCGTCTTCGAGAAGACATCACCCCCATACTTTTCAGCAATTGCCAACTTTTTGAAAAGAAAACAATACAAACAATAAGCTGCATCTTTGGCTACACTATACTCCAACTAGTCGAACTGATCATACTACGCTTCTCTAAATGCCCTCGCGTTATTTTTACGAGGGAAACATGACCGCGCGGCTAGTATGGACCTTTCAACAAATACACCCTTCCCACTTCATCTCTAATTTTTGGGGTAGCAAATTCTTCAATTTGTTTCCGTAGGCCCAGATCAGCAACAATGTCATCTGGATTAAACACATCATTAGCACGAGCTCTCTTTGCAATTTCGGTGTTGTTGGCAATGGCATTAGATGTTTCAACTGCTTCCACTTAGGAATTGTCATCTACTGTTGTGGTTCTAAAATAAGTCTATATAAATTTCATTTTCTTATAGAATTCCTGCAAGAAATCAAAATTTACTAATATTATACATTTGTACTCTGGGAAATCAAAATTCAAAACAATGCTCAAGGAATCAAGGGTCAAGGCCCAGATGCTTAGTGGCTCACCTGCAACTGCGATGTTGCAACCTGCTTGCTTGGTTGCCTTGGACCTCGGTGGACGGCGGGACGGTTGCTATCTGAGTGTCTGACTACAGACTACCTGCTTGCCTCAGTGTGCCTACCGGTGCCGGTGGACGGTAGTGCCCCAGTCCTACGCCTTGCCGCGTGTGCAACGCCCGCGTGAGCTGTAGCCCGACAGAAGGAAAAAAGAACTGAAGAGGAATAGGAAATGGTCGATGCTGCCCGATGGGGAATTCCATAATTAGGGTTGTGTTGGATGCTGAGTCTATTTGGGCATTTGGCTAATTGTCTTGGAGACATGGAGTCATCAGTGATGGCGGTGGCGGCTTGGTGGGCGCAGCGGGTCAAGCGGGGGGTTAATTCCTCCCAGGAGACCCGGGACAGCCGCCCCGGCTTGCCCCGGTGGTAGTTCTACCACTGATGGTAGATGAAAATCAGTAACCTTGCCAAATTTCGCCATGCCATCCCACCATTTTTTTCTTGTATTGGATTATGTCGTGCAAAGCCTGATGTTATTTTAAATATAGCATGTAGCAACTTTTATGCACATGTTTCACCAAGGAAAGAACATGGAAAAATAATACACAAATCAACTTTCTATTCTATCACCATCAGGGATGCAGGTTGTAAATCACTTGAAAAAAATGCAAGGATATTAAGCATCATGATCTTCAGGGAAATAATGTGCATCAACATAATATAGTACCAAAACATGAAAAAAAATGCAAGGATATTAAGCATCATGATCTTCTGGGAAATAATGTGCATCAACATAATATAGTACCAAATTAGGCGAGCATAGAATATAAATTTGCACATAAACAACAAGCCAGCTCCATTATACGAATTACAGATGCACTTGGGGTTCAGAACTGTTCTAATTTCAGAATCTACCTTATGAACTAAACTGTTTCCCTAATAACATGAGGCTAGTTTTAGCTTCCTCTGAACAACCATAGTCATTAACTACAGGTTACCAGAAAACCACCAGCTAGGAGCACGATTTCAGTTCTGCTCAGTTTAGTTGTTAGAAATCTGGCAAGCAAAGGGCTCCTAGCCTTATAGGAATAAAAATTCATTAATTGCCAAGGACAATCAGGAGGCGTCTGAAACTAGAAAGCTTCCAGATGATTTAGTTTAGGGTCGGGATTATGAATAGTTGTACACAAGGAATTGGTCAAAATCCACTACCAGAATCTTAGACTAACTCCAATTGTACGATGGATTTGAGACCCATGTGACAACTGAACTAGCTTTGAGGCCATAAGAACCTCCATTATCAAGAAATATCACTTATGCAATGTGATGGGTACATCCACTCAATACCTTTGGAATACCATCGTGTTCCCAAATGCACCTAAAATTATAGTGCTGGTTTCCATCTCAATTGCAACCTGCATCACATCTGTGAACCCCAAATTTAGGGGGCACTCTTGCTCTTAACTAAAAACCATTTGTTTTTTATGCACAGAAATTCTAGTACACTGATGAATGCTGCCAAACAAATAATGAGAAAAAAGCAATACAAATTCCACATAAAAGCTAACAACTGGAACACAAAAGGACTATAGCGAAGCCTGAAGCTCTCGTATTTTCACTACAGATGCTGAGTATATGGAAACAAATCACCAATTAGATCACAAGAAAAGTCATCGCAAAAACAAAAGAAAAAGTCTGCACCGCAAAGAGGCTACGAAAGTCATGGCTAGTTGATAAATGGAAGGGGTGAATGGCCGATGGGTACCCAAAAAAATCAAGAAAAGGGGGGTTGTTTATGTTTCCTCAAAGGTTTATGTCTAGGTCTAGGTTGGGTGGATGATTAACAAACTACCTACCTCTAAGAGCACCCGCAGCCATTGGTAGTTGAGAGACAAAGCATCCATAGCTTGCTCGCTCTCCTCTTCTGTCTCCTCCCTTCCCTTCCCCTTCCTTCTCCCGTTGGAAATAGATGTGGATTCCCAAGTTGGTGCCACATGCGCAAAGGATCTCAACAGCGTTTATGTTGTCATCTCCGTACGGCCTCGCCTCCTCGTTGCCCTCTCCATTATCCAGCACAGTCGATTGGCCTCCTCAATCGCCTATTGACTCCCTGTTCTCCAACGCCGTGGTTGCCGAAGTGGTCTCCCGGTTCTCCGCCGCCACTGCTCCGCCTCCCCGGTCACCTGCAACCACCGCCATCTACGCCGGATGGGAGGCCAACGGTGCGGGTAGGTGGCGACGGTGCACAAGGAGACGGTGGTCTCTCGGGGTGGATCTGCAGGCGGCGGCAGGAGTGTAGGGGCGGTGGACGGAAGGAGAGCCCTCAGTGGCAACGAATGCTGGAGAGCTCCAGGTGACCAGCTGCTGGGGTGCTAGATCTTTGAAGCGGCGGAAGGGAGAGGGGTTCAGAGCTTGGCGGCGATAGCCGGCGGATCCGGTCTTCCCCGTTCGACGGCGACACACGGTGAGGGCGGCACACTAGGAGGAACACCAGGCGGTAGTGGCGGTGGGGTATGGAGGGGCACGGGCGAGGCGGACGAGCGGTACGGTGCGAGGAAAAGAAGGGGCGGTGAGGAGGGAATCGGGAGAGAGGGGAAGGAAGGAACGAGGCGCGGATACGACATGGGCGGTGTTGCGAGGGCGCAGGCGCTGTTGCAGAGGGGCATGGGCGAGGCGAAGGGGGGGAGGGGGAGTTAGGGGTGGTGCGGCCGAGGGGGAGGAGGCGGGCGAGTGCGGCATACGGGGGTAACCCTAGGGTTTGGGGCGTGGAGTTGGGGTGGGCGGATCTGGGCCATCCGTTCCAAAGCCACGATCCCATGGCTGTGCACCTACTCGATCTCGGCAGCACGATCCTGATCCGACAGTTGTCGGTCGCACAACCGTGGACTTGGACGCAAATTCAAAAAACACGGAGAGTTTCTCACAAAACCTTCACCGTGGGGGAGCTCAAAGGCCGCAGAACTCTTCCGCTATAAGAAAGAGTATATTCCAAATACAAATACACAGTCCCCCTGGGCAATGTGGAAATGACAAGCCTGTTCATTTCCAGTTCCCATCAGTCACGCTCTGCGTTGTCATGCTCGATTTGGACACGGATGCAAATGAGCAACAATTGGGGGTACGTATCGCCGTTGCAGATTGAATGAACCAGATAGCAAGGGTCACTGTTTTGTCATTGTGGATATTTATGGAGAGCAATACCGATAGAAGATAACTCGATTTCATCGACGTACATCAAGGATTTTATTGTGATGGTGCGACTTTCTTCTGTTCGCATGGAGTAATGGAATCATCGGAGATGGTTCACACAAAAAAAGTTGGAACTTGGAGATTTTTTTAAAAGAAAATAATGCATTTTTAATAGAACTACAGAAATAAAATGCTCATTTAATAAAACTATAAAAATAGAACCATTTGAATTGGCGATAGAACCATGTCGCCCACCGAACATTATTAAATGCTTGGGATGGTGATTTACCTCAATTTTAGGCAACTCGTTATTCTAAATGACGACAGATACTCCACAACTTGCTGTCGTCATTTGGAATGGCGACACAATATAATAGGCCTAAAAAATTGACTGAAATTCCCTTTTATTCCGAAAAAAGAGAGAGGGAAGGAAGGGAGAGGAGCTAGTGAAGTGTTGTCCGTTCAGTCGTCCACTTTGCAGAATTTTTTGGTAACTGAATGGATTAGAAGTTTTAGATGTGTGGTTATGTAGTGTAGTATGACGTAGTACATCCTTTTATGTGTGTGTAGTTTAGTTTTAGATACATGGTTAATCGTAAAAATCTTGTTTATGGTGCAGTACGTAGATATATCAGACGCAATCAATTTCAAAATTTACTATGATCAAAGGATTGTTCTGAAGGGTCCCGAGGGGGTTGATTTGCGTTATTTCCAATCGGTGACCGTCAGCTTTTCCAGACGAGAGTAGCGTACATAAGCTTCTATGATGTGGTGGTTGTATTACACCTTTGAGTTGAACTATGCTCAACACGTTCTGAAATTGAGCTGCGTTGCCACCCGAGTACCATAAGGCACACATTGGGAGTTAGTGTAGCTGTAGGGAACGAGGTTATGGCTGTCATACCTAAGCATGGTGAGAGATAGAGGGGGTGAGATTTGTTATTCCATTTTAAAAAGATGCTAAATGAAAAAAAAACTCCTTGTTTTCTAGGTCCGCCCGTGAGAATCGAGGCAAGCGGTGATGTAGCTCAAAACCAGGCTAGCCCGCTGCCTTACTCTTGGTCCTTGGTTGGATGAGGCGGTGGCACTCGTTTGCCGGTGGTGTACAGGTGACGACGTTTCGTTGAATATTGCTGATGAAACGATGTCTTAACCAAAGAAATGTCAACTTAAGTGAGCAATCTAGCCCATTTCCGCAGAATGAGATGATTTTTTTGAAGGCGTAGAATGGGATCTTGGTAAGGGGAAACATAACCAGAAACAACAAACAAAAAAAAGTGTGCATCCGGGGAATCGAACCCCGATCAGTACCGTGGGAGGGTACTATGATACCACTACACCAGATGCGCTTGGCTGGTTGCTCAACCCTTTTGCTCCTATTTAGAATTTCAGATACATGACACCTCGAAACTATACACATATCTATGGTTTTGAAGAAATGCAGTGGATTGCGTTTTTTTAAGGCGTAGAATGGGATCTTGGTAAGGGGAAACATAACCAGAAACAACAAACAAAAAAAAGTGTGCATCCGGGGAATCGAACCCCGATCAGTACCGTGGGAGGGTACTATGATACCACTACACCAGATGCGCTTGGCTGGTTGCTCAACCCTTTTGCTCCTATTTAGAATTTCAGATACATGACACCTCGAAACTATACATATATCTATGGTTTTGAAGAAATGCAATGGATTGCGTCGATCAGACGCCCCCCACCCCTATAATGCAATAATGGGGCGACGGCTAAACGACGGGAGATGCACACGCGCGGTTGGATTTCTCCCCAAAGAAGAAACTTTTAACTGAGATTTCCCTAGGTTCAACTCTTGCTCCAAACTTTCAATATAAAAAAATCCCCAAACTTATGATACCACTACAAAAGATGCGCTTGGCTGATTGCTCAACCCTTTTGTTCCTATTTAGAATTTCAGATACATGACACCTCGAAACTATACGCACATGTATGGTTTTGAAGAGATGAAGTGGATTGCGTCGATCAGAGGTTCCCCAGTCCCCCCCTATAACACAATAATGGGATGACGACTAAACGACGGGAGATGCACGCGCGCGGTTGGATTTATCCCCAAAGAAGAAACTTTTAACTGAGATTTCCCCCCACTTTCAAATCTTGCTCCAAACTTTCAGTATAAAAAAATCCCCAAACTTATGATACCACTACACCAGATGCGCTTGGCTGGTTGCTCAACCCTTTTGCTCCTATTTAGAATTTCAGATACATGACACCTCGAAACTATACACACATGTATGGTTTTGAAGAGATGCAGTGGATTACGTCAGAGGTTCCCCAGTCCCCCCACCCCCCACCCCTATAATGCAATAATGGGGCGACAACTAAACGACGGGAGATGCACACATGCGGTTGGATTTCTCCCCAAAGAAGAAACTTTTAACTGAGATCCACCACCCCCACTTTCAACTCTTGCTCCAAACTTTAAATATAAAAAAATCCCCAAACTTATGATACCACTACACCAGATGTGCTTGGCTGGTTGCTCAACCCTTTTGCTCCTATTTAGAATTTCAGATACATGACACTTCGAAACTATATGCACATGTATGGTTTTGAAGAGATGCGGTGGATTGCGTCAATCAGAGGTTCCCCAGTCCGCCCCCCACCCCTATAACGCAATAATGGGGTGACGGCTAAACGACGGGAGATGCACGTGCGCGGTTGGATTTCTTCCCAAAAAAGAAACTTTTAACTGAGATTTCCCCCTACTTTCAACTCTTGCTCCAAACTTTCAATATAAAAAATCCCCAAACTTATGATACCACTACACCAGATGCGCTTGGTTGGTTGCTCAACCCTTTTGCTCCTATTTAGAATTCCAGATACATGACACATCGAAACTATACGCACATGTATGATTTTGAAGAGATACTTGACACATCGAAACTATACGCACATGTATGGTTTTGAAGAGATGCAGTGGATTACGTCGATCAGAGGTTCCAATCCCCCCATAACGCAATAATAGGGCAACAGCTAAACGACAGGAGATGCACACGCGCGGTTGGATTTCTCTCCAAAGAAGAAACTTTTAACTGAGATTTCCCCCAATTTCAACTCTTGCTCCAAACTCGATTCTTAAGAAAGACTTTCAAGTAATTCACAAACTTTCAATTTCAAACAAATCAATAACTTTCAACTAGAATTCATACAAACTTTTGACTCGACCTCGGCACCTTTCAACTGGAGCTCAAAAAACTATCTAATAAAGAACTTCACAAGAATACAAAGCTGTACAGGTTTTTATGATTATATCTGAGAGCAGAAACGGTTTTTACTCGACATGTTTCCTGCTTACATGATGTCGCCATTTGCGCGTGCATAGCCCGGTAAACATGTTACTACCTCCCGTGCCCTGAACAGCAGCCGCAAGGTGCTCGTACAGAAACGCCTACGAAGAAGATGGCTGGTATGCAAAGCTCGTCATACGCCATGAAAATGTACAAAACTGCTCGCCGTTTACAAAACAAACACAACATTATATACACCAAATGAATTCGATGCTGGCTGCCATTGTGAGTGTAGGTAAGGTAGGACAAAAGAATTGGGAAACCAAAAAAAATCCCTGTCATCATGCCTTGAACAAGAAAAAAACAATCCCTGTATAGTCAACAAGAGTTAAGGTCTTTTTCAGTATCAGTTTATCAGTATGCTACGGTCTGAGGGATGCCAATGGCGCCCACCTGGCTCACCTCACCATGCCTCCAGACTTTGGCCACCAGAAAGCTGCAGAAAATTGAAACTGCATCAGTCCTACAACAAAATGTCTGCTTTCAGGGCAATTTCCATTCTTTATGGTGTATTAAGAAGAAAGGAATGCCCGGTTTTTTAAAAAAGGGAGAGAGAGAAGAAAGGAATGCACAATGGTTATATATATCATTCGTGTTACTTAGTCAGCATTGAACTGGAGCTTTTGTTCCTGCTAAAAGCTAAATGGCCTTCATATCAAGTAAGCAGATTCTGCATAACATAGGAAGACAAGTGGAGAAGAAACCACATAATAAAATGTGTTTGATGCTGTTTTCTCTTCAGATGCACTTGCAGGTAAGAAATGTTAAGAGATATGGGAAGGCCAAGCAGCAATAAGAAAAGCATGGTCTCGACGAAAGGCAGGAACTGAAGGCAACCTATTGCTACTGTATATGAATCAAGTAAGGATGCTGCTGCATTTGGTTTGGTTTTGCAACCGCAAACTAATTTACTTGATTCTGCTGCATTTGGTTTGGTTTTGCAACCGCAAACTAACTTTCAATAAATAAAACAAAGCAGGAGAGCCTTTTTTTTAATGGTAAAGTGCACCTCTACTCACCTAATGTAACTGCTCAATGTGCTTCTGGACCACCACTCATGCTTCAGTTGTGACATCAGCTGAAACAAGAAAGAGAGTCAGTGTGTATAGAACTACTGAAGAGTAACAGAACAGGAGTTAATCCAACAAAACATAGGATGATAGACTATATTCAATGCGACACACGCAGCTTAGTTCTCTGTGTTAGTGTGATGAAACAGTCCTGAGCTAGAGGTCTGACCATGACACAGATTGCCCACTCTTTTTTATTTAGCCAGATAAAGAATCATTGTCTGCTTGTCGAGCACTACTTCCCTGACATAAAGGAAGGGAATAGCAAGGCATTCAAGAAAGCAGCTATGGAACTGTGTGACCTGGAAGGCTGTCTTTTATCTTTGCAAATCCTAGCACAACCGACGAAACACAAGTTGCTCTGCATTTGTGCACATGAAGTGCATTGTTTGGCATTTGACACCAAATGAACATAGAAAATTGGCAGCTACCTAAAATGACAGCGTGTTTTTTTTTGTAAAAGATAAACAGCGTAAAACATAAGGCATACAACAATTAGTGACTACCATAATGAGGATTTTTGGAGCTATGTTGTGCTTCCATCTGACAGTCCTGCTCTAACTGTGGATAATCATAATCTTGAATACTTAAAGGAGGGTCCACTTAACCAACATTTTCAAATGGTGGAAGTATGGGATTTCGGTCATCATCAAAGAGCAGCTGCATTTCATTATAAACCCATTCTTGTAGAACAGAGGTATCAGTGAAAAGATCCCCAGATAAACCAAGGGTAAGGTTGTTTGAAGTCGTTTGAATGTCCATAGGCATGGCAAGTGCAGGACTTGGAACTGGTTGTGTGGTGGCCGAACAAAAAGCTCCATCTACTGGTATTACTTGACTAGAAGTTTCAGGGGCAGGAGGTTGATACTCAATAATTTGTGCCCGTCCACCAGAAGTCTCCTGATCAGTTACAGGGCCCTGCTCCAGAGAATGGAACCTCCTTTTCTTTTTTGTGTCAGCATTCCACCAGTTGCTCCTGCGCTGCTGCTGCACCAGCTGATTGAGAAAACTAGGATTCTGGACAACGATTACTAGAAGTGCCATCATCTGCTGCTGGTTCTGTTCCATTACTTGAAGGCGTTGAATTAAATTCTGCACTTCAAGATTAGATGTTTGCTGGTAGTGCCTGGGATCTACAAGCTGTTGCATGAGGAGAGCTTTATCCCTCTTAAGGGTTTCAATCTCCTTTTCAAGGCCACCATATTTTCCAATTTTCATATTTTCAGTACCAGGTGCAGTTTTGACAGGTGCCTGCTTCCGCTCACTAGGTGCTTCCCGAGGGGGCTTCTTCTTTCTCTTGATGACAGCACGCACCAAATGAACATAGAAAATTGGCAGCTACCTAAAATGGCAGTGTGCTTGTTTTTGTAAAAGATAAAGAGAGTAAAACACAAGGCATACAGCAATTAGTGAATACCATTTTGAGGATTTTTGCAGCTATGTTGTGCTTCCATCTGACAGTCCTGCTCTAACTGTGGATAATCATAATCTTGAATACTTAAAGGAGGGTCCACTTGACCGTCATTTTCAAATGGTGGAAGTATGGGGTTTAGGTCATCATCAAACAGCAGCTGCATGTCATTATCATCCCATTCTTGTAGAACAGAGGTATCAGTGAAAAGCTCCCCAGATGAATAAAGGGTAAGGTTGTTTGAAGTTGTTTGAATGTCCATGGGCATGGCAAGTGCAGGACTTGGAACTGGTTGAGTGGTGGCCAAACAAAAAGCTCCATCTACTGGTATTACTTGACTAGAAATTTCAGGGACAGGAGGTCGATACTCAATAATTTGTGCCCCTCCACCAGAAGTCTCCTGATCAGTTACAGGGCCCTGCTCCAGAGCATGGAACCTCCTTTTCTTGTTTGCGTCAGCATTCCACCAGCTGCTCCTGCGCTGCTGCTGCACCAGCTGATTGAGAAAACTAGGATTCTGGACAACGATTGCTAGAAGTGCCATCATCTGCTGCTGGTTCTGTTCCATTACTTGAAGGCGTTGAATTAAATTCTGCACTTCAAGATTAGATGTTTGCTGGTAGTGCCTGAGATCTACAAGCTGTTGCATGAGGAGAGCTTTATCCCTCTTAAGGGTTTCAATCTCCTTTTCAAGGCCACCATATTTTCCAATTTCGATGTTTTCAGTACCAGGTGCAGTTTTGACAGGTGCCTGCTTCTGCTCGCTAGGTGCTTCCTGAGGGGATTTCTTCTTTCTCTTGATGTTCTTCAGAAGATCCTTTCGGCCCCTAACAAAGCCTTCATTGGCCCACTCCCATCTATCAGGGTCAACTTTACGAAATCCCTGGTTACAAAAGGAAACACGGATAAGTTTACCTAATAAGAAATTTAGGAATGCTTCAAAATGAACAGACAACCTAGAGAACATCCAAACAAAACAATCCTCCAATTTATGCGGAGGTGTTTTGAACAGAAAATAACAGATAAAGTGTTGTTTCCACTGATTTCAATAGTGTTCTCAGCTACATGCTTCATGTGGAAGTTTAACTAATGCAGAGCCAAGAGCAGCAATCATATGATCACAACAAAAGCTATTACATGCAGGTATGCAACCCAGTTTGCAAAAACAAGTTCGTTTTCGTATTCACCGAATGGACATGAAAGAATCAGTATCTATTGGAAAGGAAAGCAGAACACTGATGAATCCCTGACTGCAAGCGTCCGACGAATTTTTTTATCCAGCCATTGTGTACTGATAATGATTTGTCAAAAGCACGGCATCCAGCATACATGATTGAATCAAAAACCAAATTCATAATCTTTCACACCATTCATCAAGCAACTTGGAGCGGGAAAACAAGTTCTAATGCACATAAAACAATGGCACACAGGGATATGACAGAAGATATTAGCAGATGTCAGCTCAAATCAAACATACAGTTTCATGCAGCAAAACAACAGTAAGATGTTCTTCCAATGCATCCTGAGGCTAAGATACTAGGCGAAACACAATTCTTTGGCTGTTTATGAAGTTCAATAAATGACAATTATTGGGAAAACTAAAATATAAAAGGAGTTCAGATAACAACATGCACCCTTTCCTGGCAAATAAGAACTGGGGGAAGTTCGGCAGAACTGCTACAACCAACATTCATTTGATCAGATCTAAAAAAAAGGTCATTTGGTCACACACACAAAAATTAGAAGAAGAAAAGACTACATAAAACATGAACAAAGCAAATGCTGATCTCACAGGAATGACTTAAATTCCGTATGGCATTTGTTGTATGCTATGAGGTTCTTATTGAAAGCCATCACATGACAACCTATATCACCAACCCAATTCAAATGTTCATTGTTTTGGGGAAGTACAGACCGAAATTAACTCCACAATGACACCACCAACCCCAATAATATACTCTCATGTTATCAACACAACTGGCACCAAATTGAACAAATCAACAGCATGTAGCAAAATGCATCACGACAAAAAATGCTAACGAAATCAGAAATTCAAACAGATTCGCGTAAGTTAAATCAGAAGATACTCCAAACAGGCAATTGCAAAATAAATTCCTACCTAGCCGCGACAATTATAAACTTATTGTTACAGAACCTAGTCTACACTACCAATTGCATCCAATCCACCCAAAAATCACATGGAATTCGCGCAATCAGAAACAAACGAGGAGGCACAGGGAATGATGGAATCTCACATAGGTGTTGAGCTGGCGTATGAAGCTGGTGAAGTTGCTGTGCTTGAAGTGCCGAGAAATCAGGTCGCGCTCGAAGGCGTGCGAGTCCCAGACCACGAAGCTGCCGCCGCCACCGCTCCAGGAGATCACCGCGTCGGTCGCCGGGTTTGATACCATGTCGTACACCTTCGTCAGGAACGGCGCAACCTCCGGCGGCTTCGGCACCACCGCCACCGGCCCCTTCCCAGCCGAGGCGCCGACATCGCCGGATTCCTCGCCGAAGCCGCCGGCGGCGGCGGCGGTGGCGTGAGGCTGAGGCGACCGGTTCTTAGAGCTCATAGAGATGCGGAAACCCTAACCCCCTAACCTTGTAGAGGCTTCGAGGTTGAGGAGGCGACGAGACGAGAAGGGATTTCGGTTCGGTTTTAAGATTTTGTACGGGTGGGGGATTTACGACCTGTTTGTGCTGGTAAGAGAAAATTGTAGAAGAGAGTATGTTTATAGGTTAGATCACGGAAGGCGCTTGGGCCGGAAAATACCTTATGCGTTCGCATTACAGCTGTGCTTACGCATTGCTGCCTTAGCCAGTGACTTTTGGACCGCGTGCATTTTCCCCAGGGTGGGTCCCATTTTTCCGTAGGACAGAAGAGCCGGCGTGGTTGTGTCACGTCCGAGGTTTACAATTCCTGACTGAACTTTTGTTCTCATGGCACGTGGGCCACAAGTATGGATCTGAGCTGTCGGTCCCACGGGTCAGTTGGACGTGACCGCGACAGATCGCGTGAGCGGTGGGGCGGGCCGGGTAGGAAGGAGATCTTGGTAGGAGGACAGCCTTGGACCACGTAGTCCAAACTCCAAAATCCAAATGTAGAGACTGACGTGTGGGTCCCAGAGCAGGGGGCAGATACGAGTACATAAATCGCTGTCGTCATCGGGGTCGTAGTAAGCTCGTTCGTTCCAACACGGACGCGCTTTCTCGTTTCTTCTTCGCTGGGTCCCACCGGTCAGTTCAGGATCTAGCGCAGGCCTCCTTGGGTTCTCACATGGTGAGCTGAGCTCTTTTGACTCAGGCTTTGACAACGCGAAAAACAGTTGTAATTCGCTATTGCTGCTCACTGTTAGGAAGAAATCAAACATGGGCATGATTAGTCAATCACGCAACAGACTTATTTACCACTCCAATATTTTTACCATTGGTATATCAGAAGTTTGTGCAATTTGCAGTGGCATAAAAAACTTCTCAATAAAATACCACTTGGTTTTGTCATTTGTGTTATGAATAACCATTTTATCTTACAGAAAGTTGAGGATAAAGCAGAATTACAATCAACCTCTCTGAAACCTACTACGGAGCATCTACTAAAGTTCCTAAGAGCCAAAAGACCACAGACAACACTAAACGATTTTTGCATTTTGTTGCAAAGCTGAGCATTCTTCGTCCTCCAGCACAACTCTCATCTTTTTTTTTCGGGTTACTCCTGCAGAACTGCACCTTCATCTCCAGTTTCGGCACCAGGAATCTCTGAAGGGTCTGGAAGTAGCATCACCTGGGTCGACGTAGTCACTTGTGTAGCTCTCAGCGCCGTTTGCATCAACTGATTCGCCCCCTCGATCAGCAATTCATGCATATCCCCTTTTCTGAATACCTGCCCAATATCGCATAAATGAACATGCCAGAAAGATCACATCCACAGGAGATTTGATAATCTTGCCCTCAAAGCAAGCTTTGTTTCTACACTTCCAAATGGCCCAACAAATTGCAACAAGTCCTAGTGCAAAATTTTCTTTACCCTGTGGCCAAATCAAATTTACTCAGGCGAAATCATTTCGAACAGATTGTGGCCTATCCAAGCCGATTTGGCCACATTACATCCAAAATGTAGATGCTGACAGGTTTCAACTTGATCACAAAAACACAAGGATTTCCTTGCCACTCTCTTCCTCAAATTTTCTTTAGTGATGATAGAATTTAAGCCCACTAACCACATGAAGATTTTGATTTTAAGAGGCATTCCAGCTTCCCAGATGTGGTTATGTTGGGGCCAGTCTCATTTTTAGTTTAGTGATTATACACAGATCTAACAGAGAAACATATTTTACTCTCCCAAGCCCACAAAACTCTTATCTTCAGTAACCTCAGGATTAATTTCTTTTAGTTCAGTTGACAGACTGTCCTAGATACTTTTACTCTGTCTTTACAAGTCGAATGAGCCGCCTCTTTCTCATTTCAGATTTCATAAAGTTCTGGATACTGTCATTGGACTCATTCCTAACCTACTGTAAATCCGTAGTTTGTTTCTGAATGTTTTCCCTCATTTTTATTTGTCTTTTTTTCAGGAAAGAAAGTAATCCGGCGGTAACAAGTAGGAGAAGAAACTATCACCGATTGGTCAATTGGAACCTACACTATCCATCACCGATTAGTGTGTTAACATCCGATCTCGGAGGGTGGAAATTGCTGGTTTGGATCATATATGTGCTGGCAGTAACAGTTAGATATCTATTATTGTTTGTGTATTTCTCTGTTTTATAAAGGGTTACCTGTATATATACCACATCTGTACTTATATATATATTGACTCATTGACCTCATAATGAATACTAGCGTTATTCGTAACATGGTATCAGAGCGCACCTAGAGTTTTTTTTTCGAGCCACCACCGCTGCTGATTCTTCTTTTTCCAGTCGTCACCGTCGCCTTGTTTTGCCCGTCATCTGCTCTGGAGACGATGACGTCGCCTTATCTTCACCGACATCTGGAGTCGCCCGTTCCTTGTCTTCATCGCGACCGTGCATCGTCTTCATCGCTCGAGCTCGGGCGACGCAGTACCGCACCATCGGCACCAGAAACGCGCCGCGGCCGCCTCCGCCGGCCGGCGACGCAGCACTCGACCGACGCTGCCTCCGCTCGGGCCGACGCAGGCACCCACCGCCTCCGTTTGGCCGTTGCCGCCGCCGATTGCGATTTTATCGCCCTCGCATGGGGTACTGCCAGGGGGAACCCTAGTTCCCCTACGGCCGTTGAGCGTGCGACCGTGCGTTGAGTTGACAGTTTTAGTGTGAGCGGCCCAGTCCGGCCCATAAAAAATAGTATATCGTTCTAACCGTCGCACCGTCCAGCGCCGCCTGTTAGACTTCATTGTCTTGGTCGTCATGTCGTCCAGTGTCGCCTACCAATGGGCATTGTTTCCGCTCCGTGCTTCCCGGTGATCTTCGATGGCCTCAATTATCAGGACTGGTTTCAGCACATGCGTCTCCACATACGTGGTCAACGCCTTTTGGAGTTTCTTACTAGCGAGTTACCTTACCCGCCTCACCCTGCTCCACCGGTGAGACTTTTTAGATTCAATATACTACCTACAAGACATGGATTGATGAGGATGCTTGTGCCTCTATTGGTATGGACGTGCAACTCACTTGGGATGTAGTTGGTCTGGCTTCAGCACAGTTGATGTGGACACATCTGCGCAACCGCTACGAGCCGTCTAGTGATTCCTTGTATCTTTCTGTTGTGCGTCAGGAGCAGTCGCTGCAGTAGGGAGATGCCATAAACGAGTTCTATGCCCAATTGTCTGCGATATGGCCTCAGATTGGCTCTTTAGGACCAGATGTTTGCCACACGTGTTAGTACTATCAGCGCAACAGTCTCACTGGAGCTTCGTCGTATCTACAACTTCTTGACCCGTCTCTGGGCTAAGTATGAGCAGACTCGTGCTCAGTTGCTGGCACGCCACCCTCGTGTGACTTTGTTAGAGGCCCTTGCTGCTGTTCGTGCTGAGGAGATTCTCTTTCGTGTTGCGGGTCTACTGTCGTCACCGTCATTTCCTTCGATTCCGGCAGTTCCTCCTATTTCTACACCCGCTACGTCTCCAGCTCCTCCTTCACTAGTGACAGCTGTTGTTGGTAGGGGACAACACTGCACCTATTGCAAAAAGGATGGACACCTGGCGTAGTTCTCTATAAGAAGAAGAAGGATTTACGTTGTGGCGGCCATCCTCCAAAGGGCACTAGCGGTTCCTCCTCTCAGAGGAGCTCTGGTGCTTTTGATTCTCAGGAGTTTCTCACATTGCTGCGTCGCATGACTGCTTTTGCACCGTCTGATTCTGTTTCATAGTCTTTTAGTGAGAGACCACCCTCTATTCCTTCTTCCTCGTATATTACCTTGAATTCTTGACTCTGATGCTTCCTTTCATATGATATCTGATTCCAACAGTCTCACATCTATTGGTCCTTTAGCCGATTCTATCACTGTTCAGACAGTAGATGGTACCTCTCTCTGTGTCGTAGGACGAGACACTTTTTTGAATTCCTCTTTTCATGTTTCTATTGTTTCTTATGTTCCCAAACTAACCATGCAACTTGTAGTTGCTGGTCAGCTCACCGATCATGATTGTCGTGTTATTCTCGATTCTGATTCTTATTCTGTTCAGGATCGACTCACGGGGACTCTGGTTGGTACTGACCCTCGCCGTCATGACTCACGACATCTCTGGAAGCTTGACTGGCTTCATTTTCCTTCCGCTACCCCTGCCAGCCTTGTCGCTGCCACTTCTGCTGCATCCTCCACCACGTCTTTTGCTTAGTGGTATCATCATTTGGGATATCTTTGCAGGTCACGTCTATCTTTATTTACTTCTTTGTGGTCTTTTAGGATCTGTATCTAGTGATGCTTCTCTAAATTGTCGGGGTTGTAAGCTTAGAAAACAGCTTCAACTTCTCTATCCTTCTAGTGAGTCAATGTCACAGTGTCCTTTTGTTCTTGTTCATTTTGATGTATAGAGTCCGGCTCCTTTCGTTTCGAAAGGAGGTCATCGATATTATATTATTTTTATTGATGACTTTTCTCGACACACATGGATATACTTTATGTCATCTCGTAGTGAGGTTTTATCCATCTACAAGACTTTTACCACCATGATTCGTACTCACTTTGACTCTCCTATTCGAGTTTTCCATGCTGATTCTGCTGGAAAATACTTGTCAGAAGTACTTCGTGGTTTTCTTGCTGAGCAGGGCACTCTCTCTCGGTTTTCTTGCCCTGGTGCTCATGTCCAGAACGGTGTGGCTGAACGAAAGCATCGTCACCTTCTTGAGACAGCCATGCTCTTATACTTGCTTTTTCTATCCCACCACACTTCTGGGTTGAGACTGTTTCTACTGCTACTTTTTTAATTAATATCCAGCCTTCTTCTGCTCTTAAAGATGGGATTCCAATTGAACGTCTCTGTGGCAAGACTCCTGATTATTCTAGTCTTCACCTCTTTGGGTGTGTGTGCTATGTTCTTTTTGCACCTCGTGAGCGCACCAAGCTGACCGCTCAGTCTGTGGAGTGCGTTTTTTTGGGCTATAGCACTGAGCATAAGGGATATCGTTGCTAGAATCATATTGGCCGACGAATGTGGGTTTCTCGAGACGTCACTTTTGATGAGTCTCGTCCTTTCTACCTTCGTCCTTCTCTTTCCACCACTCCAGCATCTCATGTTGAGCCAGTTTCTTTCCTGACTTTTCTTGCCACCCTCATAGTCACCACTAGGGGTGAAAACGGATCGGATACGGACGGATATTGGCTCTGCCATATTTGTTTTCATATTTTTTTTCGGATCCGAATACGAATACGAATACTCCGGATACGAATACGGATAAGAAAAATATCAAATACGAATACAGAGCGAATACGAATTGAAACGAATACGGTCGCGGATATTTTTCGGAACATGAAAACCCCTTAAATTGTATACTAGAAATTAACAAAAACATATAACTATTTTATTTGATGCAAACATTCATGAATTATTCATATTTTCAGCAACCACATATAACATTGGCACTAGCAAGTTGCATTAACTAGTTCATCACAAATATAACACTTAGTTTACCATATTTAGTTAATAAGTTATAACTCACAAAGACACGAGTCATCACACATTCACACTTAGTTCATCACATACATAAACTTAGCTCACACTAACATTGATCGGGCTAGATGATTAATCTATACACAAATGACTCAGAATATCCCAAATTATGTTACCAAAAAAAATATTAATAAAGTTATTATTTTATTGGATTTTCTGAGATTTAAAAGAGTTTTCTTGGTTAAAAAGGAAAAAATAAAATAAAGTCAATTATTTAATATCCTATTTTTCAATGTCAAAAATAAAATTTATTAAGATTTCTGAGATTTTATTAGAGTTAAAGTGAAAATGAAAAAATAATTAATTTCTTGAATTTTCTAGATTTTAAAAAGGTTTTCCTATTTTTCAAGAATTAAAAATAATTTATGTGCAAAAATAAAAATCAACTTTAAATTGGAATTAATTTTATTATGTTCAAAATAATTCAATGAATTTTTATAATTTTTTCTAGAATTTTTTAACTCTATTTGCTATTTTCTAAAAGGCTATTTGATTTGTTGTATTTTCTGAAATTCGAAAATCAATTAAAATCTCATTTTCTCTTTTGGGCCAAAATTCTCTTCTTTTGGGCGAAATCCGATATCCAATTTGGTCTTATCCGATAATCCGTATCCAGATCCGTATCCGCCGGATAGCATGGCTACCGATTCGCTTCCGCTTCCGACAAAAAATCCAATCCGCTTCCGATCCGAAAATTATCCGAGAAAAATCCGATCCGAGACAATCCGAATCCGTTTTCGTACGGATCGGTCGGAAATTATCCGATCCGTTTTCATCCCTAGTCACCACACCTCTATCACAGCCTTTAGCCTCTTTGGTGCCTCCTTCACCGTCTCCTTCGCCACCGCCACCCTCTCTAGAGGCTCCTCCTGGCCTTATTCCTTCTTATCCTCTCTACTACACCCGTCATCCGCGAGTTGAGGATTCTTCTGATGTGCCGTTTTCTTCTGATGGGTCATCGTCTTCAGCCTCCCCTCCTCGATATACGCTTCATGATTGTTAGTCTATTCGGCCTCCTGTGTGCTTTTGTTTAGCGGCTTTTGCCGAACCGACTTCCTATCATGATGTTGTTGTTCATCAAGAGTGGCAGCATGCGATGGCAGATGAGATTGCTGAACCTGAGCTTACTGGCACGTGCAATCTTGTTCATCTTTCCGCGCGTGTTACTCCTATCACGTGTAAGTAGGTCTACAAAGTTAAGACCCGCTCTGATATTTCCCTTAAGCGCTACAAGGCTCGTCTCGTGGCATGTGGCTTTTAGCAAGAGTATGGTCGTGATTATGATGAGATATTTGCTCATAATGTATTGTTAGATATATGCGCACTTTTGTGATTGTTGTAATTCCTAAAACAATAATTGAATCAACAACAGCATATATACTAGGCATATTTGGGACTACGAACAATAACATGATCACCAACTCAAATATATCTATATCATATATATGCATTAACAATGCAAAGCCTAGAACAATTATGCTACTAATAGTAGTGGACATCAACATCATCATATAACAAATATCTATGAAACAAAGCTTATCCATATAAAATGTTATCACCACGACTTACAAAGGATCACTCGGACAAAGGTCGTGGTGGAGTCTGATTCGAAGAAGACGATGCGCAGAGAAGGAAGCAGTGAGCAGTCGTGCGAACGCTTCCCAAAAACCCAATTCGCCCTAACCCGTGCAGGATCGCGGGGGATGCCGGCTTCGGAGACACTGCTCTCCCCACGTCGGTGCACGCCGAGGAAGAGATGGAGTAGCCAGGTAGCACAGCAACAAGGAACCAAGCAACATCACAAAACTGATTATGTCTATTCTGAGAGCCTCTCTCTATTCTGGTGTGTTTGTGTTGGACCGAAAAGGCGACTAGAGGGGGGTGAATAGGAGCACGCTCACTTTTTCAACCACGATTAGATTCAACACAAATTTCACTCCAATAGCTATAGAAGCTATGAAGATCGATATACCAGTACAGCGGAAGACTAGGATTGAATCCAATCAAAACCCCGAAGCAAAACAACCAAAAACAACCGAAACTTAAATTCCTAAGAGTAGGGCGGTCGACCTTACTTGGGCGGTCCGACCTCTCCAAGGGCGGTCCGACCTCTACTAAGGGCGGTCCGACCTCTCCAAGGGCGGTCCGACCTCTAGCTAGGCGGTCGACCTCCACCCCATGAACAAAGAAATCACCAAAAAACGGTTGCAAATAGGTCTAACTTTTGATCTACAACTCCAAACTTCATGAAACTTGGAACACACCTTCTCTAGGATGTCGTGAACCTATTCCAATCAAGATCATGGAGATCCATGGAAAAGTTACGACATTTTTCAGTTTGAGAGATGGATGGTTCGAAACCGAGTCAAAACGAAAACGTGACCCAAAAACTTGCTCGTGGGTGATTGATGATCAAGATGATCTTAGATGTGTTCCCACATGTCACAAAGAAGCTATATCATGTAACTAAATCAATCAAAAACATGCGAATCAAAGAAAGACTCAAAATCACCAAATAGAGAGAAGAAGGGCAAAGAGACACATCTTTGATCAAAGCTTTCTTTGGATTGATTTGATAGGGTTTGGGTTTACAGCCACTCCATCAATGGAGGACAAAGCTCAATCCAAGAGCACAAGATCAAATCAAAACTCTCTAGAACCCTAACCTCCACTAATCCTCTTCCTAAGCCAAAACTAGGGTTTCAATAAATATAAAAGAGTTAAAGGGGGTGCAGCCACCTCCCTCCTCTATTTATAGTGGAGACTTAGATCTTCTAGAAGATTAACTTAAATGGGCTCCCGTTAAGGCCCAACACAAACGGGTCACACACGCACGCAATTTAAAGCGCCGTCTACAACACCTCTTAACCTAAACCGCTTCTCTTGCGCTGCCTTGCGCCGTGGGTAGGCAAAAGGTCACCAAGGTGATATTTGGTAAGATTACCAAAATACCCTTCTCGGTCCTTCTCCAAGACCGAGTCCATCTTCGCAAGCACTTCGCATGCTCGCCACGTGTAGGTTGATCACCGGCTCTCCATGTCGGCAAGTTCTCCCATCCGGCCCCACCGAAACCACCATGGCACTTGCACCGACTCCGCGCCGCTTGATCAAACCGATCGACCGAATCGTCTGTTCGGTCATCCTTGTCCATTCTGCACCATACTTGATTTCATTGACTCACCCAAGATCGCCGATCGCTCGACCTAAGCTCTCCAAGCCTCGCCCGATCATCCTCGCCGCTGACCGTCGTTGACCACCAAGCAACTCGCACAACAATAGACAAGCAAATCGAAGCCGAACAAGTTCTTCGCAACTTGACCCACGTTAGTCAAAACATGCATCATGCAACACATATGCATCAAACTCATGACTTTGACCTAACTAACGAACAACGCCGCCACGACAGCGACGTTCAAGTAACAACCGGCCGATCGCCTCGTGGCTTGGCTCGATCGCCCGCCTGCTTGGTCGGACCGCCGACCAAGGGCCGGCCCGACCGCCCAGAAGGACTTAGCCAATTTTCAACCCCAAAATCCAAACCTCATCGAAACTTTAAACCAATAGAACTTTTTATCGAGACTCCAAAAATTATGGGAGCAAGAACAATGGGATCCTCACTTGCCTACACCTCTATTTTTGGCCCACTTATTTTGACCACTTTTGTCACGGCCGTCCGACCGGCGCACATGGCGGGCTCGACCGATTTGGGACCTGGCCGGATCACTGCTATGGCGGTCAGACCGCCTCGCCCGTAAAGTCCGAACAGAGTGAAACTTTGTCGAAAACCCGTGAAACGACAAACCATTAACGCCATTGCCAATTGTCACATCATCCTAAGATCCGAGCATATCCCCATGATATCCACAATCTCCCTTGATGAACACATTGGCAATAATCCGTAAAATGTAATTTGAAGGTTTGAAAAGTAAAATACTTTCGTTGCGACAAAGGCACAACTTGGTCCATAAGCAAGAGAAAGCAATGGAAATGACCAAGTCGGCATCGTAATAGCATAGACAAGTGAGATAAGGCAAAAGAAAACATAAAACTTTGATTTTAAAAGTCAAAATCTCACTTAAGGTCCATATGAAAGAACAATTGTTCAATTGACCTTTGATCATTGTGAGGAGTAATAAATGCAATTCAAGTTCGAAGAGTCAATAAGACAATAAGAATGCAATTCAAAACTCCCCTCACTATGATCCTCGGATTTCAAAAATTTCAAATTCTCCAACTTTCTCCCTTTGTATAAACTTCTCCCAACATCGAAATATCTTCTCCCTTTGACAATGGAGTCATCAAGGAATCACGCCTTCCTCTCATCCAGAGATAGCAATTTGCGAATGAAGAAAGAAGCAAAAGAAGAAGTATGCATGAAGTGCAATGGAGTGGCTTCATTTTTGTATTTTTCAATTTTGATTACAAGAAGCTTTGGAGATTACCCAAAAGAACTAGCTAGCATTTCTAATATTGCACAAACAACATATCAAGCCCGATGCTAGCAAGATCATGGTAAGACATATATATCAAAGCTAAGCACCAAGGCTCAAAAGTAAAGCAATAGATTTGATCAATTTAAGCAACGCTTCAAATTCAAAGAAGTTCATCAACAGGGATCCTAAAGTGAAATTGGCCATGTCAAAATGTCAAAGTGAGATCAAAAATCTAACAAAGACCACATTTAAGAGTCAATCAAGTCCCGTATAGAATCATTTTGCTCAATCTTTTGTAAACGCCCATTTGTCAATATTTTTCTCATTTGCATTGAATATTGAGGTTGACTAATGATCTAACTTAGTGACAAGATCCTGGACTAGGAGCCATCCACAAACTCATCCTAAGCTTCGACCAAAAGTTGATTAAAGGTATATCTTAGTAAAGAAGATCCTGGACTAGGAGCCATCCACAAACTCTTTCTAAGCTTCTACCGGGGCGACAAATCTTGAGGTTCATGTCATTTCTGACAAGCAATCCCCATGAGATCGTCTGGATCATCAAACTATCTCCAAGTTCATGTCATTTGACAAGCGCCTCGTAAGAATAGTTTGGCACATTTTAAGCATAAGACAATCTTGATTTTTCATTTTTCACAAGAGCGCTTTAGAATCTCAAGAACACAAAAGCTCAAGTAATGGTCAATTTTAGATCAAAGAGCTCACAAAGCAATTCGACAGGCCAATGTCACAAAAGGAGCACTAATTGCGCCTTCGCTAAAACATCCACAAATTGCAATTTCTTAGTTCGAGTTGTTTTAAAGTTCTAGCTCATATAGCAAAGACTTAACTACACATGTAAAAGCATGATAATTCTAGCAAGTCAAAGAACTAGACATGGCATTGAGCAAGAATTGAAATACTAAAAACTCCAAAGGGTAATAGGCAAAGCTTCATCAATTTTAAAAGATAAGCGAGTAAGATCTTATATTACAATGCATCTTTTGGATTTTTCATACCACTTGATGTATTTTTCATATGAATGCAATATGATGCAATGAGATGCAATAAAAAGCCTAAAACCTAAAAAGTTCAAAAAGATCAATAAATTTAAAAGAACAATAAAAGATCAAAAGAACAAGGTAAGATCGTAAAAGATCGAACTCCCCTCAAACCAACCCATAGGGATAAATTACCCTAACTCACTTCTCAAGGTGGCAAACCTAGTTGGGTCTAAAGGTTTGGTGAGGATATCACCAATTGACCTCGGACTCCACAAAATGCAAAGACAATATCACCCTTCTCGACATGGTCTCTAAGGAAGTGATAGCGAATGTCTATGTGCTTGGTCCTAGAGTGTTGCATGTGGTTCTTAGCAATGTTGATAGCGTATGTTATCACGTAAAAGAGGAACACTAGCAAGATTTAACCCAGTAGTCCTTAAGAGTGGATACCATCCACAAAATCGACTACAACAACTAGCAAGAGCCTACATACTCACCTTCGCAGAGATTGTGCAATGAGGACTGCTTCCTAGAAGACCAAGAAACAAGAGAAGTGCCTAGGAAGTGACAAGTGCCCGAGGTACTCTTCCTATCGCCGACACCGCAAAATCGTAATCGAAAACCCCGAATGGATAAAGAAGAAGAGCAGAGTACCAAATGCCATACCGAGGGTAGAGTGTAAATACCGAATATGCGCTTCTTGCTGGCGATGGAAGTTCTCGAGACGCTCAAACCTCGCAGAGGCGATCGTGAAGTGGATGTCCGGCCTTGATGCCGTCAGTATGTGAGGGAGCCGATCATGTCGCAGTACTCGCTGATCCACGGCTTCTCCTTCCTCATCCGATCCAGCGATCGAAGTCGCCATGGAGTGGCGATCGGCTTGCGATCACCCATGTCGGGCGCTTGAGCAGATCCTTAGTATACTTCGTCGATGGATGAAGATCCTTCCTTACATTGCTTGATTTGAAGCCCAGTAAAGTAATTGAGCTCTCCCATCATGCTCATCTCAAATTCCTGGACATAGTCTCGTAAAAGCTAGAAACAAGAGCATGAGAAGAACCACCAAAGATAATATCATCAACGAACTGAGCAAGTAAGAAATCATTGCCACGCCTAAGAATGAACAAGGTCTTGTCTACCTTACCCATCTCAAAATCATTCTTAAGCAAGAAGGTCTTAAGTCTATCATACTGTGCTCTAGGGGCTTGTTTAAGACCATACAAGGCTTTGATAGCTTGAAGACATGATGTGGGTTCTTGGGATTCTCAAAGCCCGGGGTTGCCTAACATAAACCTCCTCCTCTATAAAACCATTCGTAAAGGCACTCTTAACATCCATCCGATATAATCTAAAGCCCTTAGAGGCAAAGAAATGCAAGAAGAATGCGAATAGCTTCTAGTCTAGCAACAGAGCAAAGGTCTCATCAAAATCTAACCCTCAACTGGCTAAAACCCCGAGCTACTAACCTAGCCTTGTTTCTAACCACGTAACCATCCTCATTTTGTTTGTTTTTGAAGACCCAATGGGTTCCTATAACATTATGACCACTAGGAGGTTCTACTAGGTTCCAAACCTTATTCCTCTCAAAATTCTCTAACTCCTCATGCATGGCATTGACCCAACTCGAATCGATAAAGCATGTGATATATCGCGGGTTCAAAAGAAGCTACAAAAGCGTAATGAGAATAGAGGTTTGGATCATGATACCGAGCGAGTGACTGCTCATGGATATTACCTATCATCCGATCCGCGGATGTCGCTTTTGAATGTGAAGTGGCGCACCGAGAAGAAAGTACCTCTTCGACCTCCGCAGTATCTGCGATGATGAAGATGCAAGAGTGCCTCAACCAAGGCGAAGTAGTCACTACGGTTCTTGTGCAGAATAGGAATGTCAACAAAGCAGTGGAAGAGTATCATCGAGTCCATCATCATCTTCCTCTACAAATATACTCTCACACCGTATCACCGAAATATCCGATCTAGCCTGTGGCTAGTCTCATCAAAAGTGACATTGCATGTCTCCGAACCAAAGTTAGTTTCAAAGATTAAAAACTCGAAACCCCTTGAATGAGCAGATAACCCGTAAATAAACCATCAAAAGTTCTTGACTCAAATTTATCTAGATTTCTGCCTTGAGAATAAAACACTTGGATCCAAAGACTCAAAGTGCGAGATGAGGGTTTTCTACAAAACGAAGCTCATAAGGAGTCTTGCCCAAAGACGGTCTCAAAAGACACGATTTGCAATATGGCAAGCAGAGAAATAGCTTCGCCCAAAACCTCCTGAGTGCTATACTCATCTAGCATTGTCCTAGCCATCTCAACTAGAGTCCTGTTCTTCCTTTCCACAACGCCATTTTGTTGAGGGACGTGTGGGAGGAGAACTCGATGCTCAATTCCACGCCAAAGACAAAAGGAAGCAAAGATGCATTCTTGAACTCCGTGCCATTGTCATCATGGATCGCTCTCAAGGCACTTGGAAGTTCGTGCCAAACGAAGAACAAGATCATGATAATGATCAAAAGCTTCATCCTTCAAGTGAGAAAGAACACCCAAGTGTATCTAGAAAATCATCGACTATGACAAGAATGTACCATTTTCCACCAATCGACCGAACCTAGCGGGACCAACAAGATCCATATGAAGCAATCGTCCCATCAGTCACTACCATAACCATAGTCATCGATGGGTGTGAGGCGGCAACTTGCTTGCCATGCCTACTGTGCGCACATACAAAGATCTTTGACGGCTTTGAGTTTAGGCAAACCTCTCATGAGCTCAAGGTTGCTAACTCGCCGATGATCAAAACCAATGTGCCCCAAACGACGGTGCAAAGCCGTAACTCAAGAAGAAGATGAAATTAAGCATTTGAGAGAACCAAAGAAGAGATTCGTAAAATCACCCAAAGATCCTAGCAACTCTAGTAATCCCAAACACAAGCTCACCAAATTAATCAAGCACCCGACAAGCATTTTTCTTAAATCTAGTCTCATAGCCATCATCAAGAAGTTGAGAGACGTAAAGCAAATTAAACCTTAGCTTGTCCACAAGGGCGACGCCCTTGAGGATGAACTTGTCGCTCACCCCGATCGATCCTGCCCTTCAATCCGCCCTTGCCTATCATCTCCAAAGGTGATGAATTCATCACCCGTCGATCACGTGAAGGAGGTGAACCATCTTGAGTCTCCGGTCATGTGGCGTGAATAAATGAGTCGACGAACCACGTGTCCTTCCTCTTTCCGCAATCCCGAAAATCAAGGCACAAAAGAACAATGTGTCTCAACATCAAGTTAGTTAAACAAGACTTGGGAACCCAAGATCGAGACACATGTCCATGCGAGTAGTATGCAAAGCGTATGCTATCCTTGATTAAGTTTGAAGTTCTGTTATGAGCAATGGTTACTTTAACATAAGAGTTATCCTGTCTAGGAACATGATGATGAGCATGTGACATAAATCCTAAACCAAGTTTCCTCTTTTCTACATTACCATGTCTCATAAAAGCTCTAGGTTGATTGAGTGAACTTCTAGCAAAATTTTTCTTATCATTTTTCAACCTACGCCAATGTAACTCAACCAAATGTCCATTCTTCTTGCAATAGGTGCAATGGTACTTGATACCACCGAGAAGCACCCTTTGACTTAATGAAGTTTGGGCAAAACCCGCAGATTTAAAAGTAGTTTTTGCAGTTGGGTTTTAAATTCAACTAACCCATTTTCCAAGACTTGAGTTACTTGGGGCATAGAATTATCTTGGACAGAGTTGTATCCTAATCCTTGCTTCTTATAAGGAGTCTTAGATTTGTCCAGAATCATGTTTAATTGTTTCTTACCTTTAGAAAATTTTTCTAAGGTATCCTTAAGATAAGCATTTTCTTTTCAAGATTAACACATGACTCACAAGTTTTGCCTTTAATAGCTCTAGCATATTTTTCCTTATATAAAGCAATTTCAAGTTTAAGAGCAGACATGAAGCACATGTAGAAGACTCAATCTGTTCTTAAGCTTGGCATATTTAGCTCTAATCGCTTCTAAGATATCTTTAACTTCATGTTCGCGTTCAATGCAAAAAGAGCAAAGGCTAGGATCAACTGCACTGTGAGCAACCAACTTGTCGGAATCTAAGCATTTTTCACAAGGAGCAGATTTAACCTCAACTAACTCACCCTAGCATTTTCAAGTTGTTGTAAAGCAATATCATGAGCGATTGCGCTTTAGCAAATTCGAGTGTAGGGCATGGCAGAAGAACATTCATCGATTCAAGAGTCTTAGTATTTGCAAGTTCTAAAGTCAAATTATCTACTTGAGACTCTAAGTCCTTGTTCCTAGCCATGATATACTCTAACGCCTTATCCTCGCTCATGAGTTGCTCAAAGATAGTTTCGCATCTATCGAAAAGGACATCATAGGAGAGAGGTACTCATCGTCGTCGACGCCGTCGAGTCGGCCATGAAGCAAACGCCGTGAAGTCCTTGGCCTTCCCTTCTTCTTGTCTTGAGGGATCTCCTCCTCCTTGTCATCCTCGCTCCCGAGTCCACATCGCTTAAGGATTGTTCCCAAAAGCGGTAAGAACCCTGAGTCGCTTTGTGAGCTTGGCAAGATCAAATCTTGATTTGTTCCATTGAGGCTTCTTCCAAGTGGCTTTCCTTCCTTGTGGTTGCTCTTTCCTTTCAACTTGGGGCGCTTTGCGGATGTGATTAAGCTCACCACACTCATAGCAAGTCACGGACCTCCTCTCGTTTTGTTTCTCATATTGTTATAGGCCCGTGTGGCTTTTCTCGACTATGAGGGCTAACTCGCCTCGTGAAGACTCTCAAACTCCTCTTCATGGATTGCGATAAACCGCCAGTTTAAAATCCGTAAGAAGACTCGAAGACCCATCGAAGCTCTCTTGAGCGGTCCGCTACCAAGGCCATATTTTCCTTCTTGGGATGATCAATCCTCTTGATCTCATGAGTCTTAAGCTTGCTATAGAGCAGCTCCAAAGTCGATCGAGAGGTTGACGTTCTCCTCAATGGCGGTAGCCTTTATCTCCCACTCCTTGGTGTTGATTGCAGCCAAGAGGTGGGTGGCATTTTCAGATCGAGAATATTCAATTCCAACACCTTCATCCGATTAATCACTTTGTTGAAGCGATCGAAAATGTCATCGATGCTCTCTCGGACGCATCTCGAATTTGTTATATTCACGCTTATAGATCTGCATGCGATTTTCTTGATTTGGGACGAACCTCATGGTAGGTTTCGAGGTGTTCCAAATCTCGCATGCAGCCTCAAGATTGCAAATTCGATCATACTCGCCTACCAAGCCCACCATACAAGAGGTTCTTTGCCTTATTGTTGTTAGCCAAGAGGGTCATTGAAGCCGTAGAACAACTTCGGGAAGAACGAGCGGGGCTCGAACAACCTCCCATATAGCTTGTCCTTCGCTCTCAAGGAAGACTCGCATGCGATTCTTCCAATAGGCATAGTCGTGCCCATCAAGATATGCGGCTTGGTGGAGTACTTATCCATCGCCAGTTCAAAGGACCTGTTAAGATCAAGTTTGAACTAACCGGCTCGATACCACTTGTTGGACCGAAAAGGCGACTAGAGGGGGTGAATAGAGCACGCCACTTTTTCAACCACGATTAGATTCAACACAAATTTCACTCCAATAGCTATAGAAGCTATGAAGATCGATATACCAAGACAAATGAAGACTAGGATTGAATCCAATCAAAACCCAAGCAAAACAACCAAAAACAACCAAACTTAAATTCCTAAGAGTAGGGCGGTCCGACCTCTACTGTGGGCGGTCCGACCTCTCCAAGGGGCGGTCCGACCTCTACTCAAGGCGGTCGACCTCCAAGGGGCGGTCCGACCTCTAGCTAGGCGGTCCGACCTCCACCCATGAACAAAGTGAAATCACCAAAAACGGTTGCAAATAGGTCTAACTTTTGATCTACAACTCCAAACTTCATGAAACTTGGAACACACCTTCTCTAGGATGTCGTGAACCTATTCCAATCGAAGATCATGGAGATCCATGGAAAAGTTACGACATTTTTCAGTTTGAGAGATGGATGGTTCGAAACCGAGTCAAAACGAAAACGTGACCCAAAAACTTGCTCGTGGGTGATTGATGATCAAGATGATCTTAGATGTGTTCCCACATGTCACAGCAAGCTATATCATGTAACGAAATCAATCAAAAACATGCGAATCAAAGAAAGACTCAAAATCACCAAATAGAGAGAAGAAGGGCAAAGAGACACATCTTTGATCAAAGCTTTCTTTGGATTGATTTGATAGGGTTTGGGTTTACAGCCACTCCATCAATGGAGGACAAAGCTCAATCCAAGAGCACAAGATCAAATCAAAACTCTCTAGAACCCTAACCTCCATTAATCCTCTTCCTAAGCCAAAACTAGGGTTTCAATAAATATAAAAGAGTTAAAGGGGGTGCAGCCACCTCCCTCCTCTATTTATAGTGGAGACTTAGATCTTCTAGAAGATTAACTTAAATGGGCTCCCGTTAAGGCCCAACACAAACGGGTCACACACGCACGCAATTTAAAGCGCCGTCTACAACACCTCTTAACCTAAACCGCTTCTCTTGCGCCGTCTTGCGCCGTGGGTAGGCAAAAGGTCACCAAGGTGATATTTGGTAAGATTACCAAATACCCTTCTCGGTCCTTCTCCAAGACCGAGTCCATCTTCGCAAGCACTTCGCATGCTCCGCCACGTGTAGGTTGATCACCGGCTCTCTCCATGCTCGGCAAGTTCTCCCATCCGGCCCCACCGAAACCACCATGGCACTTGCACCGACTCCGCGCGCTTGATCAAACCGGTCGCACCGAATCGTCTGTTCGGTCATCCTTGTCCATTCTGCACCATACTTGATTTCATTGACTCACCCGCATCGCCGATCGCTCGACCTAAGCTCTCCAAGCCTCGCCCGATCATCCTCGCCGTTGACCGTCGTTGACCACCAAGCAACTCGCACAACAATAGACAAGCAAATCGAAACCGGAACAAGTTCTTCGCAACTTGACCCACGTTAGTCAAAACATGCATCATGCAACACATATGCATCAAACTCATGACTTTGACCTAACTATCTAACAACGCCGCCACGACAAAGCGACGTTCAGGTAACAACCGGTCGATCACCCCTCGGGGCGGTCGACCGCCGGCTTGCGGTCGGACCACCGGCCAAGGGCGGTCTCGACCGCCAGAAGGACTTAGCCAATTTTCAACCCCAAAATCCAAACCCATCTGGAAACTTTAAACCAATAGAACTTTTATCGAGACTCCAAAATTATGGGAGCAAGAACAATGGGATCCTCACTTGCCTACACCTCTATTTTTGGCCCAAATTATTTGACCACTTTTGTCACGGCCGGTCCGACCGGCGCACATGGCCGGTCTGACCGATTTGGGACCGGTCGGACCGCCGTGCTATGGCCGGTCAGACCGCCCCTGTCCAGAAAGTCTGAACAGAGCTGAAACTTTATCGAAAACCCGTGAAACGACAAACCATTAACGCCATTGCCAATTGTCACATCATCCTAAGATCTGGAGCATATCCCCATGATATCCACAGTTTGATCATTTATGATTGCGTTTCTAATCAGCAGTTTCTGATCGGTGTGCATGGCTATGAATTGCAAAAAGAAGCTACAGCTCCACAGTTAGCCGGACACGAAATCGTCGGACCATTCACACGCACATCGCGGGTGGTGGCGTGGCTTGGCGAGCACGCACATGTGTTTTTATTTGCTTCAACTAGGTAAAACCAACTCCACCTTACATGTTGATCTCCTCCTACCTAGACTAGCAATATGGTACCAAATTTCTCATCTTCCATCATGCATGAGTGGACCTTTTGAAATTTTCTAGGATTTAATTAAAATATTGTATGATCCAAGCCCAAAATTCCAACATGTATCACAACTAGCTTCTTGTACTCCATCCGGAGACACATTTTAACCACAGGGAGAAGAAATAGATGTGGAAGAAAAAAAGGACTATTGTGTAGTTGTTCTTTCTAGTCTGGACTCTCTACAGTATGCAGCCTTCCATTAGGAAAGGGAAGCTATCATGCAAGCACTGTCTCATTGGATTACAACACAGAGAAGATGATTGCCTGATTAGTCCCTATGAAAAGATTCATTGGAAGTCATTTTTATTTCCGCTACTGTCGTCGTCCTTGTGAACATGCACGGCACATGCCACATTTCTAAATCAATCCCATCCCTACTGTTTTGGATAGAGGGCACCATGCAAATAGCTCATAAACTTTGCATTATTATAGGCTTGTGCGTGTGTAGATCCAAAGCGGCCACTTGCCATTGCAACCAGAGGGCTCTGTTTCGTGTTGAGAAGAAAAGAGCTGCTTCTGTATCTGAAATGCAGTTCTCCATATCAATCTTCACTGCACCCGAGTTTTCAGAAGTTTTTTTTTTCTGACCAGCGTGTCATGGTCGGCATCAAAGAAGAAGGGCAAACCAACACAACTTAATTTCCGCAGATCACCAACAAAGGGACTACACTGGATCACCTGGAGGGAAGGAATCTGAGTTTTTTTTTTTAATACGCGTCATCTAGACTTCTTTCTCAGCAGGCATGGCGATTAATTTGTTCGTTCCTTCACTGCTAATCCACCTAGAAGATGCAGATGCGCCATCGGTGGTAGGTAGTGGGAGGCCGGGTCAGCAGGCGGTAGCGGGGTGAAACAGTGGGTACAGTAACATACTATTGTAACATTTAATGTAGTTTTTAATTTTTTATCGGACAGTGAAGTCTTAGCCTAATTCTACACAATATAGATTCTCTGTATTTTCTTTTTTTAATATAGAGGATTCCGATCGGTGATAGTGGTATGTAAGGCCTAATACTTGCTAACGCCTAACTGCGTGATGCAGGAGGCGAATCGCAACCCACGAACGTGCGATCGCTCATCACCTGGTGATCAAATCGATCGGTGTATATGGCATTTTGGCTGCAACGACGCTCTTGGTGGTTTTTTTTTGATATATATTTTTGAAACGTGTAGGCAAAAGACTTGCCTAAAGAGAGGAGTTAAACGATATAATATTAGTAAGTAGTAGCTAGCTAAAAGTACGTGGAGCGAAGTAATGCTCTTATCAAATGACGATCGACAGTCTAAAATAGTAGCAGTAGGAGCAGCAAAAGGAGAGCTGAACCCACTATGTTCATCTTTTAGCTACTTTGATGTTTGAACCTACACATACTAACAAAAATTGCGGCGCATAGACAAGCATGTTGCCTGTTGACTTGATCGTGTGATGACAATTCCGAGTCCTTATCTGATTCTTGTTGATCACACAATAAAATTCTTTTAAAAGAAAACGAAAATGGATCTTTCAAAAGAAAGAAAACAAAATAGATACAACAAACTGAAATAAGTTTATTTTGCTTTCAAATTAAAGTTTCTCGGTTACAATTTCAGAAAAGAAGTGACTTGACAGTAAAGTTCTTCTGTGGGCCCAGGAAGCACAACAAAGAGTTCTTGACTCATTTGTCACTGGTTGGCAACGAAATTGCAAATATAGCTCCCTCTAGAGCGAAATGGCAAAAATAACACCGCAAATGACTGCCGTGCCCACGGCCTGCCGATCCACCAGAGCACCGCAGGCCACGTGTCGCGCCTCCCATGTGTCGCACCGGCCAGCCACACCCCGTGGCCCTACAGTGGCTTGCCGCGCCCCTGTGGCTCTGCAGCCCAGTACCACGCGCACCCGGGTGCCTTGGAGGCGTGTTGTCGCGACCGGTGCTCGGCGAGCGTCTTCTTCCGCGACCGGGTGCCCGGCAGCGTCTTCTGCGTCCCGGTGCCTTGCGCCTCCCGCACGCCCCATCATGTCGCTTGTCTCTTTGATGTCGACCACATGACACGTCGCAATCGGCTTGACCTGCCCTTGCCACTCGCTCACCCGGAGCCATCCCGCGTCACTCTCAACCCCCACACCAGAGGAGTGAGCGAGCGAGAGGAATCGCATTCAGTCAATTTTTTTTTCAATTTCATTATTGATTTGAGTGTGTTTAGAGTACTGTTTAGCAGTTGAACTAGTAGAAAAAAAAATCTACATCAAACGCAGATCTTCTAGAAGAGGGAATTTCCCCCTGCATGTATTATGTTTATTAACTGTGTAATTAGTATTTAATTATTTTTTGAGAAAGAATATAGTCATCATTAATTTAGTAGTTTGTTAATTAGACACTGATTAGACAACATTATTAGAATACGATTACAGAAGTGTAGTTGGTTTTGCAACGTAAGAAAAAGTAGATTAAGTAGTGCAAACTGTTTAGGTTGTTGAATACAAATTATGGTACATGTTGGGAATGTGTTTAGCATGATTGTTTTGTATGTAGAAACAACATTTAAACATATTCTAACATAATTAGGTTTGCATTACCAACATTTAATTGCTTTGGCAATGTAGGAATATATATATTTAGTAGTGCAAACAATTTTGGTGACTGTCTATGAGTAAAATGTTTTGCACATATTTGCAGCAATTTAGTCATTTTTTAATTAGCCACTGATTAGGTTACATTTTTAGATAAGGATTACCAAAGAGTAGGTATTTTGGGGATGTAGAGAAATGTAGAATAAGTAGTGCAAACTGTTTACCAGATTGTGTATAAATAAAATTTGTAGCAGATATTGTGTGAAATTAACCATGGGGTGCGTCTAAAAAAAATATGTTAAATGTTGCGAATGTGTTTAGCACGATCATTGGCTATGTAGGAAAAATATGTGAATTGTTGGGTACCTAGTTATATTCGTAGGAAGTAAAAAATGTTGAATTTATGGAAACATGGATATTAAGTGTATTTGGTTATTGTGGTCGTAGGTAATGTTCAACATGCAAGACTTACTTATGTTTTTTGGTGACAGTCTCGTACGGGGCAGATATGGTGGATTGGACATGTCAACATGCCAGTTTAAGGTGGTCCAGACGGAGGGCCTAAATGAGATGAATATTCACAAGCTGGGGAGTTACATCCGGAGGGAGTTTGACAGTAATGAAGCTTATCATCGAGGCGACCACTTACATGAATAGGGGAGGGGAGGGCGTATGGGAGTTACACAAGGTAAATGGTAGCGTTGCATGGAGCCAGCACATGTAGATTGTTGCGAAGCCTGAGACGACGATATACAGGAGACCGATGGTGTATGTGCAGTTCGTACATAGGGTGCCAACAAACATTGATGATGCTGGTGCCAGTCGGAGCGGGAAGCGCAAGCGGTGCGTGAAGATAGGAGCACAGAATATGATATTTTTTAGGAAGACTCTGATAGAAGACTTAAGGAGAATTTTGTTCAAAATGAGGGGGCGAAAGGCATTGACTGCCACGATTTTCTCTCAAACCAGCCGGCTGAGTCAAAGTGCAATGAGGATGCCAACCTAGGCTCAGATGGTAGCGAGGAGGACACACCCTAGGATGCAGGGACCGGTGGTCCGTTGTGTGGAATTGTGTCAGCGGAGTTGCCTTATGTGTTATCCAGACTGGATGGTCTTGCAGTGTGGTCACATTTACTACCACAGGACTACAGGTCCCAATGGACATTTGATGATGACACCCTGTTAGTTGGGTAGTACTTTCCAAACAAGGTGGTCGTGCAGGAAACTATAACACGGTATGTCGTATCCATCAGTCGTGCGTACCGGTCTAACCCAACTCATTACACAGTGAAGTTGTGGAGGATGTGTCCGTCCCCCCCCAAGATGTTGTTGTCAAATGTTGCCAATCTAGTTCGTTACCCAGTCAGCTACAACAAGGTCCGACGAGCCAAGCACAAGGTGATCTAGTCCATGTACATGACATATGAGGCGTGCAATCTTGTTCCAAGGATACTTCATCAGATTGTCGAAGAAAACCCCGTCACATACATAAACAAGATGGACATAATATATCCTAATGGAGGCCCTAACTTCTAGATTGGACCGTGTGCTCAAGGCATTCGTCCGGGCCATAGAGGGCTTCAAGTTCTGTCGTCCGGTACTCACAATGGATGACACTTTCTTTACCGAGAGGTACAAGGGTACCATTTTCACTACGGTGGTGGTAGATGCGAATGACCATCTTCTTTCGGTTGTATTTGCCATCGCAGAGAATGAGAAAATATATATTTGGTTGTGGTTCCTCGCAAACGTCAAGCAGTCGTTGTGGGAGACCGGCCTAATGTCTGCCTTATCACATACCGTAATACAAGGTTGTTGTCCGCGCTCAACACCATGAAGAATGGGATACAACTCCCCTTTCAGTGGAACAACGTGAAAACCCAGTAGTGCATGAGACATCTTGTATCAAACTTCTTTAGCTGGTTCTGCGGTAAGGACCTAATGAAGAGCTTCAAGAAGTTGTGTATGCAAAACCATAGGCGGATGTTTGAGGCTATCTAGAGAGAGCTTGAACAGTGGATTGCGAGTCATATAAGGAAGTCCCATCCAGAGCCACCCCATCAGTTTCTCCGAGTGGATAAATCTCCATGCTCTTGAGTTGGAGAAATGGTCACAACTGTACGACACTAATGGTGCAAGGTATGGCATTACGATAACCAACATGTCCAAGGTGTACAATAACGTGCTGAAAGGTGTGTAGTGCCTCCCTATGAAAGGTGTGTAGTGCCTCCCTATCACCGTGATCGTTGATAAGACCTGGACTCGCACAATTGGTTATTTCATAAATAGAGATACCATAGCAAAGTGGCAGCTGGATGAAGGGAAACATTGGTATGAGAACTTGCTGAGGTACATGGACAAGAAGATGTAAAAAGCTTGTACGCATGACACCTAGGCGATCGATGTCCTAAGGAGGAAGTACTAGATCTGGCTGAGGCAAAAATATATTAATACCATGCCAGGGGGACAGGAAGCATGCTTGCACCCTCACTGATGTGGCTACCTGCACCTGCAACAAGCCAAATCTCCTACTCAAGCCATGCTCGCATGTGTACAGGGCGTGCACGCAAGTCAAGCATATATCTATACCGTACATCTCTAAGTACTACAACATGCACCATCTTTTGGGGACATGGAGAGCTGAGTTCAACTCGTATGCCATGGACATGAACTACTGGGATCTTTGGGCGGAGATGGTAAAATAGGGCCCGAACAAAGCCTTAAAGACAACCGAGAAGGGATCACGGCAGACGCGGCGCTTCCAAAATGAGATGGATGACAGCCAACATGGGAACCAGACCGGCCCAAGGAAGTGCAAGATATGCAAGACCCCAGGACACTCCACGAAGGATTGCACCCAACTGACCAAGCTCATCAAGGCGTCACTAGTTCGCATGTCATGAGGACTTCACCTCTGCATATTTGTAACGTTTAATTCCATTGTTTCCATGTTGTAATGTTGTAATTCTAAAATTTGCACTTACAATGGTATTTGTACATGAATGCGTCAAAGCTTTGTAATGTTATGATAATGGGTAGTGTTGTAATATTTGCACCTTTAACTATCGTTGGTTCTAAAATTGCATACGTTCGTTATGTACTTCATTTCGTTGTAATGCTTGGTTTCCACGCATTCTTGCATTCTTACTGTTGCAAACTGACTCGACATTTACTCTCTTGCAGGCCATGGTGGGAGGGACCTAGGCTGAGGCTCCTTTATCGGAGTTACTTGAACCATTTTACCATGAACATCGTTGTAGCAAGTTGTGGATCACCGGGAATGGCCCTCCACCCCTTACCCTTAGGTCAGTTAGGCATCACAGGCCCCTTGACCCGCCCTACGTCCCACCCCTTCAGATCACAGACATGTTGCCCGTTGTCGGGATGCTCCACATTGACCACTACTTCTCACTAGATAGGTATCTCATGTTGGCACTTGTTGACAGATGGAGACCCGAGACTCGTATCTTCCACTTTCGGTGGGGAGAGATTACGACCACTCTCCAGCATGTGTCCATGTTGACTGGTCTGCCGATTATGGGAGCCGCAATTATTCCACCCCCCCAGTCAACGGATTGGAAGGTCTTCCTAGAGCATCGGGTTGGTTGACCTGTCCCAGAGAGGACCCATGGTGTCCCTCAAATGAGGCTTATGCATTTTAGTCACTACCCCGTAGGATGCACCAGACGAGGTTGTTAGGACACACCTTGTGGCGTACCTGTTGTTTCTTTTTGGTTGGGCCTTGTTTCCCAGCACACATAGTGATTGGGTGTACCCTAGCTATATCTACATCGCCGAGTCTTTGGTTGACTCCGAGCCTAGGAAGACTCCCCAGTAAAGATTCAAATCAGTAGTGCTTTGCATCACCTATAGGGGTTGTGTCACGCCTCGTAGCGCAGCACCAGTGAGAAACCCATGCTTCAGGTTTGATACGTGCTGCTGCAGTTGTGAAGCTAGGAGCACTTCCCTGTTGGGTTCCCCACATTCTGGGTTCCAGTGTACCCGTACTCCATGGTCCACGACCAGATAGACAGACGTACCTTAGGCACCTGGTGGACGGGTGCCAAGTTACGTTGAGCGAGACAGAGACTGGTGAGGTGCTACCCCGTGTTCCATAATGAGTTCAAGATGTTACATGAGGACGACATTATATGGTCTCCATGGACCCCCACAGTTCGTGATGGAGGTAGTTGAAGAATATAGACCCGCTATTATGAGTTAATGGAGTATTTTGGTGATTAATGATAAATATATATGTGCGACTAACACTTTTATTGATATACCTATTGTGCAGTCTTATTTGGATAAAAAGGTGAAAATCATAGAGGTATGCACTTGACATCATATTCTTATATATTGTTACATTCCTCGAATCCAAAATATAGGTTGAACTCTACTAAAAGTCTAACTTGAATATGTGCATATATTTTTATTACACATTTGTGTATGCACACATTTAGGGGGAGTTCACTCTATGTTTTCTGGTTTCATTAGTATTGATCCATATTTTGTTTTCCACATACATTAAGGATCTCTACTTTGAAATATATCTTTTGAGTATATAAAACTTGTGTAGTTCATATATACTTGTATTTATCTACATTCAATTATTTATAATTGAAGTGGTTATCATCAATTACCAAAGAGGAAAAGATTGAAGTATCTTATTCCACCATTATGAGTTAATAGTATGTTGTGGTAATTAATGATAACCATATTGTGGAACTAACATTTTCCATGAGTTAGATGAATATGTCATGTTCCATGATGATGGAGACTTTGGATGATGTCATGAGTTGTTTGTCATCAAGTCAAGAATCGGGATGAAGGAAATCATCATGTGTTGATGATGTTCTAGTCAAGATCTCAAAGTGAAGAAGATCAACATGTGTTGATGATATTGAAATCAAGAACTTGGAGTAAAGGATGCATCATGTGTTGATGTGTATCAAGATCTCAAAGAAAAGGAAATCATCATGTGTTGATCATATTCAAGAAGAGGAGATGATCATTAGTTGATCATCAAGTCAAGAGAAGACTCATCATGTGTTGATGGAGGTCAAGTGAAAGAATACATCATGAGTTGATGCATATTCAAATCAAGAACTTGAAGTAAAGGAGATCACCATGTGTTGATGATTATCAAAGTCAAGAACCCAGACTTGAAGAATATGTGCATCATCAAGCTTCAAGTGTATGTGCAAGGCAAATGTATGACTATCTAGGGCTAAAGATGTGTTCCTACTCTTTTATCGTTCTTGGTGTTTGGTTGGAGACCGGATTGCTAGTATAGGTTGTCGTACTATTAAGAGAGGTCTTGACTAGTAGCTTGAGTTAGTCATGTGTTGTTAGCTCATTGTACTTGCCCTAGCTCATCTATGCGTGGTGTTATTATTTGTGAATATGTTTTACAAATGGTTGAAGATCATGCATCATAATCTTTGTACCATGAGACTATAATTTGTAAATATGTTTAACAAATTGTTGAAGTCCATTCAACTACTCCTTGTGGTATTTTGCCGATATTTACGAATGTATTTTGCAAATAGTTGAGGATCATGCATAATCCTTATAGCATGCAACTTTAGTTTGCGAATGTGTTTTGCAAATGATTTAAGTCCATGTTCCTTATTCCTTGTTGTATTGATTCGAAAAGTTGGCAAATATATTTTACAACTTGTTGAGAATCTTGCCTTTAACCCTTGTTTGTATCGCTCATCAATTGACAAATGTGTTTTGAAATTGAGTTTGTTTTGAAAGCCAACGTAAGCTTTTCTCAGGATAATCAGTAGTACCGATGTTGTGTTGGCGGTACTACCACACCGCGGTATGACTGGGAAAGTAGTACGATACTACCGCAACCCGGTCAGACCAAAGTTTAGTTGGCGGTACGTGTTTTCCAGAGAGACACCTTCTGAGCGTGTTTTGGTCTCCTAGAAAGCGGTAGTACCGGAGTTCATTTGGTGAAACTACCGCATCACGGCACAACCGCAGTGCTCTTCGTGGAACTACCGCAACCCGGTATAACCGATTTATGAAGTGATACGTTATTTCCAGTAAGGACCGTCTTCGGACCTCAAAGGAAGCGGAACTACCGCATGTGCAGTGGCGGTAGTACTGCGCCGCATTTTCAACGGCTATTTCAGAGGTGTTTTATAGCTGTTACCGTGTGTCAGAGGAAGTGCGGTAGTACCTGCCGATGAACGGCGGTACTACAGCCTGTGCTGATTTTTTTAGAATCTTTCCTCCAACGGCTAGTTTTCCTTGTATGGGTATATATACCCCTTGTGGCCGGTTGTGGGGATGTTTATTGGTGCCATTACCCATTCCTTGAGCAAAGAGTAAGCCCTCTCCTCTCTTATGTGCATGTGTTGCACCTAGTGAGCTTAGATAGCAAACCCTAAGTGCATGTGTTGCATTAGGCAGTGGATTGTATATCCATTTGAGCTTAGACACTTGATTTGTTCAAGTGAGCGTCTTCGACTTGTTACTCTTAGTGTTTGTCGACACCTAGACGGCTTGAAGGAGTTGCGTCGGTGATTTTGAAGGTTGTGAGAAGGTCCGAGCAGTTGTGAGTGGTTTAGTGCTCGCCATCTCCGGAGTGGAGGAAAAGCAACCCCTAGTGGATCGAGGTGTTGGTTCGTGTTGGAGCCGGTCCAAGTAGTCGGACTTATCTCGGAGGTGTTGGCTTAATTCGTGAAGCCAGTCCAATTAATTTGGGCTTACCTCAACGTGGATTAGAGGAGACCGACAAGTCTCTGAACACCAAGGTAAAACATCATTGTGTTCTTGTGGTTTGTTTTTCTTGTGCTTTACTATATTGCATTTTACATTCCTTGTATCAATTTGCTTATATGCCCTTGTATGATTGTTATCATTATCAATAGTATTATGTTGTTGGTTCACTTAGTAAAGACTAGTGTATTTTGGCTTTAACTGTGCTCAATCGTATTATTATTATCTTCTGCGTTAGAAATCGGCTTTAGCCAAAGTTTTTAAAACCACCTATTCACCCCCTCTGGTCGGCCTCCTCAATCTTACAGTAGCATCGCACGGACTCTCCATGCAATGCACATAGGAAGCTGAGTTGTGGGCGATGACTTACCACCTTATTTTTTCCCATATGGTGGAGCTTTACGCGTCGCGACGTGTAATGCAACAGTTTGGTATTTTCCAACTTGTGCCCCCCAATAGGATGCTCCCACGAGTTGTCCACCTGTGAGTACAACTCCATACGAGTAACGTTTCCCTTTGCTTCCTACATTCTTTGTTCTCACATCTATCCTTATCCAATGCAGGTAAGCGAGGAAGGGGCAACATAATGACAAATGGACCACAGTACAACTCCAATGGACTACTACGGGGGAGCAGATGGCACACTTGGAGGTTGTATACGAGCAGAGGTCGTACGACATTCGAACTTACCTTGAGTATATGGAGTGGTACATACCACGGACGTGCACCAGGCTCACTCGTCCTCCCCTGGAGCGTCCGGAGCATGTTACGCACCCGGGGAGGCTACGGTTGGGCTTCCATCGACACACAGCTTCGCAGCATGACGAAACTATAAAACATTCACAACTTATCCTCACTTCCAATGCGATACTGTTAGTGTTTGTTACTCAACAGCTTTTCCATGTCCATGCAGTTCGACTCGGCCCAACGGATCGCACACACATCAGGGTCTGCCCTTCGCAGGGGCGGTCAATCCGTTTAGGGGCTTCTCGGGCTGGTAAAGTCCATCTACGATGATGCCAAGAAGATGATTAATAACTTGAGCTATGGTCAGACGAGCGACAACGTGCTTCGAGCTTCTCACCGGTGGACTGACCTACCGCCTCACCTAGGTCGGCATGGCCTAGTGAGAACAGCAGTCGTCCCAACATTCCTCGTCGGCCATCTGCACTGCGGATTGAAGATGTAAGTTGTGTTCAATTTATGTCATGATTATTTATTTTTCCTTACATTATGCTAACATCATTCAATTTTCCAGTCGCATATATGTCGGGATGCATCACTAGTGTGAACATCTTCTGTACGATCGCCTACGAATGGAGGAGACACTACGGGCATAGTGAGTTCATGATACTATAGACATGTATGCCCACACCATCCTCTACATAGGTCCAGCGAGGAGGAGCGTACTCCCATGGCATGGTATGTGCAACGTGAATGCCTACTTTGATTCATACTTGGATTACTGTTTGTTAAGTCATAATATTCGTTATTACGTACTAACACAACTTTTTTTAACAAGGTTGGGTGTGGCGATGACGACGAATCAAGTGATGAAGAAAGGGTCTTCCCAGCTACTCCCATGGAGGGCTACACGATACTCGGAGTTGCACCGTTCCACCCAGAGTGCCCCTAGCCTATAGTCAGTAGTATCGTGACTAGTTCGGAGGCACGTACCACGGCAATAGTCCATAGCACCATAGAGAGCACGTAGCTACCTCATACTAGCATGGACAGAGCTACGTTATCCTGTGGCGGGTAGCGCATCATACCTCCACAACGAGAGCTATACCACACCCAGGGTTGTTGGTACGTCGTACCAGCACAACTAGAGCTCCGTCGCGCTCGTGGCCGTTGGTACATCGTACCTGCGGGGCCATGGATTCAAGGGGGATTCTTACATGCGTGGGTTACTAACTGCTTGAAGGTGGTGACCAGTTTGGCCAGACTCAGCTTGCTAGAGTACCTCAGCCCACTCAATGGTCTCCATACGTTCTCTGCACAAAGACGCGATCTTCGGACCAGTTGATGTACCTCACGGGTCACGTTCAACGAAATACAAGGTCGCGAATGCACCAACCATAGGGCGGCTCAAACGAGTGAGTCATGTTGTAGCCAATAGTGTAGCATTGTACTTTTTTTGCATTGCGCATGTACTTAGTTTGTATCAGTACGTATGTAATCAGATTGTATACAATATCTAGAGTGTACTAGTGCGAATTTTGCACCTTTTGCATGTACTTGGTACCGTGCATGTACTCAGCGGACCCAACATTGTCAGATCGAAAAGACAACATGAACTCGCACAAGGTTTTCTCGGTGAGTACACATCACTTCACATCCATCCCACATTTTCAGACCGAATTGACCACACCATGCTATGCCACCTTTTCGGACCAAAGTGACCGCACCATGCCATGCAACTTTTTTAGACCAAAATAACAACTCGCACCACCTTGTCTCAGTGAGTAGACATCACTAAAAAGCCACCCACCTTTTTAGAACGAATAGACCACACCCTGTCATGCCGCTTTTTCATACCGAAATGACAACCTGGAGCAGGTTTTTTTGTGAGTAGGCATTACTCACTAGACATCCTAGCTTTTCAGACCGAATTAATCACACCCTGTCATGCTACCTTTTCAGACCAAAGTGACAACCCTGTCATGCCACCTTTTTAGACTGAAATGACAGCCTGTACCAGCTTTTCGTGGTAAGTAGGCATCACTCACCAGCTATCCCGCCTTTTTAGACCGAATTGACCACACCCTAGCATGCCACCTTTTTAGACTGAAATGATAGCTCGCACCAGCCTTTAGCAATGAGTAGGCATCACTCACCAGTCATCCCACCTTTTCAGACCGAATTGACAACACCCTGCTATGTCACACTTTCAGACTGAAATAACAGCCCGCACCAGCTTTTCGAAGTGAGTAGTGATCACTCACCTGCCACCCCACCTTTTCTGACTGAATTGATCACACCTTGCCATGCCACCTTTTTTGACTGAATTGATAGCCCACACCAGCTTTTCGCACTGAGTTAGAGCTGTTCAAACGTCAGGCCAGGCTTGAAAAGCTCGACCTCAAACGGACAGGCCCAAGCCTGGTCCTACCCAAAAATCAGTTTTTTATTTAAAAATAAAATTTAATTCATTTTCATAAATAAATAAATATTTTATTATTTTTTAATCCCCTTTCTTGGGCTTTCGGCTGGAAACTGAGTCCCAATCCCGGCCCGAAATGGCTCGGGCTCGGGTCGGGCCGCCCGTGATCTACACTAAGTAGACATCACTCACCAGTCATACCACCTATTCAGACTAAAATAACAACACGCACCAGCTTTTTGCAGGGAGTAGACACCACTCACTTGACCTTTCTTGTGCTGAAAGATTTTGCCACGAACGTGAGTGCATCGTCGTTTGCCATAATTTACCCCCGCAACAATACACCCTAGCTACTTATAAAGACAAGGTACATTCCACCACCACAGCCAACACCCCACTCCAACTAATTTCGAACAACAGCGACAAAGGAGGGAGAAGAGAGGTAGAGGAGATCAGTATATTAGGCCTAGAGATGTCAGGCTGTAGGGACATGATGCTGAAGCGGAACTTGCTTGCCAGAAAGGTGGGAACCTACCCGGATCGTTCGATGAAGGATGTACCTGTACCACCGGAATTTCTGTGCCCTTAGTGCGACTGCGATAACCCAACCCATATCATTCAATCAACGCAGCCGGAGACCGCCACCCGGGCGTACTACACGTGCTCGGATACCCACGTAAGAGAATCTCACATAGACATCGATTTTTTTATATCGAACGTTGTATTTCACATATCACTAACTTTATATGTGCATAATGGTAGTTGTCGGAGCGTTGTTATTTCTTTCAATGAATCAATGGCTTAGACAAGTTCGATAGGGCATTCATCCAGCAGAAGTACATGATGAACTACGTGGTGCCACCGGAGAACTTCACCCACTGGAAACCTCACTTGGCTAAGAGCAGGGAAGACAAGGGAAAGGCAGCGATGGTGCCTAAGAAACCAGGGCGGTGGTGGAAGACCCCCAAACAGCTCGTTTAGGACGACTGGGCCGAGCACGGGGCGGACAAGGGGAAGGCAGCCATGATCCCCGATGCTCCTACTAAGCGGGTGGTTACTTCCTAGGGGTTTTGGAAGCCCAGTACAGGGCTACATTCGGGACTGGCCACGGCCGCAGGTCTGCAGAAGACAAGGGAAAGACACCGATATGCCCTCAAGAGTGACTACTTTCCGATCCACTAGTTTTCCGATTCCAGAAGGCATACATGTAACCTACCGTACGAGTATGGGGCAAACAAATGCATGTAACCAAACATTGTACGCCATGTAATTCGCATCTACATTATGAAGTCTTATTGTTGGAGTTGAGATCTCATCCTTTAAATTTAATTCTTAAATTCTTCTCTATTTAATATTTCGTTCTCTTTTTCGGATATAATTGTTTCGCCGAACAATACCCTCATAATAACAACGCGAGTGCAAACCCTAATTCCCTGCAGGGTACCGGGGGGACACGCGTGTGTAGGGCCTCGGGGTGCGGCACGGTGCAGTGGTGGGACGGTGGACCCGGGCGTGCACGGTAGGGAGGTGTAGCTCCCTAGGGGCATGGCAGGGTGCTCCCTATCCTCGGTGGCATGGGAGCGAGTTGGCAAAGCCACAAGGGCGCGGCAGGCCGGTGCGGCGCACCAAGGGTGCGACACGTGGTCTGTTGTGCTCCGGTGGAGCGACAGGCCCGTGTTGCGCGTCGGGAGCGCGGCAGATGACACATATCGTTTGCCGGTATGTCTGTTGTGTTATTTTTACTATTTCACTCCAGAGAGAGGCTAGATTTACAATTTCGTCACCAAACAGTACCAAAATAAACCAAAAACTCGCACAACAATGTCCCCATGTTCCAAATAAGGACAGCAGCGGTTTGCATGTCTTATCGTCGCTCATCAGCAGCAAAACAAAACTTTCAGCGTTGCGGACCTACTTGTTGTATATCCTGGTTTCAAATAGACTTGTTGTATATCCAATTTTTTCTATACTAGCTAGTGGCCAACATTGTTTGTGGTACTTAATTTCTCAATAATAATAATTTAACACCTGATGGAGCGTTGCATCACCATTTCAGGTTCATTGAATCTTGCCAAGTTGATACTAACAAAGCATCCACCTTCCTTTGCCTCCCCATGTATAGCTTTATCTAATCAGTAATCATAGGACGTTACATTGGACTTAACAAAATCACACACACACACATATTTGGGTGCCTTGTTTGGAGTGTTCTCAGCTAAAAGGGCACTGTTATATGATAAAATAGTAAAAATAGTATTTTCTTATGAGTGAATTGACAAATATAACACCGATTTTGTGCTTAAATAGCACGGTAGGAGGCCCACGTTGGTGGGCTCCCGTTTGGTGATAGCCGTCCTGCTGCGCGGTAGGGGAGGATTCGGGCGATGAGGGTGCGGTATGTATCGTCTACCGACATGTTTACAGTATTATACTTTCACTTGCGAGGTGCTATATTTATTATTGCGTCCGACAACCCTCTCAATTAAGGTAAAAACTCTTGTTTTGGGAGCTTTCACGTTAGTTTAGATTCATTAGAAACTGAGGCTTGTACCCAATGGTACAGTTACAGCACGGTCCTGCGATTTGTGACTAGTCGCTGGCATCGAGATGAGCATTGGCATTTGTGTACCCGCGGTGTGCGACAAACTGATGGACAGTTGCTTCATGCCACTTAGCCTTTAGCTGTACAACTGCCGCCACCGCTCTTTTCTCTCCGTGAAATTTGCTTAGTCTAACAGCACAGCTAATGTCACGTACTCTGCTGTTAGGTAGATGACGTTTACATTAAGTCCTTACTTGTGTAAATGAATGCATCATGCAATGGATTTGGTCATTTGGAGATTGATCATAACGAAGGCAATTTCGTCCGGAGAAGGCTAGGCTCTCTCTTCTGTGGATTTCGTCCGGAGAAGGCTAGGCTCTCTCTTCTGCCCTATCCACAGGTAACCATCGAGAAGAGCACCAAATTGCATGGCTGGTTGGCCCACAAGCTGACATTTAGCAACGACTATCACATCAACCAAGGCATTTAATAACACTCTTACCGGAAGTATCAAATCAAAAGATTACAAGATGCGGATCCTAACCGAAAGTGTCAGTCAAAATCCCAACCAAGCTCCAGCAGGCAGCAGACAATGACTGATGGCCGAGCTGGTTGGGTTGAAAACAAGTGAGATCAACAGAAACCAAGCGTACCTGATCACCTAAAACCTCGAGCATTCGCATTAACTGCAATTTTCACACGGTTCGCCGCATCCATTATGAGTATTCACCTGCAGATTTATATGGCCCAGCTTACAGCCAAGCTTGCTGGAAGCGGAGAGAATCCACCCATCACTATCAGCGTAGCGTTAGGCGTATTGTTGTAGTTGAGTTTATATTTAGCTATTTGTCTCTCTTCACATAAGTTTTATAATAATAGAAAGATAACCCAGTAATATATAAATATCTAAATTCGAATGTACAACACGTATAAAACAGAAATACATATGCATAATGAATAGACACTTGAACTAAAATGAGCGTCAAAGGAAAATTAGAAAAAAAAAATGAGCACCTAAGCTGGAACATCCATAACCATGACAATCTTGTATTCTTGTGCGAAGATAAATTCCAACAGATCCAAACAAAAAAAAAAACCCCGCCCTACAGTAAGGAAAACATATAGAGAAGTAAAATCAATTTTACAATGCGAGGAGGATTAGAGATGCTCGCATTTAACTATTTTGAAATATGAAACCAACAAAACCTCGTTTCCGATCACAACAAACGAACCCAATATTCATCATTCATCCAACCTAATAAAAAGAGAATCTGCAAGCTATCAGTTTTCCATGATATATGAGAGCAAGACATTCTTTTACTTTACTAAGCGACACCAGTTAACAGTTTTTAGAAATATTCATGGGCAAAAGATTGCTTCTAACATAATTCTTATCATCATAAGAGAAACAAAGTATCACCGGAATGAATGTGATCTATGATGTTATCTATTTTTAGAACAAGGTAGTTGCCAAGAAAAGCTTTCGGTAGATGCCAAGAAAAGCTTTCCAGTTTTATAATATCCTATATAAAAGCTACATAGCACACTGAAAATGACAAACAACAAAAGTAAAAAATGTGGATAAGCCTAACATTAAACATAAGCGCATTATGTTCTTGAATAATAGTTCGTCTTGTCAGCGGAAGACCCATTCATGAACTACTAATGCAATCACACTTTTTATGAACTCTGACCTCCGATTCTTCTTGCAACGACAGCCTCCATGCCATCGTCGTTTGTCAACATCATGCCGACTTGTTTCCCAGTGGCTTAGCACTGTTATACGTCGCGTGCGACGCTTGTACACAACCGGCATCGCCATGGCCTCGTAGACCTCTGTCGCGGCAATCACGCCGCCACCGCCACTGCGCACGTCGTGTGTGATGCTTGCACACAACCGGCCTCGCCATGGCCTCGTAGATCTCTGTTGTCATCTTCTTGAGCGCATGGTGTTGCAGCCGGCTCATCGCCGGCACCTGTGCACCTTCGCTCAAACGCTCCAGCTCTCCTCACCGCGGAGTCGCATGCTCCACGTTGTACTCTAGCTACTCCTGCTGGTCCTCGAACATGTTCTTTACCATCGCCAGTTTGCCGCTCACCGGTACTATGTCGCTGCCGGTACCACTTGTGCGTTCTCGCTCGACGATGCCACCGGGTGGGCACTCTCCTCATATTATACTTCGCTCTGATATCAATTGTTGGACCAAATTTCCGGTGAGAACTAACACATCGTTTCTTCTAGGAACACATAAAAATCTTACATACAAATAAACAGTAATGCTACACGAAAAACCAAGTAAGTCAATGTTATTACTAGTAATCAGACTAGCCGTTCGGTCTGCGACCGTCTGCAGTACAGTCGAAATCCTATTTTTCAGAGAAACCTAGGCCGTACTAAACGTTGCGCATGCCCTTAGCCCGCTGACCTCACCGGAGTTACTGCACCAGACGTACAGCGCCGGGTCGCTGTCGCCGCGCGGAGGACGACTCCCCGCTCGCCACATGCCCGCCCAGGCTCGACTCCACTTTCTGCTTCTGCAGACAGCTCGCATCATATCTCTTGCCTAAGTTAATAGGGCAACTCCTAGGGGCAGAATGGTCATTGCGCGTCTGTGCACTGGAAATGGAATCCACTTGGATGAAACATTCGGGAAGCACAGAAAAAGCTCGCACTACTAAATATGTCCGATGTCTCCACCCAAATGCGAGGGGCATCTCCTTGTGTTGACCGGGGATTAGATTGAAAATTGATCAAGATTCCCTGCTACCAGTCTAAAATTAGTAGTACTCCACTACTTCGTAGTTTTTCCTTGGTGAGAACTGAGGAGGATCGTGAGTGACAATGGAATTGGCTGGATCGATACATCTCAGCTACCGATTCCTTCATCTAGGAAGCAATACTCTTTTGGGTGCGGTGTTCATTTTGATACAAACACCGCGCACTGTTGATGAGTTCTCGATCTATTTTTGCTTAGTACAGTCAGTGACATTCTTGGTGTTTTAACTTTGAGAAAATTGCACAGTAGATCCATAAACTTATGAAATTATACCACTTAACTCTCTGAACATACATTTGACCTTCTCAGCCCCTTGAACTTGCGAGATTGTGCTACTTAATTCCTTGAACTTGTGTTGAAGTGAAATTCATCGGATGCGATGACGGCGATTTCGTCCCCTCCACGTCTGGTGGACTCGTCGCCACCGCGTTCCAGCCATGTTCATCGCCTCTGTCACGCCACGTCGACAAAAATGGATTCTACGAGCTCGAAAACACACCGTGCTCGCATCTTCGCTGGAGCGCCACCGTCGTAGCTTGCCGCCACACTCTCCCTTGCCTCCTCTGAGTCGGCCGTGAGAGAAAGAGAAGAACATTCCAGTACCAGAGGAGAAACTACTCACCCTGCACGAAGTTCATTTGGCCACTTGCTAACAGAAAAGGTTGAGCTGGTGAATCAACGTGAGTGAGAGAGAAGTATTGTGCCCCTACTCTGGCACTGGGAATATACTTTTTTTTCTCTCACGACCGACTCAGAGGAGTCAAGGGCAAGGGTGGTGGCAAGCTGTGACTGTAGAGCTTCGGCAAAGACGCACGTACGGTGCGTTCCTGGGCCCGAAGAATGTATTTTTGTCGGCGTGAGATGACGGACATGATGAACACGGTTGGAATGGAGCGGCAACGAGTCCACCGGACTCGAAGGAGACGAAGTCGCCGGCATCGCATCCGACGAACTTCGCTTCAACGTAAGTTCAAGAAGCAAAGTGGCACAACCTCATAAGTTCAAGGGGTCGAAAAAGTAAAATACAAGTTTAGATAGCTAAGTGGTATAACCTTGTAAGTTTAGGGACCTATAGTGCAATTTTCTCTTTAACTTTCAAATACCTGACATGTTATAGGCAAATTATTAAACTTCTAACACTTGAAATTGCTTTGGACATCCTCCAACCCAAACGGGCCCTTGCACGTGTGATTTGAGTTTCAACTCTTTTTTTTGCTATACATTTTCAGCAACATTTTTTGAAATTTGATTTCGGAAAACTAAATGGGAGTAGAAGATAAACCCCACAAGTGTGAACCTATTCATCACCGAGGAATGCAATATTGGGAATAAGAATCATGTAAATTAGTTGGTAGATACTTAAAGTCGATGAAAATTCTTTTAGAGTTTCTAGGAAAAAACAAATAAGCTAGAATTCTCACAAAAAAGCAAACCATATGTCACTTAATTCGGTGGATCTTAATTTTAAAGGTTTAGATTTGATAGTTGATTTAGAGATATAGCAATCGATCTATATCTATACTAATTATACACTTAGATAAAAAGATCTAGTTATTTATCTGGTGAACCTAAGTTATTAGAAGCCACTTATTGGTCTTCAACCCCCTAAGTCACTATGAGTGCCCCCAATCAGTGCAATGGGATATGGATATTTATCTATCTCTTGACTCGAAATGGGAGCAGAGCAGGTTTGAAAAAAGATCCTGAGTGTCTAGGGTTGGGCCAGGAGAGTCTCTTAACACCTTTCTTTTTCTACCCATCAGAGTTATTTTCAAAGGACTTGCCATGATAAGAGAGAGAAGGGGGCAAGAATCACACTTGAAGAGTGCCGCACATGTATGCTTTTAGTGGGAATCCTATTAAAGATGGGAGCATACATATTGATTCGGATCAATATGGAATTGTTACCTCAAACTCATTATCTATTTCCCCTTGGTTAGTAATAATAGGAATTTGTAAAACTAAATGTAAGACTGAACATAATTTACATTTAGTGGTAAATGGGCATCTCAAGTCCAAATTCTTGTTGGCAGTGGCCTTTCCTGGTGACCTTGTTTTCATTCGTGATGTTGTGACTGCACTTTGTGAAGCTCATTCTCTTATCGACAAGGCTAGTTGCCTACAATATTTATTAGCCATAAGCACGCAATCCAAAAGGCATATGAAAATAGGAATTGATATATTTGCAGCATACCTTCAGTCATGGGTCCATGACTCTTTGTTGTGGTTGCAGCCAACCTCGTCCTCATTTTCTTGGGTGTGCGTATGTCTTTGCTTTGAGCCTTCTTCTAGCTCTTTCTCTGCCTGAAAACAATGAAATTGAAATTAAAGGCAAATTAGTGCAGTAGTATTAGCATTTTGCTGAAAACCGTGAAATTGAAGGGAGTCCTACTTGAATCATCATTTTGCTAAAAATGAGGAAATAGTTAGTGCAGTAGTATCAGCATTTTGCTGAAAATAGTGAAATTGAAGGGAGGCAAATTTGAATGAAAACAATGAAAGAACTTAGTGATGCTATGTAATACCTTTTCTTTGGCCCATTCAGTGGACAGCCTGCCTAACGGTGTCCTAGCTCTCCACACTTCTTGCACCTATGTTGTTTCTTAGCTGCATTACCTCCTTTCTCAAAACAGTTTTTAAACCTAAGTTTCCTTGGTCTTCCAAGTGACCTCTTCTTGAGAGGTGGCGGCATCTTGAAGCCAGGATCCACTTGAGGCCATTGGTATCTGTGAGTCATTGGCGCAATCACCCCCTCATATGCTGCCCTAAACTTGGACAGAGTGTAGTACTCATGAACAAATGATTCCATGGTTGCATTCCTTTCGGTGGTGATAAATGCTAAGGCATAGGGGCATGGCTTGCCGGTTAGTTGCCACTCACAACAAGTACACTCATGATTAAGTAGTTGCACAACATGCCTAACAATTTTATGGTTTTCATCAGTCTTAGTTACCTGTGCACCATGGTTTGCCGATCTTTTGATAGTCAAGTTGGCCAATCCTCTTTGTCCTTGCATTCAACTGGTGCACAATAGTAGGGAGTATGTACCCATCCAGCCTCTCACAAATCCTTCTCCTCATGTCAAAAAGCTTCATTATCATCTCGTGTAGCTTATCTGCTAGATCAACCAGAGGCAAATCTTTGATATCCTTGATCCAATTATTGAATGACTCAGCAAGATTATTATTAATGTACTCGCACTTGATCTCAGTAGAGAACTCGACCTCATCCACAACAAGTTGTGATGCATATTGTGGTAATCATCTACATTAGGACATGAAGTTAAAATCTTGTTCATATGGTACTCAAACCTCTGTGGTGTGTAAGCACTTGCTGCAGGCCACATGTTGCCGAAGACATCTCTATGGAACTTCTTTGCAAAGTTAAACATCAAGTGTCTGAAACACTATCTTTGCTCTGTGCCAGGGAAAACCTTGTTCACCGCATTCTCAAGACCTTTACAAGCATCCGTTGAAACAACAAGAATGGGATGATCACTTATTGCTTTTTTAGTTGTTGCATAAACCAATTCCAGTTATCAACTAACTCAGACTCTATGAAGCCAAATGCTACTGAAAATATCCAATTGTACTCGTCCAGAGCGGTGACTACAGCTAGATGCCCATTCCACTTCCCATTGAGTGTTGTGGAATCAGTACTCAAATATGGTCTACAACCACTGACAAATCCATCGATGCATGGTTTAAAGGCAAAGAATAACCTATGGAAATAGATATCTCCATTAACGTTCTTGGTTCCTATCTCCACAACACTGCTAGGTGATCTAAACTCGAACTCTACCTTGAAGTTGTACGGCATGTGAAAGCTTTCCTCCCATGGGTGATACAATTGTTATATTGCTCTTTGTCTACCAGCCCAAAATGTGGGATATGTGAGGGTAACATTGTATTGAGCTTGTAGTCTTTCTTGGAGTTCTTTAGCACCCATGTTTGGAGTCTTCCTCAATATCCCTAGTGACCTTTCAGCAATCCATGCCTGCGATGCCATGCTGGTCTTCGCACGATTAGTTGAAGCACAAGTATGCTTATTAATCATCTTGCTGACCTGCATATACAAAGAAAATAGTCATGGTAATCATCATTTATGCATTACAAAATAAAGATGTTAGTGATGTGTAAGTACCCTGACGGTTTTCTTATCCGGCATCAAAATACCAATAATTTGCCATTCACATTCTTCACCTCTACAAAATACCTTAAACCTTGTTGGGTCTGATTTCTCTGTCCCCATATCAAATTCATGCTTAATGGCATACTGCTTGGTAGCCATTCTGAATTCAACCAAGCTAGGATATGTGATGCCAAATTTCATATGTGGATCCTGTCTATCATACCCAATGTTTGTCCTCCCAGCAAGGCTATCATCCACTGGAATAGCAACTCCAACATTATCATCGTCATCAACAATCGTCACATTTGGAGCACTGATTGGTTGTGCACATCTCCTTTCCTCAGCTCTAGCATCATCATCCCTCAAGCCCAGAACATCATACATCTGCTCCTCGGTCACAGCAACATCACTATCATTTTCACCAGCATTAGGTCCTATTTGAATTTCAATAGAAGACCAATCAACAACCCTATCTGTTGCATTGGATATATGTGCTGCATTGGAGGTATTTGCTTCATCAAGGTCAACAATATTCAGTTGGGTAACATTGGATTGACTGCATTGGTAGCCGGCCTTGTCAACAATTTCCACAAATACACACAACCACTTCAGATTCCAACACTCATTGAATGCATTATGGAGCTCGAATGTGGTCAACATCCTGAATTGTTCTCCACAATTCCTATCAAAGCACCATATTGCTGGCTCCTAAGATGAACCACATATAATCTTTTCGCCTAAATCCTGGACGAAACTTTGAAACCAATACCCGACAGTATCAACCACCCATTCCAAGTCTTGGCGATGAATGTTGGTCTCGCTGCCATCGTCAAGCTTTGCAATGTCCGCCGCAGCTCTAACGTCTAAGCTAAACACTCTTTCAGGGTCAATCCTACCGGAATGTCAGGAAAAAAAAAGAAATTGCGAGTTAGGGTATTGCTACATCCTTGCCCTGTGACCGAATCACCGAACAAAACGATACACACTCAAGGGGATGTCAACATACCCAACGGGGATCTTGCTGGGATCCATGGTGCGAGGAAGAAAGTTCAAGACTCCAACATACTCAATCCTTCCCCGTCGGCCAACCTAGGTTAAATAAAATCCATGGAACCGTGAAGATGAAGAAGGGGACCAAATGGGAATGAAACCTACACTCAACGGGACTCGCAGAATATTGCCTCAAAAGATGCAACACAACCGCCGTCGGTGTTGAGGAAGATGCTGCCGCTTGATGGAGAGGCCGGTGCCGTCACCCTGGAGAAGCCGTCGCTTGAGGGAGAGGCTGCCGCCGTCGCCCCTGGAGATGGTGCTTGAGGGAGAAGACGCTGCCGTCGCCCTTGGCGTTGAGGGAGAAGCTGCCGCTTGAGGCTGAGGGGCCGCCACCGTCTCCCCTGGCGATGGTGAACGAGCGCAGAGAAGAAGATGTGTCGAGCGAGATGGGGTCGAGCAGGCTGCAGGTTGTGTACGTTAGAGAGTGACAATAATGACATTTCGCGTGGGGAAAAAGGGAGAAAATATAAGGAATAAAATTAAAAGACCAAAATAGCAAATTATTAAACAAAATTTTTTAGAGTGACAAATTATAACAATGTTAGAAATGATAAATCTTAAAAGGTTGTTCTTTACCGTGACAAATAATCAATTCTAAAAAAAAGATTGGATTTTTACTGCAAACAGGCAGTCTACCCTGCCCATATTTTTTTTAAAAAAAATCGCTGTCCCTCCCTCTCCCTTCAATTGGCTAATTGCCTCACACCTGTCTCTCGGTCCAGGAAGAAGGAAAGGGCCACAACAAGATACAGTGAGCAGAGAGGTTTTACCACTTCGCCCAAAACCACTGCTGCGAGTTTTGGAACTCTACTGTGAAAAGCAGTGTGCCAAAGCATCGGCTCCGTTCTTTGCTAATTGAAGCACCACCCCTCAATTCTTGCGCTATCTTGCCTCAACTCGTCACCATTCGAGGATTCCCCACCAAAAACTGTTCTTCCTCCACCAAAAGCCCAAATCTTTGATCCGAAACTCCGACTCAAATCCTTGCAAGAACGAGGCAGCCATGGTGTCCCACTCCTACTCCAACCTCCTGGATCTGGCCACCGGCGCGGCGGATCAGTCGCCGGTGCCGGCCGCTCTCGGCGCGCTCCGTCGGCGGCTCCCGCGCGTGGTGACCACCGCGGGGCTCATCGACGACTCGCCGGCGTCCCCCTCAACGCCGTCCCCGTCGCCGCGCCCGCGGACCATCGTGGTCGCCAACCACCTCCCTATCCGAGTTCACCGCCCGCCGTCGCCGTCCGAGCCATGGACCTTCTCCTGGGACGAGGACTCCCTCCTCCGCCACCTCCACCACTCCTCGTCGTCCCCCACCATGGACTTCATCTACATCGGCTGCCTCCGCGACGACATCCCGCCGGCCGACCAGGACGCCGTTGCGCAGTCGCTGCTCGAGTCGTACAACTGCGTCCCGGCGTTCCTGCCCCCCGACATCGCCGCGCGGTACTACCACGGTTTCTGCAAGCAGCACCTCTGGCCGCTCTTCCACTACATGCTGCCGCTCTCCCCCGACCTCGGCGGCCGCTTCGACCGCGCGCTGTGGCAGGCGTACGTCTCCGCGAACAAGATTTTCGCCGACAAGGTTCTCGAGGTGATCAACCCGGACGACGACTTCGTGTGGGTGCACGACTACCACCTCATTGTTCTCCCCACCTTCCTCCGCAAGCGCTTCAACCGCATCAAACTCGGCTTCTTCCTGCACTCGCCGTTCCCGTCGTCAGAGATCTACAAGACACTGCCAATGCGCGAGGAGCTGCTGCGCGCCCTCCTGAACTCGGACCTCATCGGGTTCCACACCTTCGACTACGCCCGCCACTTCCTGTCTTGCTGCGGCCGGATGCTGGGGCTGTCGTACGAGTCGAAGCGGGGGCACATTTGCTTGGAGTACTACGGCCGGACGGTAAGCATCAAGATCCTGCCGGTCGGGGTGCACATGGGGCAGCTCAAGACAGTGCTCGGGTTGCCAGAGACCGAGGCGAAGGTGGCTGAGCTGACGGAGACGTACTCGGGGAAGGGGAGGGTCGTCATGCTGGGCGTCGACGACATGGACATCTTCAAGGGGATCAGTCTTAAGCTGCTCGCCATGGAGGAGCTGCTAGGTCAGCATCCCGAGTGGCGGGGGAAGCTGGTGCTGGTGCAGGTCGCGAACCCGGCGCGGGGCCGGGGGAAGGATGTCGAGGAGGTGCGGGCGGAGATGGATGCCATGGTTCGGCGGATCAATGAGGCGCATGGTGCGCCGGGGTATGAGCCAGTGGTGCTGATCGATCAGCCATTGCAGTTTTATGAACGCGTGGCGTACTATGTCATTGCCGAGGTGTGCCTGGTGACGGCGGTCCGGGATGGCATGAACTTGATCCCCTATGAGTACATTGTCTCCCGGCAAGGCAACGAGAAGCTGGACAGCATACTGCGGCTGAGCAAGCCGGAAGAGAAGAAGAGCATGTTGGTGGTGTCCGAGTTCATTGGGTGCTCCCCATCGCTGAGCGGCGCTGTCAGGGTGAACCCATGGAACATCGAGGCTGTGGCCGATGCGATGGAGAGTGCCCTTGTGTTGTCTGAGAAGGAGAAGAATATGCGCCATGACAAGCACTACCGCTACGTGAGCACCCACGACGTCAGCTACTGGGCTAACAGCTTCCTGCAGGACCTTGAGAGGACCTGCAAGGATCACGCGCAGCGGCGGTGCTGGGGAATTGGTTTTGGCCTGAGGTTTAGAGTGGTATCGCTTGACCTGAGCTTTAGGAAACTTGCCCTGGAGCACATTGTTCTGGCCTACAGGAGGGCGAAGACCCGTGCAATTCTGCTGGACTACGATGGCACGCTGATGCCGCAGGCGATTAGTAAGAGCCCAACCGCCAAATCGGTCGAGACACTGAACAGCTTGTGCCAGGACAAGAACAATGTGGTGTTGCTTTGCAGCGGGTTCGACCGACGCCAACTCCATGAGTGGTTCCCTTGTGAGAACCTTGGCATGGCAGCTGAGCACGGCTACTTTCTGAGGTATATGCTTAACGTTTGATTCGCTCTTATGTGTATTCTTGCAAGCTTAGCTCAGGACTCAACATACAGAATTACACATGCAGTTCATCTTTTTTTTTTTAGAAATTTTACAGTACGACTAGTAAGTATATGGTAGTAGTATGAATTAAATCTGACTATTTATTTCCAAGGGACAATATAGACTTTGTGTTGACAATGTTTTCCTAAAATATATCTAATCACAATTAACCAAATCGCATTAGTTGTGCAAGACGCCGATGCCAAACTAACTCGCCCGGCCACAGCCATGCAGAATGGAAACATAATTAGGTGCGGTGCCAATCACCCTAGGGCACGTGTCCACTAACCCCAATAATTCAGCGGAGAATTAGTTACCTTCCCTTCTCCATGTCTCTCTATAGTCTCTCAGCTATCTTCTTCCCCGCATGTAGATAATACAATCTGCCATTGTTATCAATTCCTCCTCGCGTAAAAAAAAAATCCTCTACCTACTGCCTAGAGCATTGCAAGGATCAAAGGCTCATAGCATCACCGAAGTTTGAACGAACACAATATGTATGTCTTGCGAAACAATTTTTTTTTGCTTAAATTACAATGCGACATAGATAAAAGGTTTGGCGACATGGCAGCAGGCTAGCACCATGTTTGGAGAAGAACAAGAGAAGGAAAGCTGCGAATGAAAGTTTTTGTGCGTTAACCCATTTGTTCCGCTAATGACTTTGTTTGATTGGACATGTTACAACTTTGTCCCTAAGCGAATTCTACTGCCTTATACTTCATGGGGAAGTATAATCAAATCTTAACTAATTCAATCCATTAGATTGGAAAGAATGGACAGTCCACGGAGATTTGTTGGTAACGTAAAAGAGCCCCTTTTTTCCTGTCCTTGTTTTTTAACTTTATTCTAAGTTCTAACTTGTAAGATATAACAAGGATCAACTAAAAGATTAGTATGCGACTAGGATTTACATCATTATAGAAAGTAAAACATGGTGTCATATTATGGAGAAACGCTTCGACAATTGACAAAAAGTTCAATAGAAACACATTAATGAAACAGCATGTTCAACACTGAAATTTAAGTTGCTATGGCGCACAACTCCGAAGTTCAGCATGACCTATCGTAGCATCATTCAAAACTGTCTAGTTCCAGGATGTCTAATTCTTAAAATGTGTCCTACTCAAAATAGGGACAAGAGGGATGCAGAATGGAAGACCTGTATTGCCGCTGCAGACTGCAGCTGGAAGCAGATTGCAGAGCCTGTTATGAGCCTCTACAGCGAGACGACGGATGGTTCACGAATTGAGAACAGGGAGACGGTGCTCGTCTGGAACTACGAGGACGCAGACCCGGACTTCGGATCATGCCAAGCTAAGGAGCTCGTTGACCATCTCGAGAGTGTGCTCACGAACGAACCGGTCTCAGTGAAGAGTACCCTTCACTCTGTTGAAGTTAAACCGCAGGTAAAGTCTCATTCTCGTTTCATTTCTTCACTTTCTTCCCACAAACCAATCTTCATCACTCACAGGATTCTTGCCTTAACAGGGTGTGAGCAAAGGCCTGGTAGCGCGAGGCCTGATGGCGATTTTGCAGGAGAGGGGCCTGTGCCCCGACTTTGTCCTCTGCATCGGGGACGACCGGTCCGACGAGGACATGTTTCAGCTCATCACCAGCGCTGCTTGGGGAGACTCGCTGGCATCCACAGCAGAGGTCTTTGCCTGCACCGTCGGTCGCACGCCGAGCAAGGCCAAGTATTACCTCGACGACACGGCGGAGGTCGTGAGGCTGATGCAGGGGCTGGCATACGTTTCAGAGCAGCTGGCTCTGGCCATCCCCTCGGCGGACGAGGACTCTGAGGAGGTGTAGTGTGTTAGCGCCCTGCGGTAGCTGGGATTTGCAGGGCATATCGTGTTGGCCCAGTTTGAGCATTTGCTGAGTAGATGGTTAGGTGTTAACGAGGTATGCTTTTTCAGGGTATTGAAGTGTCAGTGATTTAGTCCAGATTTAGAGTCTGATGCGCTTGCTTTAAAATATAGCAATGCGCAAGTTACTGCAACAATAATAATCTTTGAAAAAATTTACAATACATTCTACTAGTAGTACGTAGTATAAATTAAATTTAACTATTAATTTATTAAAAGTATAATAGTCTTTTTTATAATTTTTTCGTTAGGGTATTACAGATTTTTTCAATTAGGGTTGAAAATATTGTTGGTATGCCACGTGATTCATACATGGACAATTACATTTCTACCCTATGGAATCTATTACTTATATTATCAAGTGTAGTAATTAAATCTTAGCTAATTCGAACCATTGGATAAAATAAATGGAGTCCACGGTAAATTGAGTATACCGTAAGAGAGCTATAATCTTTTTCTTTGAAAGCCACCAAAATGCTAATTTATCATGTTAAATTACATTTCCCTGTATCTGTAGAAGGCAGCACACCTAGGTGCTAGTGTAGCTTCATTCATTGAGACTTTTTTTGATTTTTTTATAAATAATATTAATTCAAAAGATAATTATAAAAATAAATAATCAGGGAAAAAATTACAAATATAGATAGTGACAGGTTCCTATTGATATTCCAATTGACGATAAGAATCTAATTATTGCATGTCACCGGTCCAACTGTGGATGACATGTTTGTTGACAATTGAACTGATGGCAAGAATCCATGAGTGTTGCTAGTTCAATTAGCGATAGGGAAGTGACTATACAAACCCTTTAAAATTGGAGGAAAAGTAATTTAATTCTGGAAAAAAGAAAAGAGAGTGGAGGACATGGTAGAAGAGACATAGTGAAGCCCTACTGGTTCGTAGCGGAGTATACAAAGCAAAGATCTCTGGTTGCCCATTTAGTAGTTAAATATTTTTACAACTTTGTACATAAATTCAAAACATTGTGGGTTAGTACATGAAAATAGCAACATAGAATTCATTGTATTAGATAATTTTAGTTGTATTGTTGTTTGATGTAGTACGTTATTTTAGCTGTGTACACTACGTCATTAGATAATTTTGGTAATTTCAAAAATACTTTTTAAACCAAAAAAATAGTAGGACACCTCTAAAAATAAAAAATATCTATTGAAAATTTGTACAAATTACAGAGTAGCTAAATATGGTATGTAATCCCGACTTAATATTTGTTTCCATTTGTGCATGATAAATATTCTGTTAATGATGAAAATACTTTTAGAACTAGAAAAATTGCAAGACACATAAAAATTCTCTAAAAATCCAAAGTAGGTACATAGGGTTACGTAGAGCTGAATTAAAATATCGTGAACTTATTTTTTTTAATTTGTACACGGTAAATATTTTGTAAATGCTCGAAACACTTTCCAAACTAAAGAAAGTAGCCGATACCTATAAAAAAATACATAGTAGCTAAACAGGGTGTGTAGAGCAGAGTTGAATCAAAATAATCCTAACTTAATTTTGCTTTCCATTTGTGCATGGTAAATATTTTGTTAATGCCAGAAGAACTTTTTAAACTAGGAAAACAGCTAGACAGCTCAAAAAATTCTATAAGAAATTCAAACAATACATAGGGAATATAGATGTGAATTAAAATATTTTAAACTTATTTATTTTTTCTATTTGTATACGGCAAATATTTTGTAAATACTCGAGACACTTTTTAAACAATGAACGTAACAAGTTACCTATTTAAATTTAATTAATGAGGTATGCCACTTCTTATTATTTTTTGTATATACTTCGTAGTTTTTACAATGTATGTACTGAATTTTCAGGTATAGCAGACCCAGGATACGCTGCTAGCGGCCGTACAAGTTGCTTGATCTGGTCATTGACGCGCATCATTATAGCCGTCTCAGTACCATCCTCCCCCAGGAGGGTGAGACGGCGATTGAGCTTGGCGCATCGTGGCTGTGTACGCCCATGAGGGCGTGGAGAGTGGACCCACGTTGAGTTACGATTTACGTGCAATTGCGACCTTCATGGAAAAGAGATGGCACTCCTTTACTTCTCTTTTCCTGTTCCCGTAACTACTTGGTTTGAATATTACCATTCATGAATGTGTTCATTTCGAAGTAAAACATATATTGTTTTCAACACATGATGTTTCTTTGGAGGATCTCCTGGATTAATTAATGGTGCACACATGCAATCAATATGTTAAATAACGAAAAATTGTTGTTACAATACGACTAATTGGTTACATTTTGATTTGATCTTTTTGGAAAAGTTTGTCTGACAGGTTTTGCAGAAGAACGCTTACAGGGATTTTTTTTTTCGTGTGTTGATCATGCTAACATGCCTGATACACATCACCAACGTTCTTAGTTTCAAGTATCCCAAGTGAACTGTCTTCTGGTACTGCATATCGCTGAATGTCTGAACTCAGAGCTAAGGAGTTACTTCACATCACTGAATTACGTTGCATCGTTAGGAAATTAGTTTTTTTTACAAGTAGATTTGTACTAGTTGAGATTGTAGTCGAGATGATGTTATACATTCAAATTCTTGTTTTAATATTTTGATCTGGTGTACTGAATTGTGCAAAATTCCTTTCGGAGAAATTGTTGTTTAAGTTAAGCTGACGCTTTTTTTTATGTACCAAATAACTATCATGGAGCATGATGTACTGATTGTCTAAATGGCTGTAATTTTCTGAATGGCACATGTTTCAATGCCTAGTTCTAAATTGAGTCGTATACGGACAGGGTGAAATTGACCACGTATTTGTTTGGCAAATGGAAAAGATTTTGTGAATACTGAAGTCCTTTTTTTTTTTTGAATAGTTGGTCAAAGTTCTTTCAAGAAAACATTGCAACAAGGAAGGAAAAGAGTGGCTAGTCAAGCTACACTCATTTCATTTTCATTAGTAGATAATCAGCTCAATTGCTCAAAACTCAATACAATTACACGTTTAACCTTTTTTCTCCAAAATAATAAAAAACATTTATATTAACGCTAAACCAGCACACCTATATATAAATAAAAAATATTAAAACAAATCCACTCATAATGTCCGTTAAACGGCGTCAAACATGTCATCATTTACCTCAGAACCATTTAATATATTTTCTAACTTAGAAGCTCCAATCAGTCTACCAAAAAGTCAAACTGTTAAGCAACAAACGTCTTTGGTTCAGCCGAAAACTATTTTTCAAAAAAGATGTAGCCATACCAAACAAACCCTATATTATCTCCAAATGTAGTCAAAACCCAACACAATCACACGTGTAACTCGAGTTGCGTGTGTAGCTATCAGAAACAAACCGTGCGGTCATGCCCAAACATCTATTAGTCCTTACCAGCAAGTATTGTTAAGGGGTGTTTGAGACGACTTCAACGCACCGTTACTGCTTTTTTTACGAAAGTAGCGACCACCGAAACGAAATGTCAATTTTGTAGCCTTGTCCGCACGGTCGTCGGACTAAGGATGACAATTGTGCTCGATTACCGCGTGCCCGCGGGTAAATGCCCTAATGGAGCTAGACATGGAGGGCTTTTTGCCCATGGGCATGGAAATGGGGGCAATCCCCTGCCCATTAGTTAAATAGGTGTGGGTATGGGTGAGTTTCATCTGTGCCCGCTATGCCCGTTTACCGACCAACTCTACACTAACATGTGGAACTGACAAAACCCTAATTCACAGAGGCATCACCCATTTGGGCAACGCTCCATCAGTCGTCGCCCTCCCGCGGTCACCTTCTCGGCCTCTCCCCAATCTCAAATATCCTCTCCTTGAATGTTGAGGTTAATCTATTATATTATTAAAGCGATAGAAAAAGAAGACACCACGTTTATTCTCAAGAGCTAAAAATTCCCACGTTAATTGGTGGAAAAAGAGAAACATCCACACCGGTGATTATGGTGGATCCAGATTATAACGATCTAGATTAAAGGAAAAAGTCAATGTCAAGTACAATATAGAAATAAAAGTCTATCTCAAGTACAATGTAAAAATATCCTAAATTAGAAATTGGATTAGTATACGAATTCCGAAGTAAAATCCCTAGATAAACATAATTCAGAATAAAAATAAAAATTAGTAATTGGATTAGTATACGAATTCCAATAAAAAAATAACTGGAATTCAAAATATAAAAATAAAATAAAATAAGCAAATTGATTTCGATATGAATCGAAAGTAAAATCACTAATAACCGTAATTCTAAAAATTATTTAAAAAATTATTATACGTATTCGAGTTAGAAATAAAATAAGATTTACAATTTGATCTCAATACGAATACCAAATTAAAATACATAAATAACTATAATTCAGAATAAAAAGTTAAAAATGGCAATTGGATTAGTATAAAAAATTCCAACAAAAAAACTCGATTTGAAAAAAATAGCATTTTGATTTTAATATAAATTCCAAATAAATCCCTGATAACTAAAATTCATATTAAAATAAAATAAATTAGTAAATATATTTTGATACGAATTCCTAGGTAAAATTCTTAAAAAAGTATATAATTCAAAATAAAAAAAATTGATTCGTATACGAATTCCAACAAAAAAATACCTAGATTTCGTATTTAAAATAAAATAATAAATTTAATTTCAATACGAATTCCAAAATAAAACCCCTAATAACTGTAATTCGGAATAATTTTTATAAAACATTTGCAATTTGATTATTATACGAATTCCAACAAAAAAATTATTGAAATCTGGGATAAAAATAAAAAGAAAGTTGGCAATTTGATTTTCATATGAAATCTAAATTAAAATATTTAAATAAGTAAAATTCAAAATAACAAAATAACATTGTCAGTTTGATTTAAATACGAATTGCTAAACAAATATAACCAGTAATAAAATTTATAAAAAACATAATTGGATTGTTATACGAATTTCAATATAAAAAATAAATGCTATTTGGAATAAAAATAAATTAAAATGAGCAATTTGATTTTGATACTAATTCCAAATTAAAATCCATAAATAAATGTAATTCAACATAAAAATAAAAAATTGGATTAGTATATGAATTCCAACAAAAAATAATTTAAATTAGGGACAAAAAATAAAAGAAATATGAAATTCTATTTCCATATGAATTCCAAAGTAAAATCCCTAAATAACTAAAATTTTAAATAAATTAAATATATGTTAAAATAAGGATACCACGAATGGTGTCGGATGAGACCACAAAAGAGTGCAATGATGTTGATCTATTCTACAAGAAGATATTGATCCACAAGAAAACGAAGAGCTGAGGCAGCGGCGACGAAGATAAGAATAATTCCATGCTGCTCACCTTAGTCGTTCCACGAGGAAAATATCGTGCTACTCGCTGGAGCCGCCGAAGAGAAATGCCGGAGTTTAAGGTGTCAAGTGTTGTGACGACAAGTGGTGAACATCAGCGTTGTTGAAGAAGTCAGTGGACAAAGAAACTTGATGATGAGGGAGCGCTAGCAAAGAGGAGATGAAGATTTGCATTGAAGACGAGCTATCGACGATATAGGGTTTTCGCGTAGGTAGGAGCTGTCATCGTTGGTGACACGGCGTCACCGGCGATGGTGAGAAGATTCTCCTTATCGTTAGACAGCGACTAAAGCAGACATACCGATATCAGTGAAGATAGGAGGTCATCACAGTTAGTAAGTGACGAGGATCTAATAATCCTCATTTTATCTATTATCTATAATTCTTATTATGGGTAAATATGATGTCACATAGTCTCCAGAAGTACCCCTTATTTTTATAAGGGAGAGGCCCACCAAGTGATTGTAAGATTTTCTACAATCACCCCCCATAGTCGTAAGTCTTACTACGACTACTGCCTAGTCGTAAGTCTTACTACGACTACTTCCTAGTCGTAAGTCTTTCTCGACCATTTCATGGTCGTAAGTCTTTCTACGATCACTACACATCGTAAGACCTTTACGATTACTACCGTCGTAAGTTCTCCTACGACCGTGTAGACCACGACCACCTTATAATCAAACCTACGCAAGTGGGTCCAATTGATTAAAGAATCCGAACAGTGCCGCACGCACTACTATCCCGCGTAGTAATAGTGCTTAAATACCCTATTATCTTTGAATGATAATTGCCGACGGCGTGGAAGCCAATGCGCCGGTAATTACTGCCATCATGCGCCCATTACTGGCTCAATTAAGGCGCCTCTTCCACAGGGCAAAACGGCTACTCCTTCACGACTATATAAGGGCATCAAGGGCGAGTAGAGGAGAGACAAGTTCTATTCTCTGTAATAGTCTTAGCTTCTTACTCGATCATTAAGAATACCACACCACACAGGATTAGGGTTATTATTCTCTCCGGAGAAGGCCTGAACCTGCCTAAACATCCGTGTCAACTACTCTGCGTGATTTCATCTCTAGGAGACCCCCCGAATCAAATAATCTTTACGTAAGATCGGTTCTAATACACCGACAGTTGGCGCCGACCGTGGGGATCTTCCGGTAATCTCTTGTCAACATACTCTCTTTTTCCAATCTCATGCAATCATGGCGGAGAATGGAACGAGGAGAACTGGTTTGACTTGGCGGTTCTGCAGACGTCGACATGGATGCCGGTTTCGACTACGAGTCGAGTGATGCATCCGCTGATGGTGATGTTGCCTCCGGAGATTATTCTCCAGGAAACCATCCCATTAATGGAGTTGAGGAGGGATCCTTATCCCCCACAACAATACGCCCAACAGAGGAGCCAATTCCTCAAAGGACAAGGGTCAATCCGACCAGACCGCTCCCGTGAGGACTCACAACACGACGAGAGTTTTTCTCCAAGTGTTCAAGTCCCTTAAGGCGGTCCGACTTGGTAAGTCAAGTTCTGGGAGCCACCATTCCAGGACTCCACCAGCATCTAGTGATCCTCTCTCTCATGGTAACTCCAGAGAGGGTGGGATCAAGCACGCTTTTCTGCAAATTGACCGTCTCCCCGCAGATCTCATTTGCGAACGGAGAGCGATTATAACCCGAGTTCCCTACCGGAGGGATTACTCCAAGTCGCCGATGGTGTCTCTCGAGCACTCCTCAAGCGGGAGGCCTCGGCGCAAGTGAGAATCATCAACGGCGGTCTTCGTCCTTCCCCAAATCGTGGTCACCTCATGGAGGCCGAGATAAGAACACTCTCCGAAGATCACACACCGCGCCCCTCGTGGTAATGGCAAGGCACCACCGTTGGCGGAGAGAACCAACACTGATGAACGCGAGGAAATCCTCGACATTCTCGCACTCCACTAAGAAGGCCTCAAAGACCTAATGAGGAGGATTTTGATGTCGTCAGAAGAAAGAAAATTGCAGTCCAGAAGAACTTGCCTGGGCGCATTCAACATCAGTCGGAGGAGGTACAAGAACTCCGGGACATCAACGACTTGCTCGAGAATCCCACCAAGAGCTTGCTCGAACGCGAGGTACGATCTCTTTCTCAAGAGATTACGCAAAGACTTGAATCGTGATGACAAGACTGGAGGTACCTCATCGACAACATTCAGGTAGTCGTAGCAATACGACTTCCTCAGCTACCAGTCAATCGAATATTTCTCTACGTAGGAATCGACACGGCCATAAGTCGAATCGATCCCCTATTCAGAGAAATACATTTCGATCAGCTGAAGATCAAGAAGCCCCTCGGAGAGGTGATCATTCACCACTTCGACAAAGAAATTCACAACGAGTGGAGTACGAGGAGTATTCTCCTCGTAGAACTGAGACCTACTACGAGCAGTCGTCACCACACGGTATCGTCGTATACGATCACCTGGTGACATTAACCCTTCTTTCCTACAAAGAAGGCGCCAAGAAGTGATTACCGGATGCCGGGCATTTTCGCCTGACCTCCGAGCAGTTCGCTGGCCACCTCATTTTCGGCCAGTGAACATGGAGAAATTTGATGGATCTCAAAATCCCATCGAATTTCTTCAGATCTATACAACAGCTGTCCGAGCAGCAGGAGGAGGAGAGCATGTAATGGCGAATTACCTTCCGACTGTGCTCGAAGGATCCGCTCGATCGTGGTTATTAAACCAACCACTCGAGTCGATCTACTCTTGGCAACACCTCTGCGATCTTCTACAGGCGAATTTCCAAGGCACATACAACCGCCCTGGAAAAGAAGACGACTTAGTATTGATGTCACAACAGTTAGTATTAAGTAATAATTGGAAAGAAGTAGAAGATAATTATGTGGTAAAGTATTGCATTGGAAGGGGTGGCCGTTGAGAGATATCAATCAAGAATTGGGCTTACTATTGGAGATTGAAACAGAAAAACTGTGGCGGAGAGAAGAGATAGAAGACACACGGTTCGGTAGGGCAATCGGCATGAGGGAAGATAAGTCTAAGGTAGGTCACCCATGGTGCATCGGTGTATATGTGGGCAAGGTACTCTAATACTATATAAACTAATAAGATAATTTGTTGCATATATAATCAATGTATTGCTTGAAATTAGCAGAGGTACATGTGCATGTAAATATTATGAAAAAGAATAACCAGTGGAGAAAAAAAATAAGGGTATGCAGCTACATGATGCATACATGATGAGGAGTAGTTAATTTATTATGCTAGATGTTTTCTTCCATCAAAGATCATACATCAGCTATGTTCCCCGAGTTGTGTTTTTCTTCAAGTTTTTATTGTTATTTCTAATGTTTTATGATATCTTAAAAATCTAAATAGCTACGAGATTTGTAAATATATTCATAAGTATATAAGTTATATCATTTGATATTATAAAATTTAAAAAAAATTTAATCATACAAATACGCAGACCACCCTGCTAGTTATTTCGCTAAAACTACACATTTCACAACGTCACCTACCTCTCCGTGCCGCCCTCCCGTACTCGCCTTCCTCTTCAAGCTCGCCGCTCCTCCTCCTCCACCGCCAACTCCCCGCTCCTCTCCCTCGCATTCCTCTCCTCCTCCGCTGCCCCGTACGTCTCTCTTCCCTTGCCTCCTCCCTCTCAGCACACCCCCTCCCCGGCACCGTCAACGTCACCTTCCCGCCCCCCTCCGTCCTCCTCGGCTCCACCTCCACTCCCTCGCCTCCAATTCCTCCCTCGACCAGTTTCCTTTATTCTTCTCCTAATAATCAACCCTCTGGTGTTGTTTTCGTCGAGTGCTTACATGCTTGGTTTGGTTTTGCTTTGCTTGGGGCAGGAAGGGATTCGGAAGGGGCTTGACCTACTGCGGCGCTGCGACGAGATGGTCAGCAAGCTCGCCCTCTTCTCCTCCAATGAGACCAACTGACCAAGGACGACGTCTCTACCGCCAACCTCAAATACCTACTCGTTCGCCCGTCCCCCTCTCCTTTTTCTCCTCCCCGCATCTGCGTTTGCTCTCCATTTCTGCGTCATATCTGCGATTGCAACGTGTTATACCTGTGGTTTATGGTTGATTTCTTCAGGTACCGTACTGCCTTGGGGAAATGACTGAAAAGGTTCCGCAGGAGGATCGGATCCCAATTATTAAGGCATCACACGATCATTTGAAGGTTAACAGTCTGCCATGTCACATTTGTTGATTTGTTGTATATTTATAGTGCGTTTTCAAGGGGGCTTTCTCATATGGTACTCCATAACCACATCACCCATTTCTCATGTAAACCTCACCTGCTTGGTTCTACAGGAGTTTATTTCTATCTGTGAAGCGTTGGAGCTTATACCGGAGGATGAGCTTGAATTGTCTAGACAGAGGCGGCCTGATACCATGGCAAACTGAAGAGCGCAAAAGGTGAGCCTGAATTACCTTTCCCCCCTAAAATATTAAGGATTCACTGAACAATTCGCAATCTACAAGAGAAACACGATGATCTTGGAGATAATTCTCTTGTTGAGCCTGCAAAATGTTGGACATATAGTCTGCTTAACCTATTTTAAGTCGGTTAATTTCCAGTAAGTTACTCTGTTGTCTCTAATTCTTGAGCTTAGGTCGCCCGGTTCAAGCGGCAAAAGGCTGCAGAAACAAAGCTCCAAGATATCAAAGAGAGAAAGGAAAGGCGTGGGCGATCATTGAGAGCAGCTGCTTTATCAGCTCCTATTGAAGCTGGGGGAGGAAGGTGCCTTATAGGATGATGGAGATGAAGAAAGAGAGGTTAGCATCACATCTGGAAGCCATCTAGCATTGTGTGTGACTTGTTCAAAACCTTCAAATCCGACATTGCTCGCCGAATCATAATGTCACATGATTTCTATATCTCTACCTGGTACCTGACATGAATGTGAATATATGATGCATTGTTCGTGGGTAGTTGGACATGCCCGCGGGCGATGTGCATAAGTGAGGTTCTTCGTTCGTCATTTTCGTGGGCATGCCAGTGGGGGAAATCGGGGTCGTATGTATGGATATGGGCGAGCACTACCTGTGCCCACCGCGCCCGATTGCCATCCCTACACTGGACGGACGTGATGGGCACGCGACACGTCGTCACGTCCGGCCCGTGACCGGCCGGACTCTCTCTGTGAGAACCCGAACGACTTAACTTGTAATGCCTAACCTTACAATTGGTCCTAGCATCACAAATTAAATTTCCCGCCTCGGTGTATTATGTACCTCCCAGGAGCGGTACACATACACCATCACAAACATCAATATCAATCCATACACAAGTTTCTACAATATCGAAACTTCATAATGTACAACATATTGAACTTATAAGGTTCAATCTCATACAAGAGAGCTGACCGACCAAATAACAAGATGAAATAACAAGTACACAGAAAAAATAATGAATAAATTGAAATAAAAAATAAATTAATCATAAATAAAGTCCCAATGGCTTGCCATAACCCGTAGGGCAACCGACGGGGTTCAAACCATATTAAATCGATGTTCCTGCGCAATCTTTTTACTCGATTCAATCTCAATACCTGCTGTCCAGATTAGTAAACAAAAATAAATAGTGAGTAAACGAAAGTACTCTGCAAGACTTTACCAAGCTTATACATAGCTACATGCAAGCTCTACTCAAAGGAGAAGGCTATATGGTTCATTTTCAGCACAAAACAATATTTCAATTGAATACATGTAGTAGATTCAAATAGCAAGTTAGCAAATATTTTTAATAATTCAAATAACAATGAGTAATTAACATTAGATATCAACAAAACATCTGTAGGTGGCTGCCCCTGCAGAACATAAACATAGCATGAGAAACCATTCTCAATACCGCCTGATCAAGTTTTAAATTTAAAATTACAAAATGTTCAGTCTAACTCTTGAAAGACCTTCTCAAGCGTGTCCATAACCAAGGACATAGCTATTTGAATTTATTAAAACCTTACAAGGGTGTACAACTGTACCTACATGCTAGATTGCCTTTTCGCCAAACTAAAGAGCACACTTCCTTAGGTATGCCGACAAGGCTAAGTCCTATGAGACATTTTCTAATATAATACATTAAATACGAGTGGTCCATATGGATATAAACCCATATGTTGTGTCGGAGTCACCAGTAAAGCTTCGGTCAACTACCCTTTGAGGTAAAGCCTTAGACAACTACCGATACTTCTCGGGCTGGAGGACCTAGACAGGAACCCACCCCGTACTGCCAGAAACAACATAGCATTTTTTTTTTAACACAACACACACCCACCACCTGCGACTCGGAGCTAACGCATGCCAAAGTACTAAGTCAGGAGGGGTTCCCAGTACCCTCGTGTGGAATGCACACAAAAGTGCTTGGTTCGGTGGGACAAGATGTCCGGTCCTTGTTGACCTAGGCACCAACCACACACCCGACAATTATACCATTCATCCATGTGCCCAAGTCTAAATCTTTTTTATTTATTTTTAGTTTTTCAAATATGACAGCACAGAGTACTGGACCTAGCATAATAACAATGATTTATGTGATCAAGATCATCGACAAAGTCGACAACTGCCCAATCTACTAGAAGCTAAGCATTGCTAAGCATGACACCGAATAAACATAAATAGACAATATAACTTCCACCAGGCTCTAATTCACTAGTGGAATTATTAACTTAGGCTAGTGGCAGGGGATAAGCAATTTTAGAGAATTCATGTAACAAGATTAACTACCTCTAATCACAAATATAACTTGACAAACAAAGCATGTATACATACAGTTGCAAAATAAGATAATAATTTTTTTAATGTAATGAGATCAACATGCATCAATGCAATGGGTTCTTGCCTTTGCTTGCTGGTACTTTGGACATTCTCACGATCATCTCCGTTGTACTTCCGAATTATCGTCATCTAACGATAAGAATCGATAAGGCGAAAATATCGAATAAGCACAAAATTTTCAAATATCTCCTAATATTATGAAATTAATACAAAAGATATACTGTAATTTTATATGAATTTATAAACAAAAATTATTCAATTTAGAGTTCGTATGTGAGAGTTATGTCCTAAACAAAATCTGCCGGGAAGAAAATTTGAAAAATCAGCTTTGGTTACTCTTCACCGAGTTCAAACTTTTGGCATAATTTTATGGATTTGTGGTGGAGACACAAGTTACTAAAATGGATAGAAAATAAAATTTCATGAACAACCCAATTGGATTCGTCTCATTCTGAGATCAAATGAATTTTCTATGAATTTTCTAATTTAATTCCATTTTTAATGCAAAAATATTTCAATTCCAAAATTAATTCGAACTTTGAAAAATTCTGGGACAGTGACATGTTTCAAGTTTATTCCCAGTTAAAGTACATTAAAAAATAAAACCAACAAAATTAGTTTCACTCAATTTGAAGTTCATTCGAATTAGTTATGAATTTTTGAAGTTACTTGAATTTTCCTTGCAAACTTAATTTGCATTAAGTACTTTTCTTACTCAGCTTATGCTATCCACCGTCAATGACTGGTTGGACTGTGTATTTTCTTTTCTTTTCCAATACAATTTCTAAAGGAAAAATGCTTACTAACATGAGGGACCCACTATCATAGACTGGGTTCATGGGAATAGTGCGTGGACTAGAGTCCACAGCACAGTGTTGGGTCTACTGGGTACACGTGGTGTAGTTACTGCAATGGGACGCGCCCGTCGGTGACTCTAAAGAAACACTGGTATTAACTCTCAGCATTACTGTTTATCGGACCCACGCAGCAGTGAATGAAAGGGGTATTTAAAACTGGATTTCAATAGTAATTAATGTCAAGATAGAGATTTGGTGTTAATCCCGCTGCTACAATGCTTGTCCAACTTCGGACAAGCAGAGAGCTCATGGTCGCTGGCTTCTTCGGCTCATCGCCGACGAATGGGTTTATGGCGGTGTGGGGGAAAACTAAAAATGGAACCACCGAAGCTGCCTGGACCCAAGGGTGGTCGGTACCCGGCCCAAGATGGACGTTGGCGGTGCGGCGAGGGCATGAGGCAGCGGTGCTCTACGGTTGACATGGTTGTTCGCAAAACAACGACGCCCGAGCTGAAATAGTGCATGCACGAGAAGTTGGGATGTACTAGGGACTTATTGGAGTGACGCGGAGAGGAGGACCTCGCTAGAGATGAGCTGACGCCGGGAGCCGGCGGTGGCGCAGTGAGGTCACCATGGCGGGGTCGCTTGGGTGAAGTGGAGCTTCAACCGGGGTGTAATACCCCGAAACTAAATCGGTTTGAATCGGGTAATTAGAAACTCAGCCGGGAGAAGAAAGGGCAAAGAAAGGAGTCGAGATTCTGAAACAAGAAGGGATTTTCCGTATTATTTCGACAACCTGGGCCGCGGGCCACGACCCAAGGGAAGCCCATCAAGGTGGCTGGCCAAGGGAGGGGTTTTCCACCCCAAAACCCTAGCCCCACCACTCCCCCTCCCTCTTGTTCCCCGATGGCCACCACCCCCTGCCCTTTGGCCGCCCCCACCCTGCTCCATTGCGCCTCCCCCTGCGCCACCATCATCCCAAAGAAGGCCTCCGTTGTCCCCGTGAAGGCCCTTCTTCTTGCTCATTTGAAGAAAGGCGAGAAGGCGTCTTTTGGAGGGCCGGCCGAAGAGGAGGAGCACGGAGGAGAGGAAGAAGAGGAGGGGAGGAAGTAAGAAGATAAGGAAAGGGGAGGAGAAGGAGCACCTGCACGCAGCGAGGTGCCATTCCCTAGTGGATCATTAAGGGTAACTTCGATCCCCGATAGATCGGTAGTATTTTCAATTCGCATTAGTCTGTTAGTAGCAGATCTGTTTGGTCCAGTACTGTTGCTCGTCTGTTTTGGGTAGATTGTGTATGTTTTCAGACCTGGTAGCCTCTTAGAAAGTTGGAGGGCTCGTCCTTATATTTCTTTTGGCACCGAGATCACATTATTTGGACTTACGGTTTATGAGTTATGTTAGTTTTACTGAGACTGTTCAGGAGAGCTGACGAGAATAGGCAGTTGTCTTGTCTGGCCATTTTGAATTATTTAGAGGCCGAATCAGAAAGGCCACCCAAAATGAATCTTGTAGATAATTCCGTAAGCTTTCCAGGTTGATAAATAACACAATTTTTAGAGTTGGTAATCAAAAGTTATGGAATTTTTACCACCTCTGTTTTCTGACTGTCAGACTTGCAGAGACAGAAACTTTAACTGAACACAAGAATTAGTAGGAGGCCAAATCAGGGGACTTTCCCCCTAGGTTTTCATAGACGGTTTTGTTGTGATTCCAGAGAGACTAAGATCACCCTATTCCGAGTTTCGTAGTGAAAGTTATGACATTTTTAGTACTACTGTCCCGGAGAGTTTTATGCTAGACTGTCGGGGGAATTGGGTAGAACCTCAATTCGATCCCTAGGTCTCGAGGATTTGGGTTGAGGAGCGTAATTGAAGTCCTTTTTCTCAGCGTATTTATTGCAAGCACTATTCTTGTGTAGAGCGCGGAGTTCCGGAGTTGAGGCTTCATCCCTGCTTCTTCGCGCTTCGTAGCGGAAAAAGGCAAGTACAATTAGTGGTAGATTATTTATGAGCGATTTGTGAGGACCCCCGGGTTATTTCCGTAAGACCGAGGTTTACCTGGTCTTAAGGAAATAACTCTGGGCCTCAAGTAAATGAATTCCATCTTAACTCTATCCAAGTGAGGAGCCCGACCGAAACTAGAGCCCCGGTGATTATGCGCGTTGCTCCTCTGCAAGCACCACATGATTATCGGTTCTCCAAACGGTCAAAGCCAACACTTAGACAAGTTAAGGTGGGATTCATCACAGCGAGTATGAGGCCGTGTTGGCTCCCAGGATCAGCGACCAACACGCTCATACTCTCATTCAACGTTGATCACATCCATACAACAACGTACATTAACAATCCAAAAGACATACAACATAATAGTTAAGTCTACACTATTACATAACGGCCGACCGTCCAAATTCAAATAAGAGTGATAAATAACAATGGAAGCAAAATAAATAAACCAAAAGTCCAAAGAAGGTATGCCCATAACCCAAGGCAACCGATGGGGTTAAATGATAGCACAACTCGTCGTTGTCGCCTAAATCGGCCTCGCCGAGCTCATCGAGCTCAAAACCGTCCCGACACGAAAAAGAAAACAAAAGGCCACCAACATCTGGTGAGTACAAGTGCACTCATAAGTTTTACACAAATAAAAAGTAGTATGCTAGAGGTTGTTCCAAAGGATGGCTCATATTGGCTTAGTTTTGCAAAGAGACGCAACAATTAACAACCTACACATACTAGTTTCCAAGTGCCCATTTATAAATCAGATTTGAAGTAGAAGTAAAGCTCATGAATAAGTAATAACATGAATCACAAATGAATCATAAAAGTGTCAAAGTGGCGGTCCACTTTGATACAACAACAAGTACACAATTTAACAAAGTGGTCATCCACTTTGCTACAACACAAGCATGAATATCCCATTCGTGACAATCCCAAGTTTTTCCACAAAACAAATATGTCAAAGTCTAACAATAGTAACTCCTAACTCAAGTGTTGTCCATAACCTAGGGCGAGGCTATTCGAATAGATTTATACCTGCAGGTGTACTACTTTACCCACACGACTTGATTAGCCCGTTAAGCCTCCAGATGCCTCCAAAATAGCATACTTCCTATGGTATGCCGGTAAGATAAATCAAGATATGGTCATTTTTAGCAAGAAAATTTCATTATGCTAAGTCCCTCAACCTTGGGCTTCTAGGCGACATAAGGCGTTACGGTCTATATGCCCTATCGGCCCGCAAGGAACATAGGGTTTAACGGCCCTATGGCCTCACAAAACCACCGTGGGGCTCAACACAACAAAACCTTCCCCTACTTAACCATACGGCTCCCACCCGCATGTGATAGCACGAATGTACTTGAATCAACGACGTTACAAAGTTCGGTCCTTGTTGGTCTAGACAAGACAATCCTCATACCCAATCTCGCACGAAGGCACCTTCACTAGCATCCACTTGTCCGGACCCAAATCTCATTTTAAATAACAAAATTTTAACTTTTGAAACAGATACGAAGATCTGAAATAAACCAAAAGTTATAAAGTTTGTATATCCCATATTTGTCGGGCTATTCCCGCCAATCAAACTATCGTTATAGACTTGCATGGCTAAGCAACACATACCACGTAAGTCACACAACTTATCCTAAGCATTTCAAGATTGGAATAATTTAAGGATAACCACAATGACAAGACAATAGGATGTATCTAACTATTCAACACAAAAATAGCGACATTAATAAAATAGCATGCAAGCAAAAATCATTGCACTAACTTAACAAAAGCGGGATCAAATATGATGCAAAGAAAGTTCAAATGATGCTTGCCTTTCTGGGAGTTCACTTGCTCACTCTCGGTTACGTAGTTGTTCATTTCGACAACTCGGACTCTATAGAAATAGTGATATCGAATGAACAGAGAAAAGCCAAAAATTCAAAGTTCTCAAAAATGAATGAAATTTTCACAGTAGCTAGATTATGATTTTATATGAATTTAGGTGAAAGAATTATTTCATTTGGATTTCGTATGAGAAAGTTATGGCAGTTTGAAAATCAGTTTTTGGAAAAATACTTGAAAAATAGACTTGGTTATTATTCATCCAAAATCCAATTTTAGCATAAATTTGTAGAACAGTGGTGAATAAAATGATTACATATATGAATAGGTAATAAAATTATAAGACCAAAATAAATTGGTTCAACTCATTTGGAGTTTATATGAATTAGTTATGAATTTTCAAAGTAAAAGCACTTTGTAGTGTAAAAGTAATTCTTTTTCTGAAATTTCTACAACACAAAAATACTTTTTAACTCAATCTAACCTAGCCTCTGTCATAATCAAAGTAGGCCATCCAACCACACAATGCCACGATTAATGCTCTCCCAACCATACAACATATTCGATAATTGTACAAAATCCACAGACTTATGGGCATAAGACCATGCCTAAATCCATCAATCATTCTCTGATATATTATTTATGCTAATACTAACTATCTAGCTCTACTAGTATCGCATCGGTAATTCATATTTGCATCCATCCAAAATTTCCACCGACCGATGTTTAATTGACTAACCGACACCTAATGAGCTTTATAATTTAAATGCACATCCAATACTTAATAGCTCACAAATCGATCAACTCATATTCATACCACGAACTCACCATGAACGACCACTACCAATCCAATCATATAGGTGCCACTACGATCAACTAATAATCCTTTATCTACTAATCCAATTGAGAGTACAAATCTACCAACTCGGCACATAGGACTTAACTATTACATACGGCAATCCAATTATTTATCCATAATCAAACAATCCAATCCTACCTTCTCCCAAATTCTAGCATACATGTCTCATGTAGCTATTACTTCGGACATCCGATCAATTTGCTAATGCTTAATTAAATCATCCGATTCAACTAATCCAACAAGGTACATATTCGACATCCAACGAGCAACAATACACATATATAAAAGGTATATCATTAATCATCAACACATACTCCATCCACCAAGTAATAGATTATAAAAATCTTTATACATCCTATCCTAAAAATAACCAATCGATGTGACATGAAATCTCCCATTAATGTCTCATCCAAAGATCACCACTAACTTCCATGCGACTTTATATTAATATCGTCCGATCAATTAATCGACTCATATATTTTATCTAGCATCCACCGATCAAAGATACATATTCCTCTACGACGATAAAATTTTTTGTATCTACCGATATACATCACATGAACACGCCTACGCACAAATACAACCTAACCGGATAATTATACCGGTCATAAGCCATCAAAACATTTTTATAAATATATATGTAAAAATAGATGCCATGCTCATGACTAATATTCAACATGCACAACTAATATCGTAAGCACAAATCGACACTAAATATTTTACCGCGGCACTAGACGTGCGAAATGCCACCGGGCGTCTTATCGGCTATGCGTCCACGTCCACCGTAGTTGCCGTCCTTGTGCCGTCGCATGCACCTCACTACCTCCGCGGCTCCGCCTTGGCCTCGCCTAGGCACCATGCCGCCCACTGAGCCACCTTGACGCCACCTCGGCCGTGCCCTGCCGTGCCGACTGGCCTCCGTGCCGCCGGAGCGCCGCAAGTCGAGCCGCCGCTGCACTGAGTCGCCACCTCGCCTCCGCTGCTCCGTCGTCCGGGCCGCTGCTGTCATGCACCCGACGCCGTCGAGGCCAGCCACACGCATGCACCCGCCAAGTCCACTACGCATGCATGCGCCGTGCCGCCTCGCCATCCACCGCCGCGGCTCTCCCTCCGCTCGGCCGGGCCCTGCTCATTGGCATGCCTCGGCCGCCTTGACGCCCGCTGCAGCGCCTCGGCTTCATCGTCTTCGTGCCGCTGCGCGTCGCCATGCCGGTGCCGCTGGTGGCTGCTACTGCTGCCGACTACGTGGGGCTGCCACCGAGTGTTCCTGCACTGCCGCTACTACTCCCGGCCGGCTGCTGCCTTGCATGCTCCAGTGCCCGGCACTGCTTCTGCCGGCCAAGCTCCCAGCGCCGGCTGCCTCAAATGCTGCTGCTAGCACTACCAAATCAAGCAAATGTTGCTAGCAATTAGCACGGCTACAGTGCATCATCTCCTTCTCTCTTCTTGCAAAGCCTTCAAACCAACTCGCATGTGAAATCCGAGAGCATGGATGGAAAGCTTAGGTGATGGGGAATGCAATGGCATGACATGCGTAGATCGATTCTCATTTTCAGTGGAGAATGGAAGGAGAGAAGGGATGAACTTGTGTTGTTGTTTGGCTTTGACTAGAAATTAGTTGGCAGTAGGGAGGTGCTTCGGCTGTGTGCTGGGAACAAGAAAGGAAAGAAATGGGATGGCAGTGGAAGAGATAAGATGGCAGAGTAGGGGAGAAAAGGGAAGATGGCAGTGTGGCTTATCTCTTTGGGCAAAGCAAAAGATGGTAGGGGGATATGGCAGGGTGATGGGGCTGTTCGGCTGAGACAAGAAATGGCAGGGAAAAGTGAGTTCCACTGGAAGGAAATTTTCGAATGAATAGTAATTTCAGAATTTGCAAAATGGATGAGGTGTTCAGGTAATTTTTAGACATTGTTGCTTAGCTCTAAAAATCACGAAATTTTTAGGAGAGGTTCCTGACATAATGTAGATGCTTAGGTAAAATTTTCAGAAATTTATCCATAGTGTGCTGCTCTCTAAAAATCTTTAAATTTACTGTTTGTTTGGGAGATGAGTAGCAGTATAGTTTTTCATCTCTTTTTCTTTGTGTCGCTCAAACGACCTTGCATGTGTAAACCGATTATAGAAATGGAATGTCCTCGAGACAACGATCACGATGACATAACATGCGTTGTCAAATTCTTGATTTTTGTTAGTGATTGCGAGGAGAGAAGTTAGAAAAATAAAGAACGGACATGCAGGTATTTCATCTGCTAATCCTTTTCTCCATTTTGCGAATTCACTCAAACTGCTATGCATGCGACAACAAATTATAGAAGCGGGTTGCTCGTGCGATGGCGATCGCGGTGGTATGACATGCATAGCTTGGTTTTGAAGTTTGGTTGAGATTTGAAGGGGAAGCGACGGAGTTAGCGGTCGAAATTGGAAGAGATGACGGAAGAAGGGACACGCGATCGTTTACGCGCATGATCGGTTGAATTGGAAAATAAGAACGGCAATACTAATGTATGCATCATGATTTTTGAAATGCATGCGGAAACGAGAAACAAAATATTTAATTTAATTGCAGTCGCTCAAACAATTTGATTAAATATTGGTTATGATTATTATTGTTTTTTTTTATGCATCTTTTAAACAAATTTGATTTGACTTGGAAATGCAACCTTTTAATTATCTCAATTTGATTTTTGAAGCAATCTTTTTACTTAAACACGGAAAAATTTTAAAACACTGCCAAATATTTATTAGATCGCCTAGTTAAATATTAACATCCCGATTTTGAAAATCAGGATGTTACACGATTGTTCATGTTTGCTATATTATGAGTATTTTGCGTTGTTCATGGTAGCTAGAATGTTATGAATGTCAATGATCATGAATACTAGAAGTATGAGTAAGTTTATTTCTGTATGATGGTTTAATGTTATGCACATTTGCATCATGATATCATATTTGAGGCTTGGTCACGTGATGACCAAGTATTGATTGAGGTCTCCGTCAAGAATATGATGGGCTTTTGGTCCCCATACTTGTGGAGTATGGGCTATGGTCCCTGTGCTAGAAGGCACAGGCATGAGTATGCATCGACGGATGCATACTCCGCAATACCGGTATATGCAAAAGAGAAAAAAGGTGCATTTGAGCAACTTGCATAGCATGAGCATATGTCATGATCATTATTGAGGTTTGGGGTTGGATGGTGATGGTAACAGTTGCAAATGTTATTGTCTTGCTAATTGTACTTTGCTGAGTCTTGGACTCATTCTTGCTGGTGTTTTGATTTTAGGTACCTCGTTTGTGGACGGCATGCATGGGAGGGAGTAGGAATATGCAGGGTTGCACATTGGCACAAACAAACTTTCCGTTGAATAAACCATTTGAGCGATAACTTAGACTTTGAATAAATTGCTTGAGATTTGTTTCATTACGCTTTATGTCTTGGATAACCTCTGTTAGAGTTAGATAGCGTATTATGGATGTTACTTTTATGATTATGTTTTAGACTGTGCGTTTGGATAATCGTTTATTATTATTTCTCGCTGTGCGAACTTCAGGATGGTTAGTAATTCAAAGGAGATTCTGCCGAAAATTAGAAAGAAATATCTTAGTTTAATTTGTAGTTATGCTAGTGTGGTAGCATTCCACGCTCAGATTGGTCTGGGGTGTTACACGGGGCTTGGAGAAGGACGAGGGGGCTGAGGAGATGCTCCAGAGGCGAGGAATTGGCGCGCAGCGCATCGGGGCGATGATGGCGACGGCAGTGGCAGCTCGACCAAAAACAGAGAAGACGAAGCCGTCGATGAGCGCCTGAGGATGAAAAGCAAAATTAATTTAGGGGATTGAAACATATTGTCCTGGAACACACTTTGACACGAATAGAGATGAAAAAGGATCGATGTGTTGGCCGAGACGGTGACGGCAGCCTCGGCCATGTCCGAGAGTGGCATATGGTTCTTGGAGCCCTCTTGAGCTTGGAGAAGAATGAGGATGAAGAGGGAGTGGTAGGAGAGGGAGATGGCAAAAAAAGGAAAAGTGAGTTCAAGAGCAGCCATTTATAGGAGAAGGGCGAAGAGCGCCATGCGGCGATGCGCTCGGTGCGACGACAAGGGCGAAAGCGGTAGTGATGGCAGTGTGGTATGGCGCGAGTTGACAGCGCGTGGGCGAAGGACTGATGATGTGACTGGGCAGGCATGGGGTAGGGTTAAACCACGGGCGCTCAGCCGAGACTAGGGGCGAGCCACTGCGCTAGCGCGAAGTGTCGCGCCGCGTGGCCATGGCGGCGAACAAAGCTGTCACTCAGGTGTTGGTGCTGTGTGGAAGGGAAGACCTGTCGAGCGGGGTCCACCGGTCGGTGAGGGAGGGGAGGTGGCTCAGGGCCTGGTTGCGGTGCGGGTCAACCAAGTTGGTTCGGTCGGTCGGAGGAACAGTGAGGTGAGAGAAATTGGGTTTAACTGATTTTTGTACTAAGGCTGAGGGTGATTAGGGATTTATTAGACACAGTTTCTGAGCCCAAAAATTGTGAAATTTCTTGGGAAGGCTGAGGAAATAGACAAGAATAATGACTAATTTTTTATAGGATTTTTCTTGTAATATATTTTTCTCTAGAATTATCTCAAGTTCCAGTTTTTGTTGGTTGACTTTTGATTCTCGAGTTTCACTGGCCATTTAAAAATAGCAAATTAATTATAACAATTATGAAAATTTTAAGGTGAGCCTCTTAGTGGTTTCAGAACCTAGGTAAAATATCTATCAGCACTGTTTGCAAGATTTGTTTGTAATTTAAATTCAATTCAAAATTGAACATGCAAATTAAATAGTAACCAAATAACCTCCAAGAATTCCAAAAAAAGTACAAACAAGCATATCGGAGAAGATAGAATCCAAATAAACTATTCCCAGCTAAGGGTTTTACTATATTTTCAACATAAAAATCACTTTGTACTTCTGAGATAAAGAAAGTATATTTGCAAATTAAATTTTGAGAATTTTTTTGAAAGTACCTCAAGCATTCCAGGAGCATACGAGGTTTTACTATTCATAATTTGAATCCCAAAATAAATATTCCCATATTTGAAAACTTTTTAGTTTTACCCCAAGTTCAATTTGAGCTTTTGAATTGGAGAAGGAGAATTGGATTACTAGGTTTAAATTATAGTCTTCAAAATCAAAGGATTTTCCACATATGGTTTTATATCCCGCCTAAACTAAGTTTCAAATTCTTGACAAACTTTTATTTTGTTTTACAAATTTCATTTCCAGGTTTTGGAAAACCAAGTTGTAACCTTTTTGCTTTGTAACAGAAAGTTTTAAAAAGCCCAAAATTTCACAAATGCACATTACATGCTTAACTAATCAAACTTATGGATCTTGAGCTGTACAAATCTGCCCCCCTTAAACAGAATCTCATCCCGAGATCCCGGTAGTTCGGAAGTCGAAACGAAAGATGGTCGCACACTTAATTGGATTTTGTCACGGGGTCACACCTCAGATTTCATCGCTAACCGAACTAAACTTCGAATCAAATGAGGTTCTTCTTAAGTTTGAGATCCTAAAGAGGGAAGCTTTGTCGAAGGATTTCTTTGATTATTCTAGCATGTGTTTCCGAGGCGGTTCTTTCAACTCTAATGAAGTGCACCATCTGCTGTCTTGATTTCCTTCAGAGATCTTAACGAAGTAACATGGCGTTGTTGACACATTTTACTTTCCATTGCTTTGTTTCACTTTTTTATTGTTTTGTTTAACCTTCTTTTTCAAGTGCTTTGTTTAACCTTTCCTTTCTTGATTCAAAATCACTTCGACATATTCAGCTTGACGTCGTCTTCTGTAGGACGAAAGACTACTACCTACCTATGAGGAAAGGGGTCACCTAAAGAGCAGAGAAGAGATGTTAAAGCAAGTCTTATGGTGGTCTTACTTAAACCTTACTTCTCTAGTTTTATCTACCCAACTTGGAGAGGATGCATTGGATGAATGCATGAAAGGATGTATGTGCGCAAATCATTTTTTATGACAAATTTAGTTTTGGTTAGTGAGAGTTCATATACTCACATGCATGCTTACATGGTTATATCAAAATACAATAAAACAAATTCATTTTCGTTAGGTTAACATAAGATTTGACGAACAGTAAGAATTCACACTACCATGACCTGGTTCTTGATTGCTATGTTAAGGACCAATCAAATAATTAATTTAACAATTTGAATAGCACTCAGTAAGGCCTACACATACTAGTATCATCATCTTAAACTTCACACATACATCAAGAATGCAAGCCTATCATCTAGTTCAACATAGATTCTTATTTAAATGCTACCAATGAGCAACTAGGGCTCGGGAATAATAATAAATCAGCAAGAAAAATTACATAAAAATTCTGGGATGATTCTGGGATACTAGAGATGCTACAAAAAATTACCCTACAAAATATTATGAGGTTTTATCTGGTACAACAATTCAGCCAAAGGAAACAAGACATAGGCTCAAACAACTGTGAAATTAAGTTCAAAAATTCTAGAAAAATTCAAGAATGTTACTTAGGTGATACTCAACACCATGAAATTGGGACCTAGCATTTTAAACCATCCTATTAGTTCCAGACTCCAAATTAGCCAGAACAGCACCATAAAGTTTTTGAATTAATTTCTGGTCAAAATGAGTTCAATAAATCCTGAAAATTTATATTTGTCATCTACACACCATCAGGTTATCATGTGAATATTTTTAAGATTTTTGAGATCACCTAATGGCACTGGAGTACAATTCTAACCATCTATTTCAAAAATTACACAAATACAAGGAATGTGTTTCACTTTGCATAAAAAGCAATTGACTACACAAGCAAACATAGCATGGTTTAAACACTTTCAGTTGAGCAAACATAAAAATGAGCTACTCTTAGATCATATTATAATAAGTTCACTTCTCATTCATTAAAAAACAAGCATGCACTTTATTTCCACGACATCTAGCACATCGAGCTATATTATCCATGACATTCAAAATTTGAGATTCATGCAAGGAATCTATATCGGCACGACAAGTTGTTAATTTCCAAATTGGTTAACAATTTTAAGCTAAACAAATTTAAAGGCAATTTCAATTTATACTTCTACATGTTTAGTTATTTACATGCTTTAATTACACAGATGAACCACTAACCATGCTTCTCAGTTTACAATTCTTTTTTTAGTTGTGATTTTTGCTAATAACTTAGAATAACATGACAAACTTGAGTTAACTGAGAAACTATGACAAACTTGAGTTAACTGAGAAACTATATGCATGATCAAAATGTATGAATCAAGATGCTTAACACATAGTTGGAAGTATTTCCTACCCTCCTTAATAGTTTGGTCCATAGAAAATGAGATGAGGAAAGAATGAGCATAAAGTAAGTAAAACGGGCAACGAGTATGCAATTTATCTCTAGCATATACTCATCATTCTAAAATCACCAAAATGAGATACGATTAACCACAATTAGTTTTCCGAGCCCCAAAAACTATGAATTTTTTTTGGGAAGGCTGAGGACACAGACAAGATTAATAAATAATTTTTATAGGATTTTTCTTGTAATACATTTTTCTCTAGAATTATCTCAAGTTCCAGTTATTGTTGGTTGATTTTTGATTCTCGAGTTTGATTGGCCGTTTAAAAATAGTAAAATAATTCTAACAATTATGGAGTTTTAAAGGTTAGTCTCTTAGTTGTTCCAAAACCTAGGAAAAATATTTTTAGGCACTGTTCATAAGATTTATTTGTAATTTAAATTCAATTCAAATTTGAACATGCAAATTAAATAGTAACCAAATAGCCTCCAAGAATTCTAGAAAAATAAAAACAAGTGTATAGGAGAAGATAGAATCCAAATAAAATATTCCCAACTAAGGTTCTTACTATAGTTTGAAAATAAAATTTAGTTTGTACTTCTGAGATAAATAAAGTATATTTGCAAATTGAATTTTGAGAATTCTTTTGAAAGTACATCAAGCATTCTAGAGGCATACGAGGTTTTACTATTTATATTTTGGGTCCCAAAATAAAGATTCCCATATTTGAAACCTTTTTAGTTTTACCACAAGTTCAATTTGAGCTTTTGAATTGGAGAAGGTGTATTAGATTACTAGGTTTAAATTCTAGTCTTTAAAATCAAAGGATTTTCGACATAGGGTTTTATACCCCACTCTGGACTAAGTTTCAATTTCTTGACAAACTTTTATTTTGTTTTTAGAATTTTTATTTCTACGTTTTGGAAGACCAGGTTGTAACCTATATACTTTGCAACACAAAGTTTTAAAAAGCCCAAAATTTCACAAATGCATATTAGATGCTTAACTAATCCAACTTATGAATCTTGGGCTGTTACACCCTCCTCCCTCGTGCAGCCTGTGACTGGCCAGACGGCGCCTCCACCGTCCTGTCACCGGTCGAACACAAATAAATTCAAAGTGCTTAGCAGCTGAAGCTCAAACAAATTAAGAAAGTGATTAGCAAGTGATTAGACTCTTGTTTGTTTAAATTTTTAAATACAACAAATGAGCTAAAAAAATATGATTTTTGTGGAGCTTCCCAACGTAGTGTATTTGCTTGTGTATTTTTCCATAATTTATTCATTCAAAATGTTTTCTCGTAATTTCATTTGAGTATATTGTTTGTAGGAATTTCTAGATATAGAAATGGAGCGGCAAAAATTTTGAATTTTGTTTTGAAGGTTCCTTATATAGTGGACTTGAGTGTGTAATATTTTTATAATTTTATAAGTGTTGTGAAATTGTCTCGAAAATTAAGAGTTTAGATCTCAAAAATTGCGATTGCAATGTAACAAGGAGTGTCAATATTTCCAATGGAGTTGTAATGTAACTTTTCATACGTAAAATTGACGACATTTTAAGTGTTACAAGCATTAAATTATATATACGCGGGTTTATTGCAATCGGGATGAAGGAGGAGGGGGTATTATCACATGTACCTCGATCAAATAGGATACTCTTTGTTATTTTATCAGTTTATTGTGGATGATATTATTTAATTTTGTATTGTACTACATACTAGATAAGCTTTTACATGACCCAACGCGCAATACTAGGCATGCAGATCATATAACAATGTACAAGCTATGGTATGTTGTTATATGATCTGCATGCCACACATTTCCCTCAGTTGGTTCATATACAAGCTTATCTAGCTTGTGGTACAATACAGTATTACGGAATATAATTCATATTGAACCGATAAACTAACAAAGAATGTTTCATCTACCATCTATGCAATGATATCTGCAACTAGTCTTCGCGGCGCCATAGCCATTGCCCCTTGTCTCGGGGCTGTCCACGGTGGTGGCAAGTGTCGAATTCGTCTATGTCTTGCGATTCCATGATGTAAATAGATCGTACAATATCCCAGCTCGTCTGGTCATCATTCGGTATCATAATTTAATGTATTGTCTGCCTTATTTTGTTATGTACAGTGAAACTCCTATGATACCCAGATATGTTGGACTCATAGGAAAACATCTACGCGAGGATATTGCAGAAACGTAAGTGGCTTGCGCAGAAGGCCAAACATCAACAATACCCAGATTTTTCAATGAAAGATGCTCCGGTACAACCATGGTTTCTGGTCCCGCAGTGTGTGTGTGGCGAGTCGGCGGAGATCATTCAGTCGACACTGCCAGACACCTCCGCCCGGGCGTACTACACATGCGGGCACTACCTCATAAGCGTTTCTTTCGCACACATCAATTTTCCTCCCTACATTGACTTCCATAAATTTTTAACCTCATCCCCATGTAATGACAGCTCGTGATATGCTGCCACTTCTTCTAGTGGATCAATAGCTTAGAGATGTATGATAGGGTGTTCATCCAGCAGAAGTACATGCTGAACTTCTCAATGCGGGCCGAGACCTTTGAGTGTGCAAACCTTACGTATCAGACCCTGTAGAGGAGGCACCAGAGAAGCTCAGGACTCGTCCAGCGGAGAAGGGAAGGCTCCTGCTACTGAGACCGACGATTGTCGTAGCTTCTCTCGTCACCCGGGAGCACTCCATATCGAGGAGGTGAGTTACGTACAATTCGCGTCCTGATTTTATATTTGCCCTTTCGTTCTTCTAACAACATGCAATCGTCTAACCCGTATCGCAGAACATGGGAGACTTTGACACAAGACACCGATGTGGGGTGTCCTGAGACATTGGGAAGGGGAAGGCTCCTACGACTGAGCCCGGCCACCATCGCGTATCCGGTCGCTCGGGCGTACTCCATATCAACGACGTGAGTTATGTAGAATTTACATCTTTGCTATTTTTTTCACTGTACGGTGCACTTACATCATGGAATCACAGGACATGGACGACTTCAACATACGCCATCGATGTGGGGAGTCCCACGACAAGGGGAAGGCTCCTTTGACCGAGACCGGCCAATGTCGTAGTGTATCCAATCGCCCAGGCGCACTTCGTATAAAAAATGTGAGTTATATACAATTTACATCCGTGTTACGTTTGTTATTGCACTATCCACTTACATCATAGAATCATAGGATATGGATGACTTCAACACTTGCTACCGCTGTGGGCAGACAAGGGGCAGTGGCTATGGTGTCGCAGAGGGCTCCGAAGCCCCGCGAGGCCCGGAGCAGAGAGACCCCCAGGGCGAACTCGAAGCCCCTGCCACTGATCCTGGATCGGAGGCACTGTCAAGGTGGACCGGGTCCAGAAGCGCCTACCATGGACCAAGTCCAAGGCGTAGGAGCGGGAAATGTCCCTGCAACCCCTACGAATACAGTACCATTATAGGGTTAGAAGGGTAATGTACAAAACCCTCACAGGGGACTATAAATAGGAGGTCACCCCCTTGGGGGGAGGGAGAAAAAAAGGAAAACAAGTTCAGCAATAACAGTTTCTCGTCCATTTTCGTTGGCTAGTCCACTCTCACGAGGATCCCCGGGAGCCCTCCTAGGTCTCTCCGAGGTTCCCCCCTCTCTTACTGTATAGCTCGTTTTTGCTACTACAGTTGGCGCCGTCCGTGGGGACAGACAAGCCGAGTGCATACCCAAGTACAAGAATGGCACCTCGAAGAGCCGCCCCTCGCACACGCGCGTTCGGAGCAGCGGCAGCGCCCGAGCCACCCAGCGCCCCGAGGACCAAGCGAAGTAGAACCTCCCAGGCCGCGGAGCCCGCTGCTCGCCTCGAAGAGGAAATCGAGCACTCCACGCAGGACACCGTGGCTGGCGAGGCGCCCCCTGAGACTCGGGTGGTCGGCCAACCGCTTGCTCCGGCCCTGCCGAGAGCTCATGATCTACTCCACCAGGAGCTGGCAGATCTCCGCCGGGAACTACTCGACCTCCAACAGCAGGGGGCGGCCCCACCATTGCCTGAAGGCGCCGCGCGCCCGGGCCGGAGCGCTGCCAGACGGGTCCTCCGCCACCGCTCCCGAGCCGATACTTCGGGGAGATCCTAGCTCCCCCTTGAGCGCGGGGCTGGAGGCGGCCCGCTGGCCCCCGGGCTTCAAGATGCCGGAGATCCGGCCCTTCGAAGGATCGATGGACCCCGCAGAGTTCCTCCGCGTCTATGAAACCACCATCGAGGCTGCCGGGGGGGATGACACCACGAAGGCAAAAAGCTTGACCCTAGCTCTGAGGGGGATAGCATTAACATGGTTCTTTACCATCCACCCGCGCTTCGTGTATGCGTGGGAACAACTGCGGGACATGGTACGCAACAGCTTCCAAGGAAACTACGCCGAACCAAAGAATGCAGGGGTCTTATTCGCCATGAAACAGACCCCAAGTGAGCCCCTCCGCAGCTTCTTTAGAAGGTTTGCGGAGATCAAAGCCAAGTGAAGGCGGTCAACGAGACAACCGTGATCAACGCCACAACTTGCGGACTCCAGAAGGGGCCCCTGGCAGAGCGCCTCGCTCGCAAACCCGTCCGCTCAGTGGCAGAGCTCTTCGACAAAATGGAAGAGCACGCCAGGGCGGAGGAAGACAACACACAACGGGGAGGTGCCTCGGGCCGCCTCGCGCCAGAGGCTGCGGTGGCCAGGCCAGGCCCCCCGAAGGAGACAGGAGAGACGGCCGCAGCAGCAGCCGCTCGGCCGCGGAGCAACGACATCCGCCCAAGAGGGCGGAATGTGTACAACGTTGAAGGACAGCAGCAGCCAAGACCCCGTCGCTCCTACCGAGGTGGCGGCCTTGATCGCGGTCGCGGCGGAACAAGACGGAAGGCACACCGGCATCGGCCGTTCTGCGACCTTCATGGCGAAGGGTCCCACACGCTACAATCTTTGAACCCCGGATGGCCAAGAGAGGCCACTCTTATTTTGCGACCTGCACGGCGAAGGCTCCCACACCACCCAGTGTTGTCGCACGATCGCTGCCATGCAAGAATACATGGGTCGCGATCGCCCAACAGGGCCAAATGACGGGGGGAGGCCACGGACCTAGTTGCCCGCCCCGCCCCCGAGGCCTCGCAACGAAGGAACACAGGCAAAGCAGCGGCAGAGGATCATCAATATGATCGCGGGCGGTTCATCATCGAGCCTCGTCAAAAAAAGGAGGTCGTGGCGGGCCTCATGCGCCAAATACACTGCGATGGCGACGCATGCACTTTTACACCGCGAAGGAGGTGATAATACCCCCTCCCCCTTCACCCTGATTGCAATAAACCTGCACATGTATCATGTAATGCTTGTAATGTTTGAAATGTCATCAATTTTATGTATGAAAAGTTATATTGCGAACCATCAACCGCCCAGAAGCACCGGGTCAACCCGGGCAAGGATGTGGCACCGGACGCCACCGACCGAGAGTCACTACCTGTTCTCGCAGACCAGCAACGATCAAGGGACCCTATCCGCTACCTTGAAGGAAAAGAGCTCGACGGCAAACCAGACAACCCGCTTAAAGCACCGAACTCGCAACTACCGTATCATCGATGACCAGCTATACAAGGGAGGTGTCTGCGCCCCATTGCTGCGGTAAATCTCCCAAGCCGAGGGGCAATCTTTCTTAAGAGAAGTACACGAGGAACTCTGCGGAGCGCACCAAGCACCACGGAGCCTCGTGGGAAAAACTTTTCGCCAAGGTTTTTACCGCTTCACGGCGCTGTGGACGCACAGTAACTTGGTGCAAGATCGCCAGGTGCCAATGGGCCAGCCATCAGTCCAAGGCCCCAACCTACATGGTTACAGCCACTTGCTCCAATATGGCCCTTCGCGCGATGGGTCCTCGATATCATCGGCCCCTACCCCACCGCCAAGGGCAGCCTACGCTTCGCATTTGTCGCCATCGAGTGCTTCTCCATATGGGTGGAGGCCGAACCAAAGGCCAAAATCACGGCCTTGGCGGTGCAACGGTTCGTGTGGAGGAACATTGTGTGTCGATATGGGGTGCCCCAGGACATAGTCACCGATAACAAACACCTGCTTTGATTCCGCTGCCTTGAGCCTTACGCCGCAGTATCGGCACCAATATATGCTTCAGACCGTCGCCACCCCAATCGAACGGGCCGTGAGCGTGCCAATGGTAATTTATCGGGTCGGGCTCCATGCGCCTCGTAGGGCTCTCAAGGGGTTATGGCTAGAAGAACTCCGGCCTTATGGGTGATCCGCACGCCCCGACAGGGCCATGTGCTTCTTCCCTTTAAGCTTCTCTTGGGGACGAGGCGGTGACCCCAAATTAAATCACAGAAGGTCTCTCGAACAACCGGAGGAAGCGCAAAGGATCGCGGTCTCGGTAGATCTCCTAGAAGAGAAGCGGTCAAGCAATCTCAACAATGGCCAAGTATGCTGAAGGGGTCGCTAGGGCATACAACTGGTAGGTCAGAATCCACACCCCGACACCAGGCGATATGGTACTCAAAAGGGTGCCAAACACAGCAACACTAGGGAAGTTCGAATCAAAATGGGAAGGAGCCACATCATCACACGGCACAAGGCGGTCCTACTACATAGCGACTGAAGGACAACAACTGGATCACACATGGAACGCCAAGAGCCTCTGGAAGTATTACCCCTAGAAAACACCGGCTACGCCCGGATAGCGTTCCCCCCTGGGGGTATGCAGCACATCCTTATCCTCATGTAAAGCACATTTTGACAAAGCAATATACAGCCACGAGCAGTCTGAAACACGCCATACGGGGCCTCGTGCCCCAGCGCACACTAACTCACACCTAAGGTGTGAAGTGTATAAACTGACACCGCGCATGGCCCATAGTCCCGGTACTAAGTGCGATAACTCGCAAAGACGTCATACGGGGCCCCAAGCCCTGGTGCACACTAACTCACACCTGAGATGTGGAGTGTATAAACTGACACCGCGCATGACCCACGGCCCCGGTACTAAGCGCGATAACTCGCAAAGAAGTCATACGGGCCCCGAGCCCCAGCGCACACTAACTCACCCCTGAGGTGTGGAGTGTATAAACTGACACCGCGCATGGCCCACGGCCCCGGTACTAAGTGTGATAACTCGCAAAGACGCCATACGGGGCCCCGAGCCCCGGCGCACACTAACTCACCCCTGAGGTGTGGAGTGTATAAACTGACACCGCGCACGGCCCACGGCCCCGGTACTAAGCACGATAACTCGCAAAGACGCCATACGGGGCCCCGAGCCCCTGCCAAGACACTAACTCACCCCGAGGTGTGGAGTGTATAACCGACACACAAGCCGCCCACGGCCCCGGTGACTAAGCATGATAACTCGTGAAGACGCCATACGGCCCCGAGCCCCGGCTAAGACACTAACTCACCCCGAGGTGTGGAGGTATAAAGCCGACACCGCCTCCTACCACAACCCGGTACTAAGCGCGATAACTCGCAAAGACACCATACGGGGGCCCGAGCCCTAGCGCACACTAACTCACCCCTGAGGTGTGGAGTATAACCGACATCACAGACGCCCACGGCCCACGGCCCCGGTACTAAACGCAATAACTCGCAGACGCCATACGGGCCCCAGCCCCCAAGACACCGACTATCACAAGGCCTCCCGAGCCCAACCTAAAAGAATGGGAGACGCGCAGCTTCGCCCCTCGCCCATCACAAGGGCTCCCGAGCCCAACCTAAAGGATGGCGCGACGCGCAGCTTTGCCTCGCCTCGCCCACAGCAAGGGGCTCCCCCGGAGCCCAACCTAAAAATGATGGGGGACGACGCAGCCGCCTCCCGCCTCCATAGCAAGGCTCCGAGCCCAACCTAAAATGATGGGGACGGCGCAGCCGCCTCCCCGCTCCACAGCAAGGGCTCCTGAGCCCAACCTAGAAAGAATAAGGGACGGCGCAGCCGCATGCCCTCGCCCCATCACAAGGGGCTCCTTCGGAGCCCAAACTAAAAAGGATGGGGGACGACGCAGGGTTTCGCCCCGCGCCCAATAGCAAGGGGCTCCCCCGGAGCCCAACCTGTAAGGATGGGGACGCGCAGCCGCCTTCCCCGCTCCCACAGCAAGGCTCCCGAGCCCAACCTAGAAAGAATGGGGACGCGCAGCTTCGCCGCCTCGCTCCATCACAAGGCTCCCTGCAGCCCAACCTAGAAAGAATGGGGATGCGACAGCACGGCCGCGCTTTCGCTTCCAATCACAAGGGCTCCCGAGCCCAACCTAAAGAGGATGGGGACCAGCAGCCGCCTCCCCTCGCTCCAATCGCAAGGGGCTCCCCCGGAGCCCAACCTAAAAAGAATGGGGGACGGCAGTAGGCTAGAGCTGGGCGGGACAAATAGAAATAAAACCCTAGCCTAAGTTATGATCGGGGCGAGGCCTGAGGGTCACACTTATCGCTGGAGCGGTCCCTCGACCATCGGCGGCCGAGCCTCACCGCTTGCCCTTTGTCTTTCGCTCCAACACCCGCCAAATGAAGCCATCACGGCCAAGGCCCTGTGGCGCCCGAAGGCCCGAGCAAAGGCTGCGCCGCCTCCGCACCAAACGCTCATCGGCGGCGATGTCGACCCGGCCACCGCAAGGACCGCACCGAGGCATCAACATGCCCACAACCGCCCTTCTCCAGCGACAGGAAGGCCGCAGTCCAGGCAACCTTCGCGCAATGATCACCGTAGACTTGGGCGGCGGGCAGGAAAATCTCGCCACCTCAACGGAGGCGGTCCAACGTCCGATCAACCTCCGAGACGCGGTGTTCTCGGCGCGGCACGCCCTGCGCAGAACGCTGGCCTTCCACGCTTCCATCGCTTGCCGACAAAGACGCGATACGACTCGAGCAGCCCCGCCCGAGGCAATCTCGACGTCCAGGTCCGCCTTAGCTCGGCGAAGCGTCTGCACCTCGTCACGAAGGCCCTACCGCTCCGCCTCTAGCGCGGAAACCCGCACCTCCAGAGCCATCGCCTTTTCTGCGAGCTCGTCGCTCCCGCAGAGCGGAGCCCGCCACGCGAAGCGATGAGTCCACCCACCTTGGATCTCCGTACTCACGTAATGTCCGCACCGAAGAGCGCGAGAAAGCATCAGTGTCTGCAAAAGCATACGGTCAAGCACGAAGAACCTCGTTAGGCAAAAAGTTAGGTTACTCACCCTAGCGGAGTTCGCTTCAATTAGCCGAAGCATCTCACTCATTCGCATCTTCTCGAATAACCGAGACACGACCTTGCACACGGTGGCCGCACCAGGGCTAATCTTAAAGTCGTTGGTGCACAACGGCCCAAGATCAGCCGCAGGAACGGCCCCGGAAGCACCAATGACATCGCGTCCCCGCTAGATCGAACGCATCGTAACCCCGCCTTTGAAGAGTCGTTGAGGGCTCCTTCGATCCCCCACCTATAGGGTTTCCAGCGATTTAAAAAAACTATTATTACATACCAGGGGTCGACGGAGCATCTCCAACCATGTCAACCACCGTGTCCTCGGTGCCGCAGCCGTACGCCCGGGAGGGGGTCCCGCCAGAGGAACCCCCGAGGGCTAGGCTCGCAACGAAGAAGGAACCCGTCGTACGAGCCGGTGGCGGCGACTCGCTAGAGACCACCCGCTCGGCGCGGCCCGAGGGAGCACGGGCTGCCTCCGAAAGGCGAATAGTTGATGCGATGGCCAATGGTGGAACTACGGGCTCCGCTGGCCCGCCGCACTGCAAGGGCACAGCGTCGATAGGCCTGGGAGCATTCAGCTCTTCGTGAAAGCGCCCCTAGCGCCACTTTCCATCGTCGGGGCTCGGCCGCTCGTCAAGGACGGTGGCCGAGTCAAAGTACGCACGATTCAACCGCGCCTCGCGCATGACCAGCCCCCATTTCGAGTGCTCCTCGTCGGTGTATGGGCCGAGAAGCTGCTCCGCAGCACGAGCCGCCTCGCCAACAGGAAGAACTGCAAAATCAAAAGGTCAAAAAGGGAAAATGGCCATACCGCAGAATAGCATGACAAAGACATACCGCTCGGACCCTCTCGCAAACCAAGCGCCGTTTAAGCGCTGCAGTGCTTTGCCGAGGTGGATGTCCCAACCTCGCGCCAGTGGCCACACCCGAAGCGCACATAATTCCTCCACTAGGTCGCGGGTGGAGAACCGCCGCGTCACCGTCAGAAGAAGCTGAAGGAGCGACTCCTCCCTCGAGCTCAGCTCAATCTCGGGGGATGGGTTGAGCCGAATGGGCCCCCCAGACGACCGCAACCCATCCTCTGTCGGGGACGTGTGGTAGAACCATCTCCGGGTCCAGTCCGTCTCCCAACGGTTGCGGGAGGAGAGCGGGCGGTACCGGCGAAGCGCGCCGGTTGGAAGTCGACGCCCCGAAGTTGAGCATCTCGCCGGTCTCTTTCTTCTTCTTCGGCTGACAGCGGGCGTCGTGAAGATAGGCGAAGAGCCTACCCTCTCCGGCGGCACCGGCGAAGCGCAGTACCCACTCGAAAACCCCGAGTTTTACAAGGGGATTCGGTGTCAACTCGGCAAGCTCCACCCGGTAGAGCTGTAGCACGCAGCTCATCAACCCCACGTAGGGAAGCCGGAGGCCCGCGTCGAGGAAAGAGCAGAAGAGAATAGTCTCGTTGTCCCGGGGCGCGGGAACCGTCTCCACCCCGGGGGCCCGAGCGAGGGAAAGGTCCGCAACCCTTCCATCCTTCGCAAGCACTCAGAGGACCGCCGGCGTCACCAAAGACCGGCCTAACTCGTCCATAAGTATCGCCGGAGCCCCCTCGTCTCACAGGCACTTCGTCATCTAGAAGCGGGATGGGGCAAGAAAGCGCAAGAAATAAAGGGCTGCGAAAGCTGGAGGGATGCAACTGAGTCAGGGGGCCGCAACCACCCCCATATTTATACCCGCGCTAGGGGCACGAAACGACGGGGCTTGGAAATCGAAGAGACGTGACTGTCCAGCAAGTGACATGTGTGCCCTAAAAGCCAACGGCCGCGCACCAATAACGAAGCGACGTGACCCATAAATGAATCGTCGCGAGCATCAAGGAAGCGGCGCGCCCCATTAACGACTAATCGCATCGCATTAAAGAAGCAACCAACTATCGCCAGTCCAGATGGGACAAGCAAATGACCACAAGGATAGATGGTGCGACAGATAGCTTCGCCAAGCCGAAGGGGACAGTGTGCCCAAGCCATTCGGGAAAAACGGTGCGGTTTTAGCCATGGCGAAGCAGGACCTCGACCGCAAGGGGCTTGTCGTAGGGGTGGCCCCACCGGCCACAACGCCTAGGCGAAGCAACCGTCAGAACCCTAGGGGCCCCGAAGCCCCGCGAGGCCCGGAAAGAAGACCTCCGCCACCCCTGCGGGCCGAAGCATACCGGAGGGCCTGGCCGCGAGGCCCGGCGAGAAGATCTCCGCCACCGGGCGGGCAAGCATACCCAGAGGGCCCCGGCTCTCGCGAGACTGGCGCAGGCGGGCCAAGGAAAAGTATGAATTCTTCACAATAACAACCGCCCATTGTCGTTGGCTAGTCCCCTCTCACGAGGATCCTCGGAAGCCCTCCTGGGTCTCTCCGAGGTTCCCCTCTCATCAGATAGCTGCTTTTGCTACTACGCTTATTAACTCGTAACCGTTTATGATAGCGAGTATCATTTGTAGATGAAATCGCAGGATACATCGGCTATCACGCATTTATTTCATCTACAAATCGTCTGTGATAGCTGATGTATCACAAATGACTTCATCTACAAACCGTCTGTGATGGCTGATGTATCATAGACGGTTTGTAGATAAAACCGTCTGTGATGACTCTTCTCTATAAAGTCTCCAAGTAGTGACTGCTTGTGCCTTTAAAACCGGCTTCATATTATATATATATATTGTTTGTAGTCCCCCAACCACTTTTGGGGGGTCGTCCACGCATCATGAGGAGGATGAGACAGCAGCCACGGGCAACTTCAAGAAGCTTGGCTGTCAGGAGAGAACGTGGAGATCCATTTACCTGGATGTCGTCTATAGGTAATTGGACGTCGCTATATTCAGAAAATGGTGTGAACGCGTAGGTACTCCGACTAGGAAGTGGCATCATGTATCAGGTTACCTATCGACGTCGCTATATTCATAAAATGGTGTGGACGCATAGGTACTCCGACTGGGAAGTGGCGTCATGTATCAGCAACCAACCTGATACATGATGCCACTTCCCCGTCGGAGCACCTGCGCGTCCACGCTATTTTCTGACAATAGCGATGTCCAATTACCTGTCGACGGTATCCAGGTAATTGGATGTCCACATGCTCTCCTGACAGTCGTGCTTCTTGAAGTTGCCCGTGGCTGCTGTCTCATCCTCCTCATGCTGCATGGACGACCCCCCCCCCCGAACACCCACCATAGCTCACATCATTTATCACCCACATCACAGAGCATGGGGAGGGAAAAGGATAGAGAGTAAAGGGAGTAGTTACCCCAGAGCATCCGACAAATCGACCACCGGCAGTAGCTCACCACATCCATCTCCTGCATGTATGCATAAGCAACAACAACCCATATTAGTAAACAAGTCAAACTCAAACCCAAAAACTGAAGCAACAGATAATGAAAAATTTTATATGCGTAAAGACTAATGTATTGCCCCATCCGAACCACATCTCATGAACCGACATCATACGTAGAAGGAAGGGCATTAAGAAAAACTTACTCACAAACTTCCCATCTTTTTTTACTTTTATTTCTTCTTAAAGTTCTCATATCGATCCTAGTAAGGCAAAATTCACGGAATAAATTGATTTTTCAACCACTGTGCATGGAAAAACAAAGTCCATGGATGGTCTATCGACTACTTCAATTTAGGTGGTCGAAAAGTCAATTTAGTCATTTGAAGTATTCAAGAAATTGGTAGAAAATCATATCCCTATGATCGTTTGTAATATTTGAAATGTCATCAATTTTATGTATGAAAAGTTATATTGCAACTCCATTGGAAATATCGACACTCCTTGTTACATTGCAACTCCAAATTTTCGAGACATAAACCCTTAATTTTTGAGATAATTTTAAAACACATATAAAATTGCAGAAATATTACACACTCAAGTCCACTGTGTAAGGACACTTCAAAACAAAATTCAAGATTTTTGAAGCTCTATTTCTATATTTAGAAATTCCTACAAACAATATACTTAAATAAAATTACGATAAATATTTTGAATGAATAAAATTATAGAAAAATACACAAGCAAGTACATTATATCGAGAGACTCTACAAAAAATCATAATTTTTAAACTCATTTACTATATTTAAAAATTCAAACAAATAATAGTCTAATCACTTGCTAATCACTTTCTTAGTTTGTTTGAGCTTCGGCTATTGATCACTTCGCATTAATTTGTGTCCAACGGTGATGGGCCGGTGGTGACAGCGTCCAGCCGATCACAGGGATTGTGGGAGGGTGGGTGACGTGGAGGGCATCCGGCCAGTAACGGGTTGGACGAGGCGATGTATCGCGTTTTCATTGTGTCTGTTCGGTAACTGTGCAAATGAGATAACAAAATTGTTATTTCGTTGAAACGGTCGCTACTTAAAAAAAACAGAGCAGCGGTGCTATTTCCGCTAAAAATTCAAAATCCGCCCCCGCGGGCGCCACAGCCCGCCCCGTCGCCCTTCGGTTGAGGCAGCCAACGGTGGCGAGCCAGTGGCGAAGACGGGGCACGAGAAGGCGCCGTAGGAGAGGCGGGACTCCTCGCCGAAGCGGGAGCGGGTGGTCGCGAAGCTTAAGGACCTCAACGCCAAGCTCCTCAGGGAGTCCGTCGAGAAGCGGGGGCAGGTGGCCGCGCTCACCACGCGCCTAGACGAGCTCACCGCCCACGCCAGCGCGAGGTACTCCGGTTTGCCCTCGTGGGGCCCTTCCTGGCCACAGCGGAATAGGCAGTGGCACTGCGCGCTCGCCTCGCCGCCATCCAGGAGTCTCTCGAGGCCGCCGAGACGGAGTCCAGTGGCGAGGCCGCGGCGCAACTCGAGGCGGCCATCGTGGAGAAACACCGGTTGCTAGAGCTCTTCAGCGTGAAGGAGGCGGCGACCGCGTCCCAGAAAGTTGCCGAATTGGAGGGCGTGGTTGTCGAATTGGAGAAGAGCACTGACCTGCCTGCAGAGAGGGGGGGGGGAGATGAAGGCCTCGGCTCGCCACCTCCAGGCTCAGAAGGCAGAGGTGGATGGAAGCTTCAAGGAGTTCACGAAGAGCATTGAGAAGTATAAGCAGCACATGGACGACAAGCTTAAGGAGAAATTGGGGGAATTGGAGGTATTTGAGAATCAGGAAGGCGGAAATGGAGGCGAAGGTCGAGTCTTTGGAGGCGGAAATCTCTGTGGCTATTATTATGAACAGGAAATTGGAGGTGGACGTTCAGGCGAGCAAGACAGAGTTAGCTGCAACGAGGAGAGATGCGGAGAAGCTCCGGTTGGAGGACGTAGAGGTTGGAAAGAAGCATAGCCTGGTGCCTGGTGGTCACTGAGGCTGATGGGCTCTGGATTGAGATGGACAAAATATTGAAGATGAAGGAGGCGGCTGCGGTGGCATTTGCTGACGAGAAGACTGAGTTGGAGAGGGAATTGGAGGGACTGAAGAGGAGAGGGAAAAGATTGATGGCTTGAATGGGGAGCTTGAGCAACTGCAGCTCGCAGTCACTTAGGCGCAGCAGAGGGAGAAGAATGGTGCGTGGGCATGGATGTGCCCAGCTACCACAAGAGAGGGAAAATATTGATGGCTTGAATGGGGAGCTTGAGCAGCTGCAGCTCGCAGTCGCTGAGGCGCAGCAGAGGGAGAAGAATGGTGCGTGGGCATGGATGTGCCCAGCTACCGCAACTTTGTTCGCTGTCGTTTCCATTGTCTCGCTGCCTGTAGTCGGTGAACATCTTAGCTCTTCTACTTTTTGTTCACTTGCTTTAGTATGTACAGCTCAAAATTACCAGTCTTCCACTTTTGTTACTTGCTATATGATGACCTGTTCGGTACTATGAAATGAAACTAATTTTCTACAATGCTATATGATGACCTGTTCGGTACTATGAAATGAAACTAATTTTCTGCAATTTTTTTGCACGTGTTCTTTGAATTGAGTCGCTCATTGTTCAGATCTGGCATTGCCTCTGTCAGAATTAATGGGTTGACAGACTGTCATATAATTTATCAGTCGGATACTTGAGAATGTATTTTCTATAGTTCTCAGTGACTTAATAGGATATAGAGAATGTATTTTCAGTAGTTCTCAGAGACTTGTTTGATAAAAGGATAGATGATAACCTTACTGCTCCTGCAAAGTAAGAAGCGCAGTTTAAAGGAATGCTAATTTTGTTCAGCTTTTTTTCTTTCCTTCAAACTTGTTACAAATTTTATTCAACTATACACAAACAGATCTGGTAGCCTTTCTCAGATTCTATATACAACTCTCAGATTGTGTACGACACAAAATATTCTTCTGAGAAAATTGAAATCAAAGGTCGTATACATGTTAAGGAGCTAACAAAAACCCTATTTGCTGGTTTTAGAACTTTTTCAGTAGTTTTGCTTGACCCACCCTTCTCTGGCAGAATGACTCAGTCCTATCGCAGGCTTCCAGTTGTTCCTCATGCAAATACATTGTGTTTTTCCATGCGTTGGTATTTCTTTATTCAATGACATGGACCCTCTTAGGTTACTAGACAGCCAGCCGCTTAGACCCATCTAAGCCTGTCTAGGTGGCAATTAGGCGTTAGACGTTAATCTGCCGCAATGAACGCCTAAGAGAACACTGTCTGAATGCAGTTGTTCCTCTATTTGTTAGTAACACACCAACCTACAAATATATGGCCATGCAGTCCTGATTCCTGAACTACAAGTATATTCAGTTTTTTAACACAGTTTTTGGAAGATAAGTTTCTGCTTGGAACCTTTTGCTTCTTATAGAAACTGAGCGATGTCTAATTGGTATAACTACAGGATCAGTTTCAGCAAGCATAGTGAAGTTGGGTGAGTACTAGCAAATTTGGTACTAGGGATGGCAATTGGGCACGGCGGGTACGGATAGTGCTCGCCATACTCATATCCGCGATCCCAAATTCCTCCACGGGTATACCCGCGAAGGACGACATGTGAAAAGCCTCGTCCATGCCCGTCGTCCGCGGGTATGCCCGTTTATCTGCGAATAATGCATCACCGTCCGTAGGTACCCATCGCCTGCGGACATGCTCGTTACCCGCGAGCAATGCATACATCAAGTTCATCATAATTCACATATCAATGGTGCATCACACATTTAACAACTTATAAAGTTCATCACAATTCATATATCATGTTCGACAAGACAACTAATCAAGTTCAACAAAAAAATACAAACTGACATAGTTCCTTACACATGCGGGTAGGTTACGGATAATCGGACGAAATGAGTACGGGTGGAGCTTACCCATGTTCAAACCCGTTTACCCGATGGGCAAAGAATTATGCTTGTTTTTATGCTTGCGGGCAAAGAAAGACGCCCATACCCGCCTCCATTAGGGTATTCGCCCGCAGGCACGCGGGTAATCGGACACAATTGCTATCTCTACTTGGTATGTTACATTATTTTAATTTTGTGAAGTAAACTTGGTCCGTCACATTTTTTTCAAAAGAGTTTCTATCTTGTGAATTTATTTCTTTTTCAAATGACTTATTTTTCAGGATTATGGAAGACTACAAAGAAACCTACATTACGCAATGAAGACGGAGCTACAGCACTAGTATCTGCATGTACAAAGTTTGCAACTATTTTCCAGTGTGTATGCACTTCTGTTAATGGTTTTGACTCAGATGTTAACAACTCTTGCCTCTTGATATAATTATTACATTGTTCCTGCGATCGAGTGCATTATTCCTCTACATTTTTTTGGTTCGTTGATGGTGGAAATATGATGTTGTATGTGAGACGGCTTCATTGCAGAGATGTGAAATAAGATAAATTGTTAATAATAAATATATAATGATACCCCTCGTATATCACCATGAAACGTTTCTACAGAAGAAAAAAGGTGTCCCTGGAACTTTAGTGACGTCATGTAACGTCTTAAAAATTAAGAAAAATGCTATAGTTTGTGTACAAATACAAAAGAGTAAGATAAAAATGCAATTGAAGTATTGCAATTAGGGTAGTATGGTATATTTGCCTTTAATCCTATCTCTTACGGGTTTTGGAGACAACTTGCTAACCAAACGATTCCCTAGAGCAGTTTTAAATTCTTAAAAAAAATAGATTATCAAATAATCATAAACAGAATATAAAAAATGAGAATATAAAACTCTACCAACATGTTGTCAAATCTCATGTCACCTTGAGGATCGAGAAATTGTACAACAAAAAACTACGGCGTGCAAATATAGAATACACACTAAACGCCAGCTCCTTTCGTACTAAATCACTGATAAAATGTGTTGTTTACCTTATGATCCGCAATCCTCCTAGGTAATCTCGAAAGAAAATGTGTTCTTACATATCGCGGTCATCTTCTGCAACATGAGAAAACCCAAAGGTCTGGGCTGAAATTCAGGCGCAGGCACACTGCTGCTCGTGCCGTAGATCCAGCACCCACGGCGGAAAGTGGAAACCCAATCAGATTCCCATCCCATCGCACCAAAATTTGGACGCGGTTCCCGAGCGGTTGCTAGTGTAACTGCAACTTAACCAGTTGCACTAGCACTTCTGGATCCGAAATCAAGGGCCAAGATTCACTAGGTCACTGTAACTCGTGTGGTGCAGCTGATGGCACTATGGCAAAGAAGTACTGTAGCTGCCGTTTTTAGCCGTTAGATCTAAAAATGGGTTGCTGCGATTACGTTCAGTCCTCACCGTGCGGTCGCTGTTGGGACTGCAGGCGATCTATGTTGCCAAAATTTACCTTGCACTAGTCACACTCTGAAATGAGTCACTGCTCATATCCACTTGTCAAGCTTTTATTAGCCCTAGTGGCAGATCTTACGATTGGTTCATGGGGTACATCTATACACAAGGTACATATTGATGCGTACATACATTTACTAAAATTTTGAAACCTTTATTTTGTTTACTCACAATTTCCGATTGTAAATACTGATGAGTAGAACACTAGAGAGAGTAGTTTATCCCACTTGAACTTCTACGTTGAAATATCTAGCTTATGTTTGTATTCTATTATCGACTCCGCCACTGACTAACCATTTGTCGGCCCGATGTACGGCGCCACGCCACGTCACCAGTGATTGCTGTCACCACGCGGAGGACGGCTCCACGTGCCCTCCCCAGCTCGACTCCTCTTCCTGCCTGTGCAGACAGGTCACCTCGCATCTTGTCTCGGTTAATACTGGCAAAGTTCTAGGGGCAGAAGGGTCATTGCGCATCTGCGTACTGGAATCCACTCGGATTAAACATTCGGCAAGCGACCGGGATAGATTGAGAATTGATCACGATTCCCTGCTGCTAATCTAAATTGGCACTGGTAGTCATATGCCGGTTCCTTGATCTAGGCAGCAATGTTCTCTTTTGGGAAGAGAACGTGTAATCTAGGCACTGTATGGTTTTGATATGTGAGTGGAGTCGGTTCATTTTTACTATTTCTATTCTTGCAGTGTTCAATTTGATACAAACACCGCGCAGTGTTGATGAATTCTCAATCTATTCTTGCTCAGTGGAGTCAGTGACATTCTTGGTGCTTTAACTTTCAATTCCCGACATAGTATAGGCAAATTATGACAAATCTAACACTTAGGGCATATTCGGAACGTAAGAGTATCGCAGATAGTGTAAACCTTTGGAAATTGCTTCGGAGATCCTCCAAACCAAATGGGCCCTTACAAGTGTAATTTGAGTTTCAACTTTCTTGACTTGGCTATCACTTTCAGCAACATTACTTTGAAATTTCACCCGGAGAAACCAAATGGGAGTGGAAGATAAACTCCACCAATGCGAACCAATTCGTCACCGAGGAACGCAACAATGGGAATAAGAATCATGTAAAGTTTGTAGGTATGAGCGAAATAGGCAAGAAATTCCAGTGTATTACACTCCATTTCTTTCTTCATATTTCGTTGTCTAATTAATTGCCTCCGGGCTCTTTCACTGTCTCCTGATTCTATAAAACGAATAAATGATGGAAACGACCACCGAATTGTTTCAGCAACTGTGTGCTTTCTGTGTGCTTTGCGAGCGTCTTGGGAGAGGAGCTACCAAAAGATCCACCAAACCAAAGAAACCCTCCTCTTGATCTCCGAATAAGCTCGTCTCTTTTTGCTCCTTTTCCTTGTACTTTCCTCGATCACCTTTGATCCATCTGCCACAAAGAGAAGAGCTGGAAAAATTTGCCGTCTCTTATCACTCTCTGCGACATGTCATGCTGTCCTACGTGACTTTCAGTGTTCAAAGCACCAAAAAATCGTCACACCCCCGCCCGCGGGCAGTACAAGATGCAGCGAGCAGACAGGTGGATGGATGCTTGTTGATCGAGGTTTAGCCACTTCTCTCCCAAAAACCACTGCTACGAGTTTGGAACTCTACTGTTAGGAACAGTGTGCCAAAGCGTCGGCTCCGTTCTTTGCTAATTGAAGAACCACCACCCCCATTTCTTGCGCTGTTTTGCCTCAATTCGTCATCATTCTAGGATTCCCCACCAAGAACTGTGCTTCCTCCACAAAAAGCCCAAATCTTTGATCCGAAACTCCACTCAAATCTTTGCAAGAACCAGGCAGCCATGGTGTCCCGCTCCTACTCCAACCTCCTGGACCTGGCCACCGGCGCGGCGGACCAGGCGCCGGCGCCGGCCGCACTCGGCGCGCTCCGGCGGCGGCTCCCGCGCGTGGTGACCACCGTGGGGCTCATCGACGACTCCCCGGCGTCCCCTCCACGCCGTCCCCGGCGCCGTGCCCGCGGACCATCGTGGTCGCCAACCACCTCCCTATCCGGGTTCACCGCCCGGCGTCGCCGTCCGAGCCATGGACCTTCTCCTGGGACGAGGACTCACTCCTCCGCCATCTCCACCACTCCTCGTCGTCCCCCGCCATGGACTTCATCTACATCGGCTGCCTCCGCGACGACATCCCGCCGGACGACCAGGACGCCGTCGCGCAGGTGCTCCTCGAGTCGTACAACTGCGTCCCGGCGTTCCTGCCTCCCGACATCGCCGCGCGCTACTACCATGGCTTCTGCAAGCAGCACCTCTGGCCGCTCTTCCACTACATGCTGCCGCTCTCCCCCGACCTCGGCGGCCGCTTCGACCGCGCGCTGTGGCAGGCGTACGTCTCCGCGAACAAGATATTCGCCGACAAGGTGCTCGAGGTGATCAACCCGGACGACGACTTCGTGTGGGTGCACGACTACCACCTCATGGTGCTCCCCACCTTCCTGCGCAAGCGCTTCAACCGCATTAAGCTCGGCTTCTTCCTGCACTCGCCGTTCCCCTCCTCGGAGATCTACAAGACGCTGCCCATGCGCGAGGAGCTGCTGCGCGCCCTGCTGAACTCGGACCTCATCGGGTTCCACACCTTCGATTACGCCCGCCACTTCCTGTCGTGCTGCGGCCGGATGCTCGGGCTGTCGTACGAGTCGAAGCGGGGGCACATTTGCTTGGAGTACTACGGCCGGACAGTAAGCATCAAGATCCTGCCGGTCGGGGTGCACATGGGGCAGCTCAAGACAGTGCTCGGGTTGCCGGAGACCGAGGCGAAGGTGGCTGAGCTGATGGAGACGTACTCGGGGAAGGGGAGGGTCGTCATGCTGGGCGTCGACGACATGGACATCTTTAAGGGGATCAGCCTTAAGCTGCTCGCCATGGAGGAGCTGCTGCGGCAGCATCCCGAGTGGCGCGGGAAGCTGGTGCTGGTGCAGATCGCAAACCCGGCGCGGGGCCGGGGGAAGGACGTGGAGGAGGTGCGGGTGGAGACGGATGCCATGGTATGGCGGATCAATGAGGCCTATGGTGCGCCGGGGTATGTGCCAGTGGTGCTGATTGATCAGCCATTGCAGTTTTATGAACGCGTCGCGTACTATGTCATTGCTGAGGTGTGCCTGGTGACGGCGGTCCGGGATGGCATGAACTTGATCCCCTATGAGTACATTGTCTCCCGGCAAGGCAACGAGAAGCTGGACAGCATACTGCGGGTGAGCAAGCCGGAAGAGAAGAAGAGCATGTTGGTGGTGTCTGAGTTCATCGGGTGCTCCCCATCGCTGAGCGGCGCCGTCAGGGTGAACCCATGGAACATCGAGGCCGTGGCCGATGCGATGGAGAGTGCCCTTGTGCTGTCTGAGAAGGAGAAGAACATGCGCCATGACAAGCACTACCGCTACGTGAGCACCCACGACGTCAGCTACTGGGCTAACAGCTTCCTGCAGGACCTTGAGAGGACCTGCAAGGATCACGCGCAGCGGCGGTGCTGGGGAATTGGTTTTGGTCTGAGGTTTAGAGTGGTATCGCTTGACCTGAGCTTTAGGAAACTTGCCCTGGAGCACATTGTTCTGGCCTACAGGAGGGCAAAGACCCGTGCAATTCTGCTGGACTACGATGGCACGCTGATGCCGCAGGCGATTAGTAAGAGCCCAACCGCCAAATCGGTCGAGACACTGAACAGCTTGTGCCAGGACAAGAACAATGTGGTGTTGCTTTGCAGCGGGTTCGACCGACGCCAACTCCATGAGTGGTTCCCTTGTGAGAACCTTGGCATGGCAGCTGAGCACGGCTACTTTCTGAGGTATATGCTTAACGTTTGATTCGCTCTTATGTGTATTCTTGCAAGCTTAGCTCAGGACTCAACATACAGAATTACACATGCAGTTCATCTTTTTTTTTATAGAAATTTTACAGTACGACTAGTAAGTATATGGTAGTAGTATGAATTAAATCTGACTATTTATTTCCAAGGGACAATATAGACTTTGTGTTGACAATGTTTTCCTAAAATATATCTAATCACAATTAACCAAATCGCATTAGTTGTGCAAGACGCCGATGCCAAACTAACTCGCCCGGCCACAGCCATGCAGAATGGAAACATAATTAGGTGCGGTGCCAATCACCCTAGGGCACGTGTCCACTAACCCCAATAATTCAGCGGAGAATTAGTTACCTTCCCTTCTCCATGTCTCTCTATAGTCTCTCAGCTAACTTCTTCCCCGCATGTAGATAATACAATCTGCCATTGTTATCAATTCCTCCTCGCGTAAAAAAAAAATCCTCTACCTACTGCCTAGAGCATTGCAAGGATCAAAGGCTCATAGCATCACCGAAGTTTGAACGAACACAATATGTATGTCTTGCGAAACTTTTTTTTTTGCTTAAATTACAATGCGACATAGATAAAAGGTTTGGCGACATGGAAGCAGGCTAGCACCAAGTTTGGAGAAGAACAAGAGAAGGAAAGCTGCGATTGAAAGTTTTTGTGCGTTAACCCATTTGTTCCGCTAATGACTTTGTTTGATTGGACATGTTACAACTTTGCCCCTAAGCGAATTCTACTGCCTTATACTTCATGGGGAAGTATAATCAAATCTTAACTAATTCAATCCATTAGATTGGAAAGAATGGACAGTCCACGGAGATTTGTTGGTAACGTAAAAGAGCCCCTTTTTTCCTGTCCTTGTTTTTTAACTTTTTTCTAAGTTCTAACTTGTAAGATATAACAAGGATCAACTAAAAGATTAGTATGCGACTAGGATTTACATCATTATAGAAAGTAAAACATGGTGTCATATTATGGAGAAACGCTTCGACAATTGACAAAAAGTTCAATAGAAACACATTAATGAAACAGCATGTTCAACACTGAAATTTAAGTTGCTATGGCGCACAACTCCGAAGTTCAGCATGACCTATCGTAGCATCATTCAAAACTGTCTAGTTCCAGGATGTCTAATTCTTAAAATGTGTCCTACTCAAAATAGGGACAAGAGGGATGCAGAATGGAAGACCTGTATTGCCGCTGCAGACTGCAGCTGGAAGCAGATTGCAGAGCCTGTTATGAGCCTCTACAGCGAGACGACGGATGGTTCACGAATCGAGAACAGGGAGACGGTGCTCGTCTGGAACTACGAGGACGCAGACCCGGACTTCGGATCATGCCAAGCTAAGGAGCTCGTTGACCATCTCGAGAGTGTGCTCACGAACGAACCGGTCTCAGTGAAGAGTACCCTTCACTCTGTTGAAGTGAAACCGCAGGTAAAGTCTCATTCTCGTTTCATTTCTTCACTTTCTTCCCACAAACCAAGCTTCATCACTCACAAGATTCTTGCCTTAACAGGGTGTGAGCAAAGGCCTGGTAGCGCGAGGCCTGATGGCGATTTTGCAGGAGAGGGGCCTGTGCCCCGACTTTGTCCTCTGCATCGGGGACGACCGGTCCGACGAGGACATGTTTCAGCTCATCACCAGCGCTGCTTGGGGAGACTCGCTGGCATCCACAGCAGAGGTCTTTGCCTGCACCGTCGGTCGCACGCCGAGCAAGGCCAAGTACTACCTCGACGACACGGCGGAGGTCGTGAGGCTGATGCAGGGGCTGGCATACGTTTCAGAGGAGCTGGCTCTGGCCAACCTCTCGGAGGTCGAGGACTCTGAGGTAGCTGGGATTTGCAGGGCGTATCGTGTTGGCCCAGCTTTAGCATTTGCTGAGTAGTTAGTTAGGTGTACACGAGGTATGCTTTTTCAGGGTATTGAAGTGTCAAGTGATTTAGTCGCTATTTAGAGTCTGAGGGGCTTGCTTTAAAATATAGTCATGCGCGAGTAATAATCTTTTTCTCTGAATGCCACGAAAATGCTAATTTATCGTGTTAAATTAGATTCTCCCCATATCTGTAGAAGGCGGCATAGCTAGGTGTTACTGTAGTTTCGTTCCTCTGAGACCTCAACTTTTCTTGTCTGTCTTGTGGAACGAACCGGTCCTCTGATTTATCAACCGGTCCCTTGACAAACTCTCTGTGACGACCCCATCGCGTGTGAGATTGGATCGCACAGAGTAGTAGCGGATTGATGGATACTTGAGGATAATTAGGGAATTTGGGATGATAAATCAGAGAAAGGGATGAGACAAAGGAGGAACAGATGTGGAAAACCGAGTTCAATTCATTTCTTTCGATACCCTTCACTCTGTTGAAGTTAAACCGCAGGTAAAGTCTCATTCTCGTTTCATTTCTTCAATTCATATTATACATGACCCAACTCAACACACACCGACTCAAACTCCCATCCGGTCCACTGCCCAGGCTCACACCATCTCCAGCTCTCTTGTTCAACGGGGGAATTGATCGTATACCACACTTTGTACCGTGTTTGGACCGTGTGCTTAGATGGATTGGTCCAACACGGTACGATTTTTTCACAGGCTGGGATGGACTGTGTCCGATCATGCCTTTCGGGTCGGGACACCCATGAGGCCACGACGAGGGGTGACCGATCTTCTCGACGTAAAATCTCTCGATAATTTGTGTATCCTGACGAATCGCTAATTGATCAATACACCTCTTTGCAAAATTCACCCAAACACATACCTGATTGGATCCTCTGTGACCACAAAGCAAAGATCGTTGAATCCTCAATTCCTAAAGGAAAAAAGCAAGAACGACCCCTCGTTTTGAACGTCCAATTCTCGTTGTTTTGGCTATGAGCACAACAGGAGAAATAAGCATATGTTGTTCAAAAAATAATAGATTAAACGTGGTCTAAGGGATACAGGCGGGTCACAGTGGTATTTATGGTGTCCCCTAACTTACGCACCAAGACCTAGGTCCGGCTCCTAATTGATTCGATCAAAGGATTCTGAATCCAACTCCTAATCTAAACATAGTGTTCACATTTACTATTCACAGCATGTACTGCTCACGCGCGAGTACTATGCACACCTTGTGCCTCCATGCGGTTTGGTTTCTTTCTCTAAGTTTTGGATTGATTGGACCTTCCCTTTTAGTGCTGTATGGCGGCATCTGGTCATAGACTCCGACCGGCGTTCTCTGCCCTGCGATTACAACCTTCAGCCAAGATTTGGTCGTGGACATGGTCACGACAACGGACCTGGTCATGGACCTGCCTTGATCTTCCATAGCTCTCCATTGATTTTGCTCTGGCCTCCCTCTCCTCTCTGTCGGTTCCAAAGGCTTCACAATGTTCAAACCTGATAATACACAATGTATTTGCATGAGGTAATATCCCCTTCGCATCTAAGTCAATAGGAATTTCTTTAAAAAGCACTTGTTGGTTTATAAATTTGGCTCTTACTCTAGTCATTCGGACCCTTTGGTTCTTCATGAACAGTCTCATGCACATTTAGAGTAGAAGATGTAGTAGTCGTAAGGATATCCTCATCAACCCATTTGGCCATGTCTGACTTAAATCAATAGTTTGTGCAAAAAAATGCATATATTACTTCAACATGGTTCATATATAGGTTGACACTTGGTACATTCATGGGACATGCATATTTGCCTTGCAGTAGATAGGGTAGACTAGCAAATACCATTTTTAGAAAATTAGCTCAGTACCATCGTAAAGATATACAAATTAGAAAATGACATCGCATGTGAGGCTGCCAAGTGAGCCCTAGGCCACATGTTAGTGACAAATCGATGGTATTTTCCAACTCAAACGATTTTTGTGATGGCCCAAAGTAATTCTCCCTTTTTTTTAAAAAAAAAAAACTCATGCAACTACTTCATTTCATAGTAGTTTAGAATAAAAAACAATTCATTTACATTAAATTTATGTAAATATATAATAAAAAATCATTTTAAAACATGTAGATTTTGTATCTGTTATTAGTAACATTTCATAAAAAGTACATATCTAATTTTGCATGGTGTGAACATAAATATAATCTAGAGTTAATTCAACTGTTTGTATTGACTAAATGCACCTAAATGCACGAGGCAGAGGATAGAACACAACAACCAATACGAGTATTAATTTCAAACATATTCCAAAATTTAATGGATTTGAGCTCTAAAATACTAGGTCGTACAAACGCCGCCGGTATAACTGAGCGCTCTGTGATCACACCAATGCCTAATCCCAATGAATCCTAGCACAGCATCCAACGGTCACAAATTCGAGTGCTCCGGCTGTAAAAAAAACAACGGAGTGTTACTTAACAAGTCCCAAACCGAATATACAAAGATGTACTACGAGTCGTTACAGAGAAAGCTCTGTTGCAGATGGCGCTCGCGAGGGGCTTTAACGGCGTCGGGCTGGCGCTCGTGGTGCCGGCGATCTACTCCCTGGTGGCCGACTACAGCGACGACGCCACGCGCGGCTTGGCGTTCGGGTGGGTGCAGATGGCGCGCGGCCTGGGCCCCATAGTGGGGGGCTCGCTCGGCGTGCTGCTCGCGCCCACCAACTTCCTCGGCGTTGACCCCCGGCCAGCTGGCGGCTCCAAGGCCACGGCCTTGGCGTCGGCGGCGGAAGAACTCGTTAGGGAGGCCAAGGACGTGGTGCTGGTGCCGACGTTCCAGATCATCGTCGCGCAGGGGGTGGCCGGGTCGGTGCCGTGGTCGGCGCTCACCTTCGCCGCCATGTGGCTGGAACTTGCGGGGTTCACGCACTGGGGAGACGAGCGTCATCACCGGACTGAACCAGCTCGCCAGCGCGCTGTTCGCGGGGTTCATTGGGGACCCCCTGGCGCGGCGGTTCCCGAACACCGGCAGGGTCGCGCTGGCGCAGGTGAGCACCGCGTCGACCGTCCCGCTCGCCGCCGTCCCGCTGCTCGCGCTCCCCCATGACCCCTCTGCACGGGCCGCGTACGCCGCCGCCTTCTTCGTCTTGGGCTTCGTCATGCCCTGGTGCCCCTCGGCCACCACCAAGTGAAATGGCATAAAGTGCTCTAAAATGCAATGCTGCTCCGCTTGCTCACCCTGCCGTCCTTTTGCAGTCCTATATTCGCGGATATCGTGCCGGAGAATGCGAGGACGACGGTGTACGCGCTGGACAGGTGCTTCGAGACGGTCTTCGCCTCGTTCGCGCCACCCGTCGTAGGCATCCTCGCGGAGCGCGCCTTCGGATAAAAGCCGGCCGCGTCCGGCGCGAGCGTCGAGACCGACCGGGAGAACGCCGCCGCGCTGGCCAAGGCGGTTTTTGCGGAGATCGCCGTGCCAATCACCATCTGCTGCATCACCTACTCCTTGCTGTACTGCACTTACCCAGCAGACAGACAGCGCGCGCGCGGATGGCAGTTCTGGCTGCGTCGGACGACCAGGACTGTGACCATGAAGATGCTGCAGTTGCTACTGCCACTGCAGCTGATGGCATAAACCAGGCATTACTCGTCGGAAGGGTGCAGCAATAAAAACAGGCTAAACAGAAAGAGAATTTGACTGAGATATACAGTCATAGATTAGCTAGTTTGAAAACGAATCTACAACAGCAATTTCAGTTTGGATGATTGCCAAGGAAAACAGTATTGAGAAAGAACTAAGAACAGCAGAAAATATGCTACACAATAAGTAAATTATACACACACAAAAAGAACTAAGGCATGGGAGCTATGTCACATGGGACTAAATAATTCAAAGTTTAAACCGAACAACCTTCTATAAATCAAGATTCAACATGTTGTCACATAAATTATTCCCTTTATAAACCAATTACAGAGGAAAAAGATGAAATGAAAAATACAAGCAGCCATTCATCAAACCACTAAAATTGTTCTCAGTGATTACCCTGCACAAGGCAAACACTTCTGTTAGAATGTAGCTCTTTCAGTTATTGAAACAAAAAAAATGGTGTTCTGGCATCACAGAGAGAAAGAGAGCACAGAACCAATATAAAATTTCCAAAAATGGATATAGCACATGAGGACAATACTTTCCAATAGGGTATGATCAGCTTGCAGAGTGTGCTTGAGTTGGAAAAGGAAAAGAAACTACTGCAAAATTACCAAAGAATAATAAATAGGATCAATATAAATACAGAACAAATAGAACAATGCAAGTTCTTAATCACAACAAACGTCAAAAGTTCAAAGAGATAGGGCAACCAAAAGTGCTGACAGCTTCAAAGGTGGCCAAATCTATTCTTGTCCAAAAGAAACAGTAACATGAATAATATGACAAAATTGACAGCACTAGAACTAAGTCTAATACAGGGAAGGTCAAGTTAAATACTCCCTCCAGTCATAAAAGAGTGACATTTTGGGATGAGTGCAGTCAAACTTTGTAAACTTTAGCTATCTATATTTCAATGAATATTTAGATTAGGCATGTGAAAATAATACACATATATTTGTCTCGCAAAGAACTTTCATACTATTACAATTTTATTAGGTTTTAATCAAAATTGTGTTTTGAAGACTGACGGGAGGGAGTGAGAAACATTACTAAGAGGATAAATACATTAAAGCAATACAACAGCTAGGCTGCTACCAAGATTAGGAAAGAGAGCTTACCTACTTACAAATTCAAGAAGGCTTCACATCTGTCCACTAAATCCGAAAATGTCGGGGTTCACTATGTCTCCACTGCTTCCAATGCTGTGACTCATGTTGTTAGTTGGAGATTCAATCTCATCCACTGCAAAGCGGCTTGGAATGCAAGTACCTTTCCCAACAAAACCAAGATTCTTTCCTCGACCTTGATCAGGCAGTTTCCCAAGGGCCACATTGGAACTTTGAAAGCTAGACGAACTGGACACAGTGTGACTTGGCCCAATGGTATTCCCATAAGTATCAATATTCTGCAAAGGCGACCAGCTACAGGTGACGTCATCCGGTCTCTGCAGTAAACTAAAATGTGCATTTTTTGATTGAGATGAGAGTAAGCTGGAGTCCACATGTATGTTACCACCGATATAGCCATAGCTATGGCTAAGAGAGTCAGTGTTCTCAGTCTTAAGAGCACCTGGTTGTTTAGAGCCCACTCCCATAGAATTTTGATTAACCAGAAACGGATTATTCCCAGTCTGAAAATTACTGATTACTTGTGAAGGTATCATCACATTTGAATTACGATTCATGAGACCAGAAAGATTTCCTCCATGGGTGCTAATCAAAGGCTGACTTGTTGAAGCTTGATTAACCAGATCAATCCCACCTAACAGATTGTTTGACGGTTGAGAAGTGAGAACAGGCTCATGCTTCATGGATGGAGGAATGCTTGCTAGAAAACCTGACGATTGGGAAGGTATAATCAAGGGATTTTGATTAGGGGAGAGACCCTCGCTAGCTGGGAAAGTATTTAGTGACTGAGAGGGCATAACTATGCCAGACGGTTTGACATCTAGAGTGTGAAGGGTTCCTGACAGCATGGTATCTGGCTGCTGTTGCAATTCATGCAAGACCATATTGCTATTCTGAGAATTATTCAAATTTCCTAATGTGCTGGTTGAATCTGTCATACCAAGTTTGTTATTGGGCCAAGCTGAAAAAGAAGGCATTCCTCCAACTCCAGGGCTACTTTGAGGGAATCCGCTGTATGCATTATTTTGGCACTTGTATATGGGCTGACCAAATGCTATTTCTCTCTCTCCATGAGGCTTATTTCCTTTGACGGCAGCAAGTCGTAAAGATGACTGGTCCCTTCCAGGCAACACCAGGCTGCTCGTAGGTCGCCCTAGGAGCTCATCCTGCAAAGCAGCCAGGGCTTGAGGAGGGATCTGACCTGAAGCAGCCAAAGCTTGGAAATCAAGTCCTCCTAACGAGGCAACTTTAGCACTAGAAGCAGGCGCGCAAAATGGATTAGCTATTCCCGCATGATGCTGAGCTATTCTCTTCAGATACAATCTGAATTTCTGCAAATAGAAAGAAGAAGAAAAAAAAGGCATTCTATCACCTTGATTATCAGTATCACGTATAACTGAAAAACATGGAAGTTACTGCTAGGAAGTGTACTGCTTGACCAAAACAAAAAGGAAGTTTTAGCTGATATATCATGAATATTGCAGGTCTTACAATATAAAAAATCCAAGCTGGTGAAACTAATGGAATTTCATCTTCTATTTTCAAAATGCAAAAACAAGAATAGATGACCCTGATGTAACAGCAGCATCAAAGCAATGTTTCTGGCCAAACTTCTCCGAAAACATTACCAAAAAACAGTTAATTTGTGTTCTCACAATATTTTCCAGTTTATCAATCTAGAATTTGATACAATTACATTCTACAACAAAAAAAAGTGGACAGCACTGTAGCCAATACAGCATAAGTCTCTGAAATCCTTCATTAGTGTTTTTTTGCGAGGTAGCCCTTCATTTGTATTGTTAACTAAACTAGAGTAAATTCTTTGAGGTGGAGCAATGAGGTGTAAAATGTTCAAATTGGTATCATTTAGGAGTGTAGAAAAAGGTAGAATACTCAAAGAAGTCACCAGTACACATTACGTACAATCAACATGCTCAATAAGGATACTAGAAAAGGTACTACGATTGAAGGCCAGAATCAAACCTGCAAATGGCTGGCAACGTTTTCTCTAGTTAAACCAGGGACATTCATCAACTCCAAAATTTTCTTGGGAACAGCTTCTGCAGAAAAATTATCCAATAAATGTAAGCACAAAAGTGGAGGGATTTTGCGTAGTTCTAAAGCTCAGGTATTCAACGGTAACCAACGATACTAAACAAAACCAATCTAGAAGGAATTTAATTGGCAAAATTTAGTTAATGCAATGCACACCTGAACACTGAAATTGATAAAATGAGCACTACAAAAGCAAGTAGCAAAAGCTTACTGTCAATTCCGAGATGATTAACTGCATTCACAAATTGTTGATGGAGCTCAACTGACCAAACAACTCTTGGTTTCTTTGATGTAGAAGAAGGATCACCATTTTCCAGATCATCATCATCCTCTTCTTTATCCCGTTTCTTTTTCTGAGATTTCCAGCTACCATCAGCTCCATCATTTACAGAGGAAGCGTATTCATTATCATTATTGGTTGGTCTGTTCCGATCTGTATCATCTAGGCTGCCTGAATGTTCATGCTCCTTGTTTTCATTCCATTTTTTCCTTACAACATGTTGCCAAATGTTTTTCAACTCCTCCATTCTGACGGGTTTAATTAAATAGTCACATGCTCCATGTTTTATTCCTTTCATTACTATATCTGTCCTTGAATCAGCAGACATCACTGCAATATTATCAACAAGTATTAGTAACGCCTTCCAACCACAAGAGCTAACATACTGAATAGAAAATAATAAAATCTACTTACTAATAACTGGAAGATCCATCTCAAGGCCTACAAGTTCAAGTAACCTGAATCCATCCATATCAGGCATGTGAACATCACTAATTATAACATCAAAACCACCCCTGTTCTCTCGCAGCATAGTTAACGCTCTTGTAGCCTGAGAGCAAGTTGTTGCTGCAAATAAATAAATAAGGATTATACGGTTGAATTATGTTCAAATATATTCACAATAAAAAATCAATAACACAATTGGACCAAAACTTGAGATTGATGCAGGCCATTCGTATAAAGGAAAAGCATACACAGCATAGAATATTTATTTTCCTACGAAAGAGCAAAAGTTCCCAAAAACTGTTGGGTTTAAACAAACGAAGCAATAACAAAACTATGCTTATAGCATGTAACATGATGTAAGAAGCAAAAAAGAAGAAGACAGAGAGCACCAACAAATATCGTATAGTTTACCTACTATTACATTGCATCATAATATTAGTACAATGTATCACAGCCTGATGTGTATTGATTCGAAACCATGTATATCCAGATGTTCTCATGCATTGACTACAGTAAATATCTAGGACCCTATATCTAGCAAATGCCAAATGGAAACAGACGTATGTTCTATCTTTTCATACATCTTCTACCAAACTAGCATGGGTAACACAGTAACAATGGGAAAAGAAGGTGCGACCTCCAACAGTTTTAATTTTGTAGCTCCTAGGGCAAGCACCCATATGAATATGTCTACCCCTCCCTCCCTCCCCTGCCGCCCTCCTCCTCCTCCTCCTCCTCCGCCTCACCTCTCCAGCCCCCCTCCACCGCTTTCTTCCTCCTCTGCGCTGAGATGCCCCGCCACCGCCTCCTAACCACTTCGGACTCGTCACCCCCACCGACCTCCACCGCCCGCATCCGGCGGCGGCACCGTCGCCTCGACGCACCGCCGCTGCCGCCACCCCGGCCTCCCTCTAAGCCCTGGGGACACCGGTGAACCCATCCCTAACATGGCACCATCGCCAGTCGGAGAAGAAGACGACCTCGAGCACAAATCTCCACATGCGATCCCAAAGGTGAGTAAATCGACTGAAATTTAAGCAATTTTCAGGCAACTGTGCACTAGCAAAACCGGAAATTAAATTATTGCAATAATAGCACCGCAACCAAATTAGAAGGCATTAGTGTGCAGAACAGAAACTAGAAGAAAATAGCAACGCTTTAAAGAACATGGATTCTATATATGCTGAAACCTATAAATGCAGCATTGCATCGTTGGTGCATTCATGTTGACAACAGTGTCTTACAGCAGAACTAACCATGGGGAAGATATACTATTATGACCCTGATAAGGTGATGCCTAGCACCTGTCCTAACTTTGTGATCTCGAAAAGAATCAAACTTTCCGGCACAATTCGCAGTCATTAGGACAAACATAAGGTGACCAGGACAATGAGCAAAAGACAGGTTCATCAACGATCTATTCCTAACATGTTGTAAGTCTTAGTTACGGTACTATAATCATAATTCGAAGCTCGCATGAATCCTCAGAATCTAATCCTAAATACTTCTGCTTAGGGCGTAAGCACTCCGAATTAGCAACCAGCAACAGTAGCCATGCGCCTGCTCAGTTTTTTCTCATACAACGAATCCACTCAGATCTCCAACACAATCGCTAATCCTTAGGCAAATATATGTCACAAATCCACTGCCAAATACAGAAAACCGAAAAAAATAGGCAAAATTCCTCAAAAATGGATAATTGCAAGACCGTTAAAAATTCCCCAGAATCACGGAAAGAACTAATCAAACTCCTAAAGCCGCGGCCTTCCTAGCTCCACACAAATCAAAACACAAAACACAAACATGTAACAGAAGCAACGAAATTTAACTGACCAACCGACTCCACGCGACCAATCACGTCACAACAGAAGGACAAGACACCACAGCAAGAGAGACGGGAAGGAGAGGGTGTGGGGGCAGGGCAAAGGCAAGCTGCTCACCGTCGTAGCGGCACTCCATGAGCATCCTCTTGAGCACGGCGAGGCACGTCGGGTCGTCGTCCACCACCAGCACCTTCATCCCCAAGGGGAACTCCCCGCCGCCCGCCTCCTCCGCCGGCGCCATCTCCCGCCGAACACCCACCACCGCCTATCTACACACGCGCCCTCCCGAAAAAATCACGCGCCAATCGCCTCCATCGGCGGCGGCAGATCCGGTCCCGCGTGCGGGGCGTGGTTTCGGCTGTGGCGTCGCCTCGGGAGCTGTGGATTCTGACGGCGGGAGAGGGAGGAAGAGAGACGGGGGAAGGGAGCAGGGGAGGAGGAGGAGGTAGGGGGAGGAGGAGGAGACTAAATCGGTAAGCGTGATTAGTAAAGCAAGTAAATACGGCGATTTGGGGAGTAAATCGGTAAGCGGAGCGATTAGGAAATAATGATGCCGCGGTGCGTTCTCTCTCCCCCTCTGCTTTCCACTTGCGGCTGGGGCGCCCCCTTTCTTTTTCTTCTTCTTGAGATGCCTGCGTGCGCGCTTAGCTGGCGGCTACCGATCTCTTTCTTTCAAAAACAGGTTGTATTGATTTTCCACTGATTTCTTTCCATATGTTTATGATTTTCTCCTTTGTTTTGGCCTCTTGGCAGATGGCATAACTTAACTTTCCTTCGTGTATATATGGTGTATTCACTAATACCATGGCTGGATTGAAAATGTATAGAGAGGAGTACGCGTGTATGGTTATTAGTAGCTTAATTGTCTGGTTCTCCTTTTACACCTGAAAATTTAGGGAAGTTTCCATTGTATTTGCATTTATAGGTCTGTGTTCTTTGGGTATACATTTGGAATTTGAAAATGTAAAACAGGAAGTTTTGAGTTATGTTAACAGGAAGTTCTGAGTTATGTTTTGAAGTATTCTCTTAACAAGCCAAGTCTACTAACACTATTTTTCTAGGGGGAAAAATAACTTGGTGCACATAGCAGCACATGATTGCATTAGCCTCTGTTCCTTTTGTGTTAGTTTTTATGTCATCCTTTTCCGAAGCCATAGCCATGTATATTTATTTACAATGTTATTTAAAAGAAAAAATATATATATGTTTCAACCTTCAACTATCGTCCAAGTTCGATTTTCAATCTCCAATTCCAAAACCGTCTAAAACACAACCTTCAACTCTCAAAACCATCCACTTTGCCCCCTTCGCCCTTTCCCACCCGGTTTCATGCCATGTGTGTGCCACATCATCTAGCAAATATATATATATATATATATATATATATATAAAATACAGAGCCCACATGTCACCCTTGACATACTCCTTTATCACTTTGGGTATACCATACACTAATGCCAAACTAATCGCATGATCATTAACTTAGCTTAATTACATCATTAGCCCGAATGATAGGTGGTCTTATAGTGTTTCATACATACTCTCCCCAAGTCGATACGTAATAGGGTAACTAAACAAGGAGCTCCAAATATATATATATATATATATATAATGAGGAACCCCATGGCCACAATGAGCCTAATGGCGGTGACGACGTTAGCACTAGATAGGGCTAGGCCTTCTCCCAAGTCGAGCCGAAACAAGGAGCTCCAAAACAGAACCCCATGGCCACAACGAGCCTAATGGCGGCGCAGTGGCCTACAAAGCGACACGGCTATGCAAAGTGGCGGCGATGTTCTACTTAGGAGGCAATGACAAACTGACGACGCCCTAGCCTAAATGACACGGGCACGAGGATCTACGGGCCAAGGGGGACTCACCGGTGTGGATAACGTAACCAAAGATGAGCAGAGGTAGGCCAACGACGATGCCCCCGAGGAGCGCGATGAGCTCGTTGGTGGCGACATCCTGGGGCGAACAGAAGCAGATATTAGCCGCTGGAAAATGGAAGGGGTGGTGAAGGGGTGCTCTGGTAGGGTTAATTGGAGGGTGGCTTACCAAAGAAAGAACGACAAAGGAGCGGTGACTTCGGCCGGAGACGAGGAAGATGAAGTCAGTGGCGAGCTCCTGTGAGTAGAAGGAGGAATTGAGTGAGGGGGTGTGGATATCATGAGGATATGCTCATGATATCTGGAGGATGGTACAATGGGCAATGATGTTTACGGTTTGTTGAAACACTCATTTTTGCAAATTCAAGTTCTGTCAGGCAGTAGGTGGTCAGACCGGCCAGGACGGCGATCATACTGATCTTTGTAGAGGTCTGACCAGCCACCTCTGGCGGTCAGACCGGCCAGGGCTCAGGTCAAGTGGCTGGCGATCAAACCGACCATGGGTGGCAGTCTGACCAACCATAAAGGTGACATTCGAGTTTGGAGTCATGCAAAAAAAGGGTGTAGACAAGAGAGTTGTTTCTTCTACACTTTGTTTCATGATTTTTAGAGCTGACGAGGATCTGATAATCCTCATTTTATCTTTTATCTATAATTCTTATTATGGGTAAATATGATGTCACGTAGTCCCCAGAAGTACCTCTTATATTCATAAGGGAGAGGCCTACCAAGTGATTGTAAGTTCTCCTACAATCACCCCCATAGTCGTAAGTCTTACTACGACTATGTCATGGTCGTAAGTCCTTCTACGATCACTACCTGGTCGTAAGCCCTTCTACGACTATTACCCAGTCATAAGTCCTTCTACGACTATTGTCCAGTCGTAAGTTCTGCTACGACCAGTACCCAGTCGTAAGTCCTCCTACGACTATTGTCCAGTCGTAAGTCCTTCTACGACTATTGTCCAGTTGTAAGTTCTGCTACGACCAAGTCAACCACGATCACCTTATAATCAATAAAACCTACAAGCGAGTGGGTCCAATTGATTAAGGAATTCACACAGTCCATATGCACTATTATTCTGCGCAGTAATAGTGCTTAAATACCCTATTACCTCTGAAAAATAACTGCCCAACGGCGTGAAGGAGCCACTACACCGGTAATTAATGCCATCATGTGCCCATTACTGGCTTGATTAGGCGCCTCTTCAGCAGGGGAAAACGGCTACTCCTTCACGACTATATAAAGGCATCAATCAGAAGGACAAAGGGGAGGAAAAACAAGAGGGAAAATCAAGAGCCAATCGCGGACAATCAAGGAGAAAGACAAGTACTGTTCTTTGTAATAGTCTTAGTTTCTGGCTTGATTGTCAAGAATACAGTCAATACCACACACACACAGGAGTAGGGTTGCTATTCTCCCCGGAGAAGGCCCGAACCTGTATAAAAATCCCGTGTCAATCGCTCTGCGTGATCTCATCTCTAGGAGACCCCCCCCCAATCAAACAATCTTTACGTAAGATCGGTTCTAAAACACCGACAAGATTTTTGAGTCAAAAGTTCTATTCGTTATAAATTTCCAGAGAGGTTTGGGATTTTCAGGGAGAAATTTTGGCTAAGTCTCCATGTTGGCTGGTCAGACAGGCTAGGGGGCGGTCAGACCGGCCAAGGGGCAGTTAGACCGGTGTTACCCTGTTCGTTGGCCAGCTTGGCGGCAATGTTCGTAGGTTAGGTCAATTTTATGGGTTTCAGTGCATATGTGTTGCATGATGCATGTTTTGACTTACCTGGGTCAAGTTGCAAAGAACTTGTTCCTAGAATTGATTTCTTGGTCTATTGTTGTGCAGGAGGCTTAGAGGTCAACGACAGTCAACGAAGAGGATGATCGAGACTAGGCTTGGAGAGTTGAGTTCTAGAACGATCGAGGATGCCAGGTGAAGTCAATGAACTCAAGCATGGCTCAAAATGGACAAGGATGATCGAACGGGAAGTTCGGTGCGACGGGTTGCATCAAGCGCGTGAGGGTCAGTGCAAGTGTTATGGTGGTTTCGGTGGGAGCCGGATGGGAGAGACTTACCGACATGAAGAGAGTCGTTGATCAACCTTCATGAAGATTGCACTCGGTCTTCGGAGAAAGATTGAGAAGGGGTATTTGGGTAATTTTATCAAAATATCGCCTTGATGACCTTTGGCTAAACCGCAGCGCAAGATGGTGCAAGGAGAGGTGGTTAGGTCAAATGAAGTTAAAGATCATGAAGAAAAGAATTCAGGAAGCACGGTTCGTCATCCGCTTTGAGAAGCATGTCTTAGTGTAGACCCGTTTATGTGTGGGTTTAACGGGTGCCCATTAGGGTTTGCTCTCATAGCCTAGCCTCCACTATATAAAGGGATGTCCACTGTGGGGTCCCAAGTTCTTCCAAGAGAAAAACCCTAGTTTATGTTTTAAGGATTTTGGAGTAGTTGAGGCTAAGATTTGTGAGAGATAGATTGATTCTGTGCTCAAGTGTTGAGCTTTTATCCTCCATGGTGGAGTGATTGTAAACCAATATCTATATCAAATCAATCCAAACAAGATTTCTCAAAAATGAGTCTCTTCTTGTTCTTACTCTTACTTTGGTGACTTTTGGGTTTTTGATGATCCTTTGGTTTCTTGCAGTGATCTTACTTATTGTGATATGTGGGAAAGTATCTAGAATTATCTTGGTCATCTTTTACCCACGAGCAAGTTTTGGAATCAAAGTTTGATTTTTATCGGTTCTTGTGCCCTTCTTCCTCATCTATGAAATTCATGGAACCTTATCTTTGATCTTTTCGGTCGTCGATTGTAATATATTCTTGACCTTTTTGATGAGATATGGTTGAAATTTAAGGGGATTTGGATTACCGAATCAAAAGTTGAGCCAATTTGTGATTTTGAGTTTGTGCTGATTTCACTGTTCGTTGGGCTGGAGGTTAGACCGCCCTGGGTGAGAGGTCTGACTGCCCAACCTGAGAGGTCTGACCGCCCGACTCATTTTGTTTTGAGTTTTCAGTGTTTTTTGTCGCTGTGCTTCGGAGTTTTGATTGTATTCAATACAAGACTTTTGCTATGCTTGTACATTGACCTTCATAGCTTTCATAGCTACTGGAGTGAAAATGGAGTTGAATCCATTCAAGGTGAACAAAAAATAGTGCTCCTATTCACCCCCTCTAATTGTTATTTCGGTCCAACAAGTGGTAGCAGAGCTCGTTTAGTTCACTCTTGATCTTAACCGATCATTGAACTTGGCGATAGAGAAGTACTCCACCAAGCCACGTGTCTTTGATGGGCTCGACTATGCCTATTGAAAGAATCGCATGCGCCTCTACCTTCAGAGCGAAGGTCAAATCATATGGGAGGTTGTCCGAGCCCCGCTCGTCTTGCCTGAGGTTGCTACGCCGGCTTTAGCAGTCCTCTTGGCTAACAACCACAAAGCAAAGAACCTCATATATGTCGGGCTTGGTAGACAGAAGTATGACAGGATCTGTCACCTTGAGACCATGTACGAGATTTGGTACACCCTCAAAACCTACCATGAGGGTTCGTTCCAAATCAAGCAAGTATGTCAAACAATTTTCAAGCGAGAATACAATAAGTTTGAGATGCATCCTGGGGAGAGTATCGATGATGTATTCACTCGCTTTAACAAGGTGTTCAATCAATTGAGAGCGGTCAACATTGAGTATTCTCAGTCTGAGAATGCTACACATCTCTTGACTACAATCAACACCAAAGAGTGGGAGATGAAGGCTAATGTCATTAAAGAGAATGTCAATCTCTCTAATCTCACTTTAGAATTGCTCTATATCAAGCTTAAGACTCATAAGATCAAGAGGGTTGATCATCCTAAGAAGGAAAATATGACTTTAGCAGCTGACCCTCTCAAGAGAACTTCTTATAGCTCTTCTGAATCTTCCTCTGAATTTTCACTTGCTTGTTTGTCTGTAATCCATGAAAAAAACTTGAGACTATCCCTGAGCTTGAGTTGGACCTTCTAGCCAAAAAGTTCACACGGGCCTATCACAATGTAAGGAATAAAAATAGAGGCGGCCCTGTGACATGCTATGAGTGTGAAAAGCTCTACCACATTCGAGCGAACTGCCCCAAACTGAAAGGGAAGAGCAACTACAAGGAAGAGAGGCAGCTTGGAGAAAACCTCAAGGGAACAAGTTCAAATTTGATAATGCCAAGCTCGTGAAGGTCGTGCACGGGTACTTGTCGCTTTAGAGAGCAATCCATGAGCGATGTGGACTCTGGGAGCAAGGAGGACAAGGATGAGGAACTCCCTCAAGAGAAGAAGAAAGGAAAGGCAAATGATTTCACCGGCATGTGCTTCATAACCGACTCCGTCGACACTGACAACATCGATGAGGTACCTCCATCATATGAAGTTCTCTCAGCTAGATGAGATGTCATCTATGAGCAATTGCTTAGTCAAGATAAGACTTTAGAGTTCACCATGGCTAGGAATAAGGATTTAGAATTACAAGTTGATAATCTGATACTAGAACTTGTGAATGCTAAGAATCTTGATGTTGATGAATGTTCATCCTGCCATGCTTTATATTCTGAACTTGCTAAGTTACAAAATGATCATGATGTTGCCATACACCAACTAGAAAATGCTAGGACTAAGTTAATTTAATTTAAATCTACTCCATGTGAAAAATTCTTAAAATTTAGCAAGTTGGTAGCTTCTGGTAAGACTGAGTTTAGCACCTGCTCTTTCTGTTCAGAACGTGAACGTGAAGTGAATGATATGTTAGAAGCGGTTAGAGCTAAGTATGCCAAGCTTAAGGATAAAATTAATTTTGCTCTTTGTGCTTCATGTGAAGCCCTTAAGTTTGAAGTTACTATTCATAAAGAGAAGCATGCTAGAGCTATTAAGGCTAAAACTTGTTAATCATGTCTTAACCTTGAAATAGAAAATGCTTATCTCAAGGACACATTAGAGGAAAAAATTAAGGGTAAGAAACAATTAAACATGATTCTTAATAAGTCCAAAACTCTTTATAGGAAGCAAGCGTTAGGGTATAACTTTGCCCAAGACAAGTCCAAGCCAAATGTCATTCAAGTCTTAGAAGATGGCTTAGTTGAGTTCAAAAACCAATCTATGCAAAAATTATTTTTAAATCTGCAGATTTTGTCCAACCACCTTCTGAGTCAAAAGGTCCATCTCCTAGTGGTACCAAGTACCATTGCACCTATTGTAAGACGGATGGGCATTTGCTTGAGTTCTGTTGACGTAGGTTGAAAAATGCTAAGAAAAACCTTCATAGATTTTCATCTCATCAACCTAGAGCCTTCATAAGACATGTTCACCTAAAAAGAAGAAATCTAGACTAAGATTTATTTCACATGTTCATTATCATCATGTTCCTAGACAGGATGCATCTCATGTTCTTGTAACCATTGCTCATGATAAAACCTCAAGTAGGATCAAGGCTAGCAATTATGCTTTACATACTTCTCGCACACTTGTATCTCAGTACTGGGTTCCCAAGTAATGTTTAACTAACCCCAATATTGAGACACATCGATCTTCTATGCTTGGATTTACAAGATCGCCGCGGAAGGGGGAAGAACACGTGGTTCGTCGACTCAAGTGTTCACGCCACATGACCGAAGACTCAAGATGGTTCACCTCCTTCACATGGTCAACGGGTGATGAGTTCATCGCTTTTGGAGATTATACACAAGGACGGATCAAGGAACGTGATCGATCAGGGTGAATGACAAGTTCATCCTAAAGGACGTCGCCCTTGTGGACAAGCTAAGCCCTAGAGCTAGATGAAACGTTTCAGGTGATAGATAGGTGACAGAGAGCATATTTGTGAAGGAAGACGAAGACGAAGATGATGATTGTATCCCACCTAATGATGCTACTGCTCCTGATCCAATTGAAGAACCGCTTCCACTACTTCACCTTCAGTTGAAGCTCCTGCTGCATCTTCATCATCAGTAGTACCTGCAGAGGTCGAAGAAGTACTATCTCCCCTGGGCGCTCCACTTCACATTCAGAGGCGCCATCTTTATGAGCGAGTCACTCGCTCTAGGTATCACGATCTGAGTCTATACTCACATTCTACATTTGTTGCTTATCACGATCTGAGTCTATACTCACATTCTACATTTGTTGCTTCTTTAAAACCCCACAATACATCACATGATTTATCTGATTCGAGATGGGTCAATGACATGCATGAGGAGTTAGAGAACTTTGAGAGGAACAAGGTTTGAAACCTAGTATATCCTCCTAGTGATCATAATGTGAACCCATTTGGTATTCAAAAATAAACAAAGTGGGGATGGTTTTGTGGTTAGAAACAAGGCTACATTGGTAGATCAGGGTTTTAGCTAAGTTGAGGGGTTAGATTTTGATGAGACCTTCACTCCTGTTGTTATATTAGAAGTCATTCACATTCTACTTGCATTTGTTTCATCTAAGGGCTTTAGGCTATATCAGGTGGATGTCAATAGTGCATTTATAAATGGTCACATAGAGAAGGAAGTATATGTTAGGCATCCCCCAGGCTTTGAGGATCCCAAACATCTTCATTATATCTTCAAGCTATCCAAAACCTTGTATGGTCTTAAGCAAGTCTCTAGGGCTTGGTATGATAGGTTTAAGTCTTTCTTGCTTAATAATAACTTTGAGATGTGTAAGGTAGACAAGACCCTATTCATTCTTAGGCATGACAATGACTTCTTGCTTGTTCAGATTTATATAGATAATATTATCTTCGGTGGTTCCTCTCATGCTCTTGTTTCCTGTTTTTCTGAGACCGTGTCTAGGGAATTTAAGATGAGTATGATGGGAGAACTCAACTACTTTATGTCCATGTTTAGGGAATTTGAGATGAGTATGATGTGGGAACTCAACTACTTTCTGTGGCTTCAAATCAAGCAATGCAAGGAAATGATCTTCATCCATCAGACGAAGTACACTAAGGATCTGCTCAAACGCTTCGAGATGGGTGACTACAAGCCGATCACTACTCCCATGGTGACTTCGACTACTTTAGATCCACACGAGGAAGAAGAGGCCGTGGATCAATACGAGTACCACAGATGATTGGCTCCCTCCTTTACCTGACAGTCTCAAGACCGAACATACACTTCGTGGTCTAACTCTGTGCAAAGTTTCAAGCGTCTCCGAGGACTTCCCATTGCCAAAACGTCAAGCACATCTTCAGGTACCTTCACTCTACCCTCCAATACGACATTTGGTATTCCTGCTCATCTTCCTTGTCCATTCGAGAGTTTTTTGATTCTGATTTTACGGGTTGTCGGCTAGATAGGAAGAGTACCTCAAGCACTTGTCACCTCTTAGGCACTTGTCTCGTCTCTTGGTCTTCTAGGAAGCAATCATCAGTTGCATAATCTACTGCAGAAGCTGAATATATAGCTACCGCTAGTTGTTGTAATTAGATTCTGAGGATGGTGTCCACCCTTAATGACTATGGGTTAGCTTTTGCTAGTGTTCCTCTTCTCCGTAATAACACTTCTGCCATTAATATTGTTAAGAACCATGTGTAACATTCTAGAATCGAGCACATTGACATTCGTTATAACTTTTCTTAGAGACCATGTAGAGAAGAGTGATATTGTGCTAGAATTTGTGGAGTTTGAGGCTTAGTTAGGTGATATTCTCGCTAAGCCTTTAGACCCAACTAGGTTTGCCACCTTGAGGAGTGATTTAGGGGTAATTTACCCCAATGGGTTGGTTTGAGGGGGAGTTGGTTCTCTTATGAGCTTTTCTTGTTCATCTGATCTTTCCTTGATCTTCTTTAGAACTTTCTGATCTTTTTAGGCTTTTGATTTTTTTTTCTTGCATCTCATTGTATCATATTTCATTCATATGAAAATAAAAAAATATATATTATAATATAAGCTTTACTGCTTATCTTTTAAATTGATGAAGCTTTACTTATTACTCTCTGGAGCTTTAGTATTTCAATTTTTGCTCAATTCTATATCTAGTTCATTGACTTACTATAACTATCATGCTTTCACATGTGTAGCTTAGTCTTTACTTGATGAGATAGAACTTTAAGACAACTTGAACTAAAAATTATAATTTATGGATCTCTTAGTTAGTTGCACATTTAGTGATCTTTTTGTGACACTGGTCATGTCAAAATTACTTTGTTAGCTCTTGAATCTAGGATTGAATATCATTTGAGCTTCTTGTTCCTTTGTGAATCTAAAACTGCTCTTGTACAAAATATAAAAAATCATAACAAGTTTTAAGGTTCTCATGTAGTTAAATTGTGTCAAACTATTCTCACGAGACTGTATGTCAAAGACATGAACTTTGAGATAGTTTGATGATCCAAACGATGTCATAGGGACTGCTTGTCAAAATCGACATGAACCTCGAGATCTGTCGCCCCAGGCCGAAGCTTTGGAAGAGTTTGTGGATGGCTCATACTCCACGATCTTTTTCACTAAAATAGATTTTTAATCAACGTTAACATTAATTGCAAATGCAAACTGTTGTTAAATTTTTTTGGGTGATTGGGGTATCTTGAGCAAAATGATTCACTTTAGGACCTTTTGTCTCTAGAATGATCTTTGTTAGTTTCTTGATCTGACATTGACATTCTTACATGACCATTATCACTTTAGGATCTCTTTTGATGAACTTGTTATTTTTGAAGCTTTGCTTAACTTGTGAAAATTTCATCGCTTTATCTTAAGCTTTCTAGCTTAGCTTTGAAATATATATATTAATATGATCTTGCTAGCACTTTCATACTTGATGTGTATTGGGTAATAGTAGAAATGCTAGTTTGTTCTTTTGGGTAACCTCCAAAGCTTCTTGTACTCAAAATTAAAAAATACAAAAATGAAGCCACTCCATTGCATTTCATGCATGCTTTTTCTTTTGTTTTTTTCCTTATTTCTAAATTTGTCATCTCTAAATGAGAGGAAGACGTAATTCCTTGATGACTTCATTGTCAAGGGGGATATAGCAAAAATGTTAAAATGGAGAACTATTTGGAGAAAAAGGGAGAAAATGATTTTTGTTTGAAACATTGATAATAATAGTGAGGGGGAGCATCTAATTTATATTGTTATGATCTCATTGCCATTTTTAAACTTGAATTACAATTCTTGGAACCTCACAACGATCAAATGTCAAATTGAACAATTGTTCTTTCATATGGACCTCAAGTGAGATTGTTTACTCTTCTTTGGAAATTAAAGCTTTCTTGCTCTCTTTTGCCTTATCTCACTTACCTCTCGTAATCTGAAGTCAACTTGGTCATTTCTATTGTGTCCTCTTGCTTTTGGACCAAGATTTGCCTTTGCGCGAAAACGTTGAGTATTTTCTTTTTCAAACCTTAATCTTTTATTTTTTAGGAAATTATCAATGTGTTCATCAAGGAGGAGATTGTGAATATCATGGGGATATGCTCATGATCTTAGGATGATGATACATTTGGCAATGGTGTTAAGGGTTTATCAAAATACTCATTTTTGGCAAAATTCAGGTCCTGTCAGCAAGAGATCTGGCCGGCCACCTCTGGAGGTCAGACCGGCTAAGGCTCAAGTCAAGTGGCTAGTGGTCAGACCGGCCATAAAAGGTGACTTTCGAGTTTAGAGTCGGGCCAAAACTAGAGGGTGTAGAAAACAGAGTTGTTTCTTCTACGCTTTGTCTCATAATTTTTGGAGCTTCGAGTTAAGAGCTCTATTCGTTATAAATTTCCAGAGAGGTGTCAGATTTTCAGAGAGGAAATTTGTCTAAGTCTCCATGCTGGGCGGTCAGACCAGTCAGGGGGTAGTCAAACCGGCCATGGGTGGCGGTCTGACCAGTTTACGCTGTTCACTAGCCAGCTTGACGGCGATGTTAGTAGGTTAGGTCAATTTCATAGGTTTCGGTGCATATGTGTTGCATGATGCATGTTTTGACTAACGTGGGTAAAGATGCAAAGAACTTGTTCTTAGAATCGATTTATTGGTCTATTGTTGTGCAGGAGGCTTAGAGGTCAACGATGATCAACGACGAGGATGACCGAGACTAGGCTTGAAGAGCTGAGGTCCAAAACGATCTAGAATGCCGGGTGAAGTCAATGAACTCAAGCATGACTCAAAATGGACAAGGATGACCGAATGGGAAGTTTGGTGCGACGGGTTGCATCAAGCGGTGTGGGGGTCAGTGCAAGTGCCATGGTGGTTTCGGTGGGAGCCGGATGAGAGAGACTTGTCGACATGAAGAGAGCCGTTGATCACCCTACACGTGGTAAAACATGGGATTGCTTCATGAAGATTGGACTCGGTCTTCGGAGAAAGATCGAGAAGGGGTATTTTGGTAATTTCATCAAAATACCGCCTTGATGACCTTTGGTTAAACCGCAATGCAAGATGACACAAGGATAGGTGGTTTAGGGCAAATGAAGTTAAAGATCACGAAGAAACGGATTCGAGTAGCCCGGTTGGTCATCCGCTTTGAGAAGCGTGCATGAGTGTAGACTCATTTATGTGTGGGCTTAACGGGTGCTCATTAGGGTTTGCTCTCATAGACTAGCCTCCACTATATAAAGGGTTGTCCAGGTGTGGAGTCCCAAGTTCTTCCAAGAGAAAAACCCTAGTTTATGTTTTAGGGATTTCGGTGTAGTTGGGGTTAGGGTTTGTGAGAGATAGATTGATTGTGTACTCAAGTGTTGAGCTTTTGTCCTTCATGGTAGAGTGACTGTAAACCAACATCTATCTCAAATCAATCCAAAAAGATTTCCCAAAGATGAGTCTCTTCTTGTTCTTCCTCTTACTTTGGTGACTTTTGGTATTAGATGATCCTTTGGTTTGTTGCGGTGATCTTACTTCCTGTGATATGTGAGAATGCATTTAGAATCATCTTGATCATCTTTTACCCACGAGCAAGTTTTGGGATCAAAATTTGATTTTTCTCGATTCTTGTGCCCTTCTTCCCTCATCTATGAAATTCATGGAACCTTGGCTTTGATCTTCCCGATCGTCGATTGGAATAAGTTTCTGACCTTCTTGATGAGCTATGGTTGAAATTTGAGGGGATTTAGATCACCGAATCAAAAGTTGAGCCAATTTGTGATTTTGAGTTCGTGGTTATTTCACTGTTCATCGGGCTGAAGGTCAGACCGCCCCTGGTGAGAGATCTGACCGCTAGGCCAAAGTTCAGACCACCCAACTTGAGAGGTCTGACCACCCGACTCATTTTATTTTGAGTTTTCGGTGTTTTTGGTTGCTGTGCTTCGGGGTTTCGATTGGATCCATACAAGACTTCTGCTATGCTTGTACATTGACCTTCATAGCTATTGGAGTAAAAATTAGTTGAATCCGATCAAGGTAGAAACGAAATAGTGATCCTATCCCCCCCTCTAGTCGGGTTTCGGTCCAACAGGGGGAAACTTGAGGTGGCTCAGAATGTGGATTGACGTGGATGGAGTGGCAGGGAACACACCGACGCGGTGGTTAGGCTCGGAGGCCGATGAGCACCTCTCGGTCTCTCCTCTCTGTTGCTTGGCGGAGGGAAGGGATGAAGGGAAGTAGGGTTGGTGTGAGGGGAGGAGGAGGTGGGGGTGATGGAAAGGGAGACAGTGAGGGAGGGGGCAACACTGTGGAGGCACAGAGAGGGGAGAGATATATAAAAAAGAAGGAAGAAGGGAAAAGTAGGAGTGACATGTGGGCCCTACCCTACTATGCGAAAACCACCGCCACGTTTGTATAAATCGCCTCCACGTCAGCAAAAACTGGAGGTGAGAAGGGACGAAGGGTGAAAAAGAACAGGTTTGATAGTTGAAGGTCGGGTTTAGACGGTTTTGGAGTTGGGGGTTTAAAATCGGACTCGGACTATAGTTGAAGGTTGAAAATAGACTTTTTCCTATTTAAAATTACAAATAGATAAGCCAAACATACATGATATCACTATCAAGGTTTTCTAGTGTTGTTGACACAATTAAAACGACTTAGCTACCACATTAAATTTGGTATTCCTCCGAAATTAGAAAAATAAATGAAGTTACTAATTATAGAAGCCTCCTTTTGGATTGTGATGGACAACTATTTTTCCTTTATGTTAGCCAAGTAATTGTCTATGTCACTACTTGTTAGTGTTCATCATTATTTTTTTCTTTTTTTTAGAGAGAAATGTTCATCATTCAAAGTACAGAGCAATGGATAGGTCAAGCTTAAATGAGCGACTTCTCACTACTAGCTCAAGAGGGCATATTTTTTATTTGATAAGTACAAATGAAATAAAAAAATCAATTGCTCTAATGTTTTGGAAATGAGATTTTTTTTTGATAATGTGTATATATTTTTGGTTATTACATGTGTAGTGGCCACTTGCCACGTGTGTATGGAAAATGGTACATATCTAATAGAAAATATGCTCATGTAAAAGTAGGGGTGTCAAAGGATCAAATAAAAATCAAATAGTGTTCTTTCTGTATTCGTATTTTCTAAACGAATACGAAACATATTTGAATATTATCGAATACAAATACAAATCGAATGTTGTAATGAATACAAATACGAATCAAATACATACTCAATTCGATCGGATTCAGATATCCTCATAACTTACGTAATTACAAGATATTTATGATACTTTATCCTCGTAAATAGCACACCTAATCATTCTACTTAATATATTTCATCTAAAAACATGAATTCATATTAAACTAAAAATATTCATCCAACTAATTAGCCATACAACAATAAAATATGTATATTATTTTATCGAATTCGAATACAAATACGAATAGTGCGGATAAAATAACATTTCAGATGGCAAAAGTCCATACTATATTCGTATCCATATTTTTTACGTGAATACGAATGCGAATAGGGGAGAAATTGTTAATTGGATGGAAAAATCTAAACTATATTCGCTATCAACCAAATTTGGATGCCGGATAAAGCGTATAATTTCAATTCGATTGATACCCTATGTAAAAGTAGTCTACCTATAGTCTAATGAGTAATGAACAATAAGTAAGATAAGTTTTTTAATTCCCAAATAAAAGGAAGCGAGAAAATATTTTCCTTGGTATTTGATTTCTGGTTCCCCTTTCTTCCTTCGGCCATTGTCTCAAAATGTTTAAAATAAGTAGCATATCTGGAAATCTGCAAGTAGTTTTTTAGCCTCAAGCGTTTTGGTGTTGTACTACTCTACACTAAGGTAATCTGATTTTTTAAAAGGTAAATATGGCCCCAAGGGCCATTTACTTTGGATTTATATTAAAAGTTCATTACAACCACCCAATAATTTACACAAGGGACCTTGAAAGGTATAGAAATTATAGAACAATCCTTGGATCCGAGAAGGGGACTAAAATAAAAAGTAAATTGCATCCCTGTCTTTAAATTGCAACCGTGATTTCGTCGATGATGAAGAAGTTCAGGTCACCGAACCATAGTCTCATCGCCTTAAGAACCTAGATCTGGCCACAACTCTGAAGGGGTTATCTGTAGAGACATGTAAAAAGATAATCTATTGTAAGAGTTGTCTTTAGTGTTGTCTATAAATGACATAGAGATGTACTATGTACAACAATTGTTTATACCATTGTACATACCTTTATTCTCCCAATAATCGATTCGATCAAGTGTCACAATGGTGGGAGGCAACGGACTATGTTGTCGATTGTGGGCTTAAGAAACACGGTGGACGACAGTGACAAAATTGACGACAATCAAGTTAGGTGTAGGTGGTAGGGCAAGTATCATGTTAGGTATATGTGTATGTGGGTGATCACGGTATCAAAGGCGGCGTAGCACTTGGTGATGAGAAGGTGACATGGGTACAGAGTGGGGTAGTGGAGTGGTGGAGCTGAAACTACAGCGACGCGGGGAAGGACAAGAAGGAGATAGAGGAGGATGAGAAGGATGAAGTGGAGCACGACGATGCCAACAAGGCTATAGGTTGGCGGCGCATGGGTTACTTGGCTAGGGTAGGTAGGGTTAGGGATGGGAAGGGGGTGCTAAGGAGGGAGTTATATAGCTATGGATGGGCAAATCCACATGATATAGATCCATTGGCTAATATTTGACTTAAATTTGAATAAAATAACCCAAAGTGATATCGAGACAGCCCAAGCAGAAAATTTGTAATATTGTTTTGATAAAACATTCTACATGGATGGATTTATTGAGAGAAATGTATATTAGTAATCGGTAATGAATGGGATTGACAATAATGTTCATAATGATGGAAATACTTTGTTGTATCTCGATGAGCCATGTAAAAAATGGAATTTACATGTTATATTGCTACAACAATCTCCACTCACAATTTTTTTGGCGACATGGATTTCACATGAATCATTTTGTATGTAACTTTGCAACAACGATCGAGCACTTTGCTAGTTAATTGAATCATCTAAAGTAAAGCATAAATTTCAAATTACTAATGGACTATATCTTTTTTTATGATATAATAGGCTATATCTTAACGTCGTGGCATATAGCACACCCACAAAGTTGAGAATTTTTTATTAATTAACCATTTTTAATTTTATTTTAAAGTTAACCCCCCACCCCAATTTTATTTCCAAGTCTGACCCCTTTGGTCACGCCACCACCCGTGGTGTGACAAAACAACATTGTCACACCAGCCTGTATCTAGATAAACTCTTATCACACCACCACCCGTGGCGTGACAGTGTTATTTTGTCACGTCACCACCAGTAGCGTGACAAAAGTGCTATTTTAGCGGACTTATCCTATAGTGTGGCAACGTTGTTTTGTCACGCTACGGATGGTGGTGTGATAAAAAGGTCAGAATTGGAAATAAAATTCACGGAGATTAATTTTAAAATAAAATTTAAAAAGAATTAATTAATAAAAAGTTTCAAAGTTGATCACATTGGAGAAAGACACAAAATTAATCAGGGTTGTATAAGCTATGCTTGGTCAAGGACTCAAGGTTTACTTGTGGTTGGGGATCCTGTGAGGTGGCGCCTTTATGTGTTGCATGTGATGGGACATGGCCTTTTATACACGGGACATTCTGAATCAGAGCCCCAGATGTACTAGGCTGGGGACTGGCACAGGAGCGAGCGACAGTGCATGATGGACGAATCATGTGAACTCCTGGCACTTGACAAGCTACTTGGCCGTTTAATTACTCAAAGATGATCAGCTTGATGCGAAAGTTAAACTGGTGTATGCTATTTTTACTGAATCTACTACAAGGAATATCTTATAAATATAATGCAGTTTGAGATGTCATAAAGTTAGGATTCATATAATCACAAAAAAATTAGGATTCTTATTCATACACCATACTACTGTCACCAGAGTATATATTCTTTTCTTTTAAAAAAAGATCTATGTATTTTACGGTGATAAAGCAGAGGGAGTTACATGATACACACACAAAATTTGAAATTAGAATGAGAACATAAAAGTATTAGCTCAATCCACTGTCTTTTTAGGCGTGTGCGACGGTAGCGCACTTGCACGCGTGTGTGCGTGATGGTGTGTGTGTCTTTCTTTCTTCTAGTCACAAATTTTTTTTTACATTTTAGACCATACTGTTGGCCTTTTACTGTTTTTTTTCCCAGTAAACCATGCTAGAATAGGATTTTTGTTGAACTCAATCAAGGAAAAGGCCGAATCTAAAATTTTCTGAATTTCGTAGCTTACCTCAAGATTAGACAGGTGGTAAATTCCTATCAACTGAACCAAATAAGCCAGCAAATCAAATTTATTGCCATTATCACATATATACAAATGCCGAGACAATTTGAGTATTGAATATTGGCTGAAGGAAGTGCAAGTATTACCGAATGCAAATGTGTAGCTTCTCCTATGAGACGCGTCCCTTGTCAATGAATGCTCAGATTCGATTAATCTGAAAATTAAGTGCACACCAATGGTAGTAAAGTACTCATACTATCCAATTCTAAGCCAAGTAGAGTAGAAGTACCACTGGTACTATAGACATTGTCAATTCTCCTATTAGACGGGCAACTGCCTCCTCCTAAACAACACCAATTCATCACCAGTTGTGTAATCAAGATTCAAACCATGCACACAACTTGTTATTTCTTTTGAAATAGGCCGTTTCCCCACCATACAACTCCCGGCGATGGAAGCCAGGTCGGTGGCTTCGTAGCCCACCTTTACCTCCGGAACTGACCAAGCCATTCAGCTAACGGTGGCCAGATGGGTCATCCGGCGTAGGGTGCTGGCCCGAGTATAATTAGATCCAGGCACTATTTGGATCGCGCTATGCTAGGCGGTAGGATAGGGTGCTAACACAAACACAGCACGCTGACCTCTCGGACCATGCGGGTTGGTTCGGACAAATTTAGCCCAACAGGCTGGGTAGCCCGTTTAGCCCATCTCGACCTGAAATTTTAAAAATTCTAGAAAATCCATAAAAATGTATAGAATTTAAAAATAAGGATTAAAATTGTAACAAAAGATTTTAAAAATACGCAGTCCTTATGTAATTTTCAAAAGATTTTTACTCCCCAAAGTTTAAAGGTAAATCCTTCGAAGCAATTAAACGACAAAGAGATTGATGAGCTGCATCAGGGTTATAATCCCAGCTACGTATCGTACTGTTAGGGTTGTACTGAAGTTGTGTATGCTTCATCTCCAATCCTTACCTTGTTTTACATCTTGCAGTATGTCTAATCAAGTGCTTCGTTCCACCTAAAGACTTTACAAACAATTCATATTTACAAATTTTACAAATAACATATCTTACCATAGCTCCTTGTGTGCCTTCCTTGGTTGTTCTATCAAAATCTTCCTAGACTCCTAATGTAATCCACCTATATTTCTTTGTGCCGGTGGTTACGGACGGAGATGCTGCCGTAGAGCCTGATGATGACATTCCTCCTACTTTCTCTTGCGGTTGGCTTCCCCCTGCTTGTTCTTGCGGTTGGCTTGATCCATCGAGATTCTCAAAGGATGCAAGGTCCTCTGGTAAAACCCCGAAATCATCAATAGAAAAAGGGAAAATTTTACTGGTGCCACTGAAAAGGTGTGCAATATCGGTTTTGCCACCACAAATAGGACCGTGTTGTTTTTGCCATAAAATTTTTAGCTCCATTTCATTTTTTCCATTACCATTAGTATATATTAGTTTGACTGTCACAATAGATCGTTTGATTGCTATTTCTTTGTCAGTTTTCCAAAAAGACGTCTAATACCCCTATCAGCTTATGGGCTCCACTGTCAGTCCCTCATTTCTCTCTTTGCCCATAGTCAGCTTTGGCGCGCTGAGCAGGAGGGAGAGCTTTGCGGTGAGGCGAGGCAGAGGTGGGCGCGCGCGCGGCGGCAGTCGGGAGGGCCACCTCCGACGCCGTTGAGAGAGTGCGGCCATGGTGTGGTTCGACCTTGGCTGAGGGAGGTCAATGGAGGTGTGGGCGAAGCCGTGTAAGGGGGGCCGAGGTGGAGCTAGTGTGGAGGCCGACAGAGGCGTGGGCAGAGCTGACACAAGGTGGCTTGGGGCTGTGGCATGGAGACCGATGGAGGGGGCAGCAAGAAGACAGAGCCGACAGAGGGAGGGAGGGCGGCCATGGTGTGTTGACTGGCGGGCAGGACTAGTGTTAGGAGGCCTGAGGCGGAGGCGAGGAAGCCGTGGGGCGAAGCCGGCATGGAGGCCAATGGGGGAGTGGGCGGAGCCGAGGCCGGCGTGGAGGCCAACGGAGGCGTGAGGTGGGTGCACGACGAAGGTGAGATCTTCGCACAGCGGTACGCTGGAGCCAAGCGCGCGAGGGGGCCCAAGGTGATGGCGTCAAGGCTAGTGAACAAACGGGCGGAGGCGGTTGGCAGCTTGTGGCGGCGCTGCAGAGGCAAATGCGTCCAAATCCAGTGGCCCCTAGTCGGATTCGGGCGACACAGTTGGGGAAGAGCAGAGGAGGAGGGAGGACCTCTTATGGAGAGGAAGAGAGAAGGGGGGAGGAAGAGGAAAAAGGGGGAAGGGGTGGGAAGAAGGAATGAGAAAAGAAGAAGAAGAAGAAGAAGGAAGGGTAAATAAGTTTTTCAGATAAAATTGACAATCAAATGTACTTTGACTGACAGTAGTGGCAAAAGCAAAATAGAGCCAAAATTTCAGTGGCATAAACATCATGGTCCAATTTGCGGTGGCATAACCGAAATTGCATACCTTTCGAGTGGCACCAACAAAATTTTCCTATAGCAAAACTATCATAATTTTCCATCACAAAAACTGCAAATCAAAACTTACACTTTAATAATTTCATCTTAGTATAACAAATAATAACAAAAATAATAATATTGTACCTCTTTTGATGACTTGCTGCCGGATTTTGAATTCCCAAAAAATTGGCATAATTTTTTTTCGATTTTTGCCAAATTATCACACAAGGAATCTAAATTTGCACCATAGAATTCGTAGAAGAGATTGATGAATGAATGAGTGCTGAACGAGGAGGTATGGTGGCTATTTATAGAAAACAATTCGAATTTTTTTGAATTTTTATGGTATTTTTAAACCTCCCAACGACTAAAAATGGTAAGATTATTCAAAATCACGACAGTTAACCGGGCCTAATGGGCTAATCGTGCCTAACCAGGCCTGTTGAGTCGTGCCCAGCATGCGTAACAACACTAAACGTGCCATACCGTGTCGTTCCGGGCCGCCCACCTCCTCCTTCTTCCTTGTACCTAGGCGTTCGACCGCCTCCTCCTCCAGCACCGACAGCTTCCTTCTCGGCACCAACTGCGCCCTACCACCTCGCCAGCCAGGTCGACCATGTTGCCGTGCAAAGCTGGGCCGGGTGCCGACCCAAACATGGCATGCCCGCTCATGCGGTGTCGGCCCGACCCAACTATAGTGTAAACTACGTCGTGATGTGTCTGGATCGGAACAACGTCCCATGTCTTCCCTGTAAAATACGGCATATATGTTTTTTTTTAAAAAAATTTTTTTTTGGCACGTATACTGATGTGAAATTTAAACTAAACAAGCCATTCGGCAGCCAAAAGAAATCTACCTCGGTGTTCGAACTAACTAGGATAGAGTACCCGATTCAGAGTTTAAATAGACAACGAATGAGCGCTTGCCAACGCAAAAGAAGCCACCAAACGGAGCTTAGAAACCACCGACGGCTTTGACCCCTACTAGCTGAAGAACCTATCTTCTCTTTTACAGTGCATCACAAATTCACAATTAGGGCTTTCCTATAGCGATTTGGTCCATTTGTCAAGCTATCAACAAAAAAAAAAACGAATCTTACCGTGCACTGAATGAATAGTGGCAACTTATCGAGTAACAAACCAAGACGTGTCCGGACTTGTATTAGCATGCTGTCTTAGTTTTAAGACGTTTTACCCTATTGTTATTTTATAGAATATCCTATGTCGCGCGTATTAGGTAAAAATACAAATAGTGGTAATTTAGAAATTTCTATGCTCATCAAACATAGAATTTTCAAAAAAAAAAATCAAAAAATACTACAAAGTGGAGCATATTTACGACATCTCTACAAAATTTCAAGATCAAACTTGATCGCACTTGCGAGATACAAAATTGAGAAATTCTGCATGGAACAATGTTTAAATAGTGTTTCACTGTTCAGCAAGAATTTATCTTTTTTGTATCTCGCAAATACAACCGAATTTTATCTTGAAATTTTGCAGAGACGTAGAACATATTCTCCACCACATGTAGTAATTGTCTGGTAATTTTTCAAAAAAATTAAGTTTTGTAAATATCAAATTTGCACCTTATTTGCATTCTCACCACATATGTCACAATCCCATATCGTCGAGAAAAACTAAAAAAAAATGTTATTTGCAACCCATAACTAGCTTGCTAAAATGGCATCTAAACTGGAACATTGGTAGTAAGCAAGATCTTTACTACTGGGTGTAAATTACTGAACAACCGAGATACCTACAAGACAACATCGGTGCGCTTAGGAACTTTGTCCAATTTATCAGTTCAAGCATTTCAAGTGTACATGCACTGTGCCTTGGGCAAGCATAACATGCATTTTGCATGAAATATGAGAAAACCACTGAATCAACAGCCCACCCAATACCAATAGAGAAGAGCCAGGTGGGTTGATTGTAAAAAAACACGATGAGATCTGGATTCTACCATGAAAACGTCCAAAAGATGGGAGGTCCTAGTAGCATGTCTCCGAGATGCTAGGGAATCTTGGAGTTCTTTTTCTTTCCCCAATTTCTTTTGTTTCCCCCATAAAGGATAGGTGGTTATGTTTTCAATGGTCAGTACGTAGATAATTAACTAAACCCACCTGATGGCGAATCTTTTGTGCATGGCACAACCGCACACCACTAATATTGAAATGTTAGTCAAGTGGATTTAGTGAAGTGCAACAGGTGTGCACTTGTTTATTTTCACAGGTAGATGCTTAGGTTCATGTCTAGAGGGCATTTGCAACAGTGGCTCACACACTGCATGATGTGCTAGTTCTTGTGCCAAGTTCTCTTGAGTCCTCTCCCCACCTCACCCAAAACCCAATGCGGCGAGCTAAGAGACAGCTGGTGTCATCCTATTGGAGATACCTTAAAACCAAGAGACAGCTGGTGTCCCGCTATTGGAGACACCCTAAAGAGCTTTCTTGATATCCATGTTGTACTGCTACGTTATTTCTTAGCTATTACTTCCTCCGTTTCACAATATTTGTCTATAGCCTCGAGAGTCTTCGTTTCAAAATGTTTGTCCATCAGAGAAATCAAGAGTATAGTTATTATAATGTTTGGACTCTCTATCCCTATTTAAATGTTTTAAAAGATGTTAAGTGATTGTATTATGTCATTTAATAGAGGTACACATGTTCATTTTTCACTATCTTCGTTCTTAGATTTAGTGCTTATTTTGTCCGTGGACACGGTGGGTTATAGACAAATATTACGAACAGATCATGGTATTATGCAAAATCTTATAAACAAAAACATATCACTCCAGACACTACCCTTTATAGTTTGTATGGAAGTGATTTTATATGTAGATGATCCAGGTGCTCTATAGTTAATTGCGCGATGAAGCCCCCTTCGGTGTTGGTTGCTCAGGTAGCTCCTACCTACAGACTCAGGGCCGACAACAGCAGGGGATCCACTAGCTAGTAGGGGATCCTCCATAGCTAGTGCTCCGTAGTGCCAAAAGGGAGGAGACCGGTGTGGCCCACGGCTCCACGTCCCGCCGTAAGTATTCTTACTCCTACGAACTTCCTGCTTAAAATAGCTTTAAGGATGTATACACCCCCTTCCAAAATATACAGGTTTAAAACTTGAAATACATACACGACATCTTCTAAGCATATGCTAAATTTCTTATTTAGTGTATGACATATAAAAAAAGAAAGTCATATTTGTCCAACTTTCCCTACATCTATATCCAGACTTCGTCACTGGTGCTCAGTGCTCACACCCACTGACGGTGGATCTCACCAGCAGCAGAACAGTAGAGCGGAGAAGAAGCTTGCGTTGGTCGGTACAGGTATTTACCACCCTTTTGCCCCTACTCCACGGTCCGGACATGTAGGCTTTGCAAAAGAAATGAACTCCCAAATGAACTGTATTTGCCCGGTTTGGAGGACAGTTAAATTCGAGCAGCCACTCGGCACACATGTATGACCGGACCAAAACCACGATTCGTTTAGTAGCGAGTAGTAGCCCTGGCCGAGGACCAGCAGTCAAGTGGCAAGTATGCCTAACAACTCTGACCAAACAGATGACTCGTACCACCTGCCAATGGGAAGCTAACATCGGCAGGAGCGTTTTTGTCAGCTTCGCACGCTTTTATTACCGGCTTGCCTGGAGCTGAAGTACCAGTTTGCCTCGACAAGAAAGACAAGTATGACTTGGGTTTTGCACGCCGAGCGACGGCTTCCAGGAACGCGCACGCCGCCGCGGGCGGGCATTGCACTTTCGGTCGGCTAAATCTCCATCAGGCCACTACTACCACCACATCGAGTCAGTCGACTGCTACCTCCATAAAGACATTCCCCATGCTCACCCATCCCTTTCACGTCCACCCATCCATCCGCGTCCCGGTGCCACCTCAAAATCCTTCGTAGTTATCCAGACAGATAAAAAGGAACCTTCGACGTGGCAAGGCCCTGGCTACCAATGGATGAGTGGCAGCTTTGTGTATCAAAATCGAAGGAGAGATTCACATGAAGGAATTCAGCGCCAGTTATGTTCAGTTATTTATGGAACTACACACAGCCGCCTATTTCTCTGCAGAATTGGCAGAATAACCATGTTTTACAGGTTATGACACATGGAGTACATGATTCCTCAAATTAAGTTTTCTGATCAGATAGTTCAAAAAAAAATCCTGTAAGGATGATGATACAGTTTATGAATATGAAGTAAAACTACTCTGGACTATCCTGAAATTTGCTTTCTTACCACTACCGACAACATATGAACACCACTAGCCGTAAGTTTCAACCTTGCTCAGCAAGCATTTCTTGGTCCACAGTGATCTTTTCCGATAGATGACGTAGAAAATTAGTGTGCAGGGCATGGCCAGCCTTTATCACAGAAAACGAAAGCTTCAGTTCAGATCTCACAAATTGGTTTACAGAGCTCTAGAGATAGCATAAACAAGATAACATAGTAGTACAAAACTAGGACAGCAAGTTGCAGTTTGTTCTATCAGGTAGAGATTTTCTTTTACAGAAAGAAAAAATATAGCAGGGAATATGCTATGGCTTCAGATAAACCCTATTATCTCAGAACCACAAGTTACAGAGCAATACTTGAAAGCAAGAGGTTGTGATGTCATGCGCCAACAAAAAAAAGGTGGTCTATAGTTCAGCGTCACAATCAGAATAATGAGTGTTATTACAACTCGCAAAGCCTTTAGTTGAATAACCCGTCAAAATAACGATACTTTTTACTTGCTAATTGTTGTTCCCTTTCGGATCAATTGTAACTTTTGCCAAACTTTGACTAGATCTCTGATCTATTAAAGGTCAGGAGTCAGTATCCACAGTTTTCATTGTCATGAACTACATAATCTAATTACCTACCACTATAAATGGGATTGTAAACCGAACATAAGTACATAACTACATGAAACAATTTGTGTTAAAATTCACCTAACACAAACTAATCTCAAGTATATTCTTGAGGCAGCTCAGAGATTCCATGAGTGTTCAAGAGTTTTTTTCTTAAAAGATAAATCGCCAAGATGACATGCAGTAAATCAAACCCAAAGATGGACTGGATATCAATTTAACCAGTGGTGAACTTACACAATCGAAATGATGAAACAGAACTGCAGAAGACAATTATATGAAGTTCACATGTCAACACAGAAACTAGTATGCAGGGCCGGAAGGAATCCATCTTTCCTAGCATATTTAACTAGTCTCTATCTTATCTTAACTAATCCCGCAACGGGAAGTCGTCCCAACCCTTCCTCTCCCCACGAGCGTGTCCATGCCCCCACTTCTTCTGCAACCACCCAAACCGCCGCCACCCCACTTCTTCATACGCACACACCGAAATTCGCCGCCGTCCCACTCCTTCCCGTCTCTCGCCCTACCCCCTCGCGTTGTGACTCGCCAGGTAGCGGGGAGGGGAGGTGGCAACGCAGTATCTTATCTTAACTAATAAAAAAGGGGTTTACCTTTGCATAGCGGGAAATCATCCCAACCCTTCCTCCCCCGCAACTCACGATAGTGTCTATGCCCCCACTCAGTGTTCCCCTAGGCGGGCGCCTAGGCCACCTAGGCGCTAGGCGAAGCCCCTCCGCAGCGACTCGGTGCCAATCGGTGGCCTAGGCGCTCGGCCCGCCTAGCTGGTCCAAGGCGGACCTGGGCGGACAAGGCAGGGCAACTGCTGGGCGGTCCGAGGTGGCGCTGGGACACCCTACCCTACTAGTAATTTTGAAAAAGAGAGAGGCTTTTCTAGGCTGTCTTTGGAGATAATTCGATATCTTGAATAGTTAACATTGGATTCTCACTTTCATCACACCATGTTAGACAAATATATGTCCTTCCTATAAACCAGAGAAGTACCATCCTACCTTACTTATTGGAGGCCGCTTAAGCCTGAGACGCTAATACTCAGTTACTGATTGAAACATACACATATTAGAAGTTGTATTTCTTAGGTTATCATAAACAACATAGCATGCCAGTACATGTCCAAAATTTCTTCTATTTATCCACTCATTAGACAAGCCATAGATTACTATTCAGGGGTAAAACTGGTTTTATACCTTTACACATCACTGGGCAACGATTACACTAGCTCGCTTCCATATCATATAAGGACCTTGAATATTATATATGTGCTAGCTCGCTTCCATATCATATAAGGACCTTGAAACATACACATATTAGAACTTGTATTTCTTAGGTTATCATAAACAACATAGCATGCCAGTACATGTCCAAAATTTCTTCTATTTATCCACTCATTAGACAAGCCATAGATTACTATTCAGGGGTAAAACTGGTTTTATACCTTTACACATCACTGGGCAACGATTACACTATCTCGCTTCCATATCATATAAGGACCTTGAATATTATATATGTGCTAGCTGCCTAGCTTCAAGATAGCTCTAGCATACTTGTTAATGATTTAACTACTAAATATGACATGTCAACCCAAAGCTGCTAGCCTAGAGTACTTAGTACCAGAGACAAGATTTATGTGTTATGAACTTATGGTGCAGTTGCTACATCATACAATAACAAAGTTGTAGTCAATTGAATTTAAAGAACATACCATGTAGGCAACTACATGAGCAATTGGAAAACCCTGGTTGCCATTCTGTCCAAGAAGCGAGAAATCACCTATAAGATCTAAAATCTTGTGGCGGCAAGGTTCATCCTCAAACCGCAGTGGTGGATTTAACCAACCACCAGCCATACTGTCAATTGCCATAAAAAGTATATAATTATATTATTAAATTAACATAATATACAGTTTAAGCCATGCAGCAATCTTATGCCTAGCCAATGAGCCTCATCATCGGTAGAACAGCTTTGAGAGAACAACTTTTACCACTAATTGAACTGCACAACATACCAACTTTGGATGGTCAATTACTACAACAGATAGTATGCTGCATATACATCACCGATAATGTTCTCTGTAAAGCTATTATGTGATGTATGAACTAAATAAGCACAAATTAAATTAAGCTTTGTTCAAAATTTGCAATACATATTCATACTAAACTATCCATAAAAAAAATACTCATATACGAAATAATTAAACACAAGCAGTAAATACCGAACAGCCTATCTATTTTATAGGGTCTCTAGCAACTAGAACCATCTGAGTAGTTAATCATTCAGTTATTCTTCCATAGGATATTTAAGAAATAAAGTAGTCACATATTGTTAATACTGCAATTGGATTATGGATGAGAAAATAAATAATTTTTTTTTGAAGCCACAGCCAGATGATATATCCATTCATGAATGCATCATCTGATCAGTATTCAAGATTCTTTATGCAAGAAGTCAACGGGTACAATATAATAAGTATTTTTTAGAACTATGTCAATAAGGAAACCACCAATCTATAGTTCTACACAACGTTGAATAAAATAGAAATAAAGGGCACAAAATTTCAGCATATTATTCTTCACCTGCAAACCATAGCATTCTCTAGCGATCCTCCCTTGATGAGCCCAGCAGCACGCATTTTTTCAACCTGTCAAACTCATAAATGCAGAAAGCAAAAGGGGGTGACTACATTTATGTGTAAGTAATGAACATAAAAGCATGATATTGCAGCATCCCAACAAGAAAAGGAGAGAGAAAAAACGTTGGGGGGGGGGGTCCTTAGCCATGTAAGATCCATGCAATTACTGATCTGAGAGGTGAAAACGAATATAAAGTCATGCATTATGAAATCATGACAAAGTAGATTAGAACCAAACCATGTGCTAGGCAAGTTGGACTGTCATGATTCTTGGAGGAAACTCAGGATAACATATATACAATATGAAAAAGAGATATGCTCAATCAATTTCGACATGATCCAACGAATGTATTGCCAGTAAAGGTTTGTAGCACGGGAGTGTTCTTGTAAGAGAGAGAACAAGGTACATCACCAAAAAGAGAAAGCAACAGTAATAATGGATAATGGATGAATATCGGTTAATGTATGAGCAAACCTCTTCAAATACACAGAAAGTTCTTGCAGGAGCTATCTTGCTTGAGTATATATTAGCATCCAGGAAAGTAGTGAACCATTGACAACCAATAGCCTGCACCTGCAACAGGATACATACTTTGCTCAAGTCCTAAACGTATATTTGGAGAGAAAAAATTAGCAAGTTATCAAAGTTAATAGTCCCAAAGTAATTCTAAAAGCTAGCTAATATGCCATTTGTTTATGTTCTTGCCGGTAGATGGCAATGCTCAACCCCTGCATAAACATTCTACTAATGCAGATAAGAAAATGAAGGTACTTACACTTCTATCCCAAAGGTCTACTCCTATGATGCTAATCAGATTAATAATTGGAAAAGAAGACAAAGTAAAAGAAAAGTTAAGCCTTATAAACAAAAATGTTAAACCTTAACATTCGATGTCCTGATACACATTATCTGTATAAAAAACTATTGTTCTATGCCTCAGCAATGTGACAGGTTGTCACAACCTTAGTTCATCTGGTAGTAGAAGGGAGATGGCGCATGGGGAGAGAGGCGCACAACAGCTAGGAAAGGAAGAGATTGAGGGAGATGTGAGGAGGCGATAATATTTTGGTTTATTCTTTGCTTGATCGGAATAGAGTACAGACCCTCCCTTTTATAGGGCAGACGGGACCGGACTTGGCCTCTACGAAATTAACTCATCCATAATTCTATCTGGACTCTCTTAACTGATTACTTGCCTAGCTAATCTAATCTTCCTCCTAGACTCCAGTCCAAACGTGATTGAACATGACTCCATCTCTAACTAATCTAATCTTCTTCCAGTCGATGCTTATCCTTGAGCCCATACGGCCGGCCGGCCGTAAACGCACATGACGCAGGTCCTAAGCCCTCCCAACTCGCCTCCAATATAAAACATGTGCCAAGTCCAAACGTGATTGAACATGACTCCATCTCTAACTAATCTAATCTTCTTCCAGTCGATGCTTATCCTTGAGCCCATACGGCCGACCGGCCGTAAACGCACATGACACAGGTCCTAAGCCCTCCCAACTCGCCTCCAATATAAAACATGTGCCAAGTCTGCCAAACCAAATACTAAATCCAAACAACCTAATGGGCTTCAACCAAATAGTGCCATACATGAACATTACAAAAAAATAGGTCCAAGAAAGGTCAACTTTGGGTAGTGCTGACCTCAGACAAGTTCACAGTCACAAAATACCCACCTGCATTGCCTTATTCCCCATCATGCTCTACTGATATTGAGAATTTTAAGAAACAATGCATCATTCAATCATAAGATAAACCAAATTGCATATCAACCACATAATTAGCAGCATAATTAAGAGGCACTCAACACTATAAAGATAGAAGAAGCAGTAGAAAAAGATAGAAGAGTCTAAAAGAATTGCAGAAAAGAAATAAATGAGCCGAACAAACTAGCATTTCCTGATTTTTTTTTTAAAAAAAGGGAAAGAATGAGACGTACCTTCGGAAAATCAATTCCATAGGTGATGTGCATTTGCGAGGAAGGAAATGCAGCTACAAAGCAATCATCTCTCCGCAAGTAAACAGGCTCATGAATTTTGGGCGCCAATTTCTCCAACTTTATTCCACTGGTATCCTCAGCCGCACACAAACCTGCGCCTCGTATCGCCTCTACCCACTCTTGCGCTGATCCATCAAGCAAAGGAATCTGTCATCACATAACAGTTCACATTAATCGGAAAGACATCATATTGCAACATTCTTCACTGCAGTAGAATTTCACATCAACATCTACCCAACTACCGTAACAACATCAGCAAAAGAGCACGCACCTCGTCGCCGCCGGTGACCTCGACGCGGCAGTTGTCGACGCCGAGCGCCTCCATCGCTGAGAGCAGGTGCTCCACCGTGCGCACCCGCGCGCCGCCGCGCCGCAGCGTGGTGCAGAGCGGAGACTGCGCCTCAGCGTTCCCCACCTCCGCCGCCACCCTCGTCTCCTCCCCCTCCACGACGAAGTACCTCCCCTCGCCGGCGCGTGCGGGGAGCAGCGTAGCGGTGGCGCTCCCGCCCGAGTGGAGCCCCACGCCCGACCTGCTCACCGCCGCCGCGAGCGTTTGCTGCGCCTGACCTGTCTGGTAGAGGGAGAAGAGGGGTCAGTCAACCAGCGCTTCAGAGAAGGGTTTCCCAATCCTCGGGGTTTAGGGAGTGCTTTGTTGGATCTTGCTCACCAGCTTCCAGGAGAAGGCGGCGCGGGAGACGGACCTGAGGGGTTGGGAGGCGCACATGGCGGCGGTGGAGCGAGCGGTAGAAGAGGGACGGATCAGGATCTCGCTTCTCGCTTCCCAGATGTTGGGCCATTTGTGTGGGGCCCAAAAGCCGCCCTTCGGAATTCTGCCTTTACACAGGGGTAGTTACGAACTTAACCCCCAGCCCTTGTGTTAGTCGCCGAACATGTCCTCTCGGCGGCGGCTGCTCTCGCTCCTGCGGAACGTCCACCTCGCCCCGGCAGGTCGTCTCGCCGCCGCGCCGTCTTCTCGGAGCTTCCACCTTCCAGCCGCCGGCGCGGCCTCCACCTCTAGTGAGCAGTTCCCCGTCTCTGTAGTTTGCGCCATGTGGTTTCGTGGTATTACCCACATGATCCCCGCGCTGGGTTTGGAGAATTTAGTGTTTAGCGGTTGGGTCGTGTGATGCATACTGGGTTGTATTGTTGAGTGGATTTAGGGAGGAATATTGCGATGATGTTGCATTCTGTTGTTGTTTTGATGGCTACATTGAGATACTAGGTGAGGAGCAAAATGAACTAAGACTAGGTCAGACTCAAAACATGCGGGAATGCGGGGTACGGTACTACAACCTGCGAGTAAATTGAGTCTCTAGGAGTTACTTAACAGTCACGGAATATGCAACATTCTAATGCTTGGTTGATCCATAATAGTTTTGTTGATAAACTGTTATGAATTGAATTTCTGAATTTGCCCTGCTGGTAAACAAAGAAGCTTACATCTTTAGTGTTTCTAGCGCAACTAAGAGTGATATTGCTTATACTAACAACCATCATGGATTATTTTAACAAATTGCACGCTTTCCCCCCCTTAGGTTCTAATGATGGCAACTTCAGATATAGTTGGAATCGACAGTTGGGTTCAACGTTTGGCACTGTACTAATTGGACAAGCAGGTCTGCCCATTTCATATGCATCCCCCTTTTCGTGCATGCATGCTGCTTGGCTGTTGCTCAATTCACAAAATTTTGAGTACTAGATAACAGTTGGACTAAAGGCAATTTTGACTGATTAGTCAATGACCCGCACAATGTTGCACACTACGAAACAAACTTTCACTATATTTTTATGATCAATACAAACGTCACAGTCCCCTAAAAAAAATAGTACAGCTCCAAATAGAGAAAGAACCTTCACCTTGATCAGAGTTAAAAGTGGATGAGCTGCCTGGTCGGGATTTGGTTCATTTGGAGAAACAAAATAAGTGGAGGAGACAGCGAGAAGGCTCAGATTTTGTTGTGTGCTGCTGTAGTGCTCAGGCTTTGTTGTTAGGGATTAGAAGAGTAAAGACGTTAATTTTTTGGGCAGGCTTTTTTAAAAAGAAGGAATTCATTTGAAGAGATGAGGTGAGTTTCTTGTGGTTGTTTGTTTGAGAAAGCAGTGTTTTTCGGTTTTTGAATTTTTGACGGTTTTTAGAGGTTTTGGGACAAGCCCGAATGAAATGGTGACCTATTTTCCAAGACAAATCTAATGACACTATTTTCATGCGATCAATCCATATAATTCTTAATTCTATATATTTTAGTGGTCAAAGTTTCAAAAGATTGACCGCGCGGATCCCACAACGACCTATATTTAGAGATGGAGGGAGCATAATCGTGCCTCACAACTTTTTCCTCATTTTCCCAAGTTCAGTCTTTAATACTTGTTGGTACTTGTTACTGTTATATACTCCCACCGTTCTTTTATATATGACTTTTTGACTTTTCATGGTCTCCAAGATGTGGCCCTGATCATTACTTTTTATAACTTTATACTAATATATACTTATACAATTATAATATTATGAAAATATTTTTAACAACAAATCTAATAATATTGTTTTCATATAACCAATCTAGAAAGTTTGACGGTACATATTATAGGACATCAAATAAAAAGGAACGGAGGGAGTATTTCTTACAGCCTTACACTTTGATAAGTTGATTTGCAGGCACTTAATTATATTGACACTTTACGGTTTTGAAACTCATTAAGGTTTTACTATTCTAATTTAATGAAGTGAATTTCATATTTGATACCCTGTGATCCTAACTTCAGTCTTGTTGCAGCTGTTTTTCTTGGCCTGAGCAACAACTCTGTATTGGCTCAGGATGATTCAGTTGCTCCAGCAGCTACAGGAAGTGAGCAAGCTGATGCAAACGTTACTACTCTACGCCGAATTGAAGATGGCTCGGTGATCTCAAATGAACACACAATCAAATGGAGAATCTTCACTGATAATGCACGAGAATTTTTCCTGAAAGCAAGTATCACATTATCCTTAGCTTCATCTGAACCACCTCTTGGCATTATCTTGTTTCTTACTATTTCATAGTTTCCCCTTCGTTCGAAAAGTAATTCCTTTTTTTGTAAAACTTAACCACAATCAACTTGATACATCATAACCTAGAGAGAACAATTCTAGTGCTTAGTCCCCTGACACTGACTGATTTTCATAGTGTTAGGAATAACAACTTGTATTCTCATGAGGCCAAAGGGTCAGTATATATAGACAAGTACAGAAGGCGAATATGCAAATAACCCCTCATAACAATAGGGAATAACATAATTATACATATATCTCTAACACCCCCCCTCAAACTCGTGGTGGATCAACAACACTGAGTTTGGAGAGGTAGAAGCCGTGTTGTGCTGAGTCTGGGCCTTCGTGAAGAAATCCGCTATCTGAAGCTCGGAAGGCACATACTGAAGAGCAATCACCTGATCATGCACACAAGACCTCATGAAGGAAGCATCAACACCAATATACTTGGTGAGCTCATGCTTCACAGGGTCACGGGCAATACTGATAGCACCTGTACTGTCTGACAAGAGAGGAGTTGGTGTAGTGACAGAAACAACAAAATCCTCAAATAACCACCGTGGCCAAGTAATCTCTGCTGTCAAGAGAGCCATAGCTCGTAACTCAGCCTCTGCACTTGAACGGGATACTGCAGTCTGTTTCTTCGTCTTCCAGACAATGAGAGAACTACCAAGAAAAACACAGTATGGACGAGGGCAAGACAGAGATGGGTGTATCTGGAAAAGTCAAAAAAGACAGGGACTCCACAGAGGAAACCGAAGGAGAGGCAGGACGTGGGTAGAAGGGACGAGACTCGTCGAAAGTCACATCCCGAGAAATCCGCATCCGTCGACCAACAAGGTCCCAGCACCGATAGCCTTTGTGCTCGAGATCAGATCCCGTAAAAACACACTCAACAGACTGAGCAGTCAGTTTGGTGCGTTCTCGAGGTGCGAGGAGAACGTAGCAAACGCAGCCAAACAGACGGAGGGCAGAGTAGTCTGGAGGAAGACCACATAGACGATCAACAGGGATCTCACCCTGAAGAGCAGAAGAGGGCTGAATGTTGACGAGATAGATGGAGTGGAAACAGCCTCAGCCCAAAAGTGAGGTGGAATAGAGGCGACAATCATCAGTGTGCGAGCCGTCTCAAGGAGGTGATGATGCTTGCGCTCAGCGACACCATTCTGAGCATGAGCACCAGGACAAGAGAACTGAGCGAGAGTGTCCTGCTCAGCAAGGAAGCTGCACATGTAACGAGAGAGATACTCGCCAGCAGAGTCAGCACGAAAGACACGAATAGGAGTGGAGAACTGTGTGCGAACCATAGTGGCAAATTGTTTATAGATAGACAAGACATCACTACGAGAAGACATAAAGTATATCCAAGTGTGGCGAGAGAAATCATCTATAAAAATGATATAATATCGATGGTCCCCTTTCGAAAGGAAGGGAACCGGACCCCAAACATCTGAATGAACAAGATCAAACGGACGCTGAGACACTGACTCACTATGATAATAAGAAAGCTGAATCTGTTTCTCTAACTTACAACCCTGACAATCTAAAGACACGTCTCCTGAGACAGACCCCAGAAGACCACGACGAACTAAATATGACAGACGAGATCCACACAAATGACCAAGACGGTGATGCTATTGCTGGAAAGAGCTGGTAGACGGAGTAGTAGAAGCGGAGAGACTGGCGACGATGGTGGCAGCGGAAGGAAGGTGAAGCCAGTCAAGCTCTCAGAGACATTGTGAGTCAAGGCGTCGAGAGTCAGAACCAACCAGAGCCCCCGTGTGGCGGTCCTGAACACAAGAGATAGAGTCAAGAATGACCCGACAACCAAGGTCAGTAATCTGCCCTGGCATAAAGAAGCTGCATGGTTAGGCGAGGAACATGAGCAACAGAAGGAACATGAAAGGATGAGTTGCTAAGAGGTCCTCGACCAGAGACAGAAAGAGAGGTACCATCAGCAGTAAGAACACTGACAAGAGAATCAAGAGGTGTAATGAAAGACAGAGTGGAAGAATCAGAAGTCATATGAAAAGATGCTCCTGAATCAAGAATCCACGGGGAGGTACCTGACTGTGTAGGAGATGGTTTCTCATTGCAGAAGAGTCGATGCGTAACTCGCAAAACCCGCCGAGGAGAACCTGAAGCGGCAAGCAGGCGTCAAGTCTGGCTATCTCCTGCTCAGTGAAAGAAACTGCTGAAGGAGTCGATGCAGACATCGATGTAGAAGCATCGGTGCCAGTGCTAGGAGAAGAATGACGTGAAAGGTGCCGCTGCTTCTTATAGCACTGAGACTCAATGTGGCCGACCTTGTCGCAGTAGGAGCAGCGAGGACGGCCAACGCCAGATGGAGGGCGGCCACCACCACCGTGGCGCGCACGGAGAGGCAGCGATGTCTTTGAAGCGTGGAGCGATTGGTGTAGCAGTGGACGAGCGGCGAGCACGGAGGAAGTGGCATCGCACCAAAGACCACTCAGCGAGTCTCCTCCAGACGTATGTCGAGACGTGCCTCGGAAGAGTGACACAAGGGTGGCGTGCAAGAAGCTGGGCACGCCTCTGCTTGAACTCAGGACGAGGGCGAGTAAGGAACTCGTAGAGACGCGAAACTCGTGTCGACGCATGGCAGCAACATGAATGAAGCAACGGCCCGGCGGTGCGAAGAGAATCCACCGACGCCGCATGCCAGAACTCTGAGCGTAGAAAGCGTCAACAGTAGCATCACCCTGTTGAAGAGAGTGCTCCTGGCAAACCACGGACAGATAGAGGGCATCTCCAGAGGGTTCGTAGCGCTGACGAAGGTGAGTCCACATCTGGAAAGCCGAAGGGAGCCACAACCTCAGAAGAGAACTGAGACTGGACACTAGCGATGAAGACAACAGCAGCCTGAGCGTTGTCGTCGTACCACTGAGTGTAGGCGGTCAGTCGATCCGTGTAGGAATCCAGAGCCTCTTGGTAGGCAGAGGCAGCCTTATCATCAGTAAGACCAGCAGCCTTGTCAGCTGTCGGGAGCAGCACAACAGGCGTAGGCTCCGTCGGTGGAGTAGGGCAAGGCGAGCAAGTGACATCGCCAGAGAAGACGCCCAGAGACGAAGGCCACGCATGTGGATGCGCATTGAGACACGAAGTCAGTGTAATTAACACCATCGAAGATTACCGGGCAACGAGGGAGGGAAACGGTGCCCATTGGTAGGCGGCGCTGGACGGCGTGGCGACCAAGGCAACGAAGTCTAACTGGTGGCGCTGGACGGCGCGGCGGTTAGAATGACGTTTTTTTTCTTCGCGCGGCTCTCGCCTTACCCTTTTAATGGGCCGGCCCGTTAGCCCCCACGGTCGGCAAAGAAGACCGAAGCCACGGGGGAACTAGGGTTCCCCGCGCGTTCTTGCGGCGGCGGCGCGGCGGCGGCGGGCGCGGCGGCGCCGCGACCGAGCGTTCACCGAGGCTCGGCGACCTAGTTCCTCGGCGGCTCCCTGGCGGCGGCGATAGTAAAGGCGACCTCGGTGGCGGCGGTGGTGGCGGCGTAGGAATACCCAATGGCGACGAGTCGAGCGGCGCCAGCAGCAGCAGATCGGCGACGAATGCCAACGGATGCCTCGGCGAGCGACGGCCTAGACGGCGGGAGAACCTCGGCTTCCGGTGGGTGGCGGCGTCGGCGACGAAGTCGGCGGTCTGCCGCCTGCACTGAAGCGGCGGTGACGAGGTCGGCACCGAGACGACTAGCGGCGACAGCGAGGAGTTGCGGTACTGGAGACGACGAAGCGGTGATTTGGTAGGAGTCGAGTCGCGGCACGAGAGACGACGAGCGGTGACGGTAGAGTCGAGTCGCGGCGGCCTGGAGACGACGGCGGCGGCGGCAGGGAATCGCGGCGATAGTCGAGCTCTGGCGAAAGTCCCGAAGGCCGATCGGAGGCGCTCGGCGACGGCAGAGAGAGCGCAAAGACTTAGCGCGGCGGCGGCGGAGAGGGAGGGTGGCCGGCGGCGGCTAGGGCAGAGGAGGACGAGTTGCGCGTCCGGGAGAGGTAACCCTAATGGGCTCTGATACCATGTTAGGAATAGCAACTTGTATTCTCATGAGGCCAAAGGGCTAGTATAAATAGACAAGTACAGGAGGTGAATATGCAAATAACCCCTCCTAACAATGGGGAATAACATAATTATACATATATCTCTTAACACATAATACTTGTTCAGTCCACACTTTTTTGTTTACCTGTTGTAACTCGTACTACAAGGTATGGAAATCATAGATACAAGCCTTTAGTTTGCTCATTAAACCATGTGGAATTGGAAATGATAGATACAAGCCTTTAGTTTGCTCGTTAAACTACCTGCTATCATTACTACACAAAGGTTCATCACAGACGGTTTCTGAACCGTCTGATTTTATGTATATGTGATAACAGGCGGTTATCACAGACGGTTTTGAGCCATCTGTGATAAGGAATAACACAGACGGTTTTTGGTCGAAGCCGTCTATGAAGGTCTACTATCACAGACGACTACTACAAAAAAACTGTCTGTGATACGTCGTCCATCACAGACGGTTGTATGTATCAACCGTCTGTGATTAGGGACATATCACAAACAGTTAATTAAAAGAACCGTCTGTGATATCCGACATATCACAGATGGTGGTTGGTGGTAGCCATCTGTGATAGTAGGCCTTTACAGACAGTGTATACCACAAAACCATTTGTGATAGTTCGCTCTATACCAAAATATTTTTTGTACTTTTCGGCTAGCCTTAGGAAATACTAGTCATGCCCTCTGAAAACAATATGCAGATAACAGATAGAAACAAATACACAAATACATAGATATATCACAGATACACATATATTAATCACAGATACACATATAGTAATCACAGATACACATACACAGATAAACAAATTTACAGATTGATTATAGATGAATTGTCATAATGTTTCTACAACATGTTTACAAATACATTAAGAAAACATTGTTTCTCACTAAAATTTTTATTTAGTCCCGGCCGAGTGAAACTATCCTTTTGGGTCAATGACCTCCCTCCGTCTTTAAGAAGGTGGCGAGCCGTCCTCGAATTCAGAGAGTTCATTCATTTTGACTGTACTTGAACTGATGTTGATGCTCTTTCGCTAGTAAGAGTAAAGTCGTAAGCATGTATATATATTAATTGATAAGTAGGAAATAATTATTTTGAGATTGACAAACCCTTGGATCCTTGGTTGTCCTGTAGCTACCGCCTGTGATTTCTTGCATATGGCGGCAAACATAGAATCCACATAAGTTACCTTGTAGCTACTGGTGGCACTGTAAAAATAGAATTACATACATAGGTTTTTTTAGCTCGAGGCATCATTACGAAGTGTGATATAGGATTATTGTGTACTAGCGGGTACCGGAAATTGCGTCACATGTTTTAGTGTTGTGCTCCCTTCCACATGTCTCCCTTCTTTGACAATGTACGCGGCGAACGACCTACGTGATTCGAAAAAGTTAGCCTCAGCCATTGCTCACGAAGGGTACATAGAGTTATTTATGGATGAAATGAGTTTACCTGTCGATTAATTGTTGCACAAGTGTGAAGTTGTGGTTGCTCTTGTTTAGGGAATCAAGGTATATTACCTTGTTCCACTTTGGTATAATGACAATTAGAATCCAGTGCCACCTACACATGTATTCCGTCGTAATTCTTAAAACTAAGTTTGTGTTACATATGAAGTACAAAACAATGAGTATAGCAATGAGTGAACCACTTACCCCTGGTTGTGGGGTACAAGTATGTACTCATTGTCACTGTGAGCATGCAATCCCGTTGTTACGTAATCCTCGACGTAGGATGTATCGTCGTTGATGCATTGCTTAGAGACCAAGTGTGAGTCGAGAAAACCGACCGATTCTTTTCTTTTTTGGCTTCTTGGAACATATGTCTATACATAAGCAAGAAGTTCTGGCATTTATCGGTATTACATGAATGTAGATCGTAATTGTACACACTTACAGTGTCCAGCATCTCAAAAGTGAGGCGTAGAGGTTGTAGAGATTGAACAAGTCGTCGAAGCCCACCATAATGAAGCCGGGCTCGTGGAGAAAATACTCCGCCGTGTACTTGGCGGTGAAACCCGAAGGACATTTTGTCCTTGTCGCATTGGTTTGTACCATGTACCACGCATGCAAAAACATGGCACCCATTCCAGTGTTGTCTAAGAGTGTATCCGAGACCAACGACTTTCCTTGCTCGTATGTCCTGCACTTTTGAGGCGCCTTGCTTTTCTTCAATTTGGTCTTGTTGACACGTGTTTATGTGTTCTTCATGGGAGATGAATAGGCACGCTCTTCGTATATGCTCGGTGTGTTCTTCATGGGAGCCAATATGGTGGCCTACCGACGAGGATCAGGTGCATGTGGGACATCAAAGGGAGGGTCGAGAGGCCTTAGGTTGTAGATGGTCGTGTGAATCAGGTGCACGTGGGGCATCGAAGGGAGGGTCGGAGAGGCCTTAGGCTGTAGATGGTCGTGTGGATCAGGTGCACGTGGGGGACATCGAAGGCAGGGTCAAAGAGGCCGTAGGCTGTAGATGGTTGTGTGGGGAGGCCAGCTATTCATGCTGGGTAGATGCCGACACAGAAGGGTCCAGAGATGTACATTACCTAGATGTCGTCGATAGGTAATTGGACGTCGCTATGTTTAGAAAGTGACGTGGACATGCAGCTACTCCGACGTTGAGGGGGACTGGCTCTCAAAATAACGGGGGTGGCTTGCGATTGGTTGAGGATTTGATTCATTTGTTCCATTTTTTGCTGCAATGATGTTCGGCACGAATCTCCTCTTTCAACCGTTCCCCACGCTCGGTCTTGGATCTCTTCCCACTCCTATACACCTCGGAGTCGTGTGAGAATCTCTGTCTTCAAGGTATGTAAACCCCGAGGTCTCACGTGCGACCTGGGCGCTCCCTGTTTTCTAGGGCCGTGGATAGTATATCCTTTTTCCTGACGGCTTCGAAGGAGCTTTGGGAAGATTCGGTAGTCAATGTTTGTTGCAAGAGGTCATCATGTTATTTTAGACTTTATGAAGTTATGGACTTATTAACAACTAAGTAGTTCGACATATCTTACCAGACATTGGGACACTTTGTCGTCTGCTGGGTTTGTGATAACCTCGCTTTTAACCAGTTTCAGGCGCGCTCGTCTGTGATCGTAGCAAATGGCGGGGAGGCCTCCCACCAGATTGCGTCCTCGTCCTCCCTCGTCCATTGCGGGATTTTACCCGCGTACCTAGCGGTGCCGAGTCTGTGGAGGTGAGTGTTTTGTGTCTGCATAACCTTGTGCGCCGCACTTTGCTCTTAAAGTTCGGCCGTCATCTTCATCTGCACCAAGGCATATTATGTATCCCGCGACACGAATGGATACTTCGTGAAGGGCGTTCGATCCTTGTTCACGTACTCCGTGACAAGTGTGCTCTTGAAGGTCTTCCGCACTTTTCCCACTGCGAGCAACGCGTACTGTCGCACGAGTCCCTGGACTTTTGCTGGGATCTCGAACGACCTTGAAATTTCAGCCTACAGCTGCCCTTTCTCTTCGTCCGACAGAGACTTCCAACTTGGTGTGGTAATGGGGACCCGTTCCTTTCCAACTATCCCGCAGGTTGTCCGAAATGCTGCCGCTGCTTTTGTGAGGATGCAGAGGGACCCCAACGGTAGTGACCTCTGTGATGGTCATTCGGCCCTCGGGCCTTTTCGATATTCCTCTGCCATCTTGCTTACGTACCATCTTCATCGGAGCGCCAGACGCATTCAGCGACATCGATGACGACAACGAAGACTATGCGGATGCCATCTCGCTTACTTGCTATCTATGGAAACTTTTCAGCAAAAGACAAGAAATTCAAAACCACCTTTTCAACAAAAGACAAAAGAAATTCCAAGTCTCACTAGTCAAGGCCAAATCAATTCAAAACCACCTAGCAGAAGTCACTAGTATGCCAAATCAATTCAAAACCACCTAATAGATTGACTCAATGGTATCACTGTAATACTAACAAATAAAAAAATCAGTCCTTCAATAATCAATGATATTACTGCAAGATTAACAAATCAGTACTGCAACAATAAATGATATTACTGCAAGATTAACAATCAATATTGCATCAATCAATGAAATTACTGCAAGTACTCAATGATATTACCGCAAGTACTCACAGTAGAGAGCTGTTGAAGATTAATTGATCTAACAAAAGTAATACAACAACAGACTGTTAGTAACAAAATGATACAAGATAATGACATAAATTAGCTCAAAACCTAGCTTATGACTCTAAATTGTCACACTAATCTCATTATGACCAACAATCCTCACTAAGCAATATAAATCCCACAATCTATTATGCAAAGTCACCGAATACAAGTGCTAATATAAATCAAAGAGATATATAAGCTGAAATTTCATTAGTATGGCACACTAAGCACAATAGATATTTAAAGTTGACGAATGCTCACTAAACTGATGGCACTCAAAGCCACCAAGAAGTCAAGTCAAGACAAGTCACAGTGGAGAGAGCGGTTATTACCTTCACAGTGGAGAGAGCAGGGGGCGCGGGGAAGAGGATGCCGTGGGAAGGAGGCCGGCAGAGGGAGGACGCCAGCGTTGGGAGGAGGACGGCGGCATAGGGGGCCGGCGGAGGCGACGACGGGGACTGCGGGATGCGCGACCGCGACAAGGGATTTGGGCGGGAAGTAAGGGCGCTGGGGAGGGGGACGAGCGAGTGAGGAGAAAAGGCGCAAACCCTAGCTGGGCCCTATTAATAAAGGGATATCACATACGGTTCTATTAAACAATTGTCTGTGATATTACAGAACCGTCTGTGATAAGTATCACAAACGGTTCCATAATATAACTGTCCATGATATGCGACCATATCACAGACGGTTCTATCTTAAAGAATAGTTTGTGATATGCGACTATATCACAAACGGTTGTATTTTAAAACCGTCTATGTTTGGAGCATATTATCATGTTTACATGACATGAAGACATTACATATTTATGTCATTTTTGTCATTTAAATGCTGCTGAAAATATACTTTAACTATGATTATTACTGCTGAAATTATATATGAATATTTGCTAAAACCGCTAATTTTACGACAAGTAGTTCAACACCTGTGCAAAGAACTTGGCGTACTCATGCCTAATCCTACAATCGTCGCTGCAGAAGACGACGTTGTCGCCCACCTTCTGTCACACTGCAACCGGTGCTCGTGCACCGATGGGCGTCCTCCGGCAGCGCCAACACCCGGCTCTGCAGCCTAGCTATCTTCTTCCACGTCGCCTCCCGGACCGCGTCCGCAGCGAGCCTCTGGCACCGCCTGCACTTCCGGTTAGTCCTCTTGGCCATCTCGCACCCGCCGCCGGCCGGTCCACCCTCGACTTGGCTGATTTAGTGTTTCACAACGTCGCGCGCCTCGCCGACCGTGTAGAGGAGGCGGCCGAGCACGTAGACCGCGGCCTTGTGGCCGGCGATGGCCACCCGATCGAGGCACACGAGGCCGCGCTGCATATCCTAGTGCGCAAAGACAAGCGTGAAGCTGACGATGAAGCAGGCCTCTGGGTTGCCGACGCCGGCCAGGTGGTTGACAACAGCGAGGTAGCGCTCGTTGTCCAGCCACTTCATCACCTTCTCCCGCTTCAACGCCACACGCGTCCCCACGACGCGCTCTTTGGAAGCCTTGTACATGGCCTTGCAACTCCAATATACGTACATAATTCAAGACATCAGAATCTTAATACACGAATTACTCCATAAGAGAAAATTAAAAGGTCAAATTAAAGGTGTTGCTTTTAGTCAGATTAGTGACATGTTTCTCTAAAAAATAATATAAAAAACAGTAACATGTATGCATGCATGGATTGGTTGTCGTCACAAACAGTAGTACATATTTTTGTAGGTATATAAATACGTACATTGCTCCTAGGCTGCAGAGGTCAGCCATGGGCTGAGGAGAGCTCACGGCCACGAGGCCAACGATGTAGACGACGAAATCATGAGGAAGAGGATCGTCGACCTCCTCGCCTTGGTCCTCGCCGTCATGCTCCGCGTGTTCACCATGGCGCGCGACGGCACTTCAATACCGTGCGTGCTTACCTTGGCGCGTGATGATCATTCTTATAAAACAAGGAAGAGGCGAAGACGTATTGTAACGTCGGCGCGCGAGACGAAAAGACGCATCGTAACGTTGGCTCGCGAGACGAATAGACGCATCGCGTGGGAGTCGAAGAATTGAACATATCACAGACTTCCAACCACAAACCGTCTGTGATACAAAATTATCACAGACTGTTCTTGTTAAGAACCGCTTGTGATGTCTGCAATTATCACAGACGGTTCTTAACAAGAACCGAACCATCTGTGATAATTATATATCACAGACGGTTCTAGCCATCGCTAGTAACCCTTTTTGTAGTAGTGTATTTTCATGTGCATATTCCGAAACTTTAGGGTAATCTAGCATATTGTTTTGGATTGTTATTGCTTGAAAGCTTGGGTTTAGCAACTTCTCATAAGTACATGTTCCAAAACTTGATGCAGTTAGGAAACAATGTGACTATTGAACATTTGAATTTGATATGATGTTATGGACCATACGTCATGTGCATTTTAACACCTTAATGCTGCTCGGAGTTTGTGAGGAGGAAAGAATGGGTGGATTTTTAGTTACTCTCACTCGTCCTTTGACCTTCAAGTTATAGTTATTGTTAGCCTATTATATCCATTTGGTAGGGAAAACTAGATGAAGCTGAGAAGTTCTTTAAGGCAGCCCTACATGAAGCTAAAGAAGGATTTGGACTTAGGGATCCACATGTTGCATCGGCACTGAACAACCTGGTAATTGTTACGAGTACTGACTATTAACTGAAGTTTGAAATACATTCTGTTTTTACCTCTCTATTGAATGAAAATGCATTACTCATTTAAGTTCATAAGCTAGATTGTGAGTTTTACATATTCTTGTTCACTTACCTGGTAAACTCACCTATATTTATCGTTAATCTCGTACCATTATACGCATAATTATGTCTATTTTTGTAATAGTTAAACAGCAGATAAGGCTGCATACCACATAAGCCCTCAGAGGTGTGGTGACTTCTTACTGCTATATATAACACGGCCGCCAATTGAACTGAATAGTCAAGGTGAACTAAAGCACTCTTTCTTGATAGTTTATATGTTTTAGAATTCAAAATACTTGTGAATTATTGTGAAGTCCAATCTTGTGTTCAATCATATGAAGTCCATTACAACAGTAACTTCTTAAGCCCCCTCAATCACTGCACAACTTTATTGACCCGAATTATCGGCATTTTGTCCCAAATCCACCATATACCACTGTATTCTCCCAGTATGTTAAGTTGTATGGGTTGTCATCGGGCACACTAGCACACAGATGGTTTTATCTGTGAATTTAACTTGGTCACGTCACGTCTTTCATAATACCTCTCTTAGCACTAGTTTTGCATGAAACAACATTAATTTTTTGTCCCTTTTTTAATATTATCTTAAGTTGTGCAGGCAGAGTTTTATAGGTTAAGAAGAGAGTATCAGAAAGCTGAACTGCTATATCTGGAAGCAATTGAAATCCTGGAGGAATCATTTGGACCTGATGATATAAGGTACGTTAAGTTACAGACTTGATTTTGTTCTGCATTATTGTTCAGCAACATCTGTTTCATTTCATTTTATAAAAGGAATGAAAAAAAGCTATATCTCAGGGGTGCAAGGGCTAGGGGTTAGGGGTGAGTTGGAGTGCAGAGAGAGCAATACATAGGCGGCACAGTATTTGTTTGATTCCCATTGTGTGTGTTATGCGGCCCACCTGCTCGGTGTGTAACATTATTTTATTGTTACAGGGTTGGAACAGCTTTGCGTAATCTTGGACAATGCTATCATATTCAACGCAGATTTGATCAAGCTCAGACATGTTATGAGGTACCTTTTGTTACCTCACGAGTCTTTTCTAATTTGTTCAGTTTTTATGTATTTGTAATTGTGTTGTTATATACAATTTGAAATTTATGTGAAATATCTGTATGGAATGAATATATCAGAGCAGCACCACTTTCTGTTGGGATATAGTTTTTCTATCCTGTTGGGAGCAATGGTGGGGCCATTTTTTGAATAATATTTGCAAACCTGAATAATGTGCAGTTGTGCACCATCTCATTCTGACTTGTATATTTTATAAACATTTCTCTAGATCCGGCAAAATCATACATATAAATTAAAGAATATTCATTTTATGCTGGATGAAAGCATTAGCACAATGGTCATTTTATATCATCCCGTAATAATTCACTGGTTTGAGCTTCTCTACTTATTTGTGCTGTTCTCCTTCTGACTGTGTGCAATGTTACTTACTTAGGATTTCATAGTACATAACTACAATACAGGAGCTGTCAATATATAGATGACTACATGGGCCACATGGGCCCTATAGTATATGGGCCTTAATATACTTAACACCCCCCTTCAAACTCAAGGTGGAAGCGGAGGTTCTGAAGCATTGAGTTTGAGCAAGTGAAGCCGATGTTGCTCTCGAGTTTGTGCTTTAGTGAAAAAATCTGCCACCTGCAGTTCTGAGGGCACATACTGAAGAGCAATTGTTTTCTAATGACAATGAGACCGAGTAAAGAAAGCATCAACGCCAATATGCTTTGTAAGTTCATGTTTCACAGGATCATTGGCAATCTGTATGGCTCCAGTATTGTCACATAGAAGAGGTGTAGGAGAATCACAAGAAATACCAAAATCTGCTAACAACCATCGAAGCCATACAATCTCTGAAGTGGTAGTGGCAAGTGCTCGAAGTTCTGCCTCTGTACTAGAACGAGATACAGCCGCCTGCTTCTTAGACTTCCATGCAAGAGGAGAAGAACCAAGAAGAATGCAATAACCTGTGATAGAACGACGATCTGTTTGATCACTCGCCAAGGTGGAATCCGAGTAAGCATAAAGTCAAGCGGACTCTCACGAGCATAGAACAAACACCGAGAGGATGTCCCCTTAAGTACTTGTAGTACACGAAGCAAATGGCCAAAATGAATGGATGTAGGAGCACTCACAAACCGACTCGAATATGAATCGCATGAGCAATATCGTCTAGTAATGATGAGATAAACAAGGTCGCCCACAATATGCCGATATCGAGAAGGATCCTCAAGAGGTGTACCATCGGTAGAGGCGAAGTTGTAAATGAAGATCCATAGGTGTCGCAGCCGTTCGACTATCTGTAATGTCAGAACGAGCAAGAAGGTCTTGTATGTATTTGGACTGAGAGATAGTAGCCTTTTTCAGAATGCAACACCTCAATTCCTAAGAAATAACTGAGAGGACCCAAATCGACATCCGAAATTGCTCACCAAGTTGCTTCTTCACATGAGAAATGTGTTCCACATCATCTCCGTAATCAACATATCATCAACATACGTAAGAAGCAAAGTCGTCCATGTGGAGAGATATGAATAAATAGAGCAGGGTCATGATCACTAGGCGAAAACCCAGCAGCCTGTATCACAGATACAAAGCGCTCAAACCAAGCACGAGGAGCTTGTTTAAGACCATATAGAGCACGACGAAGACGACAAACATGACCAGGAGGAGCATCCACCTGGGGTTGGTTGCATATAAACTTCTTCATGCAAATCTCCATGAAGAAAAGCATTTTTAACATCCATTTGAGAGATAGTCCAAGAAGAAGTAGCAGCCACTGCAATAAGAGTACGAACAGTAGTCATACGAGCAACTGGTGCAAAGGTCTCATCATAATCGCGACCATGAGTTTGCTGAAAGCCTCTAGCAACAAGGCGAGCTTTATATCTCTCAACAGAACCATCAGACTTGGTCTTAATTTTGAAAACCCATTTAGATGTAATAGGTAATCGCATGTGACGGTAATGGAACAAGATCCCAAGTGCTCAGACGATCAAGGGCAGCAAGCTCCTCAGACATAGCAAGCTGCCATTCCGGAATATTAGAAGCTTCCTGGTAAGTGGATGGCTCATCAACAACGGCATTCACACGAGGAAAACCATACTTGTCAGCCTGACCAATAGTAGTACGGTCTCGTAGATTATATCTTGGACCAACCTGTAACTCATCAGCAACAATATCATTAGGAGCATCAACAGCGGTCGTATCAGGACTGGCCGTGGTGGTAGAGCTAGATGGAGGCGCTGTGGGGTTTTTGGGACGACGATGGAAAACACGTGTGATAGGTGGTTTAGAATGAAAAGGAGATGGTGCAGAAGGTGTAGTTTCATGTGAAGGTGGCGTGATGGAAATAGAAGGAGCAGGAATGGGTGTAATATATGGGGAAGGTGTAGTGACATCATTATTGGGTGAAATAGGAGGAAGACACAAGAACGATATGGGTTCTGTGGGAGAATATGAGGGCTGAGTAGAGGGATTATAAAAGAAAGGACGGTCCTCAACAAAGGTCACATCACGAGAGATACGTATGCGACGAGAGGAAGGGTCATAACACCGATATCCTTTATGCTCAGGACTGTACCCCAGAAAAACACACTCAACAGATTGTGCAGTCAACTTAGTTCGCTCACGAGGTGCAAGCAAAACATAGCAAGTACATCCAAAACTTCGGAGATGATCATAGCCGGGAGAGGTACCAAAAGGACTTCACCAGACTTTTGCGACAGTTTGGAAGAGGGTTGTCTATTGATGAGATAGACAAGCAGAGAAACAACTTCACCCCAAAAATGAGAAGGAACAAAAGATGAAATCAAAAGTGTACGAAAGGTCTCTATAAGATGGCGATGTTTGCGTTCAAAGAACACCATTTTGAGCATGAGCGCCAGGACAAGAAAGCTGAGCAAGCGTGCCCTCAGAGGACAAAAACTGGCGAAAAACATCAGATAAATACTCACCACCAGAGTCAGAGCGAAAAACTCTAATAGGAGTAGAAAATTGTGTGTGAACCATGCGAACAAAAGACTGGTAAATGGAACACAATTGAGATCGATATTTCATGAAATAAATCCATGTATATCGAGAATGATCATCAATAAAAATAACATAATACTTGTGACCACCCTTTGTAGCAAAAGGTGCAGGACCCCATACATCTGAATGGATAAGATCAAAAGGTCTAGCTGAATGAGAAACACTAGATGAATATGGTAGTTGTATTTGTTTTCCAAGTTTGCAACCCTTACAATGAAAACTAGACTCAATAGGTGTATGACCTAAACAACCTTTATTTATTAATGTGGACAACCGGGACCCACAAAGATGACCAAGACGATGATGCCACTGAGCGAAGGAAGAGGCGGAAGACGAAGCAGCGGATGACACACGAGCTGGAGACTCAATGGAAGAAGGAAGACGCAAGGTGTCTAGGATGTAGAGGCTAGGAGCACCTTTACGGCGATGGCCAGTCCCAATCACTTTCCCGCTTCGACGGTCCTGAATAAAACAAGATGAGTCATCAAATCCAACAAAACAATTTTGGTCGGTAACTTGACCAACCGAAAGAAGATTCATGGACAACTGAGGTACAAAAGAAACATTAGGTATAGAAAAATGAGGATTGCAAAGTGAACCCTGATGAGTGATATGACAAGATGTACCATCAGCTGTCTGAACAGATGTTCCATCGATGGCCAAACAAGCGACCAAGCTGGGGCGATCGGATGTCACGTGAAAAGAAGCTCTGAATCAAGCACCCAAGGCGGCGAAGGAGCGATAGAGAAACAAAGAAGACAGATGACATCGAACCTCTAGGAGTGGAACCAATACCACGACCACGAGCAGCACGACGTGCACGATAGTCAGCCAACTTCTCTGGATAATGAGAAAAACAATTCTCTGGAAGATGACCAGACTTGCCACAATGCTTACAGTGCACTGAAGAGGAACTTTTTGGTGCACTAGTCCTCTGAGAAGTCGCCAACACACTATGAGACACAAATGCGTAAGAAGACATAGACTTGAGGCGTGTTTCTTCCGCAAGTAAATCGATAATGCCTGTGCCATGGTGAGAACGGAAGAATTGTGAAGCAATCGTATGCGAATGGAATCATACTCGGCCGGACCCCATGACAAATCTGTAAGTAAAAACTTTTCAATAAACTTATGTGCTTTGGACATGAGGCAATCAGACACTCGTGTATCATGGAAGTCGAGATCCCATCGACGATCAAAAGCAGTAGTACTCATCAATGGACATATCATTCTGCTCAATCACATGAGTTTGATGCATGAGATTATGCAAAAGAGCGCCACTATCCTGAACATAGCGCTCCTTCAAGTTGCTCCATATGCCCTTAGCTGTTTTGAACTTAGAAAGACTCATAATCATGGATTGCTTAGTACTATTGACCATGGCAGCCATCACTTTCCCATCATTAATATGCCATTCTTTTCTCGCAGCGGAAAGATTACTACCATCATCCTTAATCACAGGTGGAGGTTCAGTTAAATGAAAGAGTAAACCATAGCCCCTCAATGCAGTCTCTACACAAAAAGCCCACTCTGGATAATTCTGACCATCTAGGGTGAGATTGATAACTATTGCATTTATCTGAGACATGTTGAGAAGTGCTAGAACTTGAGCAACAGCAGTAGCTGAACAGCAGAACAGAAACAGCAGAAACGGTTACCAAAGAGAGTCTTCCCTTGTGATGCAATTGCTCCAGCACGGAAAGATGGAGGCAGACGAGGCGATGCCCAAGAAGAAGGCGGCGAGGCAGAGACAACGAAGCGTCAGAGGCGTCTGAAGCGGGCGAGACAATGAGCGTCGAACCCCAAAGAAGAAGAGCGTCTTGTCCGACGAAGGAGCGGCACGGACCCAGATCGACGGCGGCCCGAATAAGCGGCGGCGGCGAGGCCCGATCCAAAGAGAGATCCATTCGACGAGACAACGCAGAGGCGGCGGCGGATTCGACGAGACGACAGACAGAGCGGCGAGTGGCGGCGGATCGACGCGCATTCGACGAGCGCTCTCAGCGGCGCCGATCCGACGAAGAAACCGCGAGTCGCGGCGCCGATCCGACGATGATTCGACCGGCGGGGACGGGCGACGAGACGAAGCCCGCGACGGACGTTGGGGAGATGCGACCGGCGGGGACGGGCGACGAGACGAAGAGCTGGCGACGGGTTTGACGGGAGCCGACTGGCTAGCCGAGACGGGCGGACGGAAGACGAAAGATAGATTTGGATCGTGGAAGGAGGACTAAAATAATCCTAACCTAACCCTAATCCATGGCTCTGATACCATGTTACTTACTTAGGATTTCAGAGTACATAACTACAATACAAGAGCTGTCAATATATAGATGACTACATGGGCCACATGGGCCCTATAGTATATGGGCCTTAATATACTTAACATGCAACATAAAGACTAAAGAGATTGCTTGTGGAACAATATTTTACAATAAAAACTTGAAAGAAAAAAAACCATGTTAAGCCGTTGTAATTCTCAATATAATTATTGCTGGTATTGCATCAACTTTATCTATGATTTATGCATGTGTTCTTCAGTTTAAACTTGCTTCTTATACCTTTTTATGTTTTCCACTGTTTCTTTTTGCAGCGTGCTTTGAAGGTACTGTAAGTTAATTCTTCAGCCTCCTTTTTCTTTCCATGTTTGAAATTCATTCATGCTTTCTATTTCATTATGTGTCATCTATGCAGCTAATATTAATCACATTAACAACAATTGAGATAAGCAGTACAGTAGTACACTATTTTATTTGGCAATGCACATCATTGTCTTTGTCTGTTATTGACCCATGGCATGTAAGCAGATTAAACGACAAGCCATCAGATAAATATAGTGTTATTTGTATATGACCCATTGGACAAAGCACTAACAAGATATATGCTTGTAAAGCGACAATATGTAGATGAGCAATTCTTCCAACTCACTGTTGAAGCTTGGCAAGACCTGTTAGAATAGAAGTCCTTATCTGTATATGGCATACCCCCTTGTACTCCCTATATATATTGTCTATTGGGCCTTTTGAATAGATATACAATATTCATAACATGGTATCAGAGCTAGGTCCTAACCTAGCTCGTTCCCTTCCGCCGCCGCCGCCGTCCCCGCAAGAGAAAAAAGAAAGAAAAAAAAAACAGTAGATTGATCTAACCGTCGTGCCGTCTAGCACCGCCTGTTAGACTTCGTTGCCAAGCATCAGTGTATCTTGTGCATGAATAAAACCTTTTGCTATTATTCCATGTGAATACTGTATTAATGTTTCATCCAAGAAGAGCTACTCTAGTGGCCTTTTCCCTCTTGTATAATCCTCTGATGAGTTTAGTTTTCTTTGAGCCATCTAATATCTGTTATTGATACATATCAGTCACTGATCTGACTAGAATTACATGTGCTAATGCACAGAAATAGTATATTTTACTAATTTTTTATGGGTAAGGTAATTTTAGTTTTCTAATTCTAACATTCATTGGTTTTAATTGTCATCGTGTAGATAGAAGGACGTGTTCTGGGGCTTGGTCACCCAGATTATGCAAATACAATGTACCTTCTTGCCAAGGTACAAATCCTCTTTTGCTGTTTAAGTTACTGTTCTATATTCTCTTTTATTTTCGAGTAATTTTTTAATGTTATCTTTCTTACTCCAGTCTTATAACCAGGGTTCTACTGCAGTACTGCACTTTAGTTTTATAAGTTACTGTTCTACACTCTTCATTCATTTTTCTTGTCAGTATTATTTTTATGTTAGCTTTCTTACTCCTAAAATATTTTTTTGTCAACCTATTTATGTCTTGTGCAGCCCATTAGGGGCCCATGTGATGGCGCACAAGGAGCAGCAGCCGCACCCTTATGAATATTTGTCATCTTGATTAGCAAGTTATTAGCTTTAGTATTTGGAGTGTTATCTTGAGAAGTTGGAAGGTTTAGATTGAGGTGGGTGATTCTATATAAAGCACGGCTGTTATGTGCCGGAATTACTATTCACATGCGTGAACAGTACTAGTTGTCATGGGGACTACTGTTCACGCATCAGCAGTACGCGTGGTAGTATAGCGCCGCGCACTGTTCGCACCGGGCCCACAGGTGCATTAGTAGTTAGAAAATAGAGATAGAATAGTTAGTTTCCTTATTAGTTGGGTTTACTTGCTTAGAGATGTATTCTATCTAATAGAGATAAGTTTCCTTAGAAATAGAGATTGTTTCTTAGAGGTCAAGTAGGGTCGTCCCTATAAAAGGGATAGCTTGTATCCATTATGAAGCAAGCAAGAAGAATAAAGAAACAATAATTCATCCTCGTCTATGTCTATCTTCCTCCTCTAAAGTCCCTTCTCCTTCAAGCCGTCGCCGCTCGTCCTTCTTCCTGGCGGTGTTTAGCCCGTAATAATCTAAGATCATTACATTTGGTATCAGAGCCAACTGTTTGCATTGATCATGTCAAGCAATGGCAGTTCCGACCCTTAGGACACGGCCTCGTTGTTCGCTCAGCTCATCGCTCGGTTCGACGCCATGCTCCTAACGATTAACAACCACGGCGCTCAGCTCGTCACCATCAACAACCGATTGGAAGACCATAACGCGCGATTGGTGCGCGTGGAGATGATCAAGGTGGGCAAATCAGGGACCATCACACCAAGCGACGGCTTGCTCGGCGTAGCCCTCGCAACGATCATTGCCGCACCGGGCGATGGTTTACTCGGTGCAGCCCCCACGACAGTCGCCGCCATACTAGGAGATGGCTTGTTCGGCGCAGGCCCTACGGCAGAGTTTTCCCATAACGGCGACAACAGCCCAACAAAGCGGCGGCTGTGTCTGCCGTGTCGGCGGCGGAGCTCCAAGGCGAGGCGCGACTCATCAGGCTAAGGCGGTGGAGCACCAAGGTGCGACGGCGGCATTGCAGCCTGGAGCCCTAGCAGCTGCAGAACCATCTAAGGGAACGCTGGAGTTTCCCATGGTGAAACCCTATCAAAGAGTAGGTTGGCACTTGTGCTTGTATGATGGGCCGCATCAACAGTCGGGCTTCCACTTCAAGCGTATAGAGACTGCAGTCTTCGAGGTATCGACATACTCTAGCATGACAATGAGCCAGAAGCGCTATACTTCGTTGATGTGAGGTTTCCAAGGGTTGCAGCCATGCCGCCGCCACAGCTCGAGGACTGTCAAGTGTTAAGAGTATTGTATATTCTACATTTCTCTCTCTTAGCCCATGTGGCCCTTGTAGCCCATGAGGCCCATGTATCTTCTATATATATCTCCTTCATCAATGAATAACATGAACAGTTGTGAATAGAAAACCCTAGCTTTCATTATTTTAACATGGTATCAGAGCACAGTTTATCCAAACCCTAATCCTAACCCTAATCCTATCACGCTTCTACGCGCCATGGCCGGAGAGCAGCGCGCCGTCTTCATCATCGCGTCTTCATCATGTTCGGAGACGACGCCGCCCGTCTTCATCATCGCGTGTCCATCATCGCGTGAAAGACGACGCCGCCGCCTTTTCCTCTTCGTCACCGCAGTCTTGGTCCGGGTCTTAAGTCCTTCCGCCCGGAGCCCCCGCCTGGAGATCTTCTGCCTCATCTTCACCGCATTCATCTTCGTCGCCGCACCATCTCCATCGCCCGCGCCTCCATCGCCGCCGCTGAGCATCTCCATCGCCCGGGTCTTCACCGCAGCCATCGCCCGGGTCTTCATCGCCTGGAGAGTCCTTCCGCCCGGAGCCTCTGCACCGAGATCGGGTCTTCGCGCCGAGTCCTTCCGCCGAGCCCGCGCTGAGAGTCCTTCCGCCGAGCCCCGCACGGAGGTCTTACGCCTCTTCGCGCCCGCCCGCTGGAGATCTTCACCGCCCGGAGCCTCTGGTAGTCTGCTTCACTTTTGGTAGTTTGCTTCTTGGCACTGCTCCAGCACCGAGATCCAGCCTTGGTATCCAGCACCGAGAGGTGCTCTGCCTCTTTAGTACTGTTGATCAGTACTACTTCTGCTGATCTGCTACTATTGCTACTGTGATTGGTATTGTTGTGTGGTATGGCTAAGTCCGACTCGATGTTTGGGGGCAGTTCATCTCTAGTGTTTACAGATATCAAGCTTGATGGGTTGAATTACCGAGCATGGGCCTTCTCAGTCAAGACTACTCTTAGGGGTTATGGTTTGGCCTCTCATTTGACTGATGATCCTCCTGATCCGAAGACCGTTGATGCTGAGTGTTTAAAGGCTTGGCATAAAGAAGATGATCGTGTCATGGCCAGGAATTGTCTTTGAGTGTTGATGTTTCTCTGCGGATGAGTCTTGAGTACCATACTTGACCAAACAAATGTGGACATACTTTGAGAAGAGATATGTTGATCCAATGGAGCTCTTCGCTTCACATTGCTCAAGAACATTCATAGTCTTGGCAGAGCTGATGATCGGTCGGTGGAGGAATATTACGGTGCTTTCACTCACATCACGGGTCCTCTAGAGTCTATGACAGAAAAATTCTTTTTACTGTCGGTCTTGTCTTTGCTAAAGATGAGTATGCTCGTGACGCTCATGTATCAGTTTGTGATGGGGCTTCGATCGGAGTTTGAGCCTGTTCGTACTCAATTGCTCAACTATCCTACTCCACCGACTTTGACTGCGGCGCTCTCTAGTTTGATTGCGAAGAGAGGCGTCTTCATTCTCTTATGCTGTCTCAGATCCTCACCACATCTTGCTACGAGTCTCTCACAGTGATGCGGATCTACAGGCGACACCCACAGAGTGTTGGTTTGTTCCCATTGCAAGAGGATGGTCATCATGTTGACAAATGTTTCAAGTTACATCCAGATCGACTTATTGCCTATCGTGCTAGAAGCGACCATTTGGCCGTCGTCGTGGAGCACCTCTTTGGGCCTTCCAGAGCACTCTCATCGATCCCATGGCGACACATCCACATCTCGTGACTTACGGATCGATTATGCGCTATGACATCGCTTGCACCTTCGCTTCTAGTCTTTGCTCATCCTTGGATTACGGATTCAGTGCTTCGTTTCATGTCACATCGGACGGCGACTCGACTTGTTGCTCGTAGGCCCTTGGTGATGCATCCTATGTTCACACTAGCGATGGTACACCTTGCCCTATTACCCATCGGGCATTCTCTCTACATCTTGCTTCTCTGTTCTGATGTGTCTTTTGTTCCTCGGCTATCTATGAATCTTCTATCTGTTGGTCAACTAAGCGATATGAACTATTTCATTGGATTTGATGATTCTTCTTGTTTCATTCGGGATCGTCGAGCGGAAGAGTGATTAGTTACGGCCATCGCCGTAGAGGCTCTCCCGATCTCTATGTCTTGGACATCTTACATCTTCCTTCTACCAAGATGCGTCGAAGGCCTTGGTGTCTTCGCTATGTCTTCATCTCGATCTCTGTTGGGTCTTACTTGACAAGTGGCATCATCGACTTGGTCATCTTTGTGGAGCTCGCCTCACACTTTAGTTCACCAGGGTTCCTTAGGTCATGTCCTTTGTTGAGTCTAGTTTTCATTATCTTGGTTGTAAGTTGGGAAAACAACTACAACTTCCATATCGATAGTACCTCTCGGTCTTGATCTTTTGATTTGGTGCATTCGGATGTATGGGGTCCATCTCCTTTTGCTTGAAGGGTGGTCATAGTTATTATGTCATATTTGTTGATGATCACTCTCGATATACTTGGATCTATTTTAAGAAACATCGTTCTCGTTGATTTCCATTTATCGATCTTTTGCTAAGATGGTTCATACACGTTTTCTTCTTCCATTCGTGTTTTCCGTTCGACTGCGGAGGCGAGTATCTTTCCTCGACCTTTCGCTCTTTCTTCCGAGGTACTCTTCCTCGGCTCGTGTCCCGGTGCACATGCTCGAGAATGGTGTTCTTGAGCGCAAACACCGTCACATCATCGAGGCCTGCCGCGCTCTTCTCATTTCCTCCTTTGTCCCTCTCATGCAGGGGAAGCGGTCTCTACTGATCTATCTTATTAACCGTCACCTCTTCTAAACTTGAGGCAAGTGTCTGGTGAGGTCTGTCTGAGCACCGCTCACTATTCTCATCTTCGCGTTTTTGGTTGTATCTGCTATGTCCTTCTAGCACCTCGTGGCGCACAAAGCCGAGCCCTCGATCGATTGAGTGTGTTTTTCTAGGTTCTGATCCACGAGCATAAGGGTTATCGTTGCTATGATCCCTCAGCACGTCGCATTCGCATCTCTCGTGATGTGACTTTTGATGAGGGACGTCCTTTCTTTCATCATTCTTCTCCACATCCCACTTCTTCTTCCACAGATTCCACTTCCTTTTTGTGTCTACCTCCCATTCATTCTCCAGATACACCTTCTCCACCAGTTTCACCTTCTCGTGTACCTTCTCCACCAGCTCCACCAGTTTCTAACACTTCCACTCTTCCCTTCCACTATAGTCGTCGACAGAGAGTTCCTTCTGATACTCTGTCCCCCTCTCCTCAGCCTGATCCTCCGGCCAGTACCATCGACTCTGACGATCGTTCTACTACATCACGATATGCCCTACGTGATCGTTCTTCTATTCAGGCACCAGAGAGATGGGGTTTTCGTCTTGAGTCGCGATGGTAGCCGAGTACCTATCAGGAGGCTGTCAGTGTACCTGAGTGGCAGTTGGCTATGACAGAGGAGCTCACAGCATTAGAGTGCACGGGCACTTGGGAACTTGTTCCGCTACCGTCTGGAGCTGTTCCTATCACTTGCAAGTGGGTGTACAAAATAAAGAACAAATCAGATGGGTCAGTAGAGCGATACAAGGCTCGTCTTGTTGCAAGAGGTTTTCAGCAGGCTTATGGTCGAGATTATGATGAGACTTTTGCTCCAGTTGCTCATATGACCACAGTCCGTACTTTTATTGCAGTTGCAGCAATACGCACATGGACTATATCTCAGATGGATGTCAAGAATGCTTTTCTTCACGGTGACCTACATGAGGAGGTCTATATGCAGCCACCCCCAGGAGTTGAGGCTCCTACAGGCTATGTTTGTCGCCTTAGGCGTGCTCTATATGGTCTCAAGCAGGCTCCTCGCGCTTGGTTCGAGCTGCTGGTTTCATTTCGAGTGAGCATGACCCTGCTCTATTTGTTCACACTTCTCAGCGAGGTCGTACTTTGCTTCTTCTGTATGTAGATGATATGTTGATCACGGGAGATGACATGGACCACGTGGTTTTTGTCAAGAAGAAATTGATGAGGCCCATGTATCTTCTATATATATCTCCTTCATCAATGAATAACATGAGCGGAGAAGTTGTTATGTTAACATCAAGGAGCGGAGAAGTTGTTATGTGCTGGAATTACTATTCACGTGCATGAACAGTACTAGTTATCATGGGTTGGGCTACTGTTCATGTGTAAACAGTACATATGGTACTGTAGCACCACACGCTATTTACGCCGGGCCCACAAGTGCATTAGTAGTTAGGAAATAGAGATAGAATAGTTAGTTTCCTTATTAGTTGGGTTTACTTTCTTAGAGATATATTCTAACTAATAAAGGTAAGTTTCCTTAGAAATAGAGATTGTTTCTTAGAGATCAAGTCGGGTCGTCCCTATAAAAAAGATAGCATGTATCCATTATAAAGCATGCAAGAAGAACAAAGAAATAATAGTTCATCCCCGTCTATGTCTATCTTCCTCCTCTAAAGTCCCTTCTCCTTCAAGTCGTCGCTGTCTGGCCTTCTTCCTGGCGGTGTTTACCCCGTAATGATCTAAGATCATTACAACGGCATTGTCATCCTTGTGGCATTAAGCAAAGCTGAGTAAACCAAGCCCCTCAAGTATTTGAGTCCCTGGCTCCCTGCCATGTTTTCTCTCTTGGCCAGCTATTTTAGGACTCCCCCCCCCCAATGGTCCCTTCCTTTGTCTAACGTTGTTTTACTTCAAGTTGTCGCTGTCCAACCTCCCTCCGACGGATGTTTACCCTGCTATGTACAACAGTACAAGTATAACGTACATAACAGTTTACCTTTCTATAAAGAACTGTTCCGGTGAGAGCGGAAAACGCAGCTTGTGACATGTGAGCTGATTTTCAAGCTATTTGACACTGCCGTTACTTATCTTTTCACACAATTATAAGATTTCTACTTCCTGGTCTTATTTAAATATCATTTGGGGCTTTGAGGGAAGAGGAAAAGAGATATGTATTCATTAAGCATGTATGACATCATGGTTTGGTGGAAACTATGTAAACGTAATGGGTATCAATTAATGGGCACGCTGATTGAAAGGTACAGAAATTTATGCATGCTCCGAAAGGCAGTCATGGCAGTTGTCAGCTGCAAAACAATACATTATTTGATTAATGAGTTAAGATGTCAATTGTAACGAGTTGCCTGATATGTCAGCCAATAAGACATTATAAAGAGGTTGCGCAATACAGTTCAGAATTACTGAATTACATAAGTAAGCCATCTACTCAAGTTTGTTTAGAGTCCAAAATCCAAAATCTCCACTGCAAACCGTAGAGCTCTAGTTTTGCACCAAATCTAAACTGTATTGATGATCTTTCCTTTTGCAATATTGATGCACACCATTTACTGTGTCTACCTAGTCCCTGTTGCTAGAGCTTTAGAGCTTGCAGCTGCCTCCACCATTGTGGCAACAGCTACCAAGCTCCAAGAAAAGCTCTAGCCAACCTCTTGACGTCTCCACTTAGCACAGTGCAGCTCTATGCTTCCACACCTCCGTTGTTGTAGTCTGTGGGTCAGGGGGGCAAGGAGGGTTCAACTTTGGTCCATGCATAGCTAGCAGCCTAACATGCAGTACTCCACTCTGAGAAAATAGCAGCAAAAATTGTTTCAACATTTGCTCCCTTTGTTGGTGCACACCCTCCAGTTCTTTCCTTCTCCAAAAAATATTTTGCTTTTTGAACTTGTAAAATGTGAACTTGACTTGACAAAAAATTGATTAAAATGCCTTCTGAGAGGACTTGAGAAATTTGGCTTTGATGCTGTTGATCAGCTATGAAGTGAAGCTTGATAGCTTTACCTGTATGAATCATAGTTCATGCTTCATAAATTTCCCACGAGGAAGTTAAGTTATGCATTTGTCTCTCTGGAACATGTCACTTGCCATGCACTTTTTGGAGACTTGCTTTTATGAAATAATTCTGTGAAGCTAAGTTTTATATCACCATGAAGCTCGTACCGCTGTGCATGTTCTGCTACATAGAACTGTAGTTTCATTCTTGTAGTATGCAATGCTTTCTTTCGAACATACCCTTCTTGAGAGCTCACTCTAAACCGCATTGTCTTGAGCATTTCCTCATTTTGCCCGTTCTCTTGTACTAAATATATGGAATAATTTCAAATTTTACCTGGAGAATACCTTTTCAATCTCTCTAATTGTGCTATGTCACAACTCACAGAAAGCTAAACTTTTTTTCTGTTATTAGGTGTTAAGTCTACAAAGAAAAGGAAAAGATGCAGAAGCTCTTATTCGAGAATCTATTAGGATAGTGGAGGTATGTTTACCATTTCAGAGTAGTTTTTAATCTGTTCTTTGTACATGAAAGGGTTTCATGAGGATTAACTTAGGAAGCTGGACTTGGCGAATCACTTACGTGCATACAAAGGATGAGGTTTCTCTCTTTGGTAAGCACCTATTATGCAATATTTCCTAGCTCTCAAAAACTACTAGGGCTTTCCAAACTTATGGATAGGGGTTTCTAGTGTATTGATGCTTATTAAAGGAATACGATAGCCATGCTTTTTGGTGTTTAAACACATGACATGTATGTCACTGAAGGCGTATCTTAAAAACATAAAATACATTGTGCCAATAGTGCAACATGACCAACAAAACCGCACTTATTTATCTTGACCTACGGGTTCAGGGATTCCTTTAATACAATGTTTAACATTTTTTTTGTACAATCAGTTAGTAGGAAATTGTAGTGGGTGGAGGCAGAGGGTGGAAAGACACCGAGGATGACGCCTAAAAGGTGTTCCCAAAAGTTGGACAATAGAAATATGAGACATTTCTAAGTTTCTGTGGACATTCCAAATGCTTAGTAGCTTGCGTAGTAATGAAAATATGCTTAATTATTACTCAGATTAATTCTTACTTTTCCCAGGCTTAGATAAAAAAAAAATAATATTATGGTAGACAACGGTGAAAATGTTCTTTGATAGTTGAGCATGATTCACAGTTTCAGTATACTGTTAATAGGAGATTGCTTGAGGCACTGAATGTATATAGAAGTTGTAGTGTGGAAAATCCAACGCAAGTTGAATATTATTAACTAGAGAAAAATCAAACCATAGTTCTCTTAACTTGTAGCAAAGTGCCACTTAGGCTCCTAACTTGAAAATTAACCTGATAGGTCTTGCAAACTGTGTCACTTTGTCTTTTGACTTAGCTAAAGTGCTAATGAGACAGTGAAATAAAGTTATGGATCTAACGTGAATCATCACATGACATGACTGTAAGTTTTTGGGAGGAGAAGATTTTTTTTTTGCTATCCATAACTATCCATCTTATTCATTGTTGAGAAAATATAAATAGATAGAATTAGTTGGGCCTCATGGGCTAAAAAAGAGACTATTAATATGTACAAGACTCTTAACACCCCCTTCAAACTCAAGGTGGATCGGGAGGATCTGATGCACCGAGTTTGAGTAGATGAAGTCGATGTTGTTCTCGAGTCTTAATCTTAGTGAAGAAATCTGCAGCTTGAAGCTCTGAGAGTACATACTAGAGATCGATGGTCAACTGTTGACAATGAGACCGTGAACGATACATGAACACCAATGTGTTTTGTCAACTCATGCTTGACCGGATCACTAGCAATCTGAATGACACTTGTGTTGTCACAAAACAAAGGTGTAGGGTTATCACAAAGGACACTAAGATCAGTCAAAAGCCATTGAAGTGAAACAATCTCTAAGGTGGTAGCGGCAAGGGCTCGAAGCTCAGCCTTTGCACTAGAGCGTGACACCGCAATCTGCTTCTTGAACTTCCAGGCATGAAGCGAAGTACCAAGAGAGATGCAGTAGCTAGTGATAGATCGGCGATCAACATGATCACTCGCCCAAGTGGAGTCAGAGTAAGCGTGGAGCTGGAGCTGACTTGAGCTGGTATAGAAAAGACATTTGGATGCAGTCCCCCTCAAGTATCTCAGCACACGAAGAATATGACTATAGTGGACCGAGGTGGGGGCACTGACAAACAGGCTGAGCACATAAACAATATGAGCCAGTGTTCGCGAAATAGACCTAGGCGGCACCTAAGCGCTCGGCGTCCGATTGCCGCTGCGACTTGGGCCAAAAGTCAGGTGCCTAGGCGGCCGCCCGCCTAAGCATTCCAAGGCGGTCCAAGGTGCGGTGGCGGATCGCGGCGGCCACCTTCGCAGCCGAGGCGAGATGAGGCAGGGGTGGCGGTCCAAGGCAGCGGAAAAGAATTGATTTGAGAAGAGGGGGTATAAAAGCAAGCCAAGCGTGAAGCTAGGGTTTTTTCGGCCACGCACCTATGCACCTATGTTGTCATCGCTGTCGTAACCACCGATTCCAACTCACCGGCGCCGAATTGGCCTCCGTCGACGCTGAATCGACATCTCCGCCACTCGATTTGGCCTCCCCCATCGTGGATTTGGTCTCCATCATCGCCCTCGCCTGTTTTCACCGCTGGCCGCCATCGCCGATTCCTGGTATGTTCCCCTCTGGCTCCCCCTCCCCCCTCGCCCTGCCTCTCTAGTCTACTCCCCCTCTGCTTTTCCCCCTTGCCGGCGGCTGACTTGCCCTTCTCAAAAAATCCCTAACCCTGCCTCTGCTCTGCTCCCCCCCCCAGTGCTTGCCTCTGCACTCTGCTCTGCTCTGCTCCCCTCGCCCTGCCTCTCTGCTCATTCTCCTTTCGCCAATGGCCGGCCAGCGTGCTCACCGCTTTCAGCTCTCTGCTCTCCCTCTCGCCTGCCTCTGCTTTGCTCCCCCATCTGCTTCCCACTCGCCTATCGTACATCTCTCTCTCTCGCTCTCTCTTCTTCGCCTCGCCTCTCTGCTCTGCTCCCTCATTTGCTCGCCCCCCTCTCCTCGCGCCCGCCTCTGCGATCTGCTCTGCTCCCCCTTTGCCCCACCTCGCCCTGCCTCTCTGCTCTGCTCTACTCCCCCCTGTTATCCAATATATGTGCTGCCACCATGGATCAAAATCTCGCCGCCTTTCTGGGATCGGCCTCAGAATGCTAGGCCGTTTCGGCCTGCCGGATAAAATTTGTTTGAATTTGTTTAAAACACTAGAATTTGAATTTGCTAAATCGAAAAACTGTAGGTTTTCCGACCATCCGGCATTCTATTTTGATCCATGGTCGCCATCGCTTGTCGCCCTCGCTTAGTCGGCCGCCTAGACAGTAGGCACTAGGCGCCGATCCACCATCCGACTAGCGCCTAGCGCCTTCGTGAACATTGGCATGAGCAACGTCTGGCCTAGTGATAGTGAGATAAATGAGGCTCTCAACGAGCTAACGATAACGGGAAGTATCTGGCAATGGTACACCGTCTGTAGGATGAAGCTACAGGTGGAGCTCCATAGGTGCGACATCATTGCGAGTATCAGTCATACCAGAGCGAGCAAGCAGATCTTGAACGTAGCGATGTTGAGAGAGGTGGTAGCCATCACCATCAGAATGAACCTCAATCCCCAGAAAATAGCTCAATGGTCCCAAGCTAACATCATAAATTGTTCACTCAATTTCTTCTTGACAAAAGACACATAGTCCATGTCATCTCCTGTGATCAGTATATCATCTACATGTAGCAAGGGATGGAAATCCCCGCCGGTTACCGCCGGTAACCAGCCTTACCGGTGGGGGCCGGGATTTGAAATCCCGGCCGGTTTTTCCGGAGTTTGCAATTTCAAATTTCGAATCTCGATTGATTTTTAAGTAAAATTTAACGAAATTCAGCGAAAAACCGTAACCTGCGGTCTGATTGACGCACACGGCCGGAATTGCGCTGGGACCGGTTTTTGAATCCTTGCATGTAGCAGAAGCAAAGTATGACCCCGTTGAGAAGTGTGAATAAATAAGGCAGGGTCGTGCTCATTTGGAGTGAAACTAGCAGCTCGAATCACATAACTGAAACGCTCGAACTAAGCATGAGGAACCTACTTGAGATCATATAAAGCACGCTTATGACGACAAACATAGCATGTAGGAACCTTGACAACTAGGGGTGACTACATATAGTCTTCATGTAGATCACCATGAAAAGACATTCTTGACATCCATTGAGATATAGTCCATAAGTGTACCGCTGAAATAGCGTTGAGAGTACGGACTGTAGTCATATGAGTAGCTTGAGCAAAAGTCTCGCCATAATCTCGACCATAATAAGCATGCTGAAAACAGAGCTACTAGTAATCTGGCAGTAGCGTCGCAGAGCAGAACAGAGGTTGTCGCTAGAGCGGAGGGAGCTCGATCCAGCGAGCAGAGGTGGTGACGTTGTAGCAGAGGGAACTCGATCCAGCGCGAATCAAGGCTGGCGATAGCGGAGCGAGCTCAATCCGGTGTGAGTCGACGCTGGCGGCGATGGAGGGAGCTTGATCCAACGCGAATTGAGTGGATCTGGCAACGGCGTCGATGGAGACAAGCTGGCGGCAATGAAAATCGGGAGTAGAGCAGAGGAGCAGGGCCGGCGCCGAATCCGGACATGGAAAATGATGAACCACGAGAGAGGGAGGGGGAGAGGGAAGGAGGTAGCACACCGGTGGCAGCTCGGCAGCGACGGCGAGGATGGCGTTGGCCGAACCGAGACTAGCTCCTAACCCTAGGCTCTGATACCATGTTTGTTTTTTGGAGAGAAGGAGAAGATATTTTTTTGATATTCACAACTATCTATCTTATTCATTATTGAGAAGATATATATATAGACAAGAATAGTTGGGTCTTATGGGCTACATTGGCAACATGGACCAAGAGAGAGTGGACTCTTAACAAGGACAAACAAGTTGCTGCTTTGATCATCCTGTATCTCATCGGTTGACAATTGACATCAACGCTGAACCTCCACTGAACTGCTACATCAGAACTATTAGCTAACTAAAAGTCATGATATCCTCAAATTGTGGCATAGATCGTCTATCTAACGGATGTTCACACCTCTACACTGTGACATCAGAACTTTTAGCTAATTAAAATTTCAAAATGGCCTAAGTGATACAATTTGCAAGTCTAGGAACCTAAGTGGAGCCCCACTACAAGTGTAGGGACATGTCAAGTTGTATTTCTAGTATAGGGGCCTTAAGTGGCACCTCACTACAAGTTTAGGGGCCTCCACTGTAATCTTCTCTTAACTAAATCTGGCTTGTTGAAAGCGTTGCTTTTATCTAAATGGAGATAGTCAGATAGTAACTTAATAAACTTAATTTAAAACTATCTAGAGTTGCTGCTCTGTCTTTCTAGAAATGATTACATCTCTCTTTTGTCGTATTCCATGCCCTGTCCAGTATTGTTCTGTGGTCCTCGCAAACCAATTCACACCTACTACACTAGTTTGCAATTTTAATTTATTCTTGAGTGCATTTTTTGTGGCTTGATACTTGTGTTTAACATGCTTTTTTTCAGGAGTTGGTGAAGTCAAAACGTCTGGCTGAAGCTGAAAATTTGCAAAGGAAGATATTACATAATCTGGAGCTTTCAAAGGCATGCCCATATAGCTTTAATCTCTTATGGACTGTTTCTTCAATATCTTATCTGGTGATTGCATTATTTAGTGTGAAATTGATCATGAACATAATGTGGGCCTTAAATTGGTGCTTGAGTTAGTCTGAGTTATTAAGAAGTTCCACAGGATTTTGCCAAGTTTTACATTATCTTTGCCCTAAACACAAGTCTTGTTTATTCGTTTGTTCTTTCAAGATTGAGTGGGGTGGCGAGGTGGAGGGAGACAATGTTTCACTATTTCCCTAAGTTCCACTATATAGAAGTTAGCAAGCAAGTACACGGCATCTATATTCAAGTGTCTTGAAGCACAGGTTACATGTTAAATGCAGTTGGAGCAGCAAAATCTTGCTTCAGCTCTTGCCCTTCTCTTTATATATCCTATGTGATAGCAACAGAGTTAAAGGGAAAATTAGCTCAATAGCATCCCAAATGAGCAAATTTAGCAAAATAGCATTGCAATGATCCTTGACTGCTTAATAACATTGCAAACAGTTGAAATTCTGAGGAATAGCGTTGCTGTCACATATTTCGTCAGTTTCTAGTCCAGCTGGTAGTCCACACTGTTGCTGATAAAAAAAAAACGTATGGGAAACCAAATAAAAGCTGATTGAAAAATAAAAAGTAAAGGGGAACAGGGACTAAACAAGAGTAAAGCTACAGACATTTCGTAACTCACAAGTCAACAAGCAAGCTCTTGACCAAGTCTATCAAGTATCATCCCTACGGAACCTACTGAAATATATCTATGTATACTGTTTGATAGGGATGGGATTCATTGGATACTACAATGGCAGCTGAAATGTTAAGTGTTACTCTTGAAACCATAGGGAAGTTGAAGGAAGCAGAACAACTATTGGAAAGGTAATAGGGTTGTTCATTAGTTTTATTGGCCACTACAGAAGTTGTCTTACTTACAGGTTTTCAATGGTTATACAATTTTTAGATGCCTCGCGGTCAGAAAAAAGATTCTATCTGAAGATCATTTTCAGGTTTGTCATTGCCTTGCATTTAGTTCTTGGGCTGATTTTCAATAGAAATAAAATGTCATCGTGTGTTACCAAATGAAAGCGCTGTGACAAGTTCTTACATGGTCACTTGGTAGTTGGTATATCACAAGCTTTCTTACATGATCACTCTGCCTCCTTAAAATTATTTATCTTAAGATCACATATATTCGTATTTTGATTTTTCCAGCTGGGATATTTGCTTTTGTGGCGATTTATGTAGATGACCGTATGCCCTGTGATGCTGCGGCTTGGTCGCTTGGATAATCTATTTGTTGGTCTTGTGTAAACTTTCTCTTCTTTTGCGGTTAGCAGGCAACATGGTTATTAAAGCGTCGCTTTAGCGCTATGGCGGTCAAGGGGGGGTTCGCCACGGCCTCACCTTGACAAACGAAGGTATGGTGTCCGCCTTATTGGGAAGGCGTCGCCATGGCATCGCTTCAGCGGTGTAAGTCGTCGGGGATGGATAAGACGGGCGTCGTAGTCAAGGGCAGAGAGGGAAACGGATATTTTTTGCATAATAGAGAGGACAGCGAGCGGGTTAGATGAACCATAGTTACCGGATTTGCGGCGGCCACCTCTGAACCCTGATCTGGATCGAAGGGGAGAGGACGAGAGCTACTAAAGCCGCTGTCTTCCTTCCCGTCGTTACTATCGCCGCCGGCATGGTTGCTGCTTGTTGAAGCCGTCGTCGTCGCTCCTCTTCATTGCTGCGTCACCGTGGTCGCTGCTCTCCGCTCGTCGCCACCACCACGGCCGCAAGATCTGGGCCTCAGCACTCTCGCTCGCTCACTCCGCCGTCGCCAGCCCGCAACATGTCGTCACTGCCGGCTGCCCCATCACCTCCCAGTTGGCGGCGCCGCAATGGAAGAGGAGGAGCAAGGAGGGGGTGGCGTTGTGGGGGAGGAGGAGCAAGGATGACATCACAGGAGAGGAAGAGTTTCCAGGAGGCAGCTGCTGCCTGGGAGCCTTATGGAGTTAGGGCAGATTGAGGGAGAGGTATGGGCCTGGCTTGGCTGGTCCATTGTCTAATCCACTCTTTTTTTTATTTCCTTTTATGTTATTGAGCTAAGATCTTTTGTGGCTATTTGTTGGATTCCTACATTGCCTAAGGCTAAGAGGCATTCCTCATCTCCGATTAGGATGTGTGTATGTTGTCACCTCGCCGGGCGCCTTAAGCGCTTTGGCGGTAAAAAGGTGGTGAGTCGCCTCACCTCGCCTTATCGCTTTAATGACCTTGGCAAGCAGTTGCTGCAATAAGGTCAAGGTGTAGGCTTTTTGCATTGTGTCATATGCTGTGCTCCCAGAAATTGTTGTTCTAAAGGATGGGCAACAACAATCAAATATGCTTGTTTTACTTTGATTTGGATGGAGGAATGAATTTGTTATGGTTGTTGGTATACTCGTGTACTATGCATTGAGATTAGGAAGGGTTCATCTTCCCCAATAAGAATATTTATTTCCCTAAATAATTAATTAGTTTCCTAGATAGGGATTAGTTAATTTGTATCTTATCTATTAGTAAGATTATTTATTAGTTAGGAAGGTTATCATTTAGATTGATCTTATTCATAATTGTTAGGAGGGTCCCTCTATATAAGAAGGCCTATTGTAATCGTTGGCATTAAGCAATGAAAAGATGAACAAGTGTCTAGTCTCCCTCTTCTGAAATCAGGCCTCAGAGCCTCTCTACCACGTCAGGGAAGAGCCCTGCCGGTGGTTAGATAAGGGCGAGCGCCCTACCCTCGATCCTCGTTTGGGTCCTGGTATTTTCAAGTTTAAGTATGTGATATGTTCATTGACATCTATTGTTATAGAAGACCATAATTATGTTCAAGCATACTTATCAAGGCGACACCTAGGCATCCTGGCACTCCAGGGTGGACGCCAGAGGTCATCACCTAGGTCGTTAGCAGTTAGGTGAGCGACTGGCAATTCTAGGCGTCCAGGCGGAGAATTCGGCGTCCTGGCGTCATCCCTGGCGCGTGCCTGGATATGAAGTGGCAGTAAAAAGGGGGGTTGGAAAGGAGTGAGAGAAAAGAGACTCGTGCGCCAGCGCGCCGCCCTCCGGCTCCGCGCCTCCGCCCTTGCTTCGCCCCGCTGCTGGCCCGCCACTCCGCTCCGGCCCGCCACCAGTCTGGGGCCTCCTCCGCCCCTCTTATTCCGCCCCTCCTATTCCGCCCCTCTTAATTGCTGGCTTGTTGCTTTAGTGCTCTACAGATGCCTCATCAGCCTGAGGAAGATACAGGGAGTGGTGCTGCAACTACAAGTATGATCCATCAACCGATCCAAAGAGGAAAGCTCTATACATTACAATGATGCAAGTGTCAACTGTCAACTATGAACTATCATATTTTTCATATTTTCCTGCCATCGTCTAATCATCGCATAAGCGCCCGCCTAGGTGCCTCCGGAGCACCTTGCCTCGCCTTGTCGCCCTGACAACATAGTGTTCAAGTATACTTGCAATTACACTTGGCAGTTTTATCGCTTCTCAAGGTAGAAAAGAGGTAGTGTGTCCCAGTTCCCAGTAGTGTGTCCCAGTTCCCAGTTTCAGCACGTGATGTCCTTTTTTGAAGACAAATAAAACACCCTGCTTTCTTGAAAGCCAAAGTCAAGATACAGGAAAGGAACATGGGAGGGTACAAGCAGACAAAGCTGTTGACATATTACAGGCCAGAGTACAAAAAGAGACATGCTAGAATATTAAAAAACACACACATTCACGACTAACGTACACACTAAACAGCACATGATATGTTCATTCATAAGTTTCTCGATTATAACATTTCAGGAATTGATTCTCACGGAATTAACGCATGTGTTGTTTGGTTCTTGGTTTCTGGCAAAAACTGCTGGTAACCAGCCAATTGCCATCAGTTCGCACCCAATGGTGCGATTTCAGTCCCTTTTTCCCGCAGTTGCCAAATTACTACTTCCGGTACAAAAGCTTGCCATTGTGGGAAGCGTCTGGTGATTTTTTTTTATCTTTGGCCACTAATTGTGGGAAGTAGAATTGTCATTAAAAAATAATTTCAGAATGGTATGTTTTTAGAACTTCTATATAATTAAAACAAGGGCAGTTGAGGTCACCGCGCTGTCTCGAGAGGCTAGAAATCTCCACATTAATTGGAAGAAAAGGAAAAAAGGATCAATCAAATATACTAAGTCGAGTTTTATAACAAATACAACTCTACTTTCAAATATAAAGATATATAGTGTAGTATCTGGTCACTCAACTGTGGGAGATTTATCGCTAGTCGTGACGAGAATTAATGGTCAAAGTTGCATTCTAGAGACCGTGAGAAGTCAAAACATCAAGATTTGATAATTATGACTAATTCTTAGACCAGACAATTTGGTTTATTATTTTATTGTTTTTTGTTGATTCTTGATATTATGATATTTTCTAATATTACCAGAAGAATCAGTGTGACACGTTAACAATAAACCATGTTTTTCCCGGTGGGGGGGACTCGGTACCCACCACTTAGCTGGAGCCAGTCCTGAACTGGGTTTTGAAACCCTACTTAACACAACTTTTTGAAACAATCGCATCTATCGGTGGTTGATTACCTGTTGCCTGTTTATCCCATTGTTACAGGTAGCAGGTGCATTAGTACACTTGGCAAGGCTAGCTTTGCTTAAATTTATTAGTGATCTCAAGGTGAACAAGGACCTGGCTAGATCTCACCTTGTTAAGGCAAAACAACTTGTCAATGATTCAATCAGGTATTCCATTTAGCTCTTCTTCTTTTTTTGCTATTCTACAATCTTTGAGTTTTTATTGCCATAATCTTTCAGAACATCAAAAAGTGGTTTCAAGACATCGTAGTGTAGTGAATCTGATGGCTTATCTTGGGCGCTTGAGGCAATAAAACTGCAGTATCTTACAGTTTTGATGACTGATGAGATTCTACAGGAAAACTAACTGACATTCAGCTAGAAACACATTCAATTAGCCTGGTTCTGCATTTCCAGAATGTATGCTTCTCACTTGCTTGTTTCTAGTTGCAGTAATCATAGAGGACCAATAGTACACCCCCACCCCCAACCCAATCCAAAAAAAAGATCAATAGTTGATAACAGTGCCCCAGTCCACATACACAAAAATTGTGCAAGTGATGAACTGATGATACCCTTTGTGATAGATTACTGGTTCCTAGTGACTTAAGGTACTCTCCTTTTGTTCATGATATGGCTACTAATGGACCAAGGCTTAGCTTGAGCAATCCAATTCCAATTAAAATGACTAAATTGTAACCCCCTGTCTCAAAATCCGCTCAGTGCCCAGTCTACCGTGGGGCGGATCCGCGCACACGTAGCACCCCACTTACACTTTCGTCATCGCTTCGTGTAAAAGGTTAACCCAGAGGTGCTACGATTAGACCTGTTAAGAGTTTTGTACATATTAGTAGTCTCTCTCTCTCTTTTGACCCATGTGGCCCCATGTAGCCTATGAGGCCCAATTAATCATGTCTATATATATCTCCTCAATAATGAATAAACTGCACAGTTGTTAATACAAAATCATCTCCAATATCTAACATGGTATCAGAGCCTAGGGTTAGGGACTAGACCTAGTCCGATCGTCGGCGAGCCGTCACCGGCGTGCTACCTCCTATCCTCTCCCTCTCCCATGGTTCGTCTCTAGAACTATCGTGGCTTTGCTTAGTAGCCGCCGTGTTGACTCTGCCCCGAGTCCAATACTTAGTCACTCTACCTCGACTGGTCGTCGGATCCGGTGTCGTCATCTTCCCGGGCCCGATCGAGACGGATTTCAGTCGTCATCCTTGTTTATAAGTCGCCGCCGCTCGAATCTGGGGTCACCTCTACTTCGGTCTGAGTCGCCGCCGCTCGGTGCTCTGCTGCCGTCTGGGCCTGTTCCGATCCTACTCTACTTCAACTACTGTTGGGAGTAGTAGGGCTGTGGACAGAGTTGCTCGACCGCTCGACGTTCTCGTGGCCAGACTCCTCCTCCGACGCCACCTCACGCCTCCACTGCAACCTCGCCTACTTCCGCATGAGCTACTGTCGCCCCTGCTGCCGCCTGAGCTCCTCTCGACTAGGTCTGTTGCTCCTTGTTTCTCTGCTTCCCACTGCTTGTCGGCTCCTCAAGTCAGATGGTTCAATGGTGCTACTGGGATTGGTGTTCTCTGCTTGGAGTTCTCAGTGCTATCGATGATTGGTGATTGCTGCTCTTCGTTGCTATGGCATCCTCTGCTATTGCTTCTTATGTCCGTATCAATGCTTTGGAGTCTTTGACTCAATTTGGTTAGATTCAGGCTCATATGCTTCTTATGTCCGTGTCAATGCTTTGGAGTCTTGAGCAACCTTCAGGCCCAGTTATGTCAGCTACAGACATCTTCCGGTGGATCCACCGGTTTTACTACACCATCATGTCCTATGTAGGGTGCTTCACTCCCATGGCTGTTAGATTCAGGGGCTTCATTCCATGTGCCATCTGATGCATCTCAGCTCACATCATGTCATCCCATTGCAAAAGGTATTAAGATTCAGACAACTGATGGAACGCCATGCACGGTCACTCATCAAGGGACTCTTTCCACCTCCCACTTCGCAATTTCATGTCTTAATTGTCTCTACGCTCTCCATGAATCTTATCTCTGTCGGACAGTTCTCAAATATGAACTACTTTGTTGGGTTTGATGATAGCTCCTGCTTTGTGCAAGATTGTCAAACAGGAGTTGTCATCGGTATAGGTCATCATAAGAGGGGTTCTGCGGGACCCTATGTTCTTGATCGTGTGAGTCCCTTTATCCTCCATTTTTGGTCCCGCTCTTGCTCCTATGCCTTTATCCTCTATTGTTGGTCCATCTAATCTTTGTCCTTCTGCATCTACTTTTGTTTGCAAGTCTTTTCATGAATGGCATCATCACTTGTGGCACTTGTGTGGCTCATGCGTCTCTATCTTGGTTCATCGAGGTGTTCTTTGTCCTGTTTCTGTGCAAGTGTTGTAGACTTGGCAAGCAAGTATAACTCTCACATCCTTCCAGCTTTTCTAGATCTGAATATCTGATCGTCCTTTTGGTTTGGTCCATTCGGATGTTTGGGGTCCTCCATTTGCTTCAAAGGGTGGTCACAGTTACTGTGTCATCTTCGTTGATGACCACACTCGATACACTTGGATCTACTTTATGAAACACCGTTCGTAGTTAATTTCTATCTATCAATCTTTTGCTCAGATGGTTCATGCTCAGTTTTCTTCTGCCATTCATGTTTTTTGTTCTAACTGGAGGAGAGTATCTTTCATTAGTTTTTCGTCAGTTCCTTTCTTCTGAGGGTACTCTTCTTCAGCTCTCGTGTCCTAGTGCTCATGCTCAGAATGGTATTGTTGAGCGCAAGCACCGTCACATCATTGAGAATGCTCGTACTATTCTCATTTCCTCCTTTGTTCCCTCTCACTTCTGGGGGGAAGCGGTCTCCACGGCAGTCTATCTCATCAACCGTCAACTCTCTTCCAAGCTTCAAGGTAAGTGTCCTGGTGAGGTCCTGTACAGAGCACCTGCTCGCTATGCTCATGTTTGTCTTTGATTGTTTTTGCTATATCCTTTTAGGACCTCGTGAACGCACAAAGTTGAGCGCTCAATCGGTTGAGTGTCTTCCTGGGTTATAGTCCTGAGCATATCGTTGCTATGATCCTTCAGCACGTCGCATTCGCATCTCATGATGTGACCTTTGATGAGGGTTAACCCTGCTTTTATCATCCTTCTACACATCCTATTCCTTCCACATATTCCATCTCCTTTCTGTGTCTACCTCCCATTCCTTCACCAGACTCGCCTTCTCCAAATGCACTTTCTCCACCAGTTTCACCTTCTAGTATCTCCACTAGCTTCACCATTTTGACACTTCTGCTTTTCCCTTTCAATATAGTCGCCGACAGAGAGTTCTTTCTGATCCTCATACTTCCATTCCTCTTGAACCTTCTGATCCTCGGTCATCCTCTCCTCCACTTAACCCTCCTGCCAATACTAAGGACTCTGATGATCGTTCTACTACATCACAATATGTCCTATGTGATCGTTCCTCTACTCAGGCACCAGAGAGGGGGTTTTGTCGTGCATGTGCAGTATCTGAACCGTGTACCAATCAAGAGGCAGCCAGTATAGCTTATAGCATTAGAGTGTACAGACACTTAGGATCTTATTTCGCTACCATCTGGAGCTGTTCCTATAACTTGCAAGTGGGTGTACAAAGTAAAGACCAAGTCAGATGGTTCGGTGGAGCTATATAAGGCTTGTCTTGTTGCAAGAGGTTTTTAGCAGACTTATGGTCTGGATTATGATGAGTCTTTTCTTCCAGTTGCTCATATGATTACAATCTGTAATCATCGTCGTTGCAGTGGTACGCTTATGGAATATATCTCAGATGGATGTCAAGAATGTCTTTTTTTATAGTGATCTACATGAGGTCTAATATGCAGCCACCCCCAGGTGTTGAGGCTCCTACAGACTATGTTTGTCGTCTTAAACATGCTCCATTATCTATATGGTCTCAAGCAAGCTCCTCATGCTTGATTCGAGCGTTTCAGTTATGTGATTCGAGCTGTTGGTTTCACTCCAAGTGAGTATGACCATGTCATGTTTATTCACACTTCTCAGCGGGGTCGTACTTTTCTTCTGCTATATGTAGATGATGTGTTGATCATAGGAGATGACATGGACTATATGGCTTTTGTCAAGAAGAAATTGAGTTAATAGTTTATGATGTCAGATTTTGGACCATTGAGCTATTTTTTGAGGATTGAGATTTATCCTGTTGGCGATGGCTACTACCTTTCTCAACATCGCTACGTTCAGGGTCTGCTTGCTCGCTCTGGTATGACTGATACTCGCAATGTTGCCACACCCATAGAGATCTACCTGCAGCTTCGTCCTACAGACGGTTTACGACTGACAGATCCTTCCCGCTATCGCCGGCTCGTTAGGAGCCTTGTTTATCCCACTATCACCAAGCCAGACATTGCTCATGTTGTTTATGTGCTTAGCCAGTTTGTCAGTGCTCCCACCTCAGTCCACTATGGTCATATTCTTGGTGTGCTCAAATACTTGAGGGGAACTGCGTCCAGACGTCTGTTCTATTTCAGTTCGAGTCAGCTCTACACTTACTCCGACTCCACTTGGGCGAGTTATCCTGTTGATCGCCGATCTATCACTGGCTACTACATCTCTCTTGGTACTTGCCCATTGCTTGGAAGTCCAAGAAGCAGACTGTGGTGTCACGCTCTAGTGCAGAGGCTGAGCTTCGAGCCTTTGCCGCTACCAACTCAGAGATTTTTTTTCAAGGAAGTGCAAAAGCTATGCACATCATTCCATTAAGACGAAGGAAGAACATAAAACATCAAAAGGTAGGTACAAAGTAGAGTGAAGATCACATGAACGGCGAGAAACACCATCCTACTCGACCAAGAGAAAAACAAAGATAAAGATAAAAGCAAAGAAGAAAAGGAGGGTTGGGCCGTCCAAAAACAGATGATAATGAACAAGTCTACGACCGAAAAAGGATTACAACTACCACCTTAGAGATCATTTGGCTTCGATGGCTCTTGATTGATCTAGGTGTCCTTTGTGATAATCATACACCTTTGTTTTGTGATAATACAAGTGTCATTCAGATTGCTAGTGATCCGATCAAGCATGAGTTGACAAAGCACATTAGTGTTGATGCATCATTCGCATGTTCTCATTGTCAGCAGTCGACCATCGACCTCTAGTATGTACCATTGGAGTTTCAAGTTGCAGATTTCTTCACTAAGGCTCGAGAACAACATTAGCTTGATCTATTCAAACTCAGTACATTAGATCCTCCTGATCTACCTTGAGTTTGAAGGGGGTGTTAAGAGTCTTCTAACACCCAATAAGCAAAATCCTTTCCAATATCTAACAGGACCCAACAAGCATTATATATACGACTACAACTTACTTTAGACAAGCAATGTGGGACCAATCTCACCACACAACTCCACATGGGGCCGCATTACAAGCAGGCCGGGGCAAGGATCAAAATCTCGGTTCCGGTCAATTTCCTACGACGGCGTATGCAGAATCACGATTCTTCGGAAAATTCAAAAAAAACCGGTACAAATTTGAATTTGGTTTTTACTGGACCGATTCTGGCGTAGGTTACGTAAAAACCGAATTCAAAAAAGTCCTCTTTTATGTTTTAATAGTGCTAAATATACTAAAAACTAATGTTTCAATACATAATCTAGCATAACAATGCATAAACCAACTAGGGAAGGACATTATGGAGTCAAAAATTCAAATTTGCATTTAAAAGATCCCTAGGTATTTGTTTCCGAGCCGACCGGTAAAACCGATATCACGCCGGTATTTCAATCCATGGGCCGGGGTATTACATTCACCCCACCCCACCCCCGCTTTAAATATCACATACGTGGCAAATACTCAAAACCGCCACTCGGTACATGTCCGTAAGGCCCATCAAAAATTCAAATTTGCATTTAAAAGATCCCACGGTATTTGTTTCGAGCATGTCATGATTTCAATCCATGGGCCGGTATTACATTCACCCCACCCCACCCCGCTTTAAATATCACATACGTGGCAAATACTCAAAACCGCCACTCGGTACATGTCCGTGCGTCCAGTACTGACACATGTCATGTCGTGTGTCCACTCCAGGCCCACACGGGCCATCCGCCATATGCCCGCGCCCCTATCCCGCACGCGCACAACGATGGTTGATGCTCTGATACCATCTGTAACAGTCTGGCCTAAAATCCACTCAATACCCAACCCTCCGTGGGGCGGACCCGTGCACACATAGCACCTTACTTAAACTCTCACCCTCGCCTCGTATAAAAGGGTTAACCTGAAGGTGCTACATTTGTACCCAACAAGCACTATATATTACTACAACTCACTTTAGATAAACAATATGAGACTAGTCCCACCACACTACTCCACATGGGCCACACTACGAGCAGGCTGTGGTATTACATAAACCCTTAACTTGGATACTAATTCATCAGTGTAATCTGCATTCTGCACATAGATGTAATCTGTACTCTGTACTCCTGTTGGTAATGGTATTGCAAAAAACATCATTGTTTTTCTTCCCAGTTTGATTTTGGTAAACGGTGTGCTCCAAGTTTCAATTTTAGCATACTAAAAGTATGTTTCACTGTCACTGATTTAGCCTGCTTGTGCATCGAAGAGCTGCATGTAAATAATTTCACAAAAGAACTTGCTTTTAAAGCAGTACAAATTTAGTCTATTTTTCAGCCAGAAATCTGAGTGATGCCAAGCCTATATGCATTGGCAACCCTAGTTGCTCCTTTGTTATGAGCAGGGTTTGAAAAATTGGTTACGGAAAATTCTTTGATGGTTGGGGTGGCCAAAAATAGAAATAGAATTCCCGGCCGGTAACCGCCGGTTACCGGTCGGGATCCGGGATTCAAAATCTCGGCCGGTTTTCCTGGGTTTTGCAAATTCAAATTTTGAATTTTGAATTTTGGTTGGTTTTTAAGCAAATTCAAACGAGATTTAACTGGGTTTTTCCTAGAAAAACCGGTAACCGGCCGGTTACCATTCCCGGCTCCCGGGCGGGATTCGGTCCGGTAACGGTTTTTTAATCCCTGGCCAAAATTATGAATTTGAAAGCGGGACCAGCCTGTTACAGCCAAGAATGTTTTCCAGCTGTCACTTTTAGGCCAATCTTAAGTAAGTAATCAACACAAAAAAACTACATAAATGCCCAAGGAATACATTAGTTTGAAGCTCTTGAATGGGTCACTTTATTACTGTATTCTCGAGAAATTTCTCTCAAAAATGAAGATAAATCCCTTTGAAAGGTTCTCCACTTTGGCCCCTCTGATTTCACAAGTAGACCTGCTGACACCACAGTTTTTAAGTTACCCATATACAAATTTGATTATCTAAATAGTTCCCTTGATGAAATTTTAACTCAAAAATTCAAAAAAAGATCAGTAGTATTTAATTTCAAAGCTCCAGCTGGAATTTCTGGTTACTGTGGGGCTTTCAACACTGGTTGTGAGGCCTTTTCACATACCCTTAACCTTTATTGTTGTTCTATACTTGAGCTTATTACTTCTATGATGCTCTATCATTCATATTTCTTACATTTGTTGCCTATTAAATGGAAGTAGCATAATGAATTGCTTGAATTGTACTATTGTTAAGTCTTGAACATTTTTTCATGGTATGATATTGGATATTTTTTCATCGTAGGATAACAGAAGGAATATTAGATCCTTCAAGGAAAGATCAGAAAAAACTTAACAGCGCATCTGCTATGGATAGAGATCAGGTTGCGGCAACAGCTGTACTTGTATGTTCCCCACTCATCCAAAGGATTCTAAGGGATCTTTTTTATATGCTATCCTGTTTATGATGCATTATCTCCAACTCTTCTCGTTGTCATTCTTATCTTTTCTCCTGCTTTCGTGTTTACTTAGTTTTATCTCCACCTATTCAGAATATCTTAGATTTGCAACTCTCAGGATTGCATGTACTGAATTTTAATTAAACAATTGATACTTTTAAGTTTTCATACTGATCAAAGTTATCATTAAGATTCCATTTGACAGCAGCATGCCTTTACTTTTCTTGTGGGGCTTTGTGCGTGCAACAGTGCGTCTCTTGCCATCTTCCCTTTTCTTTTAGGGCCTTCTCTTGAGTCCTGTCAGCATACAGCAGCATACATTCAAATAATATGTCTGTTCCATGAAGACATAAGTCACATAACAGAACCCTAGAATCATATCCAAAATTGTCTACATCAAAATGATCTCCTGGCATCCTTGTATCTAATCGGAACCTGATGTAGTAGTGCTGTAGCTTGGATTCTAAAACATTGGAATTAGATTTGCTAGCTTGCTATGATCTTCTTAACCAGGTAGATGTATTATATTTTGTTAGTGCCATGGTTTTTTATTTGATAATATTGTGTATTATGCATGTAGTTGCAAGCACTTGAAGTTGTCGGACTTCTTGAAGTCGCAAGAAAGGAAATGCTTGCACCAGGGGTATTTTTTCAGTATTACATTTATGTATTTGACAATGATTGAATAATATCTTACTCCATTTTATTTGTTTGCTTCTAATATTACAATGTTCTCTTTAGTAGTTGGTATTCTTGCTAAGGCTTCCTCTGGAACATATGAAGCACGGATACTTCAAAATTGATGCTGTACACATATCAGACTCTTTTCAGCTATTCATATGGCCTGATAAACATCTCATAGATGTTCGATATACCACATTGCGCATCCATTTTAAAAATAAGTTTGAAAAGGTCTGACACACAACTGCTGCACGTTGGATATACTTAGTTATGCAATTACATTTTTATCAACTTGACTACTTATGTACAGTTGCTTTGTTTTGTTTTTGTTGTAGCAATATGTGTGGAATTTTCAGATATAATGAATGCCTTCTTATTTTACTCGTTCTCCATTGGACAATATAAATGATTATTTAGAATTTGTTTGCAATTGACGGGATGGAAGTCATTGCTCTAATGCTTATTTCAATGGGGAATTGCTGGTGAGCCTTATAAATTGATTTTTCTAAAAAAAAGTTCAGCCACTAATTATAATGGTCTCGCTGAGTTTATTTGTTTATGGTATGACAAACTTGCTTTATGGTTGGAAGATGCAAGTTCCAAACTTATCATTTGTGTCGAATAGACATAGACACAGTTGCTTTTGGCATGCTTGGTAAACTTTCTTCTGTGTTACATTATTCGTCCCTAACTTACCTTCAGTATTTAGCTGATTCAAATCTCTTCGTTTCAGGACCAGTTTGATTATCAACTTGTTGAACAGGCGCTGCGCAAGTGTATTTCACTTTACAATGATGTATGTATCGGATCCTTTTTCACCCTACTCATATTTGTTAAAATGCACCCAATGAGGCATCATTCTACCTGTTTAATTTGATCTGTTATCTGCACGAAATATGGAATTAAATCACCATTTTAACGCGATATTTGTTGTTGCAGCCCCATACACAGAGCATAGTGTCAAAGGCTGTCAGGCAGCACTATACGAAATGCTTGAGTAGGCTCATCGGTATTGTTCAGCACGATCCAGTAGTCTTGAATACAACGAAGATGCAGGACCTGCTAGGCGAAACACAGAAAATAATGAAAGAATTGGGAGAAGAGAATAATAGGAAGTAATTGGCGATTCAGAAGCATGTCGTACAAAATCTTGTTTGGTCGTAGGAAACAGATTCCATTCGATGACGGCATCAAAAGGTCGCCTTGCTACTTGGCTGCTTGGAAAACGAATCTCTCCCGTGTTTACAGCGTGTCAGAGAAACCAAAAGTCCTCCATTATTCTGCCCAAGTGAACAAAACGGCATAAGAGTCAGGGAACAATGGGTTTTTTTTTTTGAGACCAGCAATGGCATTGGTTATGTTCTTAGCTCTTGCCAGTTTTCTCCTCCCATCTTGATACTTCTAATGAATGTGGAATACGATGTGTATCACGATTCACGATGGATTCAGAGTTTGTGGAATAACCTTTTGCTCCGCTTTAGTAAACTGACCTACGCTTTGTCGAGACTTTTCGGACCAAGGGACTAACTAGAATATCACATGGTAAAGGAATTTCTCTTCAAAAAATGAAATATAAGGTACATGAGTAGACATAGCAAGTACCCCTTCAATGTTTTCCCCAAAAATTAGATATAACAAAAAAAAAAGTACGCTTAAAATTTGTGGGCTCAACTCATGATAACAGCACCAAAGTAGGCGATTTCTTGTAACGATAGCCGAGGGGAAAAGGTCCGCCACTTGTAGGTCATGCTGTTCCTCTGCCAGACTAACCGACTGCGGCACATGTGGTGCATCAATAACAACGCTTTAAGCTACAAAAACAATGTTCTGACCAAAAAAACAGAAAGCTAACTATGGAACTGTACAAGTTCATGGTACACATTAAAACGACATGCATGCAACAAAGCGAGGTCTTCGCACTGCTCAACGTGCTCAGGTTTATTTTTCCTGCTGTTTCCCCACTTCAGGCAGCAGGTCTGCAGATTCAAACTGACATCTTGACTAAAATATAGGATGGCTGCCTATATGAATAATCTGATTCATGATAGTGCATATCATGCAGTCTCTCTTAGGTAGCCTTGGGTTCTTGCACAGAAGTTTACTACAGGAACAACAGCCCATCAGAGATCATCTCCAGTTGAATCAGGATTCTTGGCTTTATTCCTATACTTGGTACAACAACAAATGCACGACCCATACTTTACAATGTTGAGAAGACAAATCGAAAATGGCTAATAAGGAGATAATAATTTCTCCTCTAGCTCACGGATACCTCGGTAGACATTCTCTGTTTGGCTGTGTGGAAGGTTTAATCGCCTCACCTCGGTCATATACCTGAAGTTGCAAATACAATGTAAGGTACAAAGAAAATGATCACGAAGAATTGTGAAGTAGTTACATGATTTACAAGAGGAAAAAGTGAAATAGTAAGTGTGCAAACAAACGGGGTTTCTAATTTAAGACTCACAGGGATTAGGGAATCATATGGCAATGTTTCAATGAATCAAATAAAATGCCATGATGAAGATAAAAAAGAAATTTTGCTATACATAATTCAAATTCTAGCTGTTAAAAGAAAATGCAATGATTCGGTTTTCATTTTACAATACATGGTTGTTTGCTGACTAGCACATCCACATAAAAGCTTACTGGGCCATGTATTAAGGACAGTATGACAGCCTATTTTTACAAAATTCTTAACAATTAATAGAATATGGTTTTTCCACATATACATGTGGGTACATCATGTACTATCACCACCATTAAATGTGCATTGAGATGTAAACTTTCAAATTTCAAACAACCATCCATCATTGCTATATCCCTTACGCGAATCTTGAGGCACTTTGCAGGGCTAAGATGGTATATGCATTAGCGTGTACATGTGTTTTGCATTTTTGCAATTAATATTAGGAATGAAAGAGAATTTTGCAAAGCAAATACCATTGATTCGTATAGTAAAATTACCTGTTTGTCAAACTAATTATTTTATCTCGAACGCCTTGATTTAAAGCCCCTGTTTGATTCAGCGAAAATGTTCCATCTAAAAAGAACGAAGCCCCAGCAGTTGTGGTGCCTAGCTTATGTGCGATGACAGACATCCCCCATTCACGAAGAATTTCAAGAGCTGATCTCAGAAGGCGCAACTTCAGATTAAGTGAGGGTACGATTGCACCATTCGATAACAATTGATCATACACAGCAAGTACAGGTTCAGGTAGACCTTTACAGGCTCCAAGAAGGGCTCTTGCAACATCCTCATCACCAACTAATTCTTCTCCTGAACTTAATCTATCCTGTAGAAATGAGCATGACGATATAACTATACAAGTCCTGCTATGAAATGCACCTGTTGTAAGTATGGAAAAAATTGCATTTGTAGACATAATGTACACATTACCAATGCAGCCTTCTCAAGATGAAGGCATATTATATCCAACGGTAAACAAGCTCCATCTGCGGGATCAAGTTTTGAGCCAACTCTTTTCACCACAGAACATGCTTCCGCAACACCACCTCTTGTGAGTGCCTGGTCAAGGAGTCTGGCCCAAATTTCCCGAACAATTTTGCTGTCAGCATCTCCAGAGTAATTTGCAAAGTTGAGCATTTCCAGGCAAACCTAACAACAACAAGCTTCAAGTCATGAAGAAGTTTTCCGGTAATCACCCAAACCAAATGTAAGTAAAAGCATGGTTATTAAGGCGGTAAGGCGAGACGAGGCGAACCACCCCCTCACACCTTTTAAGCGCTAAGGCACGAGGCGAGGCGAGATAACACCTTATACATCCCAACAGTAGCAGCAGCTCTAGATTCTCTGGCCGCAGAAGATCCCGCCTGCCCCCGGCTGCCCACCTCCTCTTTTCCCCTACCTGGCCGAGTGCCCGCGCCGCCTCCTCAGTACCGCCTCCTCTTTTCGCTTCGCCTGCGCCGCCTCCTCCGGTCCTCCCTCAGCTGCAGCGCCGGCCCACGTCGCGCCGCCTCCCCTCCCCCTCTTTTCTCTCTGGCTCTCCCTATCCCTCCGCGCGCCCTTCGCCCGCGCCGCCTCCTCCCTCAACGCCAGGGAGGAGGCGTTAAGGAGCTACGCGACGACAACGGGGAGCCGGGAGGAGCTGCTGCACAACAAGGAACCGCAGGGAGGAAGCGGCAAGGCGGGGGCGACGCCTTACCGCCCAAGCGTCGCTTAGGCGACGCCTTAATAAGCATGAGTAAAAAGCACTCATAGGCATGACTCAACCCAGAACAAAAGGAACACATGGCCCAGAATGTCTGTATGCCTAAATTTGCTGCACAGTTGCCCCCTCACATAGCAGCCGAAAGTAGCCTTATGTGTTGCACGGCATCTCTTTCTTTTTTTGAAACAATGATGCTAGCAACGAGATATTCTAGTGGCACACATTTCATAGTAATATAAACCACCACGATCTTACAGTACAAATCAGCCAATATCTCAGTTAAATGCATAATTTCAATCCTGGTTAGGGTTCAAAATTATAGGTGAATACGTGAATTGCACATGAACCTGTTAATCAATAGAAAATGCATGGTTGATTTGATTAAGCAACTCCAAATAAAATTATGGATGTTTTAGAAGCCTATTTCTCATTGCTATCAACTCCACAAAGTTAAAGAGTTGAGAGATTTGGTGCGTCGCGGAACTAAGTTGTGATCCAACTAGGAAAACATGTCTCTTATTTAAGCGCTGTGCATGTGCTTGTTATATAAGGTTGAGAATGTGTGATCATTCACATGCAATGAAGCATATTAAATTCACCAATACAGGGCTAATGAAGAGGTAACTCCATGAAACAAAGAAATCGTACCTCCCAAAGGTTAAACGGAACAGCATAGTCATTGTATAGTTGAGTAATACTCTTTAGATTCAGTGAAAGCTCTTTTGCCTTGTCCTTAGCAGCCTTAGCAGTCTCTGCATCAGCTAGAATGTTATCACGAGGAAAGGGATCACTTGATGATTCAGAACTGCCTGGAATATTTTCAAGCCGTGAAGCCATGTACTCCAATTCTTGTTTGATTTGCATTTGGAACCGAAGCACTGCAAGTTTGCCTTCAAGTAGATCCACTGTACTACTATCAATAGGATTTCTCGAGGAATCACCGGCAATGCCTGCAGTTTTGGCCTGAAGCACTGCGTTGCTCAGATATTGATACCTGGATTCCAAAAGTCGGTGTTATTCCATATAATTCATCGACCTTATTAAAGTAATAAAAGAAGCAGAGCCAAAATCTGGAGACCTCTGGTCAAGAGTTGGAGCTTCTTCTGCATTGGAGCACTGCCTTTCCGCCAACATCAACAACATCCTGGCAGCAGCAATATGCTCCCCCTTGATAACATAATACCTGGCTAGGAGCTCAAGATACTTTGTTTGACTAGTAGAAATAGGTGCATCTAAGTCATGTAACTTAGAACCTTTTGATGAAACCACAGAAACTCCCCGGACCTTAAAGGGGAAAAGGAACTGGTCAGGACAACGCAACATGCAGGTCTCCGTAACATGCTAAAGACTGAGTATGAGTTATGATGTACCCACTTGATGACTAGGAAAGATCTAGCAAACACAATGGTATTTATGGAAGGAACCATATAGCAGCATCTAAGGAAGTCACTTTCAGATTCTCAAAGAAAAGAAAAGAAAAAACTCACAAATTAGCAGGAACCAAGGATCAAAATCTCGGTACCGGAACAAAAACCGCCCAACGGCCTGTAACGGTAACCGGCCGGTTACCGGAAAAAAAAACGAGTGAATTTCGAAAACTGAAATTTGAAATGGGGCTGTTGTTAAACCGGTTACTAGAACGGTTACCGGGAAAAACTACTACCAAAACCGGAAAATTGAATTGGGAATGTTCTAAAAAATGTTAGGACTTGCTCATACAATAATTCAAACATATTTAGCTCATACAATAGGTAATCTAGCACAAAAAAGACCTAAACCAACCTAAGAAGTGCATAGTGCAGTCAAAAATCTCGGATGGTTTTTTTCATCCCGGTACCCAGTACCCACCGGATTTTCCGGTAACTGTCGGGATTTTGATCCTTGGCAGGAACCATTGCAAAGTAGTAAGATCGGATCTGGCTGGTATTAGATAAGACATCACAAGCCACATGCAAACCTAAGCAAATCTTGCAACTTTCTAGCTTACACTAAACAGGATATTATACAAGTGAAACCATGCTAATAGTTTTGGTTTCCATTATATTAAGATGAATAGATCCTACCAGGACAATAAGCACATGAAGGGAAAGGGAGGGGCAGGGGCAGAGCTACATTAGAACCTGTAGGATCAATAAAACTACCAACTCAAGCCAAAATGCAAGGAATATATCATACTAATTACATTTCTAATAAAATATCAAGTAGATATTAGGATTCACCTCTTCTTGATGCTTACGACCAGTACTCTGGAGAAAAGCAACCAAATCAGATCCTCCATACTCCAAAAGTTCATTTTCCAGACCGAGATCAATTAGCGTCCTGTATAGATGCTCGTGAAAAGCTGTGTCTGGCCACTGGACACTTAGTTGAATAATCTGCTTGATATATTTGCTTCGAGAAGCTGGATCAAGGGCAGTAACTGAACCAGATGACTTGTCTGCCCCTTGTGTCCCACTTTGTCCAACACCCTTGAGGGTATGCAGTGCATTCATAACTATTTTGTAGCATTGTTCACGCTGTGCAATTACAGTATCATAATGCCTTGCATCGATTTGCCCATTAATAACATCAGCATTGGAATCAAGTGCTTGAGCTTTCTGTAGAGGCAACCGCACTACGGCCTCGTAGAATCTGAACCCGCACCCAACAAAGAAAGAAAATGTCAGCTTGTAGATAAAAGAAATCCAAGTGTTCAGGGTTTATAGATTTTATGCCGTAAAAAATCATTCGGTAAGCAACTAACCTTAGGTTCTCAAATCTCTTGCATATAGCGCTCAAATCAGCAGAGTCTGGAATCTTAGTCAAGAGATTGAAGGCGTCTCTAGCAAGAATCTCTCCCTCGTCATGGTTGTTTGTCATAGACGCTCTCTCAAGACATTCCACTGCCAAGTAATATTTGTAGTCTGACTCATTGAAGTAACTAGGACAGCCCTCTCTCAATTTAGTGCTGATCTCGTCAACAGTTCTTCTGCCCTCTGGGCCAATGTAGTACTGCAAAAATCAAATGAAATTACAGACCTAAATTGAAATGAGTGAGGAATCCTTGTGTGCATGCGTTGATGCGTTGAAATATTTTTCCTTTCCTTTTTTTTTGTTGGCGGTGTGGGCAGGGAGGAGGGAGAAGAGTGTTACCTCCATGAGTGCAGAAATAAGCAGCATGGCAAGCTGGTCACCATCCTCAGAACATACCAACTGATGAAACGTTAACTGAACTAATTTCTTGCGCAAATCATTACCGAGTGTCTGAACCAAGCGAGCAACATTATGCTGACAAATAAGTTCAAGCAGAAAGAGTGCTTCACCGGATCTTCGAAGCAACCGCCTAAGGCACTCAATTGCCCTCACCTGTTTATATAAATAAAGTATTTGAGCAAAACAAATTAAGATTTGCTCCTAAGTAATTTCAGAAATGCTACCTCCATAGCAGCTAGTTCTGCAGATGTATAAAGCAACCGCAGCTTTTTATTTGATGTGGATTGATCTGCTGAGTCCATGTCTCTAATGTGGGAGCTGTAGGGACTCTTTCCATTGCTAAGGCCACCAGACCCAATGATAGGCCCTGTTTTGTACAGTATGGAACCAGAATCTCCCAGGCCGGCAACATAACCATAAAGTCCTCTTCTCTTGTTTCTTCTGGACCTCAAAAAAGTTTCCAATGAACGAATCTTACTCTCAAGAACCTTCATGGCCCCGGTAGAGAGCCTGCAAACAACCACACCATCCACGCAATCACTGGATCCTGTCAGTCCTCGAACCACCATAATTGGAAGTTCCCATATGGGATACAGCAGTCTCGATGAGCATAAGCAAAGCCCTTCATATGCACCAGAAAACAAAGGTTCTGCTTCTTGAACAACTTGCCCCATACTAAAGCCTCCAGCCTGAGTTCGAGTGTTAGACAAAGCAGTAGTGCCATCAATTTGAGGCATCCCAACGAGTCCAGGGTCCTCAAATGCTTCGGCAGCTTTCTCAGAAACTGCATTGCTTATCAGGCTATCTTCAGCATAAAGTAACTTTGCAGCTAGCATTAAGCACATTGCTGCAGCCTCTCCAGCACCAAAGCGGTTAAAGAATTCTTCTATTTGTGATCTCAAGGTGTTCCCATCAAACAACTTTCTTAGGATGTCAACAGGCCTGTTAAAAACTACTTCCATCAAACCCATTGTATTGAATACTACAATCCTCCTCCGAGGTAAGATATGCTGGGTAGGAAGATCCCCTTTGGCCCACAGTTTTATAGATGCCTTCTCAGAAGGTTTTCTGAAAGCTGCAAAGCATTCCACATCAGCATATAAAGACTGCAAGATGAAAGCATCATCCGGAAGCGGGAAGACATCAGAGGCGCAAAGCATCCGACCCTCGACAGGCAAAGCAGAGACAGTTTCTCGCAGAGCCCTAGAGCTTCTAGAAGCTGTTCCAAAGGTACTGGGAAGGGATAACTGGGCAGCTGAATCTTTCTGCACAGCCAGAAGGGAGGACATAGCTGTCGCAGATGAATCTGACATTATAAGAGCACCAGAAGAATAGAAAACAGACTCCACTTTTAACGCCAGATCCTCAGGCTGGGCTCTGCCAGCAGCAGAAACAGCACCGAATGTGAGTCCACCACCAACCCCTAGAGGTGGGGAAGGCCTAGTGGCAACAATTTTTAAACAGCTTGGCCTCTGCGAACCATTGTTCAGTCCAATTGAAGAACTACTTCCACCTGATGTAGAAATGAATAATCTCTTTCCATCTGATAAAAAAGCAACAGCATGAAGCCATTTTGATTCCATGGCTGATAAAGGTGAGATGCAGACGATTGATGGTTTCGGGGATCGTGCAGCTCTTGGTGCATTAGGCCTCCGACCACCATAAGGTGCATCTCGTGGATCAGCAAGGTTCTTTTCTTCGGTGATTTTTTTAAAAGGGCCATCACCACTAGCTCCTAAATCAAATAGTTGCAATTTCATGCCTTCTGTGCGTGCGTAAAGAGTGTTCCGCTCCGCGTCAATAACCATATCGACAATAGGATCGACAGTTGAGAATTTGAATGCATTTGGCACGACCCACCTGAAAATCATGTTAGCTGAGTAAGCAGGAGACCAGAAACACAGAAGAAGCAAAGCAAGGTGCCACATTTCTGGTCTTACAGTTAGAAATACCTGGAAAGAAGGCTGCCTAAACCAGTGGTAAGGCAAACTTTACGGCAGCGTTTACGCCAGCCTGAACCAGCTGTATACTGCAATTCATATATATGCCCATCACGTCCGGCTAGGAAAATTTGACCCTTATCTGTACATGTGATGCACGTCATTGTGACACCATCAGTAGCAATCATGTACTCGGGTAAAGGTTGTAATGAAAGATCAGCATATGGATCAGTTCCATCAGCACTAGCAGAACAGCAAACTCCAACAAGTATCAGCTGACACAACAGATGTAGGTGAGTGTACATTGGCTTGGAAAATAAGCATCATAAATAGAAAATATCATAACAAAACTATTGCTTCGAAGATTGGCAGGTTCACAACAGTAAATGTCAATCACTGAAGAGCAAAATCAGCAAGAAGCATCTTCATAACTAGGGAATTTGCATTTATATAAATGAATTCAGTAGATGGCTTTTCTGTGATGTATACCATCTCCAAGAAATGATATTTCACTAAAATGAGCTTGCTTGATTTACTTCTAGTTTTCTAATGTTCTAGTTTACTTCTAGTTTTCTAATGTTCTATATCTAGACATTTAGCATTTACTATACCATCTCCAAGAAATGATATTTCACTAAAATGAGCTTGCTTGATTTACTTCTAGTTTTCTAATGTTCTAGTTTACTTCTAGTTTTCTAATGTTCTATATCTAGACATTTAGCATTTATTATCCGCAAAGAAAGTAGCAGCCTTGAACCATCTTAATTAAAATGGGATCTCAATAATGTGTCTGCACAAGGCGTCACCTCGGCGGTGTAAGTCTTGGCGATGGATGAGGCGGGCGCCATAGGCAAAGACAGAGGGAAACAGAGGTTTTTTGGATTTGGATCGAAAAGCAGAGGACGAGAAAGGGGAGAGGGAGAGCTAACCTAAGCCGCCGTCTTGCTTCCTGTCGTTACTATCGCCGCTGCTGTGGTCACTGCTTGCTGAAGTCGTCACTGTCGCTCCCCTTCATCGTTGTGTTGCCGTGGTCGCTACTCTCCGCTCGTCGCCACCACCACGACCACGAGATCTAGGCCTCAGCACTCTCACTAACTCCGCCGCCGCAAACCCGCAACATGTCATCGCTGCCAGCTGCCCCATCGCCTCCCAGTTGGCGGCGGTGCAGTAGAATAGGAGGCGGTGGCGCAGTGGACGAGAAGGAGCAAGGAGTCACGAGGCGAGGGCGTAGGGAGTTAGGGCACATTGAGGGGGAGGTATGGGCCTAGTTGGGTCAGCCCATTGTCTGATCTGCTCTTTTTATTTCTATTTATCCTATTGAGCTAAGATCTTCTATGGCTAGTTGTTGGATTCCTACATTGCCTAAGGCTAAGAGGTATTCCTCACCTCCGATTAGGATGTGTATGGCGTCGCCTTGCCATGCACCTTAAGCGCTTTGGCGGTAAAAAGGTGGTGAGTCGCCTCGTCTCGCCTTATCGCTTTAATAAGCTTGAGCAGAATTATTAGGGATGGCGTGGCTATATGCAACAAAGCATTGCTTCAGAGTTGGTATTTGCTCCTTTTTCCTTTCGTAAATTTATTTGTCGGAGGTTTTCAGCTTACTTTTGAGTATTTCAATTTAATGGTTTAATCATGGTGATAATATAATATAGTATGTGTCATGTGTATGTATGGCGCAATTCAGTGCCTGCGCTCTAAATAGCTTAATTTGTGCGTGGGCTGCAACCTGGGCCGCGCTGTGCGCAGCGTGCCCGCCCCCGCGCTTCCCACGCAGGATCGGCGGTAAAAGACGCATGCTCGGATTGCGAACAGCAATAAAATGCTCAACATCGTCCAAACCGGCAGTAAAAATCTCCCATCACACAATTGACGTTAAAAAATCGATACTAAAAATGATCGCGCGCCACCCACATAGGTAGTAAAAATCGGTCATTCCCGGAACGATAGTAAAACCCGCACATTGCATGGTGCTTGACGATAAAATTAGTCATGGAAACACATATGGATGCATTTTCCCTTCCTCGTGTATCCGACCTATTTTTTACTGTCGACTCCCCCAAGCGTTTTTTGTCCTCCCGCCCGTTTACTGCTGTGCATGACAAGTTACACCATTAGTGTGACGCGGTTTTATTGTTTGTTTCGAGCTATATTACTATGTCGTGAAGTATTACTGCCCATGTGTATGTTTGTAATTAATGTTTTTATTACTACGTTGTACTTTACTAGAAAATGTATTTTACTGTACAACAAAAAAACTTCCCGCTGTGTTCGCGCAATCTCATGTGTCCCACCAAACGCGCTCCCCGCATCCACCCACGCCACCTAATAAAAAAACATGCGATCCCATGCATCCCACCAAACGCTCTCCCCACGTAACCGAACATAAAATCTGGTGCTTACGATTTCGACGGAAAAACTCCAATTGAGTTTTCAGCGATGTGGCGCTAGAACCCAATCGGGATTCCGACAGCATGGAGCTCCTTATTAAGGGTGGTAGTGTAATAGTCATGTAAGGGTTACGGGTAATTATGTAATTGTAGTCTAGTCTAGAATTTCTCTTGTATACTATATATTGCCTCTTAGACTCTTGCAATACAACCAAGAATTCAACCCCTATTCCTCTCTTCTCTCCCAAAATCTAACATGGTATCAAAGCCTAGATCCAAACTCTAACCTCCATCTTCTTCCACCCAAGCCACCCCTGGGAGGAGCAATCTCTACTCCCGAAGGAGCACTCAATCTCATTTTTATACTCAATCTCGTTTTTATCTTTCGCATCTGTAGTTTCTTAGTATCAAGTAGTACCAGCAGCCAACAGTCTTCATTGTGTATGCATCGTCTCAGCAGCACAGCAGCAAATCATCCTGAACGAGGCTCACAAGTCACGACATGAACGCCAACTCCAAAGTCGGATCCAGGCGAGGGCTGCAGATGCCCAAGGCGCGAAGAGCAGGGCCTTCTTAAGTCGGATCCAACGCGAGGAAGCTTTTCCTCCACTCCACCTCCTTCCTCAAGATTGGGGCCAAGTCGAGACGAGACGGCGTCTCGGGCCCGCCGGCCCACGGCGGAGCGAGCGCAAGCACACCGACAGAACAACAACAGCTATGGTAGGGTTGAAGATAGATCTGATACCATGTTAGAAAACTTGAAGCTGGGGTTTGCTATTCACAACTATGCATTTTATTCATTAATTGAAGAGTATATATAGAGAAGAGTACATGGGCCACATGGGCTAAGAGAGAGAGAATATACAACCAACACTCTTAACACACTCCACCACTGACGGCATAATATGAAGGCAGATCCCTATTGGTTTTAGTAAAACTGCATAAAACAATTATGGAGTAGCGCTAATCTGCCAAAGATGTCTGGTGGAGTAGTGCTAATCTGCTAAAGATGTTGTCGTATTAACTTTTTTTTCCCTGAGGAAACCTTGGATTAACTCTTAGGGTTATGCACTTATACTTCTCAATGAGGAAAAGTGTGCTATGTGATATTAGTATACTCCTTTGTGCTATGGTCATACCCTCAATTATGTTCTACTTATGTCTGCACATATATACTCCTTACTAGTAAGTATATACTCTTCGTGAAGAATAATACTACTAATTTGATTGAAGCATACTACTTTTTATGATCTCCCGAAACAGATACGTCTTTGAAAAACATATATACTACTAATTTGGTTGACGCATAATACTGGATACTTCTTCAACTAGTAGTATCGTTAGCGCTTCAAATTTTGAATTGGGCGGTTCCGCCTAATCTCGATTTGGTTGTGCATGCATGCAGTGATTAAAGAAGAAAAAAAGATATTTTCTTTTTCCACCAGATCATTTGCCTGCTAACAGAGATATCCAATAGAAAAGGACCCATTTAGTTGGCTTCCATCTCAAAGTAGATCAATGGCAGGGAGGTATGGGAGTACATACTCCAGGGAAACGAAACAGGCGTCCCTATACACACACACACAACATGAAAGTACAAGGCATTGTTCAAGTTTAGCATGCAAATTTGTTGCAATTCAAAAGGGGAACTCCGAACTCGCAAGCATCCTTACCTCAACAGGAGTTGCTAAAACCAAAAGGTATTGAATGGCTTCAACGAAAATCCCAGGCTTTGCTCTAGCAAGGCCAACAACACAAATCGCTTGCTCATCCGCATGATACTCTTGACACTGCCCATCCCTGGGAAATATAACATCAAATGTCCATATAATAGATGGTTAGCAAAGCCACGAGCACAGCATATCTCGTCTCCATTGAGGGGACATTATTATTAGACTTGTAATGAGAAAGTGAGATCAGTTATGCTAATCAAAATGATTTTGCTACACACAAAGTGCAATCACTTATGCTAATCAAACCTGATTTTGCCATCTACGTAACTACACATAAAAACAGGATCTTCGGCACATACTAGACAGTGATGTTGCCTAAATGTGTTGTACACTTGTACAATAAAAAAAAAGGCACAATTTCATCAACAACAATAGATGCTTGGATTGGCAGAGGTAGCTGGTTGCAAAGCCTCCCACACACGCACACGTACACGCACACGCACATTTCGATCAATGGTCTATAAGAATTCTGATTGCATAGTTAGACAAGCAACTTTGACAATGCATAGCAACTAACACCTCACAGACTAATCGCACTCAGTTAACTCAATTTCATCCAAACAAATATGTGAATGGAAGGGAACAGTAGAAGATTAAGGCATACTGTGGAAACAATTTACAAAGGAACCGTGCCATACCTGGCAACTACTCATAACAATGACAAGAATTTTGAGATGCAAAGTAAGCACCACTCGCATCATAAAGTATTGACATTGCACTTTTCAGCCCAAGTTATGTGTGTGTCAGGAAAAGGGAATAAATAAACAAAAGTAGTGTATTACCACTTATTAAAGCGCCAAATAAAAAAGGAATTGTCAACGGTTGCCCAGGCCCGGTGTATTTCAGAAAATATTCCACAAAGAGCTGTTCCTTCACCAGCAGCTGCATTATATCTTTCAATCAGCATAGGAGGTAGCTGCCGAGTTTCTGCAACTTCCACCAAAGGAGGCCACTGCAGCAGAAACACAAAGCATCTTATATAGTTAAAGCTTAAAAGAATGCAAAGGAAAAAAATACATTTTCAAAATGTTTGAGAGGAACATTTTCATAATAACTTCAGGATATAACTTAGAATGCACACAGATGGTAGAAAAGACTAGGTGTTGCTATGTATTTCTGATAGTGTAAACATGCAAATTTTCACATGTGTAAAAGGAGAAAGGAAAGATGTCCATTTGTTCTTCATCAACATCGACCATCATTATCCGATATCATAAAAACTGTTGATTAGCAACATTGAGGCAAAAAAAATCCTAGATTTCCCAAACTGCATGAAACTCCTCGTGTGTTGTCCTAACCACCCGTAGGAGCAGTGACGGAGTTTGAGCCAAATCTCAAGGGGGGCCGAAGGCCAATGCTAAATCATATTACTACAACATGGTAGAATTTATAGCCATCGGACAATTTTAGCTAGATCTTATCCATATTTTTGTTATAAACTATCTTGTCTCAGCAAGATATATGTATACATTTACTCTAAAAACAGAGGAGTAAGAGACACTTGGCGCCAGAAAGTAGCAACCACTTCTTAGGTTGATGGCCATGTTACTCGACTACTTCAAGCTTTAGTTGTGTGGGGATGTTTCGTACTCCGTCGGCCGCCGCAATGCCTCATCTAGTTGTCTCGTGGCTTTGCCGCTCACGCTTTGCCGCAACATGAGCTGAAGGCGACGAGCAAGAAGTAGAAAATAAAGCAGTGGTGATGGGCGTTAGCTACTGACTAAACTGAGCTACCAAAATGAGTGAACCACTAAAACTATTTGGCTAATTTGTTGAAGAGTAGGAAATAAAACTGGATCAGTGATTCATGGCCTAGTGAGGAAGAAGTTGAAGCAGATTGGTTCAAACTTAACAGGATTTTTGGAGGTGCAGCCAGCAGGGTGGTCATTTGAAGAGTTAAGTAATAGATGGACCTAAATACTATTGCATACTCGGTGTTACTCTAAAAAATTAATTGTTGGGGATCTACAACCCTCCTTGGCCCTAAGTACCCTCCGTCCCTGTGTAGGAGTTAAAACAGGAATCACTTCACAAATCCAACAGAAAATAGAAAGATGCAAGCAAAACCACTGAAATTGGTGCCTAAAATTTCTATAATTTGGACGGTGCACTCAGAACCCCTAGATCTTCCCACAAAAACAAGGGGAAAAAAGGTTAGCTCCTAATTCCTAAAATTTTGTTACCAATACCTAGAAACTATCCCTGAATCCCCAAACTACCACAAATGAAGAATGTTCACCAGTTAAAGAGTTCAAGGGGAGTAGGAAAAGTAGGTATTGAATAATCTCCACATGGCATGAATATGCATGTCGTTGGGCTGTGTAGTGTGTTGGGCACTCTGGAATGTTTGAAATAGAGTTTATTTTGACCATTGGCAGTTGACAGATCCTAATGAAGTTAAATATGTGTTTTGCTGTCATGTTCATCAGTTTTGCAAAAGGATGCTGAAGAATCAACAAGGAGGACCTGCAGGTAGGAATGCAGAAAAGCTCAGACTCAGCAATCTACATGAGCTCAGCTCAACCCAAATCGACCCAAACTCGACTCAAAAGATTATTGAGCTCGAGCTCAGCGCAGTTAGACTTCAATATATACATGTGTTGTAATAAATGCTACTACCTCCGTATAACTATGTTTGTCCATAGCATCGGAAGTCTCCATTTTAAAATGTTTGTCCATTTAGGGAATCAAGAGTGATGTAGTTATTACAATGTTTCCACTCTCTACCCCCTACTTAAATGCATTGAAAAAAGTTAAATGGTTATAGTATGCCATTTAATAGGGCTATGTGTGGTCATTTCTTATTAACTTTTTTCTTACATTTAGTGCTTCCATGCTCTGTGCACATGGTGTGTTGTGGACAAATATTGCGAAACGGAGGGAGTAATATACATTTTTACTATATGGAGGTCTAGTGTTAGAATGTTTACTGTTAAATAACACTGTGCAGCCTATAGAGCTTAAATCGAGCTGTATCCAAGCTCTCCTTGAGCTGGGATCATTCTTAGCTGTTTTGTTGACCAGTTCCCAAGCTCAAACAACACTAGCTTAAGCCTGCTCCCAAATCTTACTAAAGAAGGAAGTTCACAGCCTCACGCAGTGGTTAGTAATGTTGCAAAACTTACCCTGTTTAGTGTATACTGATTTCATCTAGTGTTTGCCCTAGATCTCAAACTTCGCCAGAAAAAACTAGAATCCCCCCTAATTCAGTACCCCCCCCCCCGGTGAATTGCCCCACATACACAGTTACAAACTCTAGTTTTGGTCCCGGATTCTCACCTTAAGTTTCCCCAACATTTGCCACCAAAGTTTGTCATAGAAGATCAACCAAACTTGTCAAAACGATACACCACTGCAAATATGAAAATATTTCCCCATAATTGTCTGCCAAACTCGAAATAAACAGGTCCAGTTTCTGGTCCATCGTGTTCTCCTCGGCTTTCCACTTCGTGGCTTCCCATCACACACCACCCAACAAAGAAGAACAAAAAAATCTAAAATATTCCCTAGAATCCCCAAAACCACTGCTACTTAGCCCACCGCCCCCAACTCCGCTGCAAGCCTCAAATCCACCAAATAACTTCGCCCAAAACGTACGCTGCTGCAGATCAACGGCTCAAGCGCGTACAGACTCTAGAATACAGTACCCTACTGGTTGCGCGAGGCTTACCTCCTTGGGGTGCGAGGAGTAGGGATGGGAGGCGTAGCGCGAGGCCTCCAGGGCCTCCTCCAGGTCGGGCTGTGCGGCGGCGTCGCGGCTGATCCGCTCCGAGACGTGCAGCCCCGCCGAGGCCACGTCGGGGCCGATCGCCTCGTCCTCCCCCCACGCCATCGTCGGAGCGCTACGCCTCTACCAGGAGGAGGAAGAGGCGCGAGACGGGGGAAAACCCTAGAGAGCGCGAGGGGAAGTGGGGAACGGTGGGATGGGAGATTTCGTTGGGGTTTTCAGGTTTTCCTGGGCGGGTTCCGGATTTTGCACCGGCGCGTTGGGAAATTTTTCGATTCCGGTGAAATTACCGATGGCCCCGGCAAAAACTAGCAGCAGGAGTCGTTGCATCAAGACTTCACTCCACAATCGTACGGCTAACGAACTGTCGCCGAGGAGTTCAGATTGAGTGATTATTTTGTAGATAAAGATAAATTTAGAATTGTAAGAATAATTTAAAAATATAAAAATAGAATAATAGATTAAATACAGAGATATGATAGAACTTCTGACTTCTCATTGTTACTCTTCTAAAAACTGTAGTACAATAGTTAAAGTCCCCTTTTATATAGTCTACTGAGAGGATGAGGAGTACATCATGAGTCAGGCTTGTCTGGTCTGGCCTGATTTTTTAACAGTCTCCTTGAGCACTCATCCATCATATTCATATCTCGTTAAAACTGCATAAAACCCCAGTGTTAAAAATTAGAAGAAAAAAAAGTACATGAAACACGTTCTGTTGTGCTGTACGAATTAATTCATTAAAAACATTAGCCGATAAACTTCAGGAAAACTCGTCAAGGGAAAAAATAGTACAATCCACCCAATTTCATTTAATCTCCATGATTTATTTTTAGTACTCGATCTTCGTAATCAAGCTTTAATAAAGAGATCGTAAATATTCTCTCCCTCAATTCTGCACTTTTCTAAGTTTCATCATTTCAATTCCACGTATGCATCTTTCAAAGCTAGACGCTGGGAGTAACTTAGTGAATAAATCTATAAAATTTTCACATAACTTAGTATGCAGTACTTTGATTTCGTTCATCTTTCGCAATTCATGAGTATAGAAGAATTTAGGATTGATATGCTTAGTGAGAGAACTTTTTACATAATTCATCTGCATTTCTGCAACAAAACTCCATTATCTTTATAGATAATAGTGAGGGTTTGCGCGGTATTCAATCCACATAACTGCTGGATGTGGTAAATCATCCACCGAAGCCAAGAACATTCTCGTGAGGACTCGTATAGTGTTATAATTTTCTGAGTGATTCGTTGAAGTAGATACAAAATTTTGCTTATACGATTTTCATAAAATTGTAGTTCCACCGCATAAGAATGCATAGCATATTTGTGACTTGGTTGTATGCGGGTCTGACAGGTACCCGCCATTTGCATAGCCAGTTATAATTAGGTCTTGGTTATTCATGTAGAACATACCAAGATCTTTGTTTCCTTAGAGGTATCGAAAAATATTCTTTATTCCCTACCAACGTTTTTTGGTAGGTTTTGCACTATACCTTGCTAGTAGCTTCACGGCAAATACGATGTCCGGTCTAGTACAGTTTGATAAATATATGAGTGCTCCTACTACACTCAAGTACATGAATTTTGGTCTCAGGACTTTCTCCCCCTCTTCTTTAGGTCTGTACGGGGTCCTTGTTTTGCTGCAAGGATCTACCGACAATCAGCACTTTCGAAGGATATGTCTTTTCAAAGCCGAACTGTAAGCCTAGGCAATATTTGGTTTTACCCAAGTATCCCATTTTGAACTCCAACTCCAAGTAAGAGTTTGCTTTCTTAATATCTTCCAGGGTCTTGATGATATTCAGATTATCTATATATACTGAGATTACACGGAATCCATTATGGGATCGTCGTATAAAAACATAGGGATAATCCTCATTGTTCATGTAGCCTTTCTTACACAGAAAGTCGCTTACGCAAGTATACCACATTCTGCATGATTGCTTCAGACCATACAATAACTTTCTGAGTTGCACACTATACATGTTTCTATTTACTCTGTCATGGTTCGGGACAGGAATACCTTCAGGTATCTTTATATAAAATGTCTGAATCAAAGTTTTCATAAAGGTATGCAGTTACCATATCCATCAATTTCATTTATAAATTCAAGTTTACTATCATTGATATTAAATATCTAAAGGTAGTTCCGCCAAATAGCGGGGAATAAGTTTCTTCATAATCGACTCCTGGTCATTAAGTGAAATATTGTGCAACGAGCCTTGCTTTATGTCTTACAACTTTATTTTTTTCATTTATCTTTCGAACAAATACCCATTTATGCCATACAGGGTGCACATGGAGAGACGTGCGGCTTACAGTTCCGAAACCCTCACTTTTATTCATAGATAACAATTCTACTTCTATTGCCTTCTTCAATCTTCACAATCTGATCTTTTCTTACATTCAGTGAGCGATGCAGGCTCTGGATCAAGATAAATGATTGTGGTAATTTTCTTTGTGAAATAAATATCGACATTGACTGTTGTTCTATTCATAGATTCTCCCGTGGTCACATAGTTTATAACTATTTCTTCATGGGGTGATACTTCTAATGTTTTTACTTGCTCACCACTGCTTCCAATTGCGAGGGCAAGTCCCTTTAGTTTTTTAGCTTCGATGTGTGTGTGCACATCCATGTTGATGTCTCGATCTATGGGAATATTCAAATTTGGTATACATTTTTACTGAAGGTTCCACACTAGTGTCAGGTCTCAACTGGCTCCCCTTATGGTTCTAGTAACTTCAGTGGTCGTCTGTGTCAAGTCATTCTTATCCTTTTTCACCAAACGTCCCCAGCTACTTGAGATTCGAGGGGCCCAAGTTATCGTTCTTTTATTCCGAGGCATCTGAACAGGATTAGGGATACCTTCAATTTTCTTTGGTATTTCAACCCTCTCCAGTGCATTGAGTGTAGACACATGCGACTTGGTCACACTCTTCAAATCACTAAAATGGTCAGGCAATTAATTCGCTAATGCTTGCAAACCAATTATCTTTTGGACTTCTCTATTTGCTTCGATAGTGCGCGAATCATGTGCACGGATTCCCGTGGCATGCCGCATCATTTCCCGATATTATGGGAAACTATCTTCATCAAATATGTTATCGGCAAAGTGGGTTATATGCAAATATCCAATCATGAAGTCCAAATACCTGATTATGGATGTTGCCTCATAACCAACGTATATCTCAAACTTTCGGAGAGGGTTCTATGCAATTCGCTACGGTGGTGGTATAGGTACATATAACCTTACAACTAAACCTTCGTAGATGAGAGATTGTTTTGATGACCCTTGCGCTAGTTGCATAGGTGAATAGATGTTATATGCTGATGGTCTAAAATTGATGAGAGTTCCTGCGTGTAGGACTGTGTGTCCCCAACATGTAGTTGATAAATTAAAATTCTGCAAGAGCGGTCGGGCAATAAATTTAATTCTTTTAATTAATGACTCTGCTAGTCCATTCTGGGTGTGGACTTACGGTACGGAATGCTCAACGGTAATTCTCATTGCCATATAATAACCATCAAATGTATTTGAAGGAAATTCTCTGGCGTTGCCTATTCTGATGGACTTCACATGATGACCATGAAAATTATTCTTAATTTTAATTATCTGCGAGATCAGCTTTGCAAAAGCATAATTTCTCATCGACAATAAACATATGTGCGACCATTTTGATGAAGCATCGATGAGCACCATAAAGTACCTAAATGACCCTGACAGAGGCTGTATAGGGCCGCAAATATCTCCATGGATACAGTACAGGAATGCATGGATTTCATCATTTACTTTTAGAGTAGAAGGTCTAGTAATTAGTTTTTCGGTGACACATGCGGGGCACACAAAATCTTCCTGGTTTGAGAAATTATTTACATTAACATTATGTCCTTGAGAATTAATAATTATAGTTATCATCATCCTAAGACCGGAGTGGCCTAGTATATCATGCTTGAGACAGAAAAGTTCATAGCTTCTAAAAGTGATTTTCAGAACAGTATAGGCCGTAATGTCTTAATTTTAGTATAGTATAGCCAATATTCATAGGAAGGAAGTCGTTCTAATACCTATTTTTTATTTTTATTCATGCTTTGTAATGAGCAGATATTTCTTACCATACTCTTCTTCAGTCCCTACGTCGAGACCGTCAGCGTAAATATCTTTAAAGCTTAAGAGAATTATAGCCGATTCTGGGTACAACAAGGCTTCTTCAATGACCAATATTGTGCCCATCGGGAGTATAATTATGGATCTTCCTGAGCCTATTATACAAGTATTGTCGCCAGCGATTGTTGTAAGACTACCAGCATTCTTGCTAATTGACTGAATTTTTTTTATCTATCTCAAGATGGTATTCGTTGTGCCGCTATCTGCTAAGCACATTTCCTCCATAGGGCACCACATGTGTTCTGATATATAAAGTATTTATTAACACGAGAAAAAGTATTGCATGACTTTTCATAAGAATTTAATGCTTTGCTCTCCTAGAGCCTATAACCATTATTCAAAATTCAATGTTCTATCACAACCGTAAACTGCAAATGACTATATAAAAATCTAAGTGCAATGCATGCACTAAATTGAATCAGCAAAGTATGAACAAACCTCCGCCTGAATCTGCTCTATGTCCATCTTCTCTTCATCGGCAAGTACGGTTGCTACCACTGCGATGTCCAAAGAAGCTGTGATGGAGGTTGCTAATGGGTTGTCCGCATTCATGGGTGCAACCTATGATTGTGGATTCTCTGTGCTTGCAATGGCGAGGTGTGTCTCATGGCCAACATTGCTTCAAGACAACTGTGAGATGTAGTTCGTTCTGACAACATCATCTCGAGCTTCCGCAACTTGTATGATTTCAATCAGTTTGGCATACTCCTTATAGTCGTTCTGACGATAGTTGCGTGCAGATTGCACCACGTTTGGGTGAAAGGTAGAGAGAGTTTTCTCGATCTTCTGCTCAGTTGTTGTTACATTACCACAGAGTTGAAGACTTGTACAAATTTTGTGCAATGCCGAATTGTATCCCCCACGGTCTTATAGTCAGCAAAATGTAGTCGGTTCTATTCTTGCTCTGCCCGAGGAAGATTGGTGTACTTCAGCTTCTCGAACCGCTTCTTCAGTGCGGTCCATAAATCTAGTGCGTTCTTCTTCGCCATGTACTCATTATTGAGTGTTAGGCAGAGATGGTGTCTGAGTAAATAAAGTGCTTGATCATTTTTCTCAGCAGTTGGTGTAGCATCCTTCAAGGTGCCAAGTCCGATAGCAGCACAGAGTTTCTTGTCTCCAAGTACGATCTCGACATCTGATACCCTAGTCAGGTAATTGTGACCATGCTGAGCCAGCTCTTCGAACTCCCGGTTCGTAATGCTAGTCATATGCATATTTATGCAAAGAGTTCATAATATTACTGCTGGTAATTTCTATAAAATGGTTCAAACAATTACCATAATGTTCCCGTATTTTTCTATGCATCTTTCATAATTTACTGCCATTTTATGTGATTAAAAGCAGTATAAACAATCACAAATAATAATAATACAGTAAATACAATACATAAATTGCATATAAATAATAATAACAAAATTAAACATGCTTCAAATGCTAAAATTGATTCAAAAATTGAATTCTCGAGCCCCTTTTATGCTGGAAAATGAATTTTCAATGAATTCTGCAATTTTTGAGGGCTAAACTGCTATTTTTTGTTTTGATAAAAAAAAATTGTGTAATTTTCAGAATTCCCGAGGGACTTTTTGAAAAAATCTAGATTTCTTTCAATTCCTGATTTCTTTTGTTCAGCCGGCTGGGCCGATTCCATGGCCCTTTCAGCCCATCCAGCCGCGTGGCCCATTTAAAAGGGAGGGGGTTGGGTTTGGTTTTCCCTAACCATGTTCCTTCAAGTGGCAAGACTTCATGAAGTCGCCGCAGGAGGCGACGCCATGGCACGCGGGCGGCAGCAGATGGGGCGCCGATCGAGCGCTTTGAGGCGACGGCGCTTGGGCATGCGGGGTTGTCGCAAGCGAGCATTCGAGGCGACGACGTATGGGCATGCGGGTTCGGCGCAGGAGGCGGGCGCAGCTTCAAGGCAGACGTGTGAGTGTGCGGGGATGGCGCCAGAGGTGGGCGCCGCTTCAAGGTGGCCTAGCAGAGGTGAGGCCGAGGTGGCGGCGGTCATGCGGGTCGGCGTGTTCGCCACGGCGCCATGCGGGGCAGCGGTGCATCTTCCGGCAACGACGACTTCAAGCTCGGCGGGCCGGCACGGCAGGGTGGGCTCTCGTCGGCGCGTGATGGCACGTGCATGATGGGTCGGCCGTGGCTCCATGGCCGGCAGCGGCTCCAGGCCGGTGGCGCTTCCCTCCCCCCTCTCCTTTTTTTCTTGATTTGGATGGTGCCGTGCGGGGCCACGCGGGGCCGAGGGTGGCGCGAGATGGACGTCGCGACTGCCGGCTGATGGTGGAGGCGATTGCGGGCTAGTCGTCACGACAACGGGATGGTCGTGCGGGGCCGGTGGCTATGCGACGCTCCATGTTGTGCTGGCTCCATCCCCCTCTTCCTTTTTTTCCTTTATTGTGGTGTTTGTCCGTGCAAGGGCTGGTTGGCACTGCGGCGACTGCTGGCCGAGGGGTCCGTGCGAGACAGCACCGGCCAGCGGTGAACTGGCTCTAGTGTGGTCATACGGGTCCACACCGACCGTGTCTCACATCTTTTTTGTCACTATTCATCACCATTTACTGTTCATACATAATTACCGTTCATACGCAATCCATCGATCGACTTTTCCGAACGTATTTTAAATCCACAGTGCAATCGTTGTCTACTCTTCTATGCAATCTACCGATCGGCATTGTGTCAGCGACTTCAAGTCGGCTCGCAGTAGATTAGAGCAGATTTGCACCATAGAATAAAACAATTTAGAAAGCAACAATTGTAAAATTGAAAGCGGTCTAGAAAAAATGAGTCAATCTACAAGTGTCGTTCTTCGACGGTTATCTTTCGATCCGAGGAGAGTTGTTAGTGTTGATAACGTGTTGAGGAACCGTCACTGGCGAGTCCAGCCTGAGCGATTACCTTATAGACAAACTCATAATCGTAAGAACAATGCAAGAACACAGGAACAAAATAATAGATTGAACACAGAGATACGAGAGACTTCTAACTTCCCTTTATTGCTATTCTGAAAACTGTAGTACAATGGCTGATGGTCCTCCATTTATATAGTATATTGGGAGGATGAGGAGCCCATCATGGGCCAGGCCTGCCTGGCCAGAGCCTGGTTTCTTAACAGGGACGACTACGTAGAAACAAATCTCAACTAGACAGGGATCGATTGTGATCCATTTTGATGAACAACCCAGGTATCTCATGCATGTCTTCCTTGTTGAGCTAGTCAGCCCATTACTACTATCCTCTGATAACGCACGCGGGAGCCAACAGTCATCTTCCTCCATGCGTGCAGGAGACTCGTCGTTCACTATCCACAAGCGCGAGACTTGTCGGTCGTCGATGTTCTCCTCCACGCGTAGGGGGTGCTGGTCAACATCCTATGTGCTTCAACCGTCAAATCAAGAGTTTCAACTAGTTTTACAAGCTTTAAGCAAGTTTCAAGAAGTTTCAGAAGCAGATTTAAAACTAGTTTTGTAGGCTTTAAGTTTCAAGAAGTTTCATGCAAGTTTCAAGAAGTTTCATAAAGTTTTAACGAAGCTTTGTGCAAGTTTCAAGAAGTTTTATAAAGTTTCAATGAAGTTTGAGAAGTAGAAATTCAACTAGTTTTGCAAGCTTTAATTAAGCAAGTTTCAAGGAATTTCGTGCAAGTTTCAAAGGAGTTTCAGAAGTAGATTTTAAACTAGTTTTGCTGGCTTTAAGTAAGTTTTAAGAAGTTTCATACAAGTTTCATAAAGTTTTCAACGAAGTTTTGTGCAAATTTCATGAAGTTTCATAAAGTAGAAATTCAACTACCTTTGCAGGATTTAAACAAGTTTTAAAAAGTTTCATGCAAGTTTCATAAAATTTCAATGAAGTTTTGAAAAGTTTGAACAAAGCGGCATTGTTTCAATTGATTTTCAACGTTTGAGGCAAGTTTCACTATAGTATGTAGAAAAATACATGAATGCTTCACACAATATATATTTTAAAAAAGCAACATTGAGAGCCTTCACTATGCCAGCTCGGGTGCCACTTTTGCCCCCACTTTGCGCATTGCCACTACGCCTGCTTGCGCACCTCGTCGTGCACTTCCCTCACACCTGCTGGCCCGTTGCCACTTACACCGATACTGGATGGAGGGGTCTCCACGTCAGATTCAACGTTGTTGTTTCACCTGCTCGGGGAGTGAGACAAGATGAGGGATCTATTATGGGGAGATGCTTAGCATGAGATTCATGTCCACCGTCGATAAATCGGCCAACGATGCTCGGTGTGGGGAGAGATAAGAGGAGGGATCTGGTCGGGGAGATGGTGAGAAAGGGGATCATAGTTTTGTTGAGAGAGGGGGAGGGAGAGAGGGATGAGACAACTCAAATTTGGGATGAGTTGGTTCGAAACTTCAATCGTTGGTAATGGTCTAGTGCTTGTCTGCCGATGAGATCACACGAGATGACTGGATCCTATGGTGAATCGCGGTCCCGTTGGATGGCTAGTGAACGCTATAGCATTTTGTATCATTTTCCTAATTGTATTTGGTTAGTATAGCATAAGTAAATAAGTAATAATAAATCTACGATAGCAAACTTTGGTTTTTCTAAAACTAATTTTTGAGATTTGTGAGAAAAATGTTATAATATCTAAAAGTGTAGGAGGGGACTAGCACCTGGATGTTCCACAACAGCGCAACAACTCAGAATATTATGTCCAACATTTTCGAGGAATATACGCAGCAGAACATGAATACTCAACAAGTTTGTGTCGCATTTAAGACCATGTTCATCATAGAAGTTGTATATGATTCAAAATACTAGTCCAAAAATTCCCAAAGCAATGGACCTTGTTTAGAAAATGATGATACACAACGACAACATCTTGGTATTTGCAGATGCAACAAATCAAATACACATTTGTAACAAATATGAAAGAAGTAAATAAAGTTTCTCTATATAACAAATAGACATCCATACTATAACAAAAGATAAACTTTGCGCAACAAATACCTTTTGTGGTGAAAATTTGAGAAGATACATTGCAACAAAATCAACATTTGGTACAACAATTGGTAAATTTTTTTGCAACAACCCGGTGAAATATTTGCAACAAGCCCACTGGGAGGAGGGGATGCGGGCAACGGCGACAGTCGAGCTCCGAGCAGGAGCAGCAACGTGTTGTGTCTCAACCCCACAACGTCGCCTCATCGCCAACCCTCCGCTCACCACCTGCCTCCCCACCTCATCCTTGTAGGATCTGGCGAGCTCCCTTGCAGTGGGAGACCTCCACATGAGGCATGAGATCCAACTGTGGCGGCGAGCTCTGAGATCGGCGGTCGGCTGTGGAGCTTGGGATGTCGAGCTAGAAGTAGGAGCGGTGTAGCTCGTCAGTGGTGGTCTAAGCCAGTCCAATGGGTCGAATGGGAGTGGAGAAAGAGAGAACACAATGAAGGAGAAACGAGTAGGTAGAGGCGTTGAGGCAACGTGGCATAGTGGATAAGGCTTTTCGTTTTTTTCTTCAGTTAGACTTACGAATACAAGCATTATCGAAAAGTATAATAACTAAAACCAGATTTATTAACTGTACTAGCCAGATGAGAGATCAAAATCCAATTTTCCCAAATTTTACTCTAAAACACATTTTATGTTAAGAAAAACTAAAAATTTTAGCATTCACGCTATCGTTAGAATAATATTATGCAAAATACTCTAAAAACAAGAGTCTTGATTTTGAGTGTCTTCTATATAAAATTTCTACTGAAAAGGTGATATAGTTTTGTCAGATTCCCAGGCGTGGAATACCCGAAGACCATATATGTGTACCGTACTAGTCCCATGATGAGTGGCTAATACACACATTCATAATATTTGACATTCACATCTATACATTCACATATACAAAGTAAAACAAAATGATACTTAACTTAAGTGATTAAAGTTATTACATCAATAACCAATCGGTCAAAAAAAACAAGTACCAGAATAGTAACAAAATAGCAGCAGAAATAAAAGTGATAAAAGTAAACAAATTCCAACGGCATGCCCATCCAAAACCATCAGGCAACCGACAAGAACCAAAGCCTAGATAGACCCGTCAGCGAACCCTCCGGTTCCAGGTGCGAAGAAAGCGTCGTTTGGCGCTGGCTCTTCCTCATACTCTGAACAACAATGTAAGCAAGACTGAGTACAATGCGTACTCAGCAAGAGTTGTGGTATATCACAAAGTTTATATAAATGCAAGTCCAACAAGGGATGAGGTTCTAGTCCATAAGTTATTTTGCTTTAAGCCAATTTTATTTGCAATAACCATACATAGTAATTTGCAACAGAAATTTTAAAAGCATTTAAATAAACACATGACAGTAAGTAAGTAATTGAATGGATAATAATAACAACAACTCGCAACTCTCCTTGGCTGCGAGCAACCTTTGATTTGAACAACAACTCGCAACCCTCCTCGATTGCGAGCCATATTTCATTTTCAACCATAACATGGCAATTAACTCAAATAAAAACCCACAAGTCATTACCCATGTTTTACCAATAAACGATTTTTGTGAAAATCAAAACTAAACCCATAGACCGCGAGCATGGTTATTTAAATAGATTTACACTCTGCAAAGGTATACAACTTTACCCATAACATACGAATTCTCTAGTTTGTTTGGCATTCGTCGATATCACCACTCACTACCTTTTGTAAGCAATCTAAAGCATGTGTCGAAGCCTTTACATCATCTAGTCTCACCCTTGCACTAGCTCGATGATTGAATACCCTCATCGAACTCCACCGTCTCGGGGACACCACCAACTAGTTCTCGAGATTTAAAAGTGAGGCATTTTTCGTCGGAAATTCCAATTAGCGTGGGGTTATCGTTATTTTCAACAACTTTGGGCGCATTCACGACCAGCATTTGAGTCGCGTCGGATTAGAGTTCCAGAAATTACAGATTGGATCAAAATGTTGCGCGGCATGTTATGGTACTTTAGAGGCCGAATTTGGGGTTTTTCCCTTCTAGAGATTTGTTCCTGGTTTCGTTAGCTTTCTTTTGGCACCGAGATCAGGAAAATCCGATCAGTAGTTTGGGAGATATGAATTTTTGAATACGAACTATCCGATCTGTCTGAAAACTGAGGTCAGTAGGTTTGTCCCTCGATTTTGTTCAAATTAGAGGCCGAATCAGAATCTTCACCCAACTAAGTTATTGTAGAGCTCAACATTATCTTTCCAAGTTGATAAAGATCATTCCATTTGGATCAGTAGGCTAAAAGTTACACCATTTTCTTTACTGCTGATCTGTTTTCAGGACAGACGTAGATGGGTTGGGTTTAGCGGTCAGTTAGCCCTCTGTTTTGGCCGAATCAGGGGATTCCGCCAACTAATGTTTTGTATCCTGATCAGTTATGAATCAGTGAGAACTGGTTTCAGGTCTTTTAGAGTTACAGATAATTAATGGCGAATTTTCTCGTGCAACTGCCCGTAGATCGATAATCTGGACTTTTGGTGTAGATGTCAAATTGAACCCTTGGGGTGTGTGGGTTGATTAGAGAGCATCGTAGAACACTTGTAGCTGTGCCATATTCTATTATCCGTAATACGTGGCAATGCTTGTGTAGGCGGTGAGACGGTGGGTGGAAGGACACTTTCGTTGTTTCACAACACGTCACCACACGGAAGGCAAGTGCAATGTTTAATTTGTGTGAATTCGTTGATTGCATGATAACTTGGTAAATTATGAATATTCCCGTGATTTGAGTCCATGTGGTAGAGTTCAATACCTTATTCGATGATACATTGAGTTGAAGTTCAAGTTATGCTTTTCATTCCATGCATACATAATTGATTCTTGTCCACGGAGTGGAAACTTGATTAAGTCCCATTAATTCCAATATGGGCATGTAAGACCTACCATTTAATGGATGTAATAATTGTCACTTGGAGGTTCATTATTATCGCTTGGTTAATTCTTGTTTAAATTTATAGATGAACTGTTATTAAGCTAAGGATTTGTTCCTTTAGCATTGAATGCCTGTTAATCTTATGAATTGAAGGGAGCCATTTGAACATGTCTGTATTTGTTCCCAACGCTCGATGAAGGGAGCCTTTTGTCTGTACTTTTATTATTTGACTTGAGGAAAATTTCAAAATACACTTTAAATATTTTCCCCATTTTATATTAGTTTGGATTTTTAATTATCATACTTCATTTCTACTCTTAACCCAAACATAGCAATTTCATATCAACACACATGCATGCATAATAGATTTTGAAAAAACAAATACAATAAGTAAAGTAGTAGGATTAACATGGTCTGGTTGTTATGAGTAGGAGGACGGATGATCTTCGATAATGTCGTTCGAATAATCAACGTCTACTCCAAAAAGAACCAAAAACAAATTAAATAATGCCAAATAAATTCAATAGTAACCAAATTAAAATATTTTTGCATATTCTATTAGATCATGATTTTAGATGAATTTATAAATAAAAATAATTCAATTTAGAGTTTTTATGCAAAAGTTATTAAGGTTTGAATTGGATTCGGTTTGAAAATTCCAGAAAAGGAAAATGAAGAGAGAAACCTCTATTTGACAGGTGGGGTCCATCGCACAATGTTTTTATTTTCTTAAAGAAAAACTATTACTGACAGATGGGACCTAATGTCAGCGACTTGGTGTTTGTGAATGGTCCATGGCCACATGCAGTGTGCACTTAATGCACCAGGCCACGTGTCAGTGTGTTAGAGTGACAACCTGGTTTACATACACTGCACTAACTGTTCTCGGCCCCACTAGTCAGTGACAGCGAGCTTCATTAAAACGATTTAACCACAACGCTTTGTCTTACCTATCGGGATTTGGGTTTTAATTGCATTGCTACAGTTGTCGACTTCAGACAAGCAAAGGAGCCCTAAGACATTGCTCGGCCATGCTTGTCATTGGCGAGAGGAGGCATGGTGGTGTCGGGTGAAGCCCAAAATGGGTTTCCCTCTTCCTTGCGCACCTGCTGGTGCCAGCGGTGAGGTTATGGTGGCGGTGCGATGGCGAGGAGTGGCGGTGGCGCTATGGCCTACGGTGTCATATGCACTCCGGCAATGCTTCCGACTAAGCAACTAGCGGATGAGCATTTAGGGGTCACAAGGAGTGTACCGATGTCGAGAGGGATGACGGTGATGGTCAGAAGAGGTTTGGTGATGAGGTTCTCGGGGCGACGCAAATAGCTTCACGTTGCGGTAGCTACCTAAAAGGAGAGGGAAGTCAATCACTGGTTGGGGAACTCAACCATGTTCAGAAGGCCGTAGGAGAGGAAGGGATTGGAGGGAAACTCACCGGAGGCAGCACGACGACAGATTTGGTTGTTTTGACCGGAGCCGAGGAAAAAGAGGGCTCTGACGGTTTCTGTGAAGGAAAATAGAAATTAGTTTGGGGAAACATTGCTTGGGGGCCGAAACATGGGTTTATGGGGTTGTAGGTGCATGGGGGTCACCGGAGTGCCGGTGGCGATGAGGCGGCGTGTCGGCCGAAAAGGGAGCTGTAGGATCAAGGATAACCGACTAGAGGGGGGTGAATAGGAGGTTTCTACAATTTTCTTGATCAAATTACCGAAATAAGCAAGATAATCTAATCAAAGATATTTAACACAATCTATGAGCTACAAAATAAGTGCAATAAGTAAAGACAAGAATCAACCGCACAAGGACAAGGGGGTTTTTCCCGTGGTATCGAAGATTTGTCGATCTTCACTAGTCCACGTTGAGGAAGCTTGACCACTCAAGCCGGCTCCACAAATTAAGCCTACCCTCGATCACTTGGTTGTTCTTCCTCCTCTCCTGAGTTGGTGAACACCGACCAATCACAACCCAAGAATCTGGTCTCTTCACAAGCTTCTTTGAAGAGATCACCGAGCAACCTTCGCTAAGTCGCCTAGGTGCCGACAAGCACCAAGAGAATAGAACTTGAACTTCACTTGACGACAATCAAGAGCCAATGGATCAACTAAGAATGCAATGCTCTTGTTTTTGCTCACTACCTCACAAATGTGTGCAAAGAGAGTAAATGAGGAGTGAGAGGAGTGCTCAAGGCTCAAATGAATTGAATGAATGCTCAACCACACGCCCTGAGTTTGGTGGGGTGTATTTATACCCCAACAACCAAATATGACCGTTATGCGTAAAATCGTGCAAAAGTCGTGGAAATCGGAGTTCCAGAGACAAGGTGCTTGGAACTACCGCTTTCACTCGAGTGCATCAGTATCGGTCATTACAATGAGCATTAAATGCTCAACTAGCCGTTGATTTAGGTGCGGAACTTCCGCCATAAGGATTTCGGTTCTTCCGACACCTAAGATCCGCTTACACAATGGAACTACCGCACTCGTGAAAACGGCTAAGTCCCAAAACGGGTGCTCTCGAAAACCGATCAAGCATAATTCGAACAACCGATTAATCTAACTTCCGCTCATTTCATTGCGGAACTTCCGCGCTTGAGAATTTGGCTAAGTCCCAAAAGGATGCTCTCGAAAAATTCAACCGCAGCTTTTGAGCATCCGATTAATCGAGCTTCCGCTCATATCATCGCGAACTTCCGATTGTGTTCGAAAAACTGATTTTCTTTTAAACCAAACCAAAAGAACATGCATGATCCTAAGTTGATCCAAAGGCATAATGAGATGCTTTCAAGCTACTAGACAAGCTCCCCTTAATAGTACGACATTTATCCTATAATCCGGTTAATCTTCCTCCATATGAACTCAAAGCTATAGATTGTTATTTTGAAATCAAATTGGGATCCTAGTCTTATTTATACCTTGTCTTTGAGATCAACTCCATCTTTGTTCCCAACATTCTTGACATGAGCCTTTGAACATGTCGTCATTTTTATTATTTGACTTGAGGAAAATTTCAAAAAACACTTTAAATCCCATTTTATATTAGTTTGGATTTTTAATTATCATACTTCATTTCTACTCTTAACCCAAACATAGCAATTTCATATCAACACACATGCATGCATAATAGATTTTGAAAAAACAAATACAATAAGTAAAGTAGTAGGATTAACATGGTTCAGTTGTTATGAGTAGGAGGACTGATGATCTTCGATAATCAACGTCTACTCCAAAAAGAACCAAAAACAAATTAAATAATGCCAAATAAATTCAATAGTAACCAAATTAAAATATTTTTGCATATTCTATTAGATCATGATTTTAGATGAATTTATAAATAAAAATAATTCAATTTATAGTTTTTATGCAAAAGTTATTAAGATTTGAATTGGATTCGGTTTGAAAATTCCAGAAAAGGAAAATGAAGAGAGAAACCTCTCTTTGACAGGTGGGGTCCATCGCACAGTGTTTTTATTTTCTTAAAGAAAAACTATTACTGACAGATGGGACCTAATGTCAGCGACTTGGTGCGTGTGAATGGTCCATGGCCACATGCAGTGTGCACTTAATGCACCAGGCCACGTGTCAGTGTGTTAGAGTGACAACCTGGTTTACATACACTTTGCACTAATCGCTCTCGCCCCACTAGTCGGATGTGAGCTTCATTAAAACGATTTAACCACAACGCTTTGTCTTACCTATCGGGATTTGGGTTTTAATTGCGTTGCTACAGTTGTCGACTTCAGACAAGCAAAGGAGCCCTAAGGCATTGCTCGGCCATGCTTGTCATTGGCGAGAGGAGGCATGGTGGTGTCGGGTGAAGCCCAAAATGGGTTTCCCTCTTCCTTGCGCACTCTTGGTGCCGGTGAGGTTATGGTGGCGGTGCGATGGCAAATTAGTTTGGAAACATTGCTTGGGGCCAAACATGGGTTTATGGGGTTGTAGGTGCATGGGGGTCACCGGAGTGCCGGTGGCGAGCTTATGCCTCCTTTGTGGTAATGCTCGGTGGAAGAAGAATGAAGGGAAGGGAATGGCAGGGGAGGTATAGAGAAGCTCAGGGTGGCTATTTATAGACGATGGGAGCGGAGAGATCACGAGGGATAGCCCGAGTGAATCCTGGCGGCGTTGAGCTCGAGTGCGGTGACGCACGGTTTGGGCGATGCTGGGTGAGTGAGGGACGTGACCGGGGTAGGTAAGGGCGCGGGAAAAACCACCAGCATTGTCCAAAACCGGGGCGAGTTGATAGGGCGGCATGGGCTTAGGTAGAGCCAGCAATGGCACTACGCTGGCGTTGTGTTGCGTCGTGGAGGAAGAACCCTAACGGTGTCCACCCATCAGCGGCAGGGAGGAAACATAGGTTTCTAGGATTTCTGAAAATGGGGAGGCTTAGGACATAATGTAGATTGTTGTGTAATTTTTCTAGGATATTGTTTGTTCTATGTCTTCCCCTAAAATTCTTTTACGTTTTTGTTTGCATGTACTTTTATTATTTGACTTGAGGAAATTTTCAAAATATGCTTTAAATATTTCCCCATTTTATATTCAGTACAAATATGCCAAGTTTGGATTTTTAATTATGCTCTTTTATTTCAATTTGTTTTATTTATCCATTTCTTTTGTATGTCCAAATCTGATGGTTAGGTTTCCCATCCGGCTTCGTCTTCGGTATGGTTGCTCCACTGGACTCTTAGCATCTTGATAGCGCGGCTACGAGTGTGTCGTAGGCTTCATCTAGAATCCAGATTGGGTGTTCCCGAATGAAATATTTGGTTGGAGATCGATGTTCTCCAACTGAGTGAGTTCGGTTGGGGCTCGAAGACACTTCTTGAGCTGCGATATGTGGAAGACATCATGTACATCTAAGAGTTGTGGTGGCAACTCCAGTTGGTATGCCACTTCGCCTTTCCTTTCGATGATTTGGTACGGTCCGACGTACCGAGGTGCCAATTTTCTATGGACTTGGAAACGGCGGATCCCTCGCAGCGGTGAGACCTTGAGATAAACATAATCGATTACTTCCAAGCTTAGCTCATGGCGGCGACGATCGGCGTAGCTCTTTTCGCAACTTCGCTTCCTTTAAGCATTATTTTATCGTGTCATCGTGCTCTTGTGCTTCTTGTATGTTGGTCGGTCCAAAGAATTGTCTCTCGCCAACTTCAGACCAAAATAGGGGTGTTCCGCACTTTCTCCTGTAAAGTACTTCAAAAGGTGACATCTAAAGAGTTGACTGGATGCTATTGTTGTAAGAGAATTTAGCAAATGCCAAATTTTCTCTCAATTCGTGCTATAAGATAGCACGCAAGCTTGCAACATGTCTTCCAAGATTTGATTTATCCTTTCCGTTTGACCCTCCCTCGTTTGTGGGTGAAATACCGTGCTAAAGAATAGCTCGGTACCCAACAATTGATGTATGTATCAAAAATTATTGAGGTGAACTGAGGTCCTCGATCAGAGGTTGTTATATTTGGTACACCATGCAGGTGGATGATATGGTTCAAATAACGCTATGGAAGTTTGGCTCCATGGTAGGCAATGCTAATTGGAATGAAATGAGCTATCTTGGTTAGACAATCGACAATAACCCATATGGAATCATGTCCATGTTTGGTCTTTGGCAGTCCAGTTGTGAAATCCATACCAATTTCATCATACCAGGCCACCCGAATTGTTTTCGGAGGTCCCGATACATCTTGGTACTTCCGGGGTGGATGAAGAGTGGTGAATTATGATCTTCTCTCAGGATTATGTCCTTGATATGGGACTTATCCAAGACATATATTTGCTATCTGCGCATAATCACTCCATTTGGATTTTAAGTGAACTTTGATTATCTGTCGTTCTGCAAGTCGTGCTTGATTTCGGCAATAATTGGATCTTTGAGCTGAGCAGTTTGAATCTATGATTTGAGAGTAGGTTGCAGGACTAGAGCAGCAACATAACCTTCCTCGACCACTTCTAAATTGAGCTTCTAGAACTCTTGATGCAACATCGGTTGATTTGCTTCAATTGACGCGTGTAAGCAGCTAAGTTTTCGACCGAGAGCATCAACTACCACGTTGGCTTTACCAGAGTGGTAATAAATACAAAGGTCATAATCTTTTATTAACTTAAGCCATCTTCGTTGCATTAGATTCAGATCTGGCTGTGTGAAGATGTACTTAGGCTTTTATGATCGGAGCAAATCTCACACCGATTGTTGATGAGGTAATGCCTTTAGATCTTAAGAGCATGAACTATGGCCTTCATACAAAATGCAGTTTAGACAAACATACGCTAGATGAGGGGGGGCACAAGTTAAGTGAGTCGGCAAGTATCATCATACCAACTAAATTAAATGGTCTAAACTAAAAACATGCATGTTTTTAAACCACAAAGGCATCGCACATGAATTCTAACATATAGGTCAAATTTTACATGGCGCACTTGCCCGTTGCCTTTACATTGCAAAGGAGGAAATTAAACCAATGTAAGTAGCAAATTACAATAATTATACAACAATGTCATACATAATTCTAGGCCTACAAAATGTCCAAAAGTGCTCATGCTAAGACCTACGAGTGAGCTCTAGATTATCTGCCTCAACCTAGTTATCCGACGGCGGTGACCACTCGCAGACGTGAGGGGACATCGGGCGCTGGACCGGATGCGTATGATGGGCTCTGATAGCTCCTCAGCAGGTGCTAGTACGACATCCGCCCCGTACAGTAGCTCCTGTGAGAAGAGCCCCTGGGCCCCGTACAGGTGCTATCCTCGAGCATGGAAATTCTCTGGCAGCTCGTGGGATACTCGACAGAGGTATTTGTCGAGAGACCTCACAAGGCCGGCGAGGTGCAGGTGGGGAATAAGGGATGGTCTACCCTCCACTTGGTAGTTGTGCCCCTACCTATCCACTGTCCGGGCAGGGAAGTGGAAGAAAGGGTACTCCAGTTCCAACAACTCATGTCGTAGGCATACGATGGCGACGTAGGCCACATCGTAGAGCGACATCTAAATGGTAGAGCCCTTCTCGTAGTAACAGAAGGTGGGATCTCCAATATGACGTCCATGAATGAGAACCTGAGTGAGGAACTCAGTGGACGCCGCACTGGCGTGTTGAAGACCGTATACAAAGGTATATGCGACCACTCTACGTGTTGCAACATCACCCATTAGGTGTGTTGTAGTGTACCTTGCTCGAAGGCACTGGTGCGGTACTGGGTTTCCCAGTAGGTGGACATCTACATGTTTAAGAAAAGAGAAGTTAGAGGACATGTAATAAGAGACATGGATAAGAAATGATACTAGACCAAGAAAGAATTTCAGCATATTTTTCTTATTCATTCTCTATGTGATTTAATCAACATCTATGGATCAAAACTTAGGTCATAGTACCTCTTGGTCTTGGTACATAATTAGACCTTCATAATATTAATAGATTTAACTCCAAATTAAGGTGTGAGGGGTTTGAAGAATAGTACATCACATTATTTTCAGCAAATACTAGGTTCTGAAATTTTGAAAAGATTCCTCGGAAGTAGCATCTTGCGGCGTCAACAGCGGGTCCTTCCAAGAGATCTTGTAGGAAGTTTTAGGGACTTCTTCAAAACATTTTGGCTCTGTTTTAATGTCCTAAAAGTGATTAAAAACTTTTATTTTTAGAGAGCGTCCCATCTCTCAAAACTAAAGTTATTTTGAATGAGATGAGAGGAGAATGCTAAGAGAGGTAAGAATGAGCAAAATCCCTAAATTTCCATAATCATTCCTATCATTAGAATAGGTTGTAGTTTGAAAACTAATTTCTAATCTATCGACAATTCTATCTAGGGCTTGTCCTACAGTCAGTATGGCTATGATACCAAGCGTTGTCAGACCCCCGGGCGTGGAATACTCGAAGACCTTATGTGTCTACCGTACTAGTCCTATTATCAGTGGCTAGTACACATATTCATAATATTTGGTATTCACATATACAAAGTAAAGCAAAATGGTACTTAACTTAAGTGATTAAAGTTATTACATCAATGGTTGACCGACCAAATAAAACAAGTGCAAACATAGTAACAAAATAGCAGCGAAAGTAAAAGCGCTGAAAGTAAACAAATTCCAGTCGCATACCCATCCAAAACCATCAGGCAACCAACAAGAAACACAGCCTAGATAGACCCGTCACTGAACCCTGAGGTTCTGGGTGCAAAAAAGTGTCGTCTGGCAGAGGCTCTTCCTCATACTCTGAACAACAATGTAAGCAAGACTGGGTTCAATGCATACTCAGCAAGCCTTGTAGTGTATCACAAAGTTTATATAAATGCAATGCCAACAAGGGATGATGCTCTACTCTATAAGTTACTTTGCTTTAAACCAATTTTATGATGCTCTACTCTATAAGTTACTTTGCTTTAAACCAATTTTATTTGCAATAACCATACATAGTAATTTGCACCGAAAATTTTAAAAGCGGTTAAATAAACACGGACAATAAGTAAGTAATTGAATGGATAATAATAACAACAACTCGCAACTCTCATTGGCTACAAGCAACCTTTCATTTTAACAACTCGCAACCCTCCTTAGTTGCGAGCCATATTTCATTTTTAACCATAACATGGCAGTTAACTCAAATAAAAACTCACAAGTCATTACCCATGCTTTACCAACAAATGATTTTTTTTTGTGAAAATCAAAACTAAACCCATGACCGTCTACACTAAGCACGCTTATGACCACGATCACGCTATTTAAATAGATTTACACTCTGCAGAGGTGTACAACTTTAGCAACAACACATAATTATCTAGTTTATTTGGCATCCATCGATACCACCGCTCACTACCTTAGATAAGCAGTCTAGAGCACGTGTTGAAGTCTTTACAATATCTAGTCCCACCCTTGCACTAGGCCGACGAATGAATACCCTCACTGAACCCGGGGACACCACCGTCTCAGTGAGGCATTTGTCGTTGTGTCGGAAGGCTTTGTTCCCAACGCCTCGGTGAAGAGAGCCCCTTAGAACATGCATGTACTTTTATTATTTGACTTGAGGAAAATTTCAAAATACACTTTAAATATTTTCCCATTTTATATTCAGTACAAATATGATAAGTTTGGAGTTTTAATTATCCTCTTTCATTTCAATTTGTTTTATTTATCCATTGCTTTTGTATTTCCAAATTTGATGGTTAGGTTTTTAAATCAAACAAAACCTTCAATGAAAATCCAGAAAAATAAAATGACAAAGGAATGCATCAAAACATTTAAAAGTTCACATTTTCACATATTTGGAATATGCCCAAAATTTAGGGTGTTACAAGTTTACTGGCTCCAACTCCTAAGGCCAGATGGTAGGTTGTTTAGCACTCGGAGAAATTGAAGTCAAATGACAAGTATGAATATATGATAGCTCTTTAAAAATATGGCTTATGTTTTATTTTTACTGCCGCATGTTATCGATGTAATTCTTTGATTACTAAAAGTTACCAACTTGTCATGTGTCGTATGGAAGCTTTTTCAAAGGAATATGGAAGCTTTGTTCTTGAAGCTTTTTCAAAGGAATATATCAGCATTGTCCTTAATTAAAAGTTCAAAACCTCTAGCAGTACAAACAAAAAGATTTTGGCCCTGTTTGGCACAGCTCTGCTCTAATTTTTTACAACTCTAACTCCAATTTCACTCTTGGATCCACTCCTATGAGAAGTTGGAGTAGTCTACAAAGGTGTTTGGTTAAAAAATTAACTCCAGCTCTAGGAATGAGAAATATCTTTGTAAAAAGACTGCACTACCCTTGTTTTATGACTTATAATCTTTTTTTGTATTGCTTAACCTATAACAGCTTAATAAATTGATATTAATCATGTTGTACTTTTATTTATCTATTTTTTTTTGTCATGTTGCCATATTTTCACCCAAATTCAAAAGTTTTACTAAAAAAACATACATAAACATATGAAGTTCATAACAAAGGTTCTAATGCAATGAGTATCATAACAAAAGTCCATAACAAAGACATAATACCGTATCAAATAACACATAATCAAATCAAATATTGTATCAACTTGTAAATATTCAGAACATCCACTAGAATAATGTATCACCACACAAACTCAAAAGCATTCGAACAATACTATTCAGTTGCGTCTTCCAAAAAAAGACCATTCAGTGCATTCCAAACTCACTTGTTCATTTAGAAAATATTACAAAATTGTTTGTTCCAACTCAAGGCATCTATTACAACAAAATCACAAGAAACTAACAGATTAGTTAACCATTTTACAATATATGGTAGATGCCGGCGTGGCAGAGGAGGGCGAGCATATGGAAAAACATCCACCTCGAGGAGCACTATGCCCAATCCTAAAATTTCCTCTTAACCCGTGCTTCATTCTAGGTCCCTGTAGTGGTCTTGACAACCTGGCTATCACTTTTGCCCGAACATGAGATGCATGGAGATAATGGTGGGGCAGGAGATAATTTGTGCACACCAACATTAAGTGCACCACATAGGATCTCAAAGCATACCAACAACATAAACTAATATCCAATGGGGGCTTCCCGGCATTCGCATCGTATCTCGCAAATCGTTTCTTGGGCGCATTGCATTGGGGACAACCGTAGTCATCAGGCTGAAAACAACGAGAAAGTTGAAACAATTCATCGGCAAAACTAGAAAATGAGACCTTGATATTTTCATTTGTGCATGTCGAAAAGCTGGTTCCTATTAAACGAATTAAAGGAGAAAAATGTATGTCCTACCTGTTCTTCGAAAGGCTTGGATAGGAAGCATATGTATCCACAATCAAGGCGGATGTGTGTTGCCCTAGCCTGGACAAATGAATGTAGCAAGTTATAACATACAGATTGAGGCTTACAGGTGGGAAGAGGACTACAAACTCAGAAGCAACAGAAGAACTGTGAAGCAGCTGGGACTATCTTGATCTTGCTTTTTGTGCTTCAGTCAACTTCCGGCCAAATCGAGGCGGCGCTGGCCTTTTCGGTAGTCGCTTGACATCTACTTCGGCACCTCTGATGTCATGCAAAATGAGAATAGGGGGAAAAGGCAAGAAACATGAAGAAATCACAGTATCTTCCAGCACAATTAGTTACCTGAAGTTCAGTATAGATGGTAACAGAAATAGTTCATATTACTTACTAGTATTGCCATCTGAATTCTTACCAAATTGTGTATCCTAACCATGTAGAAAGTGAGTAGAACAAGTGCTTACCTGCTTACTACAAAGTAGACAGAGTCTGGCTTTGCCTGGATGGCTGTCTTGCTGAATCCCAGCTTATCTGCCGGCCACAGGTCATCTCCAAAGAAACTACGTGTGTACATCACTTGGTCACCGGCTTTCAGCCCTGCTCTTGCTGCATTCCCTCCAGACTCCACAGACTAACATAATGCCAAACCAACAATTTTCTTGTCACTAATTGCAAACATTCCAGTTTCAGGCAAGAAAGTTGTCTAAATATGAAACAATTTTATCTTATTTTTACATAGAAGCAACTAAACCTGTTGCATCAAGTTAATTTGATCAGGTATTTTATTGAAGAAATATAGTGAACCAATGTGCTTAAAGAACAACAATTCAATACTGACAAAAATTGGTTACATTTTCTAGATCAAAAAACGAAACAAGTACTGATCACATATAACAGATACTACTCGCTTGTAATCAGTTGTATACTTGTATATAAGAAAAGGAAGCACATGGATGGTACTGACGGTGATGATGACTCCACCGCCGGACTTCTGGCCCAGCGTGAGCCCAAGCGGCTTGTTGACCTCCGCCTCGATGTTCTTTGCCGCGCCGGCGGTCCTCGCGTTCACCTGCAGTAGCCTCTGCCTCCCGCCGCCGCGCAGCTTCAGGTGGCCGGCAGATGCCACCCACCGCCTGTCCACCAACGACAGCCCATGGAAGGCACTCTTCTGCACCATAAGAGCATCAACAATGGAGAAGATCAAAATTCAGAAGAAACGAACCACACAAACAATCAATGCTGCATGCATCTGCAAAGTGCTGAGCTCTGGCGGAGGAAGGGGAAGCGGCGGAGGAAGAAGGGGGGGGAGGCGAAGGGGTGGGGGGGAGACGTCGGGGTGAGGGCGGAGGCGAAGGGGCATCGGGGAGGGAGGCGAAGGGGTGGGGTGGAAGCGGGCGCAGAGGAAGCCGAGGAGGGGAGGTTGGCGGGGGAAGGGGAAGCGGCGGAGGAAGAAGGGGTGGGGGTGGAGGCGTCGAGGCGAAGGGGTGGGGCGGCCGAGGCGGAGGGGTGGGGCGGTTGGCCTGGGTGGAAGCGGACGCAGAGGAAGCCGAGGAGGGGAGGCGGGCGGGGGAAGGGGACGCGGCGGAGGCGAATGGGGGTGGGGAAGGATCAGGATGGATGGCGCGAGGGGTTTTTTTGTTTGATGGTATTTGGTGGGTAATTTTATCTTAGTTTAAACGTATTTTTAACCGGATAACTGCTCCATGCGGAAAGCAAACTTTTCGCAGCTCTGAAAAAATACACTACGACATGCTCCAGATTCTCAAGCTCTAAATTCGATTTTTTGTTGAAGTTGAACCGTTTGGCATGGCTCCACCTACTCCAACTAAGAAGCTGAGAGTGAGCCATACCAAACATACCCTTTATAATATAGTCAAACAGAACCTTTATAGTATAGTTTTTTACAAGCATTTTATTATATAGTGTAGGTAATAAAAATAATATATGGACAGAATGGGCGTGCAAGAAGAATTATGCAATGATAATGGATGTTCCTAAGTTTATATTCTCACTTCTGTCTCAAAAAACTATATTGTCATTTCACCGCATTGTTTTGTGAAAGGGTGTCTACTTCTTAAGCTCTATAAAAACTTTACCTAAGAGATTTATAGGGAAGCACATGGTTGCACCTACGTGTAGACTCACAATGAGAAAAATAGGCAAATAAACATGCATATTTAGAAAAACAACATCCCAACTTGAGTTGATTTTAAAACGACATTGCAAAAGGAAAAGAATAATAATGGTTTGGAGGAGATTGTGACGGTGGCGAAGGATCTTGGCCAAGCTAGGACCTCATGGCAGTAGCTACACCAAAGGAGTACTTCCCAGTAGCATCAGTGACAATAGACGACCTCGTGGTGGTGGATAATCTAATGACGAGCATTAGGGAGAGTCGAGGAATGGGGTATTTTTCTTTCCATTTTCAAATTGTTGTGATGCAATTTTCCACAATAGTGTTGTTTCTCTATTTTAAACAACGATGATTGTGATGTTATTTAGGCCGAGTTTCTTTTGTATGTTTATTTCGATTTTGACTCCTTATGATGTTGACCGTCTACATTTTACTTACCATATATCACCCTTTAAAACATATCGGAATGTTCCCAGACATTTTGTTATATGTGTCAACAAATTGGTTGAATTTAAGTTCTAAATGAGGCTTAAAATGGATATAGTTAGAAACCATTTTTTAAAAATGAAAAAAACTTGACTAAGCATGATGTGTCCATTTTGTGTGAGCCCTGTCTCAGCTTGATTTTGGGCCTTCTGTTTGAAACATTACGACGTACATAAATGTTAAAGCCTACTTGAGTTAAGAATAAAGGCTTAAATATGGATCAGGTCACATAAAATGCAAGATAAAGTTAAATTTGGTATCAGTAACATTTGCTTAGCGAGACATCACGATGTATCTCTTTGTATTTTTTTTCCCATCTTTTTTTTCACTGCTCTTACGTTTTGCATTTTAGTCTCGAACCTAACGTTAGTACAAAACCAAAGCATAGGTTGCACCAAGAGATATCGTAACTAAGGAGCTACAAAGTAGACGCAAAAATATGATGAATGTTATTCAACACAACTCTCATCCATAAAAGAGGGTCATTGTAACACACGGACCCAAAATCCGCTCAATGCACATCCCACTTATAGGGCAGACCCACGTATGTATAGTATCCTACTTACACTTTTGTCCATACTTTATGTAGAAGGGTTAACATGTACGAACCCAACAAACACTATACGCTACTACAACTCACTTTAAACAAGCAATGCGTGACTAATCCTAGCATCACAACTCCACATGGGCCGCACTACGAATGAATCGGGGGCATTACAACAACAAAGATGGGAGTCTAATCGCTCCTAACATTGGCATAATATGAAAGAGATAAATCTCTACTACTTAGAAATTAGAATCGATGGTCATCTGTGCTCCCCCTTCTTTCTTCCTTCGAGATTCACACGCCAACAGGTGGGCCTCCACATCCGGCGGCGTCGTCGTCTGTCGCTCGCCCCCATCGCTCGATTTCCTTTACTGACCCTCATGCCCTTCCCTCCTCCAGACTAGTGAACCGCCATCCCCTCGGCTTCCAATCGTCGTCCTCCCTCTTTCGACGCCCTCGATGCCACACACATGGACCGTCATCTACGCTCGCTCGGATCTGCCCCGGTTGAGGTCGTCGCCACTGTCAGCCACTTGCCGTCGCCCTCGACCGTTGGCGTCCTCGCGCCCCCGCACCCCCTCCCTTAGATCCACCCCTGATTGAGGTCATCGTCCTCGCGCCAGCTCTGCTCTTCCTCGATTCCTATGCACAGTCAGCTAAAGGAGGCATGATGGCGTTGCGGCTGGAGGAGGCCATCAATCGCACCATGGCCCAAATGGCCAAGCCCGACCAGCCCGGGACCTCCTACTACATACCACCTAATCCGCCGACGCAGCCCTTGGGATCCTTGCACTCGTTTGCTATGGCGGGTGGGATGGGCTCTCTGGTGACGATGCTCGTGCCGTCACCTCTCCTTTGCGAATACCCGTGCTCGACCTACTTATCTCCATCTCTCCCTTCTTCTTCATGCCCCCTCCCAAACTCCTGATCCTCCACTGCCTCCCTTGCTCTCCGCACGTCGCCGATGCCCCGCCTCGCATCCATGTGGCTGCTGAGGCTTATCTGGAGGGGGTCAACGGGATGGTGGTGGTGGGTAGATGGGGAGAGTTGGGTGCTGCTCACGTGGGTGCTCGTCAATGTTGCCACCACCGGGAACCGCATTGTGGTCGTCCATGTAGTCTTAGCCTTGGTGGCCGCGGCGGTGGACTTCGACGCCATGCTCGACATCTATGTTAGATAATCTTTGCGAGTTCGCTCTGTTTTCCAGTTGGAGTCCGTGTCCGAGTAGCATATGCAATACAAACCGACTTAGATGATGAGTCCATGTACTAGGCTGTGATTAGCCTTTATAAGGGGCTGCATACGTGAGTTCTTTTGTAAGCATAGAAGGCAATTGAGAAAAGCTGCTTTTGCAGCACCAAAACTTCGTGATTTTTCCTGTGCTTGTATGTCTTCATATATGATCGTTTTCTGCCGATTGCTTTGAGTTGCTCGTTTGCCTCGCCGAGCGAAGTCTCCTGGGTTTGTTCCAACAATCTACACTTGGGGAGATCACACTGGAGGAGTTCCTCGTGCGCTTCAGCGTGGTACAGGAGGACATGGCAGGGTCGCCACCCATCTCACCGGTGTCAGCGCCTACGGCCCTGGCCCTGCCCCCACCTCCGCATCCGCCCTTGTTGTTCCCTCGTAGCAATGTGTTTGCTCCTATGGTGCCTCTGTGAGAACCCAAAGAATTAATTAATCTAAACAACACTAATCAATGATTAACATTAATCAAAACTCATCTAAACAAAAACAAATCGTAATATCATATCAATATAAAAATTAACAATTGGTGTACATTTCAAAAAGAATAAAATAAAGTCTTGCATTGCATGTCGCCGAAGCCTTCCTTGAATTCTTGTCCGCTCATCACCGTCCAGTCAAACCGTCTTTCTCGACCCAATCTGAAAGATCACTCCCAGCTCCATTGTCCGCCAATCAACCATAAGACCATTAGCAGTTCAAAAACAATAAAATAGAGTTGTAATAGAGTGGATTGCCGTCAGAGTAGGAATCATCCCAACTTTCAGATCAACCTAGATTAGTCGGCACCCTAAGTATCGAGATTCCCCACACCAACCTAGGTTAATCGGCACCTTGATTCTTAGGATACCTAGGCTAACCCAAATCAGTCAGCACCTGGATACCCACGATACCTAGACCAACCTAAGTTAATCTGTGCCGTCTTATTTTCATAGGTTTCATCACCCAACAATTCTAGAATCCGACACCCACTTATACCGACTTACCTTTACCATAGAAAAATCCGACAAGGCCCAATGGACCAATGACCCATTCCATTTTCTTAGCCCAACACCCACTTCTTATTTTACCAACTTACCATGAGGAGTACTCTAATAGTTGCATGTGAGAACCAAGAGGATAGAGCAGGGAGCAAAAATATCATGCACAAGGGCATAGTGGTCATTAACCAGCCACAAGGAAGCCAGCCGAATGCACCTCCCCAATTTAAGCTCCTCACTCCACAGGGGATAAGATCATGGTAAAAATGAAAATGAATAAGGCCATGGTAAAAGGCATTTCACAGCCAGGAGATAAGGGCAACCGAATGCATCTCCCCAAGAATGCACTTCCCCCAGAAGCCATCTCCCCCATATAAGCTTAGTGCTTCACCTGCTAGCACCAAGCCAACATCACAAAGCCCTCTCCCATTCACAAAGTCACAGCCAACAACCACAACACACAAGAGCTAGCAAAGCCCTCCACAAACCAAGAGCAAGAACTTCCCCTGCCCTCCACATCCCAAGCACAAGCCAAACCACCACCACAGGTAAGAGCCCAATCCAGAGCAAACCCACTGCCATTCACCTCCAAGAACCACATCATAGAGCAGCCAAAGCAAGTCACTGCCACCATTCCCTTTCCATACCCACAACCACAGAGAAAAAGGAGGAGAGGATCAAAGGCGAAGAGGAAGACCGGCGAACTAGGGACGGCTTCGAACCATCACAGGCCGCCAAGGACAGTGCCACATCGACAAAGACAGCGAGGACCAGAAGCACAAGGCAGCCTCGCACTACTACCAGCATCAACATCATCACAACCATTCTCAGAAACCAACCAAGAACAACTAAGGTAGTCCACTATCCAAAACCCCACTGTCATTTATCCAAATAAATCACCCCAATATGAACTCACCATGCACTAAACACTAAAAATAGTACTAACCAAAATCATGCAAGTATAGCAGTAGCGCCACCCTTTATCTCCACCCCAGTAGCATTATCATCCCTCAACCACACCATAGAACATCTATCCTTCATCGGTTCATCTTAGAGCAGGGGAGGGAGAGGGTTAGAGTAGGAGGGGAGGTACCTCAGCAAAGTCCAATAGCCCATGGTAGTTCACCTTCTACTTTCCAACCCCCACCATGCATCAGTGCACAAATCTGAAAGCGAACCATAAGCTTCAAACATCACTAAGATTTAATTAAAAAGCTTGCTAACCAAGTTCACCAGAGGAGATAAGGAAGGGGTTAGAGAAGCCAGTAGCCGGTTGTGTAGAACCAAGATCGGCGAGGGCCGGCGGCCGCAGGCCGGGCCGACCGAGCCACGGATGCACCAGGGGAGAGCAGAGGAAGACCGAAGACCGAAGGCCGAGCCGGTCGGACCGAAGCGCGCCAGATCGGGGCGAGCAGAGGGGAGATCAAGCCGGGAGCGGCGGCGCTGGGCCTTCGGCTGCGTTGGATGAAGAGGGAGGCAGCGCAGGAACCGGAGCGGAGGAGAAGACCGGAGTAGGGTGAGCCGAGGAGGAGCGCAACAGCACCGGCCGAGACAGGAGGGAAGGAGAGTGCCAGAGAGAGAGAGAGCGGAAAAGAGAGAAAGGGAGGGGATAAGAGAGCCAGCAGGGGAGAGCGTCTGCCGGGGTTTAGATAGGGGGGATTAGGTGAGAGAGGTAAGTAGGTAATTAGGTGGGTAGTTAATTAGGTGATTAGGGATTAGAGTTAGGAAATTAGATTATGGTATTTAAGTTTAGGAAAAATTTAGAAAAGTTTTATTAGCGCACTTGGAAAAATTATTGCGGGCGTAGCGGAGTGTAAGCTCGAATAGTAGTGTGTCGTGGAGTAGAGCGCGAGTTCGGCAATTATGTCTATAGGGTGAGTAAATCGTGGACGATTTTAGTGGGAGAGTGCTAACTGGGCCAGGATCCAAAAAATATTGTTAAATTGAAATAGGCTAACAAAAGAAGCGTATTAACATCTTATACGCCCGCTATCACACAAAATTCACTAAGTATTTATTATTCGCACCGTCAATTAATTGCAGAAAAAGAACCGTCGCAGGCAGGAGTATCTGATTTCGATTCCGTCAAAGCTGATCTTACCTACACTCCTAAAGGCAAGCTTTTCTCTTGATCATAAATATAGCTATATTAAATGTAAATCGTATGTTACTGTATCTTATATGTATTGCATGAAAACTATATTCAAAAACTCAAATCAAATAAAGGAAATGATGAGAAAAGGATAAGAAGACAAAGATGATGAATGAGAAGATGAATGAGTTAATATTGTGGCTGGTAAAGGGGACCCAGGGTAGAGGAAAAGATAAAAGAAGAAAAAAAGATGATGATGTGGCAAGAGGTGGGACCCCTTTACATATGGATAGTATATAAGGACCAACAAAAATCTTACTCGGAATGATGCCGTATTTAAGTGCCAATCATTTTTCCATTTCGACGGACAGAAAATGCCACCTTGTTACGTAATTATGCTCTCCACACCAGGGTAAGTAATACGTGTGAGTGTGGTGTAAGAAGAGGCACTATAGCGCTAGGTGGAGTGTTGGGTGCAAAGAGGATGAACTGGCCCAACCAACATTACCAAAACTCGGTGGTGGCCAGGTCAGCACCGACGAAAAGTAATGGGTGGAGAAATTAATCATGTAACCTGGAAAACGTTCTGTATTCTGATCTCGAACCCGCATCAAAGGAAATGCAGGGGAACCCAGTTTAAAGAGGGATCAGAGTAGCTATGGGTAAAGTGGTACAAGCCTGCGCTGATGAGGACATCCTTGCTGAACCTGGCCCTTCATCTCCCCTCATTGAACCAACACGGCCGATTACAAGAGCACGTACCAAGCTTTTAGATAAACAGGTGAATTTGTTTCTTAATGAATATCCTTCTATTAGTGAGAATGATATACTACCTCAAACCAATTTCTTGTGTATTCTTAGGTTCACGGACGTGCAAGCTTTGGAACCGAGATGGAGGTGAGGAAGGTGAGTATTCTACTACCGACACCAAGAGAAAGCAAGGCTCTACATGACTAGTCCAAGACACATACTGGTTAACCACATGAAGCAAACCACGGTCAAAGGACCCATTGACCTAGTCATTACATGACCAATTAATGTGTTGGCGAACTACATGACCATGCACTCTTTCTTTGTTGGATCCGAATAGGAAGGAATCACAAAATAAGAATTCTAGTCGGTTGGGTGGCCGATGAATCGAAGGTGGTTTCCATGTTTCGAGCGCATGCGTGACGCTAAGCGGGGCGCCATAAATACCGCTTTCCTTTGTATTGGGGACGATATTATTTTGAGATTAAACACAATAGATTGTTTTCTTCTTCTTGATGGCCGATGCATCAATAGGGGAAATTGAGAGTTCTTATTAGTTGAGATCGTTCAACCTTTCCGCTGGGAATTGGGAGCGCGATAGGGCTTCGCTTGGTGGTCGTGAAGTCTGGCGCGTGTGTTCTTGCGAATTAAAGAGTGTTCGTTCTTGCATTGGCAACGGAGGATCACTACGATTCGAGAGGCTACACGTGAGTATCTTGATCCTACGTCGAGAAGATCGGGCGACCCCGTATCATGCGCAGTGCTAAATAAAATCATGAATTCATATCTGACTCCTGGATTGGAGCATACGGGAACCACTGGGGGTCTTTCTTCTCTCCGAGTGACAAGTAGTATTTTCAGTACTAAAATTTGCCGCTTAATGTTTATTGTTATTTTCATAAAAGATATGAGTTAGAAAATGTAATGACAACAGAGATGAGTCATTTCAGTGCATCTTTTGCTATTAATGCTTACTGAGTACTTTTGTACTCAAACTTACTAGTATTCTCCTTTGTAGATCCTAGTTCTACCGGAAACTATCTCGCGTGGGATAACGGACATGCAGGTACCAAAGTGGTCGCTGGAGGCAAGAGCTTTGACTTCGAGGATCAGGGCGAGTTGGACGCTCTAATCAAAGAGTGGAGCGAATAGACGATCGGTGAAGCAGGGCAAAGAGGCGAGGGGATTCCGTCCCATTTTAAGGCTGTAAATTATTAGTTGTAATAAGAACCATAGTCTTGCGTGGCTACTGTTATAATAAGAATATACAATTTCTATCTTATTATTCCACTGCGTTGACTCTTATTGTTCCACTGCGTTGACTCTGGTAATGGCTTGCTATTCGTAAGAGCGGTGTTCTACCGGGCAGACGAATAATAATCTGTTTGTCTAAGTGTGATTACCCCTGGGGTAATGATATAGGGCGTCGCAGCCTCCGCTGTCGTTAGGGAATGGATTGATGAGTGGAGCTGTCGTCAAGGGAGCAGGTGGTCCGGCCATGGTGGTGTCGCCAGTGAGGCTGGTTACGTCCAACGGGTTTGGCGAGATAGAAGGTGGGGACTTGTCGTCGCTGTCGCCACCACAAGTGCCGTATGTTTTTAATGGTGGGCTGACAGGGAGGAAGGTAGCAGCCATGGAGAAGGTGGTCAAGAGAAGGTAGCGACAGGTGATCAAGAACAGAGTCTGCCTCGAAGTCGCGCCGAAGGAAGCAAGTGGAAATTTTGTTTATTGTCGGTGCTATTATTATCCACAATCAAATTGTCATGTCTTTCGTTACTTGTAGTGGCATGTGTAGCACATATATTTTTATATTGTGCAACGTTTTGACTTAAATACGGCAAACAACAACGATGAGAAATGTTCTATGCAAGCTTCGGTTAAAACAACATTAGGATATGAGCCCCATTTGTGTGCATAGTTTATGCTATATTGATACAAGCAAGCCAAATAACGTGGTATACACTGTTAGAGATAGGAATATATATATTGTTTTTTCTCATTTGTACATGATATATCTATTTGTATCCTATATATATTGCTCATTGGATCTCTTCAATATACACACAATATTCACAATATAGTATCAGAGAAAGATTAAGATTAAGATTAAAGTTAATGTAGCGCCGCCACCGCCTAAGCTCTACTCGCCTTCGCTGTTGCTACCCCTGAGATGACCGATCTTTATTTCTAGAGGTGGCCTTCTGTTGTAGATTTTTTCTTGGCGTAGAAGCAGTAATCTCGCAAGCAGCGAGCATCAACGATCGCCAGCATCCTCGTCGTCGCGTGAATGATGTCGGGGAGCTCACGCCATGGCATACCTTCGCACCGTCCAGATCTGCCCTGGCCGGTTGGCCCGGTGGAACTCTTCTTGGCTCGGATCCTCTCTCACCGCTGGCGCCGCCTCTGGGCCGTCCTCTCCTCCCGGACCGCCGCTCGAGCCACCTGATGTCGTCGATGGCTTCCACGGTCGCTGCCTCCCGGATCCACGCCGTCAAATGTGGATTTAAATTTGTTCTTTTTTATATGCTACAGGTTTATATGATGGAGTTAGAGGCTAAGGTGGCAAAACTTAAAGAGCTGAGCGAGGAGTTGCAAAAAAAAGTAGGTATACTCCATGTGTTGTTTGCATTTCTTGTTTGGATACATTCATATTAACTTACAGAATTAGTTCTTCTGGAGTTAAGTATTTTAGTTAGTAGCCTTAGACAACCCCGTAATTTTGAAAACATCTGGAATTCCAGGGAACCATCGATCTGTACTTTCACATTCTAGCACATTTTTTTTTTTACTTATGAGACGTTGCCTTTTGGTTGATACACCTGTACACATGTATTTTTTTATTCATTTTTTACTGAAATTTCAGTTCATGGAGAACTATAGCATCACAAGAAAGTCTGGATATTAGTGAATGGGTCTGGAAATTAGTGAATGGTTCCTTCGAATTGTTCATATGTTTACATATGGCTGGCATGGATGTAGAGCCTACGGTTGATGAAGCAACAAAGCCATTCTCAGTCATTTCTTTGCCAAGCACTCTACTGGATTTGTTGAGTCTGCTATCATGTTTTGATAGTGCTTCTCGGCCATAATGTAAGTTCTTTTTTGTTTGTTTGTATGTGTTTGACCAATTGTAATCTCTGTGCCTAGATAATATGACATTCACATGCCTATTATTGACCATTTTTTTTTCTGGCGACACACCTAGATTGATTATAATTTATGTTGTTACGAAACTTTGACTATCCCATGTAAAATGCATGATCATTATTCCAATCAACGTTGCTTTTTTGTACTGACTTTGAACACCACTTTGGATACTATCGTAGGTCCTTAGGTGTTGCATCATAATTGTCATTACTGCTGAACCTGCTAGATGTCTAAGGTCTAATCTGTTTTTAGTTTGTCCTATTGTGCATTTCATATTTTCATCCCTACCCCAGAATTTTAGATTTTTTTTTATTTCCTTTATCAAGACTTGGGCACCATATGTCAGTTTGTTATAATCAAAATCTGAATGCTAAGTCGCTGGTTCTGACCTATGATAAACATATAAAATTGATTTGATTTATCAACTTATGTTTTTACTATTCTCTACATATGTCAATTTAGGCTGCTCTCTGCAGCCCTCGTGGTCACATAAGTGAATAGCCAAGGGAAGTGAAGGGAGGTCAGGATTTGGTGCCAACAGTACCATCCCAGAAGACACACTTACCCCATTGAGGTGCTCTTAGTTGCCTCAAATCCCATCTATATTTTGGTAACATCTATCAGTTGTACACCAGGAGAGATGATCTCTAATGGGTTAATAATTATTTTTGCAGAGTTGGCGATGAGCTTAAATTGATTTGTTAATTTAGGTGCAACTACACTACTAGGAATTCAGGGAAAGAGATTTTGAGGTTGTGTTGTTTGTAGTCAAGTTATTCAAGTTGGTCCAAACTTCTGAAACTTCTAGCTTTTCTTGAAATTTGTATGGACAATTGGTGATAAATTGTAATTGATTTTTTGTAGAAGTTTGGAAACTTCTAGCTTTTCTTGAAATTTGCATGGACAATTGGTGATAAATTGTAATTGATTTTTTGTGTCAGATGCTACTATGCTACTACGAATTTAGGGAGATATTATGAGGTCATGCTGTTTGTAATTGAGTTATTTAGGTTCGTCCAATCTTCTAAAACTTCTAGTTTGTCGTGAAGCTTCAAGTTTGAGATTGTGCAATGAGAAAAAGTGCCGAAACATCATTCAACAATTTGGTTTGTAACCCCTAAGGCTGTCATAAACTCATAATGTGTATTCTTATAATGTCGAGAAAAGTCATGACATGTAGTGTGAATGGGCTTGTTTCTTATTTGGAGAGTAATCTTAAGTCTTGATTATAGCCCAGTCCTGAACGTCCTCCCTATAGTGTGAAGGGTGATGAGTATCGAGCACTAATTAGATGTCATTAAAAATGCAGCTCAGTTCATGGGTTTTTGTCTATGCATCATGTCGGCCTGCCTGTCTTGGCATTAAAACCTAACATAACTTTGCAGTTTTTTTATCAGAAAGGAATAACATCCATACATGTTTCCACAATGAATTGATTCTTATGCAAATTCTAACAGATTTTGTGATCTGATCAATTGGTAGATTAGCAGTTGAAGCATGTTCTTTAGGTTAGAATGTTTGGACAGATGGTCCTATAACATATTGTAGATGATTTATGTATGCTCTATCCCTTCATGTCCTTTTCCAAAATGATTCTTCTATAGCATTACTTGTACGTGCGATTGAAACAATGTCTCCATAGAACAAGCTATGATATGGAAATGGGTGTTTAGGTAGTGTAGTGTGCCCGTGGTTGGAGAAAGGAAATTAGGTTGAGTTCTGGCAAGCAAGGTGTACAGGAAATGGATGAGGGTGATTGTGGATGTGGGGTGGGGGGGGGTTGACACTGCCTTTGGTATCAGTGCGGTTCACTGATTCTACTCATGGTGACAATCCATCTATTAATCATTGTGTTCAAACGGTTTCAAATTTTTTTTTTGTTGAAACAGATGAAGTTGTAGTATCGAGTAATTATTTTATTAGAAGAACGAATTATGTGATTTTGTTCATGCATAATTACAAATTATTTTACTTTTATTTACTTGGCTGTTTACTTGTCACAGTTGAATTGAATTGAATCGAGATATACGATATATACGTCAATTGAATCAGTCAATGATTGCACATTTGAGTGAATAGTTTACTTTGGACATAGTATGCATTGCATACTAAAATTTTTGTATAAGTATGAGTTTCCGTTGCAACATATAAGCACATGACTAGTGAACCAAAAGATTTTACGCGATGCAAAAACATGTTGGAATAACCTCATGCCAGGCTGAGCACAAGTGCCACGTTGGTACTACACGATGATGCTTTTTTTTTTACCTCGATGTTTTCCTCTCCAAAGCCTAAGCACCAACACAACATTCGCCTTTTATTTATTTTAGCGTTGTATTGCACTCTCTTCTTTTTATTGTTTTTTTAAGGAACATGTGCGATTTAAATTTACGCTATATAAACATTTGCAATGGCAAGTAGACGATGTTCGAAGCTTAAAGCGTGATGGCTAAAATAAATAGCGAACTTATTAATAACCTTCCAATCTCCTTGTCCCAAAAGATGTTTTTCATATAAGGGCATATACAGTGTGATGTGCTTATATACGAGTGCTTAAAGAAAAAGAATATAATCATGTCATTAAGTATCTATGTAAAAATCGTTTCCTCTAATGCAATCATTTGTTTTGTAAATGCTTAGATGATTGTATTATCTATTTATTATATATAGTTATATCCACAAATACCTCTTGAATACGAGTGCCTAATTAAATATAGATGCTACAAAAATAAGTATTTTATGTGTCCTATACGATAAAAATAATAAATTTTCTTTACTACACACATGCAATTTACGTGCTCAAACGGGAGGGAAGCATTCATACGCCGCCACATCCTCTCCCAAGCAACAACACACCGCTATCGCAAACAGACTTGGACCGAAAAGACCGACGATAACATGAGCAGCGTCCCCTTTTCCTTGGAAAGAGAAAATTGTGCACGACCGGGGACCCCCCTGGATACACCCGGTCCACGCACCACCTCTCCGTGTCCCCTCACCAGTCTCTCGAGACGGTCTTCCTGGACCAAGCCCACCCACCCGCGCAGCTCAATCCAATTGCTGCAGGAAGACAGCCAGTCCACCACCCCGAATCCGTCTGGACCGGGCCCCTGCGCCGCACTCCTCATCCCCAGATCCCGTCCCCACCTGCCAGGGTCACCTCCCTACTGGACCCGCACCCACGGGAAACGGGCGCCGTTGGCCGCCGCAACGGTAAACGTTACCCCTGGGAAGGAGAAGAGCGCCCGGATCCCCCCTCCAGATCACACCACCATCGTCTCCGCCTGCAAATCCATTCGTAGGCTAGCGTGGCTGCTGCTGCGAGCGAGGGTTGGGCTTAGGGCTCTAGGGTTCCGCGTCCCCTTCTGGTGCTCGTGGCCTTCGCTTCTCGGGGTTAGGGTTACGTCGTGGTCGCCGGGGGCCCGGGGCCGTGGTGCTGGGGTGGGCGGCCGATGCGGCGATCGCCGGCGATCGGGAGGCTGTAGCGGCGGCGGTGGCGGCGGGAAAGGGGGATCTCCCGGGCGGTTTCTCCGGCGATGGCCACCGACGCGCTCTCCATCATCCCGGGCGCCGTGCTGCGCAACCTCTCCGACAAGCTCTACGAGAAGCGGAAGAACGCCGCGCTCGAGGTGAGGGATTTCGATTCATTTGTGGGGGTTTTGGTTTCCGAGCAATCGCGAGGGATTTGAGGTGGATTTTTTTTTCTGGTTGGGGGCGTTTGTTTAGATTGAGGGGATCGTGAAGCAGCTGGCGACGGCAGGGGAGCACGAGAAGATATCGGCTGTGATCGCGCTGCTCACCAACGATTTCACCTACTCGCCGCAGGCGAACCACCGGAAGGTTTGCTTAGATGCTTGCTTAGATTGCTGCGCTTCTTGTTTCTGGCGTTGGTTGAGATCAGATTTGTTGAGTTGTTTGGCGCTTTGTTGTTAGCAGGGCGGATTGATTGGTCTTGCGGCAGTTACCGTCGGACTCACTAGTGAGGCTGCTCAGCATCTTGAGGTTTGCCAATTGCCAGCGTGAACATTTAAATCTTAAATCACATTTAGTTTGTTCCAATTTAATTTTATGTTGTGTTATTCTGTATCTGGTGAAATATGTGTGTGGGTTTTAGAATGAAGTTGTAGGTCTATATGGCTTAAAACTTGTCTGCCTGAATTTTATATTTTTATGAACTATCGCATAAACTGTAACAGCAACTGTCGGGCTTGATTGCTATCGGTAGTAGCCAATTGGCTTATTGAGGTTTGCTAATGAATGTTGCCTCTCTTGATAGCAGTGTCCATGTGCTTAATGATGGATTTTAGTCAATGACACTGAATGGTGGACATTGTAGTAGACACAGAAGAAAGTCCTGATGACTTTGTTTCCTTTTGTTTTCATTAGCTATCGCTTTTCTTTTACATGTATTAAAACCATAGTTCAAGTGTTGGGACTCAGGATGACTGGATGAGATTGCATATAGTCCTTTCTATTAGTGCTAAAATACATTTAGTGTGCGGATTCACCATGAGAACTGTTCACTTCTCTGGGTTTGCAGAGATGGCCGGCCACTTTGAGCCACCCCTTTTGGCATTCCTGTAGTGGGTGAGCCACCAATAGCATTTGACGCACTGGAATATTAGTTTTGTATGGTTTTCTTCCTATTGTGACTTGTAGGTCTTATATAGAGGGTCAGGGATATTACTATTGGAGTTGATATCTTGGATCTTTGAAAGAAAGATTACTGAGTGTTGTTACATGGTTCTACCAAATTTTGTGCATTAATGGGGTTGAATCTTGGATGTGAGAACAAAATTCTCACATGGTATTGCATGGTTGTGTCAAAATCTATTATTAAATTATTTAATATATAAATGCTTTTACAAATAGTATAAAGTATAAACTATGTTCTGCTGCTTACATATCTTTTCCCCTTTTAGTGCTTGTTTGCTGGGTAAATATGCTGCTGTAGGGTAGTTAGCATTCTGAATTCTGATGGTTGTCACTCTACAGAAAGGTGGCTTAGGTTTGCATGATATGGTTACTGGCCAATATGTCATGACAGTAGAGCTCCTAAGTAACCTTGCAACTGTGTTATTAACACCATGTAAATTATCACAGGAAACATAATTATACTTACCCTTTTGAATTATAGATGATCTTACTGCATTTATCATATTGTACTGTGGTTCTAAAAAGGGATACCTGGTGTATTTGTTAGCTGTGTGCATGTGTGTAGTGTACATATGTAACATACCTATACCAGGTTATTAAAAATGTAAATTTAGTTTGCATCTACAACAAATGCCTTATTTGTTTAACGATTTCAAGTTGATTGAATTTTTGGAACAAACATAGTCTTGGTTCAATATTTATTATTTATACTAGCCTGTTTAGTGTAAATATTGCAAATTCTAAACAAAACTTAATGTCATATGGCTTATCTAAGTCACATACATGTAATAGTTAATAGTCAATACATTGTTCAGCACAGGCGGCAAACCAGCAATGTACAGGTCGACATCTCAAAGTTGTATACCAGATAGATGCCAACTATCCTATGTGTGCTTCACTACGTAATATTTATTGGCAAAAAGACTCAGACAGTAATTTTTAGCTTTTGGATTGTAAAAACATACCAAACTTCAGTATATATGTTGGATAATCTCATCTGTGGTTTAACCTGAAGTGTAAAACATTCAGATCATATGGGTTAGAGCTGTGAATTTGTGATAGGGAGTGTTTGAGTTCTTCGTTTATCCAGCTAGGTCAGAACTGTGATTGTTCATGTTTATGCTCTACATTTATTCGGGCACACAATTATTCTGTTGGTGTCAATTTGATTGCATAATAAGCTCTGTTGCTCTGTGCTTCCAGCAAATTGTGCCTCCTGTGCTTAATTCCTTCCTAGACCAAGATAGCAGAGTGCGCTACTATGCTTGTGAAGCGCTATATAACATAGCAAAGGTAAACATTTAATTGAGTAACAAAACATGAGTTATATGTTTGCTTTACGCTAACATGAATCTTTATCTGTAGGTTGTAAGAGGGGATTTTATCATCTACTTCAACAAGATTTTCGATGCGTTATGCAAACTGTCTGCAGACTCTGATGCTAATGTGCAGAGTGCAGCTCATCTTCTTGACAGGCTTGTCAAGGTATGGTCGTCTGGACTGTACTGCACATCATATAATGTGTGTCTTATTTTCTTCTTAATTACCCTGATAAAATGTATTATTTATCAACCAGGATATAGTAACTGAGAGTGACCAGTTCAGGTATGCTTTATATTTTTTGCTCTTTTGATATCAGTGTTTTGCTTATCTTAATCTTAGTGTTGACTTCTGATTATCTCTTTTATCTTTATTTTGCTCTTTAGCATAGAAGAATTTATACCACTCTTGAGAGAGCGCATGAACGTATTGAATCCTTATGTAAGACAATTTTTGGTGGGGTGGATAACAGTGTTAGACAGTGTGCCTGATATTGACATGCTTGGTTTCCTTCCTGATTTTCTCGATGGTAATGCCTCTCTTTTCCCTCAGTGTATTACTTGTTTTGACAGTTCACCAACCTTGTGTTTGCTGCCCCTTGAAGGTTTATTTAATATGCTGAGTGATTCCAGTCACGAGATAAGGCAGCAAGCAGATGCAGCGCTTTCTGAGTTTCTGCAAGAAATCAAGAATTCACCAGTAAGGCTATCCTCTGTACAATTGCTTGTACATCTCTATCAGTCTGTTAACAGTGTAAATGCAATAGACATATTGCCTGATGAACATTCCTTAAATGAAAAGAATGTAGATTATGGTCGTATGGCTGAAATTCTTGTTCGGAGGGCAGGCTCTCCTGATGAATTCACTCGGTTGACATCTATCACATGGGTAATTCCTGTCTTCCATGTTCTCTGATCGTCCTAGGAATTTAGTCTGCAGAGGCTACTTGAATACTTGTAGTGCTTTTACATTTTCTGCTTGAAAATGCAGATCAACGAGTTCGTGAAGCTTGGTGGGGAACAACTTGTTCCTTACTATGCAGATATTTTGGGAGCTATCTTACCATGGATCTCTGACGAAGAGGAGAAAATTCGAGTGGTACTTTCCACTCTTCCACTTATAATTCATACCATTCGTGTAGATGTAAACTGTGTGCCTATTGAGGGTAATAATTATTATTTATTTACTTCTTTGTTTGCTAGGTTGTACGTGAAACTAATGAGGAACTTCGTGCTATAAAAGCTGATCCAACTGAAGGCTTTGACATTGGAGCGATTCTCTCAATTGCAAAAAGGTTCTCTATCCAAATCTTTGCATCGGAAATTTAATTTAATTGTTTAGTTACATACTAATGTTAATGCAGTTCCTTTTAGATTATATCTTGTTCTTTATATTGCCATGGCTTAATAGGTACCATGCAGTAAAAACTGTGCAAAATCACTCGTAACTTGAGATTTTTGTTAGCCTGGGATTTATGATGTGGTGTTGGCCTTTTTTTTTTTTTTTTTTTTTCTATTTCAGAGAATTGACTAGTGAACATGAGGCCACTCGGATTGAGGCATTGCATTGGTTTTCCACTCTGCTGGCTCGATATCGTTCCGAGGTACTAAAAAACTATGCATGCTTTTTGGACTACATAGCATTATATTTTAACCAGTTAGTGCTTGCATAATTTCTTTACTTTTAAACTGTTGAATTGCCCAGTTTTAGTTCTTCAACTCTGAAATGGGTGAGGATTGCAATTCAATTTGATCACGAAATTATTAATAATCTTATGATTGATTTTCATATTTTTGTGGAACAGTTCTTGGCATACCTGAATGACATCTTTGATCCACTTCTAAATGCACTCTCTGATCCTTCAGATGCGGTGAGTTGTTTTGAAAAGCCTAACAAACTGTACTGCTTGTTTCTAATATTTCACTACATCGCATTGTGACCAGGTGATATTACATTGCTCTATATGTGGTGATCTGTAGTCAAGTCTTAGAAACAAAATGATGCAAGCTTTGATCAGTGTTAAGGGTACATGTTAACTTGTTCTCTTTAGTGGAGCAAATTTGATGAACCATGGATCTGTGTTTTCTTCCATGGATATTATATCAGGGAACAAGCCATTTGATTCTGGATATCATTCACAATCACATAGGGAGTGAGGTTGCATGCTTGCACTATGGAACTGTAGTGGGAACTGGGAACACTATCTACTTTTGTTGTCATTGCCTTTGGCAAGGATAGAATCCTCTTTTGTTGTCATTGCCCTTGGCAATCTGGAACGGTGTAGTTGATGTCCTTCGCTTCGCTTAATGAATTTCTAACTGGATTTAGTTCCCCACTGTTACCTGCAAATGGTATAATTCAATGATAGCTATATATGCAACCAAAATAAATTTCTTGCTAAGTCATTGCACTATAAAACAGTTGTTGTATGTGGTTAACTACCATTAATATTTTTTGCTACTTGTCTAATCTTCTTGGTACTGTAGCAGTGACAATGGTTACAACATTTTTACTTGTGCAGGTTGTCCTTTTAGTGTTGGAAGTTCATGCATGCATAGCTGAAGAGTCTCATCACTTCCATCATCTTGTATCCTACCTAATCCGCACTTTCCACAACGATCATGTTCTGCTGGAGAGGTATGTACCCTTTCCTATTCTAGAGCTGATTCTGAACTTTTTTCACCAATTTTTTTGGTTTTAGGGTACATATGTTGTACTTAAATATTTGGTTAACAGCTTAGCAAATAATGGTTTATGACATACTTTCTACAGGCGTGGTGCTTTGATAGTTCGTCGACTCTGCGTTCTTCTCGGTGCTGAAAAAGTGTATCGAGAGTTTTCTACTATTCTTGAGAGTGAGGGTGACCTTGATTTTGCATCCACCATGGTTCAGGTATGCTCTACTGGTACAGCTTTCTACTACCACCACAATTTAAATGTAACGTTTAAGTAATTAATTGATTTCGAAATTTCTTTTAGGCTTTGAATTTGATTTTGCTCACATCGACTGAACTTGCCGAGCTGCGGTCTCTTCTTAAGAAGTCTTTGGTGGATTCTTGCGGAAAGGACTTATTTCTATCTTTATATGCTTCTTGGTGCCACTCTCCGATGGCTACAATTAGCTTGTGTCTACTTGCTCAGGTGGTAATGAGAGATTTGCAATTTGTGTTGCTTACTTGGACTATACTGATCTTTGGATGTTCTTTTTCCATGTGTGTAGGCATACAGTCATGCGATCAGTGTTATTCAGTCTCTGGGAGAAGAAGACATAAATGTGAATTTTTTGGTGCAACTGGATAAACTGATCCGTCTCTTGGAGACTCCGGTATTTGCTTACTTGCGTTTACAGGTAAAATTGCTTGTTCTGACTAATCTGTGGCAATTTCATGTCTGTTTTCCCCTTGGGTCTTATTTTTTTTCCAATTGGTGATATGAAATAAGTGGGGGTCACTTGAGCACTTACAATTATTTTTAGCTCTAGTTGATCTACCATGGATGTAACATGACATGATAGGTCCACATGCATCTTTGTATCCTGAAGTTTTTTCGGTCATAAGGTTCGGATGTGTTGGTCATTGTTTGTGGTGCAAAAATATGTTATGAAAACTATGATGGCATGTATGTTGTGCATTTTGTTGTTTGTCTCTAGTATGGAAATTTTGACATTTCAATGATGTTTACTATTCTAAAAGGTATGCAACTCCATTAATGTATTATGAAAAAACTTGCAGCTTCTTGAGCCTGGAAAACACACCTGGCTTCTGAAAACACTTTATGGTCTCCTGATGCTACTGCCTCAGGTATGTTCAATATCTCTCATCTGTTGTGATTCCTATTCCTACGGCCTCTTTAATAGTTTAATTAATATGCTGTTTCCAAGTTGTGAAGTTGAGAACTTGAGATATATAGAGAAACGGAATCATGGAAATAAACAAGCAGTGTAATTCTATTGTCATTATTGCCTGAAGGTTACATTTCTTGGTGTTCCCCACATGCGTTATACTAAGATGCATATTACTTAATTAAATCTATGACAGTATAACCCGCCTTCTCGCACAGTTTAGTCTAGAACTGTTTCAAGCTAAGTCAATAATCAAAGCACCAGATAGTTGTGGTAATCTTGCATTAAGATAAGTATCTCATGAATGGCCCTCACCTTTCCATAAGCTGAGCACATGAATCACCATAAAGGGCCTTGTTCCTCCTTTTGAAGATACTCTCTTCACTTTTTGTGTTGAAATATTGGATTAGTTGTGTTTGTGCCATCCCTTGTAAGTCTTTTATCCATGTCAATACGCTGCTTACAATAGCTTATGATGTACAAAATGTGTGCCTTAATGGTTCCTATGTTTGGTATGCCTTTTCAATCTCCAGCTCTCTTAGCCTTTTGTACTGTCAGGTTCCATTATAGTTCAGAATATGGTCATTTTTTTAGTTGTTAGAAGTAGGACCGCAGGAACGTGCGTTTCTGCCAATTGCACTATTTAACCCTTCACATGTCAATAATTCAATATTTGCATATTTGTCCGAAGATTTGTATAACTCTTCAGCTCTTGAACATATACACCCAACGGGAAATTGAAACTATTCAAAATGGCCTAGAAATCTATAATTGATTAATGTAGATTTTGTTATGAATAACATGTGTATCTATTCAAGAGGCCTAATGTGCAATATATATAGGGAGTACAAGGGGGTATGCTATATACAGATAAGGAAATACAAAAGAGTTCCTATTCTACCACCTTCTCAAATACAAGGCGTATGCAATAGCATTGCATTTGGAAATGGTTGACACTAAAATATGGAAAATCTAAAGTCCGAGTCTTGATAATGTCGTCGTAGCGTGCAGCTCTTGGAAAATATGTTGAGTATCAAAAGATCTCTCATCTGGGGTTGTGCGACAGCCCATAAAGCACAAGGTGTAGAGGCGAGGGGTTGAGAAAGTAGAGGCAAGCAGGAGCAAAGTCGACCGCGGCAACACGACGAAGAAGATAATGAAACCGACAAAAATAGAGAAAGTTGTCAAATCAAGTTGAAGAGGAATAGATAGAAGCATGGCGGTGCAGATCGAAACCCAAGACGGCGGTAGCGCAGTGCACAAAAAGCGCAACGGAGGCGTAGTGCGAAAAAGCGCGACGGCCTTAGAAGCTCGGGGCGGCGGCTAAGAGAGAGCGGCGGCATCATAACGACTTCTACGATCTGCAGCGGTTGGAAGAGAAGAGCGTCGGCTGCTGCCATGCAAAAGGATTTCTATGCTGCTACGATTGACAACAAATCTGTGGACTCGCATGGCTTAGACAAACTCAAAGATAGAGTGGGATGGACTTGGATGGACGCAACGGAAGAAAAAGGACTCAAAGGAGCAGGGTATATAGCAACACCGTTTTTTTTACTTAGTGATTTGGCTTTGGGCTGTACCGTCGACCCATTTAAGAAAAGAAACACGGGGGAGGTTTAGGGATTCCCTCCCCCCATTCTCCACCATCCGGCAACGCATGTGCGTGCGGAAAGCACGGAGGGCGCGCGGGCTTCAGGCCGGCGACGCGGCTTGGTGCGGCGGCGACCCCTCGCAGCAGCGTGAAGGGAGGCGGTGACGTAGTCGGTGGTGACGACGGTTTCTTTCTCACACCCTTCAGCCAGCCTAGGCGGCGCGGAGGGGCCTGAGGTGGCAGCGGCGACCGAGCTCCTCTATTGCCGAATTCGGGCTTCCCCGGTTGCCGGATTCATCTTCCTCCTGGCGATGTCCAGTCGATGAAGACGAGGCGGCTCGCGCGGAGGGAGGACCCGATCCAGATCGGATCTGGACATGCGACGGCCGAGAAGAGTTAAGGATGGTCGGCGATGACGGAGAGCCCCGGATCCGACCGGGACCGAGCTTGGAACTCCGATTTTGGTGAAGATGAACAAGCGGTGACGATCTGCGCCGGATCCGGCGAGGATGAGGCTGAAGATGCCCCTCCCTCCTCCAGCGCCGCCTTCTGCGCTTCCGCCTCCTTGCTCTCCGTCATGATCGAACTCTCGCTGAGATTGAAGAAAACTTCTGTAGATGCGAAGGAACCAGGAAAAGATGTTGCTATTGCTGCTACGATGAAAGACTACGAACAAGACTAATGTGTCCACCTCCGGGAGCGGAGATTGCTCCTCCCGGAGGCAGCAGGCAGTTGGAGACTAGGTTGGAGGCTAGGGTTTAAACCTTCGCTTTGATACCATGTTATGAATAATATATGTGTCTATTTAAGAGGCCCAATGGACAATATATATAGGGAGTACAAGAGGGTATGCCATGTACAGATAAGGAAATACAAAAGAGCTCCTATTGTACCACCCTATTCTAACAGATTTTATATGTTTATGCAGCAAAGTGCAGCCTTTAAGATCTTGAGGACTCGACTGAAGACTGTGCCTTTTAGTGAAAATCTCAAACGCCCATCTTCAGCAAATCCATACTCTCAGATTCTACAAGTGACAGAAGATGTAAATCGAAATCAAGACACAACGAACTATAGTGCAATCAATTTCCCATCCCGGCTCCAGCAATTTGAGAACAGGCAGCAGCAGCACCGAGACCATTTGAAGAATCAACTGCAATCTCGAAAATCTGCTTCGGCAGCAACATTATTCCAGGTAGTGTTTTGCCTTACATTCACACATCTTATTTTGTTATGTCTATTTGAGTAGTTGATGCCACCAGAGAGGAAGTGCAACTAGGAAACATGTTGTGTGGTTAAAAATAGGTTCTTCAGATTTGCATAATTAATTAATTATATATTCAACTAGGATCTGTGTTTTCCTGGTGTTCTGCTTTTTCATATTTGTTCTGGGAATACTATGCCTAACATTTAATTTCCCATCTGAGAAGTGCAAATCAGCCGTCTCATTGCAGAAATATTCAATATTCAATTTCTGCTGCAGGTCTTCCTGAACCAGTGACACTTTTCTATAAACTGTGTATATGTTAGTCTAAGCACTTGTTATTGCCTTCCAATTGCTAGTGTTGGAACTTCTGTCCTTGTTGCTGTTACCTTGAAACCAGAATGCTGACCGAAATCTGCAGCTGCTGCTCAAAGAAAAGCAACTCTTCAACTCCAGAAACATCAATTTTGTTCTTTGATTGCAGACCATAGTTTTGCACTGGGATTCTTAGCCATCTTCATAACTGAATGTGACTAGATCTTAGTTAAACGAAATTCTTTTATGTAAAGCTGCTTTTCGTTTTAAAGGATGATCGCTAGGTAACTTTGGTGAATTACATGCAGGAGATACAAAGATACGAAGAAGCACATTCCTCCTCAATATCAGAGATAAGCAGGCCCCCTTCAAGAACATCCAGAGGAATTTCATGATGCGTTTGGTTGCTTGTGATGTATGATACATTTGCAGGACGTGTCGTCACAAATTTGTTGGGGCTTGGTTAGTCTCCTTTAATTTTTTTCAAAGGAGGTTGCATAGGGTACATAAAGTGTAATCCTTTTATTTGGTTCTAGATTTTGTCATGGGATGGCAATTATTTGTTGGAGAAAGCTCGTTTCCACTCTCTTTAGCCATTCTTATTTTTTCTTAGCCGTTTACTGCTCATCTGGTTTCTGTAATTTTTCAATTGAAGGCCAGATGAGCAAAGTAGTATTTGGAGATATGGTACAACTGCTCTGATTATCAATCTCCAATAAATTTAGTGTCGCAATGTAAATTTCTGTTCCTAATTATTATGATCTGGTATATGTAATTTTCTACCTTTGCCCTTTTGTCAAATCTGAATATTTTGAAATTGGACCATGCAAGTTTTCTTCTTCCATCTATGTAGGAGTTTTTAAACAAATGCTCATTTCCTTAGTTACAATCCTCAGCAATAGATGCGTCATATATGCTGTGGCATATAATCTTTCTGCCCCAATTGATGTGTTATACTCCACTTTCCAGTTCAGAAATAAAATACCGAGCCAGGTATTGTCATTGCGCTGCTCCTAACACTCAGTAGCTTTTTCTTGATAGAAAACAGCATATAATGCCCAGATTCATACCGGGTTCATCGAATATTTTCTGATTTTGTCTGTGTTCACTTGATTGGGTTATTTTTTAAATTTAGTTCAAGCATTGATATCCATTAATAAAATGTTAATTGACGTGGATTCTTGATTAGGTCTACTTTTTAGGTCAATTAGAGTTTCTGTCAAAACAAACTCCACATATCATAGTCTCACTCTACAACATTTAAGAACATACGACTAATATTTAAAGGGTTTAATTCTCTTTATTACGATCAAATTGGTTGTAGATCAGTTTAAGTCATGAGACAATCAATTATGGGCGTTATACAACCAGTTATGCAGTTTTGGGCTATTCTCGATCCACAAATTGGTCGGGAGACATAACAGTTTCCTCACGTAACTAACGTGAGAGCGATTATTGGCATATTTGACAACTTACGATAGTTGACTAAGAGTGATGATAATTCAAGACTCAACCGAGGAACGTCTGTGAAGATAAGAGACACCTATTGCGGTATTAACTGTCACCCTTTCAACAAATATAAAGGGGGTATCCTACATATTCTGTAATAGCATGTTCATTCAATATCTTCATAACATATGATCATTCAATTAATTTTGTAACATCCTCATTGTATTCTTATACATTTATTATGTCCGCGATATTAAAGGGTCTTTGTTTAGATTGTGCTATTATATCATTTTTCTAGATAAATTCGATAGGGGACCTCGTGTCCTGATCATCGGCAGTTGGCGCTAGATGGAGGGCGCCATCAACTCGAAGATCATTGCTGTGATGCACTTGTGTCCTCACCAATAGATGAAGAGAACTCATTTGATCTTGTCGACTACGTTGACCTCATGGATGAGGACTACATCCCTTAGAAGGCATGCAAATGCGATTTCTACATCGAGTACGTCCGCAAGGGAGAATCTTCATCGCCTTCAATCCAACCCGTTGGGAGTGAGGCGGAGGGGACACCATTGCCACCCTAAGCAACTCCGAGGGCGAGTATATTCCTACTTCTCCAGCGAGTATATTCCCACTTCTCTCTCAACTGGAGAGACAAGTCACCACGATGCTAGTATTGTGGCAGTTCATCATGATCTCAATGACGGAGACAATGTTGAGGTTTTGGAGGAATCATCTCCAGAACATCTACTCCATCTACTCCGAGGTCTCGACTACTACCCCTCCTCTGATGAGGATGAGACGTTCTCACCCTCTATCCGCTCTGAGTTTCGTGAATGTGCAGTTGTCAGTGCCAACGAGACCGATGAGCAATGTGCAGCACGTGAATATCGTGAGGCATAGGAGTAACCTAATCAACTTCTCGCCTCCTAGCAGAAGACAATGGAGGAGGGCTGTCGTTAGTACCATAACAGCGCGTTGGGGACATCCAGGAGGCCTATCACCAACGCGAGTGGCGAACAACCGCCCAAGTCGCCGCGAGGACGGTAAGAGATTTAAATATTGTATCGTCACCTTCACAGGCATAAACTCCCGTCAAAAGGGTGCACATACTTTCAAGTGACATTGCTAACCATCAGACGGAAGAAAACAATCAACATGACCTTTTTGTCATTCGTTCATTGGTTGCCGACCTGCAAGAGGCTCTTGCAGAATTACATAGCCTTTCACAATCTTCAAGGTTTCAAAGCAGCTCTAGAGCAGACCACTCTGCTTCTAGGCAGCGCCGTCACAGCAACAACCTTCGTTAAGAAGACGATCCACCTCAACGGAACGTGTTTTGATTGAATAGGCCCAGGTGAGCACTCTAACCGTGGTCGTAGAAATCCTCGTTCTCCTAATAATTACGACGAAGGTCATAATGTCCGACCACAATTGGGGCACACACAGGGTGCAATACTTTCTCACCCGGGCTAAGAGATGTTAACTATTGACCGGAAAAGTTCAAGCCAGGGCATTTAGAGAGTTTTGATGGGACACAAAATCCCTTAGAATTCCTCTATCTACACTATCGCCGTTCAGGCTGCGGGCGACAACGAAAAGGTAATGACAAATTACTTACCCACTATACTAAAAGGATATGCTCAGATATGGTTTTAACCGGCCGAAAAATTCTATATTTAGTTGAGAAAATATGTGCGATGTTATTATAGGCAACTTTAAAAGTTGTTGCACAAAACCTAGAAAAGAGGATGATTTACATCGTCTCTTCGTCAAACTTCCAAAGAAAATTTACGTCAGTTTATTAAAAGATTTGTAGAAGCATGCAATACTATTCCAAATATTATTGCCGATTCTGTTATGCGAGCATTCAAATATAAGGTACGATAAAAGAGGTTCACAGAAGATCTCAACATCCACCCACCAAGAACCGTGCAGAGTTATTTGACACGACTGTTCGTTACTCTGATACTCATGAAGTAGGGGAGTGGAACCGTATGGTCGACAAGGGTCATATACTACCACAACCATGTATGGTTATGATAAGAAAGAGTTTGAAGAAACTGACCAGACCTGACGACCACAAAAGCAAGGTCAAGAAAAAAAATAAAATAAGGCATGCACCAAGGGAGGTCACTGCTGTAGAGCAGTGCCTGACCTACAATAAAGGCAAGGGTCCACGGAGGAAGCCGACTGGTCGTTAGACTGACCAGTCTGTACTCAAGGCTCTGGCGCAGCCAACAGGAATGGCCGTTGGTGCCCGCTTCACAACATGCCAGGTCATGATTTGAGCAAATGCCGTACTTTGAAGCATATGAATGACGCCAATGCCTACAATATCCGAAAGTGGTGGTCCCAATAACACCAATGATGCTGACAGAAATGAACGAATGCTGTATCAAAAGCCCGACAACCATGTCAACGTCATCTTCGGAGGGTTTGCTGCCTATCCATAAAAAATAGTTCAAATCCACATGGAGGGAGGTCAACAGCGATCGATACTCAACCAGGGAAGGCAAGCTATCCAAAGTGGCCGGATGCGGTCCTAACTTTCAACAAAAGTGATTGTGCAAAAGGTATGTCTACACCTCGTAATCTTCCACTGGTCGTTTCTCCTATAACAAGTAATTGCAAAGTAGAAAGAGTACTAGTCGACAGGGGTGGCTCATTGGATTTGTTTTTTTTTATAAATGCTTTGGATGAGATACAAACACCTCGTTCTAGAATGAAACTAGTTAGAAGTCCTTTCTTTGTGATAGTACATGGTCCTTTAATAACACCTGTTGGTCAAATAGTACTACCAATAACTTTTGAAGATCCTCACAACTTTCGAACATAGTTAATTACGTTTGGAATTGTAGAGTTTGAGTCAACATATAGTGTCTGTCCTAAGTATGACTTCCCTTTACACTGCATCGACCAACTAGTAGACTCAACAACATGATGTGAATCGATGAGTTTTATGGATGCTTACCAAGGCTACCATAAAATAAACATGGCAATAGAAGATGAAGAGAAGACTTCTTTCATCACCCCTCTCGGTATCTACTACTACGTCAAGATGCCGTTTGGGCTAAAAAATACTGGCGCCACGTACCAACGACTTATGCAGAAGACATTTGTCAACCATATAGGGTGTAATATGGAAGCATATGTAGACGATCTCATTGTAAAGAGCAAAAAAAAAGCTCTAATCATCTATCTGATATGGCAGAAACCTTTGTCAATTTGAATAATAAAGGAATCAAGTTGAATAAAAAAGTGTACTTTTGATGTTTTTTCTAGTAAATTACTTGGTTTTCTTGTTAATTATAGAGGCATTGAAGTTAATCATGAAAAAATATGTGTCATCGAATCTCTTCGGCCACCTTCAATAGTGAAAGAGGTTCAAGGTTTAACTGGTAGAATGACGACACTTAGTCGCTTTATTTCTCGATTCGGTGAACGTGGATTGCCTTTCTTTAAGGTGATTTGAAAACATGGCAGATTTCATTGGTCGGATGAGACAAACAAAGCCTTTGAGGATATTAAGATTTATTTAGCAAGCCCATCTATATTGGTACCACTCATGCTCGGAGAACCTTTGTTGGTATATTTGGCTGCTACACCTAATGTGGTCAGTGTTGTACTGGTCGCAGAACGAGATAAGGTCCAACGACTTGTTTACTATGTAACTGAAGTACTACATGGACCAAAGGAGCGCTACCCTCAAGTGCAAAAGTTATTTTTATGTCCTATTAGTGGCTTCTTGTAAGCTACAACATTACTTTTAATCGCATAGGATTACAATACCATCGTCCTTTGCCATGAGAAGTGTTCTATACAGTCAAGAGTCAACTGGTCGCATTGCTAGGTGGATATCAGAACTTGGATCGTTTGATATCCATTTTATTGCCCGAACATTAATTAATGCTCAGGCTTTGGCAGATTTTATTATTGAATGGACTAATTCTAAACCACACGAATAGATTAAGTCTAGCCTAGACGACCACTGGACACTATACTTCGATGGTTCTCGAGAACTTAAAGGCTCGGAGGCTGATATAGTACTGGCCACGCCACAAGGTGACCAATTACAGAACGTAATCCAACTGCAATTTCCTACTATAAATAACATGATAAGAGTATGAAAGTCTTTTAGCTGGACTATAAGCAGCTAAATCCCTTGGTGTCCGTCAACTTTTAGCGGTGGCCTGTTCGCAATTAGTCGCAAACTAGGTTAGCAAGGAATATCAATGTTCTGATGAGACAATGGATCACTACATGGATAAAGTGACGAATTTGGAAAAAATACTTTAGTTTCGAAGTCCATTACATCCGGCGAAAACATAATACTTTAGTGGAACAATTATCAAAACTGGGCTCCGAACGATCACCTGTTCCAACAGGTGTTTTCCTTGAATATTTTTCTAAATCCTTTGTAAGCACATATACAAAAGTATCATCGACCACTTCAGAGGTCGCCATTCTCGAGCTTGACACATATTGGATTCAACCATTAAAAATCTATCTAATGCATGGGACAATGCCTGAGCATGCATGTGAAAAAGACAGATTAATTCAAATGGTAAGATTGTACAAACTGGTCAACAACGATCTATACAAAAAGGAGCACATGGTATTATAATGCGATGTATTTATCAGGAGAACAATAAAACATTACTTCATTAAATACGTATGAGCTTATGTGGAGCACATGCTTCATATAGAATGATGGATGGAAAAGCTTTTTGACAAGGTTTTTATTGGCCCACTGCATTATAAGACACAATGCATCTTGTAAAGGCTTATAAGCAATGTCAATTTCATGCTCGACAAATACACGAACCTGCAAATCAATTACAAACAATTTCATTATCTTGGCCATTTCCGGCATGGGTAATTGACATAGTTGGACCTTTACCTTGGGAAACTAATGGATACAAATTCTTATTTTTGACCATTGATACATTTACTAAGTGGATTGAAGCTGAACTCGTCACTACAATCACAGCATCAGCAGCTACAAAATTCTATGAAAACTATAGTGACTTGTTTTGGTGTACCCATTAGTCTTATTACTGATAATGGATCACGATTTGTTGGTGGTTTGTTTCAAGATTACTATGATGAAATAGATACAAAGATTTGTTTCGCTTCTGTTGCTCATCCACAAATCAATGGTGCAGTTGAACGTGGAAATGGTAAAATCATACACGACATGAAAAGAATCTTTGCTAGACCCAAAGTATGCTTAGGGGCTTGGGTAGACATCTACTCAGTTCTTTGGGCTTTACGTACTACGACCAGTAGAGGTACAGGTGAAACGCCATGAAATTCATTTAGGTTCTACACGAGTTAGTCTCCATGATAACGTCAATCAAGGCGTGCAACATGAAGATGAATTCAACCTTCTCGAAGAAAAACGCGATCGAACACTTATCAGGTCGACAACCTATCTACAAGGGGTGCGTCAGTACTACAATAGAAGAGTTAAACCAAGTATACTTAACGTGGGTGATTTGGCTCTAAGACAAATCCAGTATCAGTCTAATTCAAACAATTTTTTCTCCCAAATGGGAAGATCCTTTTACTGTAGTCTCTGTCATCTGACTTGGTTCTGTTCGACTTGCTATGGAGGACGACATAGTTATATCCAACACTTGGAATATAGAACATCTTCGCAAGTATTATGGGTAACATATTCCATCTCATTATTAAAGTTTATGTTTTGCATTCATTTGATATCTTTATCTTCCAATTTATATGTTGTGATTCTATATTGCTCTATGTTATGTGATTGCAGCTGGTCTCCATTACTACCGTCCAATATCCTAACATATACATGTCACTGGTTTGATCTTTATATAAACTTCTAGTAGAGACTTTTCCTATAAGCCAATTTTCACTACTCGGAAACTCACTAGACTGCCTTTATGTAAGACTTGCTTCCAGTTAGTACTACACATACTGTGAAAGTTACATTGGTCGTCAGCCTCTAAATTATCACAAATGCTAAGTCCCTATGATACGTCACTGGTCAAACATGTAGTCGGGGATAGTAAGATACCAAAATAACAAGAGCAAGCTCTGTGAATTACAAGACAAAAATATTCATTCATTTGAAGAACATTCATTACAATGATGTTAAAGTTATTCAGTTGTCCTTAAACTAAAATTTTACATTTTCCATATACTCAACTACAAGAGAAGCTACTTCCTCTTCCTCGAGCAGAGCCGAAGCTCCCGCTCCCGCCTTGGCCGTGCCGCCTCATCGCCGCACCGTCGCACGGTGAGCCACCGCCCCAGCCAACCCCGTCACGAGGTGCCTCTGGTGACAAGGGAGCTATCCCCCACCTCCTTCCTTCCTCCCCGTCGTCGTGGATGACTGCCGCCGTGGCCCCCTTCTCCTCCACCTCGGTGCCGCCGCCGCCCGATTCGGCCACCCCGAGCCACCCCGGCTCCACCTCCGACTTCCCCACCTCCAGGCGCAGCTCGTGCGCTCGTTCCCTTCCTTCCCGCGACACTGCACTGGGACCTCCAAAGCAGTGCCACCGCCACCGCCTTTGGCCTTGCCGCTGCCGCACCCGTCCCACTCCGGAGCCGCCACCGCCACTCCCAGGGACCCAACCTTGTGGGGACTCGTTTCGCCGGCTCGCTCGCCTCCCCGCGCCGTTGCCGCCATCGCTCCTGAGCCTCTGCACCCCTCCCTCTGCTCTCTCTCTCTTTGCGCGTCCAGAGAAGGCGAGGCGAATGCCCCCAGGCCCACACGTCATTCCCCTTAAACCCCCCTACAACGACCGACAAGTGGGCCCCACCAAACACTGTTCTGTAGACCGGTAGACTGTGGACCCACATAGAGCGTGGTGACCTCTGGTCCACGCACTGTTCACGTGGACCGAACACTATGCATGGGCCCCATGTGTTAGTTGGCTATTATTCTCTCTCTCCTCCTTTTATTTTTTGATTTAATTCCAATTCAAACTTCGAAAGCTCCGTTCTCCTCCATTTTAACTCCAAAAATTATGAAATTTGTCTCTAAATTTGTCTAAATTCAAAATCTTGCTAATGGCACTGGTCTTATTTAATTTGGAGTTTATTTACTATATCATTAGCATTTATTTGCTCTCTTTGCTCGTTGTTCCTTTTTCTGGTATATTCGTCCGATTAGGGTTCGAAGAAGTGGGAGATCTCCAACTCGATCAAGCACATGACTATCAAGATTCGCTTGCCTTTAACCAAGGTGAGTCGACACTTTGATCATTTTGAGCCTACATTTTATGTAAATCATATTCATTTAAATTACCAAACTTGCATGCTTTAATTCTTTAATCAAATGTATGTTAAAGCTTAAATTAGTTAAACACCCATTTGATGATTAATTAATTATTAAGCCATCCTTTGATAATTGATTCCATGTCACCCTAGTAGTTTTGTGGTAAATACTAGTATAGGTTGTACTTAAGCGACATGCTAGTCTTGCTTAAGTACGGGACATTAAATATCATAATCATCATCTTTTAAATATGAAAGTGGTTTTGGGCAATCATTGCGGGTAAATGATTGGCGTGTTGAGATAATTGGTTTTACTCCTGAAAACCCTAAATAACTTGCTATTACCACATTTGGGCAGATGGAAAGAGTGGCGGGTGCGATGTGCATGAGAGTGGTTGGTAGGTGATATGAACCGCCGGATGGATTAATAACTTAATCATGTCATGACCTCCTGTAAAACAAGTACAACCATAAGTCTGTAAAGTACAACTTGGCTTAGTAAATTTATTAAACTCTGAATGTTATCTCGCTGGAGGGGTAGCGGGATCGTGCCAGCACTGGACACGGTCCTACTTGAATGGGACACCAGTGCAAGGTGAAGTTGCCAGTCGCGCTAGACATCGTGGGTAATCCAGCTATGCTAGTTGCTGAGGCGAACATCCTGCACAACTTATGGGTGTGGCCCATATGGGTGAGATGACGGAAGCGGTGAATTTTTTTGAAAGGTCACTAGTGATGTTCGCTCAACTGCATGACTAAGGAATTATGTGGGGCAACGAGTATGATTATCTCTTGTGGGTACAACGTACAACCTCTGCAGAGTCTAAACTGTTTAAACAGCCGTGCCTACAGTCAAAGGTGGACATGGAAAATTACTAGAGTTAGTTCTATTTCAAAATCCTTTGTGGGTGGTATGAAAATCAGGTCGGGCTCACCCAGCCCTGAGTTTGGATTTTTCATGAGCCGTCGAGCTCAGTGGTGTTAATGATTGGAGGTAGCTCCAATTAAATGAAGCATTTGTAGAGTTTTCGATGGAGGGAACCTCTAGTGTTATTTAACATTGCAATTTACTCTCTTTAATAAAATACAATTAGGTTAAAATGCTAAGTCATAGGAATTTGCAATTATGATAATTGAAAAAGTTACTTTAGCAAATAAAAGAACCCGAGCTATCCTTGTTAAGCCATGTATGTATATTATTACATCTTATGTGTTGGCTCACGAGCACGGAAGTTGTGCTCATTCTCGCTCTCCCCCAAACCCTCCAAATAATGTGGATCAAGGCGACTACGTGTATTATGAAGACCTAGAAGTCGACGGACAAGGAAACGATGAAGAGTAGTCTAGTCCTGTAGTCTAGATCTCGCCTCAGTCTAGTGGACTCGTTCGGTGCTTGCGTACAACCGATATTATCCAACCCCTTGGTTAATATCGTCGTACACAGCTACCCCAGTCGCTTGCAAGTGGAGAGATGAGTTCTACCCCCTTTTTGCTTCCGCTGTAGTTTACGTTGCTTTTATGTAATGTTTTCAATTTGGCTTGTTCGACCCTTTTGTAAAACTTGACCCGACGTGGTCTATGTTACTCAGAAGTTTGTAATATATTTGAATGGTTTTGTTCACGCCTTGTATGAAATGATTCAGCAATGTGCATGTGAGTGCTATCTACTGATCCAGGGAATATCAAAGTATTTTCACAGATGATTTGGATTTGTGAAACCTGGATCCGACAATTGTGTCCTCCAAGCCCTGGAGGCACGGACTGGGGTTCGACCACACACACTGAGGGGGAGGATTCACACAACAAAGGGGGAGCCCGTTCCCAGGGACACGGACAAGGCGGTTCCGGCCCCCTGGGACACGGACGAGGCCAGGTCATCTTTTTCTTTGATGCACGGATATGGCTATTTTTGCTATTGATGCATGAACAATATCATTTCAGCCAAAAACTCAAAGAGCGAGAGAGTTGAGAGCCGACTGGCTCGGTTCTGACCAGAATCTAGGCAACGCCATATCCAGTGAGAGTGGATGTTCATTTTTCTCTGATTTTTTTTAATGAATTTCCTGTGTTTCAGATGTTGGCCTTAAAATGCGTGTATCGTTGTGCGAATGATCAACGTGTAGTAAGGCTGACGAAAGGATTATATATATATAAACCTCACTGAGCTCGGAAGCCTCACCTCCTTTTTTTTTTCTCGTCTCAAGACATACTTACTCATGCAGCGTACTGAGTGGCCTTTTGCAATGACTGTTGGTCTCATGATCTTAATGGAATATATCCACGGTATAGATTCCAAGTTCAATTTGCCAAAGCTCTACTAGTGTCGGTCCGGATTTTACAAATCCAAATCCTCTGTGAAATCATTATACTATTCCCTGGATCAGTAGATAGAACTCATATGCACATTGCTGAATCATTTCATACAAGACGTAAACTAAACCATTCAATATATTATAACTTCAAAATAACATAGACCACATCGGGCCAAGTTTTACAACAGGGCCGAACATGCCAAATCGATTACATTACATAGAAAGCAATGTAACTACAGCGGAAGCAAAAGGGGTAGAGCTCATCTCTCAATAGGCAAGCGACTGGATAACCTGTGTATGACGGATATTAACCAAGAGGTTGGATAATATCTGTTGTACCCAAGTACCGAACGAGTCCACTAGACTGAGGCGAGATCTAGACTACAGACTAGACTACTCCATCTCCTTGACCGTCGACTTCTGGGTCTTCATAGTACGCGTAGTTCCCTTGATTCACATTATCTGGAGGGTTTGGGGGAGAACGAGAATGAGCACAACTTCTGTGCTCGCGAGCCAACACACAAGATGCAATAATATACATACATGGCTTAACAAGGAGGGCTCGAGTTCTTTTATTTGATAAAGTACTATTTTCAATTATCATAATTACAAATTCTTATGACTTAACATTTTAAACAAATTGCATTTTATTAAAGAGAGTAATTGCAATATTAAATAAACAGTAGAGATTTCCCTCCATCGGAAACTTTACAAATACTTCATTTGATTGGGGCTATCCCCATACCTTAACAACACTGGATACGACGATCCAGGGAAAACCAAACCTCAGGCTAGATGAGCCGACCTGGTTTTCATACTACCCACAAAGGTTTTTTGAAATAGAACTAACTCAACTTAAGTTCCCATGTCCGCCTTTGACCATAGGCACGACTGTTTAAATAGTTTAGACTCTGTAGAGGTTGTACACTGTACCCATAAGAGATAATCATACTCGTTGCCTCACATGATTCCTTAGTCATGTGGTTGAGCGACCATCACAATAACTTTTCAAATTATTTTGCCCTTTCCGTCATCTCACCCGTATGGGCCTCGCCCATAAGTTGTGCGGGATGTTCACCTCAGCAATTAGCGTAGCTGATTTACCCACAACGCCTAGCGCGGCTGGTAACTTCACCATGTACTGGTGTCCCATTCAAGCCAGACCATGTCCAGGGCTTGCACGATCCCGCTATCCCTCCAGGAAGATAACATTCGGAGTTTAATAAATTTACTAAGCCAAGTTATACTTTACAGACTTGTGGTTGTACTTGTTTTACATGGGAGGTCATGACAAGATTAAGTCCTTAATCCATCCGGGCAGTTCATACCACCTATCAACTACTCTCGTGCACGACGGCACCAACCACTCCTTCCATCCATCCATATGAGGTACTAGCAAGTTGTTTAGGGTTTTGGGTAGAAAAAACCAATAATCACAACACGCGAATCATTTACCCACAATGACTGCCCAAAACCACTTTCATGATTAAAAGATGATGATTCAGACATTTAAGCAAGACTAGCATGTCACTTAAGTACAACCTATGCTAGTATTTACCACATATCTACTAGGATGATATGGAATAATGGATTCAATTAACAAATGATGGATAATAATTAATTAATCATCAAATGTGTACTTAACTACCTTAAGCTTTAACATACATTTGATTAAGGAATTAAAGCATGCAATTTTGGTAATTTAAATGAATATAATTTGCATAAAATGTAGGCTCAAAATGATCAAAGTATCGACTCGCCTTTGTTAAAGGCAGGAGGGTCATGGTATTCTTGAGCTTGATCGAAGTGGAGGTCTCCCGCGTCTTCGAATCCTAATCGAACGAAGGCACCGGAAAAGGCACAACAACAAATAGAGCAAATAAATACAAAACCCATAACAAATGAACTCCAAATTAAACAAGACTAGTGCCATTAACAAGATCTTGAACCGAGGGAGGTGGCGGCGGCGCAAGGATGCTTACCGAGCTGATGGCGGGGGAGGGGGAGCGCAAAAACAGGCCAGTGACGACACCCGAGGTGGTGCGGGGGAGGCGCACGGCGGCGGGGAGGCTCGGCCGGCGGGTGGAGACGGTCGAGGGCGACGGGGCGAAACTCCAGCGGCGAGGAATTGGGTGGAGGGCATCGAGGAAGAGATGGCGGCGGCGGTGGCACAGGGCTTTGGGCTCGGGCAGTAGAGGGGGTGGCGGGAGAAGCACCGGAGGAGGAGGGAAGAGGCAGAGGGGCGCGGCTCTTATAGCCGGGAAGGAGAGGGTCGGCGGGAATGGCGGCGGTGGCGCGAGGAGGCGATCGAGCGGCATGCTGGCGCGTGCACGCGCCCGGGCGTGGCGCGATGCGACGGGGCGAGCGCGGACAGCAGCGGTAGGCGGCGGGAGTTGTTGGCCAGAGCGCACAGAGCGGGGAGTGGTCGGCTGCGGGGAGCAAAGGCGAGTGAGCGCCAAAAGCGAGAGAAGGAAGGGGGAAGAAAGAAGTCGGAGCACAAAGGCTGGGAAACAATGGGAGGACCGGGGAGCAGTCGAATGGGCCGGGCCGAATGGAGAAGGGGAAAGAGAGATGGGCCGGCCCAGCGAACAGTGGGCTGAGCCCAGAAAAGGAAGAGATGAAAAATTGAGAAAATAGCCCAAAACCGAAAAAGGAGAATTCAGACTTGAATTTGAATTTGAGAATTTGCAGAAAGATTTGAAACACAAACTCGAGCTTGGATAGAAGCTAGAAGTTTTTAAATTAAGTTAATTTGGAAAGACGAATGAAAATTGAGAACTGCATAGTAGTTACTATTCATTAAATGAAGAACGAGAATGTTACAACTAGACCAAGTATGACTGGTGCTAATCCATCCATAAGGCACATTTCTATCCAATCTTGTCCAACAAACATGCATCGGCAATCTGGTGGTTCTGAGCCATTTTCCTTTTAGTCCTTTCTTTTTTCCTTCTTGTCTGGCCTTCGCTCCCTTGGATTGGCAAATTACATGCACCCGCTGGTGCAACCAGTTGTCTGTTTTAGTTTTGTTTCCTGCCTTCAGCTGTTCCAGATCTGTTTGGTGCTCCGCACCATGTTTAGATGGCAGTGCTTTCAGTTTTTATATGGCCTGCTGCTGGTTTCTCGCAGCGGTTTTGTTCCACACTCAGATTGCAGCAGGCAGCAGGGCTTTTGTTCGTTTTGTAACACTGTTATACTAAAGCCAGCATATATATACTACTACAGTTTTTTTTTGGGGACAAAAATACTAGGTAAGAATGCAGTTTTGGTAACATTCAATATGATTTGTTATGATGACCTTCCCAAAATTAGCAACTCCAGCTGTGATATTCTAACAAGTAGGGCCATCTATGACACCTCATAACAATAGCACGGGTTGCACGAAAGACCACAAATAAGCTATTTCATCATTTTTTGGGAGATGATTGAACAAGTAGTTGATAGCCGTATTTTTCCTATCACATAAATTAGGATTAAAAGTGTTGAAAACATTGCAAGTTGAATAGTAGTTTAAAAGTGTTGAAAACATTGCAAGTTGAATAGTAGTTAAGGTTACATGTCTTGATGGGGAGAGATTGGACAAAATAATGAGTATCTTGGTTGACCTTTCTTCGTAAAAATAAAACTTGCCATCCAGTAAACAAAAGAGCAAACTGCTGAGAATAGATTCCATGGCATTCTGCACAGAAAATGGGTATGAAACTACAATTTTAGTTCTTGGATGGAAACAGAAACGTAAACTAGCTAATTGGTTCCCCTGGGGGGGGGGATGACACACCTTGCCATGACTCTTATGAGCCTACAGGGACATCATCTGGAGATCTTATGTCCAACCTCAAGGGATGGATTGGCCCCATATGAACATGTGAATGGTTGTAGGTTTGTTGCATAATATGCCAAAGATCAAAAGAGTGCCAAACAGGAAATATACACCGGGGTATAAAGAATTTAGGAGAACCCGTCTTCAAGAATATACTCTCAGATATTAAGATTATCGAAAATGTGATCTGTGTTAACCACCAATGATTGGATACAATGTATTGTTAAAATGTGTCACACATCAAATGACGATATTGTATGCAATACAAAGTCAATTTCCTATAAGAAAAAGGACGAGAGAGATAAAAAAAGAAGGCCAAACAATGTGTAGAGGCAAAGTCAACCAATGCGGTGAATGGAACGGTGAACGGAAGACGTTTGAGATACCACAAGTAGATGTTTAAATGCCGCCTTAGCCCTTGGTTTGCTGTTTGTTTAGAACCTGGCAGCTTTAGATACCATTATAGAATCAAGGAGTCCAGATTTCAGATTGGCTGAATAAGTTGGACAAATTAAGGAACAAAATAAGATTGGTGGAGGTGAAAACAGTAATGCTCTGGGCCCACTAAGAATCTTGAAGCGAGAGTTCTATTTTTTATACTTAAACTAACTACCATTATGTCATCAAATAACAAATCAGTGTTGTATTCTTGGTTAAAAAACATGTACTGAATCGGCAAATCGTCATTGAAAGTTCAGGAATTGTCGGACCCGGATTTTCTAACCCCGAATCCTCTGTGAATACACTGTGCTATTCCCTGAATCAGTAGATAGCACTCACAGATACATTACTGAATCATTTCATACATGGTTTAAACCATACTATTCATTAATTTAACATATCAGAGTTTACATAGACCTCTTCGGGCCAAGTTTTACAATAAGAGCCGAACATGCCAAACAATTATATCACAAAGTAGCGGAAGCGACAACAGAAGCAAAAATGGGTGAGGGCACATCTCCCCATAGGCAAACGACAGGGGAAACCTGTGTACATCCGATATTACCCAAAAACTCAGATAATATAGGAGGCACATAAGTACCAGCGGAGTCAGCTAGACTGGGGCGAGACTAGAACAACTAAGGACTAAACTATGTTTCAAGAACTCCTGGGTCTTCAGACATCTAGTTCCTCGTAGTAGTCGTAATCTCCAATATTTCCTACTTCTGAGGGTTTGGAGAAAGAACGAGAATGAGCACAACCACCGTGCTTGCGAGCAGTGGCGGACCTAGGATTTTACCACAGGGTATGCCAAAAAAAATTTCTTATACCATTCGGTAAAACCATATTCTAATTCGATAAAACCAAATACATTAAAGAACATGATAAGCCTTAAATTCAAAAATTAAGCTAGAAACGATTTACTTAATCTTGATATAAATTGTTCAAATGAAATACAAATAATTTGAAATATAGCCATAGAAAAGACTTACAATATTACTTGTTTATCCGCCGCTTTCTGAATGACATGAATGTCTCAATTATATCATCTTCATCAACTTGGAAGAAAATATCCCGCTCAATGAATGTGACTAGACAATCATCCAAAACACTATCACCTAGCTTATTCCTTGACTTTGTTTTCACTATAACCAATGCGAGAAAAACCCTTTCAACACTAGCGCTTGCCACCTAAAAGCAATATCAATTTGAGAAGCAAGTAAACCATATCATACACTTTATGCCTCTGTGTTTCAACAAGCTTAACTGAGAGATCAACAATGTTGTCTAGACCTTGGAAGCGATCATCTCGTTGCATGTCATCAATATAATTATCAAGTTGCAATTCAAGTTTTAGCAAATAATTGTTGGAGAAATCCTTAGGATAAAATTCACCCATCTCTTGATTTAATCCACTCCCTGATTCAAGCTCACCACACTCTAGTGCTTTCTTGACATTCTCAAGCCTAGCATTTCAAGATACCATGACGCTTGCAAGAAACCCCAACAATGTTCAACAAGATAGATACTTGATCAAAAAAGTCTTACAATCAAGATTTCTGGCAACTAGCAACAAGAACTAGTTGGAGTTGATGTGCAAAGCAATGAATATAATACGCAGAAGGTGATTCTTGCATGATTAATGTTTTCAGCCCTTTAATATCTCCTTTCAAATACCAAGATCCCGTACGTATCAATCTAAACCGAAAACCACAAGTCCCTCTTGAAAAAGAAAATCACGAGTCGACCAAAAAGAGGTCACCGACCATTGTGAGTTTGCGATGACGTAAGATCGTTAATAACAAGTAGAGAGGGTGAATGATTGTGTAAGATGTTTCAACTTGAACCGATTCTCGCTTTGTCAATTATGAAACCGATGCTCAAATCACACATAAATCTTCCGGATTAACTCACGCCAAGGTATTTTTCTTCTACCGATCAAATTCTTTATGGTACCCAACACCACCCTCAAATCAATGGAGTAGAGAGCAATGGATAGATGAATAGTATAGTCAAATCAATCAACCAACAAAGACGTGGATGAACTCAATGCAAAACACCTCACTTAATGCCATGCATGATAACATCGGCCCAAAGCGCAAGACCGAATCGCCTCCAAATAGAACCGCCTCGCGCCGCAACTAGCACAAGACCTCACGAGATAAATTCCAGAATGGCACGGATCGCTGGACCCTGGTATGCCGTGGCCCACCCGGCATACCCTGTGGGTCCGCCCCTGCTTGCGAGCCAACACACAGTATGCAATAGTATACATGCAAGGCTTAATAAGGATGGCTCAAGTTCTTTTATTTGCTAAAGTAACATTTTTAATTATCATAAATACAAATCCCTATGATTTAGCATTTTAAACAAATTGCATTTTATTAAAGAGAATAAGTGCAATATTAAATAACAGTAGAGGTTACCTCCACCCCATGCTTAATTTTGATAACGGTTACATCCACCGATTATCAGCACTGGGTAAGTCTACCAGAAAAATCCAAAATGAGGGCTAGATGAGCCCGCCACATTTTTCAATCCACCCACAAAGGTTTTTGAAATAGAACTAACTCATGTTAAGTTCCCATGTCCGCTTTTGACCGTAGGCGCAGCTGTTTAAACAGTTTAGACTCTGCAGAGGTTGTACACTGTACCCACAAGAGATAATCATACTCGTTACCCCACATGATTCCTTAGTCATGTAGTTGAGCGATCGCCACAGTAATGTTTCAAACTACCTTGCCCCTTCTGTCATCTCACCCCTATGGCCAATTCCATAAGTTGTGCGGGATGTTTACCACAACGACTATCGCAGCTGGCTCCGGCCACAACGACTAGCGCAGCTGGCAACTTCACCCTCCCCGGTGTCCCTTTCAAGCCGCCAGATGTCCCGCCGCTGCACACTTCTAAACACCGCCAGGGATAACATTCAAGGTTCAGTAATTTTACTAAACCAAGTTGCACTTTGCAGACTTGCGGTTGTACTTGTTTTACACAGGAGGTCATGACAAGATTAAGTCCTTAATCCATCTGGATGGTTCATACCACATTCCACCCATTCTCGTGCTACATCGGCACCCACCACTCTTTCTATCCGTCCAGATGTGGTACTAGCAAGTTGTTTAGGGTTTTGGGGAGGAAAACCAATTAACACAACACGTCAGTCATTTACATCCAATGACTGCCCAAAACCACTTTCACGATTAAAAGATGATGATCGGGACATTTATTGTCCTAATACTTAAGCAATACTAGCATGTCGCTTAAGTACAATCTATGCTAGTATTTACCACATATTTACTAGGGTGACATGGAATGAGGGATTAAAATTTATCAAAGGATGTGTAATAATTAAATAATCATCAAATGGGTGTTTATCTACCTTAAGCTTTAACATACATTTGATTACATAAGTAAAGCATGCAACTTTGATATTTTAAATAAACATAGTTTGCATAAAATGTAGGCTCAAAATGATCAAAGTATTGACTCGCCTTGGTTAAAGGCAGCGGGGTCTTGGTATTCTTGAGCTTGATCGAAGTTCAGGTCTCCTGCGTCTTCGAACCCTAATCGATGAAAGTACCGGAAAAAGACACAACAGAAGAGAGAGCAAATAAATACAAAACTCAAAGCAAATGAACTTCAAATTAAACAAGACTAGTGCCATTAGCAAGATCTTGATTTTAGAAAATTTTAGAAACAAGTTTAATAATTTTTGGAGTTATAATGAAAACGATATGAATTTTAGAAGCTTTTTAATGAAATTTTTAATTGAAAACAAAAATCAGAAAACCGGAAAAACTCCCGTGCTGGCACGTGGCACGCACTGTACGCGGTCCACAGGTACTGCAGTGTGGACTGGGTTCACGCACACAGGCCCAAGGGCACTGTTGCGTGGACCGAAGGCCACACACAATAGCGTCGGTCCACCGGTCCACCGCACAGTGTCGGTGGGCCCACCTGTCATGCTCGGCGACAACAGAAAACGCCTGCCTTCTTCCCGTCGCGCGGAGAAAACAAGGGGGGAGAGGGAGCGGGCGAGGGAGAGAGAGGGGGAGGAGAGGGGGCACACAGCGGCAGCGGCGCGGGAAGGCGGGAGGTAGATGCGGCGCCAGAGCGGGGGCCGGAGCTGGAGGTGAAGGCACGGGTGGAGGCGAAGCGGCGGCACCCGAGCGCTGGAGGAGGCGAGGGCGGCGACGGCGACGACGCTGGAGACGAAGGCGGCGACAACGTTTGAGAATTGCGGAGGAGGTGAAGGGGTGGAGAGGGAGGAAGCAAAGGAGGCGATGCTTCTTATAACTGGCGGAGGCGGGGAGAGGGGAGGAGCACTCGCACGTCCCGAGGTCGGCCATGAGTGCCTACTCTCGGATGCGACCGGGCAAGGCAGGGGGGGGGGGCAGCGGGCGATTGGCGCCGGACGGCGGCGATGGAGACAAGACGGAGGGAGGAAGGCGCTGCAGTCGAGCGGAGTAGAGGTGACGGGAGCGGGAGGCGCAGAGGAGGGGGATTGGAGAGGAGGGGCGGTGACGGGACTGGGGAGGAGTGCTGCGACTGTCGGCGGCGGAAGGGGGGTGTGGCAGAGGGGGAAGGCCAGTGGTTGGCGGGGAGAGGCGGTGGTGTGCGCACGGGAGTGGCGCCCAAACCGAGGTAAGAACGAAAATTTTGAATCCTTTGCAAATTTTGATTTTGAATTGAGGATGTTACAGGAATGTGGCGTAACAGCAATATACAGCGAATACATTGTTCCTGTAAGTGGCGGCCTTTGTCGGTTTTAGCAAAGGTTATCGTCTATGCAAATGCAAGTAGAAATTCGACGAACCAATCGATCATTGTTGTAACGAGGAGGTCGATATTTTAGACCCCTTGGCTGATGTCTACTATTGAAGGCCTGATGGCTACATGATGCCTACTATTGCTATGAACAGAAAAAAGAAACAGTGAGAAAAGGTGTTACTATTTTCTGTAGTCCATCCCTTTGGGTAGCTGGATGTCATCCAATGCCTTCGTACTAAAGGTAATCAGAAGCCTGCTTCTTGATTACTTGTGAAAACTGACTACTTACAAATGGCAGTCAGTCGGAACTTGGTACTTTTATAGGAGCCACTTTAAAATCCTAAGACCACAAAAGTAAGTTTGTCGTTCAATATTAGCAATCCCGGTTCTGGAACAAGGGCAATAACAGGAAAATGAATTGCCACACGAAATACCAAGCTTAGATCAAATTAGTAGGTCTACATCTACCACTTCCACAATGTATTGACAAATTGTACCTTGCATCGCATTCTGCCTTTCCTATTGATATACATCAGTATTAAGCCGGCCTTTCTGTCTTTCTTTCCATTCCTTTTCTCTGGTTGATTTCGAATTGGTTAAATTAATTAATGTTAAACTCAAAGATACCCTATGAAAATGAATGCTGTAAACATGCAGAGCAGTTGCTTTGTATTTTAGTATAGATGATCAGCTTTACCTGGCAATGCAAACCAAAACCTCACCCTCATTATTCGGAAACTGGTCCCTCATATTTTGCTCCTTTCAGTCGAGGACATCCCTCAACTCTCAAGGAATGCATGAATTGGATACGTCGATATTAGATAAAAAAGAGAGATAGGAGTGAAGGAGTAAAATTACAGCCGACTTAAGTTACCACGGCTGATTCTAACGGATTATGACCATATTATTTTAAGTTGTTAACCATGTTCTAATGCTGTAAGAGGCTCTAAACGTGAGCTCTATGCCTTTCCATCTCGCCTCCTGAAGCTGCTCGGTTAACCTATCACTACGGCCCGATTACTGTTAGAGATGGAGTCCTGCCGTGCCGAATTAGGAATTGTGGGACCTCGAATTTCTTCATCCGGATTCATCTATAAAATCATTATGCTATTTCCTGAATCAGTAGATATCACTTCACATGCACAATACTGAATCAAACCACCCATAGCGTAAAATCATTTCATTCATTAATTTACACATCAGAGTTTACATAGACCGTTTCGGGTTAATTTTTACAATAAGGGCCGGACATGCCAAATGAATACATTACAAAAGATAGCGGAAGCAACAGCGGAAGCAAATGGGTGAGGGCATATCTTACCGCAGACAAGTGACTGGGGAACCCGTGTACGCCCGATATTATCCGAAAACTTCGGACAATATAGGGGTACACAAGAACCGACGGAGTCAGCTAGACTAGGGTGAGACTAGAACTGCTAAGGACTAAACTACGCTTCAACGTTTCCTGGGTCTTCAGACTTCTGGATCCTTGATGCATTCGAAAGCTCCAGGGTTCCTGTTTCTGAGGGTTTAGGGAAAGAGCGAGGATGAGCACAACTACCGTGCTCGCGAGCCAACACACACAGATGCAATAATATATATGCAAGGTGTAACAAGGATGGCTCGGGTTCTTTTATTTGCGTAAAGCAGCATTTACAAATACATATATTAGAAAATCCTATCACTTAGCATTTTAACCAACTTGCATTTTTAAAGAGAATAATTGTGTAATAATTAATAAAAGAAGATGCTACCTCCACCTTCATGCTTATATCTTTGTTGGTGGTCATACCCACCTATTACCAACGATGGGTAAGAATACCCAGGGAAAATCCAAATCAGGGGCTAGGTGAGCCCTCACATTTTTCATCCCATCCACAAAAGTTTTTGAAATAGAACTAACTCTTATGAGCTCCGCATGCCCTCCCTTGACCGTGGACACGGCTGTTCGAACAGTTTTTATTCTCTGAAGAGATTGTACATCTTTACCCACAAGAGATAATCAGCTTGATATGTACACACGTTTCCGTAGACATGTGAATCAAGGGGAGATTATCACAAGGCCTTTACAAGACATCCCTCATTGTTCATTGCACCCGCTAAGGTTTCATCTGAGAGTGGTTACGCTCTCCCTCTGCGTCAACTATGCCCCCAAACCTCCTCTTGTGCCATATGGCGGCTTAGCCAACTCACGACCCGTGTCCACGACGGCTTAGCCAGCAACACGGCTCGTGGGTCACTCCAATGGTGCAACTCACAATGGTGGACACAAATTAGTCAGCCAGGTCGACACCATTATAGACTTGTGGTTGTTCTGTTTTACAATTGGAAGTCATCACATGATTAAGTCCTTAAGATCATCTGGGAGGTTCTTACCACATGCCATCCACAAAAATATCCTAGGCTACATTAGCACCCAACCATTTACCCTCCAGCTTACCATCCGCCCAGATGGGTATTAGCAAAATTTTAGAGTTTTAGAGTAGTATAAAACAAATTACCACAACCAATTAAGTCATTCTCCCAATTGACTGCCCAAAACAATTGTTATGATTTAAAGGATGATGATTTGGGGTAGATAATACCCCGGTACTTAAACAAGTCTAGCATGGCGTTTAAGTACGACCTATAACTAGTAAGTTACCATATATTTACTAGGGTGACAAGGATTTTTGGGAGTTCAATTTTCAAGGGAATGGTATAATAATTATTTAATCATCAAATATGCATTTGACTACCTTAGGGTGTTTGACATACATTTGCGTAGAAATTAAAGCATGCAATTTGATATTTTAAAAGAATATAATTTGCATAAAATTATAGGATCAATATGATTAAAGTGTTGGCTCGCCTGGGCTATTTTTACCATGGCCTTGATCTTACTCAAAGCCTGATTAGACAGAGATTGGAATTCTTGGTCGGCGCCCTTGCTTGAATCTTGGATATGCTTGAGTCATCGTTCCTTCTGGACTTTGATTTCTAATTACGCAATAACGATTGAAAAACCAAATAAATCCAAAGAATCCAAGAGACCAAATAAAACACAAGAGCCTCAGAAAGATTGAGAAGGACGGGCTTGAGAGAAGGGTTTGAGCGACACTGGAAGGTTTGACAGAGACAAACTTCCAGTTGAGCGAAAGGAGGGATGGCAGGGATATTCTGCCGGGAGGGAGGATACAAGGAGGGTAAGGTCGAATGAGTTTTTGCCGGAATGCTCTACTGCGGATTCGGAAGACTGCAAGACTATCCTTCGACAGACGACAAAGCAACTCAACTACCTGTTCTATACCAATCTAGAATACTCGATCGACACATAATCCAATGGCAATTCTATACCAAACTCAGCTGCCAAATAATACTCATTGATTCAATTGCTAGCTACTCAACCTACTACTACAACCTACTACCAAATCAAGACACAAATCCAACTACCAACTATACAATTGCTAGATTACCAATCATTACCAAACCATACGGATTGATAAAGCAATCAAATCAATACTTCCAGTTTTCACCAAATACTATTACTTCCAACAACCATTGACTTACTGACGAACACTAACCAACAGCTAACAATTGATTAACAAATCCAATAGACAATACTGCTACTGAAGATCATGCTATCCCTAATAATCAGGATCACAAGCAACAAATCAATTTACTTGCCAAAACACTTATACTGATGATTAGTAATTGCAGACAATTAATCAATAATCAACTTACTACCAGCAAAATATCCTACTAATCTATGGCAACATTTCTTAATCATTGGATCGATTGCAACCTCATTGCTACCGCTATGATCTGGGGAAGCCACTACGAATCAAACGTTGTCAATCGAAACAGATGAATAACAAATGATCGCAAGTTCTACAACAAAACTCAATTGACAGATTACACAACTCCGCTATCGGTTGATCACATACTTTCCAAATGCAAGCCATACAAACTATTGACCTAATGCATCAATTCATAATTGCCAAATTAATAAATTTAGTTCGCCGAAAGACATAATATTCCACAAATGACTCCATTGCCGGTTTACACACATCATTCGAAAACAAAACACACATTACTGCCAACAACATTGATATTCAATTCTCCGACGATTATAGGGATACATACAATAAACCAATCACTGTCATCAATAACGATAATCAAAATACTGTCAAACATTGCCAGATCAACTAGACTTCTCTGCTACTGCTGTTAATCAAACTGTTGGTTGCACTGGGAGGGCTCGGCCACAGGAGGGAACAACACAACGGGCAGAGGAGCAAGCGGGCATTTGGCCACGGGAGCAGGGGAGAGGGGGGGCTAGGCCAAGGCAGAGAGGGCAATGAGGGAGAGAGCACAGAGAGTTGAGGGAGAAGGGGGTGTGCGGGCCGGTCTAACCAGTCGATGCAACCGGTCCGGCCGGGGAGCAGGGCGCAAGGGGGCGGCTGGGCGGCAGTGGCTGGCGGCGAGTGGAGGCCGGAGGAGAGAGGGGGAGGATGGCAGGGGCACCAGGAGGGGGAGGGGAGGCTCACCAAGTGCTTAGTGGAGACAGAGGAGCACCGGTGGAGGTTGCCGACGGAGCTGAGGGCGGCGCTGGAGAATAGCTCGGTGGTGGCAGTCCCGAAGAGGCGAGGAGCTCCGACCGGCACTGGGAGGCTCGGGCGCCGCCAGTGGCGCTCAGCGCCGGCGAACCGGGCTGGGCTCGAGGCGGTGACGGGCGCACCGAAGGCAGAGGGCGCTTCGACCAGAGGGGGAGAAGACGAAGCGGGCGTTGGGAGAGACTTACCCGAGGGAGAGGGAGGAGACGGGGAAGAGGCAGAGGGCGTCGGGCTATTTATAGCCTGGAGGAGGGGATGGAGCCGGGGAGGAGGGGATGACAGAGGTGGCATGGGCGCGGTATGGCGCTGCGGAGCCGGTGGAGCAGACAGCATGGCGGGGGCGACGGGACGGTGCCGTAGGTGTTGACGGGAGACGACGCGCTGCTCGGACCGGGGCTTCACCGCTTGGACCGGGGCTTCAGCGCTTGGACCGGGTGATTCAGCGGTGCGCGCACGGGCGGAGGGGACCCTTCCTGACGTCATAGAGGCATGGGTGGCGACGTGCGGTGGCAGGGAGCAGGCGCAGAGGAGCAGGCGAGCAGGTGGAGGTGGGGAGGCGCTGACCGGGTTCGGTGGGGGTGGCGCTGGAGAAGACGGGCCGAGCCGAGTGGGGGAAGAAGCGAGAGGCCAGCCGGGTGGCGCAACGGAGCGGGGAGGAAGATGGAGGAGAAGGGTCGGCGGAGAAGAACCCGGAGGCGGCGCACGCGGGAGGAGTGGGGAAGGGGAAGCGAAGAGGCCCGGCGCGAGGGAAGGAGAGAGATGGGGGAAGACGGCGGCCGGGAAAGGGAAGACACGGATAAGGGAGATGCGGCCGAGGCGAGAAGGGATAAGGGAGAGAGAGAGAGACAGGAGAGAGAAAGAGATGAGGTGGGCGGTTCGGGCGGAAAGAGAGCGGGCCGTGGGCTGGGCCGGGAAAAGGAGATTGGGCCGGGCCGAGCTGGCGGGCCGAATTGGAAAATGGGGTGTCACAGGAATAGTACACGACAATTGATCTATTGCATGATTCCTTATTTGTATTGATTATTGATTGTATTCATTACGAACTCTTGCATTGTAATATATAAATATCAATGAAATAGATGAACCGAGGCACTGCAATTTACATCCTCGCTTTCATGGTATTAGAGCTTCGCGTTTGTTGAAGCCCATCTCCTTGATCCGACACTTCTGTTTAGCCCGGCGGTTCTTCGATCGATCGGCAACAGCTCAGTGCCTAACCGACTCGATCGCAACAGCCCAGTGCGACTTGATCACAACAACCCAGTGTCTTCGATTGATATCATCACTTCGACTGCCGACTCGCTTCGATCACATCGGTCTTCACTCGCCCGACTCGGTCTCTCGTTTTCCTCGCCCGACTTGGTCTCGGCAACAGCTCAGTGGCTGACTCGACCACGACAACAACCTAGCGCTTGACTCGATCTTAGCAACGCACTCTCGGCTGCCCAGTTCGGAACCCAGCACGACGTGACCCAGTGCAACTTTGGCGCATAAGTCTTCGACTGCCCAGTCGTGAGCGACATCGATTACGACTCGTCTTCCTCGCACCATGAGCGACCTCTCCAGCACTAGTGCCACGGCCTCCGGCACAATCGCCGTTGCAGCAGCCGCTCATCCTGATGACACCGCTGTGGAAGCGACCATCGCCACCAACACCGCAACCGCTGCGACCTAAGCATCTACCGATGCTACTACCCGTGCAACTGCGGTCGCCTCGACTATATTTTTCCGCCTCATTCTCCACACAAGCGGTACATGTGGTGGGCATCAAGACTCATGTTCCGATTGTCCTTGATCTCCAAGCCTCGAACTATGCCAAGTGGTGGGAACTATTTCTTGTTACCCTCGGCAAGTATTCTCTTACGAGACACGTCGATGGCACTAGAGCTTCGTCCAGCAACAACACTTGGGTGTGTGACGATTTTACCATTCTCTCCTAGATATATGGCTCCATCTCCATGGAAATATTCTACATTGTGATGCAACCCGGCTCGTCAACACAAACGGTGTGGGAAGCCGTTGAGAATCTATTCTGCGATAACAAGAAAGCCCGAGCAATTCAAATCGAAGCAGAATTTTGCAACTTGGCACAGGACGACATGACCATAACGGAGTATTGCATGAAGCTGAAGACCTTGGCCGATGCCTTGAATGATCTTGGTCAACCAGTTTCCAGTGAGACCCTAGTGCTCAATTGCCTTCGTGGCCTGCATGAAGACTAATTGCCTTCGTGGCCTGCATGAAGACTACTCTGGAATTGTCACCATCGTGCCACTGCAAACACTGTTCCCTACCTTCATCCAAACCCTTTCCATGCTGCTCTTGAAGGAGAACCAGAAGTAGATCAACATCAAGAATGCCGCCGCCACCTCCCTTCTCTCCTCCAACATCGGCACCACCAAAGGCAGCACTGATCACTCTGATTAAGCCGACGGAAACCGCGACACCCCTCTCGACGAATAGGAGCACGGTGATCGTGGCAACCTCAACAACAACAATGGTGGACATGTTCAAACAAACACAATAGATGACACAACAATGGCAACGACACCAACATTAACGACAAAAACAGCTTCAACAATTGCTCCTCCGGTGGGCGCAACAACAGCTTCAGCAATTGCTCCTCCGGTTGGCACAACAACGGGACTGCGACTACCTAACTATGGGCTTTAAACCCTTGGACCAACACCGTCCAGAGTTGGTCGCAACCCTAAAACAATCCATGGCACTCCCCTGCCGCACCACGACAGCCGCCAATCCTATCACATGCCTATTCGACCTTCCGGCCAGCTGCTCCGGTCTACTACCCACCACCTCCATCCATGACAACGACACCAGTTGGGATCAATCCGCTTTGGTACATGCACTCAATAACATGGCTCCTTCTCAAAACCAAGATTGGTACATGGACTCTGGCGCCAGATCACACATGACAGCCAATGCCGGTAACTTGATCTCATCCTCTATGCCTACTTCTGGCTCTGTTATTGTTGGTGATGGTTCTTCTCTTCTGGTCACTCATGTCGGCCAACTTTCGTTTCCATCTTCCCATAAACAACTCCATCTTAAGGACATCCTAGTTGTTCCTAACCTCATTAAAGATCTTGTGTCTGTTTGCCGTTTTACCTCTAACAACCACTGTTCCATTGAATTTGACCCCTTAGTTTTTTTGTGTGAAGGATCTCCCCACTTGGACCGAGATTCTACGCCACAATAACATGGGCAGCCTCTACTCCCTCCGTCCTCCTGGTTAAACCTTCCACACCTCTTCCCATGATATATGGCATCGTCATCTTGGTCACCCTGGGCACCCCACCATGTCTACCTTTCTTAGGTCTAAAATACTTTAGTGTAATCGGTCTAGCTCTTCTATTTGTTCCGCATGTTAGTTAGGCCACCATGTTGGGTTACCTTTTGCAAAATGTTTATCCATTGTTTCCCGTGCCTTCGAACTTTTACACTGTGATATGTGGACATCACCTGTTCTTAGTAATCCAGGGTTCAAATACTATTTGGTCATTATTGATGATTTTTCTCGCTTTATCTGGATGTTTCCTCTTAGTCGCAAGTTCGATGTGTTTTCAACACTTCATGCCGTCCATGCCTATGTTGACACTCAATTCCATCTCTCCATTCAATCCATCTAGTGTGATAATGGCTGAGAGTTTGACAACCACTATACCAATTCATTCTTTCTTGCTCATGGCATACACCTCTGCATGTCTTGTCCATAAACATCACAACAAAATGACAAGGCCGAACGTGCCATTCGCACTATCAATGATGTCCTCCGGTCGCTTCTTTTCCAAGCTTCCATGTCGGTTTCTTTTTGGGCGGAAGCCCTTCATATGGCCACTTATCTTCTTAATATCTGTCCAACAAAATATCTTCGCATGTCTACCCCTCATCACCACCTTTTTGTTCGATCTCCCACATACGATCATCTTCGTATGTTTGGATACCTTTGTTATCCAAATACATCCTCCACAGCTCCCCACAAATTGGCTCCTTGCTCCATGCCATGTGTTTTTCTTGGCTATTCTGCCCACCACCAAGGGATTTCGCTGTTTTGATCCCTCTCCACGCCATGTTATTATCTCTCGTCATGTTATTTTTGACGAAAATACTTTTCCTTTTTGCTTCTGCCAAATCACCCAGTTTACCCGATTCCCTTGATTTCCTTTTGGATCCTTATCTGTCTTCTGTTCCTGTCGCAACCTCTATTGACCCTTCTGTCGCAGCTTTTGTCGCCTCACTGCCAGCTGTCACACCTCTGCCAGCCACTCCTACCGTGCCTCTACAACTGGTTACTGCACCTTTGCTAACAGCTCCTGCCGCACCTTTACAACTGATTGCTGCACCTCTGTCAACAGCTCCTTCCGTGCCTACCACGCATCATTACGCAACCTGGGCATGAACCAGCCACCTCCCGCATCCTTTATCTGATTGACATCTTAATCTTTCTGTGGAGTCCACTGTCATATCTCCCATTCCCAAGTCCTATCGTTCTGCTCTCAAAGATCCGCATTGGCTTGTCGCCATGAAAGAGGAATATCAAGCTCTCCTTAATAACAAGACATGTACTCTAGTTCCCTCTCCACCTGGCGCCAATATAGTCACTGGTAAGTGGATTTTTCGACATAAGTTCTACCCCGGTGGTTCTCTTTCTCTCTATAAAGCGCGTTGGGTTGTCCGTGTTTTTTCCCAACAATTTGGTGTTGATTACGACGAGACCTTTAATCCAGTTGTTAAACCCACAACAATTCGAGTTGTCCTCAGTCTCGTCGTGCGCCATTCTTGGTCCATTCACCAACTTGATGTCAAGAATGCATTCTTACATGGCCATCTGGCTGAGATTGTTTACAGTTAACAACCCTCTGGTTTTATTGATCCTATTGATCCTTCTCATGTTTGTCAATTGTCCAAGTCTCTCCCTGACCTTAAACAAGCTCCTCGTGCGTGGTTTACTTGCTTTGCTACGTTTGCTTGCTCCATTGGTCTTTGTGGTTCCCGGTCTGATTCCTCTCTTTTTATTTATCGGCATGGTTTGGACACTGCTTATCTTCTTTTGTATGTGGATGACATTATCTTGACAGCTTCGTCCTCCTCAGTACTATGAAAAATCATCCGCTCTCTAATTACTGAATTTGCCATGAAAGATCTTGTCCCTTTACACCACTTTCTTGGTATTTTGGTTTCCCAGACAGCAGATGGTCTTCATCTTTCCCAACTACATTATACCGAGGACCTTCTATCTTGTTCTAATATGAGCTCTTGCAATCCGGTCTCCACTCCTATTGATACACGATCTAAACTGTCTGCCAATGTCGGTCTTCCTATTTCTGATCCAACTTTATATGGAAGCTTGGCCAACGCTCTCAATATCTCACTATCACCGGATTGAATATTTCTTATGTCGTACAACAGATTTGTCTATTTATGCAAGATCCTCGAGAACCACATCAAAACCTCATCAAACATGTGCTCCGTATCTCAAAGGTACATTAGCTCTTGGTCTCCAATTGTACTCTTCCTCTTTGCACAAGCTTGTTGCTTATTCCGATGCCGACTGGGCGGCTGTCCGGATTATCGCTGTTCTACATCTCATCTCCTGGTCCTCTCAACGCCAGACTATTGTTTCTCGTTCTAGTGCGGAGGTAGAGTACCATGCAATGGCTAATGTGGTGGCGAGTCATGTTGGATTCGACAATTGTTACATGAACTTCGTATGCCGATCATATCCGCTATAGTGGTATATTGCGACCATATCAGCGTGGTTTATCTTTCGGCCAATCCTGTACAACATCGACGCACCGAACATATTAAGATTGGCACACACTTTGTATGCGAGAAGGTTGCTCTTGGTAACATTCGAGTGCTTCACGTGCCATTCTCGTCCCAATACGCTGATATATTCACCAAAGGACTTCCGTCTCAATTATTCACGGAGTTTCGTTCTGGCCTGAACGTTTTTGCTCCCTGTCACCTCAATAGTTCAGACTTCCGAGGAGTGTTAGAGATGGAGTCCTGCCGCACCGGACTGTCCCACCGTGTTGGACGAGGAATAGTACACGACAGCTGATTTATTGCATGATTCTTTATTTGTATTGATTACTCATTGTATTAGTTACAAACTCTTGCATTGTAATCTATAAATATCAATGAAATAGATCAACTGAGGCACTGCGATTTGCATCCTCGCTTTCAATTACGTGTGTTATATACTGTAAAATATTTTCTTTTCTTCCCTGGAAATACAGTAACCCTCTCTCAAAGTTGAGATAATTACTTCAGTTCCTTGCCACAGAAGTATTTTTAAAAACAAAATGAAAGATAGGGAGTATCTTTTAAGCTGCCAATGTAGTTAATCACTCAAATTCTTATCTCTAAATGATACCTGCCGTACTATCCACGGTCGCGAAAGGAAACTTGCCACCATAGCCAACTTTGCGGTATAAATAACACTCGCCTCTCGCGGCTTTCTCCTCATCCCCTGCTTCTCGTGCTACACGTATCATCACTTCGTCTTGCCCATTACGATCTCTTTGTGTTAGGTATCTCCTTGCTTTGCTAGTGAGCAATGGCCAGCCTCACCGATCTCGTCAACCTCAACCTCAGCGACTGCACCGACAAGATCATCGTCGAGTACATCTGGTTGGCCTCCTCTGTTTTTGATCGGTTCTTGATCTTAAATTTTCGCTCGAAGTGCTGGTGCAGTGGTTCTTTCTGCCAAGGATTCGAGATCGTGTTCTTAGTTATGGAAAGTTATTCTCCTTTCATTCCACACCTATGGTCTTTGGTCTCCAGATAGTTCATCGATTATAGTTCCTACTCGCTTTCTGAATTCTGCTGCCACTCGAGTTTTTCTATCAAGTTTTTAAATGCCTTTCTTATCAAGCTTAATCTGCATGATCTTTCTTATCTATAAATACTATGTTTTCTGTTCAGGGTTGGAGGATCCGGAATAGATATCAGGAGCAAAGCAAGGGTACGTACTTTGATCTCAACATATATCTCTGAAGTCATTAAGCTCTTGTTCTTAGCTGAAACTAAAATGTGCTGATACCAGTACAGTATTTCTCACCATTCGAATGATTTCCCCTTTCTTCGAGCAGACGGTGAAAGGCCCCATCACCGATGCGAGCCAGCTGCCGAAGTGGAACTACGACGGCTCCAGCACCGGGCAGGCTCCCGGAGAGGACAGCGAAGTGATCCTCTAGTATGATCTTGGTTTCCTCGTCTCTTCTAATGGTTTTACTTGTAGATTTCTTAGTTTCTTGTTTTTTTTAGAGAGAGAGAGAGAGAGTACAACGGTGGACGCACACACACTCACACCACACACGCACTTCACACGAGTGCGCGTTCTGAACACACACTAGGATATGCAGAGACATTGGATAAATCAGGACCTCACGGCACATGCCTATTTCTGAGCATGTGTCTACTACTGAATGCACAAGCGTGTATCATACTCTTATTCAAGATGAGAAACATACTCTTATTCAAGGTGAGAAACACTGGAACGATCCCAGTCTGGTGGGGGCGTACACCACGCACCCAGCCTGAGCCAAAGCTCAGTTCTCGATTACTTAGTTCCTTGTTGCTTATATGCCTCTTGTTTAACTTTGAAGCCCTCAAACCATTTTCAAGGACCCGTTCAGGAGGGGCGACAACATCCTTGTAAGTTCCTCTCCCTCCTCTTCTATGTTTCACATCGAACTCATGCAACATGGATATATGATGGCCCAAAGTTAAAAAAAAAGGAAAAAGAAAAGAAGGGACAAAGCGGTCCTTTATAAAGAAAAATAAGTTCTATGAGATGGTATATTTTTAAATAAAATATCATTATTTTCGGGTTCTTTTGAACTTCCTTGTTACAATATTGTTTGGCATAGCAAACTTTTTTTTTAATGGTTTCGCTAATTATTAGGTGCCTATTTTTTTTTCTTGAAAAAAGTAAGTTGTATTTTCTGGTTGTTAGATGTGTGCTTTTAGCTGTTGATCTTGATTTGATGGGCGAAATTTGACTTGCTCCTAACAAAAAGTCAGGCACCCGAGCTTCCATTTTAGAGAAATCCAACGTATTATTCTTCTTTATTTTTAAACAATAAGTTAGCTTATTAGAAACAGTAGATCATAAGAACTTATTTGAGTAAAATAGCCTATAAACAGCACTTAACTGAAACATCATAGACTCCAGCTAAGCAGAACCTAACTTTGTACTGTTTTTGGAGAAGTATTGTGGCTATGCGAAGTCGCTGGTTTGCTAATTTTTCTATTTAATACTCCCTATATATAGGTGATGTGCGACTGCTACACGCCACAAGGAGAGCCAATCCCCACTAACAAGAGGCACAATGCTGCCAATATCTTCAGCCACCCTGATGTTGCAGCTGAGGTGCCATGGTGCGAATCTTTCTCTCCAGATTTCTAGAATTTTTCCAAGCAGTGTCTCAACAAAAGTTTTAATGTCCTTGTTTCCAACATACATAAACATGTAGGAACTTTCAAATTCTAAAATATGCTAGCGTTAGATTAGTACTACATCGTACTCTGCGTCATATCAAAAAGTAACAGTATGAATAATACCCAAATTTGATATAAAAAAATCCAATAAAAAGTAAATGTTATTTTACTCTAATACAACTATTTAGAACATTTTGATTGACATAAATAGAGTAGTTTAGCAAATATGAAAAGAAAAGCCACCAAATTGGGAGGTTTCCACCTTTATATCTACTTTTCTATCTTATCTGCTAACCATTCTGATCAGAACATATCTCTGCATCCAAACAGGTACGGTATTGAGCAGGAGTACACTCTCCTTCAGAAGGATGTGAGCTGGCCCCTTGGCTGGCCTGTTGGTGGTTACCCTGGTCCTCAGGCAAGAAAATTACCCTGCAAAACCTTAATATGCTTTAACTTTTACCATGTGATGTATACTATGGTAAACTTTGAATGTAAGGGTTACACCTCTAATTTTTATTAATCCAGGGACTAGCTGACTTGGTGAAACTTTTGAAGTACTAAATTGGTTCCTGAACTTGTGAAGACTGATTCAATTCAAAAGAAACAACACTGTTTCCATGTGTTGGAGTAGCAATTAGATGCTACATGTACTCGATGTATTTTCCACAATCCATTGTAGGTTTCTGAACTTACTTGTGTGCATTTCTTCAGGGACCATACTACTGTTCCGCCGGTGCCGATAAGGCGTTCGGCCGCGACATCGTGGACGCCCACTACAAGGCCTGCCTTTATGCCGGAATCAACATCAGTGGCATCAATGGGGAAGTCATGCCTGGGCAGGTACAATCTTTGCGAGTTGCATCCGTTGTTCTCTCTTATCAGGCTCTTCCTAGTACGGCACATGAATACAATGACTGATGCGTGCTAACTCTGAACCGGATTCTGCTGCAACAGTGGGAATTCCAAGTTGGCCCGTCAGTTGGAATCGCTGCTGCTGACCAGGTGTGGATTGCCCGCTACATTCTCGAGGTTCGTATCCTGATATTGCCAGTTTGGATTGGAATAAGAATAATTCGAGACAACTATACCGTTCAACTACGAGCAGTATATGGTTCTATTCTGCAATGTTACATCTTAATTCCTCTGTACCCTTCGGTTAGTACGTTGGAACCAATTCTGATTTCAGCAATCTGTTGTTGATTGATTCCAGAGGATCACCGAGACGGCCGGAGTCGTGCTCTCCCTCGACCCGAAGCCGATCCAGGGTGACTGGAATGGCGCCGGTGCTCACACCAACTTCAGGTAAAAGACCGTACTAGTACTAGTTTTGTGACAAATAAGCTAGGTTATGATCTGCAAATGGCTAATATCCCAACCGTGCATTTGCAGCACCAAGTCCATGAGGGAGCCGGGAGGCTACGAGGTGATCAAGAAGGCGATCGAGAAGCTCGGGAGGAGGCACAGGGAGCACATCGCGGCCTACGGCGAGGGCAACGAGCGCCGCCTCACCGGCCGCCACGAGACCGCCGACATCAACACATTCAAATGGGTACGTACGCGCCACTCGTGCAGTCACGGCCGTCTGTGTTACAAAAGACGACAGAGGAACGACGAAGTAAAGCAAGATCAATTGCAGAGAGACACGAGATTTAACGTGGAAAACCCTCCCAATGCGAGAGGGAAAAACCACGGACGCCAGCCAGCAACAATCTTCACTATATCGAGGTGAGGTTACAACACCGGGGATTTACAACTCTCATATCTTATCCCAAACGGCGGCGGCTTACAGGAAATATATATATCTCAGGGAAACCCTAATTCGACTAGGATCCATACCGCGGGGGTAAGCCTCCGGCGACGGGCCTCCGCTACGCTTCGTCCAGAAGCTGGCCTAATTGATGTATAGAATTTGGATCACAAATCAACATACTCCACCTTGAGACAAATTCCTTCTTGTAGCATAAATCAATCCTTCACTCCTGAACACAACAAAGAAAGAAAATACTTTCGACGCCACACAGCCTCTTGGGCTAAGCTGTAATACCAACTAAGCTTGAGCAAAGCTCAAACTTAGCAACAGGAACTGGCTTTGTCAACATATCAGCAGGATTTTCATGAGTGCTAATCTTGCATACCTTTAGCTTACCCTTTGCAACAATATCTCTGACATAATTATATTTAATCTCAATGTGCTTTGTCCTCTCATGAAACATCTGATCTTTAGTGAGATAAATTGCACTCTGGCTTTCACAAAACAGTTAATGCAAGAATCAAATCCAAGAAGCTCAAAAACAAACCTTTCGACCAAACCGACTCTTTACTTGCTTCACAAATAGCCATATATTCTCGCCCGATGGTGGGCGGCGCAACAACATCCTCGCAAATGTGCCTTCCACTCACAAAGACGACCTCCAATGGTAAATACATAACTCAGTGAGCGACCTACGCTTATCCGATCACCAAAGATAATCGAATCAACATAGCCAACGAGTTCCTTTTCATCCCGCCAAACTTCAAACAAGCATCCGATGTGCCTTGCATGTACCTGAAAATCCACTGAACAGCCTTCCAATGCTCTTTACCAGGATTAGCCATATATCTACTGACCATACTCATAGCATAAGATAGATCCGGACGAGAGCAAACCATGGCATACATCAAAGACCCAACAGCGACTAGCATACGGAACTCTGGACATGTACTCAACCTCCTCATCAGTGCTAGGACATTGTGAAGCTGACAATTTAAAGTGAGGTGCAATGGGAGTACTAACAGACTTTGAATCATGCATGTTGAAACGATGAAGCACTTTCTGAATATAATTTTGCTGACTAAGAAACAATAAACCAGAAGCACGGTCTCTAGTAATTTCCATACCTAGAATTTTCTTAGCAGCACCAAGATCCTTCATCTCAAATTCACTGCTCAACTGAGTCTTCAATGCAGTGATTTCTTTCTTGCTCTTGGCAGCAATCAGCATATCATCAACATATAACAACAAGTATATAGGTGATCCATCAACAAATTTAATGTAGACACGCCTATCATAATCGGATCTTTTAAACTTATTTGATAACATAAATGAATCAAACCTCTTATACCACCGACGAGGAGACTGTTTCAAACCATATAAGGACTTCTTCAATTTGCAAACATGATCCTCCTTACCAGGCACTATGAACCCTTCTGGCTGGTCCATGTATATCTCCTCCTCAAGATCTCCATGCAAGAATGCTGTCTTCACATCTAGCTGCTCAAGCTCAAGATCACGCATAGCAACAATACTAAAGAATGTACGAATTGAGCTATGCTTCACAACCGGGAGAACACATCATTGTAATCAACACCCTAATCGATCGAAACCTTTAGCTACTAACCTTGCCTTAAATCTTGGAGGCTCACTAGGAGATAGACCATCCTTCCTCTTGAAGATTCATTTGCAACGCACGGTCTTCTTATTTATAGGCAAGCGCACCACGCCCCATGTGCCATTTTTCTCCGTGGATGCATCTCTTCTTGCATAGTGAGATCCACTTCTCATGATCTCCGAAACAATGGCTTCAGTACGTGCTTGGCTCATGAGTGTTCTCCACTGCTCAAAGACAACTAAGAGCATAATGAATCAAATTACACTCTTCAATTAATCGGGATCGAGGACCACAACTCCTCTTTTCTCTGCGAAGTGCAATAGGTCGATCGCCTTGCGCAAAACAGAGATAAGTGCTTGAAAGATCAATAGTATCATCAATAAATTCATCTCCCTGATCATCCACGTGCTCCACCTGCACGCTCATATTCTGCTGCTCATCATCAGATCTGTCTGGTACAATATCTATGGGTAAACTGTCATTAAACATCACAGATTCATTAAACACGACACTTCTGCTTATGAAGGTCTTTCTTGTTTCAGGATTCCATAGCTTATATCCTTTTACTCCAGAACCATAACCAAGAAACAGACACTTAATAGCTCTAGGCTCCAGTTTTCCATTATCAACATGAGCATAAGCAGTTGCAACCAAAAACTCTCAGCTGTGAATAATCAGCAGATGTACCAGACCATACCTCAATGGGAGTTTTCTTGTTGAGTGGAATAGAAGGCGACCTGTTGATCAAATAGCATGCGGTGTTGGCGGCCTCTGCCCAAAAACGCTTGCTCATCTTTGCGTTGGACAGCATGCAACGAGCCTTTGATATGATGGTTCTGTTCATGCGTTCAGCCACACCATTCTGCTGCGGAGTGTACGGGATGGTGTGATGCCTCACAATGCCTTCCTTCCTGCAATAATCATTAAACTCATGCGAGCAAAATTCACCACCATTATCAGTACGAAGTAGCTTTACCTTCTTCTCAGTTTGCCTCTCTATCATTACTTTCCACTCTCTAAAAGCAGCAAATGTATCATCTTTACCTTTCATAAAATAAGGCCACACTTTTCTAGAGTAATCATCAATGATAGTAAGCATATAATTTGCACCACCATACGAGGTCTTACGAGAAGGCCCCCACAAATCAGCATGTACATACTCAAGTATACCTTTGGAGCGATGTACTGAGGTATTGAACTTTACCCTCTTGTGCTTACCAAAAATGCAGTGCTCACAGAAGTTCATCTTACTCTGAGTGCAACCATCCAGCAGGTTCCTCTTCATCAATTCTGCCATACCAAGTTCACTCATGTGTCCAAGACGCTTATGCCAGAGGTTAGTATTATTATCAGAGACAGTAGCAGCCGTAGCGGAACCACGCAATGTACTTCCTCTAAGCACATATAACTTGGCAGAATTCATATTACCAACCATGTAAACGAGAGAACCTCTTGATACCTTTAAAACTCCACCTGAAGCGAAGTACTTGTACCCATCATCATCGAGTGTGCTGAGGGAGATGAGATTTCTTGCCATCCTTGGTATATGTCGCACATTGTCCAAATGCGAACCATGCCATCATGTGTCCCGATCCAACGGATCCAATGCCCACGATCTCACATGGGTTGTCATCTCCCATGCGAACGACATCTCCACTCGCATGCACTTATAAGAACTAAACCATTCTCTGTTAATGCAGATATGAAACGAACATGCCGAATCGAGTATCCATTCATCATGACCAGCAACACAACCAGCAAATACGACAAGGCAATCTCCAGAATCAATACTATCAGTACCGGAGACAACAGAGGCATTACCTTCAGATTTATTTTTCTGTTGGTATGCAGCATTCCTCTTCTCCTTATTCTTTATCTTATAGCAATCCTCGATGAAGTGGTTCGCTTTCTTGCGATTTGCGTAACTTCTTATCCACGGTCTTAGAACGTCCTCTACCATGCGGCTCTTGTTGCGATTGTTGTTATCATAGGACTTCGCTCGATTCCGCCGACTCGCAATGCCTCGCCCTTGGAGGACGACGGCTCACCCTGCACCATACCTTTCATCTTCTCCTTACTCTGGAGCGCCTCATAAACCTCCGCTAGGGTTAGTTCATCACGGCTTAACAATATGGTGTCACGGAAATTTGAATATGAACTGGCAAGGAGCATAGTAACGTAAGACCTAAATCCTCATCATCAAATTTTACCTCCATGGATAACAGATCGCCACGATCTCCTTAAAGACCGATATGTGGTTCATCACCGATCCTCCCTCCGCAACTTGTGCGAGAACAACTTCATCTTCATGTGCATCTTACTGGTGAGATCTTTTGACATGCAGATCGATTCCAGTTTCAACCAAAGTTCTCATGCTTCCACCGCAACACTTCTTGCAAGATATCATTAGAAAGATGAAGTTGAATGAGCGATGAGCCTTACGATCTTTACGCTTCTCCTCGTGAGCCCATTCATCCTTCTTCTTCTTCCGAAGCAATCTAGGGCCTTATCCAGATCTCGTGATTGGGCGAGTATCGCCTCATCTTCACTTGCCACGCCGAGAATCTCGTCTTGTAGTCGAGTAGCGGTAGATCAAACTTCATCGACGCCATCGCGATGCCCGATCTGAAGAACCTCAGCTCTGATACCACTTGTTACAAAAGACGGCGGAGGAACGACGAAGTAAAGCAAGATCAATTGCAGAGAGACACGAGATTTAACGTGGAAAACCCTCCCAATGCGAGAGGGAAAAACCACAGGCGCCAGCCAGCAACAATCTTCACTATATCGGGGTGAGGTTACAACACCGGGGATTTACAACTCTCATATCTTATCCCAAACGACGGCGGCTTACAGGAAATATATATATATCTCAGGGAAACCCTAACTCGACTAATTGATGTATAGAATTTAGATCATAAATCAACAGTCTGATCACCCGACCGCTCGCGTGACTCGTGCCTGCATTTTCTGCTCACTCTGCTGCGTTTCGTTTGTCGCTTGCAGGGCGTGGCGGACCGCGGGGCGTCCATCCGCGTCGGCCGCGACACGGAGAAGGAAGGCAAGGGCTACTTCGAGGACCGTAGGCCGGCGTCCAACATGGACCCCTACGTCGTGACCTCCATGATCGCCGAGACCACGCTCCTGTGGCAGCCAAACTAAGGCGATTATACTAGTCTAGTCCGCCCCTCGAGGCTCCTGCTCTCGTTGGCCGGGGTGAAATTTTCTGTACGACGTATGCGTGCATCCGCCGTGATGTCAAGTTAGACTTTTGATTCCGTTTGCGTCGCGTCGACATCCATCAATACCGCGAATAATATTGATGGATGTAAACGTCTATGCTAGATGTACGTAAACCGTCGATGTCCTATCCCTCGCCGGCCGTCTTGTTGCGTTTTGAGCAAGTGTACTGCAGCCTTGAAGGCTTGAAGCATACTATCATACAGCAGCACAATCATACCATGGGACTACCATATCTTATCTTTCCTCATGCGACCACCGGAGGAATATGGTCTCGTGTCTCTTTAATATCCAGCCCTTCTTTTTTTATAAAAACTTTGATGGCTGCACACCTGTTATGGGCACAGGCTACCACTGTTCTTCCTTGAGCTTTTAGACAAAGGGGGATTTTCATAAATGTAACGAGAACCATGCAATCAACTTCCAGCAGATTTGTAAATTGTGATAGTACTATGCTTCTCCATCAGAGCATGGGAAAAAGGGTGGACGAAGAAAGAGTCACGACACATCAAGAAATTAGTACCAACAAAGTTGTCCATCAACCTTCCTAAATCTGGACCAGTTCAAATCATTTTTATGCATCAGGCGGGGCACTGGCCAAGCAAAAGCAGCGAGAGCAGCAACAACTTAACGGATGCTGAAATTTATTATGTTCTTGACTTCATAGTTCATTACATCTTTTTTATGAGAAGCTACCATTCAGACCCGCGACCTCTAAGCGCGAGCCATTGTGTTCGCTATGTCGATCACGAACCTATACCTGACGTCGCCTTTCTGCAGCCGCTCCATCGCGGCGTTCACGTCCCCTATGCCGATGACCTCCACTTCGGCAGCGATGCTGTGCTCAGCGGCGAAGTCGATCATCTCCTGAGTGTCCCTCATGCCACCGATCATGCTCCCGGCCACGATCTTCCCACCTGTAAGGCACAACGTTTCAACGCTCGCCAAATAAAAATCCCGCGGGCGTGTGCAACAGCGCAAGAGGTGTTACGGTGTGGCGGCGTGGAGCCGCCGACGATTTGCGGGCGGCCCGGTAGCGCAATGATGGAGATGGGACGACGGGTATGTCCAATAAACAAACATAAACGTGCCTGACTGTAAAGGGTACAGTGCTAGTTGCACTGGCTTGCCGGGTGAACCGACCGGGACGAGCTTGCCATGAGTCTTCAGCAGCATGATGAGTGGCGTCAGATCGTGCACCGCTGAAACCGTGTCAATGATTCCATCCATGGTTCCTATAGCAGCCTACGTATCACCACGATCGATTAAGAACACAATATTAGTGCTAGAAGGCAATTAGGCAAACATTCGATGGCATCCGTAGAGTCTTGGTAACATTGGGAGATTGGTGACCTCCTGTACCTTCATTCGTTCGGTGTTGGTGTTGAGCAAGAACTCGTCAGCGCCCAGCTTCTCCACGGCCTCTGCCTCCTTGCCGGGGCTGGTACTTATCACGGTTACCTTCATGCCAAACGCCTTGGCAAACTTCACGGCGAGATGCCCGAGCCCACCGAGCCCCGCCACGCCGAGGTGCAGCCCCGGCATGTCCAGCCCGAGCCGCTTCATGGGGCAGTACACTGTGACGCCCGCGCACAGCAGCGGCGCGACCCGGTCGAGCGGCGAGGCGTCGGGGATCCTGAGGACGAAGTGCTCGTGGACGACGGCCAGCTCCGAGAAGCCGCCGTGGACAGTGGCGCCGTCCGGGAGGGTGCTGTTGAAAGACGGCACGAGGCCCGCGCAGTAGTTCTCGAAGCCCTCCTGGCAGTTGGCGCAGGCGCGGCAGGTGCTGGCGATGTACCCCACGCCGACCTTGTCGCCAGCTTTGAACCTCGTCACGCTGGATCCAACCTCGGTGACGACCCCCACGATCTCGTGCCTGAAATAAAACGATCAATCTCTGTGAATTCAGCTACAAACTCCCATTCTTTTTTCGTTACAATTAACTGCTCTATGTTGACGTGCGTTTTATGTTCTTAGATCTGCACGCACTCACCCTGGGACTACAGGATACTTCGCGTTGCCCCACTCGTTCTTGATGGTAGAGAGGTCAGAGTGGCAAATACCACAGAACAGTATCTTCACAACGACGTCTTCGTCACCTTTTGGTCTGAAAATGAAATACACAGTGGAAACAAAAATTAAACTGGGGAAATTCATAGCCAACAATGAATAGAAGGAAGTAGTATTACGAGCTTATGGTATTTGCAAGATAATAACGATTTAAGACCAAGAGTCATGCGGCAGTGTCCTAGATGAGGGGAGTATCACTGTCATCGTGGGCAATAGGGGGTGGATCTCTCTTCTTCATGTCCGACCTGTTGAACGAGTTAACGATGGCTAGCCCATGTTTCTCTGAAAAGGTGATCTCTCTTGCTGGGTCGAGCCGGCCCTGTCATCGGAGGAGGAACATGGGCCGTTCATTGCAGCCTACATCCATATGCACCTGTTGGTTGGCTCGCATCAAAACTCGAAAGTAAGATAACGACGGCCATGAAATGTGCAGACTCGATCAAGACATCCACTACGTCTCACCCAATAGCATGCAAACAAGCCATCGGCGCAAAACAGATTTGATTCCTTGAACTGTGGAGATGGTTATGGGACTCTGAGTGTGTCGCCACTAGCTAATGGCCTAAGGCTATTATTCTCCTCTCTTTTTTTTTTTGGAAATTGGGCTAACAGTACTGGCATTCTCAAAGAAGGTTCGATCCCGGGTGGGGGAGAGGACGACGCCCACTCTTTCTTCTCCCTTTCTAAAAGATGGCAACGAAGACTTCAGGATAAATGTATCGTGCATAGTTGCACCTTTGCTTTCTTGTCAAGGATTCTAGAATGGTAATTTTTAATGCATTGATTTGGGTGAAAATCTAGAATGGTAAATGTAGTTGGAACAGCACCCCAAATGGATAGCTATTACTGCTTTTACTGTGAGAATTGAGAAGGTATATGATCATATAACAGAGCCATCTGCCCATCCACAATGTTTCGCATTACCCTAAAAGAAAATGGACCAGTATGTGACTGTCAAAGCAATCCATCTGTTCACTATCACAATTGCTCACATGATGTTACCATATTTTTATATTTTGCATAAATATACAAATCTCAACACAGTGCGATGGCGCTGGCCCAAATCTATCATACATCGGTAGTATAATCAAGCGTCAGAGGATTCGAAGTTCTCTTAATTTGAAGATTTCAGGAACATCTCATGCGCGCGCGCGCACCAGAGAGAGAGAGAGAGAGAGATCACCTGAGGACGAAGGAGAAAGGAGACAGCAGACCGCTGGCGTCTCTTGCAGCCCATCCAATTGCCATCCTAGGTTGCTCCATCCCTGATCTTCTTTCCTAGTTGACTGTATGTTGCTTGGTTTGTATCTAGGCCTAGCAAGAGATATGCCTGTAACGCAGGCCTAGTAGTCCCCCCAAAGGAGCAATTCTATATATATATATAGCCCGAGGCAGGTGCATGAATCATCCTAATGTGATTGGTGTAAAAATAGATGCAATTTATTCGTTTCTATAGATATAATGGGGAAGCACATATTATACTTTGAACCACCAAACATTGGGTGTTTGGACGAGGGAAACTTTTTTTATTTTTTTATCCAAACCCTTTTGTACATATCCTTCTCGGTTCATACTGGAGCAGGCTACCGAAACTGGAAGATATACTTGCCTCCAATCGAGAAGACAGGATGAAATAGAGTGTGGACTCAAATAATGAAGCTAAATTGATACAAATATAGTCTTGTTCTCATGTGCTCTTATAGGAGTACTACTCGAATTGCTTGTGAAATAGTTACACAAAATTCATTTATGCATTATTACAAATCTACGAACAAATTATAAAATTTATCGCTGCACAGAATACCACTAGATTTTCTAGATTAATGTATAATTATCTATACAATACAACATCAACAAGAGTAAACAATAAAGAATCAAGACTATCGATGGTTTAATATCGAACTTACGAATGAATGCTGAGAACAAGACACGAAGATTTTATACAAGTTTGGGCCTTCTCTTGAGAGAATAATAATGATACTTCTGTATTATTGTATTGACTATGCTTTACAACAGGAAAGAAATCACTAGAACTAAAGCTTGATGACTTCTATCTGCTGATCTTATTTTGTGTTCGTTGTCGTTGTTCTTGTCCTCTATCCACCACTTTTACTCCTTAGATAGCATGTGAAGGGGTGACAGCTATCCTGTATCAAGACATGTCTCACCGTTTGATAAATACACACGTTTAGTGAGACTAATATTCCCATGTCGCCTTGTAGTTATGCCAGAAACAGAGGCTTAATACGTGCATTTATCCCGGAGAATAACATCACATATTGACTACTGTGTGTATTAAACACAGCTCATAAGTGTCCCTAGTCGATTGGGCCCACATGTATGTAGGTAGGGCTGGAAAAAAATTCGCGGCTAGCGAGCTATATCGACGATCGAGTCGCCGATTTTACGAAATAAAACAGAGAAAAATAACAAAGAGTTTTTGGTAGATGATGAGACTGCACTTTATTGCTATGAACTGGATCCTTATAAGGGGTGCTCTTGACAAGGCAGTGAACTAATCCTAATTACACTTAGCGCAGAACTTGCTATGTTAATGCTTCAGATGAAATCCAATCGTCTATTGATTTTCCAAATTAGATTTGATCCCCTTTCCGCCGTTCGAGCCCTTCCTTAAATAGTTGATGAAGTGGAGGCAGTTAATCCTGGTATAGACGCCTGTTGGGAGTGTCACGACTAGTCGGAGCAAGGCGACGGTTGATGAAGTATCAACCGTTTGGCGGTTTAATGTCTGTAGGACACTAAACCGCATGGTAGTTTATCGCTAGTGTCTTAGGATCATGAAACGTCACGTGGTATGGAGCCAATACGACATGTGCTCTATTCATCACACGGTAAAGGATATGCTTAGAGCCGAATCAAATGCCAATTCATTGCTTGTACGAGCAATCATCTGGTCGGGGACTAGGTACAGGACCTCATCCGACCAGTGTACATATAAGTAACCCCTGAAACCCTAACGACCACAGAGGTCATTATCTTTAGAGGTTACGAATCTTACGATCACAGGGTCGTTAGCCTTAGGGTTTACGACTCTTGCAACCACGAATACATATGATCTTTTATTTATGTATTTAATGTAATACATAGAGATTTTAATCCTCATCACCGAGTGCCACCCCGCAGACCTGGAGTTCTTTAAGTACTTCTACAGGATGGCGAAGTCAGGGAAGACGATGGGGACGCCTAGGGAATGCACCTTGCGCCTCCACGAAGGAAAATTTGTTGATTACATCCGTATGTACTCAAAGTCTTCGTGGTTATCATGGAAGAACAATTGGTTCTACATGATATTCACCCAAAAGGACAATCTCTACTATAATGGTAAGAAGGTGGTCGAGAACCCGGAATGACGCTCCTCCGTGAAGAAGGAAGGAAATGTGGGGAGATGGGTTGAAGACATCCAACACCTTAGTATCAGGGGTTTAACTTCTTGGCACATAGTGAGAGATTTCTCTATGCGTTGGATTAGTCTCGTGAAATCCCGAGCACATCCAATGCTATGGTATATTGGTCATGACGACGCGACCAAAGACTCCAAGGAGGGTAAGTCCTAAAAGATTCTGACCAGTTTGTTTATCTTGGCTGATTACTTTTGTAACCCTAAAGTCTCTCGTTCATTCTTGCAGCCCTTTCTCCTGACGAGGTTAGAACCCGGATCAGAATGATCTGCGCCGAGGAGCTCAATGAGAAGGCTGATTTCCCCTGGATTTTGACGATTGTTTCTGTAATAGAGAGAGCTAAGAGGCTTAAGGTAAAGATATCAACTATCTTTCATCATTTATGTGTTTTCCGATCGAGTTACCATAAATCCTCTTTGATGTGTAGTCAGTCGGATTGAAGATCAACGAGGCCACCGAGAGTTGTGAGCCGATTGATTCTCCGACTGCTCCTACAACCTCTCGAGAAGGTGATCTTACAGAGGTAGGTAACCGAATAGGAATGTATATTCTAGGTGGTGAATTTTTGTTATCTAACTAACTTTGATTGTTAATTAGACAGTTGTTGTTGACTCCCAAGTGGTCGCTTACGACCCATCAGTTGCTACTGAAGCAACCGTTCTGCAGGTCGACGAGACCACACAATCTGACCCTACGGTCAGGATCTTATTCTCGACCAGTAGATCGAGGATATTACTTCCGATCTCTTGTCGGTGGATGTGAGGGGTCTAATAAACCCTACCGATTTGGAATAGGTGAAGCCGGTTGTAAAGAAAAGAAAAATGAACGCGTCGGATTTTTCTTCAGCGCGCTTCAAGTTTTAGACTAAGAAAACAAGGTATGTATACATGAAGAAGAAATCTATTTAAATACTTACTTTTAATGTTTCTAGAGTCTTGAGCTTCTTTCCTTCTTTTCTTATAAATCATCTGGTGTTCCGGTCGCTTGCGACCAGTGCATCCCTCAGGAGAAGGCCTCTGAAGAGAAAGAGGTCAAGCTAGCCCCCGAGCAGGTGATAGAACGAATGCCTATTGCAAAACCCGTGGCAGCTCCAACCCCACCTACGGAAGTGGTGGTATCTGAGGATTTCCAACAGTTTCGACCTCTGCTGGAAAGTCTCATCATCTTCTTATTTTCCCTTGTCCCTTTCGAGTTTTCGATAATAAAAAACTCGATGAGGCTTGGGGAAGAATATCGATCGTCAATCAAAGACGAGTCCCGATTCTATTTTGTCGAATTTCATAACATGACAATGCAAGTAATCTTCCACGACTACTTCTAATAGCCATTCCCTTTAAATTTTGTTAAAAACTCAAAGAGTTTGCTATTTTTATAGCATTTGGTGGAGAATTTTGCTGTGATCGGAGGACTGACCCAGCGAATAAAAGTTTTGGAGCAAAAGAACTCCGAATTGGAAAGTAAGCATCTTTTCATATGTTATTCTCTTCTTTTTTTACTAGTTAGCTCATTCTTTGTTGATTAACTTCTATATTTATTGTATTTGATAGATTCAGAGAAGCTTAAAAAAATAGGTTATAGCCAAAGAAGCCATAATAGCCAAACTTAAAGAAGAATGTCAAAACAAGGACCGGTCGATGGAATATTTGACGACCAGACACAAGAAAGTGCTTGAGGCTATCGAGAAGAAAGCTGAAGATAACCGGTCGTAAACTCGACCAGTGTACTCTCTTTAATTGTATGTATTTATTCTTTGGTCTACTCGTGGTGTTGGACCGAAAAGGCGACTAGAGGGGGGGGGTGAATAGGAGCACGCTCACTTTTTCACAAATACTGGATTCAACACAATTTCACTACAGTAGCTATGGAAGCTACGAAGATCAGTATATTAGTACAGCAGAAGACTAATATTTGTAGGACCGAAAAGGCGACTAGGGGGGGTGAATAGGCGCTTTCTCAACTTTCTCGCCTAAATCAAATTCAACACGAACTTTACTCCTTTAGCTATGAAAGCTAAGAAGATCGATAGCGCCGCGCTGGAAGCCTTGTGTCAATTCGATAACCCCGATGACCACACGCCACAACAGAGGAGACTTAATCTCAAAGGCGACTGGGCACAGGTGGTCCGACCAAGCTACCACGCGCGGTCGGACCGACGGCAACTAATCGGCGGGTCGGACGGTGGACAGCGGTTCGACTCGGCAAGATTAGCGATCTGAAAACACGGCGGTCGGACATTAAGTTAACACCGGTCGACCGGTTCACCCAAGATCAAAAATCAAACCCAATCCAAAACGAAATTTGATCCAACTTTTGATTCATCCAATGAAACTTGACCAAATTTCGAGCACACCTCCCTAATGATATTAGAGACCTATTTCTAGCGACGATCCTTCAGATCCACTTCGCAGAATCGATCTCTCAAGGATTTAACAAAGAAGTGCACAAACCCTAGAAATATGAAAAACTTGATTCAAGACTTGCTTGTGGGGGTTGATGATCTAGATGTCTCTAGGAGTATTCCCACACATCAAAGCATGATAAGGTAGGCCAAGAGACCAAGCATAAACCTTTGAATCAAGGAAGCACCAAAATCATCCAAAAGAGAGAAGAACACAAAGGGAACAATTGATCTTTCAATTAAGCATCACAAGATTGTTTCATCACACTAGATGCTTACAAAGCCTCTCCACAAAGGAGGACAAGAGCTCACACAAGGAGCACACTCTCAATCTCTCCAAACCCTAGTTCTCCTCTCCTCTCCTCCAAACCCTAGAAAAAGGAAGAAGGGGCCAAATGAGTGCATCAAGAGGGTTTTCCATCTCCCCCCTTTCTATTTATACTAGAGGGCTAGGGTTTCACTTTTGGGACCCAAATCCACATGGGACCCACACACACATAACTATTGAAGTAATCGCTTGCTTCACCACGTGTAGGTTGATCAGCGGTTCTCATCACGTCGCCAAGCCTCTCTTGTCCGAATCCCATTTTAACCTCCCAGAGACTCGCACCGATATCCGCACCACCTGATCCAACCAGCTGTACTGAACTACCCGTTCGATCCATCTTGCCCATTCTGCACCATGCTTGTGTCACACGACCTCACCCGATATCCATGATCATTCTGGACCTCAGCTTTCCAAGCGTAGTCCCGATCCACTCACCGTTGACGTCGTTGACCTGCAAGCCACCTGCACAGCAATAGACAAACAAACCGTTTCCGAGAACAAGTTCTTCACAACTTGACCCACGTTAGCTCCGCAATGCAATATACAACAATAAAGCATTGAACTTCATACATAAAACCCATTCAAATCAACTCAATGCAAACTTGGCTAACCTCCAAGTCATTGCGGTCCGATCACCCCACAAGGCCGGTCCGACCGATTCGAGTTTGGCCGGACCGCTCCCACAACGGCGGCCGACCGGTCAAAAGACTTAGCCAAAATTCCAACGTGAAAATCCAAACCTTCGGAATTTTCAACTCAATAGAACTTTTGATCGAGCTCCAAAATGATGGGACCACATCCAGAGACTCCCTCACCGCCTACACAACCTATTTTTGGCTTAGCTCCAAAGCCACTTTTCAAAGACACGGTCGGACCGGCCACCATGGCCGGTCGGACCTCTCCACGGGCGGTCTGACCGCCCCACAACGCCGGTCAGACCGCCTGTGGTCTGACAGCATGAAGCAAACCCCGAAAACGCGAGATTTTGCAAACCAACAAAGCCATTGCCAATTGACTCATCATCTTGAGATCGTGCACATATCCTCACGATATCCACAATCTCCCCCTTGATGAACACATTGGCAATCTTCCAGAAAATGTGGTTTTTCAAATTGAAAAGTAAAAATTCGCTGTTTTTGCATAAAGGCACAACTTGGTCCATAAGCAAGAAAAAGCCTAGGAACCTACCAAGCTGGCTTCAGAATAGTATAGGCAAGTGAGATAAGGCAATGAAAGCACAAAAGGATTCAAATTCCAGAAAGTAGCCAAAAATCTCACTTAGGTCCATATGAAAGGCAAAATGTTCCATTTGACATTTGATCATTGTGAGTCTTCTTCAATTGCAATTAAGATCATAAAAAGGCAATAAAACCCAGATACTCAACTCACTGTGACCACAAATTTTCAAAAGGTTGACACAATTTTTTTTTTATATATGTGTTCTTTTATATGAAACCTTATGTAAACCAAGAGCTCCAAAACAACATTTTCTTCAATCCTTCTCCCCCTTTGACAATAAATTCATCAAGATGCAAGGGAAAAGAAAGAGCATGAAGAAATGACTTTATTTTTGAACTTTAGTAAAAAGGAGCCATAACCATTATACATGAAGACAGTACAAGTATTATACCAAGTCATAAAAAGAGTAGACGCTATATTCAATCATGGCAAATCATGTACTGCAAAGTTAAAACCAAGATAGCAGTTATCTGAGATTAACAGAATTAAAACCATGAAAGGTTGCTCAATATCATAGTTTTACTAACAGCAACCACAAATGAGTCAAGCCATGTCTATAAGTGAAAAGAGACTCAAAACAAGAACTGAGGCATTTTGAGCATTAAGAGTACATTTTTGAAGCAAAACTCAAGCACTTAGCCTTTTTGAGCATTTTCCTAAAAGGATTTTTTTTTCACTGTGCTAGATCTCAAGCCTTGCCGCGACCATCTCAAGCGATAAGCTTAAAAGAATGATCTAGGTCATCCAAAACTCCCCCTGAGTTCATGCCTAGTGCAATGGCAAGCCGTCTCATGAGAAAGGATTGGTGAGATCAGTTTTTTCGCACAGAAAATCTCATTTTTCATTTGCTTGACTTAAGAAGATCAAAAGCTCATTTTTTTCATCTCAAAATAAGTTCAAGACCCAATTCAACCTATTTGACATGGCAAGAATCATAAGAGGATCACTAGAGCAAAACTAGTCACAAGATCCAACAAGACATGATTTGATTCAATTTGCTCACAGATATAAAGCTAGCAAGGCAAAAGCTAAGCTAAACACGAAAAGCCATAAAAGAAGTCTAGCAAACTAACACTTGATATGACAAGGTATATAATATGAAATCAAGTCATACAAGGATAAAGATCAAAGCTCCATAACTTTTATTGTACAATGCAAGACAAATGAATTGAAACATGCATTATGGTACAATGAATGCAAAAAGAACAACTTCCCCCTCAAAACAGCCCAATAGGACTAATAACCCCTAACTCTCACCGCAAAGCAGCAAAACGAGAAGAATCAAGAGCTTTAGTGAAAATATCTGTAAGCTGTTGCTCAGACTCTACAAAGTGAAGCACAACATCACCTTTCTCAACATGGTCTCTCAGAAAATGAAATCGAATATCAATGTGTTTAGTCCTGGAATGTTGCACTGGGTTTTTGGCAATATTAATTGCAGAAGTGTTGTCACAGAAAAGAGGAACACTTCTCAAGGATAACCCATAGTCTCGCAGCGTGGATAAAATCCAGAGAACACGAGAGCGACCATCGGGCAGCCTACATACTCGGCCTCACTGTGGATCAGGTAAATCAAGACTGCTTTTCTAGAAGACCAAGAAACAAGAGATGTGCCCAAGAAATGACAAGTGCCAGAAGTACTCTTCCTATCCACTCTACACCCGGCAAAATCAGCATCAGAAAATGCTCGAATTGAAAGAGCAGAAGAAGAAGAATACGAGTCCAAAGTCAAGCGTATCTTGAAGGTACCGAATATGCGACGCATCTTGCTTGACGATGAGAAGCACGAGGAAGCTCGAAGCGAGCGCATAGACATACGGCGAATTGTATGTCCGGCCTCGATCTCAGTAAGATAGAGGAGGAGCCAATCATACTACGGTACTCTTCCGTCCACGGACTCTCCATCCTCATCGAGGATCCAAAGACGGTGGTTGTAGCAATGGGAGTAGACATTGGCCTACTGCTTCCCATATTGAAGCGCCGAAGAAGGTCCTTTGTACACTTACTCTGGTGAACGAAGGTGCCTTCTTTTAGTTGCTTGATTTGTAGGCCAAGGAAGAATGTCAGCTCTCCCATCATGCTCATCTCAAACTCACCGCTCATCGAATCAAAAATCTGACACCAAAGCATGAGAGGAACCACCAAAATAATATCATCCACATAAATCAACCAACAAGAAATCACTGCCATGCCTGAGAGTGAACAAGGTTTTATCAACCATTCCTATTTTGAAATCATTTTCAAGCAAGAAACTCTTAAGCTCACATACCAAGCTCTAGGAGCTTGTTTCAATCCATACAGGCTTTAGAGAGTTTAAAAACATGGTTTGGGAATTTTTGATTTTCAAAACCGGAGGTTGCTTGACAAAGACCTCTTCTTCTATGAAGCCATTCAAGAAAGCACTCTTAACATCCATTTGAAAAAGCTTGAAACCCTTGGATGTTGCAAATGCTAAAAGAATGCGAATGGCCTCCAATCTAGCTATTGGAGCAAAGGTCTCTTCAAAGTCCAAGCCCTCTACAGGAAAAACCTTGAGCTACAAGTCTAGCCTTATTAAGAACAACCAATCCATCCTCACTTTGCTTATTTTTAAAACCCATTTTGTTCCAATAACATGAGAATCGGAAGGTCGCTCAACTAAAGTCCGACTTTGTTTCTTTCAAAATTCTCAAGCTCTTCATGCATGGCATTGACCCAAGAGGCATCGGATAAAGCATGGGTGATATCTCGGGGTTCAAAAGAAGCGACAAAAGCGTAATGTGCATGAGAATCGGGAGAATAAACACGAGCGAGTGACTCGCTCTTGAAGATCCCCAATCATCCGCTCAGAGGATGTTGTCGCCGAATGCGAAGAGGTGCTCTGGTGCGTATGGCCTCTACCCCATGAGTTGTGGAGGTACGAACAGAGCAACTCGGATCGCGGTGGGGATAGGAGGAGGTCGCCACCGACATCAAGTAGTAGTAGCAGTGCTCTCCACCCTCTCGAGAGGTAGTGGAGGATGGTTTGGTTCTTCATCCTCGAGTCATCATCGATTTAAGATGCTTCCTTGAATTTCGTGAACTCTGTACTCAAGCATCGGGTCTAGTACTGTGACTAGCCTCATCAAAAGTGACTTCGCAAGTCTCAACAATTTTGTTAGTATCAACATTAAAAACACGATAGCCACGAGAATGAGCAGGATATCCAAGAAATATGCCATCAAAACATCTAGACTCAAATTTATCAAGGTTGCCATGTTTTAGAATGAAGTACTTGCAACCAAAAATCTTGAAATGAGAGACTTTGGGAGAATGACCAAATCTAAGCTCATAAGAGGTCTTCCCAACCACGATCTCAAGAAAACCCTATTGGAGATATAACAAGCAGTAGAGATTGCCTCAGCCCAAAATCTCCTAGGAGTAGAATGCTCATCTAACATGGTCCGAGCCATCTCTACAAGGGTTCTGTTCTTCCTTTCTACAACACCATTCTGCTGGGGAACTCTAGGAGAAGAAAACGATGCTCAATTCCCTATCGGTCGTAAGGTAGAAAAGAAGAATTCTTGAACTCATCCCATTGTCACTCCTAATGGCTTTTAAAGCTCCAGTATATCAACAAAGAATTCTAAGGACCAAATCTCTAAAGAATCCAAATGCTTCGTCCTTAGAAGCGAGATAATAAACCCATGAATACCGGAGTAATCATCCACAACCACCAAGACATACCATTTCCCACCACCGATCGAACTCTAGAAGGACCGATCAGATCTAAGTGAAGAAGGCATCCCGGTCCATCACCATTACCAAAGTAAGAGGTGGGTGGGAAGCGCACACCATCTTACCATGTCTACAGGTGAGCACACAAGATCTCTAATGACCTTCACCTAGGCAAACCTCTAATCAAGTCCTTGCAACCGACTCTAGACAAATGATCAAAACCTATATGCCCAAGTCTACGATGCCACAAAACAAGGTCATGAGAATCAGAGGCTACAAGACACCTAGAACGGAAACCAAGAGATAATCAAATTAGCACAAAAGATCTTCTCAAATCTGGAGATCTTAAAACAAGATCACCAGAGGAATCTAGAACACTACACTCTCCACTTTTAAACCTCACTTCTAGACCCTCATCAAGCGGTGAGAAACAGATAGAAGATTATACCTCACTTACTTACCAAAGCGACGCCTTTAAGCATGAACTTGTCGTTGACGCCAAGACAAAGCCCTTTGCGATCACGGTCCCTTGTAGAAGCATCCCCAAAGGTAATCAATTCGTTGTCGGATGCACGTGTGAGGAGGAGAACCATCTAGAATCCCCACCATATGTCGAGAACACCCGAGTCAACAAGCCATATGTCCTCCTTCCTCGCACGACGGACCTAAAAGCACAATCGAAAACATCCGTGCCTCAAGATCAAGTTAGTGATAAATGATCTAGGAATCCAAAGATCTTGAGAAGCACGATGTCCGGGAGCAGCGATAGAAATAGCGAAACATGATCGTGAATAAAATCATAAGGATGCACATGAGAACCACCTAGACCTCTCCAAACGATCTACCAAAAGATCGACACTCCCCTGCCTAGGTGCTACCCGTGGTCTCTCCTCACGATGTCCTAATCCAACCCACGCCTAGACCCACCAAAAGAGTCTACAAGGTTCTCTACAAATCTAGGCCTATATGTGTTGCGAAAAGCAGTCGCCTAGCTCTAGAGACTACAAATGGAGAGGGACTCCTCTGATGGATCTCGGGGCGCCATCCTCTGCTTTTCTCTCAAGTTTTGCTCTCCTAGCGTAACTCAACAAGATGGCCTTCTTTCTTGCGAAAGGTGCAATGGTATCGACCTTTTGAGAGGTCTGCATGAATGAGTGAAAGCACCTTTCTTGCCGTAAAGAGTTTGAGCAAAACCAATGATTTGAAAACAACCCCTGATGGCTTAGGAGGTTCTAGCTCAAATGCACCATTCTTCACAACTCTAGCAATCCTAGGTGGGTTTTTCTTGGAATGCTCTAGGGATGGAAACCTAGACCACTATTTTTCACGCCACCTTGGATTGATCAAGAATCATGTTGAGTTTCTTTTCCCACTTGAAAACTTCTCAAGAGTCACCTTGAGGTAATCATTCTCTTTCATTAAACCTCACATCTAGTGCACTTGCTAGACTTGATTACCTCATCCGCTTACTCTTAAGAAGGGCCACTTCCACTTTGAAGGCCTCACAAGACACACAATAGGATTCCTTAATTCTATTCAACCGCTCCTTAAACTTGACTCTAAATGCCTCTTGAATCGATTAATCATGGTTTCAACTTCAAAGATTCAAAACACGAAGTTAGAATCAATAACTTTCTTAGAAGCAGTAAAAGACATGGATCTTTCAATTTTAGCCTTTTCTTCAAGAGTCTTGTTTAAGGCTTCAATCTCAATTGTAAGCTTGGGACAATTTTCACAAGATGCAACTCTAGAGTAAACCAAAGATTTCGCCATCTCTTGCATCTTAATCCTATTATTCTTACAATGAGAGCATGTGTGACTAGTATCAAATTTTTGCAATTCTTTTAAAGAGCTATCCAGTTTTAATTCTAGCAAGGCACAATTTGAGCAAGTTAAAGGGATAGCTTCCATGGCAGTCACATCAAGTGAAATGGCATCTAAGCAAGCAGAACTAGACTTGAGAGATTCTAGTTCATCGAGAGCATCTTTTAGTTGATTAGTAACAGAGGAATGAGTAGATTTCAAGCTTGTCAAATCTTTAAGCAAGCTAGTGCAGGAATCACAAATATCATCAGGATTAATAGATTTAAGCCTAACAACTTCTAGGTTCAAATTATCAATCATAATGTTTTGATTCTTAATCAATTTTACTTGCTTATGCAATTTCTGTTCAGCAAGCACGAAAGCCATTTTCATATCAGCAATTGAAGGGCATACCTCATCAGGATCACTAAAAGGATCCTCGTCGTTGGAGGAGTCGCTGTCGTGGCTGTTCTTGGCCATGAAACACATGCCTGTGAAGTCATGAGCCTTCTTCTTGCCACGAGAGTCACTCTCGTCGTCCTCCGTTTCCGAGTCCACATCTCTCATATTTACATTCTCTAGAGCGGCAGGACCCTACCACAAACTTGCGATAGTTTGTCTTCTTGGGTTTTGCATCCCTCTCCTGGGGATGTCTTCTTGTCTCCTTCTCCTCTTTGCCCTTCAGCTTGGGGCACCTGGAGCGAATGTGGTTTGGCCACCACATTCAAAGCACGTGATAGGTCCACTCCTCCTCCTATTCCTCACCTTGTTATACGCTCTTGTGAATTTGGTGGATAGGAGGGCCAAATCATCCTCGGGCAGTTTCTCAAGTTGCTCATCGCTTAAAGAATGTAAAGCAGATAATGAAAAATCAGATGAGCTACAATCAAGAGACTCAGAAGAACATCCCTTGGATTTGTCGACCACTAATGCCATCGACTCTGTCTTGGGGAGACGCGAGATAAAATCAATCTCATGCGTCTTCAACCTTGAGTAAAGCTTATCCATGGTAAGCTCACTCATGACAGTGTTGTCATTGATGGAAGTGATCTTCATTCCCGCACCTTCCGTGGATATCATGGGGATATGCTCGGATCTTAGGATGATGTGACAATTGGCAATGACGTTAACGGTTTGTCGTTTCACGGGTTTTCGACAAAGTTTCAGTCTGTTCACTATTCGGGATAGGCGGTCCGACCGCCATAGCATCGGCGGTCCGACCGGTCCCAAATCGGCGGATCGGCCATGTGCGCCGGCCGGACCGGCCGTGACCAAAAGTGGTCAAACAGTGGGCCAAAAATAGAGGTGTAGGCAAGTGAGGATCCCATTGTTCTTGCTCCCATAATTTTGGAGTCTCCAAAAAAGTTCTATTGGTTTAAAGTTTCCAGAGGTTTTGGATTTTCGGGGTTGAAAATTGGCTAAGTCCTTCTGGCGGTCGGACGCCTTTGGCCGGCGGTCCGACCGCAAGGCCAGCGGTCGAGCGCCGAGGCGATCGACCGCCGAGGGGCTGATCGACCGATCACATCGAATGTCGCCTTCGTGGCGGCGTTGCTCATTGGTTAGGTCAAAGTCATGAGTTTCATGCATATGTGTTGCATGATGCATGTTTTGACTAACGTGGGTCAAGTTGCGAAGAACTTGTTCCTGCTTCGATTTGCTTGTCTATTGTTGTGCAAAGTTGCTTGGTGGTCAACGACGGTCAACGGCGAGGATGATCGGACGAGGCTTGGAGAGCTTAGGTCCGTAACGATCGACGATGCCGGGTGAGGTCAATGAAATCAAGTATGGTGCGAGAATGGATAAGGATGACCGAACTGACGATTCGGTGCGGCCGGTTTGATCAAGCGGTGCGAGTCGGTGCAAGTGCCATGGTGGTTTCGGTGGAGCCGGATGGGAGAGACTTGTCGACATGGAGAGAGCCGTTGATCAACCTACACGTGGCGGAGCATGCGAAGTGCTTGCGAAGATGGACTCGGTCTTGGAGAAGGACCGAGAAGGGTATTTTGGTAATCTTACCAAATATCACCTTGGTGACCTTTTGCCTACCCACGGCGCAAGACGGCGCAAGAGAAGCGGTTTAGGTTAAGAGGTGTTGTAGACGGCGCTTTAAAATGCGTGCGTGTGTGACCCGCTTGTGTTGGGCCTTAACGGAGCCCATTTGAGTTAATCTTCTAGAAGGTCTAAGTCTCCACTATAAATAGAGGAGGAGGTGGCTGCACCCTCCAACTTTTTATCATCATTGAAACCCTAGTTTTGGCTTAGGGAGAGGATTAGTGGAGGTTAGGGTTCTAGAGAGTTTTGATTTGATCTTGTGCTCTTGGATTGAGCTTTGTCCTCCATTGATGGAGTGGTCAGAAACCCAAACCCTATCAAATCAATCCAAAGAAAGCTTTGATCAAAGATGTGTCTCTTTGCCCTTCTTCTCTCTATTTGGTGATTTTGAGTCTTTCTTTGATTCGCATGTTTTTGATTGATTTCTTTACATGATATAGCTTGTCGTGACATGTGGGAACACATCTAAGATCATCTTGATCATCAATCACCCACGAGCAAGTTTTTGGGTCACGCTGCTTTTGACTCGGTTTGAACCATCCATCTCTCAAACTGAAAAATGTCGTAACTTTTCCATGGATCTCCATGATCTTCGATTGGAATAGGTTCCCGACATCCTAGAGAAGGTGTGTTCCAAGTTTCATGAAGTTTGGAGTTGTAGATCAAAAGTTAGACCTATTTGCAACTTCGCTTTTTGGCCGATTTCATCGTTCATGGGTGGAGGTCGACCGCCTAGCTAGAGGTCGGACCGCCTTGAGAGGTCGACCGCCCCGAGTAGAGGTCGACCGCCCTACTCTTAGGAATTTAAGTTTCGTTGTTTTTGTTGTTTTGCTTCGGGTTTTGATTGATTCAATCCTAGTCTTCCATTTGATCGGTATATCGATCTTCATAGCTTCTATAGCTATTGGAGTGAAATTTGTGTTGAATCTAATCGTGGTTGAAAAAGTGAGCGTGCTCCTATTCACCCCCTCTAGTCGCCTTTTCGGTCCAACAAGTGGTATCGAGCCCTGCTAGTTCAATCTTGATCTTAACCGGTCACCGAACTTGGCGATGGATAAGTACTCCACCAAGCCGCATATCTTCGATGGGCACGACTATGCCTATTGGAAGAATCGCATGCGAGTCTTCCTTGAGAGCGAAGGACAAGCTATATGGGAGGTTGTTCGAGCCCCGCCGTTCTTCCCGGTTGTTACTGCGGCTTCAATGACCCTCTTGGCTAACAACAATAAGGCAAAGAACCTCTTGTATGGTGGGCTTGGTAGATGGAGTATGATCGAATTTGCAATCTTGAGATCAAGACGAGATTTGGAACACCCTCGAAACCTACCATGAGGGTTCGTCTCAAATCAAGAAAGTACGCCGCATACCTATAAGCGTGAATATAACAAATTCGAGATGCGCCCCGAGAGAGCATCGATGACATTTTCACGCTTCAACAAAGTGATTAATCGATGAAGGTCGTTGGAATTGAATATTCTCGACCGAAAATGCCACCCACCTCTTGGCTGCAATCAACACCAAGGAGTGGGAGATAAAGGCTACCGCCATTGAGGAGAACGCCAACCTCTCGATCGACTTTGAGCTGCTCTATAGCAAGCTTAAGACTCATGAGATCAAGAGGATTGATCATCCCAAGAAGGAAAATATGGCCTTGGTAGCGGACCGCCAAGAGAGCTTCGATGGGTCTTCCGAGTCTTCTTCCGATTTTCGCTTCTCGGTTTATCGCAATCCATGAAGAAGAGTTTGAGAGTCTTCCGAGGCCGAGTTAGCCCTCATAGTCGAAAAAGCCACACGGGCCTATAACAATATGAGAAACAAAAGAGAGGAGGTCCGTGACTTGCTATGAGTGTGGTGAGCTTACCACATCCGCAAAAGCGCCCCAAGTTGAAAGGAAAGAGCAACCACAAGGAAGGAAAGCCACTTGGAAGAAGCCTCAATGGAACAAATCAAGATTTGATGTCGCCAAGCTCACAAAGGCACTCACCGGTTCTTGCCGCTTTTGGGGAACAATCCTTGCGATGTGGACTCGGAGCGAGGATGACAAGGAGGAGGAGATCCTCAAGACAAGAAGAAGGGAAGGCCAAGGACTTCACCTGCTTGCTTCATGGCCGACTCCGACGACGTCGACGACGATGAGGTACCTCTCTCCTATGATGTCCTTTCTGATAGATGCGAAACTATCTTTGAGCAACTCATGAGCCAGGATAAGGCGTTAGAGTATATCATGGCTAGAAACAAGGACTTAGAGTCTCAAGTAGATAATTTGACTTTAGAACTTGCAAATACTAAGACTCTTGAATCTGATGAATGTTCTTCCTGCCATGCTCTACACTCAGAATTTGCTAAACTGCAATCTGCTCATGATATTGCTTTGCAACAACTTGAAAATGCTAGGACTGAGTTAGTTGAGGTTAAATCTGCTCCTTGTGAAAAATGCTTAGATTCCAGCAAGTTGGTTGCTCTGGTGTTTATTGATCCTAGCCTTTGCTCTTTTTGCATTGAACGCGAACATGAAGTTAAAGATATCTTAGAAGCCGTTAGAGCTAAATATGCCAAGCTTAAGAACAGTATTGAGTCTTCTACATGTGCTTCATGTCCTGCTCTTAAACTTGAAATTGCTTTATATAAGGAAAAATATGCTAGAGCTATTAAAGGCAAAACTTGTGAGTCATGTGTTAATCTTGAGAAAGAAAATGCTTATCTTAAGGATACCTTAGAAAAATTTTCTAAAGGTAAGAAACAATTAAACATGATTCTGGACAAATCTAAGACTCCTTATAAGAAGCAAGGATTAGGATACAACTCTGTCCAAGATAACTCTAAGCCCCAAGTAACTCAAGTCTTGGAAAATGGGTTAGTTGAATTTAAAACCCAACTCGCAAAAACTACTTTTAAATCATGGGTTTTGCCCAAACTTCATAAGTCAAAGGGTGCTTCTCCCAAAGGGTATCAAGTACCATTGCACCTATTGCAAGAAGAATGGACATTTGGTTGAGTTCATTGGCATGAGGTTGAAAAATGATAAGAAAAATTTTGCTAGAATTTCACTCAATCAACCTAGAGCTTTTATGAGACATGGTAATGTAGAAAAGAGGAAACTTGGTTTAGGATTTGTGTCACATGCTCATCATCATGTTCCTAGACAGATAACTCTTATGTTAAAGTAACCATTGCTCATAATGTAACTTCAAACTTAATCAAGGATAGCACTACGCTTTGCATACTACTCATGAGACATGTGTCTCGAAGATCGGGTTCCCAAGTCTTGTTTAACTAACCCCATGATTGAGACACATTGTTCTTCCGTGCCTTGATTTTCGTGGATTACCGCGAAAGAGGAAGGACACGTGGTTCGTCGACTCACTGCTTCACGCCACATGACCGGAGACTCAAGATGGTTCACCTCCTTCACGCGGTCGACGGTGATGAATTCATCACCTTTGGAGATGATAGGCAAGGGCGGATTGAAGGAACGGATCGATCGGGGTGAACGACAAGTTCATCCTCAAGGACGCCGCCCTTGTGGACAAGCTAAGGTTTAATTTGCTTTCGTCTCTCAACTTCTTGATGATGGCTATGAGACTAGATTTAAGAAAAATGCTTGTCGGGTGCTTGATTCTCACGGTGAGCTTGTTTTTGGGATTACTAGAGTTGCTAGGATCTTTGGAGCCGATTTTTCGAATCTCTTCTTGGTTCTCTCAAGTGCTTAATTTCATCTTCTTCTTCGAAGTTCGCTTTGGCACCGCTGCTTGGGGCACATTGGTTTTGATCATCTCGACGCGAGTTAGCAACCTTGAGCTCATGAGAGGTTTGCCTAAACTCAAAGCCGCCAAGGATGTCAGATGTGCGCCTCAGAGGCATGGCAAGCAAGTTGCCGCCACACCCATCGCTGACTATGGTCATGACCGACTGGACCGGGACAGCTTGCTTCATATGGATACCGTTGGTCCCGCTTAGGTTCGGGCGATTGGTGGAAAATGGTACATTCTTGTCATAGTCGATGATTTTTCTAGATACACTTGGGTGTTCTTTCTCACTTCGAAGGATGAAGCTTTTGATCATTATCATGATCTTGTTCTTCGTTTGGCTTCTGAACTTCCAAGTGCCTTGAGAGCGATCCGCAGTGACAATGGCACGGAGTTCAAGAATGCATCTTTTGCTTCTTTTTGTGCTGAGCGTGGAATTGAGCATCGCTCTCCTCCCCACACGCCCCTCAACAAAATGGCGTTGTGGAAAGGAAGAACAGACTCTAGTTGAGATGGCTAGGACAATGCTAGATGAGTATAGCACTGAGGAGGTTTTGGGCGAAGCTATTTCTACTGCTTGCCATATTGCAAATCGTGTCTTTTTGAGACCGTCTTTGGGCAAGACTCCTTATGAGCTTCGTTTTTGTAGAAAACCCTCTGTCTCGCACTTTCGAGTCTTTGGATCCAAGTGTTTTATTCTCAAGACAGGAAATCTAGATAAATTTGAGTCAAGAACTTTTGATGGTTTATTTCGGGTTATCCCGCTCATTCAAGGGTTTTCGAGTTTTTAATGTCAAACTAACTCGTTCAGAGACATGCAATGTCACTTTTGATGAGACTAGCCTCGAGCTAGATCGATATTTCGGTGATACACAGTGACAGAGAGTATATTTGTAGAGGAAGATGATGATGGACTCGATGATACTCTTCCACCGCCGCTTGTTGACATTCCTATTCTCGCACAAGAACCCGCCGTGACTACTTCGCCTTCGCTTGAGGCACTGCCGATCTTCATCATCGCAGTACTGCGGAGGTCGAAGAGGTACTTTCTTCTCCGTGCCCACTTCACATTCAAAAGCAAAGATCCACGGATCGATGATAGGTAATATCCATGAGCGAGTCACTCGCCTGTATCATGATCCAAACCTCTTTTCTCACTCTGCATTTGTAGCTTCTTTTGAACCCAAAGATATATCACATGCTTTATCCGATGCTAGTTGGGTCAATGCCATGCATGAGGAGTTAGAAAATTTTGAGAGGAATAAGGTTTGGAACCTAGTAGAACCTCCTAGTGGTCATAATGTTATAGGAACTCACTGGTCTTCAAAAACAAACAAAATGAGGATGGTTCTGTGGTTAGAAACAAGGCTAGGTTAGTAGCTCGTGGTTTTAGCCAAGTTGAGGGGTTAGATTTTGATGAGACCTTTGCTCTGTTGCTAGACTAGAAGCTATTCGCATTCTTCTTGCATTTGTCGCCTCTAAGGGCTTTAGATTATATCGATGGATGTTAAGAGTGCCTTTCTGAATGGTTTTATAGAGGAGGAGGTTTATGTTAGGCAACCCCGTGCTTTGAGAATCCCAAGAACCCACATCATGTCTTCAAGCTATCCAAAGCCTTGTATGGTCTTAAACAAGCCCCTAGAGCCCGGTATGATAGACTTAAGACCTTCTTGCTTAAGAATGATTTTGAGATGGGTAAGGTAGACAAGACCTTGTTCATTCTTAGGCGTGGCAATGATTTCTTACTTGCTCGATTTACGTTGATGATATTATCTTTGGTGGTTCTTCTCATGCTCTTGTTTCTAGCTTTTCCGAGACTATGTCCAGGAATTTGAGATGAGCATGATGGGAGAGCTCAATTACTTTCGGGCTTCAAATCAAGCAATGTAAGGAAGGGATCTTCATCCATCGACGAAGTATACTAAGGATCCGCTCAAACGCTTGACATGGGTGATCGCAAGTCGATCGCCACTCCCATGGCGATTTCGATCGCTGGATCCGATGAGGAAGGAGAAGCCGTGGATCAACGCGAGTACCGCAAAGATGATCGGCTCCCTCCTGCACTGACGGCATCAAGACCGGACATCCACTTCACGACCGCCTCACATGAGGTTTCAGCGCCTCCGAGAACTTCCCATCGCCAAGCGATTAAGCGCATATTCGTGTATTTACACTCTACCCTCCAAGATGGCATTTGGTACTCTGTTCTTCTTCTTTATCCATTCGGGGTTTTCGATTCGATTTTAAGGGTCGTCGGCTTGATAGGAAGAGTACCTCGCACTTGTCACTTCCTAGGCACTTCTCTTGTTTCTTGGTCTTCTAGGAAGCGGTCCTCTGTTGCACAATCCATCACGAGGTCGAGTATGTAGTCACCGCTAGTTGTCAGAGTCGATTTTGTGGATGGTATCCACTCTTAAGGACTACGGGTTAAATTTTGCTAGTGTTCCTCTTTTCTGTGATAACACTTCTGCTATTAACATTGCTAAGAACCCTGTGCAACACTCTAGGACCAAGCACATAGACATTCGCTATCACTTCCTTAGAGACCATGTCGAGAAGGGTGATATTGTGCTACACTTCGTGGAGTCCGAGGCTCAATTGGCTGATATCCTCACCAAACCTTTAGACCCAACTAGGTTTGCCACCTTAAGAAGCGAGTTAGGGGTAATTTATCCCTATGGGTTGGTTTGAGGGGGAGTTCGATCTTTTCTGATCTTACCTTGTTCTTTTGATCTTTTATTGTTCTTTTCCGAACTTGTTGATCTTTTTGAACTTTTTAGGTTTTTAGGCTTTTATTGCATCGCATTGTATCATATTGCATTCATATGTAAAATACTTCAAGTGGTTTGAAAAATCCAAAAAGATGCATTGTAATATAAAATTTTCTGCTTATCTTTTAAAATTGATGAAGCTTTGCCTATTACCCTTTGGAGCTTTAGTATTTCAATTCTTGCTCAATGCCATGTCTAGTTCTTTGACTTGCTAGAATTATCATGCTTTTACATGTGTAGTTAAGTCTTTGCTATATGAGCTAGAACTTTAAAACAACTCGAACTAAGAAATTGCAATTTGTGGATGTTTTAGCGAGTTGCGCAATTAGTGCTTCTTTTGTGACATTGGCCCTGTCAGAATTGCTTTGTGAGCTCTTGAATCTAAAATTGACCATTACTTGAGCTTTTGTGTTCTTGAGATTCTAAAACTGCTCTTGTGAAGAAAAAAAAGATGAAAAATCAAGATTGTCTTATGCTTAAAATGTGCCAAACTATTCTTACGAGACTGCTTGTCAAATGACATGAACTTGGAGATAGTTTGATGATCCAGACGATCTCATGGGGATTGCTTGTCAGAAATGACATGAACCTCAAGATTTGTCGCCCCGGTAGAAGCTTAGAAAGAGTTTGTGGATGGCTCCTAGTCCAGGATCTTCTTTACTAAGATATACCTTTAATCAACTTCTGGTCGAAGCTTAGGATGAGTTTGTGGATGGCTCCTAGTCCAGGATCTTGTCACTAAGTTAGATCATTAGTCAACCTCAATATTCAATGCAAATGAGAAAAATATTGACAAATGGGCGCATAAAAGATTGAGCAAAATGATTCAATACGGACTTGATTGACTCTTAATGTGGTCTTTGTTAGATTTTTATCTCACTTTGACATTTTGACATGGCCAATTTCACTTTAGGATCCTGTTGATGAACTTGTCAATTTGAAGCGTTGCTTAAATTGATCAAATCTATTGCTTTACTTTTGAGCCTTGGTGCTTAGCTTTGATATATATGTCTTACCATGATCTTGCTAGCAATCGTCAGCTTGATATGTTGTTTGTGCAATATTAGAAATGCTAGCTAGTTCTTTTGGGTAATCTCCAAAGCTTCTTGTAATCAAAATTGAAAAATACAAAAATGAAGCCACCCATTGCACTTCATGCATACTTCTTCTTTTGCTTCTTTCTTCATTCTCGCAAATTGCTATCTCCGGATGAGAGGAAGGCGTGATTCCTTGATGACTCCATTGTCAAAGGGGAGAAGATATTTCATGTTGGGAGAAGTTTATACAAAAGGGAGAAAGTTGGAGAATTTGAAATTTTCTGAAATCCGAGGATCATAGTGAGGGGGAGTTTTTGAATTGCATTCTTATTGTCTTATTGACTCTTCTGAACTTGAATTGCATTTATTACTCCTCACAATGATCAAAGGTCAATTGAACAATTGTTCTTTCATATGGACCTTAAGTGAGATTTTTGACTTTTTCTGGAAATCAAAGTTTTTATGCTTTCTTTTGCCTTATCTCACTTGTCTATGCTATTCTGATGCCAGCTTGGTCATTTCCATTGCTTTCTCTTGCTTATGGACCAAGTTGTGCCTTTGTACGAAAACGAAAGTATTTTACTTTTCAAACCTCCAAATTATATTTTCTGGATTATTGCCAATGTGTTCATCAAGGGGGAGATTGTGGATATCATGGGGATATGCTCCAGATCTTAGGATGATGTGACAATTGGCAATGGCGTTAACGGTTTGTCGTTTCACGGGTTTTCGACAAAGTTTCAGTCTGTTCAGTCATTCTGGACAGGGGCGGTCCGACCGGCCATAGCACGGCGGTCCGACCGGTCCCAAATCGGTCGGACCGGCCATGTGCGCCGGCCGGACCTACCGTGACCAAAAGTGGTCAAAAGCAGTCGGGCAAAAATAGAGGGTGTAGGCAAGTGAGGATCCCATTGTTCTTGCTCCCATAATTTTGGAGTCTCCAAGAAAAGTTCTATTGGTTTAAAGTTTCCGAGGGTTTCGGATTTTCAGGTTGAAAATTGGCTAAGTCCTTACGGCGGTCGGATCGCCTTTGGTCGGCGGTCCGACCGCAAGGCGGGCGGTCGACCGCCCCGAGGGGCGATCCCGACCGATCACATCGAATGTCGCCTTCGTGGCGGCGTTGTTCATTGGTTAGGTCAAAGTCATGAGTTTCATGCATATGTGTTGCATGATGCATGTTTTGACTAACGTGGGTCAAGTTGCGAAGAACTTGTTCCTGCTTCGATTTGCTTGTCTATTGTTGTGCGAGGTTGCTTGGTGGTCAACGACGGTCAACGGCGAGGATGATCGGACGAGGCTTGGAGAGCTTAGGTCCGTAACGATCGACGATGCCGGTGAGGTCAATGAAATCAAGTATGGTGCGAATAGATAAGGATGACCGAACAGACGATTCGGTCGATCGGGTTTGATCAAGCGGTGCGGGAGTCGGTGCAAGTGCCATGGTGGTTTCGGTGGGGCCGGATGGGAGAGACTTGTCGACATGGAGAGAGCCGTTGATCAACCTACACGGCGAGCATGCGAAGTGCTTCATGAAGATGGACTCGGTCTTGAGAAGGACCGAGAAGGGGTATTTTGGTAATCTTACCAAATATCACCTTGGTGACCTTTTGCCTACCCACGGCGCAAGACGGCGCAAGAGAAGCGGTTTAGGTTAAGAGGTGTTGTAGACGGCGCTTTAAAATGCGTGCGTGTGTGACCCGCTTGTGTTGGGCCTTAACGGAGCCCATTTGAGTTAATCTTCTAGAAGGTCTAAGTCTCCACTATAAATAGAGGAGGAGGTGGCTGCACCCTCCAACTTTTTTATCATCATTGAAACCCTAGTTTTGGCTTAGGGAGAGGATTAGTGGAGGTTAGGGTTCTAGAGAGTTTTGATTTGATCTTGTGCTCTTGGATTGAGCTTTGTCCTCCATTGATGGAGTGGTCAGAAACCCAAACCCTATCAAATCAATCCAAAGAAAGCTTTGATCAAAGATGTGTCTCTTTGCCCTTCTTCTCTCTATTTGGTGATTTTGAGTCTTTCTTTGATTCGCATGTTTTGATTGATTTCTTTACATGATATAGCTTGTCGTGACATGTGGGAACACATCTAAGATCATCTTGATCATCAATCACCCACGAGCAAGTTTTTGGGTCACGCTTTCTTTTGACTCGCTTTGAACCATCCATCTCTCAAACTGAAAAATGTCGTAACTTTTCCATGGATCTCCATGATCTTCGATTGAATAGGTTCCCGACATCCTAGAGAAGGTGTGTTCCAAGTTTCATGAAGTTTGGAGTTGTAGATCAAAAGTTAGACCTATTTGCAACTTCGCTTTTTGGTGATTTCACTGTTCATGGGTGGAGGTCGACCGCCTAGCTAGAGGCGGACCGCCCCTTGAGAGGTCGACCGCCCCGAGTAGAGGTCGACCGCCCTACTCTTAGGAATTTAAGTTTCGTTGTTTTTGTTGTTTTGCTTCGGTTTTGATTGATTCAATCCTAGTCTTCCATTGATCGGGTATATCGATCTTCATAGCTTCTATAGCTATTGGAGTGAAATTTGTGTTGAATCTAATCGTGGTTGAAAAAGTGAGCGTGCTCCTATTCACCCCCCCCTCTAGTCGCCTTTTCGGTCCAACACCTTCACATCAAGAGCACCCAAAAGCTGGCGTGCATTTTCAGACTCAGAAAATACCAAGTCAACAGCGCGGAGATCATGAAGAATCTTAGAAAATCTTCCCCACAGCTCATCCAAAGACTCACCAGGCCTTTGCTCGATCTTTGAGTATACTTTCTTGAGCTGGTTTTGTCTCACTTCCTTGATAGCAGTGGACCCTTCGTGATAGTCACAAAGAGTCCGCCAGATCTCATGAGCAGACCGCAAGTGAGCGACAATATCAAACTCAGATCGACTAAGGCATTGGATCAAATAATTACGAGCCTTGCTGTTGGCCTCCACATCTGGAGTGATCATATCGTCATCGGCTGGCACAACATAAGGGTTTTTCACCTTAAGCCAAATAGCGTGCCCTTGAGCCTCGATATATGCTTGCATACGAGCCTTCCAGTATGCAAAGTCAACTCCATCAAAAATATGTGGCTTGGTTGAGTGCTTGTCAGTCGCCATGGCTCCAAAGACCGGTTAAGATCTATGAGAAGAGCTAACCGGCTCTGATACCACTTGTAGGACCGAAAAGGCGACTAGGGGGGGGGTGAATAGGCGCTTTCTCAACTTTCTCGCCTAAATCAAATTCAACACGAACTTTACTCCTTTAGCTATGAAAGCTAAGAAGATCAGTAAGCGCACAGTGGAAGCCTTGTGCTGAATTCGATAACCCCGATGACCACACGTCACAACAGAGGAGACTTAATCTCAAAGGGCGATCTGGCACAAAGGTCCGACCGGCTACCACGCAAGCGGTCGGACCGACGGTCAACCAATGGTCCGACCGGCAACTAATCAAGGGTCGGACGGTGGACAGCAGGTTCGACCAGGCAAGAAGATTAGCGGCGATGAAACACAAAGGGCTCGGACGGCCGTTGCAACACCGGCTCGACCGGTTCACCCAAGATCAAAAATCAAACCCAAATCCAAAACAAAATTTGATCCAACTTTTGATTCATCCAATGAAACTTGACCAAATTTCGAGCACACCTCCCTAATGATATTAGAGACCTATTTCTAGCGACGATCCTTCAGATCCACTTCGCAGAATCGATCTCTTAAGGATTTAACAAAGAAGTGCACAAACCCTAGAAATATGAAAAACTTGATTCAAGACTTGCTTGTGGGGGTTGATGATCTAGATGTCTCTAGGAGTATTCCCACACATCAAAGCAAGATAAGGTAGGCCAAGAGACCAAGCATAAACCTTTGAATCAAGGAAGCACCAAAATCATCCAAAAGAGAGAAGAACACAAAGGGAACAATTGATCTTTCAATTAAGCATCACAAGATTGTTTCATCACACTAGATGCTTACAAAGCCTCTCCACAAAGGAGGACAAGAGCTCACACAAGGAGCACACTCTCAATCTCTCCAAACCCTAGTTCCCCTCTCCTCTCCTCCAAACCCTAGAAAAAGGAAGAAGGGGCCAAATGAGTGCATCAAGAGGGTTTTCCATCTCCCCCCTTTCTATTTATACTAGAGGGCTAGGGTTTCACTTTTGGGACCCAAATCCACATGGGACCCACACACACATAACTATTGAAGCAATCGCCTACTTCACCACGTGTAGGTTGATTAGCGGTTCTCATCACGTCGCCAAGCCTCTCTTGTCCGAATCCCATCGGAACCTCCCAGAGACTCGCACCGATATCCGCAACACCTGATCCAACCACCGAACTACCCGTTCGATCCATCTTGCCCATTCTCGCACCATGCTTGTGTCACACGACCACACCAGATCCATGATCGCTCGACCTCGACTTTCCAAGCGTAGTCCCGATCCACTCACCGCTGACGCCGTTGACTCGCAAGCCACCGCACAAAGAATAGACAAACAAACCATTTTCGGGAACAAGTTCTTCACAACTTGACCCACGTTAGCTCCGCAATGCAATATACAACAATAAAGCATTGAACTTCATACATAAAACCCATTCAAATCAACTCAATGCAAACTTGGCTAACCTCCAAGTCATTGCCGGTCCGATCACGCCACAAGGCGGTCCCGACCGATTCGAGCCGATCGGACCGCTCCCACAACGGCCGTCGATCGGCCAAAAGACTTAGCTAAAATTCCAGTGTGAAAATCCAAACCTTCGAATTTTCAACTCAATAGAACTTTTGACCGGGAGCTCCAAAATGATGGGACCACATCCGTGAGACTCCTCACCGCCTACACAACCTATTTTTGGCTTAGCTCCAAAAGCCACTTTTCAAGAGACACGGCCGGACCGCCACCATGGCCGGTCGGACCTCCACGGCGGTCCGACCGCCCCTTAACGCCGGTCGACCGCCGTGGTCTGACAACATGAAGCAAACCCCGAAAACGCGAGATTTTGCAAACCAACAAAGCCATTGCCAATTGACTCATCATCCTGAGATCGTGCACATATCCTCACGATATCCACAATATTGAATCCAATAAACACCCCTAAGTAATACTACAAAAGATCAAGCACAACATAATCAAATCACAGTATACTGTCGGTCAGACCACTAGCTCAAGTGCGGTCGGACCGATTTCCGACCGGCAGATCGGTGGCCACGGGCGGTCCGATCACCGCCTCCGTAATGTAATGCAGATCACTCCGATGACGAAGATGAAACTTTTGATTTACTAATCCAAACTTGATGAAACTTGGAACACACCTTCTCTATGGTATCAGGAACCTATTCCAATCGAAGATTATGATAATTCTGGGAAGAATAGGGATCCTTTTCGATTTGATTGAAGAAGGGTGCAAAACCGGGTCAAAACGAAAACTAGGTCAAAACTCTTGCTCGTGGGTGATTGATGATCAAGATGATCCTAGATAGATTCTCACACATCACAGCAAGCTAGATCACGTGAAGAAACCAAGCAAAAACTCACAGATCAAAGAAAGACCCAAAATCATCAAATAGAGAGAAAGAACTCAATGAGATAAAATCTCAATGAGATAAAATATTGATCAAACTTTCCTTTGATTGATTGATATGATATGGGCTTACAACCTATTCATCAATGGAGGATAATGCTCAATCCAAGAGCACGAAAATCACATTAAACTATCAAGAACCTTAGCCTCCACAAAAGCTCTCCCTAAGAAAATTAGGGTTTACAAGAATTGCAAAAGAAACGAAGAAGAGGTGCAGCCACCTCCCTCTCCTATTTATAGTGGAGGCTTAGACCTTCTAGAAGTTTGACTCAATTGGGCTCCCGTTAAGGCCCAAAACAAACAGGACACTTACGCACGCATTTTAATGCGCCGTCTTTAACACCCCTTGACCTAACTAGCTACACCTTGCGCCATCTTGCGCCTCGGATTAGCTAATAGGTCACCCTTGTCCATCTTGCACCACGCTTGAGTACATTGACCTCACCCGGCATCGTCGATCGTTCTGGACCTCAGCTCTCCAAGCCTAGTCCCGATCATCCTCGCCGTTGACCGTCGTTGACCACCAAGCAACCTGCACAACAATAGACAAGTAAACCGAATTTGGGAACAAGTTCTTCACAACTTGACCCATGTTAGGAAAACATGCATCATGCAACATATATGCCCTGAAACTCATGACTTTGACCTAACAACCGAGAATCGCTGCCACGACGGGCGACAAACCAAGTGAAAACTGGCTCAAGGCTCGATCGACCACCCCGGCCGGCCTCGATCATTGCCTATTGGCGTCGACCGCCAAGAATGACTTAGCCGATTTTCAACCTCTGAAAACCGAAACCTACTGGAAATTTCAAACCAATAGAACTTTTGACTGGAGACTCCAAAAATTATGGGACCAAGTGCAATAGAATCCCCCTCTCTTGCCTACACCCTCTATTTTTGGCCCAGCTCAATCCAACACTTTCTGAAAATGGCCGGTCCGACCACCCCTTATAAACCGGCTTGACTAATTTGGGACTCAGATGACCGCCACACTGGCCGGCCACACCGTTCGACTCTGACAGAATCAACCTTTGCCGAAAACACGTGAAACGATAAACCATAAACGCCATTGCCAATTGTCACATCATCCTAAGATCTGGAGCATATCCCCATGATAACCACATGTGCAAAGCAAACTCAAGTATTAAAGAGAGCAGAAAAAGCTCTAGAGTTTAAACGTGGCAAAGAGACAGCTTTAGGGCATAATCTTGAAGAGAAGATCAGGGCCTTCAACAATATGCTCTTCGATATGGGATCGGGGACGCAACTGCTTAGCTTAGGAGATCCCATGGGGAAGATCAACTTACTTGGCCAACAACTCGAAGATCTCAGAGGCTTGCTCAAAACTACTCGGGAGAACCATACACATACTTTATTTGAAGCTGTAAAAAATAGAGTCAATTTTGCTTTGCCAAAGCTGAAAACCTCTGACCCCACCATAAAGCTCCAAGCTATTAAGGAAGACTTCAACTGCTCGGGAGACAATGCAACCAAATTTTTCAAGGAAATGACACCTCTTGGAAATAAGGTTGCGGAGGAAATGGAGGTCGAATCTCCGACACGCAGCGATCAGTGTGGTGATCCTAAGGAGTAGGTTATTGTAATATAGAAAGTATGTATGTAAAAACTCACATTTCTTTCATCAATAAATTTTTTTATTTATCCTTTTGACTTATGAAGTACTCACATATTTTCTAGCCCCCGACTGCTTGTATAGTAGAAGATCTTTACTAAAGAAGCTGTAAGCCAAGAATAAGAGTAAAAGTCAAGACCACTATTGATAGTATATGCTAATTATATGATAAAAACTGATCGTATTAATACTAGAAAATCAACTGTGGTCGAAACCAGTGTGCGACTTCAACTAGTTGTAGATTTGTTTTCCATAATCGAAATACAAAATAGATTATATGGTCGGAAGATAAGACTTGTTTTGATGAGAAAGAAAATATGTAAGAATGTATACAATACACGATAAGTGGTCTTATTTATACGTAGTATCCAAATTGGTTGTAATGATTGCTAAGAACTGAAGACATGTGCAATACTCCGCAAAACATGCTCATGCTCAAGTTCGACTGGCAGCGAAGATCGTAGGAAAAGGATCGTTGATAGGAAGCTCCTTCCAGTGGGTAGGATCACGTGCGGAGAGGAGAGACTTCGACTAGGAGTCTTTTCGTGTCCCGACCAGTAGCCAAACAAGAGTAGAATAAAATGTTGAAGTGAAGAAATGTAGTTTCTAAAATCTTAAGCATGTAAATCACTATATGTAGTTGTTTGTGTTATGCTCTTTGTACTCGCATGTTTCTTTAAGAAAAGAGTGTGCTCGCGCGTGAGAACCATTGACGTGATGATCACGACTAGGGCCCTTGTGATGTTTTGACTTAGATGTCGGAGCCAGAGAGTAACAAAGATCCTTTGAAAGGATCTCAGAGAGAATTTGGTCTTCTCCAACCATTTTAAACAACAATAGTAGGCAACCAGAGTTTAGGTATAAACATATAAACAATATCACTCATCGAAAAAATAAAGAAATGATAAATTTTACTGAAATATGACAAAATGTAAAAGTTAAATTATACAAAGAACTTACGCAATTGATCAATATTTCAGAAGTTTGAGAAAACACGCCTGTCTAACATAGCTAGTCATACCGAATCAGGTCTAGTAACTTCGACCACAGTGTATGGACCTTCCCATTTGGGAGAAAGTTTGTTGCGATCAGTCTGGCTCTGAATTTTTCTGAGAACCAGATCACCTACAGCTAGACTGCGAGGTTGCACCTTACGACTGTGATACCTTGGCATGACTTGTTAGTAAATTGCCGATCGTATGAGTGCTTGGTTTTGTCATTCCTCAAGAACATTGATGTCGTCGTGTCGTCGTTCTTCTTGATCATTTTCATTGTAACGATCAGTTAAAGCAGAGCTTATTTTCAGTTCTGGAGGAAGCATACCTTCAGCACCATAAACAAGAAAAAATGGTATTTCACCGGTAGCACGACTGGTCGTGGTTCGAACGGCCCAAAATACAAAATGAAATTCTGGAACCCAAGCTCCTGACCGTTGTGTTAATTGATCACATTGGCTCTTTCGACTGCTCCGTTGCTCTGCGGGTGAGCGACAGAAGTGAAATGTATCTTGATACCTAGATCCTGGAAGAATTCTGAAAATTTCCACTAAAGAACTGGGCACCGTTATCTGTGATTATACGACTGGGTACACCAAATCGTGTGATCATATTTTTTTATGTGAAACCTCTTAGCTGCTTTAGATGTTATTTTAACAACTGGCTCAACTTCTATCCATTTGGTAAATTTGTCAGTAATGACGAAAAGGAACTCAAAGCCCTCGGATGCTCTTGGAAAAGGTCCCAGAATGTCTAGTCCCCATGTTGCAAAAGGCTAAGAAAGAGGTATTATTTGCAAAGCCGCTGATGTAGTTGTCGACTATGAAATTGATATTGTACGCACTTTGTCACGAGCTCTTTTGCATCATGAATAGTAGTTGGCCAGTAGTATCCTTGCCTGAAGGCTTTACTGACCAATATTTTATTGGAATGATGTGCTCCACAAACTTCTCCATGAATGTCAGATAGCAACTTGATGCAATCCGTTTGGCATATGTATCTCATCAACACTGCGTGAGATTCTTGTTTACACAAGGTACATTCAATCAGAGTGTATGATTTGACTTTTCGAGCAATACGATCAACCTCTACATCATCTTCGGGAATAATACCATGATGAAGATAATTGTAGATCGACGTCATCCAATCTCTAACGGAGTCGTGCTTGACGACCTCCTATGGAGCATACATGTTCACAGGATCGATTTGTACGACCTCATTGGAACATCTATGTCCTGGGAATGTTCGACCACCGAGGGTGAATCGAGTTGCTTAAGAAAAACTTTGGGCGGGACAGGTGACCTTGTGGAGGCCATCCGTGCTAACTGGTCTGCCAGAAAGTTTTCCTTTCTAGGAATGTGTTGGATATGGAAATCAAAGAAGTGCTTTTCGAGTTTTCGTACTTACGCTAGATAAGATGACATCTTGGTACTTGAGTATTGATACTCTTTTTCAATTTGATTCGCTACTAGTTGAGAATCGTCTTTTACTAGTAATATGCGAATCCCGAGCGCTCTGGCTACTCGGAGTCCTACCAGTAAACCTTCGTATTCTGCTACATTGTTTGTTGGAGGAAAGTTTAGCTAAATGTCGTATTTGATATGTTCTCCAGTATGGGGTATTAGGACAAATCGATCCCCCGAGCCTTTGAGCACCAAGGAACCGTCAAAGTACCTTGTCCACTCATCTTGGTGTTCGTACTCAGGCCATTGGGTGGGTTCAGGGTGTGTCTATTCGGCAATGAATTCTTCTATTTCTTGGGACTTGATTGTTGTTCGTGAGATGAAATATAAATCAAACGCCCCAAGCTCGACCACCCATTTTTCTATTCGTCCTGATGAGTTCCTGTTTATGAGAACTTGACCAAGGGGATATCCGGTTGGTACGATCACTTTGTGAGCTTGAAAGTAATGTCTTAGTTTCCTTGAAGCCATAAGGAGACCATAGAGCAAATTTTGTACCTGTGGGTATCTTTCTTTTGGTCCATGTAAGTCCTCGCTTACGTAATACACCGGTCGTTGGACGTCACGTTCTACAACTAGTGCACCACTGACGGTCTGTGGCGTTGCAGCCACATAAATCAGCAATGTTTCTCCTAATCTTGGAGAAACTAAGATCAGGGCACTCGTAAGGTATTTGTTAATTTTTTCAAAGGCGTCATTTGCTTCCTTAGTCCACTCGAAACTTCCCTGCTTCCGAAGAAGTTTGAAGAAAGGTAAGGCTTTCTCACCTAACCGTGCTATGAAACGACTTAACGATGCCATACACCTGGTTAGTTTTTGGACTTCATTCTTTGTGATCGAAGGGCGCATCTGGTCGATGGCTGATATTTTTAATGGGTTTGCTTCAATTTCTCTAGCCGAAACTAGGAATCCAAGAAGCTTTCCAAAAAAACTCCAAACACACACTTCTCTGGATTTAACTTAAGATTATGCCTTCTTAAGTATTGAAAGTCTCGTGCAGGTCAAAAATATGGTCGCTAGCATTGATGCTTTTCACAGGCAAGTCATCAACGTAAGCTTGTAAATTTTGACCTACATGAGGACTAAAGGTTTTTTTGCATCAATCTTTGAAAAGTTGCACCAACATTTTTTAGACCAAATGACATCTTAACATAGCACTAAGTGCCATAAGTGGTGATGAAAGAAGTTTTCTCTTCATCATCTTTACTCATATTAATATGGTGGTACCTTGAGTACGCATCTAAAAACCTAACAACTCACACCTGGAAGTAGATTATGCAAGTTGATCAATGCGTGGAAGGGAAAGTCATCATTCAGATAAGCTTTATTAAGATCTATGAAATCAATACACATCCGCCATTTCCCATTGCTTTTTCTAACCATTACAGGGTTGGCGAGCCACTCGGGATGGTCTTCACGAATAAATCTAGCCTTAGGGAGCTTGTCGATCTTCGACCGGATTGCCTCCCTCCGATCGGATGCGAAATGTCTTAGTTTCCGTCAAGACCAAAAAATACAATTCTGGACCCTCTGTGTATAATGCACTAGTCCAGGATCACGCTAGTGCACACAATATCAACATAGATGAATATCGATCCACACAAAACGATTGATAGAATAAATGACTAATTTGAAAAGCAAATAATAGTTTTGACCTTATGGTTGAGTTTACATTTATTAAGCCTCGCAGGGCTGACAATAAATAAAATGGCAACAACGGAATAAAATTAACTCCAGCGGGATCCCATCAATTCATCACAGGCAACCGACTAGGATCATGACCCTAACGATCAGCACCTTCGTTGAACTCCACCTCAAATGCAGGTGAAGTCTCCTCCACTTCTGTTGAATGTTTGAGGCAAGCATGAGTACACAACCGTACTCACAAGTCATACTACGGAATGCAATTTATAGATGATGGCTTATTCCAAAGGAATGGCTTATGTGGTTATTTTGCATAAAGCAACATTTGCAATTGAATTGAATAATAGATTGAAAACAATATTTAAAATAAATAAATAATAATAATTTGATATTTTTTTACAAAGGACACACAGTCTAAACACGTTATTCACACAGCCATATGACTTAGATCACACAGCTGCGTTCCCAAATATTTTATGAAAATCTAACCCTCATGTGAAATCCCCAAGCATGTCCATGACTGCAGACGCGGCTATTCGAATATATTGATTAACACTCTGCAGAGGTTGTACACTTTATCCACACGATATAATCAGTGTAGCTAGCACTAATCATAACAAAACCTTTTAGAAACTTCATCTCAGGCATTGACACTCCCGATGTGCTTTACCGCTGTCCAATTTATGTACACAGCTCTTGGTACGACACACACCGTTGGACAGAGAAGCGGCGAACCGTCCCGCGATGTGAGAATCACACATCCACCCTGGCACACAGCGTAACCTTCAACCTAAGTTGTCAATATCAAGACTCCATAACCTACTAAGTTAGGCCCGTCCCATCAGACATGTGGTTGTACGCAAGGCCTAGTTCAATGGTGTACAAAGTTAAGTCCTTAATTGACCAAGCTAAGACTTCTAATTTCTAACTAATGTCACACATAATAATATTTCCATGCACACAGCTTCCACCATATCACACAATATCCACCACTTGCCTCAGTCTAAATCTTTTCCCACCCTGTTCGTTAAGTGCAGCACATACCATCAACGAGTAACAGAACATAGCACATACAATTTTATCACACAGTTCTCTGATCACTTAGTCAAGTTTATATTTGCAACTCACATGAAAAGATGACTTGTAGCATGGCTAAGCAATCTACTCGTATCTAACCAACCCACGTTGATGCTATGATAATACCAACTAGTAATGAACCAACCTAGGGGGACAAAAGACTATGACATAACAATAGACAAGGTGAATGCAACAAATAGGATTAATACCTAAACCCAAAATCAATTAAATAAATACTTAAAATAGAATGCAATAATTTGAATCAAAGTATTTTAAAAATGGGTGTAATATGATCCAAGGTATAACTTACCTTCGAATAGATCTAGGTACTGGTCTTAATCTTGGTGCACTCCTTCTTCAAAAGTCCCCGAAGAAATAATGTCTACTCGCAAATGAAATAAATAAATAAAATAAATAAAGAACAAAGATAAAATAAACTCCAAAAATTAAATAAAAATCTTAAATAAATAGAGGTCGAATGTAGATGAATTTAGGAATTTGAATGAGCTCAATCGGAGTTCAGAAGAAGAAGATATGGCCTATGGAAGATCAAAATTAAAGAAAATACCCTAAAAAGGAATATATGGAATTTTTGAATTATTTTTCTACAGAAAAATCCGTATTATGATGTCAGCCCTGATTTTTAGATTTAAAATAAATCCAGGAAAATGGCTGCTGAGGCTGACATGTGGGCCCTCGGTCTATAGACCGGGTCCACGACTTCGGCACATGGGTCTACGGGTGCACGGGTCTATAGAATAGTGGATCTGACAAGTGGGACCCACTGCCAGTGGCTCGGCTTTTGGTGGACTGAGTCTACTGGAGATTGGATATGTGAATTGGTGAACTGGACATGCAAGAGCGCATGGCCGCTGACACAGCGCCACGTAGGACGACACGCATGCGCGAAGGCTGATGTGGTTGTACACATGGGCGAACACGTTAGCTCGATGGCGGTGGAGGCTCGGGATCCGAGGGTTCTGGCGAACGGCGGATCCTCACCGGCGGTGGTCGGTACCATCGGGTAGAGGGGACTCAGGCGAATTTGATGATGCACTCACGTGCGCAAGAGGACGATTGGGCAGGTCGACAGTGAGGTCGAAGCGGTGGCAGAGTCACTGGCTCGACGGTAGTAGGGTTACGGCGACACTCCGGCGAAGTGAAGGTGACTAGGATGAAGTCCTCGCTCTTGCGATGCTTAAGGTGCAAACCGTGAGGCTCGAGCGGCTCCGGTTGCGGCGGAATCGCTCGTCGGAGTTGCGGCGGCGTAGATCCTTCTTCGAGCTTTTCCGGCGGCTAGGGTTCGGCACTCGAGCTTGGCGGCTAGGGCTTGGGTGCGGAGTCCAAGGGCTCGCCTCCCTTTTATACGCGACCGGCTAGGAAAGCCCAGGGTGCAAACGCCCAAAATGGCCTTGCAACGGCGGAATAGAATCCTCAACGGATTCGGGGACAATCAACAGTTATTTGGTGGAGCCCACAAGTCAGTGGCAAAGGCTCATGCGAGTTCGCGTGGCAAACGGCGCGGTTGTGGCTAACTGGTGGGGTCAGGTGAGCACGCGGCCGAGAGAGAGAGGGGACGCTGACATGTGGGGCCTGCATGTCAGTCGGAGGCAGGGAGCACGTGCGGGCGACCGGGCCGCACAGTGATGGGTCGCGGGAAATAGGGTTGGGTTTCGGTCCATTTACTATTCTGAGATTTTATATAGGTTTTCTATTTTAGAAAATACAGAAAATGCAAATGACAATTAGAAAATAGCAAATCCAAATAAAATAGTTTTGACAACTGTTGATGTTGGAATTCATCATATTTAATTATTTTGATGCTAAAAGTCCATATTAAGATTTAATTAAAATTCAAATAAAATACAAATGGTGAATTTTCCAACTACTAACTAATAAAAGATTTTTTAAAAGCTCAGAAAATTGGGATGCTACAGCTTCTGCTTGATCGTTTTTTTGTCAGGCTGGAGAGCTAGCCTGTGCTCGATCACCTTCTTGGGGACTCTGGGCATGTCGGACGCCTGCTAGGCGAATACGTCTTGGTTTGCTCGGAGGAAGGAGACTGGCGACTCTTTCTATTTGGGGTTGAGTCCTGACCCGACTAGTACCTTGGCGAGCGCATCAGCTTTCTTAAGCCAGATGGTGTGTTGGTGCCTTCCAAAGGAACGCCTTTGCCGAGTTTTACCTCTCGGTCTGCTCGGAAGGTTTTGGGGGCTATCTTTGGTCTCGAGTGCTTGACCTGCATGGTAGGCGGTTTAGTGTCCCTAGTCGGAAGCTCATCGACCATTTCTAAGGATTTTTGATCACGTGCATAAACCATTTTTTATCTCCTTGAACCGTGATAGCTCCCTTTGATCCTGGCATTTTTTAACTTTGATAACCGTAGTTCATGGCTATCAGAAACTTTACTAAAGTCAGACGACCGAGAATTCCATTGTATACAGTTTCAAAATCTACCACATCAAATGAAATCTTTTCTATTCATAAGTTGTCGGGTCTTCCAAACGTAACCGGTAGGGACAACTGACCTGTCGGTTTTGCGGTAGAACCGAGAACTATGCCATGGAAGGCATATTTCACAGGTTTTACCTTAGACTTGGGAATCTGCATCTCTTCTAATGCTCCCGTAAATAAAATATTTAAAGAACTACCTCTATCTATTAAGACTCGATTAACTTTACAATTGTTAATAGTAGGTTCAACTACGATAGAAAACCTACCTGGTCGAGTCGATGGATGGGGCAGTCTTCTTTGCTGAAAAAGAATACAGTTTCCAATCACCTGGATGGCTGGACAGTGATTGGAGACTCGGCAAGGTTCACCTCCCGTTCCACGGCCTTCATATGACATCTTGACTTGTACGAGAAGGATCTATCAAAAATCATGTCAACTGTGTGCTGCGGCTCCTAGTACTCCATCTCGTCATCGCCATCTTTGTCCTCCTTAGAGCTTGGTTCTCCGAGTTCTGTTATAGAGGGTAAGGGACCTTTATCATAGTAGTATCTTTCAGTTTCTTTTGCCAGGCCCGGTAGGTGCGCAAATCATGCCCTACTGCCCAGTGAAGTGGACACCACTTCTTATTTTTCTTGTAATCGCTGGTCAGGTCCTTTGCCTTGTTTCGACTAGTGAAGTCTCTCTTGCCCTTGGTAAACTTTTCGGGAATCGCAAGGACTTCTTTGTTATTGGGCTTGCGATTTTTCTTGTTCTTGAGAGACTTCTTACTTTTCTTCTCTTATTTCTCCAGGCTTGACTGGAGATTTTTATCCTTTCGATCAATAGCATCGCACTATTCGACCGCTTCACTAGCGGCTGCATACTTGTTTGCCACGTCAAAAGTTCAACGGTTGTCCGTGGATGATTTATTGCAACATCCTCCATAAACCGATGATTCCGTAGTCCTGCTTTAAAAGTCTGAATAATAGAAGATTCTACGATCTCTGGGATAGAATTTCAAATCTAACTGAATCTCTTGATATATTGTCGAAGAGTTTCGTTGGTTTTCTACTTCATCCGGTGAAGATCATCCTCCTTCCCGGGATGGTTATATGTCTCTTGAAAGTTAGCAATCAGAGTATCGCAGAGTTGCTCCCAAGTATAGATAGATCCGACTGGTAGGTTAAGCAACCATGAGTAGGCGAACCCTTCAAGGACCGCGGGAAAGTAATTTTCCATCACGTTGTCTTTACCGCCAGCAGCTTTGATAGCGATAGTATAGATTTGAAGAAATTCTAATGGGTTCTGGGTCACATTGAACTTTTCTATGTTGGTGGTCGGAACCTGTCCGGCCAGCGAACAATTTGGAGACCTGTCGAAAATGCTCGACAGTCCATAATGGAGTTGTTGCGCCTTCTCTGAAAAGGGGCCGGATTGTAGTTAGTTGGGGATCGGGTGCTCAGATGTGCATACCTAGGATCCGATGTCCCAAATTGGCCATGGACATTATGATAACATCTTTGACCAACAGCTTGGTTCAGATGATGCCTGAAATCGCCTGAATCAAGTGGTCGTTCCTCTTGATGAGGAGGAGTGGTTGTTGTGAAGAGCCGTCTTCCTTCGTGATTTTCTGGTCGAAACCTACGAAGGGGTCTTTCTGCTGATCTGTCCTCCGCTTGACCATGCTGTCCCCTACTGAGAGAGGAGCGCTGGGATGAAGTCATCGTGTAACTTTGTGAATTCCTTTGCTCCTGGCATATTTCCATACACCGTTTGATTTGTTGGAGGATCTTCGACACCTGACCTGTAAGCTGAGCATAACCTGGAATTCCTGCTAATGCAAGATAAGGATTATTCAAAATATCCCAGACTCATTTGCAGGTTTTGCAATGTTACCAAATGTCGTGGAGGATTCCCTCTTTCGGTGGGCGTTTGATGAGGTGAATTTTCCTTCGACCTTCCGATAGACCCTATCTGACCCCTTACTCACGGTGGGGTAGGAGCATGTGAATTAACTGATACACGTCCATCAACTCGGTTGCCTCCAGTAGTTGGTGCTTGAGCACCCTTACCATTTCCACCAGCAAATGGTGACGAGTTAACCCGTGGAGGATCGTGCATGGCATCCGGATTGGTATTTCTAACTTTGTTAACTTCGTGGTGCCAGTAGTGATCTTCCGACGAACTCCCGTTGTAACTAAGGGAGAGCCTTCCAGTGCTTCTACAAGGAGCCTCCATGATGGGAAGTGGTTAGATATTACCGCCTCTGGTGGGCTTTGTGGTGGACTTAGCCTGATTCGGCGGACTTCCGGTCGTATACTGAGTTTCACTATGCCCTTTTGTCCTACGATCGGTAATAACTTCATTGACACCTTAACCAGATGTCGGTTGGCTCCCAGAATATGTAGGAGTCGTTGGCGAATACTGGCCGCCCATGACAATATCGAGAGTACATGGACTCTCGATATTGTGGCACTGGGCTTTCGTTGCCATTTTGTCTGTCGGGTCGACCGGGCTTGTAGAGGTGTTCGGACGTTCCGAACTGGTCGGAACGAGCGGTTCCTCTGAGAGCGCCATTGATAGCGACGGTGTATCCTCATCCATCTGGTCAACTTCGCCAATCTCTGCGACTGGAGAGCCGGTAGAGGGGGAGGATGATGACATCCCATTGTCTTCCATGGCGCGGATGCATGCGTCCATGTCGAGGTTGGAGTAGTCCGCCAGGTCGAACCAGTTTTCCTCATCCCAAATTCCTGTCATGTTCGCATGAACAATGACAAGGCAAAGAAAGTGGATGAGGAATGCTTGAGCGAAGTAAACTTCAATAACTCAACGCCTTCTTCCCCACGGACGGCACCAGCTGTCGACGATCGAGTCACCGATCTTACGAAATAAAACAAATGAAAATGGCAAAGAGTTCTTGGGAGATGATGTGACTGCTCTTTATTTCTATGAACTGGATCCTTTACAGAGGGTGTCCTTGACAAGGCATTGGACTAATCCTAATTACACTGAGCGTAATGCTTGCTATGCTGTTGAATCAGAATTGAAACATGAATCTAATGCTGATTGTTGTTCTCCAATCTGATGCCTTCTTCCTCCGTACTCCATCCTTAAATAACCATTGAAGGGGCGGCAGTTACTCCTGGAGAAGATGCCTGTTGGAAGTGTCGCGACTGGTCGGAGTAAGGCGACAGTGATGAAGTATCAGCCGTTTGGCGGTTTAATGTTTGTGAGACACTAAACCGCATGGTAGTTTATCGCTTGTGTCTCAAGATCATGAAACATCGCATGGTATGGAGCCAATGCGACATGTGCTCTATTCATCACACGATAAAGGTATGCTTAGAGCCGAATCAGATTCCAGTTCATTGCTTATACGAACAATCATCTAGTCGGAGACTAAGTACAGAACCTCATCCGACCAGTGTACCTATAAGTAACCCCTAGAACCCTAACGACCACAAAGGTCACTATCTTCAGAGGTTACGACTCTTACGACCATGGAGGTCGTTAACCTTTGGGTTTGCGACTCTCGCGACTATGAATACATATGGTCTTTTATTTATGTATTTAAAGTAATACATAGATATTTTAATACTCATCACCGAGTGCCATTGCCCTCCTACCGAGTGCCACCGATACCTTGAGGGTGACGCTTGGAGTTTGAGAGAAAGGCGTTGGTGCCACCTCTTGCGTTACCCACTCTTCATCACCCCTATCCTGTTGAGTGCCTCCTGGATCTTGAAGAGGAGGCACCGCCGCTGGAGCTTGAAGAGGAGGTCACCGCCACCAGAGCAAATGTTGTGTCTGTACTCCAACACAACTCCTCCGTCGTCAAGCACATGGCTTCTTTTTGCTTTCATTTAGGTGATTAGGCCATAATTCTTGTATTGTTTTGCTTCTCTTTGATCATTTTTCTTGTTGAACTCTGCGCGAGCAAATGGGCACCCAATGGGCAACAGGCACCCGCAGACAATAGGCATGAGCGAAGTTATGTGCCCATCGCCCTTCGCGGGTATTCCCGTGGGCATGTAATTGCCTGGCGGGTACGGGCATGGACGACCACCACCTGTGCCTGCCATGCCTGATTGCCATCTCTAATGTTCAAATGCAATGCATAACTTATTGAATTCATTTTCTCTTAATTTTGAGGGTGAAATCCATTGGGTAGGGGGTAGAGCGCTAGACCCCACAGGAAGATAAAAGGTTTATAGTACCGTTATAGAAGAAAAAAACCACTACCCGTGCGGTTAGAAACATCGCCGGTTTTGGGTCGCTTTTTCAACTGAATTTTTTTGAATTTTAGTTTTTCAGGATTTGAAGTTTGGACTATGTATAATAAGTAACAATACAAAAGTTTGATCATGCACCATTTAAAAGGATGTTCCTCACTCACAAAAAATAAAATAACGGGATGTTCCTGGATACAAAATTACTTCACGTAGTGGAGCACTCTCTAGCCATGCTAGTGAAAACAGTTTGCAAATAAGTAACAAGTAAAATCTTTGATACAGTGTGTCCACTAAACCAGTAATTTCGAACCTAAATGCAACATTTTTTACCTTTCTAGACCGTGTTACTCTTATCATTTGCTCGTGTAATTGCTACTCCAGTTTCTCACCACCCTGTCATCTATTTCACTACTCCCTTTTTTAAAAAGATGAAAACTATTTCACTACTCCCTTTTTTAGATGAAATCTGTTTCAATACTACTCAACGTGAGAATTGCAAGCGATATAGGCCCTGTTTGTTTAGGCTTTTTGTCTGGCTTATAAGCAAAAAAGCCTAAGCCTAAACAAAGGGGTGGTTTTTTCATCCGGCTTATAAAAAATTTAAGCCAGTTTAAGCCTAAAAGCCATAAGCCACGAGAGAGGTGCTTTTTTTGGCTTTTGCGGAATGAAATACCCATTTACCACTAAACTTCGTTGAAATTACCCACAAAATGCCATTACATAAATATACAAATCGCTCGCTTTTTTCCATCTTCCATCCTCCTCTTCCCCATTCGCCCGATTTTCACGCCCACTCCGCCGCCCTCCCTCCACGCCGCTCGGCGCCTCCCTCCCTCCCCACTGCTTCTCCCCACCGCGATACTCCTCCACCCCGCCGCCCCTCCTCCACGCCATCGCATCCTCCCCACTCCACCGCTCCGCCCGCTCCCTCCCCCGCTCCGCCTCCGCCTCCCCACTCCGCCGCTCCCTCCCCCATGGCGCCGCTCCCCACTCCGCAACTCCCCTACCCCGCCGCCCCCTCCCTCCACGCCACCGCCTCCCTCCCCCATTCCGCCGCTCTGCTCCCCCACTCCGCCGCTCCCCCCCCACGCGCGCCCCTCCCCACGCCGCCGCCTGCAAGGAAGACAGTGCCACCCTCCTGGACGACCCCGACGCCTCCGCCGCCCCCTCCCCATGGCGCCGCCCCCACTCCGCACTTCCCCACCCCGCCGCCCCCTCCCTCCACGCCATCGCCTCCCTCCCCACTCCGCCGCTCCACCCTCGACGACCCCGACGCCAGCCCTTCCTCGTCTGACGCCGCCTTCCCCAGTGAGTCTCCGTCTCCTCCCCTAGCACCATTTTCCTTCATTTGCAAGTTGAAAGTGGGAAAATATAAAGTTCAGATCAACTGTGTGGACTACATTTGCATCAACTGTGTTCACTATCATGGGGAAATTGTAAAGTTCAGATCCAGTGTTTTGCGACAAAATCTGGTTTTGATCGGTTCATCATCATGGGAACTCCTCGCATACATATGTATGCTAGGTCAGGGGATGTTGAAAAAACAAACAAATGACTCATATTGCTTAAATTCTGGATGTTGAGTTGAAGCCTAGCTATTGTCAGTTAGAAACAGAAAGTGGAAAAAAAACAAGGGTTCATGTAGATACGACAGTGAATTCTATCAATGAAGTTGCTGATGTTGTTTATACACTTCCAGGTATAGCAGACGTAGCAGGAAGCATAGCAATGAGTGGCTGGTTTCTTGGCCTCAATTGGGTAAGACTCCTTGAGAAATCTTGTACTAGAGCAACTCAGTCGGTATACTTGAAAAATCTGGATAGAAAAAGAAGACAGGAAAGACTCCTTTCATTTTCAGGATAGATGAAGTTTCACATAATAGGTGATGCACCTAACTAGGAATGGCTCTTGTGAGTAATGCATTCTTTCCACATGCATCATGCATGGGCAGCGTCCATCTGCTTGTCCATGAGCCTCTGAGAGGGACTTGAGCTGGAAAGAGGCATATTTTAGGGCAGTGGAGCATGGATGGCTTGGGCTACAAATGTTGTGCCCAATAGTATACCACCACATAGATCCTATTTTCCCATATTTCTTGCCACCCAAACTCCCCCTAGATTTTAACACATTTGGTTTGTATCAATGTGGGAATGCAAACAATGTGGCTGGCTTTGTGAGAGCAATATTTTCCGCTATGCACGCGGGCAAACTCTTTATTACGAGCTAGGTTTCATAATATTGACTAATAAGACGTTGATCTAGACAAATATAGGTTTGAATTGAGGGCTTATTTGTCGCACACACAATTATTCCGGATTAAAGTTGAATTTTACATCGCAGATTAACTTAATAAGAAATCATCACAATGCTTTCATGGATCGAGTCAAGAGCAAAGATCAACGGTTTTTACCTTCGTTGAAAGAATCACACATTTCATAAGCAATTCAAAGATTTTTTTGTCTATTCTACACAAAGATGCCAAGTATGACAAGTAAAGCTTAGTTCCTACCTGCATCACTTCAGATATGTAAAGCATCAATTTTTCTTGATTTTCAGAGAGTTGATGCTACAATACTCATCGACAAGAGAGGCCCAAAGAGTATTCAGCACATGCGATCCGCCCATCTACACTAGTTCTAGTTGTTTTTCTTGGTCAGAAACCGATGCTTTTGTTAAGCTATTGTATTTGTAACTATGGAGAAAATTGCTGTAAAAAAGGGAATTGAACTAGGGGATTGACCAATGATTCTATTGATCTATTGTACCTTTGTATTTTTTAAGTTTTATTTTTAATTTTGTATTGGATTTACGCAGATTATTATAGCAAACTGTCGAGAAAGCATTTTCTCTGTAAGTTTTTAGACTTGTGTTTTTCCTAGATGTACGCCTGTGAATGGAGGTAGTTAATCGCATTTCCCGTAAAAATGGTCGTGGTATTTGAGCTGAATCTTTCTGGTGAGCTGTGAAATATTCCAGTAAGTCAAATAGACAAGACAAACATGTAGTTCCGATTTGGCAAATTACCTTGGGAAACAACGAAAAGGTTGGCTAATATATGTTTTTATATTAATTTCTTTAATTACGCAATGTCCAAAATTAATACATGCACGAACGAGTAAATTTTTTTTTTTTTGCATATGTACACTTGCACGTATCGTCGTGGTTACAAATCCCATGCAAAAATAAGTTTAAATTCATCCTTCAAACCCTCAAGGGCAATTCAGACTTTTTATCCTTCACATACAACTCAATAAGCCAACATCCTATAAAAAGCCAGATTACCAAACACCAAACCTTGGCTTAAAAGCTGAGAGGCTTATAAGCTGATTAAGCCAAAACCTGCTTTGCTATATGCTCAAAAACCTGCCTAAACAAATGCGCCACAGGAACCTGGCTTCCATCGCCAAAATAAATAAATAAAAAACTTAGGAACCTGCCGCACTAGCCTGCTTTGCAGCACGAGAAGGCTGTCTTAACAAAAAAGCGGCCCAATTAACTGTTGCCTGGCTGAGCGCACATCCTTGTTTGTACGGCCCAAAGATTGGCGCCCGGAGGTTTCAGCAGCGCACGTAATGCGCGTACACTTCCAGTCCGCAGAATGTGACCCAGTCACCAGAGGACCCGTACGAAGTACCGTACATTCATCACGACACTTTTGAGCTGTCAGTTCAACTCAAACGCGAGAAACTAGAAACTGACTTTAGCATTTCGGAGCACGCTGCTTCCGGCCGAACAGCGGCACCGGCATCACTGCAAAATCGCAAACGGCGGAGGCGATTAGAGCGCCACCGCGTCACAACTCTACCCACGACCCTGACCACGCCAGAGTCCAGCAACCATGGCCGCCTTCCTGCTGCTACTGCTCTTCTTCGTCAGTGCGGTCTCGGTTCTTCACACGCCGAGAGCTGGGAGATTTGACAGGAAGGTGCGGGCTACGGCCCTGCCCCCAATTCGGCCACCTGCGGCAGTACCGGGTGTTGGAGTTTATGGGTTTAGCCTGAATATAATTATAATAAAATTTAAGAAATTTTCAAAGACTCACTTATATAGGGTGAAAAGTGAGAAGTTTAGTACCATATTACTAGTATAGGTGGTAGAAGACCAATATATAAGGTAGAATTGATCTTACCTAGTTGAAGCAAGCAAAACGCCATCGCCCGCCCGCTCGCGTGAATGATCCGGTAATTTTGTGTCCAGTTGGTTGTGGAGCTGTTGCTTCTTTTTGTATCTAAAAACCATGCATACGAATTAGAAATTAAAAATTTGAATTACACTGTTTCAATAGGGCTGCTTTCATGATACACATTAACTGTGTTTAAAACAGAGTAATGTGGACAATTTATTTTACTGACTACTGGTTCTATATGAAGGAGAGATCTCTCCTCTCAGAACAAAACATAGAAAAATATCAGTACCAAAATAGAGAGTCCTATTCATCTGTGCTGTGCAACCTCATCTACTCCATCCCTTCCTCGACGTGCACCGACGTGGGGGGAGAGTAGTGTCTCCGAAGGTGGCGTCCCTCGTGATCCTGCACGGGTTGGGGCGAATCAGGTTTTTCGAAAGCATTGGCGTGACTGCTCACGGCTTCCTGCATCACCCGCTTCGCGTCGTCTTCTTCGCATCAGGTTTTTCGGAAGCATCCGCGTAAATGCTCACGGCTTCCTCCATCACCCGCTTCGCGTCGTCTTCTTCGCATCAGACTCTACTGCGACCTTCGCCAGAGCGATTTTCTATAAGTCGCGGTGATATCATTTGATATGGCTAGGCGTTGCTTTCTAGAAATAAATCATGTGATGATGTTGATGTCTACTTCTGTTAATAGTGTTCTTGTTACTAAGCTTTGCCTTGTTAGCGTATATATATGAGATAGATATATTTGAGTTGATGATTATGCCACTGTTCATAGTTCCAAATATGCAAAATATATATGTTGTTGTTGATTCAATTATTGTTTTAGAAATTATAATAATCACAAAAGTGCGCATATACCTAACAATCCAAAAACTTGATAGACATTTTGTGTTGGCTGGTTTTGCCGAGGCAATTAAACTGGAGAATTTCATTGGTGTGAATTTCAAGAGATAGTAGACAAGGGTCCAATTGTGGCTCTCTTCTATGAATGTATTTTGGGTCATGGTATGAGGTCCTGCAAGACCTCGTATAGTTGCAAAAAAAACAGAGTATGACACGACTACAACAAACATGAAGAACGATGCTGATCTGTGGCATGCATTCGAACATAAGTTCGTTGCCTCAGATGCTGGACATGAATTGTATGTCATGGAGCAATATCATGATTACAAAATGGTTGATAATCATTCTGTAGTCGAGCAGGCTCATGAGCTACAATTCGTTGTGAGTGAACTCGCCCACCTTGGTTGTCAATTGCCTGACAAATTTGTGGCTGGGGGCATTATTGCCAAATTGCCTCCAACTTAGAGGAATTTCGCCACATCTTTGAAACACAAGAGGCAAAACATTTCCATCGAGGATCTGGTTGCTAGTCTTGATATTAAGGAGAAGACTAGAGCAAAGGATGTGACACCAATGGTGCAAGAGAGACAGTCTAGAGCGAACATCATGCAACATATTGATAAAGGGAAAACAATGTTGTTTCGACTACCAATTTCAAAAGGACCAACAACAGTAAGAAGAAAGTGAACATGAAGGATATTAGTTACTTTGTTTGTGACGAGACTAGTCAATGGGCCAAGAAATACTGAAACGGATGGGCAAGAAAAATTATCCAGTGCAGAAGAAGTCTTCTAATGTGATTATTAGCGAGGTCAAGCATCTAGGTATGGTAATTTACCTAATGTTTTATTGGCATGTCAATCTATTGATTTATGGATTGACACCGGGACTAATATTCATGTTTGCGCTTATGCATCTATATTTTCTTCTTACCAGGTCGCACGAGGTTCTTCTTTCCTAATAGGAAATGGGTCACATGCTTTTGTTCTTTGTGTTGTCACGATAGATTTGAAGTTCACTTGGAAATATCGTGTGCTTGAAGAACGTGAAGCATGCCCCTATAATAAATAAGAATCTCATCAATGGTCCCCTTCTATATCAAGACGGGTTCAAGTTGGTATTCGAGTCGAATAAAGTAATCATGTTAAATTTTGGATTTTTATTGAAAATGCTATGAGTGCGGAGGCTTGTTCCGTTTTTTCCTTTCAGATGTTTGTAATAAGGTTGTGAACTATATTTATGACTCTACAAATGGTAGTGAGACCAATGTGTGGTACTCACATTTATGTCATATAAATTTTGGTTGTATATCTTGACTTTCCAGTTTAAATTTAATTATAAAATTTTCCGTAGTCAAAGATTCCAAATGCCAAATTTGTGTGCAAGCGAACCAACCTCGAAAGTTTTATAAGGCCATGGAGGAAAGAAATTCGGCAAAATTAGAACTCATACATTCATACTTGTGTGAGATGAATGGTATATTAACAAAAGGAGAAAAAAAATATTTCATGACTTTAATTGATGATGCCACTAGATACTGCTATGTGTATTTGTTGAAAACAAAGGATGAGGCATTAGACTACTTTAAAACTTATAAAGGTTGAGAATCAACTAGACAGAAAGATTAAAAGAATTTGGCCTGATCGTGGAGGAGAGTATTTCTCTAATGAGTTCAATCGGTTTTGTGCGGAACAGGGTATTATCCATGAAAGGACATCTCCCTATTCGCCCCAATCCAATAGGGTCGTCAAAAGAATAAAAACTACACCTTGATTGACTTTGTGAATGCCATGTTAGATACTGCGAGTATGTCTAAGGCATGGGGGGGGAGGCTGTGTTGACCACGTATCATGTCCTAAATAGAGTTCTTAGTAAAAATAGTGAGGTAACTGTCGGGACCCAAATATGCAAATCTGGACCCTCTGTGTATTCTGCACTAGTTCAGGATCACGCTAGTGCACACAGTGTCAACATTGATGAAATATCAACTCCATACAATGAAATATTAAATAAACGAGTAATTTGAATAACAAATAACTGTTGTGACCTTAAGGTCGATTTTTACAATTATTAAGCCATGCAAGGCTGACAATAATGAAATAAACTGTGGCGGAAACAAAGTAAACTTTAGCGGACTCCCATCAATACACCACAGGCAACTGACTGGGATCAAGACCCTAACGATCAACCTTCGTAGAATTCCTCTTCAAAAGCTGGCGATAACTCCTCCACTTCTGTTGATTTGTTTAGTAAGAGTGAGTACACACCGTACTCGCAAGTCATACCACAGAATGCAATTATACATGATGCCTTATTCCAAAAGAATAGCTTCTGTGGTTAATTTGCAGAAATGCAATATTTGCAATTGAATACGAATAATAGATTAAAAATGTAATTCAAAACAAATAAACAGTAATAATTTATCATTTGATTTCACAAAGACACACAGTCTAAACAGGTTATTCACACAGCTGACCCTTCCCAATTGTTTTATGAAAATCTACCCCTCGTGTGAAATTCCCGAGCATGTCCATAACCGAGGACGCGGCTATTCGAATAGATTGGTTTAACACTCTGTAGAGGTTGTACACTTTACCCACACGATGAAATCAACCGGATCAGAGTTGATCACAACAAAACCTTTCAGAGACTTCATCTTAAGCAATGACACTCCCGATGTGCTTTCCTGCCGGCCAACCGATACACACAGCGTTTGGTTACGACACACATCGTTGAACAGGGATGCAGCGAACCGTCCCACGATGTGACATACCACACCTCCAGCCCATCACACAGTTTAAGTACAACCTGAGTTGTCAATGTTAAGATTCCATAACTTACTAAGTTAGGCCTAGCCCATACTAGGCATGTGGTGGTACAGTAAGGCCCAGTTCAATGGCGCACAAAGTTAAGTCCTTAATTGATCAAGGCAAGACTTCCAGTTTTACCTAAATCACAAAGTTTAATAAGCACACAGCTTCACCATTCACACAGATCCACCACTTGCCTCAGTCTAAATCTTTTCCCACCCTGTTGATTAAGTGCAACACATGACATCAACGAGTAATAGCACCAGCACATACAGTTTCATCACACAGTTCCATAATCACTTAGTCAAGTTTATAATTGCAACTCACATGAAATGATGACTCGTGGTATGTCTAAGCAATCTACTTGTATCTAACCAACCCACGTTGGTGCTACGATAATACCAACTAGTACTGAACCAATCTAGGGTGACAAAAGATCATGACATACAATAGACAAGGTGGATATAACAAATTGGATTAATAACTATCCCAAAAGCATTTAAATAAATACTTGAATTAGAATGCAATACATTGAAACAAAGTATTTTGAAAACTGGTTGCAACATGATCAAAGGTATAACTTGCCTTGGAATAGGTCTAGGTACTGGTCTTGATCTTGAAGTGCTCCTTCTCCAAAATTTCCCGAAGTATCGACGTCTACTCGCAGACGAGACAAAAGAAACAAAAACAAATAAATGACAAAGGCAAAACAAACTCCAAAAATCAAATAAAATTCACCATTAAATAGATCTTGATTTTATATGAATTTGCAAATTTGAATGTGCTCAATCGGAGGTCGGATGCAAAAGTTATGGGCCTTAGAAGTTTGGAAAATAATTAAAACCCTAATTTGGATTTTTAATGAATTTCTCGAATTATTTTTATAAAGGCAAATCAGATTATTGCGCAGTGCTTGCGTCAGCAGAGAATTTCCAGAAAAAGAAATAGATTTTAAAATAAATCTGACATGTGGACCCCACATGTCAGTGAGATGGCTCACGGTGGACTAAGTTCACCGAGCCTCGGGATCTGGGAGCCAGTGGACTGGGCCATGTGCGCATGTGCTGGCGCTGATTGGGCTCCACGTGGATGCCACATAAGCACCGAAGCTGATGCGGCGGTTGCAGTGGCGCTGACGCGGCTACGGCGGTGAGGGCGGCGCTCGGGACCCGATGGTCACCGGTGTTTGGCGGCGAGTCACCGGCGACGAAGGGTACCAGATTGTTCCCTGTGCGATTGCGAGTTCAGGGGTGCCCTTACCAGTGGCTGGCAACGACTGTGGCGACCAGCGGCGAGGAAGAAGCGGTGGTGGAGCTTCGGGTTTTGTCGGAAGTGTGCTCCGGCGATGCTCCGGCGACGAGGAGGGGCTCACGAGGTTGTCTGGGACTTGCTGAACACGATGGTGCAGTCGGTGGGGGCAAGGGCGACAACCAAGACGACGCAATTCGCCAGAGAAGAAGCTCGGCCGAAAACCCTAAAACTTGAAATACGGCGGCGCTAGAGCAATCGGGGCGATGGGGGTGGCGGCTCTGTGTTGCGGAGGACTGGACGATGCTAAGGGGGTATTTATAGTCCCGGGGAACGCCGGAATTGAAAACCCCCAATCCGAGTCTGAAACGGCCGGGATTTTGGAATCCTTGATTCTCGGAGATTGAGAGAGATTCGGAGTTTGATTCGGTTGGGAATAGATAAGGTAGAGAGAAGGCCGAGATTTGGTGGGGTCGGCGCGAAGAATCAGCAACAGAATCGCGTTTGTCGGACGAAGCTTCCGCGAGCGATAATGGCGGGCGAGGGCGTGGGCGCGAGGAGGAAGAAGACTCCGCGGAGACGACGACCCTGTGGTGGTCCCACCTGGCAGTGGCAGCGAGGCGCGAGCGAGCGAGCGAGATCAGCGGGCGAGGCCACGCGGCGAACATCCAACGGAGAAAGGCGGGGTTGAGCGCGAGCATCCGATCGAAACGAGGGCACACGTCGCACATCCAAGGGACGAGGGCGCGAGCGAGCGGGGAGATGGGTTGGCGCGCAGGAATAGTGTTGGGCTTCGGCCCAACACTGTTCCGAAGAATTAAATTTGATTTTTATTTTTAGAAACTCCAGAAAATGCAAGGAGCAAACAGAAAATAGCAAATGATCTTGGAAAAATTCTATAAAATATATCCAAGCATATAGAATCTGAATAAAATAGTTTTGACAATTGTTGATGTTGGGATTAATCATATTAAATTATTTTATCCTTAAAGTCCATATTAAGCTTTTAATATAAATTCAAATAAAATGCAGATGATGAGATTTTCAACTAGCAAATAAATAAAAGATTTTCAAAGGCTCAAAAGTTGGGATGTTACAGTAACTCCGTACGAAGGTTGGAAAGAGGGAAAACCATCGCTCTCATATTTGCGCACTTGGGGGTGCTTGGCAAAAGTCAATGTTCTAATAACTAAAAAAATGCTAACTTGGACCTAAAATAGTGAATTGTATCTGTCTAGGATATACTCATCATAGTACATGCTATAGGTTTCTAGTAGTTCAACTCGGGATATCTGACATGGCAATCAATATGATAATGGAATCCTGAGATGTTTTTTTCCTTTGAAAATATATTTCCTATGAAGAATTCACATAGTTCTAGTCAAGCAAATGATGTAACTCTTGAACCTACCGCTCCAATTGAGTATATTAAACACACACACAAACACATACATGAGAAGGATGACAGTTTGTAGTTCCTTGAAGGAGCAAGAGACAAAGGATTGCAAAATATTTTGGTAATGACTTCACTGTGTAACTTGTGGATGATGTAACCAAATCTATTTCAGAGGCATATGCATCTCCTGATGCAGAGTACTGGAAGGATGCAGTTCGTAGTGAAATGGATTCCATTATCGCTAACAGAACTTGGAAAGTCACCAATCGTCTATTTGGTTGCAAGCTAGTTGGATGCAAGTGGATGTTCAAGAAGAAGCTTAGGCCTGATGGTACAATTGAAAAGTACAAGCCGCGGCTTGTGACTAAAGATTATACTAAAAAAAGAAGGTGAGGATTTCTTTGATATTTACCCACCTGTTGCCAGATTAATCACTATTCGAGTACTACTATCTTTAGCTGTCTCACATGGTGTTATTGTCCATCAAATGGACGTAAAGACAACTTTTCTCAACGGAGAATTGGATAAGAAAATTTACATGGATCAACCTAATAGATTTGTAGTCCTTGGAAAAAAGGGTAAGGTCTGTAAGTTATTGAAATATTTATACGACCTTAAACAGGCACCTAAACAATGGCATAAGAAGTTCGAAAGAAGTTTGACATCTGCGGGGTTTGTGGTAAATGAAGCTGATAAATGTGTATACTATCGCTATGGTGGGGGTAAAAGAAGTAATATTATGTTTGTATATTGTTGACATACTTATCTTTATGACAAACATTGATGTGATTAACGAGGTTAAGTCATTTTATCCGAAAGTTTTGACATGAAAGATCTAGGAGAGGCTGATGTTATTTTAACCATCAAGTTAATCAAGGATGTGAATGAGATTACCTTGTTGCAATCCCATTATGTGGAAAAATGTCTTGAACCGTTTCGGCTATATGGAAAGCAAGCCCTCTCCAACACCCTATGATCCTAGTCTAATACTTCGAAAGAATTGAAGACTAGGAAAGGATCAATTGAGGTACTCTCAGATTATTGGTTCACTCATATACTTGGCTAGTGCTACTCGTCCTGATATCTCTTTTGTTGTAAGCAAATTGAGCCGGTTTACCGCTAACCCGCGAGATGATCATTGACGCGCATTTGAGCGGGTTATGCGCTATTTGAAAGGTACAACGAGTTATGAAATTCACTATACTAGGTATCCTGGTGTACTTGAGGGATATAGTGATTCCAATTGGATTTCTGATGCCGGTGAGATAAAGGCTACGAGTGGATATGTATTCACTCTAGGTGGTGCCGCAGTCTTATGGAGGTCTTGCAAATAAACTATACTAACGAGGTCAACAATGGAGGCAGAACTCACAACATTAGACACAGTCACTGTTGAGACAGAATGGCTATGAGAACTCTTGATGGATTTACTGATGGTTCAAAAACTAATTCCAGCTATCCTTATATACCGTGATAACCAAACAGTTATCATAAAGGTGACAATTGCAAAGGATAATATGAAATCCTCAAGACATGTAAAAAGGAGGTTAAGTCTGTCAGAAATTTGAGAAACTCCGGAGTGATAGCTGTGGAATATATCCAAACAGCTAAAAATCTGGCAGATCCCTTTACAAAGGGACTAGCGCAAAATGTGATCGAAATTGCATCAAAGGAGACGAGAATAAGACCCACGTGAGTTACAGATAGTGGTAACCCAAACCTATGTGATCGGATATCCCGTGAAATAGGCCTTGGGAAATAAAACTGTTTCGGTAACAATAGAATACGTTCTTACTTTATATCTTAATCCGTAGGAGATGTAGTGCTCTAATTACTGTAAGCCAGGATGCCTTTGTATTAATGTGTTCTGAGGCTTACAGTAAAATACCATCCTACTAGGTATTCATGTAAGAACACACCTATATGAGCCCGACAGTTGGCCGCAATCCATGAGTTGTGGGTGATCTCTAAGAAGCTCATGAAGAGACACATGAGTATGACCTATATGCTCCACCTGAGGAGTAGCCTATCGACGGCCAAGTATCAATAAAGACCTTAGGTGAAACTTGTCCTCACAAAATTATCAATTCAAGACTTAGTCCATTGTGTAGTTGTGAGTGAGTGTAGCTTGAGGTTCTAGGTGGATGTTCAATCTTAATAGGTCTCCACCGAGAAAACTGGTATATCAATAGCACTTTGGAATTATTGGTAAATTCGTGCTGTTTTTTTATCTGATGGGGGATTGTTGGAGTTTACGGGCTTGGCCCACATATAATTCTAATAAATCATAGGAAAATCCCAAAGGCTCACTTATGCATGATGGAAGATGGGAAGTTTAGTACTAGATTGCTAGTCTAGGTGGGAGTATACCAATATGTAAGGTGGAGTTGGTCTTACTATTTGAAGCAAGCAAAAGTGGAACACGCGTGCACACTCTCTCGCCTCACCACGCCACACCATCGCTCGCCCTGCGCGCGACGTGCGTGTGAATAGTCTAGAGGTTTTGTGCCTGGTTGGTTGTGGAGCTACTACTTCTTTTCGCATCTCAAAACCATGCATATGAAGTAGAAACTGAAAATTTGAATTACAGTATTTTAATGGGGCCTTTATGGCATGCATTAATAGTGTTTAAAATAGAGTAATGTGGATAGTTTCGTTTGCTAGCTGTTGGTTCTATATGAGGGAGAGATCTGTCCTCTCAGAACAAAACATAGAGAAAGATCAGTACCAGAATAGAGAGCCTATTCCTATGTGCTGCACAACCTCATCTACTCCATCCTTTCCTTGGCGTGCACTGACGTGAGGGAGAGCAGTGTCTTCGAAGCTAGCATCCCTCATGATCCTACACAGGTTGCGGCAAATTAGGTTTTTAGGAAGCGTTCACACGACTGCTCACAACTTCCTCTTTCATGCACTTCGCATCGTCTTCTTTGCATCAGACTCTACCACGACCTTCGCCGGAGCGATTCTCTATAAGTCACGAACTCACGATGATATCATTTGATATGGCTAAGCTTTGCTTTCTAGAAATAAATCATGTTACGATGTTGATGTCTACTTCTGTTAGTAGCGTTATTGTTCTTGGTTTTGCCTTGTTAGCGTATATATATGAGATATATATATTTGAGTTGATGATCGTCTTACTATTCATAGTTCCAAATATATCTAGTAGATTTACTGCTACAATTATTATTTTAGAAATTATAATAATAACAAAAGTGTGCATATACATATCACCCGGTGAATCGGAACCACGTACTGGACATGATGGTGTGGACTACATGCACGTTCGTGCTCCGCCATCCGGACAGCGTGCGGGGCGTGATCACCGCGAACTTTACAAACGTGAAACACTTTTTGCGCGCTAGCTTCGACAACTACCCCTAGGACCCACACCTCGCGGCCATGCTGCACGACTTCCTTGGCCGGGGGATCTTCAACGCCGACGGCGAGGCGTGGCTCCAGCAGCGCAAGGCGGTCAGCTATGAGGTCACTACACGGCTTCGTGACATGGTGCGTACACAGCGAGCTCCATGGGAGGTTCCTATGTAACATCCCAATTTTTGAATCTCAAAATTCTTTTGTGTATTTTTGCCCTTGAACTGATAAGACTCCAGTCACCTGATAAGACTCTGGTAAGAAAATACATCCCTAACACTGAGTTTAGTTGTTTGGCTTACAATGCTGTCACACTAGCATTTTCTTGAGGCAAAGAAAAAGTTCGGCTTCTGTCATTTCTTTGAGTGACGAGATAGAATGTTGGGCTCAATCATCTCCCAACTCATTACATTGGCCTCCTGAATGATCTATTTTGATTACGTCAAAATCCTGTAGTTACAAAGGATAGCTGATAATTGGTGGACATAAGAGAACACATTAATATTTCACTGCATTGCGTAGCATCGAGCATTGTAATGCGGTTGTCCCTATTGGTCAAATGAGGTTGCATTACAAAATCCACTATAGTTTTAGGTCTTAAATACTCGCATCTGTTGCACTGAAAGCAAGTATTTATAGGCTCACTGAAAATATCACACTTTTACCAGCATGACATTGATGTTTTTCCTGAGTGTGCTAGCTGATACTGTCTATTATTCTAGCTTCTCGTTAACAGTTAAACGCGTAGCAAGTTAATGATAGCATCGTAATGGTGTAAATCCGAGCGCGTTCTAGCTACTCAGCAATACTTGCACAATCCATGCTAGTATCTCGCTCAACACAGTAGGCATGTATAGAAGAATGCTATTTCTAGCTCCCGGATGTGATATCCGTTATTTCATATCTTGCTTACATAAAGAAGCTGCAGGACCTAAGCAGCTAGTTCTGTAAATGCTAGGATTTGAACTAAAGAAAAGACACGTAAACAAGACATTGCGTATAGCTTCACAGCCCGGTACACACCATCGCGCATGACCCTAGTCGCTCCGAAGGACGCACCTCGGCAACTAGGGAGTCTCCTGCCTCGAAGGTCTCGCCTCGGTGGAGAGACTCTGAAGGCCACGCCTTAGCAACTAGGGAGTCTCCCGCCTTAATGGCCTCGCCTCGGCGAAAAGACCTTACATATCACGCTCAATCACGCAAAAACCTAGCCGCTCCGAAGACCGTGCCTCGGTGACTAGAGAGTCTACTGCCTTGAATGCCTCACCTCGGTGGAGAGACCTCACATATCGCGCTCCATCACGTAAAAACTTAGTTGCTCCAAAGGCCGCGCCTCGTGGAGAGACCTCGCATATCGCGCTCCATCGCGCAAAACCTAGCCGCTCCGAAGGACGTGCCTCGGCGACTAGGGAGTATCTCACCTTGAAAGCCTCACCTTAGTGGGAAGGTCTCGCATATCGCCAGCTTTGGGCTCTCAAGCAACCCAATCAAAAAAGTATGGGGTGGCGCTCGGCTTCACCTCCCCTTGCCGGCGTTGGGCTCCTAAGCGAGGCCAGTCAAAAAAGTATGGGGGTGGCGTTTGGCTTCACCCCCCTCCCCCGCACTGGCGTTGGGCTCCTAAGCGAGCTCAATCAAAAAAAGTATAGGGGACGGCGCTCGGCTTTGCCTCCCCCCGCTGGTGTTGGGCTTTCAAACGAGCCCAATAAAAAAAGCATGGGGGACGGCGCTCGACTTCGCCTCTCCCCGCTGTGTTGGGCTCCTAAATGAGCCCAATAAAAAAGTATAGAGGACGGCGCTCGGCTTCGCCTCCTCCTCGCTGGTGTTAGGCTCTCAAGCGAGCCTAATAAAAAAAAGTATAGAGGCGGCGTTCAGCTTCGCCTCCCCCTTATGGGCACTGGACTTTCTAAGTGAGCCCAATAAAAAAAGTATGGAAATGATGCTTGGCTTCGTCTCCCCCTCGCTGGTGTTGGGATCCTAAGCGAGCCCAATGAAAAAAAGAGAAGAGTATGGGGGACGACGCTCGGCTTCCCCCTGGCGTTGGGCTCCCAAGCAAGCTCAATAAAAAAAAAAAGTATAGGGGACGACGCTCGCCTTACGAGGACATCGCTCAACATTCGCTTCTTCATGTAGACAATACCAGCCCTTCGCACCACTCCAAGTTGCGCGCGCAAACTACTAGAAGCGGTCAAGCGGGAATGGTACCAGGCCCCCAACAGGACCAACGCAAATGGTCACACTAAAGAAATAATCAAATACAACAAGGTAGAGTGAGGATTTTGCCACGACGCGCCGCCCACCTTGAAAGCCATGCCTCGGCGTGGCGGCTCTGCGTCAACTTCGCATGCATGGGCTCCGTCTCTACTCACCGCCGCCTTGAGGTCATAGCCTCGGCGGTGCGGCCATGACACGCCGCACCCCTCGAAGGCCCTGTCTCGGCGTGGTGGACCAGCGTCGACTTCGCCCGCACAAGCTCGCTTCTACTCGTCGACAGCCTCGAGGCCATAGCCTCGGTGGGGCCATCCCGACACACCGCCTGCCTCGTGGGCCATACCTCGGCGTGACACCTCCGTGTCAACTTCGAGAACACACAAAAGACTTACGCGCATTTGCATTAATAGAAGAACAGAAAGTATCACCGTTCTGCTATAACATGGGAGAGCACTTTTGACACCCGCCAAATCAAAAACAAAAACACCGAAAATATGAAGGAAATATAATCAAATCTCTACCATTTTTGTCCAAGGGAGCTAGCAAGGCAGGCACGAAACACCAGCTATACACCACAATGCTCCTTGATGGATAGTCTCCAAAACTTCCTGCGTAGAGCTGTACTTTCTGCTTGCATTCCTTTCCTTCCATAACAACCAAATCATCAAAATGACCAAAGTATCAAATCCCCGCTTCCGGTCTTTGGAGATAGCTCTCTTAGCCATAGTCCATCATTCCTCCATTTGTGCTGAATCCCTTGGCACAAGAACTTCATGATTCGTAGTAGATAAAATACCATACCAAATTTGTCTGGCTACTACACAGCTGAATAGAAGATGCTGCACCGTCTCCTGATCTTGCTCACACATGTCACAACATTCAGGATGTGCCAATCCCCTACGCTGTAGTCGATCAGTTGTCCAGCAACATTTTTGAACTGCCAACCACACAAAAAACTTACATCTCAACGGTGCCTTGGATTTCCAAATTTGTTTACTGCATGGAAGCCTGATTAATCCATGAAAAAAAGACCCTGTAAGCTGATCGTGTTGTGTAAGACAATGAGGAAGACCACCTCCAAATTACATTATCTTGCACCCCTTCCTGCAAGTGAACTTGGTTCAACCGATTCTAAAGCTGCAAATACTCACCTATTGCCACAACAAATAGACTTCCTCTGATATTTCTGATCCAGGTTCTGTCAGCTAACGCCTCTTTCAATGATCGACTATGGAGTGTTGTCTTCCTTACTAGATTCCGAATATTGGGTGCTAATTGCTAAATGCTTGATGGACTCTCCATTCAACTAATTATCTGTCCAAAATAAAGCAGAGCTCCCATCTCCCACTTCTACCTTAATAGAAGCCTCAAACATGGCATGTACAACCTTTTCCTGCTGAATATCTAAACATTTGATAGCTTCGAGCAAGCTTGTGTTAGTTGCCTTTTGAAAAAGTTTATTGAGAACCACCATAACTAATATGAATAGCATAGGAGACAGAGGGCCGCTTTGCCTCAATCCCGCTCATTCCAAATACCCTGTCCAGGCTATCCATTGAGTATCACTTTAGTGCTTGCCGATGAAAGCAAAAGTGAAATCCGTTCTCGCCAACGAGGTCCAAAACCTCTATGCTGCAATAGTTCTAGAAGGAACGGTCAAGAAACAGTGTCGAACGCCTTAGATATATCCAACTTAAGAAGCATCCTCGCCTTCTTCCTTTGCTGACAAAGCTTGGCTGAGTACCGAACATATTTAAAATTGTCCTGAATAGACATTCCTTTTATAAAAGCACTTTGATTCAGATCCACCAACTGATGCAAGTGTCGAGCCAAACTTGTTTCAAGGAGTTTTGAGACTAGCTTAGCAAAGCTATGGATTAAACTAATAGGTCTGAAATCTTTTGGCAATAAAGCTTCAGCCTTTTTCGGGATTAAAGTGATTAGAGCATTATTGAGTCTCTGAAAATTCCTTCCCTGAAGCCTGTGTACGGCCTGGACTGCATTGATCACATCGACTTTAATTACTGACCAAGCTGATTTATAAAATAAACCCGTGAAACCATCAGGGCCGGGGGCCTTCTCAGCTAGCTGGGTTCTAATAACTTCCCACACCTCTTCTTCAGTAAAAGGTGCTTCAAGATCACTTAAATCCACTACTTGCCTGTTGCCAATCCAGGGCTTGCAAATTAACAGTATGGCTTCTAGGTATTGCGAATTAACAGTATGGCTTCTAGGTATATCCGTACCAATAACCTGCTGAAAATAATCTGTCAACAAAAGATGCTTACGATCCCCGCTGAAGGTCAGTTCGTCCACATCTCTTAAACGAGGAATGAAATTCTTACGTCAACGCATGCTAGCTTTTAACCGATTATTAGATCCAGCGGTGAAAAAAATTTACTTTGAAAGTCATCGCAACGCGAAAAGCAGCCTCAAACTCCCCCGTGTACTGCAAGCTTTCCCGATTGGTTAAAGGCTTTGATTAGGTTAATCATTCCTAACCGCAGTGTTTGACGGGTTAAGTCCTCACAAGTTAACCTCGAACCAAAGACAGCATTAGAATCTGGCCCGCTAGCCTATTAGTAGCACGAAAAGCAAACTAATCAATTCTAGCCTGAGTAACTGTTTCAAAAAGAAAAAAGTACTAGACTGACCCACACTCTGTTTGCCCTTTGCGGGCCGGCCAAACATCGGCTCCGCCGTGAGTTCTCTAATGCGTAGCTTGTAGGGAACAGTGATATGTATTAGTTATTACTAGTAGAGTGTCTTGTGTGCAACAGTGTAATACCCCATTTTCGGTTAATGAATAGTGTTTACTATTCAACCCCTATTTTCAATTCGTAATTGCAATTTGCAGTATCTTTGAAAAATTTCAAACTTCTTGTTAGCTCGGATTTGTGTTTCAAATCTTCCCGTGTTTTCAAAATTTCAAATTCGAATCCTTTACCTTCTTTTCGATTTTGGAGCATTTGCAGTTTTTGAAATTCCTTCTCTCCCTCCCCTGGGCTCGGCCCACTTTCCCCTTCCCTCCTTGGCCCAGCCACCCCGGCCCGTTCAACCCGCTTCTTCTTCCCGTGGCTTCGGCCTGCTTTTTCTTTTAACCCAAACCGAACCGGCCCAGCACTGCCTCTCTCTCCCCCTCCCGATTCTTCTTCTCCTTCTCTCTCTCTCTCTCACAAGCACAGCACCACCATCTCCCCACCTGCTCTCCCTCTCCTTGCAAAGGCCGACGCCAGCACCGTCCTCTCCCTGTCACCACCGGCTCCGCGGCACCACCATCCCCTGCCACCACCATCCCGCGCCCATGCCTCTGCAACCTGAGCTCCCTCTCTGCCCGATCCTTGCAACGCCGCTGTGCAGAGCTCCCCCCTCGCCCGGTCCAAGCGATGCCACCCGCGTCAGCTCCTGCTCCCCACCACCGGCTGCCGTCAGCAGAAGCCCCGGAGTCATCGCTGCTCCACCTGCTCCTCCGTGCGCGCAGGAGCCCATGCCGAGCATCCTCGGGACTCCGCGCCGCCCCACCTTCTCCCTTCGGCCCTCCCCCCTTCCGCCGCCTATAAAAGCCCTAGAGGAGCCCCCTCCACCTCCCTGCTTCGCCCCCTTGCCCCCATGTAAGAGCCCTCTGAAGTTTCGGTTGAACGCCCGAAGCTCCCCTCTCCAGCCGAATCCGCCTCCGCAGCCGATCTCCACCTCCGGCGATCTCCCGGCGCCGCCACCCCCGTCACCGTGAGACACCACCACCCAGGAGTTCTCCCCTCCAACCCCGTCGCCTCCGGACCACCGTAGCTCCAGGATTGGCTTCTTCTTCCCCGCTCCCGGCCGCCTCCCTCTCCACCGCCGATCTCTCTCACCCGACCAGCTCCCGCCGCCATTGTTGGCGGGTAAGCTACGGAGGACCCACCGACCCGTGCTCCCACTTCTCCGAAGCTCGCGCCGGCCGTCTTCTCCCGCTCGGCCGAGCTCCGCGCCGCCTCCTCATGCCGCGCGCGCCCGCCCAACTCCGGCACCGTCGCCACCACCACCGGGACCGCATCACCGAGGGGAACCATTTTGAGTAACCCCCGGCGCCGCCGCCCATCCCTCCGCCGGCGACGAGCCGTGCCGCCCCAGCTCCTCCCCTCGGTCCCGTTGTCGAACGAAAATTGCCGGCAATTACTGTGCGCGTTAAGGGCTAATCCCGGATTAGCCAGCGCTAAGCACCGCATAGTCTCCCTGACATGTGGGCCCAGCTGCATGGTTAAGCACTCGGTTTAACCGAATTTTTGAACTCTAAGGTTGACGTATGGGCCCGAGTCACTGTACTGAAGACCGGTGCACCCGTGGACTCGACAGCAGCGTCTTGGCCTTCGCCCATGCCACGATCTTGCGTGCACGGCGCCTCTGTGCGCCCGACACGTGTCAACTCCAGGATTTTCCAGCCTTTTCTGATTTACCATTCAATTGAAAATTTTGTTGAAAGCTTTAAAAATCCATAACTCCCTCATTATAGCTCCAAAAATTATGAATCTTTTTCGTAAAATTTTCTAAAATCAAGATCTTGCTAATGGCACTGGTCTTGTTTAATTTGGAGTTCATTTGGTTAGTGATTTGTATTTATTTGCTCTCTTTTTCTATTATGTCTTTTTCCGGTACGTCCGTCCGAGTAGGGTTCGAAGACGCGGGAGACCTCCACTTCGGACAAGCTCAAGAATACCTAGACACTTCTACCTTTACCCGAGGTGAGTCAACACTTTGATCATATTGATCGTACATTTTATGCAAATTATGTTCTTTTAAAATATCAAATTGCATGCTCTAATTTCTATGCAAATGTATGTCAAACACCCTAAGGTAGTTGAATGCCTATTTGATGATTAAATAATTATTATATTATTTCCTTAAAAATTTAACTCCCAATACCCTTGTCACCCTAGTAAATATCTGGTAACCTACTAGTTATAGGTCGTACTGAAACGCCATGCTAGACTTGTCTAAATACCGGGGTATTACTATCCCAAATCATCATCCTTTAATCATGACAATTGTTTTGGGCAGTCATTGAGGGAGAATGACTGGACTGGTTGGATAATTTGTTTTATACTTCTCCAAAACCCTAAAACTTGCTAATACTACATCTGGGCGGATGGAGAGAATGGTGGGTGCTGTCGTGCACGAGAGTGATTGGTATGTGGTATGAACCGCCCGGATGGATTAAGGACTTAATCTTGTCATGACCTCCCGTGTAAAATAAGTACAACCACAAGTCTGCAAAATGCAACTTGGCTTAGTAAATTTATCGGACCCTGAAAGTCATTTCACTGGTGGAGGAGAGGTAGTGCAGGCATGAGCCGGGAAGGGACACCGAGGGTGAAGTCGCCAGCTACGCTCGTCGTAGTGGTGAACATCCCGCACAACTTATGGGCGCAAACCCATATGGGTGAGATGATGGAAAGGGCGAGGTAGATTGAAAGGTTACTGTGACGAATGCTCAACTACATGACTACGGAATCATGTGGGGTGACGAGTATGATTGTCTCTTGTGGGTAAAGTGTACAACCTCTGCAGAGTTAGAACTGTTTAAACAGCCGCCCCTACGGTCAAAGGCGGACATGGGAACTTAACTTGAGTTAGTTCTATTTCAAAAACCTTTGTGGGTGGTATGAAAACCAGGTCGGGGCTTGAGATTTGACTTTTCCCTGGATCGTCGTATCCAGTGTTGTTAATGTATGAAGGTAGCTCCAATCAAATGAAGCATGAGACAGAGTTTCCGATGGAGGGAACCTCTGCTGTTATTACTTATTGCACAATTAATCTCTTAAAAAATGCAATTTGGTTAAAATGCTAAGTGATAGGATTTTCTAATATATGTATTTACAAATACTGCTTTACACAAATAAAAGAACCCGAGCCATCCTTGTTACACCTTGCATGTATATTATTGCATCTGTTGTGTGGGCTCGCGAGCACGGTAGTTGTGCTCACCCTCGCTCTTTCCCAACTCCTCAGAAGTAGGAAGACCTGAAGACTACGACTACTACGAGGATCCAGAAGTCTAAGGACCCAGGAGCTGTTGAAGCGTAGTTTAGTCCGTAGTTGTTCTAGTCTCACCCCAGTCTAGCTGACTCCGTCGGCTCTTGTGTACCTCCTATATTGTCCGGGGGTTTTCGATAATATCGGGTGTACACGGGTTCCCCATCACTTGCCTGCGGTAAGATGTGCCCTCACCCCTTTGCTTCCGTTGTCGCCTCCGCTATCTTTTGTAATGTACTCATTTGGCCTGTTCGGCCCTTATTGTAAAAATTGGCCCGAAGCGGTCTATGTAAACTCTGATGTGTAAATTAATGAATGCAATGATTTTACGCCATGTATGGTTTGATTCAGCAATGTGCCTGTGAAGTGCTATCTACTGATCCAGAGAATATCACAGTGATTTCACATAGGATCCGGATACAGAAATCTGGGGTCCGACAAACAGAGTCTTAAACGATAGTTAGATGTACTAGCATAGATGATCATATAAATCGTACAGTAAATATTAATTTTTGAGGAGTGTGTCGATGGCGACGGTGGTGACCGACCGGAGACGTGAGGTCCGAGCTTGAGCCACTGTCGATGCAGGTCGGCGTGATGAGCCTCCATCTCCCGTCCCCCTCACCTCCCCCGCCCTCTCCTCTCCTCTAGAGCCGCCGCCACCTCCATCTCCCCTCCTCGCTGACGACTCTGTGTGTCGATGGTGACAGTAGTGCTTAACCGGAGATGCGGAGCATAACAAAGTCGGGTCATAGGGGAGGGGGATTTTTTTCCCATATAAGAGGGTGGAATTATCGTCCCGTTACGTGGGGTAAACTAATTTTTATTAGTTAATATATATTTATTATTACTATTTTGTAACTTCGTGCGCTCTCGCTATTGTCCACCCAAAGTTACAAACCGTTCAATCGACTTTGGTACCTACCAATCCTCCGAATGGACGCAGAGGACGAGTCTCCATTCGGCATGTCAATGTTGGGCTTCGGCTTCATTATTAAATTCAAAACTAGGAAGTTCTCTTACCTTTCGCGGTCGCCGCACGCTACTGACGCTACCGGCCGAACAGCGACAGCGGCAGCAATTGCGATTAGTGAACAATATCGCAAGTGACGAAGCGGCTTCCAGCGCAACCGGTTCACTCACCAGTCAATCCCCCCCTCCTTATCTTCTGTCCGCTCGCCTAAACGGTTCAGTTCCTAATTCTCCCCACGAATTACGTACCTGACAAGCTAGAGACCAGCAACCATGGCCGCCTTGCTGTTGCTACTTCTGTTCCTCGTCAGCACAATCTCGGTTCTTCACATCTGGAAAGCTCGAAGGTTTGACAAGAAGGAGCACCACCCGCCGGGGCTGCGGCCGTACCCGCTGCTCGGCCACCTGCCGCAGTTCCTGGCGAACCGGCACCGCATACTAGACTGGATGACCGAGGTGCTCGCGTGCCAGCCCACGTGCACGTTCGTGCTCCGCCGGCCGGGGGGCGTGCGGGGCGTGATCACCGCGAACCCGGCAAACGTGGAGCACTTTTTGCGCGCCAGCTTCGACAACTACCCCAAAGGCCCGCGCTTCGCGTCCCTCCTGCACGACTTCCTCGGCCGGGGAATCTTCAACGCCGACGGCGAGGCGTGGCGCGCGCAGCGCAAGGCGGCCAGCTACGAGTTCAACACGCGCTCGCTCCGCGCCTTCGTGGCGCGCTGCGTACACAGCGAGCTGCACGGGCGTCTCCTCCCGCTGCTGCGGCGCGCCGCGGCCTCAGGCACAGGCAGCCCACTCGACCTCCAGGGGACGCTCGAGCGTTTTGCGTTCGACAATATCTGCCGTGTCGCCTTCGACCACGACCCCCGCCAGCTCCCGGATGACGACGACGAGGCTGCCCCAGAGGTCGAGAGCACCGCGAGCAGCAGCTTCGCCGACGCGTTCCGCGACGCTGCCAATCTCAGCGCGGGCCGGTTCCGGTACGCCGTCCCGGGATTTTGGAAGGTGAAGAAGGCGCTGAACGTGGGTTCCGAGCGGCGGTTGCGCGAGTCCATCGTGATGGTGCATGACTTCGCCGATCGCATCATCCGGTCACGGCGGGAGGAGATGAGCACTGGCTGCGAGAAGCATGACCTCCTGTCGAGGTTCATGGCGAGCCAGGACGAGAGCTACACCGAGGTAGCCCTCCGCGACGTCGTGATCAGCTTCCTCCTCGCGGGGCGGGAGACCACATCGTCGGCGCTCACCTGGTTCTTCTGGCTGCTGTCCTCGCATCCGGACGTGGAGCACCGCATCCGAGGCGAGGTCGCAGCATTGCGCGCCCGCCGTGGACACGGCGATCTTGACAAGGTCGGTTTCGACCTGGATGAGCTGAGAGAGATGCACTACGTGCACGCGGCCATCACGGAGTCCATGCGGCTGTACCCACCGGTACCAGTGAACTCGCTGAACGCGCTGGCCGACGACGTTCTGCCAGACGGCACCGCGGTGGGAGCAGGATTTTTCGTGGCGTACAACTCGTACGCGATGGGGCGGATGGAGACAGTGTGGGGCAAGGACGCGCGGGCGTACCGGCCGGAGCGGTGGCTGGACCCGGCGTACGGGACGTTCCGGCCGGACAGCCCATTCCGGTACGTGGCGTTCCACGCGGGGCCGAGGCTGTGCCTGGGGAAAGAGATGGCCTACATCCAGATGAAGTCTATCGTGGCGTGCGTGTTGGAGGAACTCGAATTGGCGGTGGATGGCGCGTACCGGCCGCGGCAGGTGTCGTCGCTGACGCTGCGGATGGCGGACGGGCTCCCCGTGATGGTGAAGGCGAGAGGGAATTGAGGACGACGAGAAGATGGATTGATCGGTGGCTTAGATATGGGGACGCATGATCCATCTCATATGGATATATCTGTAGTTCTGTACAACCAAACGTCAGAACCATGTATAATACGTTGTATCTGTACAACAAAACGTCAGAACCATGTATAATACGTTGTATCTGTACAACAAAACGTCAGAACCATGTATAATAGGTCTACTGAACACAGATTGACCGGTACAATCTCGTTCATGACGTATTTACGATTTTTTTTTTCAATAATACATTTTAAAAATATAATTTCAGAAATAAATACTCATTTAATAAAGTTAGCAAAATGTGCTTCTGTCGTCATTTTAAACGGTGACCGACCAACCGGCGACAGGAGCCGTGTCGCCAGTCAAACAATGTGAAATGTCTCTATAGCCATTTGGAATGGCGACAAAGATCAAATCGCCATTTGAACTGGCGACACGTTCTTGTCGCCATTCTTTTGTTTTTTTTGTAGAAATAATTGAAATAAAATTATATTTATATTTGTAGAGAATTTAGCTTCAAATTTTATTGAATTTGACTAAGTGTTTTGCTAATATCTTTAAGTGTTTGCGCAATCGATTATTTCAAAAAGATAACAAAATATGAAGTAGGGAACAATTTTGGAGTAAACTTTAGAAGATGAGATTTCAATTGCGGCAATGTAACTATGGAATGTATTTGCGAATTTCATAGCGCACAAGGTTTGGATATGTGCATTATAAATGACAACATGCATGAATCATCAACCCAATCTACACCTAAAATACATATTCGCCTTTTTGGAATCAGAAAAAAGGTGGATTGAAACAAAGTTAGTCTTGGTGGCCCATGGGTGCCTTCCCTTTGTATCTTGTAGACTGGTGGCCGCGGCCACTCCTGAACGCAGTCCACCACTGGGTTTTGAAGCGGTCCCACCCTTGAGGAGCATCGGGAGCTCAGCGAGCCCCCGATTGGACAATCGATGCCTTCTCCTTGTCTCCCGCAGACCCGAGGGGCAGCTAGTCCCGAAGGCAGTCATGTACTATGAGACATGCTAGAAGATGTAATGATGTTAGCAGAACGTAAGACAAAATCAATAATCAGGATGTAAATTGAATATAACTTACCTTTTCAATCCATACTGCGCTCGGACAATAGTTGCTGGTCTCACTAGTAGGAGTCTTTTCCTTGTCCGCCGCGTGCATGGCTCGATCCTCCTCTACGTGCAGTTCGGGGGTCATCCACCACCACCCCGTTTTCTTGGGCTCCACCAATGTCTTTTCAATGGGATCAGGTATGTAAGGTTTCCTCGAGTGGCACCGCGTAGTTGAACATGTACTTCTGCTCGATGAACGCTCCATCATATATGTCCGGGTCGTTGATCCATTGGAAAAAGAAGCAATGCTCCTCCGGCTGCATTATGCTGGGACAAAGTTAGTGATACGTGGAATGCAACATAAAATGCAAAAAATTGATGTGTATGTGTGAGATTCTCTTACGCGAAAATCCTCGCACGTGTAGTACGCCTGGGTGACAGTCTTCGGGTGTATGGACTGAATGATCCAAGCCGGGTTTTCGCAGTCATACTACGGGCATGGAAACTCTGGTGATGCTGGTGCATCCTTCATCAAATAATTAGGGTAGGTTCTCGCCTTCCTGGCTTGCCACTTGCGCTTTCGTGACATTTCCTCATAGCCCGACATGTTCTTCTCTAGCTCGTTCTCTTCTCCCTCCTTCCTCCTTGTTTTGCGAAACAAGTTGAAGTGAAGTATTGGGTGTGGTGGTGGAGTGTCCCTCCTTTTATAATGGTTGGTGAGTGGTGTGTACCCATTGCGAAAGGCTGGTTAGTGATTGAAGAATCTAAACCTGTAATTATTAGTTAATGGAGTATTTTGGTGATTATTGATAAATCCATATATGAGACTAATACTTTTATTGATATACCTATTGTGTAGTCTTATTTCGATAAAAATGTGAAAATCATGGAGGTATACATTCAAAATCATATTCTTATATCTTGTTGCATTCCTCAGATCTAAAATATAGGTTGAACTTCACTAAAAGTTTAACTTGAATATGTGCATATGTTTTTGTTACACATTTGTGTATGTACACATTTAGGAGAGTTCACTCTATATTTTATGATTTCATTAGTATTGATCTATATTTATTTATCCACATATATTGGGGATATCTACTTTGAAACATATCCTTTGAGTATATAAAACTTGTGTAGTTCATATATACTCATATTATTTTATATTCAATTATTTGTAATTATGTTATGTGACTAATGTGTGTGCTAAGTTGTTTTGATAACTTAGTCCCAGAGTTTGAATGAGGACATGGTAATGGCAATGCAAAGACAATAGAGGAATCGTGGCTAGTGGCTTGAAATTTATTTTGTGCTATTTTTGTTATGCATTGCATATGTTTTGCTTCTGGAAAACTGTTCAGAAAAATCGGTACAACTGCAAGTGATAAGCAGTATTACCGAAAGTCGGTAATACAAAAATCTAGTTGGAGGTATGTATTTTTCCAGAGTGCATATTTTTAGAAGTTTTCTTGAAATCCCAAAATCGGTGTGACTGCATTTGATGAGTGGTATTACCGAAGTCCAGAATTCAATATTTTTAATTTTTTTTGATTTAATGTTCAGGTTCCAAGCTGTAAGCTTTAATTTAAAGCTCCCTCGGAGGAGCGGTCTTTCCCCTTATTATTTGCGGGTAAACCCTAAATTCTTTATATGAAAATATATATGAATTCAAACCTGTTATTTAAAAATTGCTTATGAGAAACTAATTTTACTAGATTTGTTTTGGTCATTAGAATCGTTAATTTCGAATTCTTCAGGACTCTCATATTAGTTTTTATATTAAATCTAGGGTTGTATTAGTCCAATTAAATTTGTTTAAATTATTTTTCCTTAAGGTTTATGATTAGTGATTGGAACTTTCATAATTACATGTCGATGTTAATCTAGAATCCTATTTATTTGAAATGCTAATTAAACTCCTATCTAATCAATGGACTTATTAATAGTTTTTAATAAAATGTTTAATTTTAAGTCAAAATATGTAATTAGCGATTAGTCTTGCATCAATTTATTTATTCAAATTATATATTAATTTAGGATTTGCTATAAAAACTTATTTTAAATACGTAATTTTAAGTTCTATAATCTAATTTAATTAAAATCATTATTGTAAGTTTAAAATTATCAATAGGTTTTAGATCTCCATAATTTTATATTTGATTCTGTTAATTCCAACATTCTCGGATGTACTTCTATTTCGAAATTATGTTTCTTGTTATTAAATCCGGAATCTCTTAAGTTTCTTGTAGGTCAAGATTCTACTTGTTCAATCGATTTTCCTTATCTTTATACGCATCCATTGGCCCCGATCTGTAAATGAGCTTTCAGTTAGTCTAATCGTAGATCATCTATGTTCCAGTGCGTTGAACTATGAGTTTCTAATGTAAATACTTCTACATATTCTTCAGTCGGATATGATCTCTGAATTTCGATCAATTCTATATATTTTATCGAATATCTTAACAATGGTTATATGGTATCTAGAGTTTCATTGAGACTTATTGTGAGATAAAGTTCATCCATTCTATTTTCGTGTTATATGATCATTCATCCATTAGAATCTTGCTTAGTTTCCAAAATGTCAATTGTCATGTCATATTTTAATGCATTCTATATTTTATCTATACATTTCTTATATAATTTCTAATGGACTATATATCATAAATTTTGATTTCTTAAATATATTTATAGTTGGCAATTTAAAGTGAATCTAATCTAAAATGGTTAGACAAATCTTTATATAATGAATCTCTTCAATTTTTTATTTAATCTCAACAACTTATTTTAATTCAAGTATAGTCATATCTTAATCTACTGTTAGAATTTTTACGTCTGTAGAATTCTTAAGTTAATGAAATTCAAAAGATTTAATTCCATTCCATAATACTCTAAAATTTCAATGTAAACTTTTAAATGAATCTCATTGGATAATTTTACTCAAGTTCAATAAATTTACAGTATCAATTTATACAATCATTAGATTCTGTAAGATTCCAACGATTAAAATAATATCTAATTTGAATTAATTTGTTAGCAAATCTTACGCGATTTCGATAATGATTTTAGTAATTAATTGTCTAATAATTTGATATGATTTCAGATTAATATGATCTACATAACTAGTACCTAGTTATAATATGTCTAATTATAGTTATGCATTTCTATGAAAAGCACTAGTGCTTATCATAAGATTCATATAATGGTAGTATATTCATAAGTCTAGATCTTGATCCCTTAAGTGCTTTAAATTCATAATTAGATGACTAGAATAATGAGTTTGTATCATATTGCTAGTTGTTTCAGTCAAGTCTAGATCGTCTAGTGTCTAGAATATTGTACATGATACTATGTGTAAATTATATAGTTAGATTTAATCATATCATTGTTGTTGATATTGTAATTATATCTAATTCGATTTCATTGTTATCTGACTCAATAATACATTAGTTAAGATGAAACTAATCTATTTAGTATATAATTAGATTCTGAATAAATAGTAATTAATACACAATATTAATGTCTTCAATTGCTAATCATATTTATGTAATTACTGCATAGATATGCTTAAGCAATACTTCAATTCTAATCATGTCATACATATTCTAATGCATATCAGTCATTTTGCAATAGATTCAAAGTAGTCATTTGTCATTAGCTAATAGATTCGCTGTCGATCATCATTCCAATGACTCCCTAGATTCTCAAAGCTTGAACTTTAGCATTTCATCAATATAATTGTATCTGCAAACTTTAGATCTATCTTAGATAATGATCGATTATTGTTTGGTTAGTTAATTCTGAATTAGCCTTCATCATAATCTATCGACAAATCTAAATTGGTTTACGGAACATTCGTTTAGCATTCAGTCTGATCTTGCTATTCTCATCGAATCGTTTTTCACGATGCTATAGTTTTATAGGCACTTTCTGATCTTTTAGCCACTCCTTCTGATCAGACTCATCAGTCCTTCACTCTTTTGCATCGTCTCAACGCTCGAATGACTTGCATTTCGCATCTCCATTCTCGTTTCAATGCCACTTCTATTAGTTATCATTGCTTCTACTTAATTCTCGTCATTGTCTCATAAGTCTTTCGCTTCACCACTTACGTCTCTTATCTCAATCAGATCTATCATACGCTATACATTAGATTAGCCTTATCCTAGACATTATTTGCATACTCGATCATTTGTGTCATATCCAATATTTGTAATTCACATGGTCGATCTACATTTCTGTACAGATATAGTCTTGTCTATGTATTGATTCTAGTCTATCGTAGTATCATTATATCTGTAATCACTTTGACATCTTGTGTACAAATTAATGTTTATTTTAGCATTTAGCTTCATCATTTCTGTCCTGTATATGTGCATATTCATTGCACCTAGTGTGTCTATTGCGATTCTGTCAATAGTTCATTAGTTCTGATGTGTCAATTGCCAGTTTTCAGATTTGAGTGTTCTGCTCCTTTGTAAGTGTTCTCACTAGCTAATTTTATCTCTTTCTCACTTCATATCTGTTCTACATTTGTCTCTAAGTCTATCTTTCATCCATTTTCCTTGCTCCGATCAATGTTATGCCTACTCTAGCGCTGGCAGATTTCTATCCGTATGTCTTGTCTTCCAGTCATCTCGATCTACCTTATGTGTAGATTGACTCGACAATGCTTCATGTGAGTTTTTATCTCTATTGCAGTCCTTGTTATCGCTAGTTAATAGATTGAGCATATTGTGTCCAACTTTAGTTCTTTTCTCTAGATGTTCACCTTGTACTTCCATGTACTGTTCATCTACCTTACTTATTCCTCGATTCATTGTCTCAGCCTCAGATATGTCTACTGATCTTACGATCTCTTGACATCCTACTTAGTTGCATTTGACGTCTCTGTACGACTTCATATTCCATAATGGTCAATCTATCATTGAGCCATATGCATCTGAGAATTGTTGATACTCTTATAACTGCTTTGCTATCTTGTAATCATCATTCATTATCATGAACTCATTAAACTATCGATATCTTGAAGCTAAATTGTGATTTTATTTGGCTATTACAATCGTTCTTGAGCATTTGTCATTTGTCTAAGTACGTTACTGCATTCAATTTAGTGACTATTTCATGATTTTTGTTGCTATCATATCTCTAGAACTATCTTTTGCATTGTTCCTACTTGCATTCTAACATTTCTGCATGTTTGCTAAATTCTTGCTACTTATCTCTTCATGCATCACTATTGATATCCTTATGAACATCAGCCAATTTATCGACATTTGTACCTGCATAATGTGAACATACATTTGACATTGCAACATATCAATAATTCGATTGCATGTATATTCATCGATTATCTCTTCAGTTCATGACTTATGCTTGTTAACTTCTCATGCGAATCTTTCTGCGAGTCGCTTGTCTACATGTATTGCTCTATATCATTTCCATTATTTCTAGAAGTTCATCAGAATTGTTCGTTAATTGAATTCAGTATTCAATGCAAATTGTTTGCTGTATGAGACTTGCCTTGCAAACACTTGTCTTGATCGCTAGGTAGCTGCTTAAGCCAATATTGCATCAAATCTATTGCAGTCTCAGATAAGATCGATCTTTCTTCAATTACAATTCTGAATCGATATGACTTGAACTAATCGATCAAATGCATTAATTTGCAATCGAGTACATACACAATTGAATCGTAAACCTATTATTGCCTAAATGAAGCATAACTGACCATACTACTGCAGACACTGCTTATTCTTGACGATCTCTTAGTCTTAGTCCTGCTTTGACACACTAAGAACTCAGATTTGAACACTGATCCTGTCATGATTCATACAATGCATTGTCAGTCACATGAATCAGTACGCTATAATGACAAGTTATAGTCTGAATCACTGCAACTGTATTACGTAGCACTAGCACAATACGTTGATCATACATCATCTAATCAATTCCGTTATACACAATTATTGCCAATGCAAATGCTACTTAACTCATCTTCAAGACCATTGACATCTACATCAACTATGGACATCCCGGTCGTTCTCCCATGTGGCTTCCACCATCCTCGCAAGCAGAAGTAGCCAGAAATTCTCAGCCTACGTAAAAAATGATAAAGAGGGCACGTTGGTAGACCCATACTAGTTGTATTTAAATGGAGTACAAAAATGCCACAACTACACGTACCTGGTAACCTAACGTGGGTCGATCCTCCATGCCCTCATGGGCATGCGCAGATGCAACACAAAAAGCTCGATGGGTATCTCCTTAGGGTGGGGCTCGATGGTACTAAGGCGGCTGGGCTAGTGTCAACGGCGGGGGTCCAGTAGCTCGAAGGGCACTGCGCCCGAACCTCCTGTGGACGACATACCTAAAATAATATGAAAAATAAATGAGAGTGCTTACATTATTATTAATAAGAAACATAAATCGGAAAAAATAAACAAATATTAAACATATTCCCAAGCCAATCTTCATTCCAAATGACGACATAGGCAGTGAGGCAACTGGCAAGGCTATTGTCACCAATCCAACCGTTGACAAAGGCATGTCACCAATCGGACCAACGACGGGGCCATGTCGCTATTTCAATCGGCAACATAAGCCCAGTTTTCTATTTTTATTAGACATGCATTTATTTCTATAATTATATTAAAAAGTACTATTAAAATATAAACATTAGCGACATGTCTACAACTGAACTAAACACACAAAAAAAGGTTTACCACACTGCAAAACCATACATCTCAAATTATCTAATACATTCTATTACTCCACCATAAAAAATATCTACATGAGTGACGACATATCTAAAACTAAACTAAACACACCTAAAAAGATTTACTACAAAGAACTACACTACGTAACTGTAACCATACATCTAAAACTATCTAAACCATTCAATTGCTACACCATAAATAAATTACGACTATCCACATTTCTATAACTAAACAACACACTCTAAAAAGATGTACTACACCAAACTACACTACATAACCATACATCTAAAACTATCTAATCCATGAAATTACAGACTATTAATTTTAGTTGCTAACCTACTAGGGTTTCAAATTTAAATGTAAAGTTACAAAAAATACCGGCAATGTGGGCAGCCGAATCTAGTCCTCCCTCCCTCCCTTCCACGGCTATAGATGAACAAGGATTCCTGCCTCTTCTCCTCTCCCTCCTCCCCCTCTTTTCTTTTTTTAGGATTGAAAGTGAATTAGGGCTAATTTTTGGCCCTTTTATAGCCTAGCCTCTATCGCTATTTGGAATAGCGACAGGGGGTTGGGTCCTGTCGCCATTCCAAATGGTGACTTATATTCCAATTGTCATTTGTAATGACGACAAGGGCGTACCCTCTGGTTTGGCTAGCGACAGGCCTCCTGTCACTAGTCCAACCGGTGATAGGGGTTTGTCACCATTTGAAATGACGACAGAAGCCTATTTTTATAATTATATTAAACGAGCATTTATTTTTGTAATTATATTTTACAAATATATTATTTAAAAAATTCACATATTTACTAGATGCCTCAACGATTGAACAATTAAAGTGATCCGTTTCTTAGCTATGTATCACAATCGATCACATGATGTTACCATACTTCTACATTTTGCATAAAATAGAAATGTATACATAAACTCAAGTTCACATGTGTGGACATCACATGTATGATCCTAATCTTAGTGTTGAACAAATAGCATCGAGGTTTGAGGATCAAAACCTTGGTTTAGCAAATTATCGGATTTGCTGTCGGCTACAGGCGGTCTAATTGGCAGAGGTTCGACGGTCTGACCGGCCAGGGGTAGAGGTCTGACTAGCCATGGCCGTGATGAGAAATTTTGGGGATTGTGCATCAAACACTTGTGTGGGAGTTTTGAGGGTTTATTTGCACTAGGTGCTATAGAAAATGGAGACTAGATGCAAAACTAGATAGAGTTTTGCTTAAAAGTCTAGAGAGGGTGTTTTCAGAATATAGGAAGCGATCTGACCGGCCATTGGTTGGTAGTCAGACTGGAGTGACTGGCAGTTAGACCAGTCGAGGGTGGCTGTCAGACCGTCTAGGGCGTGATCATGCCCAATGAGTTGTGTTGATTTTGTGGGATTGGCCAAAGTCATGAGTTTCAGTGCATAGGTGTTGCATGAAGTATGTTTTGGCTAACGTGGGTCAAGTTACAAGGAACTTGTGTCCGGAATCGATTTCTTGATCTATTGTTCTGCAGGTGGCTTAGAGTCAACTACGGTCAGCGGCAAGGATGATCGGGACTAGGCTAGGAGAGTTGAGGTCCAGAATGATCGAGAATATCGGGTGAAGTGGTTGGTCTCAAGTATGGCGCATGATGGACAAAAACGACAGAATAGGAAGTTCGGTGCGCTGGGTTGCATCAAGTGGCTTGCGGCTGGTGCAAGTGGCATGGCAAATCCAATGGGAATCGGATGGGAAAGACTTGTCGGTATGAAGAGAGTCATTGATGAATCTACATTTAGTGAGGAAATAGAGGAGCATGGGATTGCTTCATGCTTATATGTAAGGTTTTGTCCTCCATTGGACTCTAAACCTTGGAGTAGGATCGAGAAGGGGTATTTTGGTGTCTACGCCAAAATACTTGGTTGGTGACCTTGGAAAAATTGTGGTGCAAGACAGTGCAAGGAGATGCAGTTTTGGTCAAGAGAAGATGAAGATCACAAAGAGACCGATTCGAAAGATCTGGATCATCATCCACTTTGAGAAGGGTGCGTGAGTGTAGACTCATTTGTGTGTGAGCCTAACAACTGCCCGTTAGGGTTTCCTTTCTAAGCCTAGCCCCACTATATAAGGGGGTGGTATAAAATTTATACACCCATCTAAGCCTTGAAAATCCTAATTTGTGATTTAAGGAAAGTAAAGGAAATAGAGGAGGCTAGAATTTGAGAGAGATAAATTGAGAAATTCTATGCTCATGTATAAGCTTTTGTCCTCCATATTAAAGTGACTCTAAACCAATAATCACCTGAATCAATCCAATCAAGCGGCAACCGTGTTGAGCTAGGACGTTGCAATCTTCCAGTCCGACAACTTATTCGTACACCGATGTCACATGATCCCGTGTCGCCGTCTCGTGCCTGATCGGCGCATCACATGGTTGGGCTCGTGGGTCGTGAGACACGATGGTACTGATGTCTTGATTTTTTTAAAAAAAACCCAGGCAGCCCAAGAAACGTCCAAATCACAAATATTTGGGCCTATCGTGGGCCTTCTATTACCGTGCGTGTGTCTTAATGTGTGGAGCCAACGCAATCAGCTCAGCTCTTGGCGTTAACCAACACTAAACTTTTTATGGAGAATGTAAGTCGCGACAGGACCATCCGACAACCTCGAATCAGTCAATATCAATGGAAAGGAACACGAAATGATCATTTGCTTTGCTTGCTTAGGCTCTTTTTTTTAAAAAAAATAGATACCGCTGATTGATGAAACCTAAACTTGTAACTTCAATTACTAAAAGAAACAGTTGTAACTTCAAAGGAACGGGGGTAACAACGTCTGGGGTATGTGGGCTCCCAATTGTTTTAGCTTGTTTTGAGGCAAAACTTGGAGAACCTGACCCGGCTCTACATGACAAATCTGAACTAGACAGGAGTAGAAACTGCTAATTAGACTATTAGTACATATTTTGTGATGCCTCTTTGAAGCACCTGCTGCCTCTGATCGAATCACCGTACTAAGCAATAATCTCCTTGTGCATTGACAGCAGATAGAACGGCTCCCTTTTCACCCTCCCGGTCCTACTGTTGTGTGTGATTGAATTAAGCCCCTTATTACCTTATGATTAGCAAGTCTGAGCTAACGGTCTCTTTCTCGCTCGTGCGTTGCTTCCAATTTTCTCTTCTTTCGATAAAGAAAACGCACTGCATGCTTTGTTCTTCTTCTACCTGTTGCCTGTCAAAACAGACCGCAAGCGAGGGGAAACCGAACGGCTTTGCGTTGTCCGCAAGCCATCGACTTGGTTTCGATTCCAATGACAATGAGACAAAGTTACATTCGTCCCCTCTGCCTATATGTCCATTGAAAAGAGCCAGGACACGCTAAGCCGATACTCAACGAAAATGAGTAGTATAGCAGTGCAATCTGGAGGGTAGAATTGTAATTATCTGTATACAAATCATACGACACAATAGTAATATCTTCGATTCTAGTTAGAAAAGTCGTAATACGATTTTGAAAAAATATAAAAACAAAATATATATATTATACTATTAACAAATCAGTGACCACATTTAATTTATACTAATAACCCTATAAGTTCGGGATCCTACCCATGTTAGGTTGGACGACCAGGAGTTAGGAAACTATCATAATCAATCAATCAAATATTGTCAATACAGAAGCATCTGACAAATATTAAAGGAACTTGCATGATACAGCGCACATTCACTGTGACTAATGATTCCTTTGTCTCAAACGCTTATTGCTATTTTGCGGTTGTTAGTTCTGCCACTGATTAAACTAACACAATTGGCGATTTTGTCAGTGATGGCTATTCATATTATCTCTCAGGTGGAGCAAACGTGGCAGATGTCAGGGCTGAGTCATCCTATAATGTGGGCTATTCCGTCTTGAAATAGGTGGAATAATTGGTGGTCTAGCTAGCTAGTTGTGGTCGTGTGGGGTGTAACCTCGAGTCCAAACTACTACCGCATGATCACTACTAGTTTGGACATGCTTCGTTTTCGTTATTAGGCAATACATTTCCTTTACAGTTTGATCAAGTAAAGCAAAGAGAAGCTTGTATTTAATGTTTTGAGTTTGACAGGCACGCTTCAGTTAGCAGTACAAGATCTAGTGTTCAGCTGACGATTTTTTTTTTTGGAAATAACTGATTGTTTTATTAATATTATAAAATTAAATAATCGATTTTTTTACAGAAATAATACTATATCGCCAATTCATTTGACGACATGACATTTATCGATAAATGAAATGGCGACAGAGCTCCTGTTGCCACATGAATTGACCATAGGCTGAGAAGGCACCTTCTGATGCTATTTGAAATAGCGACCGACCCTGTCCGCCAAATGAATTGAGAACAAAGGTATATAGGCCAATTGAACAATGTAGGCTGAATAAATCGACAAGGCTCCTGTTGGCCAATTGCTCTGTCGCCAAATGAATTAGTGATAGGAGCTGTCAAGTCAGTCTGTTGTTGATTTATTTGGCGACGAAGCATTGGTGACATGTGATTATTTCTCAGTTTTATTTTTTTAATATTAATAAAAAATTGTTTTTTTAAAAAATCTTAGCTGACAGCCACAGATCAGCGTAGTCAACTATCCGATATGTAGCACGACTGGGCCACATTTGCTACCTTGTTGGTGGTAACGGGTGATTATTTGTCAGTTTTTATTTTTTTTAATATTAATAAAAAAAATCTTCAGCTGACAGCCACAGATCAGCATAGTCAACTATCCGATATGTAGCACGGCTGGGCAACATTTGCTATCTTGTTGGTGGTAACAACAGTTTTTGTTCAGAGAAGATCAGAAATGGTGGTAGAGTACTTGACTGTATGAGATTTATTACTCATTTGCAGACGTTCTTACAAAACGATTTAGCTCTGCAACATTATTTTTTCAAAACAAACTCTGCAAAATTTCGGACATATTGAAAGATGGAACCTGTTAGTATATTTCTACAACAAATTGGCTTCAGAAGGATAAACTCTTGGATTTCGCAATACAAATTAAATGATTCAATACTTGACTAGTTACTGATGTCTTAACCTTGTGGTGAGGACTTAAACTACTGGTAGCTTTAAGTTGAAGATGAATCTCTCTAAAACAAAGGCTCAATCCAACAAGATCGTGCAATATAAATAATCTTCCAAAGGCTAAGCTTAATAGTGTTTAAGAAATAACCTTCGTGTCCTATAAGTTATCCATATTTTTTTTCTTTTCCTCCTCTGCCTCCTTAGTTCCTTGGACGCAGTGATGAAGGTACTATTGAACCGCTTGATTTCTATCAACTCTTCACATGCATTTTTGTATTTATATGTGTGCCCATTCTTCCATTCCTCATCACAACGTATAACACGTCCGAAATCACCACCCTCCTTCGGTTCCAAACACCCATTTCAAAAAAATAAAAAAATAAACCAACGACTAGTTTTGCAATTTGCAAGCATTATTAAGTAACAATAAAATACAACTAGCCAGATCACTTCCTCCCTAGTCCTTGACCTATAGGCTATATCAATATATCAGATCGAAATCCTTGCTAGCTAATGCATACTTCACTATCCCATCATTGCAACCAAACAATAATTTCGCAGCTCACTCTGAAGTCTGAACCATATGCAAAATTCACAAAGATCACGTCCAGGTCACTTCACAGTAGCTAAGTAGCTAGTAATATGTAGCAGCAAGAACAGAGCCAACTGCCATGGAATGGAAGCAACACAAACGAATTCGGTGCGTAGGTACATAGGAGGGAAAGCAAATGGGACCATTTCCCTTACCCAACGCCATTATCAGATGTGAAAGTCTACATTAGGTGAGCAATTAGGGACATTCAGGCAGTGGCCAGCATAGGGTTGATTGATCAGAAAACAAGTCAAAAGCTTGAGCTACCTCTTCCCCTTGGAGTAGCACCAACTCTGCTCAACATTGGCCCAAACAAACATTGATATAAACACCTCTCTTTTTTTTTGCAGTTTTTTAGGCAGCCTTTTCGCGGTTGTAAGCACGCCAGATTAGTACATGTGTAGTTTTTAATAGTACTACTGTCGTTATTGAGAGACATAGTTAAACTAAACAAATTATCAACATCGATGAAGACAACTAGTTGCGACTCACAAATTAAATTGACTAATTCAGGAGTAGGACTGGTACGCCACGTAAAGATAAAAGAAGAGGGTATTACTTGATTCCAAGCAGAGTTGAAATGTTTGGAGCAATTTTATTTCTGTAATTAATACACTTTCCTAATCTGTTACTTTCGCGGATCACCGTATTTTTATTACTGTAATAGACAACTCTTCTTGAAAAATATCCAGCAGCAGGAGAGGAGAATCTCACGAGGCATGAGCATCCAGCAGATGGTGGCCAAAAGCCAGAAGGCAGAGCTTTCGGGTTGTAAGCCAGGGCGCACGCTGCGTCACTGGCCAGCCGACACACTGCAGGTCGAGCAGCAGCATGCCAGCATATACTGTCCCGCATGTTTTGCCGAGGAATCGTCGTTAGCGAGTTTAGTTCGAACGATTATTTTGTAGATAAATTTAGAATTGTAAGAATAGAACAGTAGATTGAACACAGAGATATGAAAAAACTTCAAACTTCTCTTTATTGCTCTTTTGAAACGGTGTACAATGTTGAGAGTCCCCCTCCTTTATATAGACAACTGGATGAATGAGGAGCCTATCTGGGCCATGACTCTCCGGTTCTTGGCCCGGTTTCTTAACACTCCCCATTGAACACTCATCCAACATGTTAATGTCTCGTCAAAACTCCATAAAAATCTAATAAAAAAAATTTAGAGAAAGAATACATGACACGCGTTGTACGAATTGCCTCGTTAAAAATCTTAACCGAGAAACTTCAGGAAAACTCGTTAAGGGAAAAAGAGTACAATCCACTCAATTTCATTTAATCTCTAGGATTTATTTTTGGGCACTCGATCTTCGTGATCAAGTTTTAATAATAAGTTCGTGAAAATCCCCCCTGAATTCTGCACCTCTCTGAGTCTCATCATTCCAATTCCACGTATACATCTTTTAAAGCTAGACGCTAGAAGTGACTTAGTGAATAAATATGCAAGATTTTCACATGACTTAGTATGCAGTACCTTAATTTCGTCCATCTTTTGTAATTCATGAGTATAGAAGAACTTGGGGTTGATACGCTTTGTGAAGGGACTCTTCACATAACCCATATGCACTTGTGCAATACAAGTTACATTATCTTCATAGATAATAGTAGGGGTTTGAGATGTATTCAATCCACGTGACTGCTGGATGTGGTGAATCATCCGCCGAAGCCAAAAACATTCCCGTGAGGCCTCGTAGAGTGCTATGATTTTTGAGTGGTTCGTCGAAGTAGATACAAGACTTTGCTTAGACGATTTCCATGAAATTGTAGTTCCACCGTATAGGAATACATAGTCTGTTTGCGACTTAGCTGTATGCGGGTCTGACATGTACCCAGCATCTGTATAGCCAGTCATAGTTAAGTCTTGGTTCTTTCTATAGAACAGACCAAGATCTTTGCTTCCTTGAAGGTATCGAAAAATGTCATTTATTCCCTGCTAATGCCTTTTGATAGGTTCTACACTATACCTTGCTAATAGGTTCACGGTAAATGCAATGCCTAGTCTAGTATAGTTTGTTAAATACATGAGTGCTCCTACTGCACTCAAGTACGGGAATTCTGGTACCAGGACTTCCTCCCCCTCTTCTTTAGGTCTGTACGGGTCCTTGTCCTGCTGCAAGGATCTCCCGACCATCGATACTTTCGAGGGATATGTCTTTTCAAAGCCGAACCGTTCTAACACTTTCTGAGTGTAGGTTGACTGATGTACTAAAATTCCTTCATGGGTATGCTCAAGCTGCAAGTCTAGGCAATATTTGGTCTTACCCAAGTCTTTCATTTCGAACTCCGACTCCAGGTAAGAGCTTGCTTTCTTAATATCTTCTAGGGTCCTGATGATATTCAGATCATCTACATATACTGAGATTATACAGAATCCATCCTGGGATCGCCGTATAAAAGTACAGGGACAATCCTCATTGTTTGTGTAGTGTTTCTTGCAGAGAAAGTTGCTCAAGCGATTATACCGCATTCTGCCTGATTGCTTCAGTCCATATAGTGACTTTCTGAGTTACACACTGTACAGATTTCTATTTACTTTGTCTTGGTTTGGGATAGGGATACCATCAGGTACATTAATATAAATGTCTGAATCCAAGTTCCCAGAAAGTTATGCAGTTACCACATCCATCAATTTTATTTCTAAATTCAAATTTACTATCATTGAAATTAAATATCTAAAGGTAGTTTTGCTCATCACCGGGAAATAAGTTTCTTCATAATCGACTCCTGGTCGCTGAGTGAAACCTTGTGCAATAAGCCTTACTTTATGTCTTACAACTTCATTTTTACATTTCTCTTTCAAACGAATACCCACTTATGCCCTATGGAGTGCACATAGGGAGGCGTGCGGCTTATAGGCCCAAATACCTCTATTTTATTCAGGGATAATAATTCTGCTTCTATTGCTTTCTTCCAATCTTTCCAATCTGATCTTTTTTTACATTCAGCGAGCGATGCTGGCTCTGTATCGAGATCGATTATTATGGTAATTTTCTTTGCAAAATAAATATCGACATTGCCTGTTGTTCTATTCATAGATTCTCCCGTGGTCACATAATTTATAACTATTTCTTCATGGGGCGATTCTGCCAATGCTTCTGCTTAACCACCGCTGCTTCTAATTACGGGGGCAAGTCCCTTTAGCTTTTCAGCTCCGACGTGTGCGCACACATCCATGCTGATGTCTCCCTCTGTGGGAATATTCAAATATGGTATGTCTTTTTACTGAAGGTTCCATACTGGTGCTAGGTCTCAACTTGTTTCTCTTCTGGTTGTGGGGAACTTCAATGATCGGTTGTGTCAAGTCCTTCTTATCCTTTTTCGTCAGGCGTCCCCAGTTACTTGGGACTCGAGAGGCCCGAGTTCTCGTCCTTTTATTTTGAGGCCTTCGGACGGGATTAGGGATACCTTCAATTTTCTTTGGTATTTAAACGCTCTCCGGCGCATTGCGTATAGGCACATGTGACTTGGTCACGCTCTTCAAATCACTAAAGTGGCCAGGCAGTTGATTCGCTAATACTTGTAAATCAATTATCTTCTAGACTTCTATGTTTGTTTCACTAGTATGTGGGTCATGTGCATGGATTTTCGTGGCTTGCCACGTCATTTCCCGATTTTTTTTTCACCAAGGGGTTATTTTCCTCCCCCTAATGACGAGAAAATATCCTCATTAAATATGCTATCAGCGAAGCGGACTGTATGCAAATATCCAGTCGTGGGGTCCAGATACCTGATTGTGGATGTTGTCTCATAAGCAACGTATATCCCAGACTTTCGGAGGGGGCCCATTGCAGTTCGCTGCGGTGGTGGTATAGGTACATAAACCTTGCAACCAAACCTTCGTAGATGAGAGATTTTCGGCGCTAACCCTTGCGCTAGTTGCATAGGTGAATGGATGTTATATGCTGACAGTCTAAAATTGATGAGAGTTGCTGCATGTAAGACTGCATGTCCCCAACATATGGTTGGTAAATTACAATTCTGCAAGAGCGATCGGGCAATAAATTTAATTCTTTTAATTAATGCTTCTACTAGTCTATTCTGAGTGTGGACATATGGTACGAAATGTTCAATGGTAATTTCGATTACCATATAATAATCATCAAATACCTTTGAAATAAATTCTCTGGCGTTGTCCATTCTGATGGACTTCACATGATGATCAGAAAAATTATTCTTAATTTTAATTATCTACGAGATCAACTTTGTAAAAGCATGGTTTCTCGTAGATAATAAGCATACACGCGACCATTTTGAGGAAGCATCGATGATCACCATAAAGTACCTAAATGGCCCTAACAGGGGTTGTATAGGACCGCAAATGTCTCCCTGGATACGGTCCAGGAATGCAGAGATTTCATCCTTTACTTTCATAGTAGAGAGTCTAGTAATTAGTTTCCTAGTGGCACATGCGAGGCACACAAAATCTTCCTGATTCAGGAAATTCTTTACATTGATATTATGTTCGTGAGAATTAGTAATTATATTTCTCATCATTCTAAGACCGGGGTGGCCTAATCTATCATGCCAGAGACAGAAAAGTTCAGAGCTTCTAAAAGTGGTTTTCAGGACAGTATAGGCTACATGTGCCTTAATGTGCGTGTAGTATAGCAGAGATTCATATGAAGGAAGTCGTTCTAATACCATTTTCTCATTTTCTTTGCGCTTTATAATGAGCAGGTATTCCTTACCATACTCTTCTTCAGTCTCTACATGGAGACTGTTAGCGCGAATATCTTTAAAGCTTAAGAAAATCCTAGTCGATTTTGGGTACAATAAGATTTCTTCAATGACCAATGTTGTGCCAATTGGGAGTAACTTGTATAAAATAGTTGCAAAAATTCTCATAATATTTCTATATTTTTCTATGTATTTTTCATAATTTACTACTATTTTCAATGATTAAAAGCAATATAAACAATCACAAATAATCAAAAACAGTAAATGCAATACATAAATTGCATAGAAATAATAATAACAAAGTTAAACATGCTTTAAATGCAAAAAATAATTCAAAATTTTAATTCCCAAGGCTCTTTTCTGCAGGAAAAAGAATTTTTTGGTGAATTCTGTAATTTTCAGGGGTTAAAATGTGAAACTTCAGTTCTGAGGAAAAAAATTCATGTAATTTTCAAAAACTTCAAGGGTCTTTTTGCAAAATTTCTTCATCCGCGTAAATATCCTCATAATTTCCAGAATCTCAAGGGTCCTTTTTACAAAACAATTCTTTTTCAGTTTATCTTTTTTTTAAGAATTCAAATGGGCCAGTTTTCGGCCCAGGCGGCCCATTCGCTAAGCCGGCCTGCCCGTGCGCTTCAAAAGGGGAAGTGGAGCTAGGGAAACCCTAGCACCTTTCCTCGGTGACGACGGCACTTTTGTGCTTGGGAGGAAGGCCGGCGGGCGGCGCCGACTGTTGATAGGAGTTTTGTAATATGGAAAATGAGGTCCAAATATTATGAATTTTTTTAAAGGCTCCTTACACAATAGACTTAATTGTGTAATGTTTTTTAATTTCATATATTCTGAAAATATCTCTAAAATTAAGGGTTTAGGTATCAAAAATTAGGGTTTTAGGTTTCAAAAATTAAGGTTTCATGATTTCATGTGACTTAGAATGTGTAATCAATCGTAATTAGTTAGTTTAGAGGTAATTAATTAGTCATAATTAGTTAGTTCACTAGTAATGAATTAGTTTAGTGGTAATTAATTAGTTGCGATTAGTTTAGTAGTCATCATTACGACATATTAAATAAGTGGAAATGAAGTACTGGTAATTTTTTTAGTGGTAATTAATCAATCATAATTAGTTAGTTTAGAGGTAATTAATTAGTCGTAATTAGTTTGTTCGCTAGTAATGAATTAGTTTAGTGGTAATTACGACATACTAAATATATTTAGAATGACATCGTGCAAGTTTAAAGAGCTTCACCAACAAGTGACATACTCGTTAATCTATATAACTCATGATTCATTCAAGGAATAGAATAACATTTAGTCAATAACTTATAAACATAGACACGATACAATCATCTATATGATTGCCTCTAGGGCATATCACCAACAATGTTCGCGGTGGTCATTTATGCAAATACGGATTGAAAATGTGTTGTATATGCCAAAAACTCTTTATTAGTTGGCCAGCATGAGTACACCAGCTGGTTCGACATACGACAGCCCACTGGTCTAGTTCAACGATTCCTCGAGGTGTTGGCTCGCCAATGTACTATAGAATAGAGGGTTGCAGACAGGAAATCTAAGCCATCCATTAGTAGTGCTGAAACTCGTAGTAGTAGTTTTTCCCTGTCAAATGATACTAGCATCCTGTCATCGAATCTCTCTTTCATCTATACGCGAGAGAATCCATGGCTTCTCCTTTGTTGCGGCTCCGCCTGTCATTGTGCGTGTGGTGTTTTCGTTGTTCTATTTCGCTTCGCCTCCGTGTCGTTTTCCCAGCCGGCCAGCCGGCCGTCCGCGTTTCAGCCTCTAGGCCAGCACGTCTCCCATCCATTCGTCCACATCGTTCTTCACGATGCGCCACGCGTGACTTGTTGCTTGGCTAGTCGTTGCCCATGCCCTATATCGATTTGACTTTTGCGCCTCACCTCACCTCCATCGCCCTATACGCGACGCCTGTCCTCGGGTTTTCCTCATCACAACACTGCTCTTGTGTGTTAGCCTATCACCACCGACACCTTTCCTACCTTTTTCTAGCACTCTCTCCGCCCGTAACGACCCCTCCCGACTGCTCCTGTCCGTTCACTCCCCTTCCCCTCTGTCCACTCCCTCCCCGTCGCTGCTCCTCCCGAGTGCCCGCAATGCCCCCTCCTCCCCATGGCCTGCACTGCCTTCTCCTCCCCGTCGCCGCTTCCTCTTGCCCTGCCCTCTGCCGTCTGCTCCCCTCTCCACACCGCCTCCTCCGTCCCCCCTCTGACACCACCTGCCCCTCCCCCAATTTCTCCTCGACGCTGGTCTCCCGAAGGTCGGCTCCCACATCTCTGAGGCCACATCCATACTCTGCTAGAACGACGAGTTCGTGGTATATTCATAGTTTTCATTATCCAATCAGTGGAAAGGTCCATTTTTCATAATCATGCACAAGATATTGATATTGTTTTGGTAGCGGTTTTCTTGGAGACAGTAATCTCTGAAGTGCCTGATTTCTTTTCGGTTTGTTTCGCAGTCAATTCTGCGTGCCTAACACTTTGATGGTGATGCGATAGTTTAGCATTTGTGTCTGTGAATTTCATGTTGTGGTTCTTATTTTTCCTAATGAATTCGTTCTGATGCTTTGTAGTGTGCTACCAATTCGTTCTTGCGGCCACATTGGTGGTTGAGGGTTTCTTCCATCTGTGCTCCTCGCTGCCTCTGTCCAATTGGCTTTGTTTAAGGTAAATTACCTTATCTCTTGTGCACATATTGTTCAGAGTTTCTTAGATTCTCTTGTTTTCCCCTAGAACAAAAAAAACTCTTTCAAGCCATCACGCAGTTGCACCTCACGAGATATTGGTTAACAAGATGCCAAGAAAATATCTTGAATCTGATAACATTGCCGAAAAGGATCTTCCTTGAAACCATCACACATTTACGCCTCAGGAAGATATTGATTTCATTTTGGCAACGGTTTTCTTGGAGACAGTAATTTCTGAAGCTCCTGATTTCTTTTCAGTTTGGTTTGCAGTCAATTCTGTATGCCTAACACTTTGTTGGTGATGCGATGGTTTAGCCTTTGTGCCTGTCAATTTCTTGTCGTGGTTCTTATTTTTCCTAATAATTTCATCCTAATGCTTTGCAGTGTGCTACCAGTTCGTTCTTGTGGGCACATTGGTGGTTGAGGGCTTCTTCCATCTGTGCTCCTCGCTGCCCCTGCCCAATTGTCTTTGTTTCAGGTAACTTAACCTATCTCTTGACCACATATTGTTCAAAGTTTCTTAGATTCTCTTGTTTTCCCCTAGAACAAAAAAACTACTTCAAGCCATCACGCATTTGCACCTCACGAGATATTAGTTGGCAAGATGCCAAGAAAATGTCTTGAATTTGATAACATTGCCAAAAAGGATTTTCCTTGAAACCATCGTACATTTATGCCTCACGACAAAATAGTAGGAAAAAATGGCATGAAAGATGATCTTATTGGATTTTTATTCAATCTATGTTGTGTTATCTCTACTTTTGGAAGGTGATACTTTTGCATCAGTGTGTTTCTCTCAACAGTGTTTATTGTTATATTGCTTTTTTCTGCAGCAGCTTGTTCTTTAGAATTAGTTCGATTATGAATCTTTCTAAAACATATATAGAATTTTTAAGGTAGTAGATTCGCAATTTCCATTAATAAATCAGTGAAAAGGTCCATTTTCTTGAGAATCTTGCACAAGATGTTGGTTTCGTTTTGGCGTCGGTGCACTTAGAAGAGTAGAGTGCTTTTTAGTTCCTTCAGGTTGCCAGAGAGCTGCATAAAAACCTTTGAATGGTTACTAGGTAGATAGATTATTTGCTAATTTTGTTATCGCCAGTTCTTCTATATCTGACCATGTAGGATCGTTAATAACAATCAGAGGGGGTTGAATGATTATGTAAGATTTTTCGCACCGAACAGTCTGGAAAGAACAGACTTTAATGTAGATGCAATCCAGTGGAAACAAAAGAACCCAATTGTAGCGTCGGTGTATCTGCTCTTGTTGATGCTCGTGTCCCGCACTACTAATACTAAGACCAAAGAAAGATCTCTTAAGATCGCTTGCTGGTCACCATGCAGTGTGATCAAGATGCACGCACGTGAACAAAAGCCTCGACAGCCGACAACAGCAAAAGTCCTTACAACCAGAATCTCAAGATTGGATTTTTGTTCACTTGGATGAGGCGACGGATGGATGAATGGATGGTCTCAACGTGACATTGGCATTTGATGCATCAACGTTGCTGCATTAGATGAGCTCACGCAGGACGAAAATCAATCAAGGAAACAATAAACCTTGATTGACAGCTAACAGCCAAAAGCCAATAAAAAAAGTCAATCAAGGAATAGCCTCCGCATGACAAACACTTTCATTAACTCAATGCACAAGAACAAAATATCTCATCTTGTCGCCGCCAGCACACGCATGACAAAGATGCATACCACTGCGCCGCCTATTTCTTCTACCAGATGTTGCATGAGCAAAAGCAGCGACCACCAGCCGCTACATGCACATCCCCTTATACCCGTACAGCCTCCTAACCCTAATCACCTACCCTACAGCAGACAGTACTTTAATCCAATCCAATGTATACGCGTTAACCTCCACATACGACCCACTAGTCCTAAGACTCAATACAAGGGCTTATACACCAGGTTATAAAATTCAATCCAATCAAATTTTAGACACCCTAAAATTGCCACATGTCGTAGCTTCCAAACCGCACCTCCGTAGCTCTAACACACATCATCCATCTTTGATCTCTACGCGCCCAAACTCGAGCTCGACCATCTCCTCTAACATCCTTGACCCTCGGGACCATGACTTCGCACTAAGCCATCTCCCGGTCCTCGCCGTAGACCATGATCGCCTCTGAGTTACCCTGCACATGCAAATACCAAAAAAACATATTTTGCCGACTCAAGTTCTTCCCAACTTAACCGATATAAATCCACACAACACGACACACCTCAAAAATATCAGTAAATAACATTGTCAATTATTCATTAGCTAAATTATTTTAGACATAGCCACATGGTCTAACAGACCATCCCATGTTTGTCTCTCTCTTTTATCTAACAATTTTTTCCCTTAAAACGATTATGCTAATAAATCTTGCATTTGAACTGGTGATGTCAACTGAAATTTATCATGATGAACTATTCTACTCTAGGGTGGTGCTTCAACTGCTCGTGATCTATAGTCAATTCTTGCTAAACTTTAGAACCTCAAGTTAGGGATAACATATTATAGCAAAGTTAATATATTATGTAGCAGGATTTCATAGTTTTGTTTCCTTTCGTTGAGATGTAGCTTGTCATACTAGGTACTTTGAGTGCAGAAAATCAATAGATATAGCCTACCTCACATAATACTTATTCACATCCCAACAGACTCATTTCCTGTTAGGTTGAATCCATGATTTTGCATATGCAGTATTTGTACGACCAGCATTTCCTGTTAAGTTAAAGCCATGATTTTGCATATGCGGTGTTTGTACGACCAGTTGGTTTATTACATACTTACTTTAATTTCCTATCAATTGTTGTATCACGTTTTACACTGTAGGGAGGTTATTGTGGTGGCACTCTGGTGGATACATGCACTCTTAGCTGCTGTGTTTTTAGCGAAGCTTCCTACAGATGTCCTTGGACCTTGGTACATTTGATGGTAGATGAGTTTGGTCATGCACCTTCACGGGCCTACCCTGCATGTCACTAAAACGATACCGTTGATATGCTTTTCAGGTAGTTTTTGGTATCCTGGTTCAGCCCTTTGTCCATCTCAGCTAGCCTTGATTATCTACTACTTGACATGCAGCTTACAAAGTTCACCTTTTTAAGATCATACATGGTTCGAAGGAACTATCCACATCTATGCTAATCCAAACTTCAATTGATGAGCTAACATTTTTAATTATGTATTCCTATTTGATCTGAAATAAACCATGCATGCTGTTAGCTTCATTTATATGTATCACAGAGAATATGCACACAGAGAACCAGGTGCTACTGTTATTTCCAATTGTTAGCCTATGGACTTAACTTTTGTTTTTAAATCCAAAATTTATATTTTACCTGCTGGTATTGCTGTTGACTCTAGACAAGACCTGTACACTCAGCTAGCCTTCACTGTCTACTACCTGACATACAGCTTACAAGGTTCATAATTTTATATCATACATGGTTCGAAGGAACTACCCAGATCTATGCTAATCGAAACTTCAACTGATGAGCTAACATCTTTTAATTATATATTCCCATTTGATCTCAAACGAACCATGCATGATGATAGCTTCATTTAAATGTATCACTCCCATTTGTTAACTATCGGACCCGGATTTCTCAAATCCAAATTCTCTGTGAAAATATTGTGATATTCCCTGGATTAGTAGATAGCACTCATAGACACATCACTGAATCATTTCATACAAATATAAACTAAACCAAGTATTATATTACAGACATCAGAATCACATAGACCACATCAGGTCAAGTTTTACAATAAAGGCCGAACATGCCAAATAATTACATTACAAAGGTAGCAAAAGTGGTAGCGGAAGCAAAAGGATAGAGTGCATCTCTCCACACATAGTGACTGGGGAAACCCATGTGCGTTTGATATTAAGCAAAGACTTGGATAATATTGGATGCATGCAAACACAGACGGAGTCAGCTAGACTGAGGCGAGACCCAGACTAAACGAACTACACTACTCTTTGTCATCTCCAGGGCCTCCAACTTCGAGATCCTCGTAGTATGCATAGTCCCCATGAGGTCCTACTTCTGAGGGTTTGGAGGAAAGAGCGAGGATAAGCACAACTTCTGTGCTCGCGAGCCAACACACAGAATGGAATAATAATACATGCAAGACCTAACAATGATGGCTCAGGTTCTTTTACATCAACACCCACCATCGTACCATACACCATATCAGCCGCCCAGAAGGGGTAATAGCAGTTATTAGGTTTTTGAAGAGCAACATGCATTGACTCAACCATCTCAGTCATTTACCCACAATGACTGCCCAAATCTAATTTTATGATTTTAAGAGATGATGATTAGAGCATTTAATACCCCAGTACTTAAGCAAGACTAGCATGTCGCTTATGTTGGACCGAAACAACGACTAGAGGGGGGTGAATAGGAGCACGATCTCTTTTTTCACCTTGATCTGATTTAACACATTTTTCACTCTAATAGCTATGAGAACTATGAATATCAATGTACAAGCATAGCAGAAGACTTGACGAGGATCTGATAATCCTCATTTTATCTTTTATCTATAATTCTTATTATGGGTAAATATGATGTCACGTGGTCCCCAGAAGTACCCCTTATGTTTATAAGGGAGAGGCCTACCAAGTGATTGTAAGTTCTCCTACAATCACCCCCATAGTCGTAAGTCTTGCTACGACTATGTCATGGTCGTAAGTCCTTCTACAACCACTACCTGGTCGTAAGTCCTTCTACGACCATTACCCAGTCGTAAGTCCTCTTACGACCATTACCCAGTCGTAAGTCCTTCTACGACTATTGTCCAGTCGTAAGTCCTTCTACGACTTGTACCCAGTTGTAAGTCCTGCTACGACCAAGTCAACCACGACCACCTTATGATCAATAAAACCTACAAGCGAGTGGGTCCAATTGATTAAGGAATCTAGACGGTCTACATGCACTGTTATTCTGCGTAGTAATAGTGCTTAAATACCCCATTACCTCTGAAAGATAACTGCCAAACGGCGTGAATGAGTCACTACGCCGGTAATTACTGCCATTATGTACCCATTACTGGCTTGATTAGGCGTCTCTTCAGCAGGGGAAAACGGCTACTCCTTCACGACTATATAAAGACATCAATCAGAAGGACAAAGAGAGGGCGAAACACAGAGCCAATCGAGGACAATCAAGGAGAAAGACAAGTATTGTTCTTTGTAATAGTCTTAGTTTCTTGCTTGATTGTCGAGAATACAGTCAATACTACACACACACAGGAGTAGGGTTGTTATTCTCCCCGGAGAAGGCCTGAACCTGTATAAAAATCCCGTGTCAATCGCTCTGCGTGATTTCATCTCTAGGAGACCCCCCGAATCAAACAATCTTTTTGTAAGATCGGTTCTAAAACACCGACAGTTGGCGCCGACCGTGGGGATCTTCCGGTAATCTCTTGTCAACATACTCTTTTTTTCCAAATCTCATGCACTCATGGCAGGAGAATGGAACGAGGAGAACTGGTTTGACTTGGCAGATTACGCAGACGTCGACATGGATGCCGGTTTCAACTACGAGCCGAGTGATGCATCCTCTGATGGTGATGTCGCCTCCGGAGATCATTCTCCAGGCAACCATCCCATCGATGGAGTTGAGGAGGGATCCTTATCCCCCACAACGATACGTCCAACAGAGGAGTCAATTCCCTCAAAAGACAAGGGTCAATCCGACCATAACCGTACCCAGGAGGACTTACAGCACGACGAGAGTTTTTCCTCCAAGTGTTCAAGTCCCCCTGAGACGGTCCGACTTGGTGAGACAAGTTCTGAGAGCCACCATTCCAGGACTCCACCAACATCTGGTGATCCTCTCTCTCATGATAAGTCCAGAGGGAGTGGGATCAAGCATGCTTTTCCTGCAAATTCGACCGTCTCTCCGCAGATCTCATTTGCGGACGGAGACGGTTATAACCCAGAGTTTCCCTACCTGGAGGGGGTTACTCCAAGTCGCCAGATGGTGTCTCTCGAGTAACGGGAGGTCTTCGTCCTTCCCTCAGATCAGGGTCAGCCTTATGGAGGCCGAGATAAGAACACTCCCCGAAGATCACGCACTGCGCCCCCTCGTGATAATGGCAAGGGCATCACCGGTGACAGACAGAACTAATACTCTGATGAGCGCGAGGGAAATCCTCGACATTCTCGCGCTCCATTAAGAAAGCCTCAAGGATCTGATGAGGAGGATTTTGAGGCCATCCGACGGAAGAAGATTGCAGCCCAGAAGAACCTGCCTGGGCGCATCCAATATCAGTCGAAGGAGGCATAAGAACTCCAGGACATCAAAGACTTGCTCGAAAATCACACTCAAGAGCTTGCTCGAACGCCAGGATACGATCTTTTCGCTGAAGAAGTCGCACAAAGGCTTCGAACCGTGATGACAAGACTGGAAGCACCTCGTCGACATCATTCAGGCAGTCGTAGCAATGCAACTTCCTCAGCTACCAGTCAATCAAACATTTCACCACGTAGAAATCGACACGGACATAAGTCGCATCGATCCCCTACTCGGAGAAATACGTTTCGATTGACTGATGATCAAGAAGCCCCTCGGAGAGGTGATCGTTCACCACTTCGACAAGGAAACCCGCAACGGCTGGAGTACGAGGAGTATTCCCCTCATAGAACTGAGACCTACTACAGGACAGGTCAGCCTGTTACTGGGTATCGTCGTATACGATCACCTGGTGACATTAACCCTTCTTTCCTGCAAAGAAGACGTCAAGAAGTCATTACCGGATGCTGGGCATTTTCGTCTGACCTTCAAGCTGTTCGCCGGCCACCTCATTTTCGACCAGTAAACATGGAGAAGTTTGATGGATCTCAAAATCCAATCGAATTTCTCCAAATCTATACAACAGCTGTCCGAGCAGCAGGAGGAGGAGAGCATGTAATGGCAAATTACCTTCCAACTGTGCTTGAAGGATCCGCTCGATCATGGTTATTAAACCAACCACTCGAGTCGATCTACTCTTGGCAACACCTTTGCAACCTTCTACTAGCGAATTTCCAAGGCACATACAATCGCCCTGGAAAGGAAGACGACTTGCACCGGATAAGACAAAACAGCAACGAGACTTTGCGCCAATTCATCAAACGCTTTAGTCAGGTTCGTAACTCAATTCCGGAAGTTTCTGACTCATCTGTTATCAGGGCTTTTAAGCAAGGAGTTCGTAGTAGAAGGATAACGGAGGATATTGCTTTGAATCCTTCCAATACTGTTGCCGAGCTCTTTGAGATGGCCGATCGATATGCGACTGCTTCTGAGGCGGTCGAGTGGAACAACACTATCGATCGAGAAACATATACTCCTCGAGAGCTAGGTGAAGTTGGTAGAAAAGAGGACAAGAAAGCAAAAAAAGTCCAAGAAAAAGATAAAGGGTCAAAAACCACAAATCAGTGGTTCCAAGGAGGTCTTGGCTGTGAACGAAAAAGAGCCACGAACCACCAAGTCGTACCCTGATCAAGGCAAAGGTAAGCGCCCTGATCGAAAGAACGACAAACCAAGGTGGTGTCCTTTCCATAAAAAGGAAGGACACGACCTCCGCAACTGCCGAGTTTTCCAAAGAAAGCTCGAGGACTACTACAACGGCAAAGAACCACTCCCCACTCTCGAGCAGGTAGGGCATACGAGTGGTCAAAAATCATCAGATGATGAAGAGATGTTGTTCCAAGATCCGCAACATACCGTTAAGCACATCTACGGAGGATCATCGACATATGAGTCGAAACGACAACTCAAAGCTGCCGGACGAGAGGTAAACTCTATAGATGCTCCTCTTGTCAATAATTTACCGAAGTGGTCGGAAGTTACCATTTCTTTTGAGAAAGGTGACTGCCCGATCACTTCGAATCGATCAGGTCGATATCCGATTGTGGTCGAACCCACCATCAACAACTGTCGGGTCAATCGAGTTTTGGTTGATGGTGGCAGTTCCTTGAACATACTGTTTACCAATGCCCTGGACGAGATGCAAGTACCCAGGACAAAGGTAAGACCGGTACAATACTCTTTTCATGGAATTGTACGGGGTCTTCGGCCAAACCCATTGGCCAAGTTTCTCTTCCTTTAACATTCGGTTCACCAAGTAATTTCAGGACAGAGAAAATCTCCTTTGATGTGGTCGATTTCGATACGGCATATAACGCCATACTCGGACGACCAGTTTTGGCAAAGTTCTTAATGGCTACTCATTATGGGTATCAATGTCTTAAGATGCCAGGTCCCAAAGGAGTGATCACAATTCATTGTGACAAAAAGATGGCGTATAACTGCGACCGTCGATCCCTCGAGATGGTTGGTCAGATACCAACTCGAGAAGAAAGTCAGCCTTCGACTAGCAAGTCGAAGCCTAAAGCTGCACCAAAGCCGAACGACCAAGTCAAAGAGGTTCCTCTGGACGCAGAGAAACCCTCGAAGACTGTTCACATCGAGGAGACTTCCGACCCCAAATAGGAAGACACCCTCATCTCCTTCCTTCGAGCTAACGCAGATGTCTTTGCGTGGCAAGCATCCGACATGCCCGGAGTCCCCAGGGAGGTGATCGAGCATAGCCTAGCTTTACGGCCTGATAAAGTACCCATAAAACAAAAGTTACGGAGATTTGCCCCTGATCGACGAGATGCTATTAAATCAGAATTGGATAAGCTACTTAAAGCAGGCTTTATAAGAGAAGTCAACCACCCAGAGTGGTTGGCTAACCCTGTAATGGTCAAGAAGTCAAACGGTAAATGGCGCATGTGCGTAGACTTCACTGATCTTAATAAAGCTTGTCCAAAAGATGATTTTCCTTTACCTCGTATCGATCAGTTGGTTGATTCTACTGCAGGTTGTGAAATATTAAGTTTTTTAGATGCATATTCTGGATACCACCAAATCAATATGTGTCTAAACGATGAAGAAAAGACCGCATTCATTACACCATTTGGTACCTTTTGCTATGTCAAAATGCCATTTGGTCTAAAGAATGCCGGTGCTTCTTTTCAACGCTTGATGCAATCAACTTTTTCATCTCAATTAGGCCGGAATCTGGAAGCCTATGTTGATGATCTAGTCGTAAAAAGCATTAAGAAATTTAATCATAGCACTGACCTACAAGAAACATTCGACAACCTCAGAAAACACTTCTTAAAACTTAATACCGAAAAGTGTGTGTTTGGAATTTCTTCAGGAAAATTGCTTGGATTCCTAGTATCTGAACGAGGAATCGAAGCAAATCCTGAGAAAATAAAGGCCATCCTCCAAATGCGCCCTCCGACCACAAAATGGGAAGTCCAGAAACTCACTGGGTGCATGACGGCTTTAAGTCGTTTCATCGCACGACTAGGAGAAAAAGGACTACCTTTCTTTAAACTTCTCAGGAGACACAAAGGTTTTGAGTGGTCGAACGAGGCAAACGCTGCCTTCGAGGATGTCAAGAGGTACCTTTCTAGTGCTCCTGTTCTGGTTTCTCCAAAACCAGAAGAGACGCTCTTAATTTACCTAGCTGCCACGCCACAGGCAGCAAGCGCAGTACTGGTCGTAGAACGTTAAAACGTACAACGACCAGTTTACTACGTCAGTGAAGTTTTACACGGGCCTAAGGAGCGTTACCCTCAGGTCCAAAAACTTCTATATGCCCTCCTCATGTCTTCGAGGAAATTGCGGCATTATTTTCAAAGCACAAAATAGTCATGTCGTGTCGAGTTTCCTTTGGGAGCGATCCTCCATAATAAGGAAACAATGGGGCGCATGGCAAAATGGTCACCGAACTTGGGAGTTCGACCTCCATTTCGTGTCCCGAACGGCCATAAAATCCCGATCTTGGCGGACTTTGTCGCCGAATGGACAAATCTGAACTCGCCAGATCCCCATCGATTCCCACGACCGATGGATGATGTACTTTGACGGGTCACTTACTTTAAGTGGCTCGGGGGGCTGGGGTGGTCCTGGTATCTCCTACCGGAGAAACCTTAAAGTATGCCATACAATTAAACTTTCAGGCCACTAACAACGTGGTAGAGTACGAAGGTTTGCTAGGCGGCATACGAGTGCGAAGCACTCTCGATTCGTCGACTACTCGTGAGAGGAGACTCTCAACTAGTCGTGAATCAAGTCGGAAAGAGTACGGTGCTCTAACTCGACAATGTCTCGGTACTTATCGGAAGTACGTAAGTTAGAAAAGCATTTTTTAGGTTTCGAGGTACAATTCATCCCTCGAAAGGATAATTTCCTCGCATACCAACTTGCTCGGATGGCTTCTTCTCGATCTGCAGTACCAAAAGGAGTTTTCTTGGAGCAACTCCAAAAGCCGTCTCTGGTCGAAAAACCAGAGACACCTCCTATTGAGATGTCCTCACTAGATTACGAGGATACCTGGATGACTCCCATCTACGAGTATCTTCACAAGGGTTCCGTACCCGAGGATGATCTTGAGGCAGATCGTTTATCCCGAAAAGCCAAAATGTATACTTTGGTCGAAGGAGCCCTCTACAAACGAGGAACCCAAGGGATACTCATGCGATGCATTCCACAAAACGAAGGAATAACACTCCTTCATGATATACACAGTGGCATCTGTGGGACGCATGCTTCCTCTGAGCACGGGTTGGTAAGGCCTTTCGACAAGGTTTCTCTTGCCAACACTCAGACGATGCTAAAGAGGTGGTTAAAAAGTGTGTCCAATGCTAGTTTCATGGTAAATGATACACCAACCACTCAAGCATTACGCATAATACCTCTTTCTTGGCCTTTTGCGACTGGGTCTCGATATCCTAGGACCGTTTCCCAAAGCTCCGGGAGGTTTGAATTCCTTTTGTGGCTATTGACACGCTCACAAAATGGATCGGTTTAACTCAGAGACCCTTTTATCCGGCTTGTAATGCTTAACCAACCGCTTGGCCCTAGCATCACAAAACAGATAATCCGAGACTCGAGACATGTATACTTCCTAAATGCAGATACACACCTCCTTACAAAGTTCATGCATCAATTCCATTCATTCACATAGAACCAAGCAAAATGTAACAGAATAACATTAATAAAGGATAGTTATTACAAAAGAGAGGCCAATCGCCAACAATAAAAGAGACAACAATAATTAAACAATGAAGCAAAAGTGCCATAAGATGGCGATAAACAAAAGAGCCAATCGGTGTGCCTTTAACCCACAAGGCAACCGACCGGACCGCCAAAGCTAGTCGTCGAATCCACAAAGACAACTCGCAAAAGTGAGGCCCTTGGGGCTCACCTTCTTCCTCTGCAAACAAAAGCACCCAAAGAAAAGTCGGGTGAGTACTTTGAATGTACTGCAAGATATATAGGAATGATAACAAATCTATGCAATAACTACATGCAAGCTTATTTAAGTGGAGCGAGTTAGACTCAAATTTTTAAGCATAAAGCAAGCTTTATTTGCAATAATGTAATAGATTGAAAGCAATTTTGCAATCTGATTTTATTTGATAAAAGCAGAGTAATCAAGTATCAACAACAAGAAAATAGTCCCGAAGTGACTAAACCATTAGTCACCACAACAATAGCATGAATTACCCATTCATGCCAACCATGTCAAGTTTTAATTTTTAAAACAAAAGCAGCTTGTTGAAGTCTAGATCTTGCGTGAAATCACCAAGCGTGTCCATAACCTAGGGCGAGGCTATTCAATAGTTTTATCCTGCAGGTGTACCAACTTACCCACATGCCGGATCGCCTTTTGCCACCGGTTAAGCACACTTCCTTAGGTATGCCTACGCGGCTAAGTCCTACGAGACGCTTCCAATATTGTGAATTATTCACGAGCCGCCTGTATGGATAGAAACCCATACGCTTGTGTCGAGTCATCGTAAAGCCTCGGTCAACTACCCTTCCCTGTAAAGCCTTGGACAACTACGACGCTCCTCGAGGTGGAGAGCCTACCCTAATCTCCACCACCGCACACCCAACACAAGAACACCGAGAACACATATCATGTTTCACACAACACACACAACACCCTCCTGCGACTGAGATAACCCACGCCAAAGTACTAGGTCAAGAGGGGTCCCATATAACCCTCATGTGGTTAGTACGCAAAAGTACTTGGATCGATGGCGCAAGCAACATTTTCGGTCCTTAGGGACTCAGGCACCTTTCCTTGTCACACCCAACAATCACACCAACATGCCATTGTGCCCAAGTCAAATCATTTTGTTTCATTTTGGTTTTACAAAACAAAAGCATAAGGTGCTGAACCAAAAATAAACAAAATGATTTGTGTGATCAAGGTCATCGACTAAGTCGATAACCGCCCAATTCTACCTAGTAGCTAAGCATTTCTAAGCATGACATCGCAAAGACAAGAAAAGAGCATAATTAAATCACCGGCTCTAATTCACCAACGATGATAATAACTTATGGTTGTGGCAGGGGATAACATTTTCATGGCAACAATGCATTAGGAATAGCTACCTCTAAACAGGGCAAAAATAATTGGACACAAAAGCAATGCATACATATAGTTTGTAAACAAGATATTAGACTTTGAAAGTAATGGGACATTTATGATCAAATATCTTGCACCTTCTTGTCGAGGGTCAGGTGTCTGCTGTGGATCAACAATATTATCAACGTGCTCTTCGGATCCTATCGAAAGAACCAAAAGAACCAATAAGGCAAAAAGAAACCGAGGAGATCCAACAGTCAACTTCAACAAAAAGCTCTCAAATTTTTACAGTAGAAAGAACATAATTTTTATGAACTAATGCAACAAGAACCAATTGATTTGGATTCTTAATGCAAAAGTTATGGCCAAAACATTTTCAGTCGGCCAGAAAAATGAAAAACAGCACTATTCACCTAAGCAATGATTTTAGTGAAATTTTCTAGAAGGATACGGCTACTGAAATTTTTACAGAAAAACAAGCACCTCATAAGATGAACAACCCCACTGGATTCATCTCATTTGGAGCTTTCCACAATTAGTTATGAATTTTCCAAGTTAAATCCATTTTTCAGTTGTACAGATAATCAGTTTAATGCTTTCTTTCAAAATCTAAAATTTCGGCTGCAAAACATGGTTGGAACCTATTTTAGAATAAGGTTCATTAGAAATGAAAAATAACAAAAGTGGTTTGACCGATTTTGGAGTTAAAATGATCTACTTAAGCATTTTCAAAGATAAAACTATTTTTCAAGTTGATAACTAAATCCTTTCGAAAGTCGACTTTTGAAAAGACGTGGCGAACGAGGCGTCGACCTTGGATCCGACGGTCCGCGTTCCATCGGATAACGCGCGCTGGATTCATAAACCCTAAACGCCACCGCTGGATCCGGATCCAACGGTTCACGGATCGACGCGTTCGGACGGTCCGAACGCTCATTCCGACCGCACTGCTGGTCTTGGATCCAACGGTCCACACGGATCGAACCTTTGGACGGTCCGAACGTTCGCTCAAATCGGGACCGTTGATCTTGGATCCAACGGTCCACAATGACCTACGCCAAACGCCCGCCTGTTCGTCCGACAACAATGGCGGGAAAGAACGGCTCGCCGGCGGCTCGCCACGGCGGTGCGAGCAAAGGCCCAAAATGGGTTGCTAACAAACTCGCGCACCCAAAGGAACCAACAATTTCAGGCGCGGCGTTTAGAACGCCGCAGCCGAGATGACAGAGATGACCAAAACGGTCAAAAACGAAAATAGCAATTGAGCTCTCACGGTCCAAGCAAGCGGTGCCAAACAACTAGGGACTAATAAGGGGGTACTGAGCCCAAAGAAGGCACCGAGGAGAGTCGAGCCGCTCGGCGAAGAAGAATAGCGCTTTCGGCGATTTGGGGAAACCGAATTGATTCGCTTCTTCATCAAAAGCAAAATTGACAGAGGGTTAATACTCGATGATATGCTAAGTAACCGAGGAAGCAAGGGTTTAGAAGGAGAATGTCCTAACACCACTTTCACCGGCACCAAGCTCCAACAATGGCGACGAGAGCAAATTTCGAAATGGAGCTCGAGCAATGCACTAACAAGGTCTTTGGAGCTCAAGAGTGTTCAAAGGATGCTAAGGAAGCCACCGGGGAGTTTTATAGCCGAAGGAGCAAGGAGGAAGCAACGGAAGAAAAATGGTGGGGCTCGTGTTGAGGTCGATCGAGGCGATGGGAGCAAGTGCACTCGAGGAGGACGAGGACTTGAGCGGCGGGGCGGGAGCAATAAATGCCGAGAGTCGTTGGCGAAAGTAGAGAAGACTCGACGCCGACACGCCTCGCCATTTTCACCCACTACGATTGACCATGGCGGATACGCGAAAGCAGGGAAGACGAAGGCGACACCGTTGGATTTAATCGGACGGTGAAAAGAACGGGTCGAGAATAACGATTCAAACGCCACTCAATCTCGGACCGCTGATTTGGATCCTACGGTTCACGTTGCGCGAGCCGCTCGGACGGTCCGAACGCTCCCGCGAACTGAGCCATCGATTTAGAATCCAACGGTTCACATGGATTGGCGTTCGGATGGTCCGAACGCTCACGCGATCGTGGGCCGCTCGATGTCGATCCAACGACTCACAACCTCGCGCCCAACGATCGAGCCGGTGCGCGCTAGTTGATCGAACCAAATCAAGTGGCTCGAGCCCGAGCCTCGGTCCGAATCCGAGGAACAAAGAAAACCGATTAGGGTTTGAATTTGAATGACTGATTTTTGAGGAATTATTTGAGGTAGCAAACAAACTCCAAAATTTATGAAATTTTAACTAGAGATTGCTGACAGCAGAGGAACCTTATATAAAATTTTCAGAGACTTTTATGCAATGCATTTTTCTAAAAATTCCAGAAGGCTAATTTAGGAGTTTGACTAATGTTTGACTTGCCTCAAAAATTATCAAATAATTTCTGAAAATTATGAAATAATTCGAGGTGTTAAACATCACCCTAGGTTCAATGAAAATTATTTTCAGGGTTGGGCACAAGATTTTCATGAAGGAGATTTGTGTTGGTGTCCAAATGGCAATTTGATTTTTGATTTCACATAATTCTTTTACAAAAATTATGGAACTGATTACAAAAATCAAGATGAGGGAAAAGTTTTAATTTCTCCTCATTTTTATTACATTTGAAACACAAACCAAGTTTGGGATGTTACAAAACCTCCCCTTACAAAAATCTCGTCCCGAGATTTGGCTCACTCGATAAAGAAAGATGGATAGTCCGCGACGAGACGATCTTCCCTTTCCCAAGTAGCCTCATCCTCGTAATGGTTCGACCACCGAACTTTGAGGAATTTGATGGTTTTATTCCTCGCTCTTCGCTCACCATCGAGTATGCGAACAGGATGCTCGCGTAGGTCAAATCTTCTTGACATCGAGAGTTTCCAACGAGCTTCCTCGCTTGGAACACGGAGGCACTTCTTTAATTGGGACACATGGAAAACATCATGTACCCTTCAAGTGCACCGCAATTCCAACTTATAGGCAATGACCCCTTTCTTCTCGATAACACGGTAAGGACCGATATATCGAGGAGCTAACTTGCCCTTGACATCAAACGCCGATGACCCTTCAAAGGAGAGACTTTGAGATACACAAAGTCATCGGGCTCAAAGCTCAACTCACGACGACGGCGATCCGCATAGCTCTTCTCGCTCGGATTGAGCGGTGCGCAAACGATCACGAATAAGCCGGACTTGACTCTCGGCCTCATTGATCGAGTCCGCCAAAGAAAGGTCTTTCGCCTGCCTCCACCAATTCAACGGGTTCGCACTTCCTCCCGTATAAGGCCTCGAAGGTGCCATGCCGAGACCGGCTCGAAACCGCTGTTGTAGGAAAACTTCGCAAATGGCAAGCATTTCTCCCAATTCTTTCCATAGGAGAGGACACAAGCACGAAGCATGTCTTCCAACACTTGGTTGACCCTTTCGGTCCGACCATCGGTTTGGGGTGATATGTCGTGCTAAAGGTAAGACGGTTCCATAGCCTCTGCAAACTATGCCAAAATCGAGAAGTGAACAGGAACCACGATCGTAAATGATCGCCTTCGGATCCCATGCAAACTCACAATTCGCGATATAGAGCTCGGCTAAGAGCCCCACGCACTAGTCTTGACAGAATGAAATGAGCCACTTTCGCTTCTAGTCGATGACGCACCTGATGGCATCATTTCCTTAGGCGACTGGGTAGACCGGTGATAAAATCCATCCCGATCGAATCCCACTTCCACTCCGAATAGGCAAAGGTCAAGCGATCCCGCTGACGCCGATGCTCGGCCTTGACACGACGACACACGCCGCGCTTGGCAACGAACTCGCAATCTCCCTCTTCATTCGGGTCCACCAAAATCTCGACGGAGATCTTGATACATCTTTGTGGCCCCGGATGAATAGACAAAGGCGAATCATGGGCTTCATGGAGAATCAAATTCGCAATTCCATGTCCTTTGGAACCACAAGGCGTTGTTCGAACCTTACAACACCATGCTCATCCTTAGAGAAGCACTTGGTCGTTCCGTTTTGACATTTTCCTTGATGTTGTTCACTCCAATATCCGATTGTTGGGCGATCTTAATCCGATCCATCAAGGTTGGTTGCACAACCAGTGCGTGAGGGAACCATGCTCAACCAATCCCAAGTTGAGACGCCGAATTCTTTCGTAAGGGTGGGTTGACATTCTCGGACAACAAGGCATTGCAATGCGCTTCCGATCGAGTGCATCGGCAGAACGACATTAGCCTTGCCCTGATGGTAGTGAATACCCATGTCATAATCCTTGATCAACTCCAACCATCTCTTTTGCCCGAGGTTCAGATCCGTTGGGTGAACAAATACTTTAGGCTTTTGTGATCCGAATACACTTCGCAACGACACCGATTAGGTAATGTCGCCAAATCTTAAGTGCATGAATCACCGCGCTAATTCCAAGTCATGGGTAGGATAGTTGAGTTCATGAGGTCTTAATTGCCTTGATGCATAGGCTACTACCTTGCCTTCTTGCATAAGGACGCAACCGAGCCCTCGACGAGAAGCATCGCAAAGATGTCGAAACTTTGATGAATATCGGAAGAACAAGGATGGGAGCGGTGGTCAAACGCTTCTTGAGTAATTGGAAGCTTTCTCACGGGCATCGGACCACAAGAACTTCTTGTCCTTCTTGAGCAACTCCGTCATCGGCCATGATCTTGGAGAAATTCTCGATAAAGCGGCGATAATATCCCGCTAAACCGAAAACTCCGCACTTCTGCCATCAAGTAGGTCAACCCATGAAAGAACATCGCGACCTTGTTAGGGTCAACGGCCACGCCTCTATTTGAAAGAACATGGCCCAGAAGGCCACTTCCTTCAACCGAACGCGCGACTTGTCAACTTCGTGATACACCGGTGCTCACGGCTTGCCTAACACGAGCCTCGGATGCTCATCATGTTCCTCATCGTTCTTAGAATAGATAAGAATATCATCGATGAAGACCACGACAAACTTATCCAAATACTCCATGAATACCGAATTCATGAGGTTCATGAACAAGGCGGGAGCATTGGTTAAGCCAAACGACATGACGGTGTATTCATACAAGCCGTAGCGAGTAGAGAAAGCCGCCTTTGAATATCCTCGTGTCGATCCGAACTTGATGATATCCCATCCTCAAATCAATCTTGGAGAATACTCGAGCTCCAGCTAATTGATCAAAGAGATCATCGATGCGGGCAATGGATACTTGTTCTTCACCGCTACTTCATTAAGCGGACGGTAATCAACGACATGCGCAAAGTATTGTCCTTCTTCTTTACGAAGATGGTCGGACAACCCCATGGAGATGAGCTAGGCGAATGAATCCTTTTCTTGCAGCTCATTCAATTGCTTCTTCAACTCCACCAACTCGCTCGGTGGCATCCGATAGTGCCTCTTTGAAATCGGGCGATCGGAACCAACTCAATGACAAACTCTAGGTCTCGAATCGGTGGCATACCGAAGATCTTCAGAAAGACATCAACGAAGTCACAAACTGTTGGGACTTCATTAATATCTAGAGCGGGCTTCGCTTGCGCCAAGAGATGCGGGCCTAGCGACTTTCGAAAAGCTTAACCTCGCCACGGAAAAACTAGATAGAGAGACACACTTCTTGGCGCAATCGATTTGTCCCTTATGCCGAGACAACCAATCCATACCAAGAATTACATCTAAACTTGTGAATGGAGGAGGATAAGATTCGCGAAGAATCTCACTCCTCGATTTCAATTGGGACATCCCTACACTCGGACTCGGCTCTCAACTCCGAACCAGAGAGCGAATGAGCAACGGGACCAACAATGGAGTAAAGAGGAGCTTCTCGATAGCAAAGAAAAGACTCGAAACGAAGAATGAGATGCTCTGAATCAAACAAAACAATGGCGTAATGAGAGTTAACAAAGCGTACCCGGACGACGCCGGTGCCTCCCGTGCCTCCTCCGCGAGATGAGGTTGACGCGACCACTACCCACGCCTTGGGTAGTAGGGATTATCTTCGTGTCCCGAGAAGAACCACCTCGCCCGCGTCCTCCATTAGGACGAGGGTCGCCCCTGCCTTCTTAGGGCATTGGTTCGCATAATGCCCCTTTGGCCGCAGCGGCAGTGACCCGGCAATGGGTTGCGGGGCCACCTGGCGACTCGCAGTGCACGTGATTGGGGCACGGCTGCGAAGGGCGAAGAACAAAGCCGACGGCCTCGGGTGCTGAAGCTTCTTTGCGCGACCCACGAGACGGATCAAACGGGATAGCGCCCCGGATGACTTGCGGGCCTCCCACTTGCGCTGCGGAATCCACAAGTGCTCTCCCGCGTGCTCGCAACGATGGCCTTGTCCACCAAGGCCCGGAACCGGAAAGTCAACGATGGATAGCTTGTCCGCAGCGGCTCCTCGGACAAACCATCCTTGAACTTCTCTTGCTTGGCCTCATCAAGGGCCACCTCCTCCGAGCATAACGAGCCAAATGGTTGAACTCGTTCATGTACTCCGTGACCAACGACTCTCGAGCGATAAGAATTCCTTCTTCTTCCTCATCAGCCGGAAGGAATGTGACTGACGGAAGGCGATCGGAACTCCTCCCAAGTGACGGTGTGGCGTCAGTCGCATGGCGAGGAAGCTCTCCCACCACGACGTAGCCGCACCCTCCACCGGTGCGATGCAACAAGACCTTCTCGTGCTCACGCATCGCGCTATGCGGCTTGCGCCAACCGAACGGCCAATCGCTCAAGTCAAGCGGTCCTCGGACACGAGAACGTGGGGTCAGTGCGAAGAAACTCCGCAAGTCCCCACGCGAATCGTGTCCACTCCTTGTCCCGATCCCGAGGCACCGGAAGAGCGCGGAAGTGTTGCGCGCGATGACGCCCGTAAGAACCTCCCGCCTCGCACGGTTGCGCTCAATCAAGAAGGACCTCGCCATGGTCGGAGGAGGAGGAAGATCTCGTCCGGACCAATGATCGCCTTGGCCGCTACGAAAAGGCCCGCCATCCTGTTACAAGAAATTTTGGTTAAAACTAAACTCAAAGATTCAAAGCCGAAGAAAGCGAAAAGCTAACGACTAGGGAATGGAATATCACCCTAACGAAAGCCAAAAAGCAAGTATATAAACCTAAACCACTTATAAAAAGATTTCCAAAAATCGTCTTCAATCACCAACTAAAACTCAACTTCCCAATGCAACTAACCCGTATTGAATGAACGAGTAATTGTTTGAGAAGATAAAAATCAAGATCAAGGTAAGATCTAATACCACTTAAGATCAAGGCTAAATCAGAGAATACAGTGTTAGATACATAGCTAACTAGTATCACATCTTACCCTTTTATTCCCACAAGTTTTAGTTGATTATCCTCTCATTTTCCCCCCTATTAGAAACCATCGAGCTTGCTGTCCGGAAATTGAGGTTGCTGTAGTGATTTTGCATCCAAGCTTCCAAACCAAGTCTTCCATTCTAGAAACTTCAAAATCGCACACTTCAATTTGCCAAGCTCGGTGGTCCTATCGTAAACCATTGAGCTCGCTGTCCGAAATTGAAGCGCTTTGCCAGATTCCGCATCCAAGCCTCTAGCCAAACCTTCACCCGTAAACTTCAAAACCCTAAGCACTCCAATTTGCCAAACTCAGTGGTTCCCAAAACCCATTTAATCGATAACACTATCTTTGAAGGAAGAAGAGGTAAACAATTTTCAAAACTCAAATTAGAGTGAGATGAGAGGAGAAAGCTAAGATAGGTAAGGAATAAAATCGAGAATTCCTTAAGCTTTCAAAAATCATTTGATACTTTGAAATTAGGGTTTTCCAAAATATCCTAAAGACGACCAACTTGGGTTACTACGGTCAAGATGGCTCGATACTAAACCTTGTGAGACCCGCTTATCCGCTTGTAATGCTTAACCAACCGCTTGGCCCTAGCATCACAAAACAGATAATCCGAGACTCGAGACATGTATACTTCCTTAAATGCAAGATACACACCTCCTTACAAAGTTCATGCATCAATTCCATTCATTCACATAGAACCAAGCAAAATGTAACAGAATAACATTAATAAAGGATAGTTATTACAAAAGAGAGGCCAACTGCCAACAATAAAAGAGACAACAATAATTAAACAATGAAGCAAAAGTGCCATAAGATGGCGATAAACAAAAGAGCCAATCAGGTGTGCCTTTAACCCACAAGGCAACCGACCGACCGCCAGCTAGTCGTCGAATCCACAAAGACAACTCGCAAAAGTGAGGCCCTTGGGGCTCACCTTCTTCCTCTCGCAAACAAAAGCAAATTTCAAATAAAGTCAAGTGAGTACTTTGAATGTACTCGCAAGATATATAGGAATGATAACAAATCTATGCAATAACTACATGCAAGCTTATTTAAGTGGAGCAAAGTTAGGACTCAAATTTTAAGCATAAAGCAAGCTTTATTTGCAATAATGTAATAGATTGAAAGCAATTTTGCAATCTGATTTTATTTGATAAAACAAAGAGTAATCAAGTATCAACAACAAAGAAATAATCCTCGAAGTGACTAAACCATTAGTCACATACAACAATAGCATGAATTACCCATTCATGCCAACCATGTCAAGTTTTAATTTTAAAACAAAAACAGCTTGTTGAAGTCTAGATCTTGCGTGAAATCACCAAGCGTGTCCATAACCTAGACGAGGCTATTCAATAGTTTTATCCTCGCAGGTGTACCAACTTACCCACATGCCGCATCGCCTTTTGCCACCGTTAAGCACACTTCCTTAGGTATGCCCTAAGTCCTACGAGACGCTTCCAATATTGTGAATTATTCACGAGCCGCCTGTATGGATAGAAACCCATACGCTGTGTCTGAGTCATCGTAAAGCCTCGGCCAACTACCCTTCCCTGTAAAGCCTTGACAACTACGACGTTTTGTCCTTAGGGACTTATTTCACACCCAACAATCACACCAACATGCCATTGAGTCAAATCATTTTGTTTCATTTTCGGTTTTTACAAAACAAAAGCATAAGGTGCTGAACCAAAATAAACAAAATGATTTGTGTGATCAAGGTCATCGACTAAGTCGATAACCGCCAATTCTACCGGTAGCTAAGCATTTCTAAGCATGACATCGCAAAGACAAGAAAAGAGCATAATTAAATCACCGGCTCTAATTCACCAAATATGATAATAACTTATGGTTGTGGCGGGATAACATTTTCATGGCAACAATGCATTAGGAATAGCTACTCTAAACAGGCAAAAATAATTGGACACAAAAGCAATGCATACATATAGTTTGTAAACAAGATATTAGACTTTGAAAGTAATGGGACATTTATGATCAAATATCTTGCTCGCTTGTCGAGGGTCAGGTGTGCTGTGGATCAACAATATTATCAACGTGTTCTTGGATCCTATCGAAAGAACCAAAAGAACCAATAAGGCAAAAAGAAACCGAGGAGATCCAACAGTCAACTTCAACAAAAAGCTCTTTTAGTGAAATTTTCTAGAAGGATACAAGAACTACTGAAATTTTTTTCACAGAAAAACAAGCACCTCATAAGATGAACAACCCAAGCACCTCACAACCCCAATGGATTCATCTCATTTGGAGCTTTCCACAATTAGTTATGAATTTTCCAAGTTAAATCCATTTTTCAGTTGTACAGATAATCAGTTTAATGCTTTCTTTCAAAATCTAAAATTTCGGCTGCAGAAACATGGTTGGAACCTATTTTAGAATAAGGTTCATTAGAAATGAAAAAATAACAAAAGTGGTTTGACCGATTTTGGAGTTAAAATGATCTACTTAAGCATTTTCAAAGATAAAACTATTTTTCAGTTGATAACTAAATCCTTTCGGGAAAGTCAGACTTTTGAAAAGACGTGGCCGAACGAGGAGCGCCGACCTTGATCCGACGGTCCGCTCCATCGGATAACGCGCGGATTCATTAAAACCCTAAACGCCACCGCTGGATCCGATCCAACGGTTCACGTGATCGACGCTCGGACGGTCCGAACGCTCATTCCGACCGCACCGCTGGTCTTGGATCCAACGGTCCACACGGATCGAACCTTTCGACGGTCCGAACGTTCGCCAAATCGACCGTTGATCTTGGATCCAACGGTCCACAATGACCTACGCCAAACGCCCGCCTGTTCGTCGTCCGACAACAATGGCCGGAAAGAAACCACCACGGCGGCTCGCCACGGCAGGCGCAGCGAGCAAAGGCCCAAAATGGGTTGCTAACAAACTCGCGCACCCAAAGGAACCAACACTTCAGCCGGGCGTTTAGAACGCCAAGTTTGAGATGATAGATGACCGAAACGGTCAAAACGAAAATAGCAATTGAGCTCACTGCGGTCCAAGCAAGCGGTGCCAAACAACTAGGGACTAATAAGGGGTACCGAGCCCAAAGAAGGCACCGAGGAGAGTCGAGTGGTTCGGCGAAGAAGAATAGCGCTTTACGCGATTTGGGGAAAACCGAATTGATTCGCTTCTTCACAAAAGCAAAATTGACAGAGGGTTAATACTCAGTGATATGCTAAGTAACTGAGGAAGCAAGGGTTTAGAAGGAGAATGTCCGGAACACCACTTTCACCGAAGCACCCGAAGCTCCAACAATGGCGACCGAGAGCAATTTGAAATGGAGCTCGAGCAATGCACTAACAAGGTGCCGGAGCTCAAGAGTGTTCAAAGGATGCTAAGGAAGCCACTCGGGGAGTTTTATAGCCAAGGAGCAAGGAGGAAGCAACGGAAGAAAAATGGTGGGGCTCGTGTTGAGGTCGATCGAGGCGATGGGAGCAAGTGCACTCGAGGAGGACGAGGACTTCGGAAGCGGCGGGACGGGAGCAATAAATGCTGAGAGTCGTTGGCCGAAAGTAGAGAAGACCCGACGCTGACACGCTCTGCCATTTTCACCCACTACAGTTGACCATGGCCGATCGCGCGCGAGCAGAGGAAGACGAAGGCGACAGCCGTTGGATTTAATCGGACGGCTGAAAAAGAACGGGTCGAGAATAACGATTCAAACGCCACTCAATCTCGACCGCTGATTTGGATCCTACGGTTCACGCTGCGCGAGCCGCTCGGACGGTCCGAACGCTCCCGCGAACTGAGCCATCGATTTAGAATCCAACGGTTCACATGGATTGGCGCGTTCGGATGGTCCGAACGCTCACGCGATCGTGGGCCGCTCGATGTCGATCCAACGACTCACAACCTCGCGCCAACGATCGAGCCGTGCGCTTAGTTGATGAACCAAATCAAGTGGCTCGAGCCCGAGCCTGGTCCGAATCCGAGGAACAGTGAAAACCAGTTAGGGTTTGAATTTGAATGACTGATTTTTGAGGAATTATTTGAGGTAGCAAACAAACTCCAAAATTTATGAAATTTTAACTAGAGATTGCTAACAGCAGAGGAACCTTATATAAAATTTTCAGAGACTTTTATGCAATGCATTTTTCTAAAAATTCCGAAGGCTAATTTAGGAGTTTGACTAATGTTTGACTTGCCTCAAAATTATCAAATAATTTCTGAAAATTATGAAATAATTCTGAGGTGTTAAACATCACTCCTAGGTTCAATGAAAATTATTTTCAGGGGTTGGGCACAAGATTTTCATGAAGGAGATTTGTGTTGGTGTCCAAATGGCAATTTGATTTTTGATTTCACATAATTCTTTTACAAAAATTATGGAACTGACATAAAATCAAGATGAGGGAAAAGTTTTAATTTCTCCTCATTTTTATTACATTTGAAACACAAACCAAGTTTGGGATGTTACGTAACTCAGTGAATCGGGATAACAACTAAGCGAAAAAAAGGTTCATGATGAGATGCGTAATTACCCGATTTGGAGTTCCGAGCTCTGATAATTACGCATAATGGTAAACAATTCGCAAGTGTAAAATTTCAAGAATTTTGCGACGAGTTGGGTACCAAGTTGTGTTATGCTTCATTGCACATCCCCAAAGCAACGGGCAATCGAACGCAAACGCCAAATAATGCGAGAATTAAAACCCGAGTCTTCGACCAAACTGTTACGCCGGGGCTTGGGTACAAGAATTACCAGTTATGGGCGCTGACCACTAGTCGAGCGGCTTTCTTTCTAGTGTTCGAGTCGGCCATGCTTCCTCCGAGCTAAAATTGCGGGTCGACACGAGTTGAAACCTTCAACTTCGAGCGTATGATATTAACCTACTCAAGAAAGGAGAAACATGGCCTTAATGGCGGCCAAACAAGCCCTACGCTTTTATAATCTTTCGACTATGATCCAAAAATACCCAGTTTTCTTTACAACTGGTCGAAAGGCAAGTAACATCATCTAGTCGAAGTCTCTCCTCTCTGCACGTGGTCCTGCCCACTAGAAGGAACTTCCTAGCATCGACCCGTTACTCACTTTTGTTGCCAATACAGAGAGCTCGGGTTCTATCTAGTCGAAATGTTCTCAAAGCCAACTTTTTCCATCTTAGTTTCAGTAATTTCGAAAACTATTCTAAGTAGAGTGCACTTTTTTATATTTATTCAACCACCTTTGGTGTACTCGTTTCGTTTTAACTGGTCGAAGGAAGAGACACACCTAGTCGAAGTCTTTCCTCTCTGCACGTGGTCCTGCCCACTTGAAGGAACTTCCTAGCGTTGCTCAGTCTCCCACTTTTGCTACTAGAAAAGACTTATCGAGTCCATCAAAAAGGGCGAATGAATTATTAAAGTCCTCTAGATGTTTGCTTAACTCAAGTTGCTGTTCTTGGTTTGATTAAACTAGTCGGAGATGGTAACATCACCTAGTCGAAGCCTTTCCTCTCTGCACGTGGTCCTGCCCACTAGAAGGAACTTCCTAGTGTCGAGTCGTTTCTACTCTTTCGACCAGTGCTTGACAACCATAACAAAAACTATAAGTTAAACAAACCTCTCTTTCTATTTCACACACTATTTAGTTGGATTGTCTAAACAAGCCAAGCAAATAGTCGGGGGCTAGGATAAAGTTATTAATTTAACTTCAGTTTTTAGTCTTTCATTCGTTAATTATCTTTTGAGTAGCTAACTACTCGACAAGATGATTTGCAGGAAACAAAATGGATCACATACATTTCATTAACAGAAATTTGTCTGTCTTACAAAGTTGTTACAGATTACTCTGAAGGGGGAGAGCCCAGTTGCATTTCCTCCGCCACCTTTTTGCCAACTGATTGCATTTCTTCAATCAAACGACTCGCCTCTGATTCAGGGCAGTCGAAGTCGGCTTCGATTGGTTGCACATTAAGGCGGGGGTCATGAGCTTTAAGTTTCGCCAAAGTATAACTTACTGCAGCTTCGACTGCCTCCCTTATGGATTCAACTTGGTTGGCCTTCAGAGTGGTCACCATTTCTTGCAAAGTTCCGACTTGTTCCCCGAGGGTACTTTTGTGAGCAGCTATTGTATCTTCTCGAGGAGTTTTTCCCTCAGTATGTAGCTCACCAAGTACCTGGTTCAGGAGTATGATGTTGCCTTGAAGATTAGGCTTCATTGATTCCATCTCCTGTTGGGAACGAGTCGAAGCCTCGCGAAGTCTTTTGTTTTAGACCACTTGTTCTGAAAAGAATAAAACCGGTCAAACAAAAATAAACTTCTAGAGGAAGAGAACACAAATATAATTATAGGTAAAGCATTTCTTACCTACTAGTCGAGAATCCAACTTCTTGACTTCTTCTTTATGGGAAGTAATGGTTTCAGCGTACTTTTTCTCCCATGTTTTAACGTCCTCTGCATTCATCTTAGCAATGCGGACGGCCTCGTTATAGATCAGAGTTTTTTCATTGATTTCAGCCTCGAGGCTTCTCAATTCGACAGCAAATTCTGAAAAAGAAATTAGCATTAGAAAAGGGAAAATACTCGAAAAGGACAACAGTAAAGAATTGCTTACATTACTCGAGTTTTCATTCCCTCGAGTTCCTGATCCTTATTCTTGGTAATGCGAGAAAACTCCTGAATGACCAAAGCTTTTTCTCCAACTTCAGTCCGGAGCTTCTTCATTTCATCTTCTTTTTCTGGAAAAGAAAATGAGAGTCGAAGTAAAGGTCAAAGTCAAAAGCAGTCTTAAGTTTAGCACTTACTGTTTATTTGTTCCTGCAATCTTCTAGTTGCAGAGATGGCTTCTCGAAATTTCTTTGAGAGGTCTACTACTTCCTCCCTCAGCTTTTTCGACTCCTCTTTTTCATAATCGAGCGAGTCAGCTAAGGTCTTTGCGTCACTTTTTAACCTACAAAGGATAAAAGTGGATATGAACATCGGTCAATCGGTTGTAAGTTCTTCTACAACCATCGACCTAGTCATAAGTCTTTCTACGACAAAGCCTCTGGTCGTAAGCTTTTTACGACCAATACCTTGTCGTGAGTTTTACCATGACAAATCTCGTAAGCACTATATTAGTAGTCAAGTCGAAAACGACTATGAATAACAGTGACTTACCATCTCTCCGCCTGTATGCAGAGTTCTTCTTTTTTCCTTCCGGAGCTCTAGAAGTTGTCGATGATACTCACCAACAACGGCAATTTGCTCTAGAGCTTTCTGCAAAAGGAAGACAGTGAGAAGAAAGGGAAAGCCACATATATAAGTATCCTAAAAATACTTACATTCATGGTCGACCTAGCAAACGTCGAATAAACCATCTCCGGGGTCTTCAGCTTGTCCACCTTCGCAACTTGATCCCACCAAACCTTCTCAAGATGATCATTGTCAAAAATGTTTCCTCTATCGGGAATATCTTTGGGATGGGGGACTCGGTCGCGAGATCTGAAAGCAGAAGACCCTACGACGGTAGCAGGCCCAAAGAAGTCAGCACAGAAGTTGAAGTATTCTTCTTCCTCTGATTCTGTAGCTGCAGCTTCTCTTTGGATACTGGGAGGAACGCCTGCCACGATTTCCTTCCTAGCGCGGTGCACAGGCTCATCACCGCCTTGACCAGAGGCCCCTACAACTGCCCCTGTTGTCTCTACGACCTCAGTAGTCGTAGCTGCCACTTCAACGGTTGCAGCCGCTACTTCAACGATCGTAGCTACAACATCAGCGGTTGTAGGAACCACTCTGGGAGCCACGACTTCATCGGCCACCTGGGCCAAGGATGATCCTTTGACCACCTCCATTGTTACCTCTTCAGCAACTGAAGAAGTGGCAATGGGCTTCTCAACGGAAGCATTCCCGGGGGCTGAAGGAGTCGGACTGAAATAAAGAAAAGCAAATCAGGTTGTGAAAAGGAAAAAGGTAAATGTTGTTCTTACGCTTTAGTACATTTCGCATACCTCTGCACCCTGGTCTTAACCAGGAACTTAGGAGCAATCCTCCCAACGGAGGACTTCTTCTTCTCCACGACCACGTCTGGTCGAGGTTCAATAATGGGCCCGGCTATGACCACGTCTGGTCGTAAAACTTGAACAGGAACCACATCTCTGGTTCCCTGATTCTCTGGATAGCCGAGACCAGTCTCGACTACTCCAAGAGCAGCACTACCCTCAACTGCAGGTTGTGCTGGAGCAGCATCGTCCTTTACAAAAGACATAAAATCTTTCCAGATTTCCTTTTCCAGTTGCTTAACAAAACTAGGAGTGGCAGAAACTGCGAAAGATTTCTTGTCATAGTAGAAGGGTACCTTAGCCCTGCGGGGTTTGTGCTTAAGAGGTTCAACTGCTTCAACCTCCTCAGCTTCAGCCTCGGCTTCAATTATGGCTATGTCCGCCGCAGGCTTGGTAGAAGATCTGGTCGAAAAACCAGAGCTCGAACTTGCTCCGCCCTTGTCAGCGGATCTCGCAAGTCGACGTCTCTTGGATGGAGGAGCTGAGCCTTTGTCTTTCGACAACGCTGCACCAATGGTTATCAGCTCAACTTCCTCGTTGTCTGGACGATTTTCCATGCCTACTTTCTGCAAAGCAAAACAGAAAAAGAAGAATTACTAATCGGTCGTAAGTTTTTCTACGACCAGTGTCAAGTCGTAAGTTTTTCTACGATATTTTCTTGATCGTAAGATATTCTACGATCACCACTAGTCGTAAGTTCTTCTACGACTATAAAGTCCTAAAGAAAAAATCAACTTTTGATTACCTTTAGGCGCTCTATCCTTTCATTTGCGGGCAAAGCCGCAATAATTTGAGGAATCACCGCTCGGGGTGGCGGAGACTTCTCACAGATGAGTTTGACCCTAGCGTCAATCTCCACCTGTGGAAGATCTGTGTAAGCAGATAAGCACGTTAGATAACTTTGAGAAAGACCAAACCAAAAGCTATGTCGGAAGTTCACTTACCCTCGTCATAGTCCCTGGTCGGGTCTCCTCTCCCCGAATATCTCCACATAGGAGATGCTCGTTTCTTCAGGGGACTGATTCGGCGTGTGATGAAATCTGTCACCACATGCCATCCGGTCAACCCCTCCTCCTTCAAGTCCTTGATGGCTTGAATGTAGGGGGCAATCCGACTAATATCTTCAGGGGTTGAGTCCCATGAAGATTTCTTCTCGGCAGCCTTCCCCACGAAAGAGAGGTCATCTTACGAGGTGACTTTCGAAGAAACCACCTCTTCCTCCATCCCGGCCATGAAGACCGAGTGAAACTCTGAATATACTCCCTCGACTTCAAGTCGTGGAGCTTCAGACCGCAACTTCCGGTGATTCCGGTTTGTCGAGCCATCCCGTAATAATATTGGAAAAGCTCGAGGTCCGCCGGAATCCCCAGGTATGCCTCGCAAAGGTACACGAAGACACTCAGCATAGTAATGGAATTAGGACCTAGATTCACTAATTCCACTCCAAAGTGCTCGAGTACCATCGTAAGAAAAGGGTGAGCGAGCGATGGGAGGTCGCGACTCACGATGCGCTTGGAAAACGGGGATTTGCCCATTTTCCCCCGACGGCCAGTGTTGTCCGACAGCCGGAAGCCATTTCACCAGAGCCTTCTCTGGAATCTTCCCGGCGTCGACCAAGACTTTAATCTTCACCGCATCCATCTCCGACTCCTCCCACTCAGAAACTTTCTTGGCCATTTCTCTCAAAAACAAGAAGTTTTGGATTGAGAAAGGATTGCCAGAGAAGACACGATTAGGGTTGGCGGCGGAGAAGGCGAGAGCTCGAAGAACAGTGGGAACGATTTGGGGAAGAGGTAAAAATCCAAGTCTAACTCCCGGTAAGTTTTTATAACCGCACGATTGCTACCGCTTCGGGAACCGTCTCATCGACACGTCTGTGGGAGTCGGTTGCAATTCCCTAGATGGTCTGTTCGAGAAAATTAGGTTCGTTTCGTCACCTCCAAGCGAAATTACTTTCTTGACCAAGTCTTTCTGGTCGAATGAAGTAACAATCGGAAAGGATTTTTCTCCGATCACCCTGCTATGACTACTTCACAGTCGCAGGGGTTTTTACGACTATTTGATAATCGTAAGCAACCTTCTTGACCAAGCAAATTCCTGGTCAAAGTAGCACTCAGATGTCGAAGAGTTTTTCCTTCGACCATTATTCTGCGATATTTTTATAGTCGTAAGACTATTTGCAAATCCTTCACCAAGTAAGTTATTTTCACTTGAAGCTGGGGGGCTAGATGACGAGGATCTGATAATCCTCATTTTATCTTTTATCTATAATTCTTATTATGGGTAAATATGATGTCACGTAGTCCCCAGAAGTACCCCTTATATTTATAAGGGAGAGGCCTACCAAGTGATTGTAAGTTCTCCTACAATCACCCCCATAGTCGTAAGTCTTACTACGACTATGTCATGGTCGTAAGTTCTTCTACGACCACTACCTGGTCGTAAGTCCTTCTACGACCATTACCTGGTCGTAAGTCCTCCTACGACCATTACCCAGTCGTAAGTTCTTCTACGACTATTGTCCAGTCGTAAGTTCTGCTACGACCTGTACCTAGTCGTAAGTCCTTCTACGACTATTATCCAGTCATAAGTTCTACTATGACTTGTACCCAGTCATAAGTCCTGCTACGACCAAGTCAACCACGACCACCTTATAATCAATAAAACCTACAAGCGAGTGGGTCCAATTGATTAAGGAATCCAGACGGTCCACATGCACTATTATTCTGCGTAGTAATAGTGCTTAAATACCCCATTACCTCTGAGAGATAACTGCCAAGCGGCGTGAAGGAGCCACTACGCCGGTAATTATTGCCATCATGTGCCCATTACTGGCTTGATTAGGCGCCTCTTCAGTAGGGGAAAACGGCTACTCCTTCATGACTATATAAAGGCATCAATCAGAAGGACAAAGGGAGAGGCAAGAAAAACAAGAGCCAATCAAGGACAATCAAGGAGAAATACAAGTACTGTTCTTTGTAATAGTCTTAGTTTCTAGCTTGATTATCGAGAATACAGTTAATACCATACACACACAGGAGTAGGGTTGTTATTCTCCCCGGAGAAGGCCTGAACCTGTATAAAAATCCCGTGTCAATTGCTCTGCGTGATTTCATCTCTAGGAGACCCCCCGAATCAAATAATCTTTACGTAAGATCGGTTCTAAAACACCGACAAGGCCAATAGGACAATATATATACAAGTACATATGTGGTATATATGCAAAGAACTCCATGTATAATACACATCTAACACCCCTTCAAACTTATAGTGCACCTTTGTGAAAAGTCTGCCAACTGAAGTTCTGAAGAAACATACTGAAGAGCAACAATCTGGTCCTGCACCAGAGTCCGCATGTAGGAAGTATTAACACCAATATACTTTGTAAGCTCGTGCTCCACCGGATTTGTAGCAATGCTAATAGCCCTTGTACTGTCAGAAGAAAGAGGAATGGGTGTTGAAACAGAAACACCAAAATCCTCAAGTAACCACCGTAGAAAAATAACCTCCGCCGTCAACAAAACCATAGCTTGCAACTCTGCCTCAGCACTCGAATGAGAAACTGTTGTCTACTTCTTAGTCTTCCAAGCTGAAGGACCGCAATGGCAACAGAGGGGGGGGGTGAATGGTGCCTTAAAAATTAAGATCCTCCCTCTCAAGTATCCACACAGCAACTCAAAATACTCTGATAATCAAGAAAAGAGAAATGAACCAAAACCAGAAAAGAAAAAGAAATCTGGGATGTTCTGTTGGTAATCGGAAGTTCCGATTATCCATGCGGTAGTTCCGCACTGTGGAAGTTCTGGTCTTCCAGTGTGGAAGTTCCGCACGCGGTAGTTCCGCCGTGTAAAATGCGGAAGTTCCGATTTTCCCAGACAGAAGAACAGAACGAACTGGAATTTTCCAAAAATCCAAAATACTCACAAATTGCTACTCTTCTCGGGTCAAGTCTCATAGGACATCATCCTAAACAACACCTTGACCTCATTGAGAAGGAATCGCAGACAAAGATCCATTAATCAAAGCAAAATCAGATTTCTTGAATATTTGGCAAGAGAGACCAAAAACCAAAATTCGCAAGATTCTTAGATTCTTGGCTTATGAAACTTTGAGGATATGTTAGCAATATCCATAAAGCTCTAGATATCAAGTTTCATGCCATCTCACAAAGAGAAATCAAGAATTTTACCAAAACCCTAGGTATTCAAAACAAGAACAGAGAGAAGAAAAGAGGCATACTCAAAGAAACAAACATCAGAGATTTCATTTCTCGGAATCAAAGATTACAGAGGCACACATAGAGAAATGATTACAAGAAACTCAGTTCATCCTTTCCCTCTCCATCTCAACAACTAAAGCCACAAAGCAAAACAACATCTCCAAAGGCTCTTTAGAAAAAGCTAACCCTAATCCTCTTTTTCAAAGTCACAAAACAACCAGGCCTTCACCTCTATTTATAGCCCTTGGCTAACGGGTCTCCAACCCGTTACGCCGGCTAAACCCTAACGGATCCCGCTTCCACTTGTGCCGCCTTGCGAAATTACCCTTTCGCCCCTCGTGCACCTTCTGGAAGGTCCCGCATTCCTTGTTGTCCACGACTCGCAACCACCTCGAGTGCACGCCGTCTTCGACACACCTTGACCGTTCTGACCTCAACGCCGCCTGCGTCTAGTCCGGTCTCCACGTGTCTCGCCACGACTCCGCCTCGATGCCCTGCAACCAGCACAGACAAGAAACACATCACATAGCATTGCTCTAGATACTAGAAACAACATTTGCATTATACTCAAAACCATTCATGAATCACACAACTCAAAAACAAAAACTATGCACTCACTGCTCAGTTCTGCGCACAAACGGAAGTTCCGATTTCTCCAAGGCGGAAGTTCCAAAGATCGGTACTTCCGCATTCCCAGGGCGGAAGCTCCGCACATTACCGAATCACAACACACTGCTCAGGTCAATCGAAAGTTCCGCTTTCCCAGGGCGGAAGTTCCGATGATCGTTACTTCCGCATACCCACGGCGGAAGTTCCGCACAGAACAGAAAAAAAGCAGCAGTGAACCAAATCACAAACTTATCAACAAAAGTGTCAAATACTCATCACTCACTTGGGGACACCTCTCACATGGTCTCTCACAAGCATTGAGAAAACCACCAAGAAAAACACAATATGCAGAAAGAGACCGGCAATTAGAGTGATCACTAGCCCAGGTAGCATCAGAATATGCCTGGAGCTGTAAGGAGCTGAAACAAGGGAAAAACAGACGACTAGTGATGGTTCCACGAAGATATCATAGAACACAAAGAAGATGACTATAGTGGAGCTGAGTGGGAGCAAAAACAAACTGACTCAAGATATGCACAGGATACGAAATGTCAGGACGAGTGACACCCAGATAAAAAAGACTCACAACAAGGTGACGATAGCGAGTAAGATCAGTAAGAGACTCGCCGTCAATGGACTGAAGATGAACATTAAGCTCCATGAGAGTCTCAGCGGTAAACTGATCCGTAAGAGAAGCACGATCAAGAAGGTCCTTAATATTCTTTTCTTGGGACATATAGAAGCCCACATGCGTAGAAATAACCTTAATCCCAAGAAAGTAGCGAAGATGGCCCAGATCAAATATGAGAAACTGCTTATTAAGACACTCCTTGACAAAAGTTATGTACTGGGAATCATCTCTAGTAATTGTAATATCATCAACAAATAAAAAGAGAAGCATTTGACCATGAGGCGAAGTGTGAATAAAAAGAGCTGGATCATGAGCACTGGCAGATAAACCAGCTGCAGTGACAACAGAAGAGAAACGATCAAACCAAGCACAATGAACTTGCTTGAGGCCGTAAAGAGATCGACGAAGGCGACAAACCATACCCTCAGGAACAGAATACCCTGGTGGTGGCTGCATATAAACATCTTCACACAGCTCACCATTAAGAAAGATATTCTTAACGTCAAGCTGAGGGATGGACTATGCCCGAACAGATACCACAGCAAGAAGAGTGCGAACAGTGATCATGCGAGCCACAGGAGCAAATCTCATCAGAATCATGACCATGCTCTTGCTGAAAACCACGTGCCATGAGACAAGCCTTGTAGCGCTCAAGAGAACTATCAGAACGGGTCTTAACCTTGTAGACCCACTTGCACATCATGGGAGTAACACGTGCAGGAAGGGGGACAAGATCCCACGTGCCAGTACACTCAAGAGCAGCAATCTCCTCTACCATCGCATGCTACCACTCCTGATGAACAGCAGCATCACGATAAGAAGTCGGTTCGGCAAGAACCGCTAAACAAAAACACGTAGGAGGCCGAATAGACTGACGATCATGAAGATCATATCGAGGAGGAGAGGCCGAAGAAGATGATCCATCAGAAGAAGATGGTGTATCAGGAGAATCCCGAACTCGTGGACAACGAGTGTAGTAGAGAGGATAAGAAGGAACGAGGCTAGGAGGAGCCTTTGGAGAGGATGACAGTGGCAAAGGAGACAGTGGAGGAGTTACCAGAGAGGTCAAAGGCTGTGATGGAGGTGTGGTGACTAGAGGAGTGGCAGGAAAAGTCATGAAAGAAAGAGGCTCGACAAGAGATGTTGGAGTGGTGGAAGGAGAAGGACGAGGGTAGAAAGGACGAGACTCATCAAAAGTGACATCCCGAGAAATCCGCATCGGTCGGTCAATAGGATCCCAACAACGATATCCCTAATGCACAGCGCTATAGCCCAGAAAAATGCACTACACGGACTGAGTGGTCAGCTAGGTGCGCTCACGAGGGGCTAGAAGAACATAGCATACACACCCAAAGAAGCAAAGACTAGAATAGTCAGGAGTCTTGCTACAGAGACGCTCAACTGGGATCCTACCCTGAAGAACAGAAGAAGGCTGAGCATTAATCGGGAAAGTGGCAGTATAAATAATCTCAGCCCAGAAATATGGTGGGACAACAGAAGCAAGTATAAGAGCGCAAGCTGTCTCAAGAAGATGAAGATGTTTCCGTTCAGCCACACCATTCTGGGCATGAGCACCCGGGCAAGAAAACAGAGAGAGAGTGCCTTGCTCAGCAAGAAAACCAAGGACTCTTGACAAGTATTCTCCAGCAGAGTCAACATGAAAGACACGAATAGGAGAATCAAACTTAGTACGAATCATGGTGGCAAAAGTCTTGTTGATGGATAAAACCTCACTACGAGATGACATAAAGTATATCCATGTGTGGCGAGAAAAGTCATCAATAAAAATTATATAATATCGATGACTCCCTTTCGAAACGAAAGAGCCGGACCTCATACATCAGAATGAACAAGATCAAAAGGACGCTGTGATACTGACTCACCGGAAGGATATGAAAGTTGAAGCTATTTACCAAGCATACAACCTTGATAATTTAGAGAAGCATCACCAGACCTAGACCCTAAAAGACCATGATGAAGTAAAGAAGATAGACAGGACCCAAAAAGATGTCCCAAACGATGATGCCACTGAGCAAAAGACGAGTAGAGAATGCAGCAAAAGCAGTGGCGACGGTGGAGGCGATAAGACTGGCAGGGGCAGCGGAAGGAAAATGAAGTTAGTCAAGCTCCCAAACACGTTGTGAGTCACGGCAGCGAGGGCCAGCACCAACCAGAGTCCCCGTGCATCGATCCTGAACACAACAAGAATCAGAATCGAGAATAACACGACAACAATGATCAGTGAGCTGACCGACAGATATGAGCTGCATGGTTAGTTTGAGAACATGAGAAACAACAGAAACATGAAAAGAGGAATTCGAAAGAGTGCCTCGTCCTGCAACAGAAAGAAAGGTACCATCTGCTGTCTAAAGAAGTGATAGGAGCATATAAAGGACGAATGGATTGAGACTGGTGGAATCAAATGTCATATGAAAGGAAGCATCAGAGTCAAGAATCCAAGGTGATATACCTGAGAAAGAAGTAGAAGGTGGTCTCTCACTAGAAGACTGTGCAGTAGAACTAACAAAACCAGACAGTGTAGAAGCAGCCATGCGACACAGCAGTGTGAGAAACTTCTGAGAATCAGAAACATCAGAGCTCCGCTGAGAGGAGGAACCACTAGTGCCCTTTGGAGGATGTCCACCACGACGTAAATCCTTCTTCTTCTTGTAGCAGAACTGCTCCACATGTCCATGCTTGTGGCAATAGGTGCAGTGGAGCCCCCTACCAATAGCAGCTGTCACTGGTAAAGACACAACTGGTGATGAGTAGCTGTAGCAGGTGTAGAAGCTGGAGGAGCTGTCAGAACCAAAGGAAACGACTGGAACAGCAGTAGATCCGTAACACGAAGGTGAATCTCCTCAGCACGAACAGCTGCAATGGCCTCCAACAAAGTCACACGAGGGTGTCGTGCCAGTAACTGACCACAAGTCTATTCATACTCAGCCCGAAGACGTGTCAAGAAGTCGTAGATGTGACGAAGCTCCAGGTGATACTGCTGACGCTGACAGCACTGACAAGTATGACAAACATTCGATCCTAAAGAGTCAATCTGACGTAATACCATAGACAACTGGGCATAGAACTCATCCACTGTGGCATCTCCCTGTTGCAGCGACTACTCCTGACACACAACAGAAAGATACAAAGAATCACTAGACAACTCATAGTGGTTGCGCAGATACTCCCACATCAACTGTGCTGAGGCCAAGCCAACCACATCTCCAGTGAGATGCACTTCCATGCTAGCAACCATAATAGCAGATGCACAGGCATCCTCATCAATCCATACCCTGTAGGCAGCATACTGAGTCTGAAAAGTCGTCATGATATCCTCAAAAGCATCAGATATCCCTTTACGAGTGTCTTCGGGAGCATCCTTTGGGAGCATGGGCTCAACAGGTGGAACAGGGCAAGACGGACAAGGCAACTCGCTGGTGGGAAAATCTCAAAGACGCTGACCACACAAATGAAGGCCCATGTGATGAAACCAGTCCTGATAATTGAGACCATCGAAGATCACTGTACAACGAGGAACAGGGATAGTGCCCATTAGTAGGCGGCGATGACAGCGCGGCGACCAAGACAACAGAGTCTAACAGGCGACGCTAGACGGTGGTTAGAAGCAGCTACATGCAAGAAGATGGCGGATGCGGCCGCCCATATCACCCGCGTCGAAGAAGACCTGGTTCCGAATCGAGGCGATGTGGCCTCGAACGACGCCGGATTGAGCTTCCAATCGAGAGCTCGTGCGGAGGAGACGACGGCCGAGGAGGACCGGCCGACCAATCACCTGCGCGCAAGAACTCCAAGCGACGACGGCGCAAGAAGTCGGGCTCGGGTTTGACCCGCGCTCGACGAAGACGACGATGGCACCACTCCTCCCCAAGACAGCAACGAGCTCGGGCGGCAAGATGAAGCCGTGAAGAGGAGCCAATGGTGGTCGGCGCCGGGTGGTGACGAACCCGAGGAGGAATCAGCGGCGGCCAGCACCGGGCGGTGACGAACCTGAGGCGGCGGCGACGGCAAGCGTGGAGAGGGCAAAGCCAGGGGGCGGTCGGAGGATGAACCAACAGCGACGTAACAAGAGAAAACCTTAGGTACATTCTGATACGATGTTATGAATAGCGCTTGTATTCAATATGAGGTCAATGAGCTAATATATATACAAGTACATATGTAGTATATATGCAAAGAACCCTTTGTACAATACACATCTAACATCTACATTTTGCAGAGCTGATGTCTTTGTTGTGGAACTGCTGACTCAACAATCGTATCATTGTCATGTAACTGCATATAAAAACAGCACTACATGAGCTTAGGTCTCTTTCTGTCGTCGTGTTACTTCGACAGCACTCTTAGATAAAGAGCGCACTGATATCTTTTCCAACCTACTAAACCAGCTAGATTTCACAGGTCACGAACTAGACGCCATTTGCAGAGCTATCAAGCAGACGTTTCCCAACCAGAAAAGAAGCAGGTTAATTAAGCTGGGAAATGGCCTACCCAACAACCATTACCTCCCCCCTCCCCCTAACAACCGAGATAAGAAGAGATGGCAAGCAAAGCGTGGCAACGAAAGCCTAGCTACCGCAAGTCGATTCATATTTGTTGGACCGAATTAGTGACTAACAGGGTGAGTCATCTATTTTTCTCAACTTTGTTATTCAATTTTTTTTTTCACTTTAATAGCTATGGAAAACTATAAAGATCAAATCTATAAGATCATAGTGAAAATCTTGAGCACCCAATTTCTCAATTCATCTCTCTCAAAATTTAGCTACGTGTGCAAATACTACGCCACCCCTTATATAGTGGAGGCTAGGTCTAGAGAAAAAACCCTAACGAGCACCTGTTAAGCCCACACACAAATGAGTTTACACTCACGCACGCTTCTCAAAGCGGATGATGATTCGAGTCTTCTAAATCCGTCTCTTTGTAATCTTAATATTCTCTTAACCAAAACTGCATCTCCTTTGAGCCGTCTTGCGCTGGGGTTTCTCCAATTTCATCAACCTGGTATTTTGTCGAAGATAATGAAATACTCATTCTCGATCCTTCTCCAAGGCCGAGTCCAATCAACGTGAAGCAATCTCATGTTTCGTCACGTGTAGGTTCATCAATGGCTATCTTCATGCTGGCAAGTCTTCCCACCCGGCTCTTGTCGGAACCACTATGGTACTTGCACCGGTCCCAAGCTACTTGATGCGGCCCGTCGCACCAAACTTCATGTTCGGTCGTCCTTGTCCATCATGCGCTATGCTTGAGTCCAACCACTTCACCCGACATCTTTAATCGTTCTAGACTTCATCTCTCTTAGCCTAGTCCCGATCATCATCGTCGTTGACCGTAGTTAACTCCAAACATCACTACACAACAATAGACCAAGAAATAGATTTCGAGCACAAGTTCTTTGTATCTTGGCCCACATTATCCAAAATATGCATCATGCAACACCTATACAGTGAAACTCATAACTTTGGCCAATTCCGTAACTTTGGCCGATTCCGCGAAATCACCACAGCTCACTTTGCATGATCATGCCTCGATCGGTCTGACTGCCAGCCACCCTGGTCTGACCGCCAGCCATCGGTTGGTCAAACCTCTTCCCAAACTCCCGAAAACATCCTCTCTTGACTTTTTGGTAAAATTCTATCTAGTTTTGCATCCAGTCTCTATTTTTAATAGCACCTGATACAAACACACCCTAAAGCACTCTCACACAAATGTTTGATGTGCATACCTCAAAAACTCACATCGTCGACCACAGCCGGTCTGACCACCACCCCTGGCTGGTCAGACCAGTAGCTCCGACCAGTCAAACCACCCCCTAGGGCCGATCAGACCACCGCTACCCTGACAACAAATCTAACAATTTGCTAAACCGAGGGCTTAAACCCTAAACATCTCGACACCGATATCAATCGTTCAACACTAATTCCCAAACTGCCTACTCTCCACAGTATTTTAAATAGCAAACATTACAGCTGGTAATGGTATTCGACGTCATAGATACAGGCATCATCAAATGTTACTTTCCAAGAATCAAAGAGTACAGTGACATGTGCTATAGAATAGAATCAAAGCCCGTGATAGAAAGGCAAAAAAAAGGAAAGGGGAAAAACATGCACAAGTTGCTGACGAACCAAAAGTAGCCAATGGAGCAAGATCCATGCAAAGAACTAAGAAATCTTCCAACTTTCCGTTCACTGAGACTGAGATATACGATGATCAAGATCGCAATGCCGGTTATAAAGAAGGCTCGTCGCCCTCGCCCTCGCCGGCGCTCTCCGTCGCCTGCCGGTCGCCGAGACTGGAGCGCCGGATCTCGTCGATCCGCGCGGCCACCTCGGACATGGCCGGCCTCCTGTCGGGGTGCTGCGCGGAGCAGTCGATGGCGAGCTGGAGGAGCTGCACCATCTCCTCCTCGACGTTCTGGTACCTGAGGAGCTCCTGGTCGAACACCTCGGCGGTCCACTCCTCCCGAACCACGGACTGCACCCACCGCGGCAGGTCGAGGCCCTCCTCGTTGACGACGGCGTGCGAGGGCGCCTTGCCGGTGAGCAGCTCGAGCAGCAGCACGCCGAAGCTGTACACGTCGGCCTTCTGCGAGACCCTCCGGATGTCGGTGACCTCCGGGGCGCGGTAGCCGGACACCCTGGTCGGCGAGAAGGACGGGCCGACCAGTGTGGGCAGGCCGTGGTCCGACACGCGGGCCTCGTAGTTCTTGGTGAGCAGCACGTTGGACGACTTGATGTTGCCGTGCGACGCCGTGGGGCCGGTCGAGTGGATGTGCGCCACGCCTCGCGCCGCCGCGAGCGCGATCGCCGACCTCGTCTCCCAGTCCAACGGCGCCCGGCCGGAGGCTCGGTTCCCTGCAGCATGCCAAAACCACGACATCCATCACGATCTTTCACAACAAGAATGTTCGGTTGTTCGCTTCACTTCACGGCCCATGCCAATTACCGCGCTGGTGTGCGCAGTACAATATATAGCTTCCGTTTTACGTCCCCATGTGTTCATCTATCTACTCCGTCCGGGCTTACGAATGATTCTTTAGATTTGTACGCGAGGGCTGATTATCGGCGCGCATACCCGGCCTGCAATTGGGGACGCCGGCTCACATGCGCAACTTGCCAGGAAATTTACCACGAATCTTTATCCACTAGTACCCCTGCTACACTATACTACCAAGTACTACTGCTGCATATTAGTAGTACATCAGTACAGAAAATTTCAAATGAGCAGCCATGGACCACACGATCACAGACTCACACAAGGCAAGTTGCTGTTGCTGTTGCAAATGCCGAGTCGTGCCAAGGGCAGTCATGGCTGTCACGTATTGCCTTAAAGCTAGATTAGATCTAGAGCACCTCTCTGGTAATGCTGAAGCATTGTTTGCTTGCTGCTACTGTTCTACTATAACTAACTAATTGCAGCTCACCCACAGGAGGTAAGTACACCTTGGCAGAGAAACCGGATCAGGGACGGGGCAGAGTTGGTGTGAGCAAATTGATTGGGAGCTGCCACAATTGTGACCAAACCAAACACTGTGGGCAAATTAAAAACGAAATGGACCGGGCGAAAGGGACGCGACACCTACGCAAAGCCAAAGATCCTCGCAAGCAGTAGTGTAGTAACAAGTAACAACTCGCACGGGCACGGCACCGTCTGCTCGGCCCTGCGCACGCTGCATTCGGCCACCGGTAACGAGTGGTGGTTTCTCTCGCTTTTACCGGTCACGGAATATTGCCAGACTGCTCCGGTGGAATGGTCGATCCACCGATAGTACTGGGGATAACGAAATCGTCACGAATCCGTAAAAAAGTTAGGGGGGAATTACCGTGCAGCAGCGCGGAGAGGCTGCCCATGGACATGTAGTCGTAGACGAGGAGCTTCTCGTCCTTGCTGAAGTAGTAGGCGCGGAGGGGCACCACCAGCTCGTGCTGCACGGCGCCGATGGCCGCGATGCGCTCCCTGAACTCCGGCTCCGGGAGGTCCACGTCCTTGAGCCGCTTCACCGCCACCGCCGCGCCGCTCTCCATCACAGCCTTGTACGCCGTCCCGAACGCGCCCTTGCCCAGCACCTCCGCCGACGCGCGCAGCAGGTCCTCCAGGTCGAACGGTGGGGCGGCTGCTATGGGGCCGAAGAAGATGAGCTTCTTGGACCCGCCCGTCGAGCCGCCGGTCTTGGCTGCAGCGGCCACGGCTGGCACTGCTCCGGCAGCCCCGGCGTAGGCACCGTTGCCAGCTGCTGACCCGTTCTGTCCCTTCGGCTCCACCTCCAACGGCGCCATTCCGAGGCCCCGCCCCTTCTCCACCGCCGCTGCGGACCTGGGCGCGCCGGACCTCTTCCGGCAGAGGAAGAAAAGCAGGGCAAGCAACAGCAGCACGCCGAACACACAGCCGATGGCAATGCCGGCGATGGCGCCGCCAGATAGCTTCTTTTTCTTCTCCCCGCCACCAACGTCAGCAGCGCCGCCCGCACCTGGCTGGGAGTCCGTCGATCCAGCCGGCGTGAGCGCGCTCTCGCCGGGGCACGGGCCGAGCGGGCCGCCGCACAGCCCGGTGCCCAAGAACGAGTCCTTGGGCATCTTCCGGAGCTTGGCGGGGATGGACCCGTTGAGCTGGTTGTACGACACGTTGAACTGCTCCAATACCGGCAAGTCCAGCTTGGGGATCTCGCCGGAGAAGTCGTTGCCGTCGACGAACAGCGTACCAAGCCGGTTAAGCTTGTTGAAGTCCGGCGAGATCTCGCCGGAGAACTTGTTGCCCGCGAGGTCCAGCCTCACGAGGTTCTTGAGCGTGAACAGCGACGCCGGTACCTCGCCGGAGAACTCGTTGTGCTGGAAGTAGATCGCCCGGAGCTCGGGCAGGCGGGAGAGGTCGTCGGGGATGGGGCCGGAGAGCGCGTTGTAGCGGAGGGAGAGCGTGTGGAGCGCGGAGAGGTTGCCGAGCACGCCCGAGGGGAGCTTGCCCATGAGGCCGGCACCCGGGAGGCGGAGCTCGATGACACGGCCGTTCTCGCAGGTCACCCCCTGCCACTGGCACGTAGGCGTGCTGCTGTTCCACGAAGGCAGCGCGGACCGCCCCACCGCCGAGCGCAGCGCCTGCAGCGCCTGCGCGTCGGTGTTGAGGTCGTCGGAAAGGTACCCGGGCAGGGTGGAGAAGAGCACCAGGACGGCAAGGGCCACGGCCGGCGCCGGCATTGCTGCCATCGCCGGCTGTGGCACCGGTGGGGGAGCGGGAGAGTAGTAGAGGGTAGGTGAGAGCCTTTACTCTCTTAGCCTCAGGGAGAGCACTGTCATGTTGACACACACTCTTCGTGCCTTTGTGGGAGAGTGGTAGTACTGGTAGTAGGAGAGGGAATCTTGAATTATAATGGAAGATTTAGTTAGCTTAAGGAGCTGGCTGTGCTGGTTTTAGGGGGTGGCAACTGGGAAATGGAATGGATGGAGCAGAGGAGGGTTGAGTGATTGGCTTAATGGCTTGATTGCTTTAATGATAACTTAGGTGGCACTTACTGGAGCCTAGTTGGAGAATTTTCTCCTTTCCTCTTTTTTTTTTTGGTCCAAAGCTCTGAGAGGAAAAGGCAGCTTGTGGCAGGTGCTCTGTCTTTTAAGGCTCAATAATGCTGGATGTGGGACCAGCCGGACTGGGGAAATTATAACATTCCCACGATTTCATTTTGAAAGTCATGAGCTACACTGATGAATTGAGCTAGCTTTCACCAGAAACTGGAAATTCTTCACCTCTGTCAATCCTGGCATTTCACGTTATATTACTCAGTGAATGCCCTGTTCAGCAACCCGTATTTGTTAATTGCATTTGTCAGTAAGAATTTTCCTAAGATAAAGTAAGGGGATGTGGCATAGGTTAGAGATATATTAGAGATAAGGTACTAGAGATATGTCTAACATATCCTTACCTATACCTCTTGTACCCTATATATATCGCCCTTTAAGCCTCTCTTCGATACACACAATTCCTAACATGGTATCAGAGCAAAGGTTCTAAACCCTAGCCTACAACCTAGCTTCCGCTATCCGCTGCCCCCGGGAGGTGCAATCTCCGCTCCCGGGGGCGGCCAGGTCCAAATCCTTCCGGCGTCCTTCAACCAGCTGCTGTGGCTTCCGCCTCGCCTCCCGCCCGGTGTCGCGGCCGCCTCCATAGTGCCGACGGGGCACCGCTGCACTCCGGGCGACCACATGCACGCGTCGGCATTGAAGTTGCGGAACGAGGCAACAAACGGCGCCTCGTCTTCGTCGGATCTTCGCTCCCCGCCGATCTCGAGCGGTGGAATTGAAGACGAGCCATCGCCGACGTCTGGCTAGCCCGCCGTCATCGTCGCCTTCCTCTCGGTGGCTCCCCTGCCCGGATCCATATCGTCGGTCCTCGCGCCGCTCGGCGCCCCTCTGCCGTCCGTGCCGCGCCTCGGCCCCTGGCGAGGAAGACTACCGGGCAACAACGAGCAATAGCAGCCCTGGAGAGGAAGAAAGGAGACGGGGGGCTCTAGATCCATTGGGCTCGACAACTTCCTGGAGGTCGGGCCGCTGCCGACGGAGACGGCGACCCTGTCGACAGGAGAGGTCGGCACCGACGGCGGCGCCCTTGGGGTGGCCGCACTGGCCGGCCTCGAGATCCACCACGGGGCTGGCCGCATTGTCACTCCGGATGAGCTCCTCCGTGAGCTGCTTCTTGAAGAGCGGCGTGAGGAGAGGCGGAAGTCGGAGCCGAGCGTCCCTTCCGCCGGCCGCCGCCGCTCGAGCTCGTCGCCGAGCCCTGCTCCTGCCTTCCGCCGAGCTCTCCGCCGTCGGCAAGCCCGGATCCGGCCTCTCCACCACCGGATCCGGTTTCCCCGCCGCCGGATCCTGCTGCGCCGGCACCCTCCGTCGCGCTTCTCCCCTCGCCTCCGGCCACCTTTGCTCCGACTCCGACCCGTACATCCGACCCTCTCGACGCATCTTCGCGTGTTCTTGGATTGCTCGGTTGATACCACTGAGTCCGCGTCTTCGTCGCCTGCTCAATCCCTGCTGCTGATGCTCTGCGCCTGACTCTCTTCGCTCCCATCGCCCAATGTGGTCTTCACAACAATCGAGTTGGTTATAGAAGTTGGGCACAGAAGGACCACTCTTGACTGGAGTAGATGGATGGGTTTTGACTACAGTAGAGGACCGAGTGCACTGGACGTGTCGCTGGAGCTGTGGCTTTGACAAAGAAAGAGTGTTAGTCCTGCTTCTCGGGATTGTAACATGGGAGCCAGATGGCCCAGATCTGCCTAGTAGGTCTTGATTGGAGACGAGTTGATTATGCGGCTCTGGACGAAGATTGGTCCCCACCATCGGATTCGGCCAGATCCGCTGGACTCCTCGTGTTTTCGCTTCCACTGCGGACTCAATTCGATTTGATGGGGATGAAGACAGACGAGGAGGTGGTCGATCTGGTTTATAAGCTGCTCCGGCTTCCCTGGCTTTCCCTGGCTCCGGCTTCGGTTTACTGCAATAACTTCTCTAGCTCCACTTTTGTTTCTGCAATAGCTTCTTGACTCCGCTTCTTGCGCTTTCTTAGTTGTTAAGAGTCATCGTTTACGCTAGTTATCTTTAGGAGTTTCCTTCTTTGTGTCGTTTTTCTTCCACTGCGTCCATCCAAGTCCATAGTACTCAATTTTTGAGTTCGTCTTAGCCATGCGAGTCCACAAATTTATTGTCAGTCATAGAAGCATAGGAATTACCTTATGCATAGCAGCAGCCGCCGCTCCCGCTGCTATTTTCTTCGAGCCGCTGCAGATCCGCCGCTCCAAGCGTTCAAGGCCGCCGCACTTCTTCCACACTGCGTCTTCATTATACTTCTTGTGCATTGCGCCGCTCTTCTTCTGCACCACGCCTCTGTTACGCTTCTTGTACATTATGTTGCGCTTCTTTTGCACTGTGCATTCGTTGCGCTTCTTGTGCATTGCGTCGCCGCCGTCTTGGGCTACAATCTGCGCCGCCATGCTTTCACCTATTCTTATTCGACTTGATTTGACAACTCTCTCTATATTTGTTCGTTTCATCATCTTCTTCGTCGTGTTGCCGCGGTCGACTTTGCTCCAGCGCTTTGTGCCTTATGAGCTGTCGCATGGCACCGGATGAGAGGAGGTCTTTTGATACTCGACATATTTTCCAAGAGCAGCATGCTACGACGACATTATGAAGACTCGGATTTTGAATTTTTATATTTTAGTTTCAACCCTTTCCAAATGCAATGTTATTGCATACGCCTTGCATTTGAGGGAGGTGTTAGAGATATATTAGAGATAAGGTACTAGAGATATGTTAGAGATAGATCTCTAACATATCCTTACCTATACCTCTTGTACCCTATATATATCGCCCTTTAGATCTCTCTTCGATACACACAATTCCTAACAGCATACAGCATACTACCCAACATCGCATGTCATCCAGTTCACAAGCATTTATCGCCAGTCCCCCGAACGAGCTAGACGAGTACGGTTTTTATTTTAGCGTACATGACTTGAATCTCTATCAACATGTGTGCCGATACCATGTACCATGAACCATAATAACTAAGGAACTAACGTGCACCGGCAGGTTCACAATCACACGCTTCGATCAAGGAGTCGCTCGGGGTCTCAGCCTTGACCTGATCTGAGCATCTGTTACATTATTAACTTAATAAGGGTTTGTCGTACTAGCTGAGTTGCATCACAATCCAGAAAAGCCATTGCATTGTTGTTCTGTTTGATCTATATGGTTGCTACAATCTATTCTTCTCAGCTTACTAGCTCAATCGACTTAGCAAGCGCCAAGCAGTGCCCACTGCCCACTGCTCCCTCCCAACTTGATGTTCTAATGAAAAACTTGAGCTCTATGAATGATTGTCAGGATCACGATGCAGATCGTGAGATTGTGATCCTGAAAGTAGGATCATATAGAATCAGAGTATAATTGTGCTCGGAATCGTAGGATCATGATCTCGACAACAAACTACATCAGTATATAAAATTTGATATTACCTATTGCTAATTTAAGTTGCAATAGTTTATTTTGTCTTCTTTGTGTTGTTTAAGTGTTGCTCTAAGGTAAAAGATATTTTTATTAATATATTAGAGTTTTAAATAACTATTTTATTTTAAAAATATAATCAAATAAGGTTTTTAAAAAACAACCTTGATTGCGTAGAACAAGTACCTAAATTTACAAAGTTAAATTTAAAATATTCAAAATTCTACTATACAAAATATACATACTTTTTAAAAATGTTAGAATCGTGACCCCGCTAGAACGAAAAACCATCCTTGGTCGTGATAACTACCGAGTAGCCGTGTGGTAGCCGACGAAGTTGTTATTTTGGTTTAATCCAGCTTGATCCAGCCCAACTTGCTCAAAATTGGGCCAGGTAGACTGTAAGGCCTAACCAGGTACGAAATATGCTCTCTGTTCGCTTCAAAATTGAGATGGACTAGCCCAACCATTATATATTTTTAAATGTTTGGGTCGTACACCTCACTAAGATGTACTATCCACTGCCCTAGTAGTTAAAATGGCTCTCATGTATTCATCTGAACTCCAAATTCGACCATCCAAGACTTTGTGGAATCCTCATGAAACAACATACTTTTTCCTAGTCATGATGAACTTTTTCCTAGTCATGATGAACCTTTGATTCTGCTGTTTTATACTTCGTTTCTTTACCCAAGACCGTTCTAGATTCTGTTAGAACAGTTTGTTTCATAATTTTATATCTTTAATTATAAAACTTGAACATATATAAATAATATAAGTTCTGAAAACTACACAAAGTTTCCTACATTATTGAAGTTGATACCAATATTTAATTTTACTGATTTATACACGAAATCGACTCAACTTCACGATATCTACCAACTACATCCAGAATCTGGACCACAACCTTCCGAGGGTTGTATATTTTATCTCGCTACTTCGATTTTAATGATCCAGACCTTCCTGAAAAGCTAACGAGATTGTCCATCTTTTCTCTAATTGGACCGACCTTCGAGCCTAATTATCCCTAATTGCCCCCGCAACGATCTGCACCTAACCTTGACAAACTAGTGCGGATTGTAAACTATCTTTCCCCTAATCAAAACAACCTACAAAATTAACAGCAACTAAACCAAGAAAAACCTAGGGATTATTAAGGATTTACCCTTGAAGATCACGATGAACACGAAGCCCTTGATTTCTCCCCCTTCTTTCCCTTTTCCTCTCATCCTTTTCCCTCATGCTGGCACCTTCTCCTTTCTTCCTCCTTCTGGCTGATCTCCACTAGACGTTCCTTCTCCTGTTCCAAGAGCAAGGTGGTAAGGGGCAGCAGGCTTGGTGGAGGTGGCTGGTAGCAGGAAGGGTGAAGCAGGGGGTGGGGGTGGAGGCACAAGGGGGGGGTTGGGGTGGCTTAGGGTTAGGGTTAGGGGCTACTGCCCTGCCCCCTCCGTCCCCCTAAAGGTCGACCCATTTGGACCGAGTAACCGTGGGCCGGAGGCCCAGGTTCTCTTCTCCCAATCAAAAATTTGAAATTCACCTCCTAATTCTAGTTAAATTCATTTGAAATTCATTTATTTCTCTAAAGATTGAACGAGATATTACATTCTACTCCCTTAAATAGAATTCGACCCTGAATTCTTCTCGTCGTTCTTCTCGTCGTTCTTCTCGAGAGAATAACCACAATTGAAAACAAACAACAATTAACATGTCCCCAATGTGAACAACTTTGGATAATGTTTCACCTTAACAATGAGCATCTCTCAATCGATCACTTCTCTTGTGTCTTCCAGGATACGCCTTTTTCTCTAGGAACAAATTATATAGTAGGGCTCGTCATCCCGTCGCTGCTATCCCCCCTTGCCCGCAGTCAACGCCTCGACCACCTGTGGCAAGTCGATGGGCTCCCAATGGAGTTGTTTCTGTTCCCACAGGCATCCAACAGTGGAACGATCAGGTCCACCGCGTCCCGTGTCGTCCCGTCGCATGGTAGGTCAAGTCTACCTACCACTGGGTATCGTACACGACGATACCCAGTGACAGGTAGACCTGACCTACCATGCAACGGGACTTGGACGACTAGGCTGCGGCCAGAACTATTGCCTGTGGCGTATTAATATCACCAGGTGATCGTTTAGCTGTTGGGTGCCCGCGAGAACAGAAACAATTCCTATGGGAACCCATCAACTTGCCACAAGTGGTCGAGATGCAACACTACGGGCAAGGGGGGACAACAGCAACGGGACGGCACATGACGATGAGCCCCACTGTATAATTTGTTCCCTAGAGAGAAAAAGGTATATCATAGAAAACACCATAAAAGCGAGCAAGCCGGACAATGCATCACATCACATGTTGTCGAAGTGCAGCACTACGGGCTACGGGCAAGGGGGGACAGCAGCAACGAGGCGACAGATGTGCGGAGGAGGGAGACTAGGCGGTGGCCTAAACGCTTAATGAGTATCTCTTACCTAGAGTAGTCATGTGGTACTAAACTTCTCACATTCCAAGTCACATTAAATCATGGAACCCTAATTTTCGAAACCTAAAATCCTAATTTTTGATAGATAAACTCTTAATGTTGCAGATAATTTCAGAACCTATAAAATTCTGAAAAAATAAATAAATCAAGTCTACTGTGTAAGAAGCCTTCAAAAAAAATTCATAATGCTTGTAACTCATTGTCTATATTAAAAAATCCTACAAACATTATACTTAAATGGGTTTTTGAGAAAAATTTGGAATGGATAAAATTATGAAAAAAATAACACGAAAAAGTACACTGTGTCGGGAGACACCACAAAAAATTATAATTTTTGGAGCTCATTTTCTATATTTAAAAATACCTATAAAAAGTATACTTAAATGAATTTTTAATTTTTTAGCAACCGCACGGTGGCTGTGTGGTTTTTTGGTGCCACAATGCTCCACCGCATGGTAGCCATGCGGTGCCGCCTGCACCGCACGATGACCGTGCGGTTTTGGCTATAAATTCCGCACAACGAGTGTCATTTCTGCTAATAGACCGGCAAAAACCGCTATTTCCACCGAAAACTATGAAAGAGACGGTGGCTGGATTACGGGAAACCCCTATATGATAAAATCTGTGTTCGAGCGTAACCCCTGTATTTCGGGCAGGTGCGAGAGTAAGCAGCATGCAGCAAATTATTCCTTCAAGTTTTAACCATTCAAGTAACAATTATGATAGTAACGATCTTGATTTCAGACATTGACGAATGCAATTATCCTATAATCCTATTGCTGGCAAAGACAAGTGCTACGGGCATTGACGAGACACAACAGATGGCTCTTACGAGTGCAAATGCCCACGCGGCAAGCCATGGTAAACCGATGGAAGCACCGTGCGAGCCCAATTTCCCCCGTCCGGCACAGAGCACTATAGGAGATAGAGGTGAGCATCCCAATGTAACTTTCCGCTACTATATTGGAAATGGAAAAGAGGAAGGATCAGGCATGGTTATGAGCGCTTGCAAAGTTTATATGATAAAACATCCCTCAAAAATAGACCCCAGGCTTGGCAAGCTTCACGAGATCCTTTTTTCTTTTTGAAATGGGAACAATTGGCCACTGTAGTCATTGGCTCACAACACACAGGTCCGGGAATCAAATCCCGGAAATCACAGTGAATTTTGCGTGAAAATTACAAACCTGACATATAGTTCATGGAAATCAAACTATTGCTATCAGCCAGAAAATCGAGGTGCCAAACCGATTGGACTATCCAACAGTTGGCAAGATAAGTGCCGACGTTGTTCTACTGCACTAGACTTTGTTCTCTAATTTAACAATCAAATTGTGTTGCGCAATTGCTTTTTAGGTGTGTGGGTTTGAGAAGGATTAAATTGAACTGGCATTCACGATATTGTTCACAGGGGTAATATGTGGCATATCATTCCTTATAATACTAGCGATTTTCAAGCTTATGGTGCATCAAGAAAGAAAGCTTAGAGAATTCTGCAAGAAAAACAGTGGCCCAATTTTGGAGAAGATTAACAACATCAAGATCTTCACCAGAGAGGATTTGAATCACGTCACAAAGAATTATAACACTGGACACTGTTCTTGGAAAAGGAGGCTTTGGTGAGGTCTATATGGGAATTTTAGATAATAAGCAACAAGTTGCCGTGAAGCACTCCATTTCAGTTGACGAGGCAAGAAAAAGAATTTGCAAACGAAGTAATTATCCAATCTCAAATCAGTTACAAGAATGTTGTTAGGCTTTTGGATTGCTGCTTAGAGGTGGATATTCCAATGTTGATCTGTGAATTTACACCAAAAGGAAGCCTTTGTGATGTTCTTCACGGTACCAAGAATAGCAGAAAGCATTCTTGCCTTGCCTACATGCATACATCTACCACTCGGTAAATCCTCCACGGAGATGTAAAATCCGGCAACATACTTCTTGATGATAAATTCATGCCAAAAGTTTCGGACTTTGGGACATCCAGACTCCTGTCGATAGAGAAAGATCACACCAGAGTTGTGATGGGACACGAATTACATAGACCATGTGTACATGAAGACCAATCTTCTGAATTACATAGACCATGTGTACATGAAGACCAATCTTCTAACAGAAAAGAGCGATGTTTATAGTTTTGGAGTGGTCCTTCTAGAGCTTAGAAGCTGAGTGTTTGTGCGTTGCAACGGATAATCAAATCATATTACCTTAACACATTGATCCACAATCTCAGCTTGGCTGTGGCGCCCGGCCAAGCTTGGCCTAATCCCATGTTGTGCCTCCGCCGTTGTGCTCAACCCTACATGTGCCCTCAACTCCACCTCCATGGCTAGCAGCTTGTTGCAGTCCACGCCTTAGTCATCGTGCTTAGCCTGCTGAAGAATCTAGATTCCATTTTAGTGTTTTGGTAATTAAAGACAATCATGTGAACTAATTTGTTCCATCAAGTGTTCGAAAAGGTTTATGTTGGATAAAGATAAGGAGCACTAAAAGTACTCAAGTATTGGATATCAACATCATCTAACTCAAGGCAAAGGTATCTAATCAAATATGATCTTTTCAAGTTTTGCTGGTCTAGGAGTATGAAAAATAAAAGACCGAATTGTCAGTATAGGTAGTCGTACTATGAAAATGGATCAATGGCTAGTAGCTTGATAGCAAAGAGTGCCACAAATGCTCAAACTCATTTGGATAAATATTGGATTTCTTGGTGATCGTTTGGCCACAATTCTTCTGTTCTTTATTTGCTTGGCCGGACTGACCGCGGTTGAAGGGTCGGACTGACCGGAACCCCGGATCAACTCAACGGTCAGCTTTTTCCATAGACTCTCTCTTTGGCTTCACCTTTTCTCTAATTTGCTATCCAGACTGACCGTTGTTGAAGGGCCGACTGATCGGACATCCGGGTCGATTGACCCGGTCAGCTTTTTCCAGGGAAGGGTGTTTTTGGGTCTTACTACTGATGTCTTCATGCTGGACTGACCACAAGTGTTTCTCTAGACTGGCCGGGCGGTCAGCCTTTTCCAGTAGCATGTATCTTCGGTCTTGGAATTCTTTGATCCCGGTCTGACCGGACCTTGAGTGCGCGGACTGACCGGACCCGGCGTAACGGATAGTTTTTGTAGCATTAAATGCAGCAGAGTTTACCGTTATACTGTAGTCCAGATTGACCGGCCCTATGCCTGCAGACTGACCGAACTTGCTGATTTTGCACAGTTTCATGCTCCAACAGCTAGTAAAGTGGGTAAATGCTATAAATACCTCACCCACTCCAGCAAAGGGTTTTTTAAGAACCTCATTGAATACTCTTGAGCCCTTTGTTATTCCTTCTACTCTTTGAGAGCATAAATTTCATCTTGCAAAGGTGTAGAGGTTTTTCAGGTGCATTGAGTTGGTTTTGATATTTGTGGCACTTGAGATTCTTCAAGTGAATAACTATTGGTTTATTACTCTTGGAGGTTGCCGCCTCCTAGACGGCTTAGAGAAGGTGATTCGGTGATCTTCTTAAGAAGTTTGTGAGAAGACCTGGATATTTTTGAATGTTGGAGCTCGCCTTTCCGGAGTGGAGAAGAGCTACCTCTAGTGATCGAGCGGCGTGCTTGTGTAGAGTTGGCTTGATTTGTTCAAGCTTCCTCAACATGGATTAGTGGAGACCGGCAAGTTTCCGAGACCACAGGAAAACATCGATTGTCTCCATAGTGTGTTTTATCTTTCTTACTCTTTTGCTTGTGCATTTACTTATATAAGCAATAGTATACCTTGCTTAGATTGTTTTGCTTAATCTAGAGTAAGTAGTGCACTTAGAAAGACTTAGATTATTTAGGTCTTGAATTGTAAAATTGTGTTTCATAGTTTAAAATTGCTAAAATATGTTTTAAGCCTAAAAGTTAAAAAAAAACCCCCGCATATTCACCCCCTCTAGTTGGTTATCCTTGATCCTACACCTGCCCTTGGCTCTGTGCCCATGCATCGAACGGGCCTGTTGTGACCTAATGCCGGCAGTGTGGTGTGGATGCTACGATCAAGAGAAATGATGTAAATATTTTGTACCTAACACAACAAATGGCTAAAACAAGTCATGAATTTTTTTTATTGAGAGGTGCATCTGATTTGGCTCGTACATACACATACAACTCTAACCTAAATTCTTGATTTAACACCAGAGAAAAATAACCGAGAAGGCAGAAGTACATCTCATAAATCAAACAACCCGGTGCAAACGAATTAGTAGCTGCACATTTTTCCCTAGAGAAGAAAATGGCAAGAGACTTCTTATCAAAGAGATTTCGAGATGAATCTTGTTTTGTGTAATTACTAATTAGTACAATGCAGGAAAATAATAAAAATATTGCAGAGCAACAAACAATATATATTGTTTTGCAATGACAACCATAGTAATATCTATATGTACTAATAATCAACATGTATTGCACCCTAAATGATAACACGAGAGATAGAATAATACAGATAACCCATTTTGGTGGTAATATATACATTGATGTAATGAGAAACTCTATACAGATCTATAGTGATAAATACAATGGCATATCAATTCACATGCTTCAAAGCAAAGCCTCATATATTTTTACCTCTAAATGAGACTCATTAGTGTTATCATCTTCAGGCTTTGATTATCATCCAAAACAAAAGCCTGCATTTAAATAGCGATATCGCAGGTAAGATCTTAGCTTTCAAGTACCAAAGGCAAACTAACCATTAATGGACTTACCAAGTAATTATAATTTTTGAATGTACAACTGGTTTGTCCTCTCTTTCAACAATTCAACAACTGATTTTGTTGTTGAAACAATGTAGAGGAATCATTACACAACAAACAATAACTCAGTTGCAGATGCTGATGAACTGCCTGAACCAATACATGTGACCATTGATAGTCTAATACAAAAAAGCAGTACTATGTGTCGATAATACACATTCCGATTCCAAATTAACATTTGTCACACAAATCTCGAACGAGTGCAGAGAAAATAATACCTCGTTGTTTCCAGGGCCAAGTGTATAGTATTCTATTTTTAGCAGTTGCCTTCGTTGAGTCTTGTTGTCGTTGAGACGTCGAGTAGTCACGGCGCCTTCACCTGCGAGGGAGCCACGACCAAGCTGCCATTGTCTTAGGAGAACGGTGTTGGCTGGCACGCGAGCATGTCCAGTGATGCTCACGAGCGGCAACGGTGCACGCGCTCGTGGCACCGGCGGCAGTGGCAATGCGTACAGGTGGTGTCGATGTAGCCAGATCCTCGCCACCAACAGCCTCAGATCTACCATCGCCCTCTGCCTTGGCTCCACCGTCTCCACCACCAGAAGCCTCGACGATGCGGACATTGCCACCTCCCTCATGTGCACTGCCGCCTCAAATGAGCAACAAAAGGAGGCAAGGAGCACTAGAAGTAGGAAACAAGGAGATCGGGAAGATTTGGAGAAAAAAAAGGAGGATTGCGGTTAGGATTGGTTCCAAACCGTTAGAGGGTGCGAGGAAATCGGGCGTTCAGTGACCACCTGTTGGCACACGAAAGAAGGAAGGGGAGCATATTTTTTTGCGTGTGGGAGAGGCTGACGAAGAACACATCACTCACCACTACTATAATCTTTTTAAGTAGTGAACATCACCGTAAAGAAGGCAATATATGACGAGAATAATAGCCTCGTTATAAGTTTTATCAAGTCATGTACAACACGGGACAAAGTGATAGATATGTTTGACGAGGAGGTTACATCTGCTGAAAATATCGATTGTCTTCAGAAGGCTGGCAACATTGCTATTCAATGTCTAAAAGAAGACGCAAACGGTTAAGAGTAGAGACTTGTGTGTGTGTGTGTGTGTGTGTGTGTGTGTGTTAGTAGTCTCTCTCTTAGCCTATGTAACCTATATAACCCATGAGGCCTAACTATCATGTCTATGTATACATTCTCATTAATGAATAAGTGGCACAGTGGTGAATAGAAAAATCCTCTCCTAAATCTAACAAGGTATCAGAGTACAGGGTTAGGATGTTAGGATTAGAGACTAGACTCGGTCCGACCATCGCCATCCTCGTCGTCACCGGCGAACCACCACTGGCATGCTACCTCCTTTCCTCTCCTTCTCCCATGGTTCGTCCGGATCCGACATCCTCCACGTGTGCCTATGTGACGCCCTATGCTCTGCTTCATCTCCACCCCTACCTCGTTTGGGCCGCCGCCTCTGCACCCCTGCCAGCCTCGGGTTGCTGCTGCCACCCCTAGGCCCGACCGCCTTAGAGAGATTTGGGCCATATCCAACCGTTGGCTGCCTCTGGTCGCCGCCGCCCCTGCTCCTCTGCTCTTGGGTCCTCTGCTCCAGCGCCAGGACCTCTGCTCTTGGGTCCTCTGCTCTACTGTGCGTCAGCTCTGCTGACATGAGCCGCCACTGGTCCTCTACTGCTGGGTCCTCTGCTCTGATGTCTGTGATTGTGGTCCATCAAGATGTTACCATCGTGTGTTTCGTCTCATTGAGGTCATGCTGTTGTTGCAACTTCTGTCCTTTCCGATGCTTTGGAGTTTTGTGCAACTTGGTTTGTTTAGATTAAGGCTCAGATGAGCAACCTTCAAGCCCAATTGTGTTAGTTGCTGGCATCTTCTGTTGGATCCACTGGTTTTACTGCACCATCACATCCTATATCGGGTGCTTCACTACCATTGGTGTTGGATTTCAGGGCTTTTTTCCATGTGATATCTAATGCATCTTAGCTCACATCATGTCATCCAGCTGCAAAGGTATCGAGATTCAGATATCTAATGGAACATCATGCACAGTCACTCATCAAGGGACTCTCTCCACCTCTCACCTCGCAGTTTCAGATGTCTCACTTGTTCCTACACTCTCTATGAATCTCATCTCTGTCGGGGCAGCTCGCAGATATTAATTGTTTTATTGGATTTGATGATAGCCCCGACTTTGTACAAGATAGTCGAACAAGAGTTGTCATCGGTACAAACTATCATAAAAGGGGTTCGACAGGGCTCTATGTTCTTGATCGTCTGAGTCTCCCTTTATCCTCTATTACTGGTACTGCTGCTGCTCCTGTTCCTTTATCCTATATTGTTGGTCTATCTAATCTTTATCCTTATGCATCTACTTCTGACACTTCCACTTTTCTCTTTCACTATAGTCACCGACAGAGAGTTCCTTCTGATCTCATACTTTCATTCCTCTTGAACCTTCTAATCCTCGGTCCTCCTCTCCTCCACTTGACCCACCTGTCAGTACCACTGACTATGACGATCGTTCTACTACATCACGGTATGGCATACGTGATCGTTCTTCTATTTAAGCACCAAAGAGATGGGGGTTTTCTCGTGCAGGTGCAGTATCTGAGCCGAGTACCTATCAGGAGGCAGCTAGTATACCTGAGTGGCAGTTGGTTATGACTGAGGAGCTTACTACATTAGAGTGTACACGCACTTGGAATCTTGTTCCGCTACCATGTGGAGCTATTACTATAACTTGTGCGTGGATGTACAAAGTAAAGAACAAGTCAGATGGTTCAGTGGAGCGATACAAGATTCGTCTTGTTGCAAGAGGTTTTCATCAGGCTTATGGTCGAGATTATAATGAGATTTTTGCTCCGGTTGCTCAAATGACTACAACTCATACTCTCATTGTTATTGCAGCGGTATACTCACGAACTATATCTCAGATGGATGTCAAAAATATATTTCTTCATGGTGATCTACATGAGGACGTCTATATGCAACCACCTCTAAGTGTTGAAGTTCCTACATGCCATGTTTGTCATCGTAGGCATACTCTATATGGTCTCAAGTAGGTTTCTTGTGATTGGTTCGAGCTTTTCAGTTCTGTGATTCGGGCTGCTAGTTTCACTCCAGGTAAGCATGACCCTACCTTATTTATTCATATTTCTCAATAGGGTCGTACTTTACTTCTACTATATATATATATATATATATATATATATATATATATATATATATGATATGCTGATCATTGGAGATGACATGGACTATGTGACTTTTATTAAGAAGAAATTGAGTGAACAGTTTATGATGTCAGATTTATGACTATTGAACTATTTTCTGAGGATTGAGGCTCATTTTGGTGGTGATGGCTATTATCTTTATCAGCATCACTATGTTCAGGATATGCTTGCTCGCTCTAGTATGACTGATACTCGCAATGTTGCCGCACCTATGGTGCTCCACCTGCAGCTTCGTCGTATAGATGGTGTACCACTGACAGATCATTCCCGCTATCGTCAGCTCGTTGGGAGCCTTGTTTATCTTACTGTCACTAGGCCAGACATTGCTCATATTGTTCATGTGCTCAACCAGTTTGTCAGTGCTCCCACCTCAGTCCACTATAGTCATATTCTTCGTGTACTGAGATATTTGACGGGGACTGCGTCCAAACGTCTATTCTATGCCAGTTTGAGTCGACTCTAGCTCCATGTTTACTCTAACTCCACTTGGGCGAGTGATCATGTCGACCGTCGATCTATCTGGCTACTGCATCTCTTGGTGCTCCGCTCATTGCCTGAAAGTCCAAGAAGCAGGCTGTGGTGCCACGCTCTAGTGCAGAGGCTGAGCTTCGAGCCCTTACTGCTACCACCTTAGAGATTGTTTGGCTTCGATGGCTTTTGGTTGATATTGATGTTCTTTGTGATAGTGCTACACCTTCGTGATAATACAAGTGTTGTTCAGATTGCTAGTAATCCGATCAAGCATTAGTTAACAAAACACATTGGTGTTGATGCATCATTAACACAATCTCATTGTTAGCAGTGGGCCATCGACCTCACCCACAGAACTTCAAGTTGTATATTTTTTCACTAGGGCTCAGACTAGAGGACAACATCGGTTTTATCTACTCAAACTTAGTGAATCATATCTTCTTGATCCATCTTAAGTTTGAAGGAGTGCGTTAAGAATCTTGTACATCCTCTCTCCCTCTTGGCCCATGTGGCTATATGGCCGATAAGACCCTGCCTATATTTATATTTTTCAATAATGAATAAAATGTACAGTTATGAAGAGCAAAAATATCTCTTCTCCTCACCAAATTCTAACAGACATAAACTTCAGGATATAGTAGTTATGGGTGTTTTTTTTTACTGTACTGTCGTAGCCACCGGTCATGAGTTGTGTTTGCTTTTCTTTGTATTGTTGCTTGTGTCAACTGTAGCTTCAAGTTGCTCATGGTAGCTCATCTTTTGATCTCAATGAATTTAAACAGTATTTGTTTGTCTCAACAGTACCTGCATTTGCGCATTTGACGTGTCTGCTGATTACAACTTTATCTATATTTCTTTACTATTTCCTTATCTTTGGATGTTTATTATCTAGCCTAGTGGAATGTCCGTTGACAATGGAAATTTGATTTACGATTTGTTTGCCTTTACAGAAATCTGGATGTTTATTATCTAGTCTACTGGAATCAGATAGACCTAACAATGGAAATAAAGGAATAATTCAACACCACGCCCTGGGTAAAAGCTACTGTTAGGGACAACAGAGTAAGGATTTCCAAAAAAAAAAAGAAATGAGAACACTGCAAACATATATATTGGATACTTGGATTCAATTGCTAAAAAAATCATATATGCATGTCTGTTGACTTGTACTACAGAAGGATACACCATAAGTTAAGATGGATTACAATTTACAGCAGATTCAGAGAACATTTTTCTTCTTGCTTCCTTCCTTCGTTGGAAAGTACAAATCCTTCATGAATAACTGAAGGACCCCTTCACACCATCCAAGCTTTCTCCAAGGGACAACCTGAAAAGAAAAACAAAGGGAAAAACATGTGCGGGTGAGGAAGCAAGAACAGCTAACCAACTTCAAGGCCAGAGGATCTAACATTCATCAGGAAAAAAATCAATACTATGATAAACTGTAGCGGATACCAAGTTAGATGTCTTACAGTCCAAAATTAGAGTTCATCAAAGGAAGCTCAAAATTAGAGTACGTAGACATACACAACGGAATGAATAATAAAAATAGCAACATATGAACTCTAATGCAAATGTCTTATGCAAAACACTCATCTTAGAGAACTATCCAAAACACCTCAATGGCTCAATTTTGCTTGCAATAAAGTGGTTTCTGTTTACTTTTCCTGGAGGTAACATTTCAGTAAGTCATTAAGAAATGAATTTCTGGGAAGTACAGCTATTTACAAGGTGTCGTGGGCGTGGGCCCATGGGGGAGCCACGGCCCACGGCCAGGGATGCTATGCGCATGTACTGTAGCATACACATACTGTTCATGCATGCACTGTTCATCTGCTCTTAGTTTCTTCCGTTAGCAATTAGATTGATTTGATTGGTTTGTTTCTATAATTAAAGATTGTTTCTTAGGAGGCAAGTTAAGTTATTCCTATAAAAAGGATGTCATTGTATCTTCTTAATCAAGCAAAACAATGAAATAATCTAACTCCCAATCCCCTTCATCTCCTCCTTGCCTCTAGTCATCCCTCTCCGACTCTCTCTCTCCAAGTAAGCCGACGCCGCCGGCTATCCTCTTTGCGGTGTTTACCCCTATGATCTAAGGATCACAACAACTTGGTATCAGATCCTACACCATGGCTTCACCCCTCCTGAACGAGCAGCTCGAGGACCAAGATCCTACACCATGGCTTCACCCCTCCTGAACGAGCAGCTCGTCCTCGAGCTGCAGGGCGGGAGCCATGGCTGCAACCAGAGGTGTCCCCATGTCGACGAGAGGTGGTGGCGCCGACAAAGCGTCGAGTGGAAGAGGATCAGCAATGCTCCAATGGGCAACAGTGAGTATTGAGGCCCCTTGGTGTTGGCTCTGATACCAAGTTGTTGTAATCCTTAGATCATAGAGTTAAACACCGCAAAGAGGATAGCTGGCCGGCGTCAGCTAACTTGGGGAAAGCTGGAGAGGGATGACCAGAGGCTGGGAGGAGATGGAGACTAGGACTTAGATTATTTCATTGTTATTGCTTGATTAAAGAAGATACAATGGCATCTCTTTTATAGAGATAACTTGACCTGACTCCTAAGAAACGATCTTTAATTATAGAAACAAACAAACTGAAGATAAACCTCTAAACTAACCAAACCAATGTAATTTCTAACAAAGAAACCAATCGTGGATAAACAGTACATGTATGCTATAGTACCTCTCCCATAACATTCCTTGTATGGCCGTGGGCCGTGGATCCCCCTAGGCCCACGCCCATGACACAAGGTGTAGAGTACCAGTAATAAATGTTTTCTTTCTCTGGAGAGGTAAAACTTCAACAATACAGAAAGATCATGGGGATCAAAGTGATCTTCTGGGAAGTCCAGCTATTCACAAGGATTAGAAACAACAGTATCTAAACTTGGGTCGATTACTCCCTGAACATTCACACAATAGTATCTGGACTAGCATATTTAGTTGCTTAGGGCAATAACTGCTTAACTCAATGTTTTATGATCTTTCATATAGAAATATCTGGATAAGAAAAATACAACAAAAGGCACAGTTACAAAAGGTCAATAATTCAATTCAATTTCTGGTCATGTCATTTTGGTTATTTTAGAGAACTAATCAATCATGGCAGGACTTAAGCATATCATTCATCTTATACGTGCACCCAGAATCACTGAAAAGTGAAAACTAAAGTGTACTACACAGTACACAGTTTGCAATTGCAGGGGGTGGCACCTGCTAAATGACAATATGCTAACAAAAGCTAGAATCCTAATGCAGCCAATGACAAGACTATCCAACATTTGGATGGGTCAAGTACTCAAGTTGGTGGTTGACAAAATTGAACACAGCAGCGGCTCAATATCTAGACTGCAGATTCCAAGCAACAGCTGAGTGGAAACCACAAGGACTGAACCTTTGCTCTAGTGCAGATCATTGTGGAATGTACATTGACTGAATCTGTTATTCTTGCTGTTTTTGACAGCTACTGACCCCTTCTCCGATATAGCTCACAGACTGCATGCAGTAAACAAGATTGTGTAGACAGATATGATGTAATCTACCTTACTCAGTTATCTACTTGACTACTTTGCTAACATGTTATGGTGTGCTCCAAGCTCAGGCCTCTTATACTTTTATGTGCCCATTACTAACTGTTCCGCCATTAGTACATCAAGCCTAATGAGTAGATGCAAGACATATTCCTAAGACTGTTCTTGGTAACGACTAACTTGTGCAGCATGTAAGTAAGACCATTAATCTGTTTACAGTCATCGCAGGATTTACATGAGAAGAGATAGTTATACAAATTGGCATGTAATGAAGAATGCTAAAAAGTCTACTTGTCTACGGAGCAATCCCTTGCTAGAAGTTCTTCCCACTCTCTCCTAAATATCCCATCTGACAGGAGACATTACTCTCCAAAATTCTTTTGTTTTGCTTCCTTCCTCTACACCCAATCAGAGAGTAAAACTATGCAATCCTTCGATGCAAGGTAGACCAAATTCATCATCCAAAAACCTAAAGCAACAGAATGCAGATATTTCCTTGTTTCTTACTTGTGCATGCAGTACTTGTACTCCTGGCCACGGACATAGTCCAACTCCCCTTCCTCAAGCTGCCTCAACACAAAAATACTCATCAGAACTCAAAGCAACCATCACAAAATCATCTTCTGAAACACCACACATATGCCGCCACTCACTGGGTCGCCGCCGTATATGAGGTCATAGCACTCCGTCGAGAGGCAGCGCAGCACGCAGTTCTCCTTCTCCGTCGCCGAGGACCTGCACGCCCATCCCCACAGCCCGCTGCGCGCAGCCGAGAGAAACAATCGTTAGAAACATCACGTCAGATGCACTCCATCGAACACAGACACCACAAAGCGCATCCTGATACGCACTTCTCGATGTCGGTGTAGCAGGCATCCTTCTTCTCCCGGATCTCGTTGTCCTAGATACGGAATTCGCTAGCACTGTGAGATGCAGAAATTCAGAGGAGGGTAGATAAGAGGCCAGGTGGGGAGACGTACGGTGATGGGGCGGCGAGATGGCTTGGCGGCGGCGGAGGGGAGGAGAGCGAGAAGGAGTATGAGGCAGCAGACGGTGGGGATTCCCCACCGCGGATTCCGGCAGGAGGGATGCGGCGGTGGCCGGGGACGCATGGCGGCTGATGGATCCGGTGCGGATGCTGCGATGTGGTGTCTGCGTCTGGTTATCTCGTGCGTAGGGGTGCAAAGGAGAGTATAATTCCGGTCGGACCGATCGACCGACCAAAGCCGAAGTGGTACGGGGCGCAATCAGATACTTGTGTTTGTGTTTGATTTTGACTTCGAAGAAGAAAATATAAAATAAAATATATGGTGAGGGTTATTCGTCCGTATATATCTGTATGTCAAATAGTACGAGAAAAATTCGTTGTGACTTTATTTAAAAATATGATAATAGATATGTTGATTACTGCATCTGAGTAAACAGAGAATATTAAATGTTTTTCCTTTGATATTTCAGTAGGTAGTCTCTCTGTGTGCGCTCAGATTGCACATCTACTGTCCAATGTCCTATGTAGGGGTGCAAAAGAAGCGGGTAATTTCTTATCCGACCAACCGACCGAAGGCTCGAGGAGCGAATACAGGACAAAGAAATAGGCATCTGACACTATTCGTGTCCGACTCTGACTCCAAGAAAAAAAAAATACAAAATATAATACAAGATGAGCAATATCCATCTGTATCCGCTCTGATTGCACCCCTACTCATATGGATCATGGATGGAACCAGAAGACATGGCATAGACCATATTTGAATAGTAATAAAAAAAACTTTTAAAATTTTCGCATCCAGAAAGGATTTTTAAAATAGTTTCACGGTTTTGAAACCAGTTGATGTGTGGACACTGAGGTGATCACGTGAACAATATAACTGCATCACATGAACTACAATCTAATGTCAATTTTTGTTACCGCATAAATTCAATGCTTATTTTCTGCTAGATTACGTATTGTATGAGCTAAATATGCTTGAATTATTATTATTTTTGACCGGTTTGCACTTCATATGAGCTAAATATGTTAGATTACGTATTGTATGAGTTAAATATGCTAGATTACGTATTGTATGAGATAAATATGCTAGATTACGTATTGTGTTAGCTAAATATGCACATCATTAAACACTTTCTAATTCAAAATTCGTCAATTCAAAATTCTGGCCGGTTTTTCCGACCGGTCGGTAACCGGTTTTCAAAATCGGCAATTCAAATTTTAGTTTTTGAAATTTGTTTGGTTTTTTTCTAGGATTTTTGGTAGCTGGCCGACTACCGGTACTGCTCGCCAAGCGAGATTTCAACCGGTTCTGATTTTTGGATCCCTAGTTGCAGCCATGGCGGGAGCTACGCAAGAAGCTTCGGACACATCTACTACTTAAAAATTGGAGTCGGTGGTCGTCCGTCCTCCCTATCCTTTCTAGCGTCCGTTAGATTGACGAGCGGGACACTGACAACCCAAATGGCGTCGCTGAGCACGGTTGACTACCCAACATGATGGGACTACGATTTTTTTTAACCCGTAGCAAAGCATAGGCATTAAACTAGTATTGTTCAAGGATTGAGAGTGTGAGTTGAACTCTAGGAGGTTGAATCTCCTCTTTTCCCCAATAGCTCAGTAGTAGAGCTGTCGACTGCTAACTGAGCAGTCACGTTCAAATTTTACTTGAGGAGATTTAATTCATTCTTTAACATAAGAATAAAGAATTGAATTAAAGGGTACGCTTTTGTTAGCGATAGAGTCGCTGACTTACCAAACAAACAGAGAAAAATAGCAAAGAGTTCTTTGGGAGAGAATGAGACTGCTCTTTATTGCTATGAACTCGATCCTTTACAGGGGGTGCCCTTGACAAGACAATGGACTAATCCTAGTCACACTAAGCGTAGTACTTGCTATGCTAATGCTTCAGATGAAATCCAATCGTCTCTTGATCTTCCGAATTAGATTACCTTCTGTCGTTCACGTTCTTCTTTAAGTAGTTGATAAAGTGGTGGCAGTTAATCCTGGAAGATGCATCTGTTGGAAGTGTCGTGACTGGTCGGAGCGAGACAACAGTTGATGAAGTATCAACCGTCCGACGATTGATGTTCGTGAGACACTAAACTGCATGGTAGTTTGCTGTTAGTGTCTTAGGACCATGAAATGTCGCGTGGTATGGAGCCAATATGACATGTGCTCTATTCATCACACGGTAAGGAATATACCTGGAGAAAAATCCAGATGCTAATTCATTGCTTGTACGAGCAGTCATATAGTCGGGGACTAGGTACATGACTTTGTCCGACTAGGGTACCTATAAGCAATCTCTGGAATCCTTACGACCATAGAGGTCGTTAGCCTTAGGGGTTACAACTCTTACCACCACAGAGGTCGTTAGCCTTAAGGGTTACAACTCTTACGACCACGGTGGTCGTTAGCCTTAGGGGTTACTACGAAGACATATGATCTTTTAATTATGTATTAAAGTAATACATAGATGTTTTAATCCTCTTCAGCTAGCCCCAAAATGTCATAACCAAAATGGACTCAACATTTCCAATGCTCGCCGGCAAACCGTGAAAGTAGTGGCGATGGGGCTCTTGATAGTAATCAGAAGCGAGAGGCTCTGCTCTCGAAACTTGACCTCCTCGATTTGATCAATGGGAGAAAAAAAAGGTTACGAGTTTGCTCGGTCCCCGCTGGCCCTTTTTCAGTAACTGCTAATGCCTACTCCAGCGCTTATCCCACTGCCCACTGATATGTACATGGCCTTCTTGGGACTCCATGGACCAAGATCTTCTTTCACTATATGGGCAATACCAATCTACTGAAGAGTTTTTCATGTCCGTTGGAGCTTTGGGTAATTTCCTATTGTATTTAAGGAACTACTGCTATAAAATCCATTCGGCGCAGGGCTTTAGGGTTTTTACATCTCCTGCTTTCCCTTTTTCATCTTCTAAGAGAAAGATCGCCTCTAACCTCCTTTTCCCTACATCTTTCGACGACCTCCTTTCTTTCTTTCGTCTAATACCCAACCATGTCGGACTCGATCGCCAACTGGTCGGTTTCTGTTCTGAGCAAGAAGAAGCTTGAAGCCTTGGAAAAGATTGGGATGCTTCCGGACAAGAATCTGATTTCTTAGAGATCAACAGCCGGAGAGCACTCTCCAAGCAATGAAGATGGGGAAATCCATATTTTCCTCGCATATATCGAATGCGGATTCAGGTTCCCAATTCATTCATTCCTCCCCAAGATCTTGGAGCACTATAGAATTGAATTGGTGAACCTTGCCCCCAATGCCATTGTCAATCTTAGCGTGTTCGTCTACCTCTGTGAAGTGTACTTAAGGATTTTTGCAGATCTGGAGCTCTTCAAGTACTTATACAGGATGGCGAAGTCGGGGAAGACGATGGGGACGCCTGGAGCGTGCACCTTGCGCCTCCACGAAGGAAAAGGTTATGAGTACATCTGTATGTACTCAAAGTCTTTGTGGTCGTCATGGAAGAACAGCTGATTCTACATAACAGTCACTCAAAAAAAACATCCTTTACTATACTGGTAAGAAGGCGGTCAATAATTCAGAATGGTGCTCCTCCGTGAAGAAAGAGGGAAAGGTGGGGAGATGGGTTGAAGCCATCCAACACCATGGTAACAAAGGTTTAACCTCCTGGCACGTAGTAAGATATTTCTCCATGCACCAGATTAGCCCCCTGAAGTCCCGAGCACATTCGATGCTATGGTATATTGGTCGTGACAACACAACCAAAGATTCTAAGGAGAGTAAGTCCTAAAAGATTTTGACCGGTTTGTTTATCTTGGCTGATCACTTTTGTAACTCTAAAGTCTCTCGTTCATTCTTACAACCCTTTTTTCTGATGAGATTCAAAACCAGATCAAAATGATCTGCGCTAGGGAGCCTGATGATAAGGCTGATTTCCCTCAGATTTTAGCAGTTGTTTCTGCAAAATAGAAAGTCAAGAGGCTTTAGGTAAATATATCAACCATCTTTCATCATTTATGTGTTTTTCGATCGGTTTAACGTAAATCCTCTTTGTGTGTAGTCGATCGGATTGAGAATCAACGAGGCCACTGAGAGTTGTGAGCCGATTGATACTCCGACTGCTCTTACGACCACCCGAGATGGTGATCTTATAGAGATAGGTAACCGAACAAAAATGTATATTCTAGATGAAGAATTTTTGTCACATAACTAACTTTGATTGTTAATTAGGCGGTTGTCGTGGACTCCAAATTGGTCGCTTACAACCTGTTAGTTGCTACTGAAGCAACCGTTCTGGAGGTCGACGGGACCACACCACCCGACCCTATGGTCAGGGATCTTATTCTCGACCAGCTATTCTCGGCCAGCTGGTCGAGAATATTGCTTTCGACCTCCAGTTGGTGGATGTGAGGGGTCTAACCAACACTATTGATTTGAGATCGGTGAAGTCAATTGAAAAGAAAAGGAAGGTGAACGTGTCGGACTTTACTTCAGTGCGCTTGAAGTTAAAGACCAAGAAAACAACCAGATATGTATACATGAAAAGGAAACCTATGTAAATACTTACCTCTAGTGTTTCTATAGTCATGAGCTTCTTTTATTCTTTCTTTATAGATACTCTCATGTTTTGGTCACTTTTGACCAGATCATCCCTCAAGAGAAGGCTCCTGAGGAGAAAGACGTCGAGCCAACCCCCAAGCAAGTGACAAAGCCAATGCTTGTTCAGGAACCCGTGGCGGCTCCAACCCTACCTATAGAGGTGGTGGTGTCTGAGGAATTCCAACAGGTTCCGACGTCTGCTGGGAAGTCTCCTCTTCTTATCTGTTTCTCTTGTCACCTTCGAGTCTTAAACAATAAGGAACTCGATGAGGCTTGGGGAAGAATATCGAATCGTTAATCAAAAATGAGTCCCAACTCCATTTTTACCGAATATAATAACACGGCAGTACAGGTAAGCTTCCACGACCACTTTTAATAGCCTTTTCCTTTAAACTTTATGAAAAACTTAAAGGAGTCCGTTATTTTTGTAGTATTTGGTGGAAAACTTCGTTGTGGTCGGAGGACTGACCTAGCGAATAGACGTCTTGGAGCAAAAGAACTCTGAATGAGAAAGTATGTACTTTTTCATGTCTTCTCCTCTCCTTCTTTACCATCTGACTCCTTTTCTGTTGATTAACTTTTCTCTTTATCATACTTGATATATTCAGAGAAGCTTTAAAAAGAGGTTATGATAAAAGAAGCCATAATAGCCAAGCTTAAAGAGGAATACCAAAACAAGGATCAGTAGATCGAATATCTGATGACCAGACACAAGGAAGTCCTTGAAACTATTGAGAAGAAAGTTGAAGGTACTGGTCATAGACTCGACCAGTGTACTATCTTTAATTGTATGTATTTATTCTTTGGTCTACTCGTGCAGAGCAAACTCAAGCATTAAAGAGAATAGAAAAAGCTCCTGAGTTTGAACACGACAAGGAGGCAACCTTTGGGCATAATCTTGAAGAGAAGGTTAAGGCTTTCAACAACATGCTCTTCAATGATCAACTTTCTTAGCCAACAACTCAAAGATCTCATAAGCTTGCTCAAAACTATTCGGGAGAACCATGTATAGACTTTATTTGAAGATGTCAAAAATAGAGTCAATTTTGCTTTGGCAAAGCTGAAGGCCTCCAACCCCACCATAAATCTCCAAGCTGTTGAGGAAGACTTCAACTGCTCGGGAGACGATGCAACCAAAATTTTCGAGGAAATGGCACCTCTCGGAAATAAGGTTGCGAAAGAAATGAAGGTCGGATCTGCGACACACAGCGGTCGGTCTGGTGATCCTAAGGAGTAGGTTATTGTAATTATAGGAAGTATGAATGTAAAAACTCACCTTTCTTTAATCAATAAAGTCTTTTGTTTATACTTTTGACTTATGAAGTACTCACATATTTCCTAGCCCTCGACTGTTTGTATAGTAGAAGATCTTTACTAAAGAGGCAGTAAGCCAAGAATAAGAGTAAAAGTCACGACCACTGTTGATAGTATGTGCTGATTATATGATAAAAATTGATCGTATTAATACTAGGAAATCAACTATGGTCGGAACCACTGTGTGACTTAAACTAGTTGTATATCTATTTTCCATAATCGAAATACCAAATAATAGATTACATGGCAGAAGATAAGATTTGTCTTGATGAGAAAGAAAATATGCAAGCATGTATGCAATAAACGATAAGTGGATTTATTTATATGTAGTATCCAAACTGGTCGTAACGATTGCTAAGAACTGGAGATATGAGAAACACCCCGCGAAATGTGTTCATGCTCAAGTCCGACTGGCAGCGAAGATCATATGAAAAGGACCGTCGCTAAGAAGCTCGTTCTAGTGGGCAGGACTACGTGCGGAGAGGAGAGACTTCGACTAGGAGGTTTTCCGTGTCTCGACCAGTAGCCAAACAAGAGTAAAACAAAAATGTTGAAGTGAAGAAATGTAGTCTCCAAAATCTTAAGCATGTAAATCACTATATGTAGTTGTTTGTGCTATGCTCCTTGTACTCGCATATTTCTTTAAGAAAAGAGTATGGTCGTGCGTGAGAACCATTGACGTAATGGTCACGACTAGGACCCTTGTGACGTTTGACTTAGATGTCTGAACCAGAGGGTAACAGAGATCACTTTAAAGGATATCGGAGAGAAGTCGGTCTTCTCCGACCGGTGTAAACAACAATAGTAGGCAACCAGAGTATGGGTACAAATATATAAAGAATATCACTCATCGAAGAAAATAAAGAAATGATAAATTTTTATTGATATTTGACAGAATGTAAAAATACAACTATACAAAGAACGTACGCAATTGGTCAATATTCCAGGAGTTTGACAAAACACGCTCGTCTGACATAGCTAGTCGTACCGAACCAGGTCTGGTGACTTCGACCACAGTGTATGGACTTTCCCATTTGGGAGAAAGTTTGTTGCGATTAGCCCGGCTCTGAATTTTTCAGAGAACCAGACACCTACGGCTAGGCTGCGAGGTTGCACCTTATGACTGTGATACATTTGCATGGCTTCATCGTTCCTCAAGAACATTGAAATCGTCGAGTCGTCGTTCTTCTTGATTGTTCTCGTTGTAACAATCAATTCGAGCAGAACCTATTTTTAGTTCTGAAGGAAACATGGATTCAGCACCGTAAACGATAAAAAAAATAGTGTTTCACCGGTCGCACGACTGGTCGTGGATCGAAAGAAAGTTTTTGAACCCAAGCTCCTGACCGTTGTGTTAACTGGTCGAACACTCGACGTTTCACCCCTTGCATTATGATCCCATTGACTCTTTCGACTGCTTGTTGCTCTGCGGGTGAGTGATAGAAGCGAAATGTATCTTGATACCTAAATCCTGGCAAAATTCCTAAAAATTTCCACTAGAGAACTGGGCACTGTTATCTGTGACTATACGATTGGGCACACCAAATCGTGTGATCATATTTTTTTGTGAGAAACCTCGTAGCAGCTTCAGTTGTTATTGTAACAATTGGCACGGCTTCTATCTATTTGGTAAATGTATTAATCATGACGAAAAGGAACTCAAAGCCCCGGGTGCTCTTGGGAAATGTCCCAGAATGTCTAATCCCCGGGTTGCAAAAGGCCAAGAAAGAGGTATTATTTACAAAGTTTGTGTCGACTGATGTACTTGTCGATTACAAAATTGACATTGTACGCACTTCGTCACGAGCTCTTTTGCATCATAAAGGGCAATTGGCTAGTAGTTTCCTTAGTTAAAGGCTTTACTGACCAATGTTCTGTAGGAATGATGTGCTCCACAGACTCCTACATGAATATCGATAGCAACTTAGTGACATCCGTTTGAAATATGCATCTCATCAGCACTCTGTGAGATCCTTGTTTATATAAGGTACATTCGATCAGAGTGTATGATTTGGCTTTTCGAGCAATATGATCAGCATCTACATCATCTTTAGGAATAATGTCACGCTGAAGATAATTGTGGATCGATGTCATCCAATCTCTACTAGGCTCATGCTTGACGACCTCCTGTGGAGCATCCATGTTCGCAGGATCGATTTGTATGACCTCCATTGGGACATCTATGTCCTCAGAATGCTCGACCACCAAGGGTGAATCGAGTTGCTCGAGAAAAACTCCGAGCGGGATAGGTGACCTTGTGGAAGCCATTTGTGTCAACTGGTCTACTAGAAAGTTTTCCTTTCTAGGAATGTGTTGGATCTGGAAACCGAAGAAGTGCTTTTTGAGTTTTCACACTTCCACCAGATAAGATGACATCTTGGTACTTGAGCATTGATACTCTTTCCCAACTTGATTCGCTACTAGTTGAGAATCGCCTTTTACTAGTAATCTATGAATCCCGAGCGCTCTGGCTGCTCGGAGCCCTGCTAGTAAACCTTCATATTCTGCCACATTATTTGTTGCAGGAAAGTTTAGCTGAATGGCGTATTTGATATGTTCTCCAGTAGGGATACTACGACAACTCTAGCCCCCGAGCCTTTGAGCATCAAGGAATTGTCAAAATACATTGTCCACTCGTCATGATGTTCGTACATGGGCCCTTGAGTGCGGTTCAGGATTTGTCCATTCGGCAATGAATTTTTCTATTGCCTAGGACTTGATTGTTGACCGTTTGATGAAATGGAGGTCGAACGCCCTAAGCCCGACCGCCCATTTTGCTATTCGTCTTGATGATTCTCTGTTTCTGAGAATTTTACCAATGGGATATCCGGTTGGTACGACCACCTTGTGGTCTTGAAAGTAATGCCTTAGTTTCCTTGAAGACATAAGAAGACCATAGAGCAACTTTTGTACCTGTGGGTATCTTTCCTTTGGTCCATACAACACTTCGCTTATGTAATACATCGGTCGTTGGACGTTGTCACGTTCTATGACCAGTAAACTACTAACTGTTTGCGGCGTTGCAGCCACGTAAATCAGTAATGTTTATCTCGATCTTGGAGAAACTAAGATCGGGGTACTCGTAAGGCATCGTCTGCTTCCTTAGCCCACTTGAAACTTCCATGTTTATGAAGAAGTTTGAATAAAGGTAATCCTTTCTCACATAACCGTGCTATGAAACGACTTAAAGCCGCCATAAACCCGGTTAATTTTTGGACTTCCTTCTTTGTGGTCGGAGAGCGCATCTAGTAAATGACCGATATTTTTGCTAGGTTTGCTTCAATACCTCTAGCCAAAACTAGGAATCCAAGAATTTTACCCGAAGAAAACTCCAAACACACTCTTATCTGGATTTAACTTAAGGTTATGCCTTCTTAAGTTATTGAATGTCTCGTGCAGGTCGGAAATATGGTCGCTAGCATCGATGCTTTTCATAACCAAGTCATCAACGTAAGCTTCTAGATTTCGACCTATCTGGGGATTAAAGGTTTTTTACATCAGTCTTTGACATGTTGCACCGGTATTTTTTAGACCAAATGGCATCTTAACATAGTAGTAAGTGCCATAACGTAGAATGCACATAGGTGATCTTGTTTTTGCTGGCAGCACTGCAAAAATAGAATTACATATGTAGGTACAGTCAGTTCCAGACGCATTATTACAAAGTATGATATAGCATTATTGTGTTGTAGCACATACCAGAAATCACGTCCTGTGTTGTAGTGTGGCGCTAGATCCGTTGTATAGCCCTCCTTGTGCAACATAGTTGATGAACGACCTGCATGATTCTAAAAAGTTATCCTCGACCATTTTAAAAGAAGGAAGACTACAATAGAATTATGTATGGAGGAAATGAGCATACATGTCGAGTATTTCTTTCAGAAGGGTGAAGTCGTGGTTTTTGTTTAGTAGGGAATCAAGGTATATTACCTTGTTCCTCTTTGGTATAAGGACTAATAAGATCCAGTGGAACCTACTCATGTATGTCGTTATACTCATAAACCAAGGTTTGTGCTGCGTATAAAGTACAAATGAAATTTGTATAGCAAGTAGTGAAGCACTTACTTCTGGTTGTACGACACCATTATGTAGTCTTTGTCGTCCTGAGTAAGCAATCCCATCGTTATGTATTTGACGACGTAGGATGCGTCTTCGTTGATGGTTTGCTCGGAGATGACGTGTGGGTCGAGGAAACCCACCGGTTTGTTCCGTCGATGGACATGTTTTATCATGTATCTTTACATAAGCAATGAGTTGTGATATTTATCGGTATTACATGAGTGTAGAACTTGATTGTACACACTTACAGTGTCCAGCATCGTAGAAGTGAGGTGTCGAGGGCAGCGAGGTTGAATAGGTCGAATAAGTCATCGAAGCCTACGACGAAGTGGCCCGGCTCATGGTAGAAATGCTCATTCGTGTATTTGACGGTTATTCAAGTATCGCACCCCTCATGTTGGGTCTTTTGCATGTACCAGGAATGCAAAGACTGATAAGCTACTCCAGCGCTTGCTAGCACTGTGTCGGGAGCCAATGGACTTCCAAGGCAGTATTTCCCGGGCTTGGGAGGCGCCTTAATGTTCTTTAATTTTGATTTGGCCTTAAGTTGCATGTGGCACGTCTTCCCACGAGACGACACAGGAACCGATATGGTGACACGCTTTTCTCGTTCCTTCAACATGTTCTCCACGAGAACTAATGAGGCAGCCTTCTGATGCGAAGGATGAGGTGGAGTCATCGAGGGTCCTGATGGAGAGGCACGATCGTGTCGAGATTGCAGCACTGTAGGGTCCAGGACGGTGTCCTTCTTGGGCCACTGGATAAAAGTGTGCATGGCATCCCCTAATGTTCTGATGTCCTCGTTCGGGGGAATCTCCAACGGGATGGTCATGAAATTATCATGTACCATGTCCACCTGGACCCTGGCGTAACCCTGTACCAGCTGGGCATCGTGCTACACTGCCCCTTCCTGGTATGGATAGACCATCCCCCGCCCAGCCTCGATAGGAATGGATCCCACCATCCTCACTTGAAGTTTGCAAGGTGTCGGCTCCTACAAAACGATACGCAATTAGCTAAGGCGTCCTATAGGTCTATCTTTGGAGCATTCCAGAGATGTACATTACCTTGATGTCGTCGATGGGTAATTGGGCGTCGTCATGTCCAGAATTATGTGTGGACGCGACGCTACTCCGATGTTGAGGAGGACTGGCTCCCAAAAAACCGGGGGAAGCTTGCGACTGGTTCAGGGGTTGATTTATTTGATCCTGCAGTCTTGTTATCTATCCCTGAAACTTTTCAGTAAGCAATTGTTCCAACCGGGCGTCATGCTCGTCCTTGGACCTCTTCCTACTCCTGTACGTGTCGGCGTCGTGTCGGAATCCATCCCTCCAAGGTACGTAAAGCACAACGCCTCATGTGTGACCCGGGTGCTCCTTGTTTCCCAGGGCCGTAGATAGTAGATCCTTCTCCCTGTTCGCTTCGAAGGAACCTTCGAAACACGCGGAAGTCAATGCTTCCTGCAATAGGTCATCATGTTATTATAGACACTATGCAAGAGGTGATCATGTTATTATAGACACTACGTAGTTCGACATATTTACCAGACGTTGGGACACTTCCTCGTTTGCCGGATTTATGAAAGAGATGCCGCCCGAAGACGTGGCTGATACCCTCGCTCTTAAACAGGCTCGAGCACGCTCATCTGAGATCTCTACAAATGGTCTTATAGCGCTCTCGTCCTCCGCAGCCCATTGCGTGGTTTTACCAGCATACCCAGCGGTGCCGAGTTTGTGGGGTGAGTGTTTTGTGTCTAGAGATCTTTGTACGCCGCACTTTGCTCCTGAAATTCGGTTGTCGTCTTCATCTACACAAAGGCGTCCCATATATCCCGCGATAAGAAATTATACTTCGTGAAGGGCGTCCGATCCATATTCACGTGCTTTGTGACGAGCATGCTCTTGAAGGTCCTCCACGCGTGTCCCATCGCGAGCAACGTCTGTCGTTGCACGCGTGCCTGGTCTACTTCTGGGATAACGAACGAGCCTAAAATTTTAGTCCACAACTAGCATCTCTCTTCATCCGTCAGAGACTTCCAGCTTGGTGTGGTGATGGAGACCCGTTCCCTCCCAAGTATCCCACAGATGGTCCGGAATCTCGTCGCTGCTTTCTTAGGACTCAGAGGGATCCCGACGTCACTAACCTCTGTGATAGTCATTCGGTCCGCGGGTAATTTTGATATTCCTCTTCCATCTCGCTTACGTACCACTTTAATCGGAGATCCATACGCATTCGACGACGTCGATGGCGGCGGCGAAGACAGTGCCTCTGCCATCTCGCTTACTTGCTATCTAAATAAGTTACATACGCAATGAACTAAAATTTCATGGATTGCAAGTTGATATCCATAATATTTAAAGAAAGATACAAACATAATACTAAAAAACAATAATGACTACTTACAATGACATGGATTGCACTTGACAAACAAGTCTTACTCAGCAAACAACATCAAATTAAAGGTATTTTCTTATAAATATGACATGTTAGCATATTTATTAACAAGCACCCTTGAACAGCAGTAGTAGGCTTACGCAACTTAAAGTCTAACGTTGAGCACATTTTATTCCTACTTGTATATATATTGGCCGGGCGTCGGGGTCTCTTTGCATATATACCACCAATATACTTGTACATATATTGGCTCATTGGCCTCATAATGAATATCAGTGCTATTCATAACATAAAGTACATGTGTACAATGAAAATACACAGATCAAACAAAGGTTCAACTATCAACAGCAGTATATCTACCTAGATGAGAGCTTAACACAACTGGTGCCACTAAACAAGACAATGTATCAATTCCTGTCATGTATTAGACAACTATTAGCTAGCAAGATTCTACGGTACAGATAACGAACCTCAAGTACTGCCCTAGATGAATACTTCAATACTCAGAGAAAAGCTTTGTTTGCCTCGCCTCTCGATGATTGTTCAGCTGCATGAAGTTGAAACTATTTAGCAGATGTTACAAGCATATATTATCTATAATCAATCAATTACTACCTAAAGTTTTCTAGCACAAAAAACTTAAGTCATAATCATATATCATCCAAGCTACGCAAATAACAATATTAACCGATCTCTACTACTAACAAATCCAAGTTAACCATATGTCTATATCAATACAAGTAAATAATATTACAGTGACAATCTCTCCTAGGCTCCTAGCCCTAGCAATTGAATATCAACGGCATAGAGCTACAAAGAGTGTAGTACACCAAACACAACTGATAATATGCAAATCCAACTACAGAGCAGCAGTTCAGTATACCACCGATTCTGCCACAGCACTGCATCAATCCACACCAAACCTGTGCAGCAGGGGCATCGGGGTCGGGGAAGCCGGGAGTACCAGGGGCGTCAACGTTGGGGAGTACCAAGGGCGCCGGCAGCAGGGAGTACAAAGAGGGCGCGAGGTCGGGAGACCGGAGTACCAGGCGCCGAGTCTGGGAGGCGGGAGTAGCAAGTCGGCGTCAGGGAGGATGCTTCGGCCGCAGGGGAGGTGAAGGGGTGCGCGAGAGTAAGGAGAGCGACGAGTTAAGGGCGCTCAAACCCTAACGATTCCTCTTAAATAAATTCATATCACATACGGTTCTACTATGGAACCGTCTGTGATAAGTCATCACAGACGGTTCCATAATAGAACCGTCTATGATATGTTGTATAGGGTTTCTGTGATTATGGAACCGTCTGTGATATGTTGTATAGGGTTTCTGGGAAAAGTCATCACAGGCGGTTCCGTAACAAAATCGTCTGTGATATAAAACTATCACAGACGGTTCCATAATAGAACCGTCTATGATGACTTCGCACAGAAACCCTAAACCCTCATATCACAGACGGTTCTATAACAGAACCGTCTGTGATATAGTCACATCAGAGACGGTTTCAAAATGGTTCTGTTATGGAACCGTCTGTGATGACTTATCACAGACGGTTCCATAAACGAACCATTTGTGATTACTTCCTAACACAATTCCAAATCATTTGATTGTAAATTCATTTGTCTTAAAAAATTCATATATAATACAACTCAACTCCAAATCAAGTGAAACCAATTTTGATACTCCACATTACAATGAAGTTCACATTGACATCAATATCAGAGATGACAAGTCCATAATACATGACAATTCCACGTTAACATCAAATTGCAGTGGAATAAATATTCTTAATTAAAATATAGCCCTTCGTGATGATCGACGCGCATATAGCTAGCTTCTTCACTGGGTTCTTCCTCGAATCTGATGACGTCTTCGAAAGGAGGCAATTCGTCAAATTGATTATACTCTTCCTCATCCACGACATTATCAACTCCGACAATCCTTCTTTTTCCATGAAGAACTACGTGGCGGTTCTTATTTGCCGGGTCCGTTACATAAAAAATTTGAACAACTTGCTTAGCGAGTACGAATGGTTCGTCCTTATATCCGACACGTTTGAGGTCCACGGTAGTGACACCGTACTTGTCGACCTTCACGCCCTGCAGAAGTTTAACCCAATAGCATCGAAACAGGGGGTCTTGAAAAGTACGTAGTCGAGCTCCCAGATCTCCTCTACGAACCCATAGTAGGAGTTCAACCCACGTGCCCCGGCGGTATTGAATCGCCGTGAACGATCTATGCGACACCGTTCTAGATCAGCTCCTCTTAACTCGAGTCAGATAAAATGTGTACCCATTTATGTCGTATCCTTGCCATGTCACAATTGTAAATTTTGGCCATTTTGCCAACCATAGTAGTGTATCATCACTTGATGACCTCCATGTGAATCACACATTTAACCATTGTTGAACCGATGGTTGTGCTCTCTCGTGATCCAAACCTCCGACCGGTTTGGATTCTGTTGGCGTACAATGTATTTGTGCTCGTCGATATACGGGGACACTTGGGTCATGTGTTGCAAGACTGTCAAATGGGCTTGCGCGTACGTATCGAGATCGGGAGTGATTGCTTTCCTTCTGATGGTCCCGATACCCTCCAGTCTCCCCTCATGACGAGATAGAGGCACACCTATCGATTCCACCTCAGCCATGTAGTCGACGCAAAACTCAATGACCTCTTCGATTGCATAACCTTCGATAATGCTGCCCTCCAGCCGAGATCGATTCCGTGCGTAGGACTTGAGAATTCCCATATATCTCTCGAACAGGTACATATGACGTAGGAACACAGGGCCGCATATCTTTATCTCTTTCACAAGGTGAACAATGAGATGGACCATGATATCAAAAAATGACAGAGGGAAATACATCTCAAGATGACATAGAGTCGTCACCACCTCGGCCTGCAGAGCATCTAGTCCTTTAGGATCGATGACCTTCTGAGCAATTGAGTTAAAGAAATAACACAGACGGTTATTACAAACCGTCTGTGATATGAAGCTATCACAGACGGTTCGTGGTCAGAACCATCTGTGATACTTCACAGACGGTTCGTGGTCAGAACCGTCTCTGATACTTCACAGACGGTTCTGACCACGAATCGTCTGTAATACTCTAAGTCATCACAGACGATTCGTGATCAGAACTGTCTGTGAAGTACCACAGACGGTTTGTGGTCAGAATCGTCTGTGAAGTATCACAGACGATTCTAAGCAAGAACCGTCTGTGACACTCTAAGTCATCACAGTGTGTAACTATCAATCATTACAGACGGTTCATGGTTAGAACCGTCTGTGAAGTATCACATGACCTATCATAGATGGTTCGTCTTAGAACCGTCTGTGATGAGACGTCTTCTATGGCCTGTTTTGTAGTAGTGGACTCTTACGACCACGGGGTCATTAGCCTTAGGGGTTACGACCACGAAGACGTATGATCTTTTAATTATGTATTAAAGTAATACATAGAGATTTTCATCCTCATCAGCTTTGACCTTAGGAGTAGGTAACCCATTCGCTTACACAAATAGCGCACAAACTGAAAATAGTTTTACATCATCAGGATTTCCCCACAGCAATGTTCCATATCTTTGTATGGCTTTCATAAAAAGGGGGGAAATTGTATGCCACTGCAAATACTTTGGATCCCTGGTCTACTATTGTAAAGTGATATCTCCCTTACATACTACTACATTTCCAAAACATTACCTCTTTATGGCACTACGTCAAGTCCGTTAGATTTTCTCCATCAAATTATTCCAAAATGATCGTATTACACTCGTGTTCTTCCTCCACCCTCCTCTTCCCCCTCTCTTCTTCTCTCTCCCATACATGCCGCATGGCCGTAGCAATGGGCATCCACACCGACCCCTCCTCTCCGGTCTCTTCCTCGGCCCCTCCTCCATGTCTACTGTCGGCGCCAGCGGCCACCTCGGGCTCGTCCGCACCCGCCCGAGCTCGCCTCCCAGATCTCACCGCCGCCACGCTCCTCTCCACACCACTCGGGGATGGCCACACCTCCCCGTCGCCCCATAAATCTCGTTGTCGTCGTCTCCATTGTCATCGTCGTCTTGTCGTCTCCATTGTCACCGTCATCTTGTCCCACCAGACCAAGCAGTAGCTCGTCGCGGTCTGCCGTTCACTGTAGCCGATGCAACGGTGAGCCCTTCCAATTCCTCCCTTTCTTCTATTTTTTCTGCCATGGATGAAATCGAGCAAAGCTTCACCTCTCCCATGTGTATATGTGCATGTGCTTGTGTGGATGATGGTGTTATGGTAACGGTGATGAATCGGCATTGTTCCGGTTGGGGAGGATGACGCCCTCCATCTTCAACGACAGCATCCTACTCCACCCGATCGTGGGTCCACCCGACGGCCACTTCCCTTTCGTCGATGTTAGACCGAGCGACGGTGGCCTCCTTGACTGCGATGGCCCGTTTACTGCCGAAGGAGGCTGAGAAAGAGCGAGAAGGGGTGAGAGGAAGAAGACGGTAAAGACAAAATGGTATTTGCACTTCACGGTTTGACCCGTCCACAATGGTATAAAAATATATAGTTTCGATTTTAGAGTGACATGTAAAAGAGATATCACTTACAATGACAGATCATAGATTCAGAACATTTGCAGTAGCATATAAAAAAAATTCCCCTATAAAAACTTTGGGTATCTTCTTTCACATGTAACAGGTTTGAATCTTGAGTGTATAGCTTCTTCAGAATTACGGGTATTTTCTCACATGTGGTAACATGTTTAAGTCATGAGTACCGGTCTACTACAAATTTGTTGCTATATGTCACTGCTGTTACTGTTATCTCTGCGCCTTCCCCTACAAAAACAAAGCCGGCCGGGACGCTTCTTCCCAACAGAGAGCTTTGCTCGGCAAGAATATGATCACCAATCTGTCATTCTATTAACGTCCAAAGAACAGCACTACAGAATTTCACTCTCCATCTTCAGCTACTTTAGCTTGAGCAGGACGATCATACCGCTTCGGAATCAACCTGAGTTTACCAGTTCTGCTTATCACGAATAAGAGTGTTGTGATCATCAGGCATCCTTCTAACAATGGAACAGCAGGATTAGTTCCTCGTTGAGAAGTCCACCGTGGAATAGCAGATTGTGCACTGATAGAAGCAAATCTCTGATCCCCTTCGTCACCCCTAGCATGGTATGAATGAAATTATTAGATTTGATCAAAAGTGCATTCGAGTTTTACAGAATTAGGAAAATGATGATGAGCAGGGCATTCCAATGGAAGCATCATTCGAAGGTCAAAACAGTAAGCTTCTGTCCTTTTGGATATGCACTAGTTAGTCAGAGAATCAAGAGTTGGTTTGACACTTCAATGCAAAGCAATACTATTGACGATATCAGTACAAGGGACCTATTGTTGCATGACATTGCAAGAAACGTTAATCAGAAATGATGTGTACCCGAACAAATTCCTGATAGATCCCCAGAATGATCTTTGCTTTGAATGGTGGCTTCTCATTCTCAAATTCCCTCTGTTTATAGTTTCTGAATAAGCCAAAGATTAGGCACCAAAAAGTCTCAGGAGTCATGTACCCATGGGGGAGATGCTAACTACATTAACGCAGAAAAGAAAAGGCGTACCTACACCTGGAACTGAAATACCTTGAGTTCCCTTTAGTGCGGAAAGCTCTTCAACTAGTGAATGTTCCCGGTCACTGCAAGAATAAAAGCATGACAAACTAACACATCAAAAGTCAAGACAATATAATACGACGACAACCAGTAGTAGTAGGATCCATAACTGGGATGTTAACAGCATAACAACTAACAAGCAATGCCATTGCTAAACTTCCGGATTTGTATTGTTCACCCCTGAAGAGTCACTATGAGTAGCAGTAGCCTTACAGTTGTAAACTTGTATTGTAGTGCCAACGAACGACAAACAGCAGAGGGAAGACAGGACAGGTCAGATGAACTATAAGGGCTACGTTAGGTGATTATTGGCTGTTGAGGCATGTAGTGATGCAATCAAGCATGTCCATTTTGTTCACTTTTTGAACTAGAAATTGGCTAGTTTTTAGAAACTTTTGGACATTATAATTAAGACAGTTCTGGCAATAGCTAAAGTTGGTGGAGACATCAACTCATCACAGAGTAAACACAAAATTCACCCGCATCTTACATGACGTTCAACAACACTGCAACTCACACCTGATATTCTTCGGAATCTTCACCTTTATCACAAAGTTGTGATCTCCTCTGATATTAGGCTTCTTAATGTCCGGAGCTCCCAGTTGTGCAAATTTCAACTTCTCTCCAGGCTGAGTGCCAGGAGGAATATAAAGATCCTTGAATCCCTCTATTGTTTCAACCTGAAATAACAACCTTGTTTCTAGGTAAAGCTGATGTGGGAGTTTGGCTAGCATTAAATAAGAATGTTAGCAACACGGTGGAATTAGCATACGGTTATACTTTAGTTTATAAAGGAACACTTAAGTTCCACGTAATGTAACTTTTGAGAACAGGATATGGATAAAGGATAACATTAATGGAGCCTTTGACCTTTAACAGCTCACCTTCACTGTAGTTCCTAAAATTGCGTCAGTATAATCAATTGTGACATCCGAGTACAAATTGAGACCTTCTCTGTGGATGCCTTGTTTTTCATTAACACGAACAAATATATACAGGTCACCACTTACACCCCTGCAAAATAAGACAGAAATGGATAACATCTTATAAGTGTATCCTAAATACATTGTTGGCAACTTGGCATGTAACTTCGCTGGACGGGTATTAGATTTAATTGTGTATAATGAACTTTTGTAGTAACAACTGGAATGGGAGTAATATTTCATCCAAGTAGATATTTAAGCTATATAAATCAATAATTCTGATCACCTAGCTAGTTGATAGAAATTTCAGTATGGACTGCACAAAATCGAAAAAATTATATGTTTAAATCAAACATGCAGAAAACTACATAAAGTGTGCATGAATTTACATGATTATGTATTAGTTGGCCAGTGCTTGCCTTTGCTTATCAACACTACCTCCTCCAGTAATTCGAATGGTGGAGCCGTCATCAATACCTCCAGGTATGTATACTTTGATACTGTGTGCAACTTGGACTTTGCCTGAACCGTAGCAGCTTGTGCAATGTTCAGTAATTACCTTCCCAGTGCCATCGCAGGTTAAGCAAGAAGATATCTACAAGATGTAACAACATAAAGATATTACCTAAGGTGTATTATGTTGAACTTCAGGAAACAAAGAAATTTGCTAAGCATGACAGACATTGAGCAAATAGTAAACATTGATAAAAGATTACATTATGTGGTATATGCACCGAAAGATGGATAATGAGATATCAAACTTTACTAAATCTATTGCATGCAAGATGTTCAGAAACTAACAAAAAGTTTATGCATGTCCAGAAGACCAGAACATTCTGGGCTAGTTAATTGAGCATAATTTAATTGATATACGATGGTTTTCTGCACTATGATCTCTCTTTAGCTCCTATAACCAATGAATACAAAAACTCCACATGTAAACATGGTGACTCAGTAGATGAATGAAGTTCTAGACGCACAACAAACAGAACATATACATATTTTAGGCTCTACTCAAGGTGTGCTTTGCAAAAGACAGTGCTTTATAGTAAACTCAGCATCCATGAAAGAAATAAGGGATGTGATCAGATTGGGTGTCATCGTGAATAAACACAATTACTGACAACACATACTTCCAGTACAATGACTAGGTCACCTGAGATATTATACCAAAAGGTGTCCTCTGAGTTTTCATCAACCTGCCTTGACCTCTGCATTGAGTACATTCTATTATGCCATTGCCAGATTTAGCTCCAGTTCCATGGCAAGTGCCACAGGTTTCGTGGCGAAAAATATTGATCTCCCGTTTGCCTCCAAGGATTGATTCTTCAAAAGAAAGGGGAAGATCGTAGCTGTAATATAGTAAAGAGAGCGTAAACAGCTATCCAAGAATTAATTTTGCCTGGTTTAATGTGAGGTTGAAATTGTTTACCGAATATCAAGCCCCCTGCTGTCCTTGACTTTTGAACTATAATGAAATCTCCCAGGGCCCATGCCAAAAAGCTTGTCAGAACCACCAAAGAATAAATTGAAAAGTTCATATGGATCAATCTGCGACAAAATGCCAAAGATCAAGTCACCCAAACTTTATCGGATTAAGATTCCTTTGTAAATTCTAACAATCTTCGGCAATAGAAAGATCATGAAGCATGCCATATAGTTATTTGCAAGTTTCTCACAAATCAATGGAAATCACAGGCCAATGTAGAAGTAGAGAATATGAGATGAAACTACTGGCTGAGGGTAAAGTGAGAAACAAGATTACAATTCAGCCATAATAACTTCACAACTAAGCCTCTCTAACTGCTATTATATTAAATTGGAAAACATGAAATGCAATTTAGGCGCCAATTGCCAGTAAAGGTTCAAGAATACTGAATACAATTAGCTAGAGAAAATAACACCTAGGAAAAAAGAATTTTCTATTCCTAGATTAGGAAAGGAGCTGATTGAAAAGGAAATTATGCCTTGGGAACTGAATAAAATGAGTACCCCATGTGTGCCAAAATCTCCACTAAGCCCTGCTTCTCCAAAGCGATCATACAAAGATCTTTTCTCTTCATCTGATAGAATCTAAAAGAGATTAAAGAATAAGTGAATCACATAAAAGGATAGTCATATGATAACATTGTCAAACTCAAACATCACATGTTGGAAGTACTCTACTCGTGTAGAGCCGTTGATTATAGTAACAGCCAAGTGTACTGAACTATAATCAAGTATACCAGTTAAATTACAGAGTAATTTGCATTATGATTCCATGATGTTCTTTTTATAAAACAAGGTACCAGCAAGTATAAGGGTCACTAGTACCCCCTTAATAGTCAAAACAGCTAATTTGCACAGTGAAGTAAGCATATGCACACAAACTAAAGGTTCGCACAGTTTCAACTTGGCCCTTTTTTCAATGGAGTTTCAAGTTTTCAACTATAGCAGATTAAGACACATAAATCAGAAATTGAACGTACAAATATCATTATAAGTAACAGGTTTTGCATGTAGCTTCATGAAATTGTTGCATAGAGAATAACCACATCGGGCTATGTTGCAGTACAGCATATCCCTAAGAGAGAGAGAATAGCCACATCAGGTTATGTTGCACATAAAGTACAGCATAATGAAACAAATCAGGTCATTTTAGTACTAAGAGAATAAGTGAATAACTAGATCTTGGTATAATAATCTAACACTCAGCATATCTCTAATTGCCAAACTCCTTAACCACTTAAGCGGGAACCAGAGGGCAGAAGATACCTCATATGCAGCACTTATCTCCTTAAACTTTTCTTCTGCCCCAGGGCTCTTGTTCATATCAGGATGGTGCTGCAACAGAAAGCAAACCAAGAAAGTATGTTCAAGGTCTGTAGCTCCAGCACCAACTATACATCGGTAGAAATATAAGAAGAGAATCAATACAGCATGTGAAAAAGTACAGGTATGGTCTCTCTGAAAAAAACACCCGAAAATTACACATTTGGGGTTTACTTTGTAAATTGCATTGCGCATGTATAGCTCAGTAAACTCCCAACACATAGACGCGTAAATACGCAGAATTAGCATCTCAGTGATTAGTAAAAACCATTATCTTGATTCAACCTTTTCTTTGAACGAAAACTGAATGTATTTGAAATACGATGAAACAGCATAATAAATATTCAATAGTGAGAAAGTAGCAAATGTCATGTACTCATATAGCTTTGCAGGATACTGTACAGGTAGTCGCCAATGAATACAGTAAAGGCTCAATATATCTCCACTACTTAAAAGAAGGAATTGGTGGCGGTCCGTCCTCCCTCATGCGATGTTAGCCGTTAGATCTATCTTTCTTCGTGAGATGTGAGCCGTTGAATTTCGTTCTTTCTCAGTTCCTCCCGTGCGTACGGTTGGCCACCCATAACCTCCTCTCCACTCCCCCCACACCCCAACTGCCCAAGCTGGTGCGCAAGAAGCCCAAAGATTCCATCGATCTTTCCAAAACAGGTTGCTGGTGTATCACTTGCATTGTAGACTGAGCACGACGACGGTTGACGAGATATGATTTTTTTAATCCATAGCAAAGCACGGGCATTGGACTAGTGTACATATAACTTATGTAAAACTTACATTTCCCCAAGTCAAACAGAGCACACGATCTGTACAGGTGCACACAAGCAAACCCCAACATCTCAGTGAAAATGCTCCGAAGTGTAACGTTACAGCACGCTTGCCACGGCCCACATTTGCAAAAAGTTACTTCATTTTTTATACATAACAAAAATTGTGCAGCAGCTGCACACTTCATGCACATGTTGGTAATTCCCCAGGTTGGAACAGGAGAATCATGCATTGGCTTAACTCAATCCAATCCCGCTATCTCGCCGTATTGGTATAATTTCAGGTAAATGGAAGATTGGAAGTCAATATAAAACAGCAGCTTCGAGGAGGGCATAGGAGAGGAAGACGACAACAGCTTCGAGGGGGACATGGGAGAGGAAGAGAGCAGCACCTTGCGCGCGAGGGTCCGGTAGGCGCTCTTGACCTCCTGGAGAGTGGCGTCGCGGCGGATGTTCAGCGTGGCGTAGTAGTCCTTCTCTCTGCGCTCGGCCGCCGCCGCCGCTGCAGCGGGGGATCCCCTCCCAAACGCGGCAGGGAGATGGGTTTGAGCGCGGGCATGGCGGGGGCGGCAGAGGCGGAAGTGGAGCTCGCCGGAGACGGCAGGCGGCGGGGGGCGTAGGGAGGAGGTGGGGTTAGAGGCGGTGTTTGGGTTTGCGGGGAGGCAGAGCGCGGTGACCATGGAACGAGCCGGTGGTCGCCGCGCCGACGGCAGTGTAAAAGACAAGTTCCGCTATACTACGAGCAGAAAATTGGTTATTTGTCACCGCAAAAACAGCCTTATAGATTTGTCACTTTAAAGGTTGTAACTGTAATTTGCAACTCAAAGGTTGGTTATTTGACTATGGACGCAAGGATGAAAGTGGATTGGATAATTTTTTACTATGAAAATAGATTCAGATTTTCACGGGTAATTCTCGAATCGAAAACGAATACAGATCTTTTTGTCGGAAACAAATACGGATACAGTAGCCTTGTTATCCGTCAAATACGGCTTATCCGGATAACATGAAGGCCGGATATCCGAATTTTGGCCCAAAAGACAAAATGATATTTTAATTGATTTTCGAATTTCAGAAAATGCAACAAATCAAATAGCCTTTTAGAAAATAAAAAATAGAGTTCAAAAATTCTAGAAAAAAATCACAGAAACTCCTTGGATTATTTTAAACTTAATAAAATTAATTCCAACTTAAAGTTGGTTTTTATTTTTGCACATAAATTATTTTTAATTTCTAAAAATAGAAAAAACATTTTAAAAATCTAGAAAATTCAAAAAAGTAATTACAAATTTCTTTTTCACTTTAAATCCAATAAAATTCAGAAAATCAATACATTTTATTTTTGACATTAAAAACTAGGAAATTAAATAATTGACTTTATTTTATTATTTTTCTTTTTAACCAAGAAAACTCTTTTAAATCTCAGAAAATTCAATAAAATAATAACTTAATTAATTTTATTTTTGGTAACATACTTTGAGATGTTAAAGTCATTTACGTATAGATTAACCATCCAGACTATTCGATGTTAGTGTGAACTAAGTTTTATGTATGTGATGAACTAAGTGTGAATGTGTGATGACTTGTGACTTTGTGAGTTATGACTTATGAGCTAAATATGATAAACTAATTATTAAGTTTGTGATGAACTAGTTAATGCAACTTGCTAGTGCCAATGTTATGTGTAGTTCTGAAAATATGAACAATTCATGAATGTTTGCATCAAATAAACTAGTTATATGTTTTTGTTAATTTCTGGCATACAATTTAAGGGGTTTTCATGTTTCGAAAAATATCCGCGACCGTATTCGTTTCAATTCATATTTGGTTCCTATTCGTATTCGAATTTATTCATATCCATATTCGTATCTAGGGTATTCGTATTTGTATCTGGATCCCAAAAAAATATGATAACAAATATGGCAAAGCCATTATCCATTTGTATCCGATTCATTTTCACACCCGCAACTAGCGTTCGGACGTACCATGAGAAGCTTTCCATTGTATGCTCCAACGCAACATCCGAACATAATATTTGCAACAAAAATAATCTATGTGTGCAACAAAAATGCACAAATGATAAATACAATGCCAAGAAAAAAATTGGAAAAAATATCAAATTCTAAGAAAAAAAATGCATGAAACCATCATAATAGAACATGACTGTGCTTTTAAAAATTAGTTCAAATATCCCAAAATAAACAATTTTTGATGTTACAATATTACAACATTTGAAAATAACAGTGAGAACATTCGAAAATAATTGTTGTAATATTTTTGGAATAATGATACAACAATCAAATGGTGAAGAGGGCGTAACAAAAAGTTTACTATTGTGCAACAAATTAAACACACCATTGCAACAAAAAAAAACCTCTTGTTACAACATTTGATACAACATGTAACACCCTAGCCCAACATTGAGCTTAGAATGCCACTAACCTACTATAACCATCTAATTTACATCAACTTACTATAAAATTTCAGCAAGCATAACAACATTAAAACCCATCCACGGGTCGCATTAACACAAGCATAATACTATGCCAATCATAGATAAATTAGACCTAGGAGCATAGCAAAATAATAAACCAAGATTAACATAAACCAAGCATCTATGGTTATTCAATACCATCATGTCCTAGATATAAATATTCATGTTATTCTAAAAATTCTCATGTCCAATGAATCAAATAATTGGGTGAAGTGCATGATTCCAAGTGCGCTAGCCCTTCCCGAGTAAAACGTCATCACTGGTCACCTAAAAACAACAATAGAGCAAGAATGAGTCCAAGACTCAGCAAATACATAATAAAGCCATAAACAATAGTTTATTAACCATAATCAAAGTTATCATCATCATCCATTTAGTAAATGCCATTGTCATTCTCAAACAAACAAGCCATATTCCATATAGGTAAAGTTGCACAATTTAACAATTTACTTAGATATGCGAATGCACCAACATGCTCATGCTCATATGCATCTCATCAGCTGATATCGGTATAGCGGAGTGTTCACCCGTCGATGACACACTCTATCCTTCACTCCCGTGAAGTCCCCACCAAAGTAGGATTTTATCTAGAGCTCTCCAGACTAGTCATGTAACGTTCTCACCGACCTCACCGGAATAGTTACATGACTTTCTCACCGACCTGGCTCATGCAACCCCTGTCATGATGAATGTAAATGATGCGACATCTTTATTTATTCATCAACATAGTCCATCTCATTAACTCAATATCTCCTCATTATCTCAATATCATAGTCTCATTCACACAAGGTCATCAATATCATATATAAGAATAAGCTGAACGAAAGCATAATAAATAGCATGATAAGTAACATCAATGATCATGGTGAACAACCCATTGTTCACCACTCTACCATGTACTTGCCTTCCGCGCTGTGACGAGTTAGGAGGCAACGACGGAGTTTCTCCACTCCCTGCCCCACCGTCTACACAAATATTTATTCGAAATAAGAATAATAAGTCATGACGTGGCTACAAGCATTTTACCATAACCCTCTATCTAATCAACATAACCAAAAACTCAAAATGATGAATTAACTAATCAGCCAATATCGGCCCTTCTGATCAGCAGTACGAGAAAAATCGTAATTAAATATCTATAACTCCGAATGACTTGAAACTAGTGCTCAAATACTCTTAATGTAACAGGCTACGAAACTCTAGTTGGTGGAATTCTTTGATTCAGCCAAAACAGTTGCCTAAACAACAGTTGAAAACACTAACAGATATCTGCCCAGATTTCAGAACAGTGGTAAATAAAATGACTTAACTTTTATTCTACTGATCCAATGGAGGTGATATTTATCAACTTGGAAATATAATTTAAAGGGCTACAATAACCTATTTGGGTGGGGGTTCTGAATCTGAATGTAACTAGATCAAACCCGAGGAGCAACCGACAGTCTCCAAAATCTCTGACAGACTGAGTAGTGTGCGGTTAAAAAATTCATAATTCCTAAACCACAGGGTGGAATCTCGTGATCTCGGTGCCAAAAGAAATCTAAAGAAACTAGGAACAAAACTCTAGGAGACGAAAACCCGAGATTCGGCCTCTAAGTAATTCATAATGGCCCGACAAGAAAATCTGCCAAAACACGTGAGCTGTCCTGAACAGTCATGGTAAAACTACCATATCTCCTAAACCATAACTCCAAATCAGATGATCTCGGTGCCTAAAGAAATCTAAGGTCAAGGGCTACAACTTTCTAAGAGGTGGGAAGGTCAGAAAACGGACAGAACTTACCCAAATCCGATGAACAAATCTGGCGCATGACAGGGAGGAGGGTGGCGGCCGGTTGGAGAGGGGGAGGAGGGGGTGGCGGCTTGGGGAGGGGAGTGGGGAGAGAGAGGGGAGAGGCTAGGGTTTGGGGGGGGAAAGACCCCCCCTTGGCTGGCCCCTCTGATGGGCCCCTCCTGGGCTGCGGCCCAGGCCCAGTTGTCGGAAGATCGCTGAAAGCCCCCCGTCGATTCAGAAAATTTCAGTTCTTGTTTGCCTTTTCCCTCCCCGGTTGCTTTTCTAATTACTCGATCCGAATCCGGGGTATTACACAACAACATGCGACAATCAAAACGCTCTATGCAACATTTCGAGTCAACAGCTGCAACAAAATTAGCAAACGCATGCAGCAAAACCTACCCAGATGAAAACGCCTACAACATTGCAACATATTCATCACCATGCACCTCCCGTCCCTCCCCCCACAGGTGTAGTGTCGTGACCCAGATTTCCAAATCCGAAACCTTTTGTGTATATCTGCACTAGTCCCTAGATCAGTAGCTAGTGCACACAGTTATATCATTGAATATCAACACATATCTTGTAAACATGAAACTATTATATAATATTGAACAAAGAGTAATGACCTTATGGTCAAAGCTTACAATTACCACCCTTTCAGGCTAAACAACTCGAATAAACTGCAGCGAAAGAAGATAACTTCAATTAATGTCCCATCCATATGCTCACAGACAATCGACGGGGGGCTCACGACCAAGTACTCGGGTGTCCTTCATTGTAGCCACATATGTAGAAGTTGTAAACCTCCTCAGCAACTTTGAAGGTTTCTGAGATTATTTTGAGTGTAGCATGTGTGTACATATAGTACTCTGTAAGCCTTGGAAAAATGCATATGCATAACTTTAACAAATGAAGCTTATATAGTTCTTTTGCACAAAGCAATATTTTAAGTTTCAACAATGTTCATAAAGCACATTTGACAAAAGGTAGTTTCAATAATTAAACTAATTATATCACTGGTGGAGGTTCTAGCTACCAACTACTAGTATCAAGGCTCTAGCAGCTAAGGTTCAAAGGACATGTCTCTAGCTGCTCAACTGGCTTTAGCTGCCAGAAGAACTACCCGAGAGTCCCAACTGCACCCGGTTTTCCAAAATTTACTCTTTTGAAATCAAAACCAAAATCTACTATTTGAAAACGCACATTGCCCGCCCTTGACCGTGGGCACAGCTATTCGAATAGTTTTACACTCTGCAGAGGTTGTACAGCTTGACCCACACGAGATAATCAACTTATAATGTCGTCCATGACACGCTTCCTTGGGTGTGCGACTAAGTGATTATCACAATACCACGCTCTAACACCAACCCGCCCGATGAGTTTAACCCCAAGTCATGAACGTTATTTACCATCGACCCGGAGCCCACCGTTGTGGGTGAAAACCTGTCCGGACATGGATGTATGTTACTATCGCTCGGAGCAAACCCCGACAGATATGGATGTCAATTACCATCGTCTGCACAATCCCAAAAAGGAACTCCTATCAACTACAGCTTTCCAGCGTAATGCTAAAACATGGTAAATTAGTTGGTCAGATCCTTTCCATTTAGGACATGTGATTGTCTGGTATTGCTTAGTTTGGATAGTCACAAGCGTCGATCCTTAATATGACTTAGGCAGATCCAACAATGATATATTCCTATGATCCAACAATGATGTATCCCTATAATCCAATAATGATATATTCCAACAATCCAACAATGATATATTCCAATAATCCAACAATGATATACTTGTAAAATCCAACAATCATTTATTATAAATCAATTTAATTCAACTAAAATTTGGTTTAAATCCAATCTCTCCTTTCGATTCTAGATAATCAAATCAGTGCTTCATGTTGAGACACTTCCATAATATAATTAGTTCCACCAAATTAAACTTTATATTCGTTCTGAACAATCTATATAATCCACAAAGATATCTTTCTTCACTGTAATTCCGCAATATTGTATTCCCATTATCTAACAACAGTATAATCATTACTGAGGATTTTATGTACTAGGGCGACAATGATTCAAGGGTAACAACATCAATGGAGGTATAATCAAATTAGGATTAACTAACACTCCTAAGATTTAAACTTATCATTTTATGTAAATAGCAATGCATAATAGTTTTGAAACTTAAAACAGATTTTGGAAAATATAGGTACAATATGGTCAAAGGAGACTTACCTTCGCCGAAGGTTGAGGTCACTGCGTCTGGTTGGTCCAAACTTGATTCGACAACGTCGGATTCTATACGCGTGAAACGAGATAAAATAAATAATAGAAAATCAAATAAAAATATATATGCAATTAGTACCAATAGAGATATTATGAATTTAGAAATAACAATCGACGGAATCGAAGTTCGTTTGAAGGAGAATGAACATCCGGAAGTTTGATTCTCACATGAAATGATGAAAAATGTGAAAATGGAAAATCCTGGAGTAATAATGTTCTGATATTTTATATGCAAAGCCAAATGAGAGTAAGACACTTTGGGTCCACATGCTAGTGAGAGCAAGAAAGAAGGAGATGAAAGAATGAGCCAATGTGATGTGGACCCCTACTGTCATTGAGACAATCAACAGAGAGCAAACTCTCGGTAGAAACAGGGGAGCTCCCAGGCGCACGTGAAGCGACGGCGACGCTGGCGAGGCAGGCGATGGGGCAACCGGCCAAGGGCAAAAATGGGTTCCCATGGGGGTGGGGATCCCATGGGCGGCAGCGGGCAGCGCTAGGGGTGGCCCGAGGCGGTGGCGCATGGGTTGCACGCGACGCCGCGATGGGGTGATGTAGGGAGATCGATGGCGTGCGCCTGGGCTGCACCCAGGCTTGGGGAAGTCGAAGGGTGGGTCGGGGTGGCCAAAGAGTGGTCGAGGGGGCGGCTCCATGACGACCGGCGACGATGACAGCACTTCACGGCAAGCAATTGATCAAATTGAGGGGGGTATGGGTAGGAAATCACTGGGAACATGTGATAACGCGGTGCACTGAGCGAGAAACTCACTGAAGAAGGAGATCCAGTGAAGGGGATGATTCGGCCTTGAGAAGGAAGACGATGAAATTCCGGCAACGTGCTGCATGAAAAGTGAAATTGATTGAGGGGAAACACTAATGGGGCTTGGGAACATGTTGTGATGTGGTTGGGACAACAAAATTCTTACCGGATTGATGGGAACACAAATAAGGTGTGGCGGTCGGCGCTCAGGAAAACGGGAAATAGGTCGACGTCGGAGCTCTGGTGACTATGGGGTTTAGAGGGGGGTGATGGGGGTAGAAGGGGTGTCGGTGCTCCAATTTAAAGACTCGTTCATGGATTGAATCGACGGGGACGTGAGCGGATATGGGGCCACAGTTTCGGTTCGGTGTTAATCAAAGATGGGAAACGGCAATGCTTTGATGGCAAGCGGCAATGATTGGCCTTTGATGGTGCAATAGTGAAGGCACGATGTGGGCAACGATCGTGGCAAGGGCAAAGTCGGCGCGAGCGCACTAGGGGCGGCTTGGGCTGGATAAGGCAGCAGAGACAAAGAGCAAGGAAGAAAGGAAAAGAAAAGAAAGAAAGGAAAGGAAAGGAAAAATAAAGAAGGAAAAAATAAAATAAAAAGGGCAAACAAATGGCCAAGAATTCATGAGAAAATTCAAATTGCAAAATTTGAATTTTGGAATTTGGTGACTAATTTTGAATTGATACGATCGAATTTGGATTTGAATTTTGGATTTGGAATTTAAATAAATGCAAAAACTCCAAAAGAAGTCCAACACCTTGAAATATATTTTTGAAAAAGGGCAAAATTTGGGATGTTATAAACCTACTCCCTTAGAAGGAATCTCGACCCTAAGATTCGGATGGACTAGGAAAAGACCGGGAAACTCTGCTCTCAAACTTTCTTCGCTTTTCTAAGTTGCTTCTTTTTCTGAAATGTTGCTCCACTATAGTTTGCTTTAAGTCTGACATCCAGCTTCCTCAGTTGGCATATGTGTCTTCCATTGATTTTACCACCTGGTGCTGTGGTTATGGTTGTGATCAAGGTAGCTTCTAGAATAATGTCTGGAGTGACTGCTAAGCGTCTTTGTGGGCATTCACTGGCAAAATGTTCCATATCATGACAACTGGAGCATTGTATTCCTGCCTTTGATGTCTTATTCTTTTGAGTTTGGCCACCATTGTTATCGCTGAATATCTGCATCTGTGGACGTGGTGCTTATCCTGGAATCATGACAATAGTTGTTGTTTGTACGCAGTTGGGTTGAGGTTGGTTCACATGAGCCTTGGAATTGCTTGCAACATATTGTCCTATCTCTCCACAGCGAATACGTGCATAATTTTTAGACTTGTTCAGTGGGCAACACCACAACTGCTTGTGCTCAGCTTGAGCTTCTTCTGCAATGACATGCCTGACTCGGCTTCTCATGACGGGTTAAAAGATCCTTGCTGCCTGGTATAGCTTCCGAGCTACTTCTGGTCTAGCTTCTAGTATTGAAGCTTTCTTGGTGCCAAGAAGGCTTGTTTCTCTAAGGGGCATTGTCTAACAAAGTGCTCCTCCTTGCCACAATAGTTGCAAACTTTATACTGAATTGTAACAACACAAAGTTTTGTTACTATTTTCAAAATTTATAAAGTTATTATTTTATTGCTTTTTCTAAGTGGTAAAAGAGTTTCCTTGACTTTCTAAAAATTTAAAAAGAGTTTTATTACTTTTCTTGAATTGTCTAGTGTTTAAAAGTAAAAAAAAAAAATGAGTTTCTGGGTTTACTTTGGATTTAAAGTTAAAAATGAAAAAAAAACTTATTTAATTTCTTGAATCTTCTCATAGTTAAAAAGGTTCATGCCTTTCAAAAATTAAAAATGGTTATGTGCAAAAATAAAAGCCAACTTTAAGTTGGAAGTAATTGTTTTTCAAAACTAATATATTTTATTTTCAGGCCTTTTCGAAGTTTTCAAAATAAAAATCACCATTCGATTTCTCTAGTTTTGTTAAAGCTTAATTTGATATTTCAGAAATAAAAATAATTTAAATGTGAGTAAAATAAACTCCAATTAAATAAAAAAATATTTTATTCTATTGACAGAGACTTTTTTAAGCTTTAAAAAATAAAAGAAACTATTTAAATTTTATTGGATTTATTTAAAGCGTAAATTGAATTTCTAAATGAAAAAACATTTTAAATGATTAAAATAAACTTTAGATAAATCCAAACTTATTTTATTTGATCTATTAAGGTTCTAAAGTATTTCATAATATTTTATTAAAATTTTCAGATTTATTTTATTTTTTCTGGATTTTCTTTTTTTTTCTTCTTTTCTTTTCTCTCTATCATGTTTCTTCCTATTGCTTTCTTTTGTCTTCCTCCCGAAGCCAATACCTTGCTAGCTTAGCTTGCCATGCTACCGTGCCAACGCCTCGAACGCCCTGTTCTCTCGGTCTCTGCTCGTCTCCTCCCTCACCTACTCCTGTTGACCCCACCGAACCACATCGTCCCGTCTTGTCGATCTACCACTCCCACTTGCCGCACGAACGCCCGCGCTGCCCCACCTGCTCTCCCTCTCTGCGTCCGCGCCGCGTCATTCCATGTCACCATGTCACCTCCGCCACTACTCTGGCGGCCTCCCCTACCCCGTTGTGTCCTGCCCGTCGCCAGCGCCTGTCCTCACTGCGCCATGACGCTAGCACCCTACCATCACCAGCCGCTCGATTTTGACTAGCTCTCAGTTTCGACTAGCTCTCGGTTTTGACCAACTCTCAATTTCGATCAGCTCTCGATTTTGACCACCCCCTCGTTTTTGACCAGCCTCTAGAGTTCGACCAGCCGCTCGTTTTGACCAGCCACTCATTTCGACCAGCCTCTGGATTTCGACCAGAACCACTCGGTCTGACCAGACCCTCCGATGAGGTCCAACCAGGGACGCCTGTCAGCCACCTCCTCGCCTGGTCACCATCCTCTCCACCGCGCCCATGCTGCTAGTGCTCGCATGCATCACCACCGCTGCAAAGTCGTCGCCCCAGCACGAATCCCGCACCTTTTCCCTTCAGACGTGTGCGCATTTAATTGTCCATCCTTCACTGCTCCCGCCCCCTCTATTCTTTCTCCTCCCCACCTGCTCCCGTCTCATCCCCGTTGTGACGCCCATGCTCTGCCTGGTCCTCCTCCTCCCTCCATACATGGAGCACGAGGAAGCCCCCGCTGTCTCTCGCGCTCGTCGTATGTGGCCTATAAAATCCACCCCTCGCCCTCTTTCTATCTCATTCCACCATCACCAAGCTCCCCTCTCCATCCTCCCTCTTCTCTAAGCTCAAGGGAGCTCCAAGACCCGAAGGTTAAGCTCTGGCCATGACTGCACCACCGCAAGTACCTCCCGGGCTGCACCGAAGAACGTGACCTCCCTCTTCATGTCTTTCTGCACCGCTTCAATGTCATCTTGCTACATCTCACCTCCTTTATCCTTCATTGCAGCCGGAGCCCCAGAAACGCGGAGCGTCTTCTTCATGTATGGTGGCACTCGGTACACGACCGTCGCCCTCACTTGTCGTTCCAGCCAATCCAGTGAGGTCATCTATTTTCCAATTCTTGCTCTGGCACGATCTCCTAACCATGCTCGACTTTCCCCTACCTTTCCTTACTCCTGTGTCTGCTCCGGCTACCCTCCACTCGGTGAAGTCGTCGTCGCTGTCACCCATTAACGATGCCAAGCTTCTTTCGACCACCTCAGCCACTCCCCACTGTCAATAAGAGCACAAAGAAGAAGACCCTTGGTCCTCACGCCGACCAACTTGGACCAGTTGCAACATGTGACCACGTACAACCTTCTTCGACCACCTCCTTTCGACCACCTGTAGTCGAAACCTCCTTTCGACCCCCTGTGGTCGAACCTTCTTCAGACCAGGTAGTCGAAACCTCCTTCCGACCACCTAAGGTCGAAACATCCTTCCGACCCCCTGAGGGCAAACCTTCTTCCGACCAGGTAGTTGAAACTTCCTTCCAACCACCTGAGGTCAAAACCTCCTTCCGACCCCTGTGGTCGAACCTTCTTCCGACCAAGTACTCAAAATCTCCTTTCGACCCCCTTTGGTCGAACTTCCTTTTGACTAGGTAGTCCAACCCTCCTTCCAACCACCTGCAGTCAAAACCTCCATCCGACCCCCTATGGTCGAACCTTCTTCCGACCAGGTAGTCAGAACCTCCTTCTGACCACCGGTAGTCGAAACCTCCTTCCGACCGCCTGTGGTCGAACCTCCTTCCGACCTCCTTTGGTCGAACCTCCTTCCGACCAGGTAGTCGATACCACCTTCCGACCACCTGTAGTAGAAACCTCCTTCCAATCACTTGTAGTCGAAACATCCTTACGACTACCTGTAGTAGAACCTCATTCCGACAAGGTGAAGTCGAACCACCTTTTGACCAGGTAGTCAAAACCTCCTTCCGACAACCCGTAGCCAAAGCCTTCCGGCCACCTGTGGTCGAACCTCATTCCGACCAGTCGAACCTTCTTCAAACCAAGTGATATCAAAACTTCCGAGAGCTCATTCTCCTTCGTTCGAGCTCTGATTCAAGTGATTCAAATTCCTAAATTAATATTAAATCAAGATATAGCTACCTATACTGGATTTATTCAATTTAGATTTTATTTGAATTTTACTTGGATTTTATTAGAAATTGGTTTATTTTCACGTATAGATTTTGACGACTTCATATAACCAGATTTCGACGCCGTTAAAAAACAACAACTAAATAAGCAAGGAAAGTTACATCTTTGATCATATTTGAATCCTAATATTTAAAATTATTTAAATTTTGTTTCAAATTATTATTGCAGTCGTATTTATATTCAAGTTATTTAAATCCCTATTTTTTAATTATAGTTATTCCCAATTCATTTGTATAGCCAAATGTTGCTATTGAAGTAGCCATACCTTGATGTTGTAGTTGAAATCTAGTTGGTACATTAGTATGAACTAGACACGTTGCAAAAATTTATACTTAGACCAAAATTATTTAAATAGGGGAACTTTAGCCAAATGTTCACCTACGATTTAACTTTAGCCAAAATTATTGCTTTTACCATAGAAATTTTGGAAAATGATTTAACTTGAAAATAAAATAAAAATTGATTTGGACTTGGGCGAAATGGATGTTTGGATGGGTGCATGTTTATGCACGGGATTGATTCATTTCTATGATCGAGGCCCAGGGTTTTTTTGGAAGTCGCACAAATCAGTTAAGGATCGGTCTTCAAGAAGCATCTTGCTAAGCCTCATCGTACTACCACATGCCCTGTGTGGGCGGGACCTGGCTAAATAATTTGTATCATTTCACCGTGGTTGTGCCATCCAGTTGTGTGGGTGTTTTTATGACCTACTTTTATGTATTCCCACATGGTACAATAGGGGGTTTAAGTTCGGCCCGTTTCTATCCAAAGGAAGCGGAACCTTAGTGAGGCAGGACTATAGTGGAATGGTTCATTGTAAAAGCCTTACCACATGCTCTACACTGTTTACCTAAGGTAGTGAGCAGTGGCATTGACGCATGTTAAACAAACTAAAGAAGTCGTATTGTGCAGGTAAACCTGTACAACCCCTGCAGGGTGTAAAAACTATTCGAAATAGCCATGTCCACGGTCATGGACACGCTTAGCAAAGCCAAAGTAAAGTTAGATTTTTGTTTTCTTTTCAAAAGACTTTATGAAATGTTTTTGGATATTTTATCCAACTGGAAAATTGGGCGGTATGCCATGTGATAGGAAGGTATCCTTCACCACTCTTGTGTGAATGTTATCTGACTATAAAACTTGAGAATTTAAAAAATAAATTTTAGTTATAGAATATCTACTTTGGAACTTAGTACAAGTATTTAAAGAAAACATCGCTTTATGTAAATTCAACCCTATATGTCTTCCTTTGATATACCCCTACATGCATTATAATTTTGTTATGAGGTGTTACTTGCGGAGCACGGTTTGTTTGTGCTCACCCTTGCGTAATGCAAATAAATTTCAGAGAAAAGGACATCGCGCTGTCGAAGATCTCAACGACTAGACTGCTACCCTAGTCGATTGCCTGTGGCAGATTAGCTGGGCTCTACTACTATTTATTTGTCTTCCGTCGTGTTCTTATTTGTTGGCCCATAAACCTTTCTGGTAATCAACTCTAATATTTATTAATAAACCTTTGCGATTATGGATATTACCATATTTGTTTACTGTGTGAGCTAGCCACTGATCATGGGACTAGTTCAGAAATGCACAGAGGATTTGGGGTGTTAAACCCGGGTTCTGACATGAATCACATCCTCTTAGAACACTTGGTGAAATTGTGACTGACCCTCTCACAGTTAACATAGTGGATATCTTGTTCTGGCTTACCCTTTTGAGGACATCTGTAGGTGAAGTGTCCTTATTCACCACATGTGTAGCAGATAACGTACTTCAATGGATGGTGACATTCAATAAGAAAGTGGCTCATGTCATCGTAATGAGATACTTCTAGTGGTTTGAACTTTGGTAACTCATCGCAGGGACATTGTTCATGAGTCGTAGGATCGGTGGCTCAAGAAACATTGTTGTTATTCATCTGTAGCATTACCAATTGCATGAGTTGATGAGAAACATATTCGGATTCTGAAGTGTTGCTACCAACAGTTGCTGGTTACCTTCGGCACTGACATTGACACTGATATTGGTGTTGAGACCAACTTTGGTATTAGATGCCTTGGCTTCACAGCTGCGATTCATGTTGTTGCTGACCATCTGAAGTAGTAATTGGGCTTAGCAAAAGAAAAGAGGGAATAACAAAGACGAGGGAAACAAGGGAGCTTATAATAACACACAAGAAACAAATACTTTACCTAAAATCAAATTACTTTTCGCAACTGAAAACAACTCAAAGAAAATCGTCTACTCGATCGATACTCTTAAACCGGTGAAATGACTCAATACACAGAATGAGCCTTGGAAACTTAGACTATATGGCTTGATGGCTCCAAATCTTGTTGTCTTGACATAATGGTAAAAATCGTGTTGACCATCTATAGAAGTTTTCAAGGAAAAGAAGATCCATTTAACATTGTAAAATGATATAGGAAGAACTAGACAAGAAAGAATTCAGCGAAAAAGGTAATGATAGAAAGAAGAGAAAAAACGAGGGTAGCACAATATTATTTTTCTTTTTATAAAATTAATTTTGGAGTTTTCCTACTAGCAGACATTCTAACTAGGTCACGACCTACAGTCGATATGGCTCTGATACGAACTTTGTCGGGACCCGGATTTCCAAATCCGGAACCTTATATATATCTTCACTCGCCCTAAATCAGTAGCTAGTGCACACAGCTACATCATTGAATATCAGCACATATCTTGCAGACGTGAAACTATTGTATAATATTGAACAAAGAGTAATGGACTTATGGTCAAAGCTTACAATTACTGCCCTTTCAGGCTAAACAACTTGAATAAACTGCTGCGGAAGAATATAACTCCAATTGATGGCCCATCTATATGCTCACAGGCAATCGACGGGAGGCTCGCGACTTAGTACTTTGGTGTCCTTCGTTGTAGCCACACGCATAGAAGTTGTAATCCCCCTGATCAACTTTGAAGGCCTCTGAGATTATTTTGAGTGTAGCATGTGAGTACATAAAGTACTTCGCAAGTCTTTGAAAAAATGCATATGCATAGCTTTAACAAATGAGACTTATATGGTTCTTTTGCACAAAGCAATATTTTAAGTTTTAACAGTTTTCATAAAGCACATTTGACAAAAGTTAGTTTCAATAATTAAACTAATTATATCAGTAGTGAAGGTTCTAACTACCAACCACTAGTATCAAGGCTCTCGCCACCAAGGTTCAAAGGATATAGATCTAACTGCCTAACTAGCTCTAGCTGCCAGAAGAATTACCTGAGAGTCCCAAGTGCGCCCGGGTTCCCAAAATTTACTCTTTTGAAATCGAAACCAAAATCTACCATGTGAAAATGCATCTTGCTTGCCCTTGATCGTGGGCATAGCTATTCGAATAGTTTTACACTCTACAGATGTTGTATAGCTTGGCCCACACGAGATAATCAACTTACAATGTTGGCCATGACACGCTTCCTTGGGTATGCGACTAAGTGATTATCACAAGGCCTTTATAATACCACGCTCTAATACCAACCCGCCCGATGAGCTTAACCCCAAGTCATGGACGTCATTTATCATCTACCCGGAGCCCACCATTGTGGGGGATAACCTGTCTGGCATGGATGTTTGTTACCATCGCCCGGAGCAGGCCCCGGCAGGCATGTACGTCAATTACCATCGTCTGCATAATCCCAAAAAGGAACTCCTATCAACTACAGCTTGCAGGCGTAATGCTAGAACATAGTAAATTAGTTGGCCAGGTCCTTCCCATTTAGGAGATGTGGTTGTATGGCATTACTCAGTTTGGATAGTCATAAGCGTGAGTACTTAATATGACTTGGGCAGAACTTAACACAATACAAGTTCTAGTCTAAACATATTTTCACTATTTTATTTTATTTTAAAAACCAACGGCAATACCTATTAACATACATTTCTCAAACTGATTTGCAAAACTATTATTATCAATTCCCACCCATAGGATGATAATGATCGATATAGTTTGTCTAAGCAGTTCTACCGTTTTATAATAATCCATCAATAATATATTTATATAATCCAACAGTAATATATTCCAACAATCCAACAATGATATATTTCAATAATCAATAATGATATATTCCTATGATCCAACAATGATGTATTCCTATAATCCAACAATGATATATTCTGTAGGACCGTAAAGGCGACTAGAGGGGGGTGAATAGGCGCTTTCTCGATTTTTTTGCCTTAATCAAATTCAACATGCACTTTTCTCCTTTAGCTATAAAAGCTAAGAAGATCAATAAATACACAGAGAAAGTCTTGTGCTGAATTTGATTTCCCCCTTAACCACAAGACTCAATAGTGGAGAGTTGATCTCACTGGGCTGGTCGGACCGCTGTAGAGCTGGCGATCTGACTGCCTGGCGGTCGGACCAGCGCACAATTGGCGGTCTGATTGTCGGGCGGTCGGACCGGTGATGAAAAATCGGTCAGACCGATTTAGTCCAGAGGCAATGCACAAAGCCCAAATCCAAAACGAAAATTGGTCCAACTCTTGATTCAACCAATGAAACTTGACCAACTTTGGAGCACACCTCCCTAAGGATATCTAAGACCTATTTCTAGCGACGATCGTCCAGATCCTCTTCAAAGAATCGATCTCTTAAGGTTTTACCAAAGAAGTGTTCCAAAACCTAGAAATATGAAAATCTTGATCCAGAACTTGCTTGTGGGGGATTGATGATCTAGATGATTCTAGGAGTATTCCCACACATCATAGCAAGGTAAAATCGATCAAGAGACCAAGCATAAACACCCGGATCAAGGAAGCACCAAAATCATCAAAAGATAGAGGAAAGCAAATGAGACTTCACCCTTGAGCAAACATCCATAGATTGATTGATTCAAGATGTTGCTTACAAAGCCACTCCCTCAAGGAGGACAAGAGCTCAATCCAAGAGCACACACACAAATTTGTTCTCCTCTCCTCTCCAAACCCTAACCCTAACAAGGGATTTTGCAAATGAGAGCTTAAGTGCTTGGGGGGTTTTTTCCATCTCCCTCCTTCTATTTATAGGAGAGGTTAGGGTTTCTCTCATGGGCTCCCATTAAGGTCCAACACAAATGGAACCCACACACACATAAATCTGTTGAAGCAATCGCCTGCTTCACCACGTGTAGGTTGATCAGCAGCTTTCATCATGTCGGCAAGTCTCTCCCGTCCGAATCCCATCGGAACCTCCAAGGCACTTGCACCGACCCCCGCGCCGCTTAATCCAACCAACTGCAACGAACTGCCCGTTCGATCCATCTTGTCCATTCTGCACCATGCTTGAGTCACACGACCTCGCCCGGCATCCATGATCGTTCTGGACCTCAGCTCTCCAAGCGTAGTCCCGATCCACCTCACCGTTGACGTCGTTGACCTGCAAGCCACCTGCACAGCAATAGACAAAGAAATCATCTACGGGAACAAGTTCTTCACAACTTGACCCATGTTAGTTCAACAATGCAATATGCAACAATAAGGCATTGAAACTCATGCATTAAACAACATCAAAACACAATAATGCCAAAACGGTCGAAGTCCAAGTGGAAGCCGGTCTGACCGCCCTACCAAACCGGTCGGACCGATTTCCCAGTGGTCGGACCGATTCCATAACGGCGGTCTGACCGCCCCAAAAGACTTAGCCAAAATTCAACTCGGAAATCCGCACCCTCTCTGGAATTTTCAAAATGACAGAACTTTTGACTGGGAGGTCGAAAAATTATGTGACCACATCCAGAAGACTTCCCTCTCATGCCTACACAACCTATTTTTGGCCTAGCCCCAAACTCCATCATAAACTGTGGCCGGTCGGACTGGCAAGCATCGCCGGTCGGACTGCCACACAGCTGGTCGGACCGACGGCTTGGCCGGTCCGACCGCCAATGACCTGACAGCACTGAAGTTTTCCAAAAATGCGAGACTCGTCAAACCAACAACGCCATTGCCAATTGACTCATCACTCTAAGATCATGCACATATCCCCACTATATCCACATATCCCCACGATCCAACAATGATATATTCGTATAATCCAACAATGATATATATGATCCAACAATGATATATTCCTATAATCTAACAATGATATATTCCAACAATGATAAATTTCAATAATCCAACAATGATATATTTATATAATCCAACAATCACTTATTATAATCAATTTAATTCAACTAAAATTTGATGTAAATCCAATCTCTCCTTTCAATTCTAGATAATCAAATCAGTGTGTCATAGTTAGACACTTCCATGATATAATTGGTTCCACCAAGTTAAACTTTATATTCGTTCTCAACAATCCATATAATTCATAAATATGTCTTTATTCATTGTATTTATCTAATTCCACAATATTGTATTCCCATTATCTGACAATAATATAATCATTATTTAGGATTTTATGTGCTAGGGCGACAATGATTCAAGGGAAACAACATCAAATGGAGGTATAATCAAATTAGGATTAACTAACACTCCTAAGATTTGAATTTACCATTTTATGTAAATAGCAATGCATAATAGTTTTGAAACTTAAAAAAAAGGAAAACATATGTATAGTATAGTCAAAGGATACTTGCCTTCGTTGAAGGTTGAGGTCACTGCATCTGGTTGGTCCAAACTTGCTTCAGCAACGTTAGATTCTATACGCGCGAAATGAGATAAAATAAATAACAAAAAATAATAAAAAAATAGTACCAATAGAGATATTATTAATTTATATGAATTTAGGAACAAGAATCGACGGAATCGGAGTTGTGTAAAGGAGAACGAACATCTGAAAGTTTTATTCTCACATGAAATGATGGCAAATCTAAAAATCAAAAATCCTGGAATAATAGTGTTCAGATATTTTACATGCAAAGCCAAATGAGAGTATGGCACTTTGGGTCCACATGCTAGTGAGAGCAAGAGAGAAGGAGAGGAAAGAATGAACCAATGACATATGGACCCCTACTATCATTGAGACAATCAACATAGAGCAAACTTTCGGCAGAAACAAGGGAGCTCCCAGGTGCACGTGAAGCAGCGGCGATGGTGAGGCAAGCGTTGGGATGGTCGGCCGAGGGAAAAATGGGTTCCAATGGGGGTAGGGATCCCATGGGCGGCAGCGGCGGCGCTGGAGGTGGCCCAAGGCAGCGACACATGTGTTGGTAGTGGCGCACGGGTTGCGCGCGGCACCGACGATGGGGTGACGCAAGGAGGCCAACGGCGTGCACATGGGCTGCGCCCAGGCTTGGGGAAGCCACATGGTAGGTCAATGTGGCGGAGAGTGGACGAGGCGGCGACTCCACGACGGCCGACAGTGGAGAGAATGTGGCGACAAAGGCGGCACTCCACGGCGAGAAATTGATCGAATTGAGGTGGGGTATAGGTAGGAAATCACAGGTAACATGTGATGGCGCAGTCCACTCAGCGAGAAACTCACCGAAGAAGGAAATCGAGTGACGGGGATGATTCGGCCTTGAGAAGGAAGACGATGAAATTCTGGCGACATACTACATGAAAATTGAAATTTATTGAGGGGAAATGCTAATGGAGCATGGGAACACGTTGTGACATGGTTGGGACAACAAAATTCTTACCGGATTGATGGGAACACAATTCGGGAAAATGGGAAATACGTCGACGTCAAAGCTCCAGTGGCTATGGGGTTTAGAGGGGGTGCGAAGGGGGTAGAAGGGGTGTCAGTTCTCCAATTTAAAGACTCATCCATGATTTGAATCGACGAGGACACAAGCAGATATGAGGCGACGATTTCGGTTTGGTGTTAATCGGCAACAGGAAACAGCAATGCTTTGATGGCAAGCGGCGATGATGGGCATGTGATGGTGCATTGGTCAAGGCACAACGTGGGCAACGATCGTGGCAAGGGCAAAGTCGGCGCGGTTGGTGTGGGCGTGGCGTGGCCTGGCTTGGGCGTGCCAAGGGCGACTCGGGTTGGACAAGGTAGCAGAGACAGAGAGCAAGATTTCACGGGAAAAGTCAAATTGCAAATTTTGAATTTTGGAATTTGGCGACAAATTTTGAATTGATACGATCGACTTTGTATTTGAATTCCGGATTTGGAATTTAAATAAATGCAAAAACTCCTAATGAAGTTTAACACTTTGAAATAATTAATTTGAAATAAATTTTTGAAAAAGGACAAAATTTGGGTTGTTACACGCAGCCGTAGATCCTCGACGCATTACTTGATGGTGATGCCGGGAGCATGTCCATCCTGGAAACATCGTGCTCCAGGTAGTGCTCCACATAAGCTTCGAAAGAACCAAGGGCTAGGAAACGATCAATTAAGATATTCACAAATTATTGGGTCATTCATGTATTTAGCTGGTGTCACAAGACTTGATATTTCATTTGCTTTGAGCAAATTAAGTCGGTTAACATCTCACCTAGGAGATTATCACTGAGAGGCACTTGAAAGAGTGTTGTGTTACTTGAAAGACACAACATCTCTTGGAATTACTTATATTGAATATCCTTCTGTATTAGAAGGATATTGTGATTCCAATTGGATCTCTGATGCGGATGAGATTAAAACTACAAGTAACTATGTGTTCACTTTAGTTGGTGTTACGGTTTCATAGAGGTCTTGCAAACAGACCATATTGATGAGGTCAACCATGGAAGTAGAACTTATAGCACTTGACACAGTCACTGTTGAGGCTGAATAGCTGAGAGAGCTTCTGTTGGACTTGTCATTTGTTGAGAAACCAATACCGGTAATCCTGATGTGCTGTGATAATCAAACAGTATTGGCTAAAGTCACAAGTACCAAGGATAATATGAATTCCTCCAGATATGTGAAGCATATGCTTAAATCTGTCAGAAAACTGAGAAACTCTGGAGTGATTGTTGTAAATTATATTCGCACTGAGAAAAATCTGGCAAGCCTTTTTACAAAGGGGTTAGCACAAAAAGCGATTTCAATTGCATCTATGGACATGAGAATAAGGCCCATTTGAGTTACATCACAATGGTAACCCATACCTTCTTGATCGAAGATCCCGTGACTTAGGCAATGGGAAAAACAAGTTGATGTTGTAACAAGAGAGTACATATTTATTGAACCCATATCCTAATAGACAAATTACTCTCGACTGTATGGAAGGTTGGCACAAAGCCTTAATATATTCTGTTGTCCGAATGAGGAAAATGTATTAGCCTGTAGGATATCTAGAAAGAATATACCTACTTGAGCCTAATTGTGTGGTCGCAGTTCACGAGAAAAGTGCATTCTCTGGAAAGCTCGTGAGTAGATAAGGGAGCAAGACCATATAACGCTCTGTTTGGACGTGGTTCATTAGCAGCCTAGTATCAGTTGAGATTTTAGGTGATGTCTGATCACGAAAAGCTATGAATTCAAGACATAGTCCATTCATCAGCTGTGAGAAGATGAAACTTGTCATTCTAGGTGCAAGTTCAACCTGTAAAGGACTTACACTAAAAGACTGGTATATTAACAATACTTCAGCACAATATCTTTGACATATTTTTGCTTCTTGCTTTGGAATTGGTGGGGGATTGTTGGAAATTGACCCATATGAGTGAGGTTTATTTTCTATAATTCCAAAGCATGTATGGTTTAGTACCAAATTGGTAAGGTAAGGTGGAGGTGACCAATATATAAGGTGAAGTCCTTGCTACTCTTTGAAACATGTGACACATAGATGAGGGTAGCATGAGGGGGGCTTTGGATAAATACGCACACGCGCGCATTCGTGTATTTTCGTGTGAAAAATCTCGTGACTTGTGGTAAATGGCTGGTTAAATGTGTCAGTTATCAGTGAGTAAATGACTGTTTAATCAGATCAATTCACAGTCTGCATCTCTATATCTATGCCCGGAGACGTCCAGATCATAGTACATAGAACCACTTCATTCATTTCTTGTTTTCTTCCTTCTGCAAACATGTGTTGTTGTATTGCGCCGCCTGAACCTCGTCGACTCTTCTTCTCGACGTGCACCGTGAAGAAGAGGAGTGATATCTCCGACTCATTGCTGCTGTGAAGACCTACACCAAGGGGGCAATAAGGTTTCTGAGCAGCGTACATCTGCGCGAGCACTCGCTTCGCCGCTTCCTCTACATTTCTGCACTGCATCAAGTCTACAGTCTGCGCTGCTTCCTGTTCTTCATCGGACCCATCAGTAAGCCTTTCGTGTGACTGATTGACTTGTTTATATTCTGTTTTTGTATATATTGCGAAGTAGAATGAATTGCCTGCTGTTAGTACTGATTTATGCATTATTAGTCATTTACGATCTTACCTTCTGTTAAAATCTGAAATTAAAATATTACCTTCATTTTCAACATTTCTTCCTCCGCTTGGTCCAGTAGAGCGGCGGTGTAGGCGTTTTCGTCCTCTGCTCAGTATAGGAGCGCGACAACGTAGGCCTCCGCGTGGACCAGGAGAGCCGTAATGGTGAGTTGTAGCTTGTGTGGTGGTCCCATGGGTCAGTGCTTGTTATGCGACATTTGAGGCAAATCAGGCTAAAGATCATCAGTTTTCGTGGTTGCCTAATTCATTGCAGATTCCCAACATATTGTTGGATTGGAGTGAGGCTCGTAGCAGCAAAGAAGAATTTGCTGGGCTGAAGAATCATTTTGTTGCTCTCAAGTAATTTGTCAGGGAGTTGTATGCCTGTTGTGGTGTGGTGTGCATGTATGTGAGAACCCGACAAATCAAACTCTCTTAACCATCACTAAAAGCATGTATTAGGATCAATCACATTAATCACTCCTTTAGGGTTGTTTTCAAAAGCTCGCGCAGTTGTCATTAAAACATTAGCATAATCCAATTTCGAATTTGTTTACAAGAGTATTTTACACCAAATCAAAGTATAGAAATTACATCGTATAATCTCAATGTTCAGTATACACCATCGCATGATTCTCTCTGAAGCCCTCCTTGCCATTCCACCCAGCTATCTTCGCAGCTTCTGTGACTTAGAAAAGTACCTGAATGCATTGCTTTCCTGTGTCAGTGAGCTGCACAGCCCCAATATGGTCGAACCATTTCCCTTTTCTCAGAATCTACAGTTCATCATCTGTTCCTCGGGGACACTTCATCGCTCACGAGCAGCACAGCCAATTCCAGAGTCCAACCTCGCCATACATTCCCCCTGGCCGAACCCCTACACAAAACTGCAGCCATACATTCCCCCTGGCACCGCAAGTATACACAGCAGCCATTCCCCCTTCCCATTTCCTCTCAGCAGCACCCCCAGTTCCATTCTCTTCTCAGAAGCATCCCCTCCCCACTTCTTCCCCTCGGCCAGAAGGAAGCCAGAGGAAGCAGGAGACCAGGAAGGAAACCAGAGGAGGCAGGAGGCCAGGAAGGAGCTAGGGAGCAAGGACGGCGCCGGCAACGCATCTCATCCACTGATCCACCTCTCCATCAGCTCCAGATCAGCTCCTAGCCGACACAACCCCAATAACCACAGGTAGACCAGATCTATCCATTCCTCAACCATTTTGCCATTCATCCATACTCAGGAACCTTGTCCATCCTACCATAGCAAATGTCTATCAGTCATCAGCATATTAGTTTATCATCCCAGAGCATTAGGAGAAGTAGAGAGGAAGAGCAACTTGAGGGCATACCTCAGTGTGCAAGTGAAGCCAGTCACCCCTCCATTTTCGGTTGGCAGCTGAATCCACCAGCAACCATCCCCAGTAGCCTCCCTCATCCCAAATCCATCACCATAGTCATGCATGCATAAGCACCAGCTAGCTTTAGTAATGGATTCACATAGATCTACTAAAAATCATCAATCGGAAGCCATTAAGGGAGAGGAGAACCAAACCTAGTAGCAGACCAGGCCGGGCTGCTTCAGAATGTGGACCGAGCCGGCCGGGCCGGAGCACGCCAGATCGGGGCAAGTAGAGGGGAGATCGAACCGGGAGCGGCGGCGCCGGGCCTTCGGCCGCGCCGGATGAAGGAGGTGGTGCAGGGAGCCAAGCTGGAAGGAGGCGACGCCGGGAGGAGACAGCGGCGGTGGAGAGTGCCAGAGAGGGAGAGCCGAGGGCGGTCGGCCGAGAAGCGGGCCAGATCTGGGGAGCCCAGGGCGGCCGGCGGTCGGGAGGCCGAGCCGGCTAAGCCTACGCACATCGGACCAGGAGGGAGCCGCGGGGATGTGGATATCGTGAGGATATGTGCACGATCTCAGGATGATGAGTCAATTGGCAATGGCGTTATTGGTTTGCAAAATCTCGCGTTTCGATTGCTCCAAGGCCGTCAAAGCATCGGGCGGTCGACCGGTTGTCTTGGGCGGTCGATCGCCCGTGGAGCAGTCCGACCGGCCATGTTGGCCGGTCCGACCGCCTAAACAAATTTGGGATTTTGGAGCTGGGCCAAAAATAGGTTGTGTAGGCAAGTGAGGGGAGTCTCCTGGATGTGGTCCCATCATTTTTGGAGCTCCCAGTCAAAAGTTCTATTCGATTGAAATTTCCGAAGGTTTGAATTTCTCGCTTGAATTTTGGCTAAGTCATTTGGACCGTCCGACCGCCGTTGTGAGAGCGGTCCGATCAAGATGAAATCGGTCGGACCGCCTTGTGGGGCGGTCGACCGGCAAATACTTGGAGATGAGCCAAGTGTGGCATTGAGTTTGTTCGAGTGTGTTATTCTATGAACTTCAATGCTTTATTGATGTATATTGCATTGCGGAACTGACGTGGGTCAAGTTGTGAGGAACTTGTTCCCGGAAACGGTTTGTTTGTCTATTGTTGTGCAGGTGGCTTGCAGGTCAACGACGTCAACGGTGAGTGGATCGGGACTACGCTTGGAGAGCTGAGGTCCGAGCGATCGTGGATACGGGTGAGGTTGTGTGGTCAAGCATGGTGCGAATGGACAAGATGGATCGAACGGTGGTTCAAACAATTTGGTTGGATCAAAGCGTGCAGATATCGGTGCGAGTCTCTGGGAGTTTCCGATAGGATTCGGACAAGAGAGGCTTGGCGTCGATGAGAACCGCTGATCAACCTACACGTGGTGAAGCAGGTGATTGCTTCAAGAGTTATTTGTGTGTGGGTCCCATGTGTAAGAGACCCAAAAAGGGAAACCCTAGCTCTCTAGTATAAATAGGAAGGGGAGAGGTGGAAAACACAAGCAAGCATTCATTTAGCCCCCTTCTTCCTTTTTCTAGGGTTTGGAGGAGAGGAGAGGAGAACTAGGGTTGGAGTGTGCTCCTTGTTGAGCTCTTGCCCTCCTTGGTGGAGAGGCTTTGTAAGCATCTATTGTGGTTGAACAATCTTGTGATGCTTAATTGAAAGATCAATTGCTCCCTTTGTGTTCTTCTCTCTTTTGGATGTTTTTGGTGCTTCCTTGATTCAACGGTTCATGCTTGGTCTCTTGGCCTACTCTATCTTGCTTTGATGTGTGGGATTACTCCTAGAGTCATCTAGTTCATCAAACCCCACAAGCAAGACTTGAATCAAGTTTTCTCATTTCTAGGGTTTGTGCACTTCTTTGGTAAAATCTCGAGAGATCGATTCTGCAAGTGGATCGACGGATCGTCGCTAGAAATAGGTCTCCAATACCATTAGGAAGGTGTGCTAGAAATTTGGTCAAGTTTTATTGGTTGAATCAAAAGTTGGATCAAATTTCGTTTTGGATTTGGGTGGAGATTTTCAAGATCGACTCTACCGGTCCGACCGCCTTTCAACGGCGGTTCGACCGCCGTGTATTCGCATCACTGGTTTGGCGGGTCGAACCATTGCATCCACCGGTCCGATTTGGTTAGTTGTCGGTCGATCATTGGATCACCGTCGGTCCGACCGCCTGCGTGGTAGCCGGTCGGACCGCCGTGTCCATGAAGAACATTGAGTTCTTTTCTCCTTTTGTGTTGTGTGCTTGAGGGGTTTATCAAAGTCAACACAAGGCTTCCGTTGTGTGCACACTGAACTTCTTAGCTTTCATAGCTAAAGGAGTAAAGTTCGTGTTGGTTTTGATTTAGGCGAGAAAGTTTTGAAAGCGCCTATTCACCCCCCCTAGTCGCCTTTCCGGTCCTACAGGGGAGAAATCAGGATCGGCGGCGCCTAAGGCCGCAGGGAAGCCGGCAGGAGATAGCCGGGAGTGCGGGAGCTTGGGGACTAGCGATGCCGATGGCGATGGCGGCGCATGAGGAGCGGCAACAACGCTGAGAAGGAGGAGGCGCCAGGAGGAAGCGGCGCCGGGAGAGGCCGAGGGAGAGAGAGAGGGAGGGAGAGACAGGGGAATGAGGGAGCGACCGAGAGAGAGATGAGGAGAGTGTCGGCCGGGGTGGGGATAGGAATAGGAAGGGGGTAGTTAGGTAATTAGGTAGGTAATTAGTGTTAGGAAAGTGGCAGATTAGGGGAGGGTTAATTAGAGATAGGTATTTAGGGGTAGTTGATTAAGAGGATTAGGTGATTAGGATTAGATGTCAGAAGTTAGGGTTAAGAGAGTAATAAAAATAGGAATTTAGTGGGAAAGTGCTAACTGGGTCGGGATTTAAAAAAATATTTGTAAATTAAAATTGACTAACAAATAGGAGCCACATTAGCAGTTTATTCGCATAATATCACACAAAATCACTAAGTATTTATCTACATATTATTTGTATTGCCGTACTGCTTCAGAGGACGAGCTCCAGCCGACCGGTGTAACTGATCAAGGACTCGTCAACAGCGACCCCTACTACCTCTACGAAGGCAAGCGATCCTCTTGAACATCAATACATCTATTTTAAATGTAAACCGTATATTGCTGTATTAGATGTATTGCATCAAAATTTATTTCCAAAAACTCAAAACAAATGATTGAGATGATTGTGAAAGAGATGAGAAAGATGAAAGGAAAATATGATAATATTATGATATGGCTGGTAAAGGGGGCCCAGGGTAGGGGAAGAAAATGAGAAAAAGATGATAATGATGAGGTAAGAGGTGGGACCCCTTTACATATGGTTATAATATAAGGACCAACAAAACTCTTACTCGGTCAGAGGCCGTAAAATTAGTGCCAACCATTTTCCCGTTTCGACGGGCAGAAAATGCTACCTTGTTACGTGATTATGCTTTCCACAATGGGTAAGTAATAGGTGTAAGTGTGATATGGAGGAACCCAGGACCGGTGGGAGAAGTCCGGAAGTGGGGGATCCAAGGCGCTATAGCGCTAAGGTGGAGTGTTGGGTGAAGGTGAGTCCGGCCCAACCAACATTACCAGAACTCGGTGTAAAGATAAGTTCGGCACCGACGGAACGTAATGGGTGGAGAAATTAATCACGTAACCTGGAAAACGTTCTGTATTCTGAACTTGAGCCCGCATCGAAGGAAATGCTGGGAACCTGGTTCATTTTAGAGTTCAGAATAGTTATGGGTAAAGTGGTACAAGCCTGCGCAGTGCTATACAAATCATGAATTCATGCCAATCTCCTGGATTGGAGTCTACGGGAACCACCAGGGGTCTATCTTCTCTCCGAGTGACAAGTAGTGTTTTCAGTATAAAATTGCCACCATTGTTTTAATGATTTATTTTCAGAATCAGATGAGATAGAAATTGTGATAACCATCAGAGATATTGACATGAAATGCATCTTTTGCTATTAATGCTTGCTGAGTACGTTGTACTCAACCTTGCTAGTATTCTCCTTTGTAGATCCTAGTCCGGCTAGAAATTATCCCGAGTGGGACGAGGGAAGTGCAGGTACAGATGAGACCGCAGGAAACATGGACCCTTGCAGTGAGGAGCAGGGCGAGATGGACACCCTATTCGGCGCTTGGGACGATTAGGGGACACCTTAGGCGTGGCAAGCAAGAGGAGGACTTGGTCCTATTTTGTACTTGTAATAATTATGTGTAATATAAGACCTTAATTTTGTGTGGTTAACTGTCGTAATAAAGAACAGTTTCCATCTTGTTGTTCTGCTGCGTACTCTGATAATGGCTTGCTATTCGTCGGAGCGGTGTTCTACCGAACAGACGAATAGTAATCCGTGTGCCGAAGTGTGATTACCCCTAGGGTAATGACACGGGGCGTCACAATGTATTAGTTTAGGTTGTATGTATTAAGAGAAGACTATCCTTTTCACATTTTTTTTGTTCTTTTATGCTTGGATTGATTTTGTGAGATTGCATTTGTACTGTGTAAGCAATGTTACTGAAGAATTGTATCGGTTTGACAAATTGGAATTGTGTGAATGCAAGTTTCTTTCGAATGCAAGTTTGGTTCAATACCGGTCCTTTTTTGCCTGACAGCTGTAAACAGTATCCGATCAATAACTTTACATAAAACTTGATCATCTGTCAGAACTTGAGATAAAATCTGTCAATAAACTTAACATAAAGCATTGGCATGCACAGAGAGATAGTAAATTCAAATAAACCGGTCCGTAACCTAGTTAATCATCCATTAAAGGTAGCATCCATAATTGAAAATGAAACATATTTCACTAAAAGAAGAGAGTTTTGGGAAAACCATCTCTTACAACCACTCATTTCACACAAGACATTGCATCACATTACGGCATAGGTCAGTTTCTCTTCTCCTTGGAGTTAATTTATTGTTGGCAGTGGCCTTTGCTGGTGACCATGTTGTCCTTCGTGCTGTTGTGACTGCACTTTGTGAAGCTCTACTCGACCGTGTGGACGAGAAGGAAGCCTACACCGCCGCTCTACGGACGATGTTGAGAGAGAAGCGGCCACAGGACAGCCGGTGTCGAGGTAGTCGCCGGCGCTGGTGTTGTGGCCGCGGCCGCTCCTCCGTCGCGTTGCAGGGAGAACAATCGCAGGTGGGCTCGAATGGTGAGGTTCAGTTGGGTCAAACCAGATAGAGGCTAAGGATCGGGTTTAGAAGGGCAACAAGGACATTTCACGTGGGGTGGGGGGGGAGGGGGAAAAGTTACAAAAATATAATTAAATTGTCAAAATGATAAATTATTAAACAACCAAGTTTTGAAGTGATAAATTATATTGTTATGGGTGACAAATTCTAAATAGTTATTCTTTATAGCGGCAAATAATCAATTTTCTCAAAGACGGGGAATAACAAGCCGACCGACCTGAGCTAATCTGGATGCTGTAAAACTCGCAATGGTTGCACGGATGGGTAGTGCGTGCCATTGAGATGTACTTACAGGTGAACACTATAATTTTAATGTTAGGCGTCTATTTATTTATTATATTATTAAAATAAAGACAAAAGAAGTTATCATATCTGTTCTCAAAGACAATAAATTTTCATGTTAATTGAAGGGAAAAGAGAAATATTTACATCATCGATCGGTGGTGGATCCAGCTTATAACAATCTAGACAAAAGAGAAAGTGTTTATGTCAAACACAATCTAGCCATAACTGAAATTCGGAATAAAAAGTATAATAAAAATAGCAATTTGATTTTTATATAAATTCCTAAGTCAAATCCCTAAATAAATATAATTCGTAATAAAAATTGAACAAAAATTGGAAATCAGATTTGTATACAAATTCTAACAAAAAATAACTGAAATTCAGAATAAAAATTAAAGTAAATTAGTCATTTGATTTCGATACAAATTCCAAAATAAAATCTCTCAATAGTTGTAATTCGGAATAAAGAAAAACTAATGGCAATCTTGACCGTTGGATCTGAATTGAACATCCAAGATTTATAGGGCTCCCACCGCCAAACCATTTAATCACCCTGCATACTCCCACCTCCAATGTGCCTTCATTAATACTTCTGCATTAAACACTCTGCATACTCCCACCACTAATACCCTGTAATATATATATATATATATATATATATATAGAACATATCTAGCGCTAATGGGTAATTGCGTGATAAAGTGCTAATGACAATCTTAATTGTTGGATCATACAGGGTGTTTAATGCAGAGCATTAGTGATAGGAGCATGTAGGGTGTTTAATGCAGACGCACTAATGAAGGTGCATTGGAGGTGAGAGTATGCAGGGTGATTAAATGGTTTGAAGGTGGGAGCCCTATTAATCTTGGTTGTTCAATCCAGATCCAATAGTCAAGATTGCCGTTAGCACCTTAGCACTCAATTACCCATTAGCACTATATATATATATATATATATATATATATATATATATATATATATAGAGAGAGAGAGAGAGAGAGAGAACTTGCAATTTGATTTCCCTACGAATCGCAAAGTAAAATCACTAAATAACTCAATTCAGAATAAATTAAATAAAATTAACAATTTGATTTGCATACGAACTCCAAGAAAGAGTTTATGTCAAATAAAATCTAAAAATAAAATAAAATCGGAATACAAAAATAAAATTAGCAATTTGATTCCTATATGAATTCCCTAGTCAAAAGAAAATTTTAAAAACAATAATTAAATTTGTATACGAATTCCAACCCAAAATAGTTAAAATTCCAAATCTATAAAAAAAATGTAATTTGATTTCTATACTAATTCCAAAGTAAAATATTTAAATAACTAAAATTCAAAATAAATTAAATAGAAATTAGATTTGCATACAAACTGCAATAAAAAATTAAATATGTTTTAATAAAAATAAAAATTGTAATGAGGATATCATGAATGGTGTCAGAGGAGACCACGAAAGAGTGCAATTGCAAGAAGACATTGACCCCTGGGGAAGCGAAGAGATGAGGCAGCGACGGCTGAGATGAGGAAAATATCGTGTTGCTCACCTCTTAGCCGTTCAACGAGGACAAAGTCGTGTTTACCGGAGCCGTTGAAGAGAAATGCCAGAGTCAAAGAAGCCAAGGGTCACGACAATGATTTATGAGCGCCAGTGTTGTTGAAGAAGCTGATGGCCAAAGAAGCTCGATGATGGGAAACCTAGCAGATGGGAGATGAAGTTTTGCATTGAAAACAAGTTATTGACGATATGAGGTCATCGGATAGCTAGAAGCATGCTATTGCTGGTGAGGGGTATGACGTCACAGAAGATGGCAAGAAGATTCTTCATAACGTTAAACAGCGACTAAAACAGAGATGCCAATGCCAGTGAAGATTGGAGGTAACCACGGTTAGTGAGAAAGTCACAACGTTGAGTTGGCCAACATCAAAGAGAAGGAGTGTCATACTCAGGAGAAGAGGACATCGAGAACACATAACATTATGCATCCGTATGATAGAAGCCCGGTCACATAGAAACAGATGAGTAAAGAGCTCTAAATAGAGATGGCACAGTTATAGCCTATAGGGAATATGCTCGAGGCCACCAGAGATAGCATGACGGATGTCCCCGACAGGGATTGACGATGGTTGCACATGCATGCGTGTTAATATTGCAATGGTCAGCATTAAGCAATAATTGGAGAGAAGTAGAAGATAACTATGTGGTAGAATATTGTGCTGGAAGGGGTAGCAATTGAGAGGGATCGATAAAAAATTAGACTTCTTGTTGGAGGTTGAAGCAAAAAAGTTATGGCGACGAGAAGAAATAGAAAACACATGGTTCGGTGGGGTAGCCGATGTGTGGGGGGAGATAAGTTCAAGGTAGGTCACACCATGGTGCATTGGTGTATGTGTGTGCAAGGTACTCTAATACCATGTAAAGTAATAAGATAATTTATCGTACACGTAATCAACGTATTACCTAAGATTAAATAGAGTTACCTGAGATTATTATAGGTACATGTGCATGCATATTTTTTTTTTAAAAAAAGTAATTAATGGAGGAAGAATAGGAGTAGTGAGCTACATGATCCATGCATAATGAAGAGTGACTACGTTTCTAAGAACCTCCAATAACTTATTATGCTCAGTGATTTTCTTTCATGAAACTTCGTAAGAACCTCCAATAACTTATTATGCTCAATGATTTTCTTGTATGAAAGTTTGAACTTCAACTATGCTTCTCAAGTTTTATTTTCTCTTAAACTTCTATCATCATTTCTAATGTTTATGTCTTAAAAATCTAAATAACTTACAAGATATATAAATATATTCTAAAGCATATAAGTTATATCAAATTTTGAAAAGAAATCTAGCCATATAAATGAGTGGGCCACCCTCTAGTTGTTGGGTACTTCGGTGGCTTTTCAAAAGCATTTACCTTTTCATTTTGCACAACTAAAGTAGCATCTTTTCAGACATAATTGTGAAATCTTATAAGTAAATATTCTTGTACCTAACTAGATTTTGTAATGCAATGTGGCAAGCACAAACCGGCCCTACTCATGGTTTTATTACCCTATTTTTTCCACTAAACAGCATGGCGAAATGTTTGACTAGAAGTCGAGAAATCACGCATCAAAGTTGATCTGGACTTAGAATGATGATTTTCCAGAAGATCACAATCATTTGTTAGCATCTTGCAATTTTGAGGTGAACAAATGATGCACAAGTATCAGAAAGTCTTCACATGATTATAAGAAAACCCAAAACACACATATATTGTGCGAGGTAACGATGATTGCACATTTGGTGTAACATTTTTTATTTGAAGCACACAACGCTAAGGCTTTTTAAGTGCAAATGTTGAACTGACGACACTTTGTTTGAATTGCTCAAATTGTTGACGCATTCAGGAAGATTTCTTGTTGTCCTGCAGTCGCTCGAATAGGCTGCCATCGTAGAGGCCCCTGATGGTTTCTCGTTTCAACAGGCCTTCTTTATCCTTTGCCACGCTGTACAGTAACATCCATTCACCAGCGCTAACAATCCTATGTGAACAAGACCGCGTCATAAATATTAAGAAATAGCATTTTAAGATCAAACTTCAAATGAACAGAACATAGTAGCAGGCAATTAAAGCTTCAAATTAAGGATTGAGCGCATCACCATTTTTTTTTCTCAATAGACTAGTCTTGTATATAGAATACAACTTCTTCTAAGAACAACTAATTATCAAAACTATAACTGAAAATAGGTAAATTACGAACGATATTCTTAATTCAGCTATGATGCGCTTACCAGCCAATAAAATCATACATATTACGATTGGCTTCAAGCATCGAGCTCAACTCGTCTTTCGTCAAAGCATTTGGCTGAGTTCGACCGTATTTGCTGAATATAGCATCAAATTTTGATGGATCAAACCTATACAAGATTAAGTAAAACTAGTTAGAAATGTCGTCACTGAAATGGTGATAAAATTGTGCTCGAGAAAGAGCGTGACTTTTAGACGGTGGCAAATGCATTATGCATACATACCTCCCTTCAGTATCATACGTTTCAGAATCACTCCCATGTTTACCCTTATGAATGTTCTTTATATGGATTGAGAGCAGAGGGGATGGTATCCATCCCTACACGTGAAGAAAAAAACCCATAAATCCATGTGTCTCCTCGCAAACACACACACACACACACAAACTTGTGGCAGCATATCATGTAATACAAAGCCAAAGCAACAAAGGTCTATTAATTGGTTACTCTGAAAACCCCTTAGAGATATCTCTTCTCACATAATACAAAAACAAAGTGATGTGACATTCAGACAAAAACTTTTTGGCTTAAAGATGAGTCACAGCAATTTGACTTCACATGATCTAGTCCAGGCTCCAGACTAACACTATAGTTAACACTATAGTCCAGACTTAAGATGAGATCAAAGGCCAAACTTTACCGGTTGAGTAGGATAGCTGAGGAAGAGGTTGATGAGTATTGAGCCAAAAAAGGATACAGGGTACCCACACCCTATTGCTCGCAGGCCTGAAAAAGCAAGGAGGTGCAAGAAAGTCTCATTACAGCTGCAGGATGAGGTTGATTGGAGGAATTATTTCTGTTTCACACTCAACTCCAACTTTCTAATCTCATTTGGTGCATCGGGATAAAAAAAAGTGTGATTTCTGACTGCCTGTCCAAAACGGGAGAGAGAAGACTGATCTGATCGATCGCGAGATGAGTATTCGCGTCAGACATGAGCGCGCCACCCAACCTTGAAAGGTCTCCCAGGGGTAGATGATCCCGTCTCCGTTGCGGTCGAAGAAGGCCGCGTGCTGCTGAAGCACGCTCATGCCGCGGTCGTCGCGCCCCCTGGTCCCTTGCGGATGGCTCGGGTCCACCGCCGCGAGAGCCCTCGCAAGATCTGCATGGGAGCCCAAACACAAAAACAATCAATGCGTTTGAGCTGGAGTACGGTTCTCTTAATCGGAAAAAAAAGAAGATAGTGCTGTCTCAGCATTCATGTTAAGTTTGCTGATATTAGGCTAGCAACGATCCCTCATCTTGGAGAAAAAAGATGATCCCGTTGATCACTGAGGCAGAAAGCAGCAAGTGCGGAAGGGGGAAGGGTTTCATACATGGTTTGGAAAGGTGCTCCTGGAGATCGGGGTTGAGCTTCCGCTCCCTCGTGACGGCCGCGTGGGGTGCTTCCGTCTCCAGAGACGGGTCGGCCGACGGCGGCGACGACGACGACGACGCCATGCTTACTCTCGGGCCAAGTATGTGGGATCTGCAGATCGATCAAACGAATCGATTTGGATTGGTTGCTGGAAACCCCAAAAGAAGAGGGCAGTGCAGAGAGAACGAATCCAAGAATGCTGTGCTGCACAAGCCACAGTGCCGCACACAAAAGAGGATGGATCGGAGGATACCTTTGGAGAAAGGCGAGATGAGGGCGCCGAGTGGGAAGCCTCGCTGTAAGTAGTAGGGTTGTCATAAGAACGCCCGTTCTGTTTTAATGCTTGCGAGCGGTAACCACGACGCAGAAATGGGGTCCTCCTCCTCCGTCTGGGTGAAGTTCTGGTGCTTAAAAGTTTCAATTTTTGAGTTTAAAGTTTTGACTGGATTTTTAGCAGTTTTTAAAACATTTCAAGAAAGTTGCAAGCCTAAGTTTCAATAAATTTTAGATTTATGTAAGTTTTTGTGCTTTGTACTAACCTATGTCTACGACTTGGTTATATGCAGAAGGTTTCATAAAGTTTTAAGAAGTTTCGTGAAAATATTTTAAAACTTTTATGGTTTTAGTGAGTTTTATGTATTTCTATAAGTTTTCAGAAGATTATAAAAAAAAATTAAGCCTAAGTTTCAACAAATTTTAGAGTTTGGAACTCAAGTTTCAACCAGGTTCAGACAAAAGAGTTTCATGAATTTCAGCAAATTTCAAATTTTAGAACTCAAGTTCCAACAAATTTCAAACAAAAAGTTTCTAGAAGTTTTTGCAAGGTTCGACAGGCTTCAAAAAGTTCCAACAAGTTTCATAAAAAATCAAACAAGAGCAAAAAAAAATCAACATGTTCATCTGCGGCCATGCGACCGCTCGCCAGGACATCGCGGTCGTTGGCCTTCTCGCCTACCACCGAGCTCACCCGTGGCTCAGTGCTCATCGGGCTGTTGTGGCTCGCCCTATGTGAGATCACAACTACCATGCAAGCATTGTAGTAGCTCGCCCCACCAACTTGCTCCTGCTCTCCTCGTAGCTGCTAGGCGTCTGAAACCTTCTGATCCACTGGTGACGAAACCGACATGGACTCGAGTCGCTTCAATGGCGGCAGCGGCACCTAACTGTGATGGTGTCGTCAGATCCAACAGAGGGTGGCGGCGGTGCATCGATCTGGCATCGAGGGAGCGCGGAGGTGGAGAAGGGCTCCGACGATGAGCATAGCGGCCAGCCATCACCATGAGAGGGGGGTGAGGGAGAGGGGAATGGAAATATTCAGTTGAGAGGGGAGCAAAGTTATTTGTGTCGTGGATATGGGAATAAATAGGGTGTTGAAGTCGTTCGTTTGATGATTCCAATCCAATGGAAGGAAACTATACCGTCTAATTCGAAGAAACTGAACTTTTTTTTTAGATGAGGTATAATACTGTGAAGGTACGTACACGTGGATTTACAACGGATTGCATTGAATTTTGTTAGATAACCTCGTAAGTCGTAACAGTGTGGAAGTTATCTTCGTTGGTATATGCCTAGACGTCATTTTTTTTGTAATACCTAAACGTCATTTAAATGTGATCAATCTAGCAATGCTACGCATGCCATTAGTCAAAGCTAAAAAGAGTTTGGAGAACGCGGCAAACCGTGGTTTTAAAAAAAAAAAAAAAGTAAGGCGCTATCATGCGGCAAATTGGTCATGGGTGCTCCAAGCTCGAAACAGACCACCGTGTCTGTACCGCACTGTAGAGGATCCGTTCAGGTGATCACCCATGCTAGGCTTTACCTTTGCAGCATTGTTTCGTTATGCACGTGCCCACGGAGACGAGGAGATCACAGAACCCATTAACTACTGCCTAGATCAGATGAAATGTCCACAGCCCACGTGGTCTGCGTGATACGCAATCTCCTTGCTTGTACGATTGCAAATTTGCATTGGCGTGTACGAAGGTGCTGTTAGATTATTTAGTATTTTAATGATCACATAATTCTATAAATAAATCATAACTACAGAAATAACATTAGAACTGAGATGATAAACAATATGAATAACACAACGTATAGATGAACTATGATGATAAACAATATGAACAACAGAAAGTGTATGAACAACAGAAGTAAGTGCAGAGTACAACATGTTACCGATGCGAAGTGAAGAATGTCGTAGAGATGAAGGAGAGGACGTCGCCGATGATGAAGACGCCGATGTAAACGGTGCTGGGAACGGCGAGCAGTTGCGGAGTCGCTTCTCAAAAACTTGATTCACTCTCTCCCGTACCGGAGCGCTAGGACGACGGTTCTGGAGACCTGCTCTCCCTACCACCGGTGCACACCGGATGTAGGGACAGAGTAACGCTTAGCAGCACAGTGCTCAAGAACAATCTCACGCAGATGTGTTCTTCGAAAAGCGAGAGAGAAGACAGGCAGCGTCTTCATATTAAAAAGACCGCAGAGAGAAACTGTCCTCAAATTAGGAAACCGCCTTCAGATTAAGGCTCATTAATCGCAATTAATTCGCTACGTAATCAAAGCGTTTCTGTTTCGCAATCAGAGCATTTTCGTTTCTTTCCATCCTGACAAGATTGCATGCCAAAACAAAACTTCAAAAGAAAGCTGCATCCGGACCCACGGCCGAACCCGAAACGATCGCACCATTCACGCACATATCGCGTGACCGCGAAGCCTGGCGAGGCGAGCGAGCGCACGTGTAGTCCTATTTTCTCATCTTTTCTCTTGTTTTACTAAGGCTTAACATGCTCCACTTTATAAGGTGGTGTCTCTTCACCTTGACTAGTAATATGAGACTAAAGTATTCCGTAAGTCACCATCAGACCTTTAAGATGTTTTTTAGAAATTATTGATAAAAGATGGGTCAAAACTCACTTAATTCCAACAGTTGCCACCGTCCCAACATTATTTTAAGCTCTTCACAGAATTAGAAAACACATACAGTATACGAGAAAGTACCAGTTATAGTCAATGGCGTGCATGCATGCACGTTGCCCTGCTAATCCGGCAGTTAGCATTTTCCCTCTTTAAGACCGGGAAAGGAGATAGCGGTTTGCCGATTTGATCAGCACTCGTACTCTTTCTTCAAAGTCACAGACTCGCAGCTAGCAGATGAGCAGAATCGCCTATTCGAATAAACAAAGGAGAAAGTTTTCAACATCTCGCGTACCTGGTGTGATGTACACGTGTGCTGGCGAGTGGAAATACCAGGACGCGTGACGCTCGCGCCCTGTTCTTTAATCATCCCCTCGCATCTGAAGCCACAAAATGCGGAGATTTCTAGATCCACGTACCAGTGTATCTGTTTCAGGGTTTCCCCGAGATGCCTGCTAATATATATATATAAAAGATAAGTATACTGTTTATATTTAAATTTAATTTTCATCTCCCATCTATAATACCGGATGAAACGCGTCCTCAAACTAACAACATCATCAAAAAGGAATCCCTTCATCCGATTAAGAGCTATTTTGTGCCAGTGTTGACCCACGTAACTTATCCAATTGGAACCAAAAAGAACGAAATTAAAATTATAAAAATTACAAAACTTCCAACTATAGCTGATGCCCTCGAATCCTAAGCGCCGCCACAGGAAAATCTTGAGCTCGACACTTTGCTTCTTCCTTATCCCCAAATTTCTTTCTATCCCTCCTTCCTTATCTCCGGCCCCAGCAAGGCCGTGCTAGACTCGTCGCACGCCACTGTGTACCCTGCTTCTCCATTCCCCAGCCCAGGCACCACAACTTTGTAGGAAGGATAACCGACTAGAGGGGGGTGAATAGACGGTTTTTAAAATTTTAGGCTAAAAATATATTTTTAGTAAGTAAAGCGATGAAATTTAATTTCACAATTCAAGGCCTAAATAATCTAACTCTTTCTAAGTAAATGCACTAGGAGAAGAGTAAAAGAGATAAACTACAATATGGAGATAAATGATGTTTTCCAGTGGTCTCGAAGACTTACCGATCTCCACTAATTTACGTTAAGGAAGCTTGAACGAATCAGGCCGGCTCCACACGAGCACACCCCTCGATCACTAGAGGTAGTTCTTCTCCACTCTAGAAAGGTGAGCTCCAACCTTCACAATTACCCGGGTCTTCTCACAAACTTCTTGATAAGATCACTGATTCACCTTCTTAAAGCCGTCTAAGAGGCGGCAACCTCTAAGAGTAATAAACTAACAACACTTTGCTTGAAAATGCTCAAGTACCACAAGAATCAAACTCAACTCGAAACACTTGGAGAAACCTCAACAACCTTTGCAAGATGAAACTTTAGCTCTCAAAGAGTAGAAAAGGAAGCAAAGGGCTCAAGGGTATTCAAATGATGTTCTAAAGAGTTACTTGTGTCACTTGCTACAGGGGTGAGGTATTTATAGCCTCAACCCACTCCACTAGCCGTTGCCACACAAGACTGTGCAAAAACGACACGATTAGACAGACCACAGGCACAGGGTTGGTCAGACCGGACTACAGTATAACGGTAAACTCTGCAGTAATAATTACAACATAATATATCCATGATGCTAGGTCAGTCCACCCACATATGGTCCGATCAGACCGGGTTCAAAAGTTTTCCAAAACAGAAAAGACTTGCTACTGGAAAAAGCTGACCGCGCTGGTTAATCTAGGGTTCCGGTATGACTGGTGAAAACATTGTGGTTAGTCCAGCGTGGAAAATTAAGTAGCAAGATGCAGAAACACCATTCTCTAGAAAAATCTGACCGCATCAATGAAACGGGGGAGCGGTCAGTCTGGCCCTCCAACTGTGGTCAGTCTGGATAACAGAATAGAAAAGAGTTGAAGCCAAAAAGAGTCTCTCCGAAAAAAGCTGACCGTCCTACTCAAACCTGGGGTCCGGTTAGTCCGGGCATATACTTGCGATCAGTCCGGCCAGCAGCATTGCGACAAAGGAGCACCCTGGAAAAATTTTTTGACCGCATAGATGAACCGGAAGTCCGGTCAGTCCGGCCCTTCAACTGCTATCAATCCAGCCAAGAAATAAATAACAAAGAAATTTGAGGCCGAGATATCACTAAGAACTCCAAGATTAAACTAAGTGAGTTTGAGCATTCTGGCACACTTTGCTATCAAGCTACTAGCTATTGATCCCTCTTCATAGTAAGGCAACCTACACGAGCAATCCGGTCTTTATTCTTCACACCCCTTGATGAACCCGAAGGTCCTTGTTTGTTGGCCCGATTTTTCGATGAGAACGACAAGTTTGGTAGTCGTCGCTCAACTCTCACGATCCTGGCTACGAACACGCAAGGCTCAAAACCACGCAATCGCAGAACTAATTGACAAGTCGTTATCAACCGTGCACGAATACCCGGATGACCTGATCACGAAGGTCGAATTCCTGCATACATCGAAGAAGCACGCGAGAACAAGATAAAGCAATTTGAAATTGCAAATAGGAATTGAAATATTGAATTGAATTGGGATTTTGAATAAGGATCTTAATTGGGTGGTCTAGTCGACACACTCAAATGATACAAGTTGCAACGAAGGCAAACTAAACATAAACAAAATCCAAAGAAACTAGAGGGGGTGCGTCCTCCTTAAATAGGGGATGAGGAGTCACAAATCTAAAAGAAATAGCGGGGTGGGACTAAACTCATGGGTACTGTTCATATGAACAGTAACCACACCCCAGGTGGGCCGCCAGCATATGGGTCAAGTTGAGTATGATTACAAAGCCTAATTTGGCCCAAAAAGGATATATGATATCTTTTTTGATGATTGCAGTCAGTCCAGAAGGAATTTGGAGGTAAGGCCAGATTCGTTGGAAAGGGGACGAAATAAGCTTTCCATCAAGTACTCGTGGACCTCCAACGGACTCTGTATGTGAAAGTTATGCCATTTTTAAATTTGTGCTGTCAGGTTTATTCCGGAGGCCGAACTGGATTCCAAAACGGGTCCAGCTCGAACTGCTTGATTGTCTTGGACCAAAAGTGACATGGTGCTGCACACACACACACACACACACACACACACACACACACACACACATATATATATATATATATATATATATATATATATATCATTAGGTAGCATCATATAGTTCATATAATATAAATACACTCCTAAAAACAAGCTCACCTGATAATTTAAGTGAAGCGTACGGGCTCTTGTACTTGGAACAGCAAGCATAGCAAATATGGTTGTATCCATAGGGGTCATGTCCTCATCATGCTCCCTTTCTTGAAAACAAAGCCATCATCGGCTTTTGATAAGCTGAAAGTAGGGTAACAAAGAAGCCAATGTGTATCCATGGTATATGTATATGTCATCTGTTTTAATGGTTCTTCGTTGTTGCACAATTAATGTTAGAAGACAGCAGCGATCATAAAAGATCATTGTATTATTAACCCAAGAGTAATCACATATGCGAATGATCAAAACAAAATTTCTCACACAACAATTATTGCAACTAGTTTTGCAAATGTAAGTGAAGCGTTTATGCAATTCAAATCTCTGAAGTTGTAAACTTGCATTGATAGCACATATGGACAAATCTACAACTTTTGGAATCAAACAACATTCATCTATATAATTAGATTTCAATCGAGCAATAGCAAATTCATCTAGCAATGGTGAAAAGAATTGTAAGTTCTTCCATACTTCAGCATCAATATTCGGATTGTCAATACGAGATGGTGCAATAAGGGATGAACACATATGCATTGGATGAGCAATAAATTTTATTTTCCTCTCATATTGAACAATATTCAGCACATAATAATTGTTATCCAAAACAACCACTTTAATTCATCCACGTGATGACAAGTTATGCATATTCGATATACCAGAAATTAATGGTCTACACCATAATCTCCAATCAAATTAAACTTATATCCAGGGGTGTAGGCACTAAATAAGTATTTCAAACATGCAATTATAGAAACTTTCTCCATAGTATGTGACAATTTCGTAGGTGGATCCAACATAATATAACATAAAGAGTCAGTAGGAGAAATTCTAGTCAAAACTTCTTTATGTCTAACCAATTCCACATTATCATTGTATGTGATTAACTCATCACATAAAGTACTCACAACAGCAGGCAATTCAATTATTTCATCACATGGTGTACTCAAGTCAATAGGTAAATCAACAATGTTATCACATGGTGCACTCAGTCAGCAGGCAAATCAATCAAATTATCACATGATTCGTGCATATTATTATTAATATCAGATTATGTAGCTAGGGAATTAATATCTGCCTTCTCAACACTAGGTTCCTTCACCTCATGTGATTCAATGGTTTCTACTACAATCTGATTTTCCCTTTGTTCAATGATACTAGGAATAAAATAATGGATATTGATCTCAGATTGAGTGTTCAAATCAGTACTTTTGGAATTACCTTGTAGGCTCGACTCAGATGATGTTGGTACTAGAGGCGGTGAATTGCCACAAGCTTTCCCTTCTTCTTCTTGCTCTAGCTCAATTACCAATTAGCGAGCTTCAATTGCCAATGAGCGAGCCAATGATGTAAGACTATGAGATAGAGTGACGCTCACAGCAGCAGGGGCGATAATCATATTAGGAGCAGTAGTAGAAGGAGCAACCAAAGATGACCTTAAAGCCGAGGTGTGTCTCATGCGCTTGTTTGTGTCATATACACGTGAAGGTGTAGTGAAAGTCGATGAAAGTGCATGACTAGTCTTAGATTGTCGTCCTTGTACTTCCTTTTCAATAGTGCAAGCGAGACGAAACAAACGAGTGACAGTTGGAGGTTTATAAACAAGTTTATCCTGAATGTGATGGTTTAATTCTCCTAAAAATCTTGTCATTTTAGCATCTTCAGTTTCTTCTAAGCCACAACGAGATCAGGCAGTTTGCAATTCTTGATAGTACTCTTCTACAGTGTTACTACCTTGGCGTAAATGTTGTAATTTATCAGCAAATCACGAGAATAATATGAAGACACAAATCTAGCTCTCATAGCATCCCAAGTTCTAGGTATGTTCTGATTACTACGACAGTATTCACTCCACCAAATAGATGCAAAATCATAAAACGCACAGGTAACAGCCCTAACTTTTAGATGATCAGAAAATTCATGGCATGCAAATAATTGTTGTACAGCTAATTCCCATGTGAAATAAGCATCAAGATCATAATTCCCAGCAAAAGAAGGCACAATAAGTTTAATTTTACCAGACGTACTATCACAATCATATACCTCCCGTGGTGGAGAAAATTGTCTCAAGCGTGTATCTTCCTCGTTCACTTTCTTGCACTCTCGTCCAACGGTTCAAAGAAGATGTGGATATATCTTGCAATCGTCCCATGAACCTGCCATAGTTAGTAGAAAATAAGGAAATAAATCACAAGTATATGTCACTATCAACTACTAGGTTCTGGAGACTCAACCAAGTCACTCACACTCAAGCTTATACTCAGTTCTTACAAGTTCTTACCAATGCAGCAAGGAAGTGCTACAACCGGTGGCTGGTTCGTGATACTCTCACTTGCGATCAGCCCAACGATTGCGAGGGACAGCACCTGCTGAGTTAGTAGGAAGTGGAGCTCGGAAGGCTTCAATATGGTAGTAAGGATCAGCAATAATTAAATCAGTTAATGCATGTTGAAAAATTATTCAAACTACTAGTCAAAGTTGCTGATCCTAGCCTAGAAAGAGCTAGCTAATCAAAGCCTACCAAGAGAAGTATATGAACGCACACGCAAAGATCAATGTGACTTGATGTAAGTAAAGAAAACTCTCACACCAAGTGCTAGGCGAGACGCTATCCAACTACTCTAACTTCTTTGTTGGGGCACAAGATTATTCACACGATGTAGAGCACAAAACCATAATAACATGCAATGTAAACAGTCCTCTAGTCGAAGTAGTAAACAAAAGCTAGTCTCAAAACATAAAAGATCAAAGTTTTATATGGCTTATATATACTCGTTTGAAAGGTTTCGACGAGATCTACAACTTTGCAGTTGAGGCGAACCCTAAATTCCGTGGGGAAGACCAAAAGAAAGAGAAAAAACCGAAACCAAAAACTTGTGACCCGAATTCGGGGTTCAAGATGGCCGATTTTGGGGGCCCCAAAGGGCGATAAGTGGCCTAAGTGGAAAGGATGTGCCTCGTCATTAGCTTTTCAACGAGCACCCGAACGTCCAAAACGGACACCGTATGCAAAAGTTATGCTAAGCTTATGGCTCTATGTAGAAGGACTCCATCAATTTTCACTGCTTTTTGGCGCAAGATTGTTTTTCTTCTCTTTTTTTTTGCTACCACGGCTTTTGTTCTCTGTGGCGGTCTCTTTCTCCTTCTATTATTTGCCGACCCTAGGGTTTTTCACAAGTCGCGAATAACAGCAAAGTGTTCTCTCTCTTTTTGGTGCAGATTAGAGGAGTTCTAACCCACGAATTTTCTGTTTTAGATGCAAAAACTAATAACCCTAAAGAACGATTAAGCGACGCAAAGGAAAAACACGAGAAGCAATCTAGACAATGACCAACTAGACAATAACTAGAACTAAAGATCAGCAACTAGCCATGACAATACAACCAAAGATTCAACAAGCAAACTGAAAAGAAAAAATTGCAAAGGCTCAAAGGGCTCGGTATGGATGATATATGCGAATTTTTTTTCTTTTGACAATTTTCTGGACTGTAGGTATGAAAAATGAATCTACTACTAGAAAACTGGAAACTCTCACCGATGAACTATAGCTCTGATACCACTTGATGAACCCGAAGGTCCTTGTTTGTTGGCCCGATCTTTCGATGAGAACAATAAGTTCGGTAGTCGTCGCTCAACTCTCACGGTCCTGGCTACGAACACGCAAGGCTCGAAACCATGTAATCGCAGAACTAATTGACAAGTCGTTATCAACCGTACACGAATACCCGGATGACCTGACCACGAAGGTCGAATTCCTGCATACACCGAAGAAGCACGCAAGAACAAGATAAAGCAATATGAAATTGCAAATATGAATTGAAATATTGAATTGAATTGGGATTTTAAATAAGGATCTTAATTGGGTGGTCTAGTCAACACACGCAAATGATACAAGTTGCAACGAAGGCAAACTAAACATAAACAAAATCCAAGAAAACTAGAGGGGTGCGTCCTCCTTAAATAGGGGATGAGGAGCCAAAAATCTAAAAGAAATAGTGGGGTGGGACTAAACTCGTGGGTACTGTTCATATGAACAGTAACCACACCCCAAGTGGGCCGCCGGCATATGGGTCAAATTGAGTATGATTACAAAGCCCAATTTGACCCAAAAATGAGATATGATATCTTCTTTTGATGATTGATGCTAGTCCAGAAAGAATTTGGAGGTGAGGCCAGATCCATTAGAAAGAGGACAAAATAACCTTTCCATCAAGTACTCTTGGACCTCCAATGGACTTCGTATGTGAAAGTTATGTCTGTTTTAAATTGGTGATGTCAGGTTGATTCCGGAGGCCGAACTGGATTCCAAAACGGGTCCAACTCGAACTGCTTGCTTGTCTTGGACCAAAAGTGACATGGTGCTGCACATATATATATTTTATCATTAGGTAGCATCATATAGTTCATATAATATAAAGACACTCCTAAAAACAAGCTCACCTGATAATTTAAGTGAAGCGTACGAGCTCTTGTACTTGGAACAGCAAGCATAGTAAATATGGTTGTATCCTATTCGAGAACCGATAAAACTATAAAAAGATCCTATTCGATTAAATACCGCTTGCCTTGAGCGAGACAATGTTGATATCTAGTACTTGAGTACCTTTAGTGCCCTTTATCTTTATTCGAAACTAACCCTTTCAATCACTTGACAAAACAAATTAGTTCACAATTGACGATTATCGTTAATTACCAAAACACTAAAATGGGGCCAAGATTCTTCAACCTCCTCACCCCAAAATCCTACGCCTTCGTCCCAACTGGCACCGCTGGCCAAGTTCGCCGGCCCAGCGGCCCCTACGACCACGCGAGTACGAAGAGGTGGCGTCGCTGGACGACACGGCGCACCGCTCCTTCCTCTTCGGGCCACAGGAGGTTGCCACCTATCTGGTCCCACCTCGCGCCGGGCCTCCAGAAGCGCGCCAGCATGTTCGAAGTGTCGCACGGTGGTGCTAGCCCCTGACGCCGATGAGGAGATGCGGATTATCTGCATCGTCAACGCCTGTGGCGGAAAGAGCGGCGCTAGCATCCCCAACATATACTACGGCAACGCGTTCGCGTTGCCGACCGCTGACGAGCTTTGCGCAAACCCCGTGAGCTACGCGGCCTAGCTAGCGAACAAGTCCAAGGGGAAGGTGGATGTGGAGTACGTGTAGTGGATGACCTCCAGTGCCTGGCAACATCGTCCCCGACTGCAATCGGTAGCCCACGTCATACCTCATTGGCAGGCGGCTCCGCCACCTCCAATGCCATGTGTGGCGTCTTCACCAATGGGAGCCTGCGAAGCCGAGATCTGTCGTTGGATCCACGCGACCAACACTGCCATGCATGGCTTCTTTGCCCATGAACGTTGCCTTTGCTTCCTCATCTTCCATGACCTCCCTATCTCCAACTCCACCACCACCACCCCCACTGCCACCACAATCCACGACACCCCCTACACTAAGGCTGTCAAGGGCACTGCGCTGCATGTCTTCGGCTTTGCCAAGAGAGAGACAGGAGGAGGAGGAAGAGGAAAAATATGGAGAGAAACATAGAGGAAATTTTTATCACTAACATGTAGGGTTGTTGACTAGAAGACAAAAATGTGTCAACAAAGATCCCAGTCAGCAACACATAACTCCAAACCACTCACAAAACCAGTGACCGGTGCGAGTGTGGACATCCACGTGGCACAAAAACAACTCTCAAACAGATGAAGGGGTTTCCTTTTGCGCAGTATTGTTTGTTTGAGGACGTGTTTTACCCGGTATTGTAAATGGGGGACGAAAATTAAACTAGGTTAAGAGTTCAGGGACGAACAATGTACTTATCCATATAAAAAACCGAGCATGTGTTGTCTGCCCGCTACCGTGCTTTGCCGTTCGAGTGCCATGTTGTTGGTTTGGAACAACAATCAGTGTGAACAGGAGCACTACACTTTTACGATTTTGATTGTGTTTAATTTTTTTCTTTAGCTCAGTGGATATAGAAGCTATGAATATAAAAAAATACAAGCATAACAGAAGTCTTGTGTTGAACCCGAGAATCTCCGAAGCAAAATTCCTCCACACGGCACAATGCCAGTCTGACCGTCGAGTGCGTAACAACAGCCCACGAAGATCACAAATCGACCTAACTTTCTACTCCGTGATCCAAATCTCCTGAAATTTTAACCATTGCTCATCAAGGTCAGGAAACCATTCCAATCGGCAATTGGGACGATCGAAGCTAAAGTTCCACGAATTTCTTAGATAAGGTCAAGAAGGCACAAGAACAAAGTAAAATCGAACTTTGATCCAAAAAACTTGCTTGCGGGTGGATGATGGCCAATATGACCCTAATTGCATTCCCGCACGTCCTAGCAAGCTAAATCACAACACAAGACCAAAGGAAAACCAAAGAAGCACATAAATCCCAAAGCCATAAAAGAAAGAGCAAGAACGAGAGATAACTCATCTTAATGCAAATATTGCTTGGAATGATTTAATGGATTGTTGGTTTACAGTCACTCCACCATAGAGGACAAAAGATCAACACTTGAGCACTTAGTCAATCCATCTGTCTTGAACCCTAGCCTCCTCTATTTCTACTATCCCCAAATAACAAATTAGGATTTCTACTTGGAAAAACTCAAGAGGTGCAAATCATGCACCCCTTCCTTTTATAGTGGAGGCTAGTCAAAAGAGAAACCTTATTGGACACCTGTTAAGTCCCCACACAAACGGGTATACACTCGCGCATGTTTCTCAAAGCGGACGACAAACCGGGTCTTCCGAATCAATCTCTTCGTGATCTTCATATTCACTTAACCTAAATCGCCTCTCTTTGTGCCGTCTTGCGTCATGGTTTCTCAAAAGGTCACCAACCCTGTATTTTGGTGAAGATATCACAATACCCCTCCTTAATCATTCTCCGAAGACCGAGACTAGGGATGATAATTGTGCCCGTTCACTCGCGTACCCGTGGGTAAATACCCTAATGGAGCCAGGCATGGGCTCTTTTCTTTGCTCACAGGCGTAAAAATAGGGGAAACTCTCTACCCGTCGGGTAAACGGGTACGAGCATGGGTAAGCTCCACCCGTGCCTGTTTCACCCGTTTACCCGCGACATACACTGACAGGTGGGGTCACTAGTCAAGTACTATGGCTAAATCAGACACTCAGTCACTCTCTCTCACTAACTAGTCCTTCCCCGAAGGCCTGAATCCTCGATCCTTTCCCAACCGCGCCGCCACCTCTATCCATCCCAATTTTCGGTCGCCTCCTCCCACAGTCCCGCTCGGCCGCCTTCTCCCTCCCAGTTGCCTCCTCCCTCCCGGCCGCCTCCTCCCGCTCGACCGCCTCCTCCCTCCCGGCCGCTTCATCTTACGCAGCCGCCTCCTCCCGCTCGGTGAAGTTCCTCTGCCCGGGTGCCTCCTCCCGCTCGGCCGCCTCCTCCCGCTCGACTGCCTCCTCCTACGCTCGACCGCCGCGAAGGAGCCGCGCCGCCACCTCCAGATCCCGATCGCCTCCTCTCTCCCGACTGCGTCCTCTTGTCCAGCCGCTTCCTCCCGCTCGGTGAAGTTCCTCTGCCCGGTCGCCTTCTCCTGCTCGGCTGCCACGAAGGAGCCGCACCACCACCTCCAAATCCCGATCTCCTCCTCCCTCCAGGTCGCCTCCTCACGCTCGGCCGCCGCGAAGGAGCCGCGCCGCCACCTCCAGATCCCGGTCGCCTCCTCCCTCCCGGCGTGTCCTCTTGCCCAGCCGCCTCCTACCGCTTGGTGAGCACTAATTTCAAGTTTTCTTGATTAAAGAATCCGTGAATTGTGATAAACTTGATGTGTGCATTATTCGCGGGTAACAAGCATGCCCAAGGGCGATGGGTATCCACGGGCGGTGATGCATTATTCGCGGGTAAACGGGTATGCCCGCGGGCGACGGGCATGGATGAGATACTTTGCCCGTTGTCCTTCGCGGGCATGCCCGTGGGGGAAATCGGGGCCGCAGGTATGGGTATGGGTATGGGTATGGGCGAGTACCACTCGTACCCGTCGAACCCGATTGCCATCCCTAACCGAGACCGATCATCGTGAAATATTTCCATGCTTATCTATGTATAGGTTGATCAATAGTTCTCTTAATGTTGGCAAGTCTCTCTCATCTGACTCCCGCCATAACCACCATGTCACTTGATGCAACCCGTCGCACCGAACCCCTCGTTCGGTCATCCTTGTCCATCTTACGTCATGCTTATGTCCAATGACTTTACTCAGCATCCTTGATTGTTTTGGACCTCAGTTCTCTTAACCTAGTCCCGATCATCATCGTCGTTGATCGTCGTTGACTCCAAGCCACCGGAACAACAATAGACCAAGAAATCATTTTTCGAACACAAGTTCTTTGTAACTTGACTCCACGTTAGCTAAAACATGCATCGTGTAACACATATGCACTGAAACCCACAGGCTTTGGCCAAACCCAAAAAGTTCACCATCTTCCTAGCGCATGAACACAGATCGCGATGAGACCGATCGTCACCGGCTCGATCGACCGCCTTGCTAGACTAGCCACCGGTCTGATTGCGAACTAATGGACGGTCAAACCGCTTAGGACTTAGGGAAAAATCCCAGGTCCTAGACTTACACCTTATCCGAAATTTTTAAATTCTATCTAGTTTCGGCTTAAAACTCCAATTCCAATTAGACAAAGTGCAAACACATCCTCACCTTTCTCTATATGTGATTTTTGGCCAATTTCCACATTTCACATTTTGAACTTTTGATCAGTCAGACTGCCACCATGTGGCCGGTCTGGCCGTCGTGCCCCTGGCCAGTATGACCGCCACCTATTGTCGGTCAGACCGCCGGCAGTGGCCGATCTGACCTTCTCATCCTAACAACAGTCTGAAACTTTTCAAAAATAAAGGTTTTTTTAAATACCTTGACGCTATTGCTAATTGTTCAACACACTAAAACTAATATGATATCCCGTGATATCCATATATGAAAGAAAAAATAGGCATCCCATGGCAACGACCAACGACGTAAAACGTGTTCGTTTATGCGTGCTGACGTCGGATCGGATCTCTGACCTGCTCTGGTTTCGCAAGCAACCAATCAACCGTTCGAGTTCGCTTCGCAGCCATATCACGTGTATTGCCACTCCTCGTTTATCCGCCTGTCGTTGTCGTCGCAACCATGTTGACGGTGAACTGGTGATGCCTTTTCTCCATTGGTACTTCACAGCAGCGTTGGCATCGAGACGAGGACCAGCTATGCCATGGTGAAGGTATCGTACCATCCAACTGCGATAGCGGGTCGAGCGGAGCGGCGGAGGCAGCTGCCCGCTGTGCACCGCACGCACGCACGCAGAAATGTGTTCCAGCGAATACTGCCGTGCGCGGCTCGTGCTAATGATGGGCCGCTGGCCAGTCGCACCTGTTGAGAAATGATTGAGAGAAAAAAGGTCTTCTTTATTCTGATCTTGTACATGTATATATACATGAAGAAGGGGTGGCAATAAAGTAAGGGGTGTCATGAAAGGGTGGCAATAAAGTAAGGGGTGTAAGTTACAAACAATGTTTTGCACATTGGGCATTGTTTCACAACACTCCCCCTTGGCCAATGTGTCTTCATATGATCTTCTAATTCATCATCTTGGAAAAAATCCTCCAAAAACCCTGTAGGGAAAAATATGAGGAGAACCGATAGAATAGATATGCCATGAAAAACTCCTTTAAAACCCAGTGGGAAAATTTAAGGAGAAAAGTTGATATGGCATATATCTGTTCATATCTTCCTAAAACCCCTGTGAGGAAAAGAGATATATTAATGATTATGTTGTCATATTGCCTCATTAAAAACCTTGATGAGAAACTCATAAAGGAAAAGAGTACAATATTTTATCTGAACGGGTTGAGTCTTAGGAGATTTCTCCCGACATCCGCAAATCACGTAGTCTTCGTGATACCAATTCCATGAACACATTTTTGGAATGCGGAAGTTGGTAATGACTTGGTAAATAAGTCTGCGAGGTTATCACAAGACTTAGTTTGCGAATAGTGATTTCCCACTCTCTTGCAATTCATGTGGGTAAAATAGTTTAGGTGCAATATGTTTTGTGATATTACTCTTTATGTAACCCGTTTGCATTTGAACAACGCAAGCAGCATTATCTTCGTAGATAATGGTAGGTGATGAAATAGCACCTATATCACATGACTGTTGTATGTGATTAATCATTCTGCGAAGCCATACACATTCACGTGATGCTTCATATAATGCAATTATTTTAGAATGATTAGTGGATGTAGCCACTAGGGTCTGTTTCGAAGACTTCCAAGAGATGGTTGTTCCACCGTGTAAAAACACAAAGCCTGTTTGAGATCTGGCATTATGGGGATCTGATAAATAGCCAGCATATGTATATCCTATTAAATCCATATTTTTATTCCTTTGAAAGAATAGACCGAGATCTTTAGTGCCTTGAAGCTATCTAAGGATATTCTTCACTCCTACCCAATGTCTTTTGGTTGGAGTAGCGCTGTATCTAGCAAGTAGATTTACCGCAAATGCAATATCCGGCCGGGTGCAATTTGCAAGGTACATAAGCGCTCCGATAGCACTGAGATATGGAACCTCGGGTCCCAATAGCTCTTCATTGATATCTCGGGGTCTAAATGGATCTTTCTCCCTGTCTAAAGATCGAACAACCATGGGGGTTTTCGATGGATATGCTTTGTCCATATTGAATTTTTTCAATATTTTCTGGACATAGGCTGATTGATGCACTAGAATGGCTGTATGAAGGTGCTCAAGTTGTATACCTAAGCAAAATTTGGTTTTACCCAAATCCTTCATTTCAAATTCCGTCTTAAGATGATTGCGTGCTTCATCTATATCTTGTGTGTTACCAATGATATTAAGATCATCAACATACACAGATATAATGCAAAATCCTGTTGAGGATCTTTTTATGAATACACATGGGCAATCATCATTGTTGGAGTATCCCTTTTTGGTTAGGAACTCACTTAGTCGGTTGTACCACATTCTACCCGACTGTTTCAAGCCGTATAAAGACTTGTTCAACTTTACACAATACATATTGCGATTTGCGTTTGGATTCGGAATTGAAATTCCATCGGGAACTTTCATGTATATGTCCGAATCGAGTGACCCATAAAGATATCTGATCACTACATCCATCAACCAAAAGCTAGATGATTTTTAACTGCCAATGAGATTAAATATCGGAATATTATTCCACTCATTACTGGAGAATATGTTTCATTGAAATCAATGCCGGGTCTCTGCGTGAACCCTTGTGCTACAAGCCTTGCTTTGTATCTCACCACCTCATTGTTTTCATTCCGTTTGCGGACGAAAACCCATTTGAAACCGACAGGTAATACTTTGGGAGGTGTATGTATCACATTGGTGAATACATTTCTTTTATTGAGCGAGGCTAACTCCGCTTGAATTGCATCCTTCCATTGGTTCCAGTCCGAGCGTTGTTTGCACTCTGCCATGGTCTTAGGATCTGGATCATTTTGAAGGTTGTTTGCAATTGTTGTGGAGAAATAAATGTCGACAATTGTAGTCTTACGATCATATGATTCTCCAGAATCATTATAGTTAGTGGAAATTTCTTGGACCCCTGATGACTCAATGTTATTTCCCAAAACATTTGAGTCGGGGTATTCCGATGTCCCAGGATCAGTAATTGAGTGCACTGTTGATCTGGGTTCAAGGATCCTTTGGTGTCTATCAACTTGAGGTTGATCTGCATTTACATTCTTTTGTTTCCTTTGTCGCTTGTTAGAAGCTTTATCCGCCATTTGTGCCGTACTTCTCCCTATCTTATTTTGAACTGGGAGTTGAGTGGTATTTTTCGGTACCTCCACTCTTTCAGCCACATTTCTGACAGAGTTATAGGATTTTGTGACACCTTTATATTCAGTAAATGCATCTGGCAGATTATTTGCAATATTTTGCAAATGAATAATTTTCTAAACTTGAAGTTCAGTCTCTGTAGTACGTGGGTCTGAGGCAGGAATGCCTTGAACATTCCAATTAATTTCCTGGCATTCAGTTTGGTACTTATTGTCTCCCCCTAATGCCGGGAAATGCTCCTCATTGAATATGCAATCAGCGTACCGGGCCGTAAACAGGTCCCATGTTAGGGGTTCGAGGTATTTTATGATTGACGGTGATTTATACCCAACATAGATCCCAAGTTTCCTGTGCGGTCCCATTGAGGTACGCTGCAGTAGTGAGATCGGTACGTATGTAGCGCAACCGAACTTTCGCAGATGGGAAATATCTGGTGGATTTCCACGTACTAATTGTAGCGGGGAAGTGCTATGATATGCAGTTGGACGCAATTGTATTAAGTCAGCAGCGTGTAAGACTGCATGACCCCAACATGATGTTGGTAAGTTGCAATTCTGTAGTAATGGTCGTGCAATGAGCTTGATTATCTTGATAAGAGATTCTGCTAAACCATTTTGTGTATGAACATATGGAACAGAGTGTTGAACTTGTATCCCAAGAGCCATACAATAATCATTGAAGGCATAGGATGAAAATTCAGCAACATTGTCCATTCGAATTGATTGAATTCGATATTCAAGATGATGTGCTCGTAATTGGATAATTTTACCAATTAACTTAGCAAATGCATGGTTTCGTGTGGATAAAAGACACACATGTGACCATCTAGTAGATGCGTCAATGAGAACCATGAAGTACATGAATGATCCACACAATGGTTGTATAGGACCACATATATCTCCTTGAATGCGTTCAAGGAATTTAAGTGGTTCAGCTCTGATTTTAAGATAAGAGGGTCTTAAAATCAATTTTTCGGTTGCACAAGAAGTGCATACAAAATCTGAGGATTCCGAAAATTTTGTTTTGAGATATGTATGACCAATAGAATTGCTAATAATTTTCCTCATCATTCCAATGTCTGGGTGGCCAAGGCGATCATGTCATGTTTGGAATGTATTAGTATTTTGGAAAATTACTTTGTACGCAATATGTTGAACGGATTTGATGTATGTATAGTACAATCCGGAGTTTAAAGATGGAATTTTCTCTAGTACTTGTTTGCCATATCCGTTATTTTTGGTTAAGAGTAGATATTCCTCTTTGTTGTCACTTTGGGTTTCAATATGAAAACCATTCTGACGGATATCTCTATAACTAAGTAGGGTACGTGTTGAATCGGGATACAAGAGTGCATCCTCAATTTCCAATTGTGTACCCATAGAGAGAGTGATAGAAGCGCGACCAGAGCCTACTATCGTTGCATCGCGTCCAGCGATTGTTAAAATATTTCCTTTTCTCCTTGTAAGGGTTAGGAAATATTTTGTGTCCCTAAGTATAGAGTTTGTGGTACCGCTATCCACAAGGCATAATTCCTCCTCCATTGGATTGACTCCAAAATCTATATGCACAAAGAAAAGAATTTAATGAAATTCTTGAAGTAATATATAGAATACATACAAACTTTATTTTGCAATATCGAATATGTTCGATATATGATTGTAGCATACAAGCTTACAATATAGATGACAACATTATTTATATTACAACATAAAAGTACTTAGAAGCTATGGAACTGGGAGTCTATTTGAGATCTCCAAACATGTCTTGAGAATGAAATTCTTCAAGTGTATCCTCGGTGCACATGAGATCATCCTTCTTTGTAGAGGCACATGTGTCTTTGAGTTCTTGAATGAACTTTTGAGAACATCCGCTTCTTCATCGTTGGATGTGAGATTGAAGTGTGCTTCAAATCTCTTACATTGAGCATTCTTGCCTTGAGCCAAAGACTGGGGTAGAGGTTCATAAGATGCTTGAGTGCGGCATTTCTTGGTAGGATGGTTGTAGCAACCACACTTTTGACAAATCTCCTTTTTGTCAATTTTCTTACCAAAATTGCCTTTACCTTTCTTGAATCCACTTGATTTTTGCTTCATGTTGCGTTTGTGTTTACCTTTAAAGTTCTTTGAATGGTCTTTTGAACCATTGAACTCATTGTTATTTTGATTAGCATGAACTTGGTGAAGTGGAGCACCCGATGGGACGTTCTTGATTATTCTTTAAAAGAAGTTCAGCATGTTTTTCTGCCTGAAGTAAAGTATGCATAAGATCAAAATAAGTTTGGTAATTTGCAGCACGCCATTGCTGCTGTAGGACCCTGTCAGATGGGAGCATTGTAGAGAGTCTTCTCTATTTTATCCGCATCTGTTGGTTCCTTCTCACAAAAACGCAGTTTGGAGCAAATAGTATGAAGGGCATGGTTATAGTCTCCAACTGTTTTGAAATCTTGGAGTCTAAGATGTGCCCATTCATGATTAGCCTCGTAAGATAATGACTTTCTGCTTTGTTCATATCTATTTTTGAGGGCTATCCATAAAGTAAGTGGATTCTCCTCATACAGATATTCCGCCTTTAAATCTGGATGTATGTGATTCCGTATTATGTTTAAAACGGAATATTTCACAATATCCGGAGGAATTTGATCTGCAGGAGGATTAAATATCACCCTTTCCAACCCACGTGTGGTGAGGTTGATCTTTAAGTCCATAGCCCATGTAGGGTAATTGGTACCATCGATAGTGAGTGGCTCAAAATCTTTGGTAGCCATTTAAAACCTACATGAAAAAGTACACCATAAATAATTAATTTACATGAGGTAAATTAATGTGTATGGTATTGTTGTAATAAAATGCAAAAATATGTGAAAAACAATATGAGTATTGTATTCCAAATGAACATATATACCCAAATTAAATATAACGTGTGGTTATATTTATAATACTGTATAATCACAATATTGGTGGTGAACACCAATTTATTGTATCGCATAGCGTACAAATAAATGTAGCAAAAAGGGCCATAAATTGTGATATTATGGTATTTATGTTAGGTATAATATTTTGTAAAAAAATTCCAAATTATTAAGTACAATGGTACTCATTAAATGGGAATTTTGAATTTTAATTTTGCTAAAGATAGCAAATTTAAATATGGTCGCAATGCGTATTGTAAATAAATTGCAATAAAAATAATAATCCTACATATGTAAAAATTATATAAATGTGAATGCATATTTATTTAAATATTTACATAATTTTCAGATCGTGTAGGGACTGAAATGCAAATTTATAATAGTACAATTTGACGAGTACAATTATAAATAAGCAGAGGGATTATACTGCAAATTATATAACATGAATTTATTTAAAATAAAAATTCTGCATTTCTTCCCTACCGCCATCATGCGCGGTTATGCTTGAGGCTGCTTGAAATGAGCTTCCTCCTTCGATTTATGTGGATGAAAATGCATCCTCTGCGGAGGATGCTTGTATGGGTGCGAGATCCAAAACCGGACGACTTACGGTTAGCCGCATGCGAGGCATGCGTCGGTCGCCGTAAGGTCCATAGCGTGGGGCCTTTGCCGGTGGGCAAGCGCCGTCGTCGCCATGGACGACGATGGCCGTAGTGAGCCATGACCGTGGCGATGATGGTGGTGGATGCCTGGCGTGGTGGTGGAGGCTCCTCATGGAGAGGAGCAAGAAGAACATGCAATTTCTTGTGTAGGGAATCAACTAGAGCGAGGATCTGCAGAAAAGCGCTTTTGTGATTGTCACAAAGTGCCATTACCTCTTGTTGCTTTCTCTGTTTGCTACTTGTGTGAGAGCAGGGTGCTGATAACGTGTTGAGAAATGATTGAGAGAAAAAAGGTCTTCTTTATTCTGATCTTGTACATGTATATATACATGAAGAAGAGGTGGCAATAAAGTAAAAGGTGTCATGAAAGGATAACAATAAAATAAGAGATGTAAATTACAAACAATGTTTTACACATTGTGCATTGTTTCATAACAGCACCGAACCGTACGTACGCTGCCGGCCTGCTGCAACGAGGTCCACTTGTCCAGCTCTGTTGATACTTACGGTGCCTCCGCCCGCCTCCACTCTCCACGGCTGTGGGCTGGCGGGTGGTGGACCGGGACCCTTTTGCTTTGCCGTTGCTTACACAGGGCTCGACGGCGCCTCGCAGATGGCGATAGAACACGGCACCGCACCGCCGCCGGGGGCGGACGCTCCATTCGAGCGCGTCATACCGAACTTCAGTTTTTTGTTCTTTTCAGATGATGGCTCTACTGTACAGAAATTTTCAAAAGACAGTGGGATTCTGAAAACGATAATATATGCTGGATAAAAGACAACAAAAATACAACTCTTTGATTTACATAGCGAAAATCCTTCCCGAAAAATTTACATAACGAAAACAAAAATTAACATTTGATAGATAGAGACGTGTATTTCTCTGTTGAACTGACAGGGTTGCCTTCAGCCTGCACCGCTTGTGCATGTCCAAGTGTATATATTTTCCTCAAAATGCCAACGACCCGATCAGTAAAAGGAGTTTTCATTAGTTCCTGATGAATCGGAGTCATATCACCGTCGTCGTCATCATCTTCTGCCATAATACATTTCAAAGAAACAACATTTACGATATTTCCAGCGGCACTTATAGTCATGCTCTTGATTGAATTCGAGATCTCAAATAACAAACAAGATCCATCTCCTCATCTGCTCCTACGAAGTCACTTATTTTTACCTCCTCCAGGAATTTCAAGGATATCTTATGATGATTTGCCCACCTAGCCAGGTCATCAAATAAGCCTTGTAGATAAAGAACAGTTAGTAAATGTAAATACAGATTGCAATTATATGTTTATAGGCCTCAGATTATATCTTAGATTGACACTGTGTTTTGAGGGTGTTTGGATAGGGAATAGTACTATAATTTTTCATGAACTCACCCGCCCTGTATCTTTGATCTTGATGAGAAGCGATCTCAAGTTAGGGCACCTCAGGAGCAACGACGATATACTTGTCGCAAAGTGACGCTCCGGCAACCAGCATGCTTCCACGACCATGCTCCTAACATTGGGAAGCGGAGACCGGCGCTCTTGTTGCATTCGTACTGCCCGTGCATCTGTAGATGAAGGTCGCTGAGACGGCGAACGCTTGTCAGGTCATATATATCCAGGTCCGAACGACGGTAGGGCATGATGTCCATGCCGATTTCCTCCAGGCTCGGCGCCGCGATTCTGACCACCGAGGTGATGACGTCCTCCTTACCGCCGAAGCTCGGCAGGCGGTCAAAACAGAACCGGAGTCTGAGGACGCGCAGGTTGGGCGCCGTCACGTCCAGCGTCCGCGGATCCCATGCGAAGGAAAGGCGAAGCTCTTCGAGCGCCTCGGCGCAGCCAGGAATTATAGACGATAAGGGACAACTATACTATATGGTATAATAAGATTTAATAAGGGATCAAATAACATCAATTCGATAAAAATCCTTTAAAACACAAAATAATATACTTGCAATTGTTAGATCATGTGGGGTACCTGCCAGTCCCCCCCTCCCTCCGCCCCTGCTGGAGCAACTCCTTGGGGCGCTCATGTCCAGCTTACAAAGGCGAGGGCAGCAAGATGACACGAAGTCGCCGAGTGTGATAACCCAACCCAAGATGAGTTGAATTGAGTTCATGTGATGTGTCCCATAAGTTTGTGTGCATGAGTTGAAAGGATACAAATATGCTACACTAACTAGTAATTCAAAAAAATTACCACGTAAATCAGGATAACATGCAAGTAAAAGATTATAGATCGTTACCACCAGACACGCAGTGTAGCGGAAGAAGAGTTGAAGCAACCTGGTCCAACGAAAAGCGCGTCGATGTAGTGGTCGTAGTCAATAGTTCACCGTAGTCGATTGTTCACCGTAGTCGATCGTCCTCCGTAGTCGATCACCCAACGTAGTCGATCGTCTTCTCCAGCAACCAATTGAGTTCCTCGCCAAGGTCCTAGGTCGTCCTCAAGCGCAACAACAACCGCAGTAGCGCCTCCACGGTATCCACACGTCCGGGGAAGGAACACCGTATGCCGGTATGCTAGCATCAAGTAGCACGGGAAGGCTCTCTCTCAAGAAGATGGCGGTTAGGGCTTGGAGCAACTCATGTCAACTCTTGTCATGGTCTCATCTGCCCTCTCTATCCCATCAATCTCAAGCATCTCCTTATATAGTGCATGTGACGGATCCTATCCGAGCACGTTTGACGAATCATATCTGTACTTGTTAGTTCTATCCCGTTAAGTGTGTGATCCGTTAGGTTCATGCGTAATTGGTTGTGACTCGGAAACTCCTTTCCGATCACGAGTCGTTAACGGCTCCTAGTAGAATATAACGATTCTCGAATACACACGAATTATATCAGATAAACCTTAATGCAATATGATCTACGACCATGTCCTTATCACTAACGAGCAGCTCGTATCTCTATATGACTAGATCATATTTGGTCTCGACCAGTTCGTAACTCCTTACGATAAGGTTTCGACTACCCTATGACCAGCTCATATCTCTATACGATCAGATCATATTTGGTCTCGACCAGTTTGTAACTCCTTACGACCAGGATTCGACCACTTAGTGATCATGTTCGACCAGCCTACCACCAGCTCATATCTCCATACGACTAGTCCGTATCTGATCGAACTAAAAGGCCTGCTCATGTATTTGAAGGGTCAAGGGTAGGCTACACTAGCGCAAATTAATAAAAATTCTACCCGTAAACCAAGATCACTGCAGTTATAGATCACGGTCTTACCACTAGACGCGTAGGTGCGGAAACTGATGCAGCACGTCGGGGCAGAGTAGTCGTACTAAGTTGATGCAGCACGTCGGGGCAGAGTAGTCGTACTACTTCCTCGTCCTCGTCGCGGCGTCCCACGTACAGCTCCCCTCTTGCGGTTCGTCCAAACGCTACAGATGCAGCGCCTCCAAAGGTATCCACACGTACGGGAGAAAAGCGACGCACGCCAGACTGCTAGATCCGCGCGAGCGACTAGGGCGTGGGAGAGGTGGCGGCCAGGGTTTGAGGGTCCCGAAAAAAACTCTTCCAACCTGAGCGCCCTTGCCCTCCTTTTATAGACGTCCTTACAATGGGCTTCTACCAATAGAGGTCCATTAGGACTCAATGCCCACTCTAATTCGGATCTAATCCGAATTAGGCTTCAGCCCCTTAAGTGTGTGACCCTCTAGGTTCGCGTACGTTTAGACATGACACGAGTACACATACTTGGTCAATAGTTGGTAGCGGCCTCTAGCAAGACGTTCCAACTCCTAAACGTACACAAAGATCATATCGGACGAACCAACACAACGTTATGTACATGCCAATCCCTTTGCCTCACGATATTCTACGAGCTCCAAGTCGACCACTCTTTCTCGATCTTGTGATCGGAATCCCGACTAGGTTAACTCTTAACCTTAAGTAGCATGGTCATGCATTTCGGATCCGATCACTCGAGGGCCCCGAGATATCTCTCTCGGTAGAGAGGGCAAATCCCATCTTGATGACCATGCCTCGCAAAGATGCTTCATGATAAACCCGAAAACTACCTTTATAACTACTCGATTCACGAGTAGCGTTTGATAGCCCTAAGTAGGTCGATTCACATCTCAAGTACATGCGACAATCTTAGGTCTAAGGACAAGGCGTACACATTGTGTAGAGAGAACCATAAGTATAATAGTTATGTCTCATGTTGGGTCGGTCCAACCCCATGTTCTAAACATGTGTCCACATTATTGGTTTGACATCTCCATGTCTATGACCTGTGAAACATAGTCATCAACCGATACATGTGCTAATCCACCATTCACGTGTGTCCTCACATGAACTCCGACTAGGGACAACTTTAGAATAACCATACAAGTAAAGAGTTTCACAAACAAGTCACATACTTGTTAATCAACACAAAGGCAATATTCAAGGAACATTTATTAAATCATGGATACAACGAAATATCATCATCTCTATGATTGCCTCTAGGGCATATTTCCAACAGTATTCTCCCTTTGCCTCACGATATCTAGTTGAACTCCAGGTGAGATGTCGTGTCATCCATGGACTGTTCAATGCTTTCTCGATCAAGTGTCGGATAACTTCATGTGGTCGAACTCTTCAACCACCAGTGGCATGGTCATGCACTTTCTTTATCTGACCATATCGAGAGGCCCAGAGATACCTCTCCTGTTATGTTAGGAGATGCAAATTCCATATCCGACCAGTCATATTTCTCCACATGTTTCATAGCAAACCTGAAAGCTACCTTTATAATTACCAAGTTACAGAGTAGCGTTTGGCAATCCCAAAGTGTACTCTTACACATGTAGAAAACCATGCTAATCTCAAGTCTAAGTATTATACATCATCATTGCTTGAGACCAACTGATGACACATAAAACATAACAATCTCAATAGTGTCTCAAGGTGGGTCAATCCAACACCATGTTCTCCAACATGTGTTCACATTATTGATTCGATATCCCTATATCTATACCGGTGAAACATGGTCATCAATCAATACATGTTCTGGTCGATAGGATCACTGGTGTTCCGACTAGTGACATCCGACCGGGATACATTTTGAACGACATCATCATAAGTTAAAAGAGCTTAATCAATGAGTCACATACTCATTGATCTTTATAACTGATGATTCACAAGGAACAGAATAACACTTATTCAATAACACATAAACATAGACGTGATACAATCATCTCTATGATTGCCTCTAGGGTATATCACCGATAGTCTCTCACTTGCACTAGAGTTAATCATAGAGGTATCTTATACCCATTACTCTTGTGTGCGCCTCATGCTTAGGTTGCGGGAGAGGCTTTATCAACGGATCAAATCTGTGTGCACTTTGCATATCTTACACAAACTCTGGTCTAAGACTTCGACCACACTGGAGACTTCGACCACACTAGACTTCGACCACTCTGGTCTAAGACTTCGACCACACTATTCTAAAACTTCAACCACCCTGATTGCGATCTGAAATCATTATTGTTAGTTTGAAAGCTAGCATCGGTGTAAACATTTACGACCAGCTCTTCCTCACCACCATACATAAGGAATACATCAATAGTCCTTCTTAAGTACTGAAAGATAATCTTGACTGCTATCCAGTGATCTTCACCTGGATCCGACAGATATATGCTCATAACACTTAGAGCATGCGACACATCTGGTCATGTACATAGTATGACACCAGCTCGTATCTATATACGACTAGTCTGGACCCAGTCGTATCACCATACGAGTAGTCTAGATCTGGTCGTGTCACTATACGACTAGTCTTTGTACATATCTTGGCTTAATCCAATTAGGCTTTTAGATCAATCTCTGTAGATCCTTATACCAAGAATATATGTTGCATCTCCTAAATCTTTCATTGAGAAATAATTTTTTAATGAAGTTTTAACAGATTCAAGTATTGAAATATTATTTCCAACCAGTAGCATGTCATCCACATAAAAGATCAGAAATACGAACTTCCTCCTACTAACCTTCTTGCAAACACAAGGTTCTTCTCATAGCTTCGTTCATCCTGTAGAGGTTCAGTAGGAGTTGAAACATTTTTATATGGTTCCCGAATTTCTTCGAGTTGCACCTTGCTCCCATTGACTCTTTTGAAAAAAAAACTCTTTCTCCAAGAAGACATCATTACGGGCGATAAACACTTTGTTATCAACCCGATTATAAAATAATATCCTTTAGTTTCCTTAAAATACCCCACAAAGAAGCACTTATCAGACTTGGGTGTGAGTTTATCAGACGTCAAATGTTTACATAAACTTCACAACCCTATACCTTGAGAAAAGACAATCCAGGACTCTTCCCGATCCATATCTCATATGGTGTCGTTTCCATAGTTTTTATGGAACCCTATTTAAAATGAAAGCCGCTGTTTCTAGAGCGTATTTATGGAATTGTAATGGAAGATCAAATTGACTGAACCATGTCCAACAATATTCAGTTTCGTTGATCAGACACCCCATTCCATTAAGGCATCCCTAGCGGATTAACTTGTGGAATAATTCCACACTTCTTTAGACGATTACCAAACTCATGGCTCAAATATTCACCTCCACGATCAGATCGTAGACAACTGACTGTCTTGCCAAGTTAATTCTGCGCCTTATACTGAAATCTTTGAACTTTTCAAAGTTGGTGGTCGTGTTCGATCAGTCTACAACCAGCTCGTATCTCTATACAACTAGTCTAGACCCTATCGTATCATCATATGACTAGTCTGGATCTGGTCGTATCACTATACGACTAGTCTCGACTTGGTCGTATCACCAAATCATCAGTAAAAGTTATGAAGTACTGAAAATTACTTCTAGTCGGAGTGCTCATTAGTCCCCATACATCCGAATGTACCACGACCAGTAAGTCACTCGCCCTTTCACCTCTGGTCGTGAAAGGTGCTCTTGTCACCTTTCCAAGTAAACAATATTCACATGCTTTAAATGATTCAAAATCAAATGAGTTTAGAAAGCCATCTTTTTAGAGCTTCATCATGCGCTTCTCATTTATATGACCTAGACAATAATGCCAAATAAAAGTGGGATTCAAATCATTAGATCGAAGTATCTTAGCATTAATATTATAGATGGGCATATCCCTAAGATTCAAAATACACAATCCATTCACCAATGGAGCATGGTCATAAAACATATCTTCAAAATAAATTGAATAACAATTGTTCTTTATTCTGAACTCATAACCTTCTGTCACTAAACAGGAAGCAGAAATAATATTTTTGCTTAAGGTAGGAATATAATAACAATAATTTAGTTTCATAACTAATCCTGAGGGTAAAGCAAATAGTAAAGTATCAATAGCTAATGCAACAACTCTTGCTCCACTGCCCACACGAAGATCAACATATTCTCTTGCCAAACGTCTAGTCTTTATCACTCCTTGCATCGAATTGCAAATATAAGCAATCGATCTGGTATCAAATACCCAAAAACTAGTTGGAGAAGTAGCAAGATTAATTTGTATAACATTTATACCTGAACTGGAAGTCTTATTTCCCTTGTTCTTTTTCATCTCTGCTAAGTACTTCTTACAGTTTCTCTTCTAATGTCCAGTCTCATGACAATGGTAACATTCTGATTCACGCTTAGGACCCAGATTGAGATTCTTAAGCTTAGCCTTGAGACTCTCGATCTCATCTTGAGTCTTTCATTTACCCTTTCCCTTTCCAGACTTACCCTTCTTCTTGAAGCTAGTAGTCTTTTGAACCATCATCACATGATTGAAACTTTTCTTGATGCTCTCCTCAGCACATTTAAGCATGCCATGCAACTCGGTCATTGACTTCTCCATGTCATTCATATGAAAATTCAATATGACAAGCTCAAAACTCGCAGGGAGCGATTGGAGAATCACATCAGTAGCCAACCTTGGCTAAGGGAAAAATCAAGCTTTTCCAAGCTCTCAATGAGACCAATCATTTTGATCACATGAGGGTTGATTGGGTTGCCTTCTGACAGCCTACAAGAAAACAATGCCTTAGAGGTATTAAACCTCTCTGCCCTTGTTTGATCTTGAAACATACCCTTCAGGCCTACAATCATTTTGACTCGTATGCCGATGACCCCCCATAGATATGCTCGATGGTATGCTCAGAATCTTGGAATGGCATCTCCTCGTTGTCATCCGACTGTGTTCGACCACTCGCTTGCCCTACCTCTTCGAGGGTAGGAAGTGGTCCTTTGCCGTTGTAGTAGTCTTCGAGTTTTCGTTGGAAAACCCGGTAGTTGCGAAAGTTATGTCCTTCCTTTTTATGAAAAGGGCACCACCTAGGCTTGTTGTTCTTCTGCTCAGGGCGCTTACCATTGCCTCGATAGGGGTATTGCTTGGAACTTCGTGGTTCCTTCTCGCTTATGGCCAAGACCTCCTTAAACTGTTGGCTTGAGGTATTTGGTCTTTCACCTTGTTATTGGATTTCTTGGTCTTTTTGTCCTTCTTGCTACTTTCGTCTGCTTCTTGGATATTATTGTCGTCCCGATCAATGGTTTTATTCCACTCGACTGCTTCTGCAGCAGTCGTATATCAATCGACCATCTCGAAGAGTTCAACGACGGTAGCCAGAGGATTTAAAGTGATGTCCTTTGTAATTCTTATACTGCGGACTCCCTGCTTGAAGGCTCTGATAACAGATGTGTCAGAAACATCAGGAATTGAATTTCGAACATGACTGAAGCGCCTGATGAATTGACATAAGGTCTCGTAGTCATTTTCTCTTATCCTATACATGTCGTCCTCCTTTATAAGGCGATTGTAGGTACCCTAGAAGTTAGCCAACAGAAGTCACAAAAGTGTTGCCACGAGTAGATCGACTCGAGTGGTTGGTTTAGCAACCAAGATCGAGCAGACCCTTCGAGCACAATCGGAAGGTAATTTGCAATGACGCGCTCTCCTCCTCCGGGTGCTCGGACAGCGGTCGTGTAGATTTGGAGGAACTCGATGGGATTATGAGACCCATCGAATTTCTCAATGTTCACTGGTCAAAACCGCAACGGTCAGCGAACTGCTCAGAGGTCAGGCGAGAATTCCCTATATCCAATAATTACTTTGTAACGCCTCCTTTGTAGAAAAAGGATTGTTGTCATCAGGTGATCGTACACAACGATACCCAGCAGTGGGTGAACTCGACTTATGATAAGTCTTGATTCTACAAGGGTAATACTCATCGTATCTCGTCTGCTGCTGCAGACCTCTGTATCGGATTGGTGAACGATCACCTCTCTAGAGAGCTTGTTTATCTTCAGTCGTTCAAAGAATCTTTCTCCGATTAGGAGAACGACATACCCTGTTGTTGCGCCGATCTCCGTGCGGTGAGTTGTTCACATGACTGGAAGTTGATGGAGTCGTACCGCTACGATTTTTGGAATGATGACGGCGACGATGCTCGAGTCTAGTCATTGCGCTTTGAAGCCTTCATGCGATCTCTTGCGTGAAGAGGTCGTAGCCGGGCGCTCGGGCAAGCTCTCGGGTTGGGTTCTCGAGTAAATCGTTGATATGTTGTAGTTCCTGAGCTTCTTCTTACTGATACTGAAAGCTCTCAGGCAGATTTCTCTGATCTATTATTCTTCTCTGTCGAGTTGTCTTAGGATCGTCCATGTCTAATCCTTAAGTTTGCCTCAATGGAGTGTGATTATCTCAAGGATTTCTCGCACGCTCATCAGAGTGTTGACCCTGTTCATCACCGGAGGTGTCCTTACCATTTCCACGAGGGGTCGCAATGTGTGTCATAGAGGAGTGTCCTCAGTCCTGTCTCTAGGAGAGTGATCATCACCTGAGGGAAGGATGATGACCTCCTGTTGATGACCTCCACTTGCGCTCGAGGCCTCCTCGCTTGAGGAGTAGTTGAAAAACACCGTCTGGCGACTTGGAGCAAACCCCTCCAGGAAAGAAAATTACAGGTTATAACCGTCTCCGTCCGCAAATGAGCCCTACGATGGGATGGTCGACCTCGCAGGAAAAGTATGTTCGACCCCATCCTCTGTGGGGCTATTCGAAGAGACAGTACCACCAGGTGCTGATGAAGCTCCGAAATGATGGCTTCCAGGACTTGTCGTGCCAGGTCGGACTGCCTTAGGCAGACTTGACCATTTGGAGGGGGGCCTCGCCATGTCATGGGTCTGCCTCGGAGCAGTTCTGATTGTGGTCGGATTGACCCTTGCCCTTTGAGAAAGTTGGTTCCTCATTTGGATGTAACGTTGTGGGGGATAAGGATCCCTCCTCAACTTCATCGGTGGTATGGTCTCCTGGAGAATGATCTCCGGAGGCGACATTACCATCAGATGATACAATACTCGGCTTATAGTCGAAACAGGCATCCATGTCGATATTTGCGTAATCAGCCAAGTTGAACCAGTTGTTCTCGTTTCACTCTCCTGCCATGGAAGCATTAGAGTTGGGAGAAAATGAAGAAAATCTGATGACCAGAAGATCCCCACGGACGGTGCCAACTGTCGGTGTTTTAGAACCGAACTTATGTAATGGTTGTTTGATTCGGGGGTCTCCAAGACTCAAATCACGTATAGAGAATGACACATTGATTTTTATACAGGTTTGGACCTTCTCCGGAGAGCAAAACAACACTACTCCTGCGTGACTATATTGAGTATACTGGTTACATATCAAGAGAAAATCTGAAATAAAATGTCTTGTGCTCCTGATTGTGTCTCTCTCCCTCTCTCTCTCTCTGTCGTCTGGTGATTCCTCCTTTTATAGCGTGCTTGAAGTGGGCGACAATTTCTTCAGCCCAACGGTTGTATCAATGCTTCAGATGATGGCGCAGTTACCAGAGATTACTATTGGAGAAGTAGCATTCTCAAGTCGCCAGGCAGTTATCACCAGGACAGATATTAATTGTGCAGTTATTTCAAAGAATAATAGCATATACTGACTATTTAGATGATCTAATCAATTGGCCCTACTTGTCTGTAAGCTCAATCGATTATATGGTGGTCGTAACTGATCTAGTCGTAGAAGGACTTACGAACATGATGTGATCGTAGAAGAACTTACGATCATGTGCTAGTCGTAGAAGAACTTACGACTATGAGGTGGTCGTAGCTGACCTGATCGTAGAAAGACTTACGACTATGAGGTGATCGTAGAAGAAATTACGATCACGAGGTAGTTGTAGAAGATCTTACGACTCCAGCTTCTCCCTTACGAATATTAAAGGGTATACTTAAGAACCATATAATAATATCATTATCTGTAATAAAAATTACAGATAAATAATTAAATAAAAAAATTTTAAATTCTCGCCAAGTCCACGGTACACGCGCCTTCATTGCCGAGAGAGCACAGGGCGTGCCGTGTGACGTCGGTCCCTCGGCGCAGGGAGGTAACTTAGGTAAGAGAAAAGACACTGGCATTCCACGTAGAGAAACCTCTGGTGCGTAGGAGACCAATTCTACTCCTTGCCCGGCTCCCACGGGCCACTACCCGGTTCGTCGGATCAAAACTGCCTAACGCCCATCTACACATGCTCCATGTCCACTAGATCTTTAATTCATCGCAACGCCTGCACCTTGGACCAGAAACACCCGGGCCCACCTTCCAGTGCCCAGGTCCAGAGATGACATGGTGCGGCCATGCTTCCTAGGACCCCTCCCGTTTCTTTCTCCTGTATGCATGGGAGGAGGCTTGAACACATAAAAGACCATTCCATCTGCTGCATTTGCTCTTCACAGCTCTCTCTCAATCGCTCCCTGAGCTAGAGCTGTCCCTACGAAGACAAATAATACCAGATGAACACGGGAGCTTCTCAATATTTCGGTGTGGAATAAGGGTGGTTGTTGTTCCATGTGTTGATTCTTTCTAATATACTGATCATTTCTGTACATGTAACCGGTATTGTGTCGAAGAGGCGGCTGCATCTGGTGGCGACGACAAGAACAAAGGTTATTGCAGTCTTCACCTGAACGCAGGGGACATCTGCAGCTTACAGCGCTCGGATGGTATAAAGGAGTTGCAGAGAGTCCCCATGGAATCCAGTCCTGATGGCTTTGTTCCACCTGCGCACCAGGCGCCGCTCAAATGCGCAATTGAGGTAGACCGGTATTTTATCCGCATTTTTCGTGTTACGATTTGATTTCCTCTGCATTTTTACATCTCAAAAGAAATTGTTCAGAATGCGAACCAGCGAAGTCCGACGATATCATCCGAAGAATTCCTGCAGTTCAAGAGGAAAGCCACCACGATCGTCGAGGAATACTTCTCCACGGACGACGTGGAGGCAACGGCGAACGAGCTGAGGGAGCTGCGCGTGCCATGCTACCACTACTACTTCGTCAAGAAGCTGGTCTCGGTGGCCATGGACCGGCACCACAGGGAGAAAGAAATGGCGGCCGTGCTACTGTCCTCGCTCTACGGCGACGTCATCGACCGCCAGCAGGTGTACAAGGGGTTCTGCAAGCTCACAGAGTCCTGCGACGACCTGTCCGTCGACACGCCCGACGCCGTCGACATCCTCGCCGTATTTGTAGCCCGTGCCATCGTCGACGACGTACTGCCCCCGGCATTCCTGGCAAAACAGCTGCCGTGCTTGCCGGACGGATGCAAGGGCACTGAGGTCCTCTATAGGGCGGAGAAAAGCTACCTGTCCGTGCCGCACCACGGGGAGATCATTCTGCAGAGGTGGGGCGGGAGCAAGAGCATCACGGTGGAGGAGGCCAAGGCCAAGATCGCCGACATCCTGGAGGAGTACCTCGCGGCCGCCGACAGGGCCGAGGCCTGCCGGTGCATCAGGGACCTCAAGATCCCCTTCTTCCACCATGACGTCGTCAAGCGTGCGCTCATTCTCGCCATGGAGCGCGGCGGCGCGGCCGAGGGCCTCATCCTGGACCTCCTCAAGTCGGCATCGGACGAAGGTGTCATCAACGAGAGCCAGATCACCAAAGGGTTCCACCGTTTGATCGACTCTGTTGACGATTTGATGCTTGACGTACCAAATGCGAGGTGTCTCCTGAAATCCATGATCCTGAAGGCTTCGTCGGAGGGATGGCTGTGCGCGTCGTCCCTGAAACCGTTGGGCCCCGAGCCGAAGAAGGCCGTCGAGGACGACACGGCGGTGAGGCGGTTCAAAGCGAAGGCCGCGTCGATCATACAGGAGTACTTCTTGACAGGGGACATCATAGAGGTGGTGAGCAGCTCGGAGGCCGAGAACTACTCGTGCCGCTCCTCCTTCAATGCCATCTTCGTCAAGAAGCTGATCACCGCCGCGATGGACCGGAAGAACCGCGAGAAGGAGATGGCCTCGGTGCTGCTATCCGCGCTCTGCATGCCGCCGGAGGACGTCGTGGCAGGGTTCCACCTCCTGATCGAGTCCGCCGAGGACGCCGCTCTGGACAATCCCGCCATAGTCGAGGACCTGACCATGTTCTTTGCCAGGTCAGTGGTGGATGAGGTGATCGCACCGTCAGACCTTGAGGCAATGGAGGAGGAGGCTGGCCACCGCAAGGTGGAAGGCTTCACCGGCATGCTGGCGCTCCGGAACGCCCGCGCGCTGCTCGGCGCGAAGCTCTCCGCGGAGCGGATCCTGCGGTGCTGGGGCGGCGGCGGCAGCGGCAAGGCCGGGTGGGAGCTGGACGAGGTGAAGGACAAGATCGGCAGGCTGCTGCAGGAGTACGACTGCGGCGGGGACATCCGGGAGGCTTGCCGTTGCATAAAGGAGCTCGGCATGCCGTTCTTCCACCACGAGGTGGTGAAGAAGGCGCTCGTGGCGAGCATGGAGAAGCGGGGCAAGGACGAGCGGCTCTGGGGTCTGCTCACCGAGTGCTACGGCCGCGGCCTGATCACGCCGAACCAGATGACCAAGGGCTTCGAGAGGGTGGCCGACTGCGTCGAGGACCTCGCGCTCGACGTGCCGGACGCCGGGGAGCAGCTCGGCTGCTACGTTGAGCGCGCCAAGAAGGGGGGATGGCTGGACGCATCCTTCTCCATCGCGAGGCCGGGGCAGGCAGTCCCCAATGGAGTTGGTGTTTGTTCGTGAGCACCGGTTACATACAGCACTGCCATTCCGGGGGAGTTTCTTCGTTTGCAACTTTTACGTCATTACATTACATGTATGTATCAGCAGGTACAGGAGGAGACGATTAGGAGTATATGTTTGTTGGCACAAGAATGCTGTTATAGGATAGGAAGTATCATCTTCCGTGTTAGGAGTTTGCATGGCGTTTAGCGTGGATTTATTTATTTATTTATTTTTGAGAGAGAGTTCCCCGCATTGAAGAGTTCCAATTTTTTTTCTGGTATACTGTCATGTGGTATTTTATTTTGTGAATTGCTTGTTGAGTAATTTACCATGTTACTCCGTATTAATGTATCACAAAAACGTTTTATTTGTGTTTCAAATTTTGTACAAACTTGTTTATTCTTAGTATTCCTGGCTTATTCTATTGTCTAACCATGAAGCCTGCAATGTAACCACTTCGGTACTGAATAGTTTCAGGAAATGTTTGTTTGTTTTATATTTGAGAGTTCGTTTAATGACGCATCTATTTGATTAACTTTCACCCTTCAACATTTCATCTGAGAAAATTGCATGTGTTTCATTCGATTTAAATAGCACTCGCTGAAAATTCGTTTATTCCAAGAAAAGGTGACCCCAGTAGATCATACCGAGTGACCAAGCACATTAGCCCAACCCGCTCGTGGGCTCTAGATTTGCATACAACTAATTGATTTTAATAATACCTAAAAAAAAGCTGATACTGGCGCAATCTTCGTCCTCTCTAGTCTCTAGTCGTCGGTCATGGCAAATGGCAGTATGGCACACCGCTTCTTATACCATCTCCCTCAGGCCAACGCGGACATGGCATTGGATTTCAGTAGGTCATGCACAGTAGATTTACATCAGTTAGTTATAATTTTTGTCATGTAAGATTTAAATTGATGTGGATGAAAGAGAATGAAGAGAGAAAAATGTGATGTCTACAATTTTATAGCCGTATCACTAGAACTAAGAAAAGAATTAAAAGATTGTGTGTTGTCTATAATTCTGTAGCCGATTGTATCACCATAACTTATTGTATGAGTTATCTTTAATATTATCTACAGGTAATATAAAAAATTATTATAGATAATAACTATCTATATTATTGTATATAGCAACTCAGCCCAAAAAATACTAAGCTAAAGGTGACCCAGGTTCATGGGGGCGAGGCTAGCGAGGTAGGATCAGCCCAGTAACTTTCAGGTTGGACATGCCTAGGATACCGTGTACCACCGACTTGACTTGGGTCTCAATAAAGAACCCAAAAAAAGAAATGACCTCAAGTTCATCAATACATGTTAGCGTGGCATGCTAGATGGTGCATGCATTGACATGTGGGCCGACAAAATTTTCTGGAAGGGGCCACGTGGGCTAACATGGACCACCTGAATTGATATCCAACTGAAATCTGCACCATTGATTGGCATCAAGAGTCGTGCTAATTATGGTATTTTTAGATGCACGAGCACGACCATGGAGTAAACTTTGTATTGTTGTATTCGGAGGGATTTATTAAAGGAAAAAATCTATATAACCCCGAACTTTGCCCCGAAAGTCCAACCAGCACTTTCAACTTAAAAATTCAGCATCTAACACTATAAACTTTGCAATCTCGTCCATATAACTCCATAACCCAATTTTATACGGTGGTTTTACCTACGTGGCATAGTGAATGAGTGATTTTGCCACGTAAGATGACAAACTGGTCAAGCGGGGTGAATGATAGGTGAGGCCCATAGGAGAGAAGTCTTCTTGTCTCTCCCTCACTGACAGCGGGGACCGCTCATCAGCTTCATCCCTACCTCTCGTCGCCTATGAACTGAAACGTCATGTGTGTTCCGCCTTCCGCACATCTGCGCCCACTTCGCCCAAGCCATTGTGTGTCAATTGTTGCCATCACCAAGTCTGCCTCCTCTCACACTCCAATGACCCTCAACTGTCTCCCCTCTCATGCTCTAGTCTCGACGGAACGCCGCCTCCGTCCACCTCTGTTCATCCCCAACCACGTCACCGCCATCGGGAGAGTCCACATGACCCCACCGACCCATTCCCATCGTCGCCTGTGCCGCCCGAGCAGCCCCTCGCCCTTGTCATCGTTGTCTAGAGCCAATGTTGTCGCTCCCCTGTTTCTCTATTTCGAGTGGGGGAGAAGCCCATGTAGGCCCTATCTGTCATTCACCCAATTTGACCAGCTTGTCATTGTACGTGGCAAAACTACCCACTCGTGATGATATGTACGCAAAACCATTGTGCAAAACTGGGTTAGGAGGTTATATGGACGAGATTGCAAAGTTCAGGATGCTAGATACCCTATTTTAAAGTGAGTGGTGTTGGACGAACTTTCAAGCAAAATTCAAAAAGTTATATGGACTTTTTCCTTCATTAAATGTTGATATGACATGAGATGACATTCGCCTCCAATTTGAATTTTGAATGATGCCCTTTTGATCCACACCATGCAAATTTAGTATACACATATCATACACGAAAACACCCATTTTTTAACACACAAAAATCATTTACAATCACCAAAACCGTACAATTCACACAATGAAAATGTATGATACATGTATTCTACAAGATAAATACATGTTTTCACAAAAAAAAAAGCTTTCATGTATGATACATGTAGTTGTGGATTGCAACACTATTGAACTCATACATATAGCGCCTAGCGACGACAGCATACATCTATGGTTTTCGGTGACGACGACGTGCATCTAAGGTGGCCAGCGACAGTCTTGTGCACCTCCAACAGCCGGCGATAGTGACATGCACATCTGGAGAGTGGCAGAGGCGACATGCACATTTTTACATTGTACACGAGGACGACGACGAAGATGTACCTACGTGCACGGCGAGGAAGCACCCGCTAGAGCAGAGGACGACGACACCAGTGAGGAGGTTGGCACGGTGGAGGCGGTCGACTAAGAGGGAATGTCAGCGATGAGGAAGAGGGTGGATGACGACGAGTTGCGAGGAAGCCGACGGCGGCGGCATGTGATATGCCGTCGGACGATGAAAGAGGAGAAGAAGAAGCTCGGTTCCGACTAGATCTGGATGCCATCGGATCGGATTATGCCGGATCTGGACACCACCTTCCTCCATATCGCTGGATATGGCCATTGGAGGGGTGGAGGACGGCGGATCCAACCGTTGTAGGGGTGGAAGATGACAGATCCAAGCTCCTCGGCCTCAGATCCCGCCCTCGTCGGCCTCCACATTGCCGATTTTGTGGCGTCGCCCCCTCCTCGGCCTCCATTGTCACCTCGCTTGCCACGACAGGGAGAAGAAAGAGGGGGAGAGAGAGAATAGGGAGGAATGACTTTAATTAAATGGGTACTGCAAGGTGGTCGGTGGCTAAGCCAAGATGAGACCATAGGAGGGGGCGAGGAGGAGAGACATAAATTTGGTACTATTCTATAATATATTACAGATTTATCATTATGAAAAAACATATTGTTTTAATTTTGATGGATTTATGATTGATAGTATAAAACATATTTTGTCGTTGATTCCTCCTTCAGGAAGCCCATAGTAGAAAAAAAACATTATCTTTCACACAATGGATCACGACATTTACTAATTCAACATCATGATATTGGCTTTTCTATTTTTCTACATCCTATCATACAAGTTGCTACAAAAAAAAATGTATATCACAAAATAATTAGAGCTCGAGCTATACTAAAAAATAGAGCAATAGAATAAAAATCATGACCGTGAAGAATAACACTTTGATGCCTTGTTTTGAGCGTAGATAAAATGGTTTTAATTGGTCATATGAATTAAGCTTTTGAGCTCCATAAAACACGTGCCGATCATACCATAAGTTGATTGACAGGGCAAGGCTAAGCAAGTCTTACTCATTGGCAAGGACATACCAGAATTTTTTTTTACTCTGGAGGCCGTACGGTGAGAATTAAACACTTGAGAGTGCCAAATATAAATATTCTGCTATTCTACAAGAGCAAACTAAAAACTATATAGAGAATTTCATCAATCATAGGAACCGTAGCTCCCACTAGCGTTCCTCCTCGTTGGCTGATTAAAGGAATTGCATGAATCATAGGGGGCCAAGCCCCTGCTAGCCCGCCCTTCCCTCCGCCCCTGAAGGCGGGGTCCACGTATATATACTAGCATTACCCAGGTATTTGATATTTTTGTGTTAAGTATGCACAGATCACAAAGCAATTTTCAACGGCATAGATTTCACACCTATATCAATTCAAATGGACCATATCCACTCTTGATTTAGGGCCATTGTGGAAATCGGCTGGATTTCTGCGTGAATTATACTACTATCTGTAAAATTCCTGCGCAGGTCAGGTAAGGATTTTTTTTAAAAAAAAATACCAAACTTAGGGGCTAAGGAAGCAGGCTGAAGCACCTGGGAGGACGGCGCTGGCCTGGCGCTCCCAGTCAGTCTCCGCTGCCCTGACTGATCCCCCGCGTCTAGACCCAGACAAAGCGCCAAGCCAGTACCAAATGCTCCTGCAGGCAGCAAACAAAACAGCGCGTCACCTAAACGCCAAAGCGCACAGCCGTAACGCGCACATCACAACACAAGCGCCGGAAACTGCACAAGGCTTCCCCGTCGTCTCGACCCAACCCAATGAAGCGCCCAAGCGACTCGCGCGTACCCGTCCGTTTTTAGCTCAACAAACGAAGCCTCTCACCGAAAAAACTTGCCAAAACCAAGCGAAACTGCCAATTACCCCGGCTTGGTGCTTGCAAATTGCAATTGCGTTGCATTGCACGTATGCACCCCGTCGCCTTCCGTTCCCTCGCCCACAGCCCGCGTGTCCTCAATCATAGCAGGCAGGCAGCGCGGCCGTGTCCGTTTCCTCCTCCGTCTCCACCTCCTCCACCTCCCGCCCCGCCCCGCCGTTCCCTCTCCCCCCATTCGCCGATGCGGCCCGCCCCCAAACCCTAGGCCGATCCCGATGGCGACTCCCCGCGCGGCGCCGCCGGTCACCGGAGACCGCTACCTCGACCTGCTCGTCCGCTTCGTGGGCCGCAACGCGGGCGCGCTGCTCGACGGTTCCGTCACCCTGCGCCTCCACCCCGTGGGGCTCCACTACGTCGCCTCCCGCCTCGAGGCGCTGCGCGAGCTGGAGGCCGTCGGCGCGGGCGCGCCTGTCGACTACCTCCGCGCCTACGTCGCCGACCTCGGCGACCACCGCGCGCTCGAGCAGCTCCGCCGGATCCTCCGCCTCCTCACCTCGCTCAAGGTCGTGGCCGCCGGGCCAGGGCGCGACCCGGCGCCGCTCTCGCTCCTGCCGTTCGCGCACCTGCGCGTGCTCGAGCTGCGGGGTTGCGACCTCTCTACCTCTGCCGCCAGGGGCTTGCTCGACCTCCGCCACACCCTCGAGAGGCTCGTCTGCTACAATTCCACGGTGCGATTATGTTGTATCTCCCACTAACTCTGATGGTACAGTGACGTAATTTGTTTTTTGTGTGCCAATTCGCATGGTGACCTGAGGCGCTAATTATCATCCCATACTGAACTATGAACTATACTGAGCTGTGAATTGTGCCTATGGTTTGTTGTTTGGCCCGTCTACAGTAGCAAACCGAGTTTAGTGTTAGCCCACTTGCTGCAGTACTATGGTCCACAGTTAATGCTATGTTCCTAGGATCTGATCCGATCTGGTGCATGTATTAAAATATGATATTCTATTTACTCAGCAGGTTTCTGACAAATTTTATTAGTGAATTTGCAGTTCTCTTGTGCTAGATGCCTTTGTAGTGTGAAACTTTTTATGTTTACTGATGTTTCTAGTCTTGCTGATGGAGTTTAATGGAATGTTGTTAGTCTCTTTAGGTCGTCACTGGGCACTCCTCTGGCAATTCAATGTCAATTTTGTCCGCGTCAGTTTTTCTGGAGTAGACAAATTGGGTTATTTTGCAATGTTTATGACCACCTTGCTTGTTATAGCACATGCTCTAGATCACAATAATGCAATTGTAACAGTTGTCCCTTTTATGCTTGCTGCATTTATCCCCTGATATAATTAGTTAAGCCACGAGATTAAAAAATTGTGCAGCCATTTGGTTTCTTGATAGATTTGTCATATCTGTACTTGAATGTAGCTGAAAATGGATATACACATCTTCATCTACTTCATTTTCAAATTATGAAGGAAACTTTTATGGAATTTATCGCTCCTCTGAGTTAGAGCCTTAGAGGTTTGGGGGATTGACAGTGATCTTTGGAACTAGCACGGGTGTAATGCATCTGGGATGGCTGATAAGTTCTCTATCTTGCCATACTCCCAATTGCCATCTTGCCTCGGCAAAAATCACATGTCATCCGACATCTGTTGTAAATAGAGTTCATTGTTGGCCAATGGACTATGGAATTAGAATTGAGCATGTAGCCATAGAACATTAGTATTTGGTTGTGGCTTTGGTGGCTGCAAGTTGATTGGATGTGCCACAGCTTGGATCTTTAATGGTATGCAACCAAAAGCTCAGTTAGCAGCCAAAAATTATGTATAGGGAGCAGCAAAAAATTATGTACAGGGGGAAGTTACATATATCTTTGCGTTCATTGAGTGGTTCTTGTGATTTAGGCTTCCTTTCTAAGCATTTCCACATGATGTGAAAATCTTGGTCAGGTTCATAATAGTTAATTTTTGCACTACTGCAGGATGCTCTTAGGCATGTATTCACGAGTAGAATCATGGATATCAAGGATTCTCCTGTATGGAGTCGGCTTTCATATGTATCATGTGCTTCTAATGGTCTGGTACTCATGGACGAGTCATTGCAATTGTTACCTGCAGTTGAAACCCTTGATCTTAGTCGGAACCGGTTTGCAAAGCTGGATAATGTGCGGAAATGTACAAAGTTGCGAAATCTAGATCTTGGATTTAATCATTTGCGTTCTATATCATCCTTGAGTGAGGTAAATTGCATTTCCTTTTTAATTCACTTTAAAACATTGCAACACAGAGGGCTTCCTGCCATTACTTTTGTTGTTTGAGACTTTGAGTACATGTTACTTTCTTGCAGGTTTGCAGTCGAATTGTTAAACTTGTATTGAGAAACAATGCTTTAACTACAGTACATGGGATCGAAAATCTCAAGTCACTTGCAGGCCTTGATCTGTCTTACAATATCATCTCAAATTTCTCAGAGTTGGAGATACTTGGCAGCCTTTCTTTGCTTCAGAACCTATGGTTGGAAGGCAATCCAATCTGCTGTGCTCGGTGGTATCGAGCACATGTTTTTAGTTTTTTCCATAATTCAGAAAATGTAAGTAGCTTACTTCAAATATTGAACTCTTTTCCTTTCTCCATAGTTTTGTTTTCTGCATCATAATAGTGCCTTCCACAGTATTAGAATAACATGGCAATTCTGTTCCATGCATCTTTCTGCTTCAGTTGAAGTTAGATGATAAAGGTATGAACACACAAGAATACTGGGAAAAGCAAGTATTGTTTGCAAGCAGACAAAAGCAACCTGCTGGTTATGGGTTTTATTTTCCTGCAAAAGATGACCATGAGGATGAAGACACTTCAAATTCAAAGATGGTAGATATCTCTTTTACCTACTGCCACCAAGTTGATCTATTATATGTCAGTATGTCACACCAAATATCAAGCTTCCTCGGTTAGGGTTTTGGTCTTATTATTCCCTGAGATGATAGATAAGTCAATACAAATGCTGTGTAGTGAATCGTTATCGTGCTTGCATTTTGTTCCATGAAAATACATTCTTTTCATATGCAATGCAGAAGCATGGTTTTCTTATATTGTCAGGATTTTTTTTTGTTTTATTAAACCTACATGGTGTCGTATGTGATAATCTGTTTTTTAGAAATGCAATATAAAACCATCTATACATCTTTGCAAAATTGAAATAGTTTTACACAAGTATGGCATCCTGCATTTGTATTCTGAATGCAACCGAATCTGACCATGTATGACTACCTTAATAATAGTCTGTTTGCACTTTTATTAACTGTAGAGAAGGATTTCCCGACTTGCCTGTATTGTGGAGGAAGAGAGAAGTCTTTGTGACGAAGGTGTGGACCAGCAGTCCACCCCCCATGATAGTGACAATTCTAAGAAGGACGAAGTTGCAGCTGCTGATAGTGACATAAAAATTACTTCTTTGATAAATACAGCTGAATTAATGAAGAAAGAAAGATCGACTGATTGGCTTCGTGAATTTAAGAATTGGATGGATGAAAATATGGAGAATGCAGAAGGTGACAGCTTTTATGTTGATTTCACCAATAGCAATGGAAGGCATGAGAAACAAAAGGAAAAGCAGAAATTACACACAACAAGCTCGAAGAATATCTCAGACTTGGCACAGACATCAGAAGGTGGGAGCAGCTCAAACCTTTTGGAATCTGATTTATCTTTCACATCTGATGCATGTAATGGTGCTAATGGTGTTTTCACAGAATCATCAAATGAAGTGAATGCAGACCAAACTCATTTAAAGATGCACTTGAATTCTTTCCAACAACTTCCTCCACTAGAATCAGTAGGCAGGTCACATTCATATTCTTTTTCTGGGTTGGAAGATGGTGCTACAAATTTGCATACAAATGGAACACCATCTAATGCAATGAGCAAGTTGATAGAATCAAGTCCATCCTTTGCATATCCTAGTCCACAGTCACCCCCGCAATACAAGGAGGACATTCTGCATCGCAGACTTTTTCTGGAGGAAGAATTTTTGCAGATTTCAGGAGATTTTCACTGTGCTAGTTCTTTTGGTAGTGGTAGCAGCTGCAGTGATGACTCTTCAGGTGACTTATGTTCCTGCAATTCGGAAGGTGATTGCATAGCAATTCAGACAAAAATGGAGTTGGCCCTCAATGGTGAGATGGCTTCAGTTCCGTGTGTAGATAGTGATCATGAGGAAAAAGGTGAGATGGAACAAATTTCAGGGGAGAAAACTTTGTCTGACTGTTCAGCAGAAGATGACCCAACTTGCACAGATGCAATAGAGTTTGGTATTAAGGAGTTACATGACAGGAACCAGAGGAATGGACATCTAGGTCAAGATTCAGGCCATTTGGTTAGACAAAAAGGTAAACAGAAGTTTAAGAGGAGGATACTTCCTATTTTCAAGAATTTTAATGGCACTAAACTAGAATTTCTGAAGGCTAATGGAGATGAGGTGGATGAGGGGGTTTCAGTGGGGGAAAATGGTCATCTGAGATACAACCTGAGAAAAGGTACTCTTTGCAAGGATCAAAGCTCAGAAAAACATAATTCAAGTATCCTGCACAAGAATAACTTATCTACCAGTGCCGATACAGTTTCTCATAGTACTGACAGATACAAGCTTATAGAGGATTTCTTCAATGTGGAAGTTGCAAATAATGAAGAGTTTGAAATATGTGAACAAGGGGCTCGTTGTGGATACATGTTTCAAGATGGAAGCGATTTAGTTCACAGGTGAGAGTTGTTTTACCTATGTTATTCAACCCTGACTAGGTATCTGTATTACAGGAATTACATGTGTAGAGACTGATTGATGAACAGCTGTTGGATCATAAAAAAAACTGACTTGCTCAATGTGGAAGTATATTTTGTAGAACTTCTATAAAGAGTGTCAATACAAATATGAAGTACTTTTTTCCCTGTAAGTTTACAGATTAAGGACTTGTTACATCATATCAGATTAATGTGGTTAGTTGGTTACTTATTTGCCTGCTGTCAGAATTTATTTTCAAAACTGAACATCCATGCAGCACGAAAAAATTGCTGTACTTTGTCCTGTAAATTTGCAGATTAAGAAATGACTTAACCTGTTATTCAGGGTGAAAACTGACCTTTCGTTCTTGCAGTGGTGCATGCTATTATATTCAAACTCATAACTCTGTATAGTACATTTTTGTATGTTCATGTGCTTGCAAAGAGAGAATTGAAGGTCAAAATTTATAACTTGCAACCCAATTGATAATGACGGGATGTATACAGAATATCAAAACAGCCTATGATGTAACACATGACAGGGCTGTAGGCCATGTATATAGGAGTGCACGGGATGATAATGACGAGATGTATACAAATTGATAATGACTTTGTTAATATTCATTTTTTTGAATCAAGCAACAATATGGCATCTCAGACACCCACCTGGGAGGATATTTAGGAGTGCACGGATTTGATGCAGAGAAGTGTCTAGATGAAGAAACTGTCTGTTCCCAGTTGCAGATGGAGGTTTGGGGTGGGGGGTCTACAGACCAACAGCTTTTTGCAAAGATAAAAACACCAAAAGTTAGCATTGTTTATGAAGAAGTCCTTTAGCTGTACAGAACTTCTAAGGAAATAGACCCCATAGATATACATAACCAAATGTTCGACCCCCACCGGTCATGAATCCTGGTTCCACCACTGTCTTTACCTTGTGTATGCATCACCTACATGGCTACATTGATTGCATCTATGGGATGCGTCTTCTTGCATATTTACATAGAAATTGACATGCATCAGTTTCCAGAAATATATGTCCCATGATTCAAAGTATTGCAATGCATAATGCAGTTAGCAATAACATCTCCTTGAATGGGAAAAATTGTTGGCTGTATTTAATTCTAAGCATTTGCTTGTGGCATTTGATTCTCAGACATGTTCAGTAAATGCTATTTTAAGTTCTGTTGATCTGACAAACCGGAAATTGCATGGATGTGCAAGCACAGACAGATCAAGCAGCAGTTCTTGAAAACCTGTTTGCATGTGTGAATTTTTTTTTTTAAAAAAAGTTATTGTAGTTGACTAGTGTTTTGTTACTTTGTGTAGAGAAGTAGCCTTGTTGCGAAGTTCTCAAAACAAATTGTATGTTCTGCTGGTTGATATGGCTCAAGATGGACAAGGTTAGTTTTCTACACATCGTTGATATCTTTCATCTAAAACTTGTGTCTAGTTCCCTTGTTTCTCTGTTAGACTATTGCAAATGGAAAACATAGTCGATTGTTTTACAGAAGATCTTCTCGTGTTTCTATTGTAATATTGCAATAGCTATTCTTATATATTGATTAATTTACAGAAACTGTGCCTACAGTTTTGGGCAGCTATAGGCTGGAAGATCTGGAAAAAGTTTTGATTGGGCTGGGTCTACAAGCTCTGAGGTTTATTAGCATTTTAATATTTAGCAATGGTTGTTTGGCTTGTCTGAGGCTTACGTTTGTTTTGCAATATCATAGGGTACACATGGCGGATAACATAACTCATCTATTCTTGACACGGACTCCCAAAGAAGCACAAGATGTACTTTGGCTCTTAAATTTGTCAAGCTTTCCACAGTTAACCAGTGGGGTATCTTTGGAAAGGTGTGGTCTATTTCGCAGTCTATTTAGCTTTCTTTTTTCCGCATGACCAAATTATCTCATTGTTTAGCTAAATAAAGAAAACAATTTTGTGTTTATTGTGGCTTTTATTCCATTTTCTGATTACACTTAGTTCTGTAATTTAAATGGCAGTTGGGAGAATGTCCAAGTTAAACTGCTCGAGAAATATATATGTGCAAGTTTGAAGATGGGAATATTTCTCTACTCCATGTTGATGTTCTGGAAGAATGATGCTGAAGGTAGCGTTGTCAGGGTGATGAAACATTACTCTATTTTGTTGATGGAATCTAGATTAGAACTGTCTCTTCATTCTGATGGTCTTAGGGCCTGTTTGGGGGAGTCTTAGCTTTTTTCCTTGAACCCTCGCTAAGTAGGATTCTCTGAGAAGCTAGATGAGTGGGCGGGAGGGGACTGATACAATTCTTATCCTTACCAAAGAAGCCATATGCCCATATTACTAAAGCCATGCCTGGGTGGGCTTAGGTTTATAGTAGCTTTAAGGTTGACATTAAGCCAGCTCATATAGTCCATTGTCTGTTAAGTTAATTTAAGTAGTCAATTACTATCAAATGATTACTAATAAAATCATTCATTAGTTTTATCTGTATTATCATAAGTTTATAAATCATTCAAGTTATATTGTTTCTTAACGAGTGTTGTTAGTGCTTACTGTTTAAAATAGCGTTCATATATAGATGACAGCGTGCCAATGAGCCGCACTCGAACTCTATCTTGTGCAATCATCGATGTGTCATTGACAAGTGGCCCCTGGCCCCACCTGTCATTTTACCATGGTATGTGTCATTTTTCAATTTATACATGCTTACAATGTTATTGAGCAAATTTTTCCCCAATTCTATAGTGGGAGTTGGGGATCAATTTATCAAGGCCACAATGAAACATAATATGCAGCCATTGAACTGAAGTCATGATGATTACTTGTTGACCTTTAAGAAACATGGCATGAATATGTTAGTTTGCCAGGGTAGATACTAGGTCTGCTGGGTTTACCGGCATGGACCCAAATGATGAACAAAGAATGAGAAACAACGGTGGAAAAAAAATACTATATTTCACAGCAATCAGCATGAACCAAATGGGAAAGGGCACCTAGTAAAATCTGTGATCGAGATATAACATTATTCGTTTTATTTGCATCTCTTCCTGATGTCATAATCCGGTTTTGGCATAATGAAAACCAGGAGGATTAGACATGCAAGCCATAAGGACTCTTGGTTGTGCCCCGGAAGAGATTTACTTAAGTCCTATGAATGTATCAAATTTTTATTAAATTAAGTCCTTTTTCTAGTGCACCTTTCTTCACTATTTGATTCCTTTTACTTTGAAAAAAATTGCTGAATCAGTGCTCATTTCTCTTTTGCAGAGGAATCCCTGGTTTTTAGATCCCTCATTGTTACTGAAGGATCAATATTTGTGTGCATTGAGGACCTACATCAGTTTGGTTGTCTTGCTGATGATTCAAATCCTCCATATTTTTCTCTCGATGAATGTTGTTCTATCAACAATATTCAAGAATTGGTAAGTTGTGCTTGACTTTCGATATTTCCAACCTATTTAGGTTACTTTACACTATAAATTGCAACAATTTTCTTTTCATAAAATTGTTCACTCCAAAAGATAGTTCCATCGGGGGAAAAGATGCTTGTTTTTTTATTGGCTATTGTGAAAAGAGCGTTAGTGTAGCTTCATGTATTCTTAATCTTTGTACACACATAATTTAGCAGAAATAACTTATGCAAGCTGAGCACTAAGCTGGACGTGCCCATTTTTTGTTCCAAATAAGTTAGGCCTTCATTATTTTAAATATTGGTGAACCTTAATGACCCTTTCCTCGGAATACATACTATATGTACTGCTTATTGACAGGATTTTGGTACAAGCCTTGCAACTCAAATAAATGATGTACTTAACTGACGTCTCTGCTGCCACAGTGCCTAACCTTGTTAGTTTGAGTAAACAAAAATAGGGAGCAATAAGCAAACATTTTGAGTGCTTTGCCATCGTGCATACCTTATGGTGGACATCATATTTAACACATTGATGCTGGGGCAAATGCTAAATTTGTGATTTAAGAGAGTTTTGGGGGACATTACGCTAGAAGTGCATGACATGGTGCCATCGAGGGCAACAAATTTTGGAGTTATGGCACTGCAGTGCTAAGCAAAAAATAGTTATCTGAAACTGGCTACGAGCGTGCTGATACTCACAGAGAGAGGGAGGGAGGGAGGGAGGGAGCAGTGTGACTTTGATATAACTGTTATCTTATGCCCAGATTTAACCCTGGTCTCTTAATTTACGTTTTAATTGTAGTTCTTATCATACTGATTTATAAGTTATAACAGGCAATCCCCTCTTGTTTTACTAAAAAAGCTGTGATTACTTATAACAGGCAATCCCCTCTTGTTTTACTAAAAAAAGCTGTGATGTAGTACTAGCTAATTACCTCGTTGTAGGGAGGGAGGGAGCAGTGTGACTTTGATATAACTGTTATCTTATGCCCAGGTTTAACCCTGCTCACTAAATTTACGTTTTAATTGTAGTTCTTATCATACTGACTTATTTATAAGTTATAACAGGCAATCCCCTCTTGTTTTACTAAAAAAAGCTGTGATGTAGTACTAGTTAATTACCTCGTTGTATTAAGAAGTCGATATATTTTATTTGATGATCCAATTCTGTACTTCATTTCCTGTATTTAGGTTGTGGATCATCGTGACAAGAAATGCTTGACTTTGGTTTTGGACAAACATATTCATGAAGGAAGATTTCGCAGTAGCATAAGAAATTCGCAGAACAAGCAATCAGATGAAATTTACACAATACGTACTTGGAAACTTAAGTGGTTCTCTGAAGAAACACGAGCGAAGTTCATTTCCGTACTTAAGGCTCTTCACTCGGCAGCAGCAGCTTCATCTTTACCTGTAAAGTGTTTATCTTGATATGTTGGTTCTTGTATTTCTGTAGTAATTTCATTCATTCTTTTGTGGGTTGTGTTTAGCTGTTAATCTGTACAGTTTGTTGATTAGGTCTCTTGGTGTGTGCTTCCTGTGTTCTTTTTAATTATCAGAAAAGTTTTCCGTCCTAAAATTGTACAGAACAGAGCTAAAGTGAGTGTGAATGAGTAGAAATGCAATTTTGGCAATAAGTTGTTTTGAACAGTTGGTTCAGGGTGATGGGTTGTGAACTAGTGAAACCAGTTCGCTGGATTGCTCAACGAAAGGTGCAACTGTCGCAACTCGCAAGGATGGACCAAACAAGATAGGAACAACAAAATGGAACACATCACTAGTTTGATCCGGATTCAGGGTTCAGAGCTATAGTTGCAGTACAGTACCAAACTTCGTCCACGATATAGGCTATACTTGCAGAGCACTGCTCCTTTCCTTCGAACTTTCATGACCTGATGCGCACACAGGGAGCATCCACTGTGCTGAGACTGCTACTGCATTTCATATTTGCCTGGTATCTTCACTCGACTTTGTAGGATGCCGCTAATTTTCTGCTCTACACTTATTCTGTTGCTAATTTGCTACCACTAGTTGAACAGAGTTCATCCTCTGCAACCCCCACGGCCCCACCGACACATACGCTCTCAGTTGCTAGCATGTGAAGCCGGCGGCAACCCGACATCGGCGACGCCTTCCAGCTGCTGCAAGACGAGCCCCATGGTCGGCGGTTGCCTTCCTCGTCCTGGATGCACCAGCAGGCGACCTTACAACCACCCTCGAGCTCCTTCGCGTCGGCATCCTTGGCCACCCTCTCGTCTAGCAGCCCGACCACGTCGCCTTCATGCAACCTGACCGCGGCATGCACCGGGACGTGCATCCCGGAGCCTCCCTCCTCCGACGAGCCGTTGTTCCGTCGGCCCGAGACGAGCTCAAACAGCAGGAGGCCGAAGCTGTACACGTCCGCCTTCGCGGTGACCGGCGCGCCCGAGAGCCACTCCGGCGCGAGGTACCCGAGCGGCCGAGCTTGCCCCGCATGGTGGTCAGGACGCGGCTGAAGTCGTGGGCGACGAGCTTGGCCATGCCGAAGTCCGCGATCTTCGCGCCGAGCTCCTCGTTAAGGAGGATGTTCTCCGGCTTGATGTCGCAATGTATGATGGCACTCCCGGCACTTCTCGCGCAAGTAAATCAAGCCCCTGGGCCCTGGCCACGCCAAGCGCCATGCTATACCGCTGGCTCCAACTCAGCACCTTGGAGTCCGAGCTGCTCTTGAACAGGTACGTGTCCAGCGAGCCATTGGCCATGTAATCGTACACGAGCGCCCTCTTGTTTCCCTCGGAGCAGAAGCCGCGGGACGGACGAGATTTCAGAAATTTTGGTCCCTCCGAAATAAATACGTCTCGTTCAAAAAAAACATATATCAGATTTGGACAACTTACATTCTAAATTCGGCAACATTCGAATTTGGACAAAATTCAATCAAATTTCGTCCAAATTTCAAGTGCCTGTTTGAACATTTCACCGAAATTATAACTGAAATTCTAAAATTTCGGTAATTTCAGGCCTTTCACCCCCTAACGAATTAAATTTCAAAACAAAAGAGTTTTCTCTGCTTGGAACTGCTTCTCGCCCTGCTAGAAGCCGTCGAGCTTCTTGATGGACAGGGCGTCGCATCCGGGAGCGCTTCCTTGAACACCGTGCCGAAGCTCCCGCTCCCGAGCTTCTCCGAGAAGCCCGTCGTCGCGGTCTTCACGGCTTGGTAGTCGAACAACAACAACGAGCGCTGCACCGTTGTCACCTTCCCCTCCCCGGCCGCATCCGCAACACCACCACCACCGCCACCACGATCACAATACTTGCTAAGAGTAGCACCGCGGTGGCAACTACGCTCCCAAGGATCACCATTGATTTCTTCCACAAATGCGCCGGCGACGACGACGCCACCTCCGAGTGGGCGACACGCAGGTGAAGAACAAATCATGTGAGGCCATGATCACCTCGATCATCCGTCAAGGTCCTCAGGTTGACGAGCTCGCCCTTCCACACCGAACACTTGGTTCCATCGTAGACGTAGGCAGTGCAAGAGCAATCTTTCGAGCAAGAGCGCTCACAGTCCTTGTCACTCCTAGCTCGGGCCGCATCTGCCGAGCCATTTGGAAGCTGCATGGTGTACCGCAGCTTCAGGAACCCATCTGTGGGACACTCCAGTAGGCTCCGCCTCTCGCACCCGGAGGCGGTGTTCCCCAGGCTCCACTCCTCCGACGACCGCGGCGCGAAGCCGGCGGTGCACTGACACGCGGGGCTGGTGGTGTTGCTGCACACGCCGAAGGGCCCGCACGAACCGTAGACGTCACAAGCATCGTGGGGCTCCGAGCAGAAGAGGATCCAGTCCCCCGTTGGCTCACTCCGCTGACGCCACCGCATCTGCCCGTTGAAGTCCAGCATGAAGTTGCCAACGCCCATCGGAATCCGGTAGCGGTAGCTGAAGAAATTGACGCTGGCGTTCGGCGCGTACGGGGTGCCGGTGAAGTAGCCCGACCACATCTCCGGCACGTTCGCGAAGATCTCACCGTCCCAAAGGCCGGTCGTCCAGTACTGGTGCACGCCGCCCACGAGCAAGTCGAACTTGGGCCGCCCGCGCGTGTCGATCTCCATGGAGAACGCGCCGGGCGCTGGGTTCTCGGAGTTCGTCCATGCCGCGCTTGTTTGTTTGTTTCCAATAAAAACAAGTAGCTGAGCCTGGAGGCAATATATACTGATACACATCTGTCGGGTCCGATCGACACTTACAATCCATTGGGCTTTTGCTTTTTTTTTTTCTTTTTCAAAATTGTATTTAGACCACGAATAACTTATATCGAATGAAATATAATTGACTAGTATTTTCGCTGAGTAACACTGTTTCCTTCATGCTTTTCGGGAAACAAAGCTAGTCAATTGTCGTATTCTAACTTAATAGCACCAAAAACAACAGCTACAAGACCAGACCACATACGTATGCATTTGTTGCACGACTCATTTCCAAGGAAACACGTCTCTCCTACCCATACAACATCCTACCCCACCATCTGTCGTTCACTATGCATCGAGATCCATGCTTGTAGAGGGTAGGGGAAGTGTATACGTCATGTATTTGGTTTTGGGGTATTCCAATGGTATAGTAGTCTCATGAAGTTTTGGTATATCTTATAAAGTTTCAGATACTTAAAAGTTCTATAATTTAAGTATAAAGTTTCATATTGATGTTTCAACCTAGTTTCAGGAGGTTTCAACGCGTTTCGATTTTCTAGAAATTTTCAAAAGATTCCAAGAAGTTTCAGTCTTCTGTGTTTCATGAAGCTTCAATATTAATATCGTGTCTCATCAAGTTTTAACTAACCTCATTCAGTTATTTTGGGACATGTTTCATTAAGTTTCATCCAGTATCATTTATTTCTCTGTATTTTATAGAGCAAGTCTCACCTAGTTTCATTAAGTTCCGTCAAGTTACATCCTTGTTTCATGAAGTTTCACTAGGTTTCAGAGAGTTTCAAACAATTTTCACAAAGTTTCAGTGAGTTTCGTCAAGTTATTTGGGATTAAAACTTCATAAAACTTAATGAAACTATATGAAACTTGGGATGAAACATCATAAGATTTGGGATGAAATCTCATGAAACTTGATAAAAACACGATGAAACTTGAGATGAAACTTCATAAAACTCCATAAAACTTGATGAAACACGATGAAACTTGGAATGAAACTTAATAAAACTCCATAAGACTTGGAATGAAACTTCATGAAACACGAGAGTCACCATGAAAGTATGAAACAACCATCCAGGTCGCCAAAACAGAACACAATTGGCACATTTCATTCTAGCATAGCAAAACAAATGGTAGGCAACCAATAACCGAACAAGCAGTCAAAAACACATCAATTGAACAAGAACACCAGACCAAGATACAAGAGCCAAGAACTCCAGATCCATGAAATACCCACCAACCGAGGCAAGCACACCAACAAAATCCAAGAACGAAAGGAATAACAAAGGAAGGAAGGGTTGGGGTGCCTTACAAGGTGGACGGGGGCCTTCATGTGCTTGATGAGGGCGGAGGTGCACTGGTGCTCCCCATGTGCATTGCAGTCAGCGGCGAGAACCATGGGGCAAAGAAGTAGAAGGAGGATTGGGGCAGATGGGATGAAGAAGAGAGAGGAAATTGGGGGAGTTTAGGTGTGGAGTGAATAAGGTTGTTGTGGACATCAACATATATGGGGATGATCCAACGGTAAATTGCTATCCCATTTTGCTGCCTCCAAACACTATAGCGTTAGTTAGTATTTCTCTTTGATTTTTTGGCGCACCGTATTTTTCCATGTGGGCCTAGCCTTTGCTTTTTACCATATGGACCCGGCAGGAGGGGGGATGATGGCTCATTTGAGTTAGGGGGAGAAGGGAGACACGGAGGAAGCAAATCTGCACATATTTTAAAGAAGGGGCATTTTAGCCTCTCTCAAAATTTGAAACCTGGTCCAAATGTTAAAGAAGTGTCAGATGACTTAATGTGGTCGAACTCTTCAACCATCAGTGGTATGGCCATGCACTTTCTTTATGCGACCACATCGAGAGGCTCAAAGATATCTTTCCTGATATGTTAGGAGGGGCAAATCCCATATTCAACTAGTCGCATTCATCCGCATGTTTCATAGCATACCTGAAAGCTACCTTTATAACTACCTAGTTACGGGGTAGCGTTTGGCAACCCCAAAGTGTACTCTTACACATGTAGAAAATATTGTTGATCTCATATCTAAAGATTATACATTATCATTGCTTGAGACCAACTGATGACACATGAAATCATAACAATCTCAGTAGTGTCTCAAGGTGGGTCAATCTAACACCATATTCTCTAACATATGTTCACATTATTGATTCGATATCCCTATATCCATGACCGGTGAAACATAGTCATCAATCAATACATGTGCTGATCGATAAGTCACTAGTGTTCCGACCACTGACATCCGACCAGGGATTCATTTAGAACGACATCATATAAGTTAAAAGAGTTTCACCAACAAGTTACATACTTGTTAATCTTCATAACCAATGATTCATTCAAGAAACAGAATAACATTTATTCAGTAACTCATAAACATAGACGTGATACAATATCTCTATGATTGCCTCTAGGGTATATCACCAACACCAATTGGGTTCGACGTAAGCTCACTAGACATGGAGATCGGGCGGCGACCGGAGCTCGGGAAGATTGTGGTGGCGCGGGCGTTCTGGCAAAACGGCGATACGGGAGAGGGGGTGTATAAGATAATACAAAGAGGAGAGAGGGAAGAGCACGGTGCTACCCCAACCTTTGATTTGAGCTCCTTTTTTTGCCTAGGTTGCTGCCACCATCGAGGCGCTCTCACCGCCGCGTGGCGCCATTGCTAGGTTGCCTCGGAGGTTCTCCGCCCCAAAACATGGCGATACGGGAGAGGGGGTGTATAAGATAATGCAAAGAGGAGAGAGGGAAGAGCACGGTGCTACCCCAACCTTTGATTTGAGCTCCTTTTTTTGCCTAGGTTGCTGCCACCATCGAGGCGCTCTCACCGCCGCGTGGCGCCATCGTTAGGTCGCCTCGGAGGTTCTCCGCCCCAACCGACTGTTCCACTAAGATCCTAACTCCTCTCTATTACTTGTGACGTGCATAGTTGTCGGCTTAATTAGCCATACAGCCATCGTTGTCGTTCCAGTGGGCTGCTCCTGCCATCATGGGTAGCTACGAATGCAGTAAGGAATCGGTTGGGCTGTGGCCCAACGCGCGTGAGGCATTTAGGGTTCGACTGCACTGGGACCTGTTAGGGGCACCCGAAGTCCTTTTCGAAAATTTCTCTATCCTCTCCACCTAAAAATGATATTATAATAATAGTCTTAGTGTCCCACAAGAAAGAAATACATTTTTGTAGTATCTTTCAGCAAATACATAAAATTTGAATGTCCTACATCTAATGGCATGAAATTGTGATATCATATAGTCAATTTTGCCAAATTGTTTGTTACTAGTTGGTTTCAAGTCGCTACGAAGATTTGTTCAATATCGATGGAGCAGCGCGCGGGAGATGCTTGTTTTGGGCCAAGGCTAGTTGTATTTTCTTCGTCACGCATCAAGGCGTTATCCCTTTGCACCCATATTTTCTTCACCAGCATGAAAGTCTGTCCATATTATTCACCAATCGAAACAACCTATGTCTGATAGAAAATGTGTGCAAGTAGTACTCCAGAGAAATGAAATGCCACATATTCGCAGGCTTTTGCACTTGCGCATCGCAATTGGTGGGCGCTGTCAATTGCCATGCATGTTGCCAAAGGATGGAGTAAACATCAGTGTCGAAGCATTTTGCTCTACTCGACCGTCAAGAGTCGAAACATCAGTGTTTTCTTTCTCTCGGGATATTTTCTTTTCTAGTCGTCGTGTTATGTACCCATTGACGGCCGGGAGCAGCAAGTTGATCCTACCAGTGGGAAATTCCGTTTTTGAGAAATGACCCATGTCAGAACCATCAATCTGCAAAGAAATGTTAGATTTGAGCGGCGGCGACTCCATGGCAACATCTTCGGCGGCGACGGCGGCGACGCAGGATGAGAGGATGGTAAACGGCTGCGGCTATTGCGTTTGTCCCTGTGTGGCTCCTCCATCTCCGGTCGCCTCTATTCATTCCCTCCTTTCCCTCGAGACATCGAGTGTTTTGTTCGAGAGGACCCCTCGAATGCTTCCATGCCTTCAGAGTGGCCATTTACCCATCGGGCGAGACTTTATTCCCATGAACTTATCCATGGCACGAACTTACCAAATAAAGGTAATTTGGCTTTTCTACGATTCAGATTGGGCGTGATCCTTTTACGTTGGAGAATCACAAAATTTGTGCTTGCGGTTGTTCCTACGACAAATTGGATGTCTGTGTTACAAACCCATTTCGACTTTACCTGATGAAAGAATTGCACATCGTTCCATCTCTTAATGTTTCTCCCTTGACAAAAACGAGCGTTTTATTTAACTTCTCTTCGACATAAGAAACCTGAGCTGTATGATGGCTAAAATTTCGTAAGCCTTACGATGCACGTAAAATGTGAAACAATTCAAGGTAGCGAGCATTGACCATCAAAGAAACCGATTGCTTTTAGGCTCTCAGTGCAAGGCCAAAGTTTTCCACAAGTGAAGAACCATCGGAAGAGGCCTTACCCCTTCCCTCTACCATGCTCGACCAATCTCGCCGAATCCTTCCACTCAATCTCTTGTCGAAGAACAAGACTTAATTCTTCAACATGAGGAAGAGACATCACGAGGAATCGCCGAGAGAGGGGAGCATTACGTAGAGTGGCAGGGAAAAGCACCTTCCTCCTGCCTTCATTCGGTGTGGTTAAAGCAAGAGTAATCATCATCGAGCCACGAATCGGTTGCCCCAAATTGTAATCAAATAATAACTAAAACTCAATCAGAGAAAACGAAGCTGAAACAAACAAAATTTTGCGAATAAAAAAAAGGATGGGGGTGTTAATTTCAAGATGAGATCTCATTATCAGTTAGGATTCCAAGAGAGAAGCGAATTGTTGGACCTTCGAGAAAATGCGAGAATCTACTTCAAGAAGCCGCATGTCCAGAGATCCTACGATATGATATTGCATCTCTTCAGAAACGCAAGCTCCGGATCCGCTCAAAGGCGATCCGAGCTAGAGATCTTAACGAGAAGAGTGCTCAGAAAGGGGGGGAAATCGTGGAGAAGCCAAATGAGAAGACGAGAACAAATTTACCCACAAAAGAAACGGAACTAAACGAAACATGAAGAGGAAATTGTTAGTTTCTCCTGGATATTGGATGGATGAGGGTAGTAGGGAGATGCGAGCATCCGGCGGCGCTGGGGGCGAAGTGAACGTGGACGATGCGAGGCTGGGTTTTATAGGCCTCGCCTAGGGCGTATGCACGGTGCCAAGGCCAAATTACAGTTATCTATGACTCGACGTGGGCCAAGCCCGTTATCTTTTTGAGATGGCAAGCCCGCAATTTACGGGAGGACAGAAAAGTGCAAAGCCCTCCCCGCATCAGGCCCGAGAAACTCAAGCCCATCCGCTGCACGATCTCACGAAGTGGACTTATTCCCCACCAATGCTGTGGCAGATTTAACCGTGGAACATGCATGCATCGGCGCGCAGGCGCGCGGCGGGCTCCACGGGGCAGGGCCGCTGTTCACAGGCCCCTCCCGAATGAACTTTCTCTCATTTCGCCCCACGCGATCACCTAATCTAGCCCCGAGCGTGGCGACTCGCGCATTCCGCCGTGCTTAGTGTTCCCCATTCACCGCTGCCCTCCTGCGCTTCGCCGCCCCTTCGCTGGCGCCCTGCGCCGCACCTCCCCTCCAATCCACCCCCTCCCCACCTCCCCAACATAATTCCCCCATCGCCCTCCAGACATGAGTTAGGGTTAGGGAGAGCCGCTGCCACGCACCGCCCGTGGCCGCCTCCGCCTCTACAACTCCTCCTCCATCTGCGTCGTTGCCCCCACCGCACCACCGTCCTCCATCGGCACGGCGAGCCCCCTCCGACAACGGCTTCCATTGAGCCTCCTCTGCGACTCCTCCTCCATCTGCGTCGTCGCCTCCACCGCACCACCGTCATCCATTGGCAAGGCGAGCTCCCCTCCGACAACGACCTCCCTGTAGGGGAGCGGTGCGGTAGCGACGTGATTGCCTCCACACAGGCACATTCATCGCAACCAATTGATCCACACTGCTCGTTGTACCAAGGATCCAGAGGAGGACATGGAAGAATCCGGTGTCAAGCAACTGAAGTAAACATTTTAGATGGAAGTACCAATGCAACCATAGTCTAGAATTATCTCTTCTTTTGAAGTGGTTGATGTCTTTAGTTAGATATGCTACATGCAACCATAGTCTAGAATTATCTCTTCTTCTGAAATGGTTGATGTCTTAAGTTAGATATGCTACCATGATTGTTGAAACTGGATGTGAATGCTATTTGGTTGTGATCATATTTCATTGCAATTTTGAGAGTAGTGAAAGCAATTTGTGTTGAGAAGAAGCCTACATAATGAGAAATGATCAGAAGCTTTCATTGATTTGGAAGCATTGTTTTGCTTCACTGAATTTTTTCTGGAGATCCATGGTAATATATTGCCTCATCGGATGGTAGCTTTTGGCATGTCTATACAACATGTTCTCTATGACTTTCCTGTGAAATAAACACTTCAACTCCTGTGAATTGGGACTTCAATGTGTATGAGTGAATGGAAGCATGGAGTTGAATGTTTTTTGTGCTATCCAAATGTATGTTTTTTCAAGAATTAAGGACTTCTGCGCTTTGGACAATTTTGATCATCTCTCTGTAATAACCTAGTATAAGTTGGTTTTGGTTTCTCTGTTCCTCAATTGTAAGCTCTAAATGTTAGTTGGATCATACATTTGGATCATCAAGATTGGTTTTCTGATACTGTATACATCAAGATTGGTTTTTTGATTGCATACATCAAGATGTCCATGACTCTTAGTTGGAAACCAATTACAAAGCAAATATTGTAACAAGCAAATATGCCAATTTTATTCAGACATTCTTCAACTAAAATTCAACTTAATTGGATTGAACTATGACAAACAATTGAACAAGATCTATAACTTTTTTGCAAGATCCATACATTGAGAGATTATAGCATGTAAAATTGCAACATCCTTACAACAAAGTTAATCATTTTTTTAATGGCTTACAACAAAGTTCACCAATTCACATCAAAATGCCTCATTTTGACTTCAAATTTGGATTTCTAGCAACTCTCTCATTCCTGTATCTTCACCTCCTCAGTTGTGGTGTGCTATGCGTTCATGATGAGACAGACCCACTCAACCCTTGTTCATTCCTCAGCTCCGGCTTGTCTTCAAACTGCAGAGCCTGAACAAGAAAGCCGAAATCACAATGTTGCTTCAAACTGCGAAGCTTGAACAAGAATTGAAAATCGTACAAGAATTTAATTCGAATGGGCCTTAATGGGGGAACTTGATGCAGGAGGCACAGGGGGAGGTGCACTTGATGCTGGAGGCGACGCATCGGCTCGAGGGGGGGGGGGGGCAGCAGAGGCTCAGGGGGAGCGCGCGGGGGCAGAGGAGCAGGAGGCGACGGCTCGGCGTAGAGGGGCGGCGCATCGGCTCGGTGCGGGGCGAAGGCGCAGGAGGCGGCGGCGGCTCATCGCAGAGGGGCGGAGGCGCAGTGTAGGAGTGTAGGTCCGGAGGCATGGGGGTGGAGGCGCAAGAGGTGGCAGGCGACATAGAGGGCCGCACGAACCCTAGCGGCGCGGGGAGGTGCTGGAGGCGGAGGACGATTCGGCTCTCTTATGTGCATATGTGCACAGAATGGTGTATGTTCACCAGAAATACCCGCGTGGTGGGCATGCAGCTGACGAAAAACTTGCTTCGTACATGCATCGCGGCCGAGCAAGACTCGAGCGGGCGACGCGCATGAGTTTCAGCTTGCACCACGCGATGGATTCGGGCATTGCGGCTGCCGCTACGGGCTGGAGCCGCAGAAGTGGCAAGCCGGTGGTCCGTGCTGACTCGAATCACCCCAAAGCTTGCGCGATAAAACTGATCAAACCGACCAATGGGCACAGTAGAAGATTTGATTGTGGTGGGCTCGAACACATTGATTTAACAACTTTTACGGTTCCTTCATCAGATCCAATCCAATCCAATCCAATCCCTATTCCCTGGTCCCAACCGATACCAGAGAGGAGACTGTCAAAACCTTCGCCATATCAGAGGAGATTTTCCGATATTTTAGATCAACAGACGCACATCCCGTTCCACCATTCGGAATGACAACAATCACCCAACACCGAGGCCAATCCCACTTGACAACAAAAAGAATCTATCAAGAATGACTACCCTGCTGCCTGCCTGCCTGCCTGCCTACGACAGAACGACGAGGCTCAAGAGCAGCGCGGTGACGACGATGCGGACGAATGACGAGACGTCGCCGACTGCCCGGTGGGAGCCGGAGTCCCCCGCCGTGGAGTTTGACGATGGTGCCAGAGAGCTGCCATTCAGCAAAGAGGTGCCATTCTTCCCCCCGCTGCACATTAAACGAAATGGTAGATTGAGTAAAAGACACTAGTGCTTTTTTCACCAAGCAATGCAAGGCACTTCATTGGTTAAAGATGCTAAAGAGAAGAGAGCATACCTTCCGGCATAAACACAAGATCCATGGCCTGCAGAACAGTGGGCACGAAATGAGTAAGCATGCACATAAACAGATGACAAGAGCAATTCTGCACGGTTGCTGATCTTACTTGGATCGGTCGTTGTGATCACGGCGACCCCGCTGAAGTAGCACGTCCCCGAGCCCATGCCCATTCCATGGTAGTACGCATTGAACGCGTACGTCGCGTGCGCCCCGACGGTGTCAGGGTCATAGCACGGCTGCCCCTGCATCAGCGCGGAGCACTCCACCTTCCCCGGGCCACAAGCCCAGTCAAGGGCAGCCTGCAGCATCTTCTGGTCCGCGCCCTCCCGTGCGACGCAGTAGGTCTGGTTCGTCGTGTCGTTGGCGAGCAGCACGCCGGAACCCGTCAAATGCAGGGCGTACGCTGGGATGCCGTTCATGTCGAACAGCCCCCAGTACTTCTCGGACGTTGACCCGGGGCGAGTGTCCTCGTCGTACAGCTCGTAGATGTACGTGGGCACAGCAACTCCGGGGTGCTTCGGCGTGCCGGTGCTGTTCATCACATGCCGGATGAGGTTGCTGTTGTACGTATCGGCGTTGTCGGAGGTGGCGTCCGGCTCGGTGGACGGGTCACCCTTATGTGGCCACCCGGTCTCAGTCACCATGACCGGCACATTGGTCACATTGAGGTACGCCATGGCGAAGTAGGCCGCGTCCACAACGGCGTCGAAGACGTTGGTGTAATGCAGCAGGGTGTTGGCGTCCACCGCCTCCTTGTTCGGCGGTAGCGGCCGGAACACCGCGTAGTCCAGTGGGATGACGCCGTTGGAGCGCATGTAGTCGTAGTACGGATACACGTTGAGCATGAGCGGCGAGCCGGTGGACTGCAAGAACTTGAGAAGCGGCACGAGCACGGGGTCCAGCGAGCGGTTGAAGAAGGCCTGGGACGGCGGGAACGAGTCGAGGATGATGGACGACGAGTGCGGCGTTGAGATCTTGATGTACCGGTCCAAAGCTGCGGCCACCAGCGCGTTCTGGAGGTAGCGCGTGGCGGGCATGAGGAGCGGCGCGGCGTTGGGGAGCGTGGAGAGCACCTCGGAGCCGACCGCGATGGCCGTGATGTTGACGGCCGGGAAGTGGGCAGCCACATTGCGGGCCACCCAGTTGGCCGCCGTGGCGTTGGAGTTGCCGACGGCGAGGAGCTGCTCGTTGGGGACGGAGACGATGACGCGGATTCCGGTGTTGGCGAGGGCGGCCAGCATCGCCGGGTCGGCGTCGTAGAGGCGGACGTGGCGGATGTTCTGCGAGCGGAGCAGCGTCGTGATCTGCGTCGCAGCCGGCACCGATGACATGGCCGTGCCAATGTTCACGCCGATGTATGCCCCTGCGCGCCGATGAGAAGTTCAGAAAAGAATGTCATATGTAAAAAAAAGCACCGCACAAACGTGGCATGGATTTTTCTAATGCAGGCCGTTAGATGCAAATACTTTTTTGTTTTGTTTTGATTTAGGTGAGGCAGCGAAGTGCATGGTAAGACAGGAATATTGCATTCTTGACAGAGGTACATTTTTCTTTACCAAACTTAATGAATAAGAATTGTAGAAATTAGCAAAATGGAAAACAGTTGACATGACATTGTGAAAGCAAAAAATGACGCACATGCAAATGCAAATGGGGTATTAGTGGAGACATCATTATAAACAAATTAAGATTCTACAACTACTAGTTTGGAAGTACACACACAAAAAAAAAAAAGAACGAAGGACCAAATGTAGCACATCAATTTTCCTATTGAAAAAAGTTAAAAACGAGCATGGAGATTTGGCAGAGGACACCCAGCTAGCTGTAAAGCACAAGGCAGCTTGGTACCGAAAAGACGTCGGGAACAGGAGCCACCACGCAGTGCTTTCGTGCGGCCACCCGCATAATCCCGGGCTTTATGCGGTGGCCACAGCGATGCCCTCTACAATCGCTATGGACGCGACTTCGTTAATTACGCAGGTCCCAGCAGCCAGAGGAAGATACTGCCATGTGGTCCCGGAAAACGACATCCTTTACCGAGCAGTCAAACGATAGACTGCACTGTGCTGTGCACACTGAGTACTGACAAGCGCGCAGGACAATCAACAGGTAATCCGTGACGATAATTGCCGAGTCATTAGCGTTCGGGTTAGCTAACCTAATTATTAACACCAAACCCCCCTCTGCGACGGCCAAGGTTTTGCGGCGCATGCTGAGCTAGTGCTTTAACTACGAGGTACACCCGAGTCACTGACACTATGCCCAACTCAAGAAAACCATTCGCATTAAGTAGGTGTTGTATGCATTACCAAGAGACATCAGTATTTAGTATTTAGGTGAGAAGGCGAGTTAAAAAATAATTTATGGGTAACAAAATAGCTATTAGAGATTTACTTACTACTCACAAAATTAGCAATTAAAGTCTTATATAGAAACTCAAAAGATAATCTATTAAAAAAATTATATCTTTTTATCAGATTAAGTACCGACTCTTCTCTTGATAAGCGTCCAAGAAATAAAATATTATATGCTTTAAGAGTGATTATTAGTGGGAGCAGAAAAGAGACAGACGAGAGGGCCCACAAAGGCTGATGCTAAAGCTGTGCCATTGTCCGAACTCGGGAGGGAGCGGTGAGATGCTCACTGCAGCGCGTGTGCTGGGGAGGGAAAAGCTCGTACATGGCATGGAAAAGCTCAGAGAAGGAATCCCAGGGAGACCAAGTAGACAAGCAGAGGGTGAGCAGGACGAGTAGACAAATACAAACCCAAAAGTTGATGGCTGATTTAACTCCAGAGTCATAATACTCTAGTAATAACTAAACTAAGTTTAATCAGCTCCATGTTTTGGTGTTTGTATTAGTATTGCTAAGAGAAAGCTAATGGTTGAACTTACCCAACTGGACAAGGCTAATACTACACCAGGCCGCAAGACGACAAACATAAATCCGAGGGGAAAGGGACATCACTCGACTAGTCTCAATCACACAAAGTCTGGGTCTCCAGGATTTAAACAAGAAAACAAGCCTAACAACAAACAACTAGAGAAGCACAGGGGATAGCAAAAATGGGGAGATCCATCCATGCATCCAAATCCAAGAATGACAGAATGGAGTCACCATCACAAAAGTGGAAATGAGATCAGAGCAACAGGAAAAGGGAAGCGAAATCTCACCATCTTCACCATGAACAGCAGAGAGGGCCAGCAGAAAGAGGAAGAAGAAGAAGAAGAGCTTCTTCATGTTGTCGCAAGAAAAGGCCAGGAACTCCAAACCCCCTTTGCCTGGTCTCCCCGAAGAATCCAATCTCTCCCTTCCTGTCGCTCTCTTCCCCTCTCTTAATTTTCTCTCTCCGACTGGGAAGAAGCAAAAGGATCCTAGCTCCAAACTGCCTGAACCAGGATAGTAGAAGGATGCCAAGAAGGATAGTAGAAGGATGCCAAGAAGAGCAAGCAAAAGAAGTGAAAGGGGAAGAAGAGATGATGAGGAAGAAGTGAAGTGGAGAGGGGAGTGGCAAGTGGGGTTATAAATACGACAATACAGAAAAGGAGGGTCTTTTGTTCAAAAGTAGGGTCAGGGTCCAATGGGAGGAGAAGCCCATCAAGGCGTCGACTCGGATCCGTTACTCATCCGAGCACTCCTCCCGGTGCCTTACTCATCGGTGACAACTGGGCCCATCACGTTTATCAGGTCCACATGTCAATGTGCTGGTCTCTTTACTAGGACGCTGCCCTTTAGCCGATGGTGGTAGCACGGATCACGTGGCGCATGTCAGAGATCCAACGGTTGGGATGCCATCTCGGGGAGCCACGAGGCGGTGGGTGCGGGTTTTCCTCTCGCTCACCGGCCAAGCGGCGACCCATACGTGCGTACGTACGATTGAGATGTAGACCTCAAGAAATTTCCTGACCCACATGTCAGCGTCCATAATTGCTGCACCGGCTTTCCCAGCTGCGGGTCGCAGCGAGGCGTGGGCGTGGCACAACGGGAAAGAAAAGAACAAACCCCAATAAAGCGCGTCCCCCCCACCGACATGCGGGCCAGGACGCTGAACCCACATGTCGGATACAGTACGACGTCAGGCGCAGGGGACAGTGCCACTGTGCCACAGACGGGTGGGCACGCGGTATGGGGTTGAGGCGGGGGCCCACCTGACGTGGCGCGGAATCGGTCAAATTTCTCGAGCGCCGGCCTGACCAGCGGCAGCAGCAAGCGTTGCGAGCGGTTTTGGGCTGTGAAACGGAGGGGGGGTTGTTGGGGGCGCGGCGCGGCGCGGTGCTCGTGGTGGCACGCACGCACGCACGCTGGCTTCTTCGGCTTTCGGCCCCAACGGTCGTCTTCGCAGGCCTCGGCGCCTCGGCACCACGCACGCAGTACAAACGACTACTGGAATGCAGTGCTTTTGTTCTTTCGCTTTCTGCGTGTGCTCCTCCAAGGTCGTATAATCGATTGGTAAATTTGATCGGCATGGGCACGAGGGAGTGAACGCGGGCGAGATCAGTTCGTTGCTTCGTCTGACGAAGGGGATATGGTGTTGTGTCGTTTCGGGTGAATGGGGGTGTTGTTAAACGATGGGGACTTGATTTTTTTTTTTTTTTTTGAGATGTGGTGGGGGCATGGGCCTTGGTTGAGAACTTGAGATCTAGCTGTCCAGGTATGGGTCGGCACTTATCGATACAAGCAAGCTAAATCGTATCATCTTTGGGTAGCAAAGAACCTACAGATTGATGATCGTAAGGGAGACAATGCGCATGATAACTTTAGAAGAAACGAGCCCAATGTTTCATCATGCTATGTGGCTGTCGGGACTTATCCATGATTTGGTTATATTGCAATCTCACTGGGCTCCCACCGTTGTTCTCAAGCTCTTAGGCTCAGGGGGTGGACTGGGACTAACTTTTAGATAGGGCGAAGTCACAAGCATAGACTAAAGATTCATGATTGCCTTGCTTCGTCGGCTCGTCGAGCGCCTGACAGCCCGAGCCCTTCCCGGCTGCCACTGAGCGCCCGAGCACTCACCGTGTGTCGTGCGTCAAGCACCCGGCGGCCTGAGTCCTTGCCGGCTACCGCCGCGAGCCCTCGCGACGTCGCCTCGCCCACTGCCATTGCCGCCCGCGCCTCGCCTCGCCCGCCGTCGCCGTCACCCGCTACTTGATTAGGGTTATAAGAGGAGAGGACTAAGGAAGCGTGAGTGAGTGGGAACAGAGGAGGTCGTGAGCCTGTGAGAAAAATACGGTGCAACTGTAGGCAGTGCCTTCTAATGGGCCTACCAGCCAACCAGGGAAGACTTAATTGAACAAAGCCCACAAGGCCACGCCCATGAAATAGCCTCCTCTTCAACCTCCGCTTAGCACTCGGTGCTTCGGCAACCTCCTCCTTGCCAGCCGCGGGCCGCCGGTGCTATGGATGTTGGGGCCTGGGTCTAACCATGTGGGAGGAGGGAGGGGGAGGCCAGAGGGGAGCTCAAGCGCCCTCCCGACAATGCCCGAAAGGAGGGCCCCGCCCTGCTTTGACTTACAAGTAAATCACACCAAAAGTAATTTTCTTGGGCTTACGAAACTAGCCATGACCTTATTTGGCGTATGGTAGAATCTTAAGCTTTTGGGAAGAGAGAGAGATAGAGAAAGGAGAAAAGCTTATAGCATACCATGCTTACCTTAAGCCATACAAAAACGCTCACAAAGTGCATACCAGGCTAGTACATATGTGAGAACCCTAACAACTTAAATTAAGCTAAGCGACGATAAACAATAGTATGCAGTAAAATAAACTCATCAATACAATAATTACAAACAAATTAAACGCATAACAAATCAATAGTATTCGAGATTTCATTATCAGACTTTACAATAGGATTTCCAAATCAAAATTTCATCATCGTTACAAACTTATAGATAAGCTATAATATGAATTCATTCAAGCGAAATTAAAATATTAATACAAACTCATAATTATTTACAAAAATTATTTACATCGGATCAAAAGAAAAATTACAACTTTAAGTACATTGCAAAAGTAAAATAAAATCTTACATCTCGTCGAAGCCTTGCGTCATGGTCCGTGTATCGCCAGCCGGTCGAACCCATTCCACGGCCAATCCAAAACCCTGCCCACATTTCCATTTTCCACAAATACTAATAAACTAGCCGCAAAACAAAAGCTATGAATTAAAAGTTAGAAGTGAGGAAGGATTGTCGTCAGATCGCATGAACATCATCAAGGTTCCCAGATCAACCAAGGTTAGTCGGTGTGAGAACCCTAAAACTTAAACTAATCTAAACAACGATAAGCGGTAATTAGCAGTAAATTGATTTCATCCAAACAAGAATAAAACATAAGCTCATATTTATATCAATCACATCGCCAAACAATTTCATACAAGATATATCCGCAAGAGTTCACCAACATAAATTACAATGTGAATTATTACAACAACAATATAACATCGATATAACTTAGAGTCATTTACAATAACTCATTACAAGCGGAAGTAAAATGTTAATACAAGCTCATATTTAATTACAAAAATTCATTACATCAGATCAAAATAAAAATTATAGTTTTAAGTACATGACAAAAGAAAATAATAAAATATTGTGTATCGTCGAAGCCTTGCATCCTTGTTCGTGTATAGCAAGCCAGTCAAACCCATTCCTCGGCCAACCCGAAACCCTGCCCACATTTCCATTTTCCACAAAGACCAATAGACCAGCAGCAAAACAAAAGCTATGAATTAGAGTTAAAAGTAAAGAAGGATCGCCATCAGATTGCATGAAGATCCTCGAGGTTCCCAGACCGACCAAGGTCAGTCGGCGCCATCTTACTTCAGTAGGTTTCATCACCCGACAGTTTTAGAAATCCGACACCCACTTTATACCGACTTACATTCGTCGCAAAAAAAAGCAGAGCATAGTATCATATATCCTTTGGACCAAAGGTCCTTGAGCCAATAGTAAAATGTGAGAGCAAGGAGATAAGGAAAGGGCAATTTGGGTATGGCATAGTAAGGAGAGAGACCACCACCAGCCAAAGCCATAGCCACAACCGAAGCCCCCTACATAAGAAAACCCAATTCTCACAGCCGTTGCCCACATTTATCTCCTCCAAAGGAACCAGCCGAAACCACAAGACAGAGCCAGCACACTACCAGTCCAAGCCAGAGCAACTGAAGCCAACCAAAAAACACCAAGCCCCCACTGCAACCACAAAGCAAGAACCAACCAGCCGAAACAGACAACTCTAGCAAGCCCACAACACCTTCTGCCCCTCATCCCCCGCATCCAACAAGAGGAAAGGCCAAAGAAGGAAGACCATGATGCAAAGAATATGAGGAAGACCGCTAGAGCGAGGACGACACGCGACGACTAGAACCGACAACAACCACCGGAGACCACGCCAAGCCGACATGAACCAGGAGGGACCGAAGCGACCAAAGGGAGCACTAAAGAGCACCATCATTACACCCATCATCATCAACCCGACACTGCCTTTTTCCAAAACCGACCAAGACAACCAAGGTAACCCATCGTCCTTGCCCCCACCCTTATTTTTGCCCAATCTGAACCCCACCTTATGAACCAAACCATGCACAGAGAGCACAGGCCACAGTAGCACTATCATCCACCAATGCATCACAGAGCAAAGGAGGGAAGGGCAGAGAGAGAGAGAGAGAGAGAGAGAGAGAGAGAGGAGAGAGTGGAGGTATACCTCGGCAATGACGGCATAGCTACTTGGACCTGACGGCCTCGTACTCCCAGCGTGCGGGAGACCTCGAGCCCCACTACAGCTAGCCACGGTAGTAGCCCACCTGCATCCCCCTCACCATACATGAGTATAAATCAACTAAATCAGGAAATGAATCAGTGCCCACACCAAAAACCGAAATGAAAAAGAAAGGGGAAATCGACTGGGAGGAAGAAAGCCAAGTCCATGCCTCAAACCACAGAGCCGAGCAGGTGTGGGCGAGCAAGTCAGAGTCGTAGGGCGCGACTGAGCCACAGGGGGGCACGGGCCGGAGACGCAGAGGGGAAGGCGCGCGGGCACAAGCAGAGGGGTAGAGGCGCGGGCGAGCCGAGTGTAGGGGAGGTGCGTGGGCGAGCAGGCTGGCGACGGAGGTGCAGGGGAGCCATCATGGCGCAAGCTTCGATCGAAGAAATAACCAGGAGAAGAAATGAAGAAATGGAGGATGAGGAAGAAAAGAAGAAGGATGGTGGCCAAGAGGATATATAAGAAGGAGAAAGAGAAGGTGAGGAAATAAGATTAGGTGAGAGAGGGAGAGATTAGGTAAAGAAAACAAGATGTTAGGTAAAGAAATTAGGATTTTAGGCAAGGGGGGTAGAAAAGTAATTTTTAGTGCGGATTATTTTTAGTAAGGTTAGAAGTAGAACTAAACACCAGTAGTGGTAAATGTCAGTATGGTGTAACATGTACGCGGCATACCTGTAGGTATCAAACGAATCGCAATAAATGTAAATCTGTGAACCACGTGAGGAAAAATACCAGTAGACCGACCAATAAAAAATACAAGTAGGAAAAAATACAAAATTAATCGGAGACTTTATAAATAAATATATCACCGGTAAAAGTCACTAAATTAGACAAATAATGTGATGCGTTAGAAATAATTTAATGGTGATAGAATAATTAAAATAAACCACCCCAGTAAATAGTACCCCTAGGACAAACGGGCCAGGGTCGGTTATTAACAAACGTGAGAGTAGACAACCAGCAATTCCAAAGCCAGTAGATCGTAGAACAACTGCAGTTGGGGAGTGTTAACCTAATGGGGATCCGAAAAATAGTATTAAATAAAAATTTGTTGACAAACTGATTAATGTATGCATAGTAGCACCCAAAAGCAATTAAATATTTACTTATTATTCACGTCTGTCGTATAATTGCAAAAGATGAACCGACGCAGACAGTTGTATCTGATCCAGGAACCGTTGACGTAGATCTTTTCTACGAATACGAAGACAAGCCTATTCTATTGAACATCAACCTAGTTATATTAAATGTAAAAGTTACTTTTTGTATCCTTATATATGTGTGTGTGTGCGCGCGCGCATTAAAACTATATCTCAAAATCAAATCGGATAAAAGAGATCAGAGAAAAGAGATGAGAAAAGAGAAAAAGAGTAGTAGAGCTGATATGAGCAATTGTGTTACAAGAGAAATATTAGGATGGTAAAGGGGCCCTTGGCAGGAAAAGATAAGAGAAAAGAGACAGAACCCTTTACATATGGATAATATATGAGGACCAACAAAACTCTTACTCGGATAAGATGTCATATTTAAGTGCCAACTATTTTTCTGTTCCAACAAACAGGAAATACTGCCTTGTTATGTGGCTAAACTCTCTACATCGGGTAAGTAGTAAAATGTGTGAGTTATGGAGGAACCCAGGACCGGTAGGCATAATCCGAAAGTGGGGGATCCAAGACGCTATAGTACCGTAAGGTGGAGTGTTAGGTGAGGGAATGTCCGGCACAACCAACATTATGGGAACTCAGTGGAGGCATGGGTGAGCGCCCCAGGACACCGACGTAAAATAATGGGTGAAAACTTAACCACGTAACTTGAGAAACATTCCGTACTATGAATTTGATACCACATTAAAGGAAACGCGGGAGACCTAGCTCATAGAGAGCTCATATTAGTTATGGATAAAGTGGCACAAAGCATGCACAGTGCTATATATCAAACCATGAATTCATGCTTGTCTTTTGGGTTGGAGGCTGCGGTGACCGCTAGAGGGTTTATCTTCTTACCGAGTGATGAGTAGTCTCTTCAGAATTAAAACTTACCACATAAATCTCGGTAAATTATTTTTCAGAAAAAAGAGATGAGTTAGAAAATGTAATAATAAACAGAGAAGACTCATACAATGCATATTTGCTGAGTACACTAGTACCCATTTTTGTTATTATTCTCTTTTGTTAGATCTCAGTCCGGCCGAAAACTATCCCGAGTGGGATGAAAGATACACAGGTGCTGAGGAGGCCGCAGGAGGCGAGGGCGCTTACTACGAGGAGCAGGGTAAGGTGGACACCTTATTCGGTGAGTGGGACGAGTAGATGACCGGTGGAGTAGGGCAAGCAAGCGAGGGGATTTCTTTTACCGTTGTAATTAAATAAATGTATTAAAGAACATAGTATTGCATGGCTATCAGCTGTAATAAAGTATAATTTCTATCTTATTGTTCCGCTGTTTTAACTTTAGTAAAGCTTATTATTCGTCGGAGCGGTGTTCTACCGGGCAGACGAATAATAATCCGTATGCTTAAGTGTGATTACCTTTTGGGTAATGACATGGAGCGCCGCAACATCGGTAAGTTGTAACATGTACAATGTAGGCGTTTGGCAACATTAGAAAAACCCAACTATCTTTAGAGGAAAATTGACCATTTTCCCATATTTAATGTGGATTCTATTGTTTGCCACTATTTTCGTCGCACTTGATTATTTACCACAAAGTTGGAGAGGTAATTGATTTTTTACCTCTTGGACATTTTTTGACCCATTTTTCCTCCTCCTTATTCTTCCTCTCTCCTCTTCTCCTCTTGCGCGGCCCACACCTCCTCCTCTTTTCATACCTCCCTTTGTTTGCACACTGTCGTTCGTGTCGGCCCGTCGTCTTTTCCCCAGCTCCCGTCATCCTTGCCCCCAAGCCCCGTGCCTCCGCCCTCATCCCCTCCCGCAGATTTGGCTGGTAGCATCGCCATACCTCGACCCCACTCCCTCGACGAGGTGAACTCCTACGTCTCGTGTGGCTTCGCCGCCTCCGCACTGCCTTGGGCCTCTCTTCTCCCTCGCGGGCTTCCTTCTCTGGCACGCTGACCTCGACATCAACATCGCGCGTGAGGTTTGGGCAGAGGAGTCGGGGGAAGAGGAGTGCGAGCGCGTGGGATGGCAATGGGGTTGGCGTGAGGAGGAACGATGTAGGATGCGAGGAGCCGGACGTGAGAGGGAGAGGGAGACAGTGGATGTTGAGAGGAGTAGGAAGTAGAGACAGTGACAGAGGAAGGGTGAGAGGTGCGACTGAGGCAGCGTGATCACTGCCAGTAGATGTTCAAGGAGGAAGGGGAGGGAGTGAGGAGAGGCGTGGCGCGGGGCGAACGGCCGCCTCCGACTGCTCGATCTACCATGATTGGAGCAAGGAAGAAGATGAAATGAGAAGGAGGAAGAAGGGAAAGAAGACCAGAGCGAGCTTTACGATAAATGATCAAATGTAATGAAAAAAGTGAGGTAGAGCAAATGATCAATTTTCATATTTCCATAGGTGCATCACTCAACTCAATGCCCAAAACCCGGGCACGAGGGGCTTCACGGGCTCAATTTTAGATGTTTAGACTTTGTTTGGTTGGATTAAAATCTTTACTTATTTTCATGGATAGACAGAGATTTTATTTCAAAATTTTGATTCATTCACCTAAATCTTGATTAGGAATGGACTTTCCAAATAAATCTTTAGGCTGGATACCTTGAGGCCTTGACGATCCGGAAACTCGATCTGTATTAGCCTTGGGGCTCCGTAAACTGATTCCACAGGGAAAGGCAAAAAAACCCCGATCAAATCTACCGTCGTCGCCTAAATATTTGCCTAAGGCAGCCTCAACCCGCTCAAACCTTAATGCGCTAATGGCCACGGACGTCGGTCCGCCTCCTTCCCGCCCCGACCCCGACCCCGACCCCGACCACCTCCCTCTCGCCGAGCGCCGCCGCCGCTTGCTTAGGCCGCCACCGGCGCCGCGGGTGGAGCTCTCGCCTCCCGCGCCCGACAGGTGAGCGCATGCCTTCTTGTTCCGTGGTGGCGAGATTTTCAGCGTTGTGATCTTTGTTTGGTTCCGGTGCAGGTGCGAGGCTAGCGTGGTGGCGGAGCGCGCCACTGGAGCTGCCCAGCAGGTGCGGTTCTTCTAGGGTTCTGCGTGGTTATTAGGCGTTGCAAAAATTTTCTGGGTTTGGGTGTTGATTCAAAGCCTTTTTTTTTTTTTTTTTTTGCTTTTGTGGATGTGTAGTGTCGTTGGGAACTTTAATTTGATTGAAATTTTAGTTATTTGAAATTGAACAAGCGAACAATTGAGGCCAGCAAGGGTTTACCCCATATTTTTTTGGTCATCATCCACCATTGTTGGATTTGATTTTATCTACACTCCATTGAATCCATGAAGATTAGTTCTTTGAGGGAGGGAGGGAGGGAAGGATGGCAATATGATACGTATCCTGATACTTCACCCATAGTTTGGAGCCCTGCTTATCCGGCTGCCCATTTGTGGGTGTCATGCAAGTATGCAACTGCTTTTGATCATGTCTGTATGAACATTTTTTTTTGCACCCGGTACTAAAAAGAGCATTGTTTTATCCCTTTGCTAACTGACATTGGTATCGTACTATATCTTACATTACCAAGTAGCATTATTCAAAGAGCCGCTCCTAACCTCCAAATGTGCTGGGATCTTTCATATATACTAATGCCATTAAGGCGTTTAACAACTCGTTGAGTTGCTTCTTTAATTTAGCATTGTGCTTGTTATACTGCAGAGTTGGCCAGGGTTACCAAGAGGTGCACAATTTAATCCTAGCGATATTGATCTTCTCTGGCATCTGGCTGCAGAAGTTGGAAATGGCCTGGCTAGTCGCCATCCATTTATCAACGAGTTTATCAAATCTGTTGATGAAAATAGAGTATTTGGCTGCACTCATCCACAAGATATACCGGGTAATTACTCTTTGAATGTAAATACCTCTCCTGTTGTTTCTTTTGTCATTTACTATCACCTGTTACATTTTGGCTGCAATCCTCTACAGGTGTTAGGCAAGATGGACGTGCATCGTACTTCTTTCACAAAAAGTTCAAGTTCTACAACAATGAGAACGATAAATATATTAGCTGGCAAAAAAGTGGAACCCCTAGATCAATAATCTTGGATGGGAGTCTGCGAGGTTGCAAGGAAGTGTTTGTCTTGTATGCCTACAAGACAAATGATAACAGCCCTCAGAGAACTGATTGGAGATTACATCAGTATCATATAAAAAACACAATGAAGGGTGAGGAAGAACTAGTGGTGTCAAAGATATTCTATAACTCACAAAAAAATCTATGTGAATGGGATGGAAAAGCTCCTGCTCAATCAGCACAGGTATTACTTATTCGTATGTCCATTGCTATAGCAGTATAGCACAATGATACTTGCATTTTCCCATCATTTTGTCTGGTGTACCCCTCCATCCTTCACCCCATTTGATTGATCATTGTGAAAATAACACTTTCGAATTTTTTGGATCATCTGTGCTGGGGAAAAAGATTTTTTACTACCAATATTTATCTTTGCCTTATTCATCGTTCTCGTTCACAATTAATTATATAGTATATTTGTTGCATCCATTATTTTGGTTAGGCAATATCATCTTACACCAGAAGCAAAACAGTTTTTTTCTTTCAAGTTTGTTGAGAATTGTGGCACTGTAGAAGTGTAGATTACACAGTACTCAAAAGGCAAAAATGAGTTGCTATTTTACGATTGTGCTCCACAGACAATTAATTGTGGATTGGAGCATTCACATCCTATGAATATCTATTTTTGAGGCTTCCAGGAATAACATACTGTGTGTTATCCACTTATCCTGAAAACTTTGCAGGCGGGGGTCATGCTATGCCAATGAGCCAATCAATGTAGATGGTACTTTTGATTTATTGTTCTCTTGCTTGTTTGGCTTTACTCTCTTGCTTGTTTTCATGAGATGCAGAGCTTCTTTCTTGTCTTCACATAAGTCATGTTACTCATATTATCATACACCGGAACCTTGCAAAGATACTTTGTTATATAAACATATAATTGCTTTGTTATATCTTCTTATTCTATTCCTAGCTTAACTAGTTACTTTGAGTTAAATCTTTATGCTACCTTTGTTGAATGATATGCTTATTCTCACTCAAGGATTGAAAAACCGGTTCCGGGGGATTTCGAGGCGAAGGCGATGCACGTGTAACCGCCGATTCTGGAAAATTTTAAAAACCGGACTAAATTCAATTTCAAATTTTAAACTGAGTTTTACCGGACCGTAACAGAAAAACCGCGGAAAAACCGGAAATTCGAAAAAATGGTAATTAGCAAATTGAAATTTGGAATAATGAAAATACTGGTATTGCTTGCTCTCGAGGGAAGGAGGGAGCAAGGCTACTGCTTGCTTGCTGCTAGAGAGAGGAGGGAGGAAGGGAGCAAGAGGGAGGCAAGGACACAATGGCATGTGCTGCTGTCCAAGACTCCAAGACATGATGGAGCATCTGAGAGTATCTGAGGAGCATCCAATGCTCTTTTGTATATTATAATTTATAAGTGCTACATATACTAAAAACCAATGTTTCAATAGATAATCTAGCATAACAATGCCTAAACCAACTAGGGAATGAAATTATGGAATCAAAAATTCAAATTTGATTTCAAATTTTTTCGTCCGGTATTTTTTTCCCCGGTTGCGACCGGTAAACCGGTTACCGGCCGGTAATTTTACCTCTGTTCTCACTAATCCGATTTGTTATGTGTAATTTTGGGGCCATGTTGCGGGAAACTTTGTCCTGCTTTTACAGATTGACTTATGTCATCGGCCATTGTCCGGTTCTTTTGCAAGATTTTATTTTTGTTCCATGTTTAGTTTATTTGAACCTAGCTATTATCCTACTAGAAATCGACAAATCACCTTTTGCAAGTAATGTAGCTCTGGCTCTACGTAGAGATGATGTGATGTTTGAAGGTGTTTGTTTATGGGGACTTTTGCACCATTTATCTGCTCTTTCTCCTGCTATTTTGTTTTGGCATCAATTTATCTGTTGTTGCCTTAATTTTTGCTGTTTCTGTTCTTCATTTCTTTGTCCTGTCTACTGCTTTACTTGTAAGTGTAGTTAAAGTTTCATTATTACCCTTACATTCATTGTAATTGATCTGACTGTAGTTGCATCTACTTTTATTTATTTATTTATTATTTCTTGGCTTCTTGCTAACCTTTTGAAGTTAACAGACTTGTGATTTCCTGAAGCTTTACAATGGTTAGTTTGTAGCATGTCATGCATAATAGATGATTATTTCTGGGGAATCTTTGCAGGATGCTTCTGCGACTGATAATGATTCGAAAGAGGTCATCCAATTGGAAAATCATTCTGCTAATATAGCTACTGAAAGTAATTTTGCTGAAGGTTTGGATCTTCATTTACAGTTTTTATTTTAAATGTACTTTTGTTTAACAGATTCTGACAGTGAACTTCTTTCAGGTAATGTGAACAATCTGGAGCAGGTGCAGATGGAGACGTATCCTGATCAGAACAAACTAAGTTCTTGCAAAGATGTTTTAGATACCACACATATTAACCATGAAAATCAAATTAATGATCACGCTGAAACAGAGCTTGATAATGTATCTTTGGAAGAGCGCTACATAATCCTTCTAGCAGGCAAGCATTCTTGCTCTGCTAGGGTATCTGTCGAAAAGTGTGTTATGAATGATTCGGCAAATTCATGCAGGCAAATGGGTGCTGAAACTAGTGAGTCAATTCCTAAAAGTGAGACTGAGGAAATGTATGGATCTATTTTATGTAATTATGATTTTGTGTGTAATACCTGTGACTAAAGTTGTTCTTTTTGTTACGTTGCTTGCAGAAATCATGAAGGAACAACCTACAGGGAAGATATATGTAGCATGTTGCAGGTGTCAATACATTTTTCTCAATTATCTTGCTCTTGATGTTTGTTTTGGTTCTGCGTTAACTTCCAAGTTCCAACATCATGTTTGGAACATTCCACGATTTCCTTGAGATTTCATAAGGACTTCTCTCAAGTTTTTCTTGTTCAATAGTATGCACATCACATTAGCTTTGCTGATATTTACCAAGGGCCGCATAGAAAGTCACTTTTCATATTTCATCATGCAAATTTAATTTATTAATTAAACCTGCTCAGTGGATGTTGCTGTAGTAATTTAGGGTTGGATATTGTTTCTGTCATTACTTATATGGATGATCCCAAGTCTGGTGTAGGATATCCAGTTCCATATAATATGGCAGCATATTGAGGCAATCAGCTACAGCTCACAAGATACTAACATCATTTGTGTTGAACAATTACATCTAATACGATAATACTGCAATTGTTTATATGACTATGTACATTTAGTTCATGCATGCATTCAAAATTAGGCCAAACAGTTTATAAATATAGTAAATAATCGTTGGAGTTCTATGATATTTATGTGTATTTGTTAAGGATCTGATGCAGTGATCTCAAACTAGCAAGCTTGACTGCACTTACTTTTCTATTTTCTTCTCTCTTTTTTGCGAACTGATCTCTTAAACTCTTTATAATTCTGCACAGGAAATTTCTTCTGCACCACCTACTGTAGATAGTACGGGTGATGACAGCAACATGATGTTGCTGGGCAAAGTTCCTCCAGGCACTCAATTATCTCCATTGGAATGTTTCGTTGATAGCAATGATTATCGAGCTGAGCTGCTATCAAGTCCAACACCAACCTGTGGGAATGAAAACATTCAGTTGGCAGTGAGAAATCCTGAGACCTTTTTGGCTGATGTAAAACTGGAGCCTGCATTGGAAGGTTATGAGATTTACCCTTCTGAATCTCCTCGGGTAAAGTCTCACCACTCCTCAAAACATGGTAGCCTGGAGAACACTGGTTCAGTCCCAGGATGTTTGTCAAAAGACAGCGAAACTGATTTTGAACTCTTGCATGGTATGGGAGATTTGGCAGAGAAAATCTCAGCGGATTGTGCCTGTTCCGACCAGAGCACAGACCCAAAACATGTCAAGGGCTGTAGTCTAGTCGGGTCTAAAAACTCTGTTTCTTCAGATATTTGCAAAATAATTTCAGCAGCAGCTAGCTCTCAGGCAAATAATACTCACGCTGAAGGCCCACTACCATCTTTAGGAGTAAAAAGTGAACTAACTGGGAGTGAGCTACCTGGCTTATGTGAGATCAATATTGCGGTGCCTATTGTTAAAACAACTCGTACCAGGGCTCTAAACCATGATGGGGGCCCTGCCTATTGTTCTCGTCAAACGCAAAAGAGGAAAATGGCAATGTATGCTTGCTGAGTAACTTGTTTTAATGTTCACACTCTTTTTCAGATTATGCTTACATAAATGATGTGTGCAGGAATTCAAGTGAAAAGGCATTTGAAGAAGATTCTTACAGAAATGACGAGGGCATCGCTTACTGTTTTCGTCGAAGGAGGAGGAAGAAAACAGCAACGTATGGTGCATGAGTAACTTGTTTTAATGTGTACACTATGTTCGGGATTATGCTTACAGAAATGATGTGTGCAGGGATTCGAGTGAAAAAGCTCTTGAAGAAGATGCTCCAGGACTTCTACAGGTACCCATTTGCTGTGTACCTAATTATATTTTAATTCAATATTATCAGCTTGTGATTCTCTGTGCTTATTTTTATTTTCTGCCTGTAGATTCTTCTGGACAAAGGAATAATGGTTAAAGAGATTAAACTTTATGGTGTTGACGAAGACGATGAGATGCTTCCAGATTGCACGGAAAGTGACTTTCAAGACCTTGAAAGTGTCATTACAAATGTAAGATGTTCTACAGCAATGTAACATTTGGAATACTTGGCTGCAATGTCGACTTCACCTTACCTTAAAGCAGATCAAATGGTTTTCTAATAAATGTGCTGTGAACCAGATCCAAGAAATAATGTTTAAAAATTATTGCATGATATCTCTCATGTAAATTGGTTATCTATGATTTGTGTGCAGTGAATTGTTCTGTAAACTTGAAATTCAATATGTGAAAAACTGAAAATAATATTAGCACTATGCAGTATCCACTAATTTTGGGAGCATCCTATTAGCAAATGTTAGTCACTACCGCTAGTGAAGTATCTGACATTCTGCCAGGTACCTCTTTGAAATTCCTCAGCCTACCTAAAGTTAAAGTAGTTTGAGAAAAGTTGTCTATAGGACAAAATTTGACCCAAAAACATGGTCAGTTTACTGGTGTTGGCCATAACAGTACAGTAGTATCCCCCACATCAATAATGAGCTCTACACTACACTGTTTGGACTTTGGAGGATAGTCATGCATATATATCCCTCTCGACGTCGTGGCCTCGTGGGCTCTACATTGATAGATGCTTCCCTAGTTAAATTTAAGTAATCCGTGAAAGAGTTAGTAAACAGATACAGCTCTCGTATATTCCTGCTCTGCATCAAATTGTTCTGTTGAGAGATTGCAGTTGTATCTTTAGACTAAGGTGGTACGGGCGCTAATGTATAAAAATATTTGCCGTGCAGTGGTAATGCATTTTGTAGTTATTGACAATGTTATTTTTCAATGTGCAGTTGTTTCCACATAGAGCATCCCTGTTGAAGTCTGCAGCTAGACATGCGAAGGGGGAAAAAGCTATATACTGCGTAGCTTGTTTAATTTCTCTCATTGAGCAGGCATTTAATCCATATCTAGACAATCTGGTCGTTTTTCCACTTGACGCGAGCTTGTTTAGCTTTATACACTTTTTTTATCTCTTGTAGGCCCGCTATCTTCAGTTTCGTGACTGTCCTGTGGAATGGGGATGGTGCAGGAATCTGCAATCCTTCGTTTTTGTGTTTAGAAGTCATAATAGGTAACTTCCCCTCTGTTTTCATTTTTGTGTCTGATATTGCTAGTAAAAATGGTTGATTGGCTTGTTTTCCTTTTTAATGGTGCTACACAGGATAGTTCTTGAGCGCCCTGAATATGGTTATGCAACATACTTCTTTGAGATTGTGCAATCACTGCCAATAGAATGGCAGATCCGAAGGCTGGTTACTGCAATGAAGCTAAGTAGCTGTGGCAGGACAGCTCTTATTGAAAACAGGCCATTATTAGTAAGATTTCTTGGTTCAGTATATATAAATATATTTTTCCTGTTTATATTGTGCAGCACTTGGTGGCTGACAGTGCATGTAGAACTGCTTATGTATATGTTCTATCTATTTTGGAGGAGTGATCAAAGTAAAAGGCTCTATTAGTGACTTATGGTCGCCACCAGGGAACAAAAACCGGTCGGGGGCGGTAACCGGATTTACCGGTGGTATCCGGGAACGGAAAAACTGGCCAGTTTTTCCGGGTTTTGCAAATTCAAATTCCAATTTTTGAATTTCGACTGGTTTTCAAGCAAATTCAAGTGAATTTTATGCAGGTTTTTTCCGAAATCCGTGTACCAGTGAGTTTTTTCGTGGCGGCGATCGATTTTCCCGTGAACGGGTTTTGGATCCTTGGTCGCCACTACCCACCAATTATTTGTAACAAATCAACTTCTTACCTCATTAGATGTATACTGTACAGTATATATACTACATTATCCCTAGAGCTCATGGGCTTATGGGCCTTATACACATGGGCCATATCCGCATATGGGCCTTATACACATGGGCCATATCCACATATGCGTAACACCCCCCTTCAAACTCACATGGGTCAGGAGGATCTGAAACATTGAGTTTGGAGAGATGGAAACGATGTTGCTCTCGGGTTTGAGCCTTGGTGAAGAAATCAGCGACTTGAATATCAGAAAGCACATACTGAAGAACAATAGTCTTCTGTTGACAGTGAGAACGTATGAAAGATGCATCCACACCAATGTGTTTAGTGAGCTCATGCTTCACTGGATCAATAACAATCTGTATAGCACTGGTGTTGTCACACAGAAGAGATGCAGGAGTACTGCATGACACACCAAGATCAACTAAGAGCCAACGAAGCCAAACAATATCTGAAGTAGTAGTGGCCAACGCTCGAAGCTCAGTCTCAGCACTAGATCGTGAAACTGCAGTTCGTTTCTTGGACTTCCAGGCAATGAGCGAAGACCCAAGAAATATGCAATAGCCAGAAACAGATCGTCGATCAACAGGATCATTTGCCCAAGTCGAGTCAGAGTAAGCATGAAGCTGAAGCTGATTCGACCGAGAATAAAACAGACAACGATCAACAGTTCCTCGCAGATAGCGCAACACACGTAGTAGATGAGCATAGTGAACAGACGTGGGAGCAGAGACAAACTGACTGAGCACATGAACAGAATGAGCAATATCAGGACGTGTCACTACAAGATAGACAAGACTTCCAACAATGTGACGATAATAAGAAGGGTCTTCAAGCAAAGTGTCATCAGTAAGACGAAGCTGAAGATGAATCTCCATAGGAGTAGCAGCCGTTTGACTGTCAGTGAGACCAGAATGAGCAAGCAAATCTTGAATATAGCGCTGTTGGGATAAAAAGTAGCCATCATCTGTGCGCGTAAACTCAATCCCCAGAAAATAACGTAGAGGACCCAAATCTGACATTAAAAACTGCTCACTGAGTCGTTGCTTAACAAAAGCAATGTACTCCATGTCATCTCCAGTAATCAGCATGTCATCAACATAGAGTAAAAGCATAGTACGACCACGTGGAGATGTGTGAATAAACAATGCAGGATCATGATTACTCGGGGAGAAACCAGCAGCTAACACAACTGAATTGAACCTCTCAAACCAAGCACGAGGAGCCTGTTTGAGGCCATAAAGAGCACGACGAATGCGACAAACATGACCAGCAGGAACCACAACACCCTGAGGTGGGACCATATAAACCTCCCCCCGCAAATCACTATGAAGAAAAACATTCTTCACATCCATCTGAGAGATAGTCCAAGAGCGAATAGCAGCCACAACAACAAGAGTGCGAACCGTTACCATATGAGCAACAGGAGCAAATGTCTCGTCATAATCATGACCATGTGCCTCTGCTGAAAACCACGAGCAACTAGTCGAGCCTTGTACCTGTCAACAGAACCGTCAGATTTCGTCTTAACTTTAAAAACCAACTTGCAAGTAATAGGAACAGCATGAGCAGGTAAAGGAACAAGATCCCATGTACAAGTGCGATTCAAAGCAGCCAACTCCTCAGCCATAGCTAACTGTCACTTAGGATGAACAACAGCTTCCTGATAAGTGTGAGGCTCAGGCACAACAGCAGTAGAAAGAAAACCATATCTGTCAGGAGCAGCAATAGTAGTACAATCACGAAGCTCATACCGAGATGACGGTGCCGGTGGAGGATCATCAGAAGTAGTATCATCAGTACTAGCCATGCCATCAGATGAGGAAATAGTAGAAGGTCGAGTATCAGGAGGAACTCTAGACCGACGAGTATAGTGAAGAGGAAACGGTGATCTGACTAAGGATGGAGAAGAAGATTCCACATAAAAAGGTGTATCAGACGAAACAATGAGTGGAAGATAAAGAAAAGAGAGAGACTCAGCAGGAGAGGAGGACCGAGTGGTAGGAGAGTAAAAGTAGAGACGATCCTCAACAAAAGAAACATCACGAGAAATGCGCATACGCCGAGCAGAGGGATCATAACAACGATAGCCCTTATGTTCAAGACTATATCCAAGAAAAACACACTCAACTGACTGAGCTGTTAACTTGGTGCGCTCACGATGTGGAAGCAGAACTTAACAGGTACAACCAAAAACCCGAAGATGGTCATACCGTGGGGGAGTAGAAAACAAGAGCTCTCCAGGACACTTTTCCTGAAGGCGAGAAGATGGTTGCATATTAATGAGATAGACAGCCGTAGAAACCGCATAAGCCCAAAAATGTTGTGGAACATGAGATGCAAGTAAAATAGTACGAGCAGTCTCAATAAGATGACGGTGTTTACGTTCAGCAATACCATTCTGAGCATGGGCACCAGGACAAAAAAGCTGAGGAAGAGTTCCCTCAGCGGAGAGAAATTGACGAAAAACATGCGACAAGTACTCCCCCCTGAATCAGAACGAAAAGTCTGAATAGGAGTTGAAAACTGAGTATGAGCCATATGAGCAAAAGACTGATAAATGGACAAGAGTTGGGAACGTTGTTTCATAAAATAAACCCAAGTATATCGAGAATAGTCGTAAATAAAGATGACATAATAGATATGACCACCATGGTTATTAAGCCGGTAAGGCGAGGCGAGGCGACCCACCCCCCTCACACCTTTTAAGTGGTAAGGCGTGAGGCGAGGCGACGCCTTACTCTCGTCCTAAGGCGCTAAGGTAGTGAATAAAATGAGCATTCCAGCAGCACAAGTACCTTGTTGTTGCCAATTCTTGAGGTCATGTAGCACCCATCCCCCCTTTCCAATTGCTCTTCACCCATGTAGTATCCACCCCCCTTGCAAGTTTCAACATATAGATTGTTATAAATGTAATAGATACAAATTGTGTTCCAATTAATTGAGTAAATACGGATTGAGTGACATACCTTGTTGGCAATCTCTCCTCTCTTTAATTCTCCCAAGCAACAAGCCACATAAATAATGAACAACAATGCAACATAAGTCCACAATAACAATTAAGTGAATTTGAGAATTAAATATGAGCAACATAACAAATTAACAAGCACGACGTAAGCGACACAAGTTTACACAAATAACATAGGTGATAAGTCCACAAGCTTAGAGTAGTCTAATAACATAATAGTAGTCCACAACACAAAAATAGCACAGTTCAGCACAAAGCAGCCAGCAGCATAAAGCGGTCGGCACTTTGCCGAATCGCCAGCGGCAGCATAAAGCCGTCCGCTGACTCCGCCTGCGCGACTCCACCAAGGCACAAGCTCCTCTGCGACTCCGCCGACTCCGCCGACGCTCACGCGACGCGACCAAGCTTCCCTCCCTTCTCGGCTTCTCCCTTCGGCCTTCTCTCCGCATCGCCTCCCGATGGCGGCCCGGCTCCCCCTCCCTCCCCGGCTCGGCGGCGATGTGGGGAGAAGGGAGGGAGGGGGAGGCGGGGAGGAAGGGAGGGGGAGGTCGGCGGGGAGAAGGGGGAGCCGGGGAGGAAGGGGGAGCCGGGGAGGAGGTGGAGGTGGAGGTGGAGACCGGGGAGGGAGGGAGAGGAGGTGGAGGTGGAGGCCGGGAGGGAGGGGATGGAGGCATGGAGCAAACCTGGGTAAGGACCGCAGAGGACGGTGGCGCAACAGATGGTTGCCGGCGCACCGCTTCAGGGATGGAGGCCGCGATGGGGATGGAGGCGGCTTCGGTCGTTCGGCTTCACGCACGCGGCTACAGGTTTTATGCTTGCCCCCTCATCCCATGACTCCCGTCTCTATATCTCCTCCACCCCTTCTTATGGCGGCCGCCTTGGAGCTTCCGGACGCCTTATGCCGCCTTGGAGACGCCTTATCCTTGAGGCGGACGCCTTAGGAATCCATGGCAAGGCGACGGCGAGGCGACGCGCTGCCGATCGCCTTACCGCCTAAGCGTCGCGACGCTTAGGCGACACCTTGATATCCATGATGGCCACCTTTGGAAGCAAAAGGAGCAGGATCCCGAACATCAGAATGAACTAACTCAAAAGGACAACTAGACCGAGATGTACTGGTAGGATATAGGAGTTGTAACTGTTTACCAAGCTTGCAACCCTTACAATCATAACTAGTGTCTACAATGACACGACCTAGGACACCCTGATGAGCTAATGTAGAAAGACGAGATCCACACAAATGACCAAGCCGATGATGCCACTGAGGAAAACTAACAGAGGCTGATGCAATAACTGAAGATGCATGAAGGGAGGAAGACGTAAGACTCAGACGATCAAGAAAGTAGAGACCCTGAGAATCTTTAAGGCGATGGCCAGTACCAACAAGAACTATGTCTGACGATCCTGCACATGGCAAGTAGAGTAATCAAACCCAACAAAGTAGTGCATGTCAGCAAGCTGACCAACAGACATAAGGTTCATAGAAAGCTGAGATACAAATGACACATCAGGAACAGTAAAATGAGAAGTAGAGAGTGCCCTGATGAGTGACTGAACATGAGGTACCATCAGCTGTCTGTACACAGGAACCATCCATAACAGGTCGGCATGATGCAAGATGAGACTTATCCGATGTCATATGAAAAGAAGCTATAGAGTCCAAAACTCATGGAAGACTAGTACCTGACACGGAAGAGGAGGCGATAGCAAGACTGGCAGAACCACTAGGAGGGGCATCAGATGAAGACTGCTGCTGAACTTGAGTCTGAAGCTGTGACTGAAGCTGATCCAACTGAGTGACAAAAGCAGAATCCCCAACAGATGCAGGAGTAGTGGCAGCAACCACACCACGACGATGGCAGTGAGATGCAGGTCGCAACTCTGGATGGAGTCGATAGCACCTCTGAACAGGATGTCCAGGCTTCTTGCAGTGAAAGCATGAAGTCTGGTTGGATGTAGCATCAGGAAGTGAACTAGGCTGATAGACCTCCTGACGAGGTGCCACAAGAACAGACTGAGGTAATGTCGATCCGAAAGATAGAGCGAAGTCGAGTCTCCTTAGTAATCAACGCAGCGAGGGCCTCCTCCATGGATGGAAGAACAACACGTCCCAGTAGTTGAGCTTGAATAGACTCATACTCTAGACGAAGGCGCATAACAAAGGTGAACATCAAATTCCGTGCATCATGACCCGCTTTACCTACACAACCAGTACATCCAGCACAGGAAGAAGGAACCATGGAGATCAGCTGTCGTGAAATACGAGTAAAAGAATGTAGTATTCCTCAATGGACATCTCCTGCTGACGTAGACCATGAAGAGTTTGTAGAAGAGAAAATCGACGCGCTGCACTAGTCTACTCATAACGCTGCTGAAGATACTCCCACATCTTGCGAGAACTTGGAAGATCAATGAAATCTATCCTGATTGAAATTTCAGCACTATGACATAAAATACCCATAACACGATCATCAACATTGTGCCATGCAGCAGCCTCCTTCGCATCAGTCTTCTCGGTCGGAGGCTCCACCATAATATATGAAAGAGGACCAATAGACCGAAGAAGCATGCGAACCGATGACGACCACTCACGATAATTCTGGCTATCTAGTTTGATATCTGATGCCAGAAGAGTACCTCCTATACCGAGAGAAGCAGAAACACCAAAAGTCATTTTACCAACTCAACTGTGGACCGCCGACCCGAGCGCCAGATGAAAATCACCGACTTCCCTCGCCTCCACTAACTTCACTGAAACGCACCCAACATAAAATCACCCGAGATTACTGAAGATGACCAATGACCACCACGCCGACAGATAAACCACACCGCGCCGACAGATAAAACATGCCGACTTCCCCTCACCTCCCCTCACTTCCGCACAGCACAATGCCGCCCACGCCTCCCCTCATTTCCGCACGGCACAACGCCGCCCGACTCCCCTCGCCTCACGACGGCTAACCCGCCTCTTCCTTCCCTCACCTCCCCTCTCCTCCCGACCCGAGACCTCGGTGGAAGGCGACGGTGAGGGGTGAGGTATGAAGGAAGGCGAAGTCTCGGGTTGCTCGGCGGAAAATGGAAAACCAGGCGGTGGAACCAGGCAGCGGCGGAAGAAGCAACGATGGAGACCAGGCGGCTGCTCAACGATGGAGACCGATGGAGGCGGTGCCAGCGACCGGTGGTCGGTGTCGGAGGAGACCTGAGGCTTTCGTGGAAGGCGGCGGCGAGGAGTGATGGCGCGTGGAGGAAGGCGATTCAGGCGGGTGGTTGCTCGGCGGAAGACCAAGACCAGGCGGCACCGGATTGGCGAAGAAATAGAGGCAGCTCGACCTCCGTTGGCAGAGGCGGCGGCGGCGGAGAAGGAGGTACGCTCTGATACCATGTAACAAATCAACTTCTTATCTCATTAGATGTATACTGTACAATAAATATACTACATTAACCCTAGAGCTCATGGGCTTATGGGCTTTATACACATGGGCCATATCCACATATACATAATATTATTAACTGTGATTCTAGTTCCCATAATTCATTTTCTTTTCATACGTTTTTTATAGGCCATCCATTTTCTTGAAGTAAAGCCTTTTGACTTTTTAAGATCGATGGATTCAAACTAGTAGGCGCTATACAACTCATATGGTGACAAACTCACAGTTCCAACTTTTGATGTTTGGTTAATTTAAGCTGGATTCGATTAAAGGGTTGGCCACCAACTGCCATTTCAGAGTTTTTAAGGATTGTTAGCCATGTACCGGTAATTCAATGTTGGAGCCATCCATATTTAATGATGATAATGTTTGGATCTTCTGCTAGAAGAATATACCATGACCAGTTCTGCCTGTCAGGCACTGGGTCATTTTTTTTCCTTTCTTCCTTTCTGAGGTGAGCAATTATGTTTTGCGTCTTGGTTTCAACTTTCAATTGTTTGGCTATTACATCTGTGTATTTCTCTCCTCTTTTTCTTTACATTTCTGGCAGGCCCTTGCCATTTCTAGTCTTGAAACTGGAAGCTACAAAACTCCTTGCGATTTCTTACTCTAAAGGGGTCTATATCTATTATTTCAGTAAACTTGTTAATAGGGAAATATTAGCCTTGATGTTTTTTTTTCTGCTTCCATTGGTCTAATCTAAATATATATGTTTTTCAGGTTGGTGAAGATTTAACAGAAGGTGAGGCGCAGGTTTTGGAAGAATATGGCTGGATACCAAACACTGGGCTTGGCACGATGCTCAACTACCGTGATCGGGTGGTTCATGACAGGTTGAATGAGAAATATAGCACCGATTGGAGGATGAAAATAGGAAAGCTTCTAATGGCTGGTTATTCAGAGGGGCAATTGATCACAACTCATATTCCGACGAAAGTAGGGAAGCTGTCAGAAGATACTGAAGTCAAGTTAGAGGATCCTTTTTAAGATCTCCGCTGTATATACATGTGCTTGGTGCAGAGTCACCCTTCTGCAGCTAATGGCTAATGCCATCCCCGTCCTCTCGGTGGGGGTTGTAAAGTTGTAGCACTCATCATGGTAGTTTATGTGACCTTGAGAAGGTTCATAAGAAACCATGTAGTGGGTATTCATGTTCGCCTGTATGTATGTTGGAGAACATATTCGTGTAACAGGCGTGGCAAGGATGGGTTAGGCTGGTTAGTAGTTGCCAGTTGTGAGTAAACCATAAATCATAGGGAGATGAAGCAGACTGCTAGCTGATGTCTCTGATGATGCAATGTAGCGTACGGGTGTTTGTACATTTGATTCATTCGTGGAGACTTTTGTTTTGAAATAAACTAGCAGGACTTGGTAGAACTCATGGAAATGTAACAAGATGTGTTTTCACGGATATTTGGTATAAAATCTAAAGACCAATTGCTGGGACTGGATTTACACATCCGAAAACTCTCTGTGAATTCTGAATTGATTTCAGATCAGTAGCTAGTTTACATAGTGAAATATCGATGAAATATCATTCATTTATCGATCTAACTAAAAAGATAATAAAATAAAAAATAGTAATAATAATTAGATCTTATGGTTAATATTTACTTAGTTTGCTATGCAAGGCTAAAGAAATAAATAAGCTATCGTAGCGGAACGGAAACTTGGAGAGACTATTTAACATGCCCACATGCAATTGAGTGCATAGCATATCCTAATTTGCAAAGTTTTCAAATATTATCTCTTTATAGAACTTTTGAGCAGCTTGATTTTCTTTAATTGAGCAATAAGTTTAAAGCTGTGAGTACATAAAGTACTAAACAAGTCGTAGGGAACAATATGCAATTTATATTCATGCAAGACTTATCAAAAGAGTAACCATATGGTTCTTTTGTAGAAAGCAAGTATTGACAATAAATATAATAAGTAGATTGTAAAGTGTAATTGAAAAGAATAATAAATAAATAAACATCACATTTGCTTTGAAATAACCAGTGAACCTCTTGTTCACTTTCCAACCAAACCTCCAAGTGAACATCCCATCTACCAAGTGAAAATCACATTCACTAAGTGAATTTCCCATTCACCTTCCAACACATTTTCATAAAAACTCCACCTCTCGTGTGAAATTCCTGAGCATTATCAATAACCGGGGACACGACTGTTTAAATAGTTTTAACTAAGCAGAGGTTGTAAAGCTTTATCCACAAGAGATAAATCAACTTAAAGTGTCTGACCACACTTCCCTAGGTGTACGATTAAGTGGTTATTACAAGGCTTTTACAAAACTCTTTCCTAACCCAATTCTGCCTGCTAAGGTTTCAACACTGAATGTCATCACGACCAGACAAGCCATCCTCTTACGCCATTGTGAGTATATGGCCATCCCGTAACTCACGCTTCCAAAAACAGAACTAAGTTGAGATATTGCTAATTAGTTAGCCGGATCCATCCCATGCTGGACATGTGGTTATACGAAATGACCCAGTTTAATGATGCATAAGATTAAGTCCTACAATTCACCCAGACAATACTACCTGGTGTGCTACCCGCACCCCCTTTACTGTACGATTACTAGCTTGAGCATAAATCATTTTGTTCAACCAAACCAATGATAATCCCTATCATGGCACACACTTTTATAATAGCAGCATCATACCATAATTGGTACAACAATGACATCACACCACAGTTGCACAACAATGATATCACACCACAATTCCATATATCATTAAGTCAAATTATCAGTATTGAACATGCGATCTTGAGCTATTCGTAACTAAGTATGACTAAGTTCTCTACGATAACTCATGTTGGTGATACAAATATGTCCAACTAATAATGACCATCATATGGTGACAAATGGTTCATGGTATTCAAATAATCAATAGCGGCATAACAACAAATAGGTCATTAATTACTCTCAAAAGCAGTTGATATAAAGATAACATGCAATTTGATATAAAAATAATATAATTTTGAAATCATAAGTTCAACATGATCAAATGACTACGACTTGCCTTGGCTTTTGCTCAGTTACCACACTTGGATCTTCAAAACTTGCTCCTACTTCTTGAAACAGATCGTCTAAATGAGAGAAACAACGAACGAAGCACAAGTAAATCCAAATAAAATCAAATAAAATCCAAAAACAATTAAACCAACTCTTAAAAAAAGAGATCAATTTTAGAGAAATTTAGGAATTTGAACAGACTGGATCGGAGTTCGGACGGAGGAGAATGAACTCTTGGAAGATTTGCTGGAAAAGGAAGAGAGAGAGAGAGAGAGAGAAAAGAATATTCTCAGCAATATTCCTTCGGCTGAAAACAAAAAGAAAAACAAATTGAAAAGGACACTGAAAAGTGGGGCCTATTTGTAAGACACTGAAAAGTGGGGCCTATTTGTAAGTGAAAGAGAGAGAAAGCAAGAGATTGATAGGTTGGACCGAGCTGACATAGATAGAAAGACAGAGAGAGGAGCTAACATGTGGGGCCTACATGCGAGAGAGATAAAGAGAGACGAACAGAGAGAGAGAGAGAGAGAGAGAGAGAGAGAGAGAGAGAGAGAGAGAAATAGAGGAGGTGCTGGCAGATGCTTGTGCACGGCAACGACGACGAGAGGACGGGCGGCGATGGGCAAAACGGAACGACAGCGACACGGGAGTTCTTTGCGGCGAGAACGGCGACGAGGCGGTGGCAATGGCGACGACGACAGAAGGGAGGCTCGGGCTAGCGACGGCTTCGGTGAAACAAGGGTGCCCGATGAAGATTGAGGGGAGCACGAGATTGGCGACTGCAAGAGGATCACATCGGGTCGATTGGGGCTGCCGGAGGACACAGGGGTGGCAGCGTGACAACAGTTAGAGATGGAGAAGAACGACGACGAGGACGGAACACCACAACGACGGAGAGATGAAAAGGAGGGAGGGGATCAAAAGAGGAGACTCAGGAACGTGACGTGACGCGCACGGGAAGACACGAGGACTCACCGGCGAAGGGATCGAGTGCGGAGGCGGTGTCCGGCTTTGGGGAAGAAAGAGGCGACGATGGTCCTACGAGATTAGGGCGACAAGAAGGCGAGCACCACGTAAAATGTGACGAGACGAATCCAACGATGGTGACGACAAGGATGGAGGAGCAACGACGGCGGCACAATCCGACAAAGACGACTTTCGGTGACAACGGCTTCCCGAGCTCGATTCGGCGAAACAAAGATGAGACCGGTAACGACGACTTGGGGTTTCGGGAGAGGAGAACAACGCGAAGAAAAGGACATAGGCGGCCCTCTTTTAAAGGTTGTGGAAGGGAGTGTTTGGATGGAGGCCGACAGTGGAGTGTGTCTGGCTTGGACATGAGCTGGATATCGGGAGGAAGAAGGAGACGGGCGGGACGTCGATGTGGCCAGGCCACTGGGCAGAGAGAGAAGGAGGGAAGAGAGGAGATGGGCTGCGCGCAGGAGAAAAGGAAGGTGGGCCAAGGCGGCTGGGCCGGCGGAAAAAAGATACGGGCTGGGAAAAAGGAGAAGCGGCACAGGAAGAAAAGGAATTCGGCCCAAAAGGAAAAAACTTGAAAAAAAAGAATTCCTACATTTTAGAAAATATATTAAATAATATCGAGCTCAAAGAAATAGCAAATAAACTCCAAAAATTCATAGAAAATTCTAGAAAATAATTTTGAACTCAAGGAACCCAAATAAAATAATTTTGAATTTAATTGAATGTTAGATTATTCACATTAAATCATTTTAATTTATGAATATTCAAATTAAGCTTTGACTTAACCAAGAAAATTCAAATGGTTACTTTTATTTTTAAAGGCTTCAAAAGAACTTCAAATTTGGGATGTTAAACTAATCCTTGATCTTATAATCACAACCTGATTGCCGGATTGTTGTTTACTAAAAGCTGCATTTTCTTGGCTAGAATAAAGGATCACTTCTTAACTGTGATATGGGGTCTTAGATACGTAGCTACTGTAACACGTAATGATATTGATTTGTATGGTATATTCATATCTGTTACCATAATAATCGAACTTACAGTTCATTATTAATGTCTGCAAAGTATATTTGTTCCAACCTGTAGTTTCAGTCTTTCATTTTGAACTTCTGATATTCTCATCATAATCTTAAGGTAGACAACTCATTGATGAGTAGGGGTGTAACTGTGGCAGGTAATTTCTGACAAGTCTGACGAACTGAATTTGGTAAATAACTTCACAACCGAACAATCTTTTTCCTCTATTCAAATCAGCGTCCGAATTTAAGACTGATTAATCTGTATCCAAACCATGGGACATTTCATCGAAATTTCGCCCCCTCCGAAATTGTTATAATTCATTCAGAAAATTGGGAAATATTTGAATTTGGACAAAATTCGGTCAAATTTTATCCAAATTTTGTCCGGTTTGGAATTCTGAACCGAAATTAATTTCGGTGATTTCGGCCCCCTCCGAAATTTGTTCCAAAACGAAATGCAGTTCCCTGATCCAAACTCGATGGGTGCACGTCAGCACTCAGGGTCGTTAAACGTTTTACACTGTAAAATTACACCCAGATACGATGCGCTTAAAAGAAACTGCAAAATTTAGTGTAATTCTCGCTACTACGTAAGGTCGATTGCATCTCAGTTCTGAAGAGATCGATCAATGCCCGGCCCTGCCTTTTAGGACCTTTGAAACAGCCCGAATAGTCGAAGGTGTTGTCCGGCAGCATCCTCCGATGAGGCTCGCGCCGGCCTCATGCCACCTTTTCGCGAGCACGTCGAAGCCCTTGTGACCAAAGCACTCGGCTGGCTGTTCGTGCATGAACACAGAACCGTCAATTTGGTAACAAACAACATGCACATTTGCAGCACCGGACGTGCCATTTGCGTGTCAGTAACGAGAAGAGGGTAATGCCCACTCACCAGCCACCTCTTCGCTCTCCCATCCCAAGCCTCGCCGCTGTTTGGGTACACTGCAATTGCCTTGTTTGTTTGCTGTTGGATACAGAGGCGAAGATGGGGGAAGAGCAGAAGCATAAATAACACATCATATTCAGATTTAAAACAATTGAAGAACCGGCGTGGGAAGGAAATTAAATGTCGGGAGTGGATACGATCGAGGGGATTGCTGAACAAAGAAGAAGTTGCATACCTTCTTGAACACGCGTATGATGCCCTCAATGAACTGAGGTGGCGTGCAGTTCACTCCCACAATGGCGACCTTTTCGCTCGCGTTTAGGACTTGAAGGCAATCCTCAAAACTCTCTCCCGAACACAGGTTCTTGCCGTCCACTGAGCTGAAGCAGATCCAAGAAGGGACTTGGATGTTCTCTTCCTCCAGAAGCTCAGCTAGAGCCTACACACGTGGAAGGGTTCATTTCAGTGAAGGAACATGGCAGGCATCATTTCTTTCAGTAGTGTTGAAACACGTGACTCAATCAGTGTTTCTTGATTGAAAATCTCAGGATATTCAGGGCAATCTTTTCACTTCCGATTAAAAATTCTGATTCAGAACGATTAGCCCACCTGTGCCTCCATTTTGTTAGGAATGGCCTCAAATGCAATCAGGTCAGGGCCGGCACTTGCAAGGACCTGCAGCCGGCGCCGGTGGAAGTCCTTCAGTTTCTCTGCTGTGATGTCGTCTCCGTACGATCCACTGCAAGAATCAAGATGTGCCAAGGACACAAAAACAAGATAGTATGAGAGCTAGCATACAACGTTTGACGTCTTTGCAGTGCTGCAACTACATGCATGTTGTCACCTGTACTCTGAGCCATCAGCAAGATAGGCTCCGTAGCTTCCGATAGACGCAGCGACGAGGGCACGGTTGTAGACAGGCTTGGACTTCCTCAGCGTCGACTTCCAGAATTCGTCTCGTGCTTCCAGTGCCAACTGAATGCTTGTTCGCAGTAATCCCTCTGCCTCCTCAAGAAGTATTCCTCTGGCTAAGAACCCTGGGATAGTTGCCTGCAGATAAACATTAAAAAAAAGGAAGACATAAATCTCTCCTCTGCTAGAAGGTGTGAGAATTATGCAAGTATCTGCTTCGTGCCTTATGTGATTTAGTAGTGTTTAACGCGATGGCAGGAGATGAAGATCACCGACGTTACCTGGTAGGATGAGGAAATGATGACATCGGCACCTGCTTCAAGATACTGCATATGGACCTGCACAAAGTAAGAAAAAAAAAGATGCGATATTCACATCCAAACGGAAATTATATGATATGTTTACTTTAGGACTAGTTTACAACACAGTTCATGCGTACACACTAGAATAGTCTTTGTTCTCAAGGAGTTCAAACAATGACGGCACTTAAAAAGGAAAAAAAAGGCCTAAAACTGAACGCTCGGAGAATAATGTTCGACAAGGTAATTAGTAAGTGATCTCTTTTCCTCTCTCGAAGAGAGTAGGTGAGGTAGGTGAGAAAAGAAAAACAGTGTTATTGTCCTGGTCACCACCGAGACTTCGGTTTCTACATCTGACCTACACACAGATTGATTTTCGGTGGAGCGATTGAGTTGACTAAGAATACAATCGACCACAACACGAACGCTCGTTGCATGTCAAATCGCATCTAACACAACAAATAAAGTAATTTCACACGATAAACCAAAAAAAATGTACAACTAATCGATCGGCTTGCCTTTTTTCCTTGTCTTTGTACCGGACATGTTGCCATCCTGTATGCGGAGGGAGTACTACTTATCAGCCGGCATTGCGCGTTGCGCGTGTGGTTGGAATTACTCTTGTTGTCTAAGTATTTTATATGTTAAATAAATAGTATATGTAGTGAAGGTAGTGATCTATTTGAATGTATTAGTAGGGAGCATGTAAGGAGTACGCGTCTCCATTCATTTTTTTTTGGTGTGCGTGTGTTCTAAGAAACCATATGTGAGTTCTCGTCGGGTGGCTGAGCGAACACACGGTGCACTGTGCTGTGCAGTTATCGCGAGTACGCAACGCAAGCAATCCGTGGTGCCATGGTGAGATCGATAGATGCTTGGCATGATATATACGAGCACTACCGGTACTATGCATGCATGCATGCTGACCGGCTAGTCAATCGGTTTACCTCCTTTATGAGGTGCGGCTTGGTGATGAGGCAGGCGGCGCTCCAGAGCGGGTCATTGATGTCGGCACCGAGCGCCTCCAGCTGCGTGGCGAAGCCGCCGTCGATCACCGCGCACCCTCCCGCCTTCTCTACGAGCTCCTCCACCGCCCCGGTTATCATCACCGCCGATCGCACTTGCACCACTCAACAAGAAACAACAACTGAAGGGAGACAAGGGGGACGTGAGAAACGGGCAAAGGGACTATATATTGGTGAGAAGAGACGGTAGGTAGGCTGGCAGACTTGATTTGGCGAGTGGGCAACCGGCGAACGTACGCGGACTGGTTCCTGGGGTAGGTGCGGTCGCAGATCGGTTGACGTCCAGGATGGATGGATGGCGCAACGCAACTGGATACGTACGCATGCATACAGATATGGTGCAGATTTAAAAAGTCTGCGTCAGAATCCAGTGATGGAGCCTCCCCCACCTACCACCAAATGTCACTATTTGAAACGGTTAAAACGATATTAGTAAAAATGAAGTTACCGTAGTCGCAATTAAAAAAAAAATACCCCCGTCCGCACGGTCATGGGACATCAGGCACCACGTGTTAGCCCGTAGCTTGTCCGTCTCGTATTCGTGCGGCGTGTCGTCTCGTGATCGTGTAGGTCATAGCATTATTTTTGCAATTGCGGCTGTGAGTATGTTATTATTACAATTACGGCTACGTTCCATTGCTAATCGGTGGATCTGAGGTGCCCAAACGTCGGTTTGGTCCATTGATTTTAATCAGGCACAGGGAATATAAAATTTGACTATTTTTAAAGGAAGTGCCGCCCGGCCAGTTTTTTCAAGACTGTCCCGTGTAAACATGATGCATCAGGGACCAAGCTAAGAATCAGTTCAGTCCACGCTACGAATTGGGCAAGGTGGAACTGAAGAATCAGTCGATTCCACACAATTGAATTGGGTAACGTTCGTCCTCTCTTCGTGGACTTCAAACAGATTTGGGACATAAATCCTGAGAACCATCGCATATCGAGAAGCTGCCAACGTACTGGGCTTTTGGTCTTTTCGAAAGGCCTCCCTGATGTATCGGCCTGGCCTCAATACAGTTTTTCGCCTGGAAGCGGCAGATTGCACATTTTTATTTTGATTAGGGCTTAGGGTAGGATAGCCATACAAAATGTACACGGTCTCCATTACAAGCCCAGAACAAGCTCAGGCCCATTGGATTGCATATACAGGCCCGCCCGGCACTCCGGGTCCCTCCGTTGAAGTGCAAGGTGTACGTCCAAGGAGTCGGCGGCGAAAATCAGCGCCATCCCAAGCACAGTCGCACGTCATCCGCCATCCATCCACGCAGCAAAAACCGCGCCGAAGTGGCCGTTTAGCCAACTCTTTTGTTGACTCTGACAGTACCACTGTACAGCACAGCACTATCACGGCGAAGCTGTGCCGCAGTGGGACCTCGCAGTGAAGAGGCCTCAACTGCCAGCCATATCATGGAAGCAAAACAGCGACCTTGCACGACTAGTCGTTTCTGACTTCTTCGTTGACCATATTTAAATTTGCCAACCGTCGTGACGTGTCTATGTCTGACATTTTAGTGATGAAACTATCAATTTGCCTCTGCCTGTTGTTGCCTATCATCTGGTAAGATATTTCAGACTCGTGGTAATTAACGTGGTGGCTGTTCAGAATCCCATCGCATACTGCTTTGTAAGCCCAATCGCATATTGCTTTGTAAGTTATTTCTCCGAATTAAGTTAAAAGTAAAATTTCAAAAAAAAAATGCAACTTCAGTGATGAAACTATCAATTTGCTGCAACATTTGAGTCGGGTTTCATATAGAATTGCACCTTTAGCGAGCCAAATTATCACCAAGCTGCAATAGCTGCCCGTTCTGACACACAGGGCCACCTAACATCACCCTGTAACAGCTTGTGCTAAGCGTGAGTACGATAGGCGGGCCTGTCTTGTCAGCATGAGTCAGCTAGTGACGGAATTGTAGTTTCATGATAATTCGGCTTGTTAAAGGTACAACTCTATGCAGTCCAAAAAAAAAAATTCTTGCATCAAACTAATTTACTCTTAAGTTTAACTAGCGCTATGCTATAAAAAAAACTAGCCAATTACACAATCTAATATGATTATCTTAGTTGGATTGTGATTATATTACAAATAAGACCTTCAACGTGTCTCAAAGCGAAAGCAAACATGTGCCCTTTCAATTATAATGTGACATTTCAATTTAAGAAAAGCATCAAAACACTTCCTGAAGTCGATAATACTTGGATTTGACCCTGCAACTCCATTGTTTTCGATAATCCTCCTCCTTTCCATTTTCTCTCTATAAAAAAAAAAGGAATTTGAGGTCCTCTCTTTTATTGGAAGGATTTTTTAGTGTGGGCTTTCTAATTATGTGAAGCACAGTCGTTAATGGGCCTCCGTAAATGGTCTCAGGGCCGAAGTGCTGCAATTCTATGTACTAAACTGCACGCGCCATACGAAATTGTCAGATCGCTGATGCAAATTTCACACTCACGATACACGGCGCGACAGGCAAAAAATGTACTAGTGGCTTGATTATACCAGATCACGTTCGGGCCTATCTGGATTGGCTCACCTGCACGTGGGTATTGAAATCTTAAAGACGGATTAGTAAACGGTTGGTTCAACAGTTGGGTCTAACCCCGCAACCGCAAGTAGCTGGTGCGTGCTATCGATATTAATAATAGCATCATTTCTGATCCAAAAGAGACACCGCGAGGCGGGACTGAATCCATTTTGCTAGAAACCTAAATTTTAATCAAGTTTAACTACGTAGGAGTACTACTCCATCTAGGTTTCTAGATTGAGCTCTTTTACGATATCCGCAAATTAATATAGACTGTATATTTTTCCGATCCAACGGATTAGATTGGTTAGGATTTAGTCGAACTACGCCGCCACCAAGTATGTTAAAGTATAATTGGCTTAACTATAGAACTGTAACTACACATTCCTTTAAAAAAACTACACATTTTTTTTTTGAATTCTAGTAGGCAGCAGGGTGCCTACCGAGATTTAATTAAGCTGGGAAAGGAGAAAGTTGTCCATGCGAAGCAAGGACCAGGAAAGCAAACAACACAGGGAAAAACCAAAAAAAGGGCGGTATCCCCAAAGGAAAACACTACTCTCCCGGTGTGATGGACGCAAGGTGCGTCGCTTCCACCAAAACACTATGTGTGTGTTTCCTCTTTTATCTTCGTTAGAAGCGTATGTGGCGATGCTGAAGCTATTGAAAACTCTCGCATTGCGCTCTTTTCAGAGTTCCCAGGTGACTAGAATTAGCACCGTTGGAGTGGCCTTTCTGTGCTCCCTTTGCGTCTTATAGACTTCTTCGTACCATTCATGAGTATCGGCGTAGGTTAGCCATTGGGCCGAACTTGGTGGTGTGAGTCCATACCAATGGAAGATTTAGCACTACACCCTAAACGAGTACTACAGGTGGTGAATTGATGCCTCACAGTTTTAGGTCGATGACGAAATAGGGCGCACAGGCTGTAATTTGGCCATCCACGACGTTGAAGCCAATTTGAGGTCCACAATCTGTTTTGGATGGTTAGTCATGCAAAATGCTTGCATTTTGGTGGCGCCCATGCTTTTCAAATGGGCGCATGGAAATTTGTGTGAATGGAACCAACACATTGAACCTTGTAGGCCATAGCTGTCGTGTAGTTCCCATCCACAGTGAATTTCCAGGTGATATGATCCTAGGCTGCCGGGTCTAGGGCCACCCTGCACATATTCTCCCAAAGGGCGACGAACTCTTGTAAGTGATTTGTCATGAGTGTTGCATGCCGGTCGATATCTTGTATCCATGCGTTATGTTGCAGCGCTTTATGGACCGATTTACTTTTGCGTCTTTATATGTCGTAAATTGAGGGAGCGGTCTCGCGGGAGGACTTTCCATGTAACCACAATGCTTCCCAGAAATTGACTGCAAGCCCATTTCCCATCGTAATGCGACTACAATCATAGAATAAGGCGTAGTCTGCCTTATCGCAGGGGTGTTCAAACCCACCCAAGGTTTTTATGGGGTTGACCACTAGGACCACAGCCAGCGCAGTCTCAAAGCTCTGGCAAAATTGTGCAGATTTAAAATTCCAAGAACCTTGTCTCTTGGGGCGACACACTTGCTTCCAATTCAATTTACAACAGCCTCCCGAAGCCGATTCTGTTCCCGACCACAGAAACGTCATCCTCCTCTTGTCCAATCTTCTAAAAAAACTACACATTGTTAATCCAAACATGCATGGATGTGCAAATCAACAGTTTCTATTGCCGCAAACATCCATCCTTGTCGTGACAGCCGCAGCGAGGGCCACCGGCATGGTGTGGTTGGATTTTGGGAGGCATCTGGGTCTGCAATGGGAGTGGTTCCCAGATGATCTGCGTTGTGATGATGCTAGAATCGAGCGCCCCCTCACTAGGGCCCTGTTTGGGGGGGGGGCATTAAGCTGGCTTTGGCTTCAGAAAAGCCTCAAGCCCCCTTCCCCCAAACAGACTTGCTTTCCAGCCACTTATCCCTTAAGCCACAGCCAAAGCACCCCTTAAAGCCAAAGCACCTTTCCACCAGCTTTATGGTTTTTTTTTGCGGAAGGAGTATATCTGTTTGCTTCTAAAACTTCAAGAAAATTACCCTCTAAATGCCACTAGTTAAAAGCCTTCGGTCATGTTCACAATATGGAACTCTCCCGTAAACCTTCTCTCAATCCCGGACTCGATGCCTCGCCTCCCACACGAGCCACTCGACGGCGACCGCCTCCCCCGCTGGCCAAAATCCCTCCCCGCCGGCTGAACTCCCTTCCCGCCTGAAGAATCTAGACCCACCATTATGAGTTAATGTACTATTTTAGTAATTAATGACAATCGCCATATGGGCTAACATTTTTTATGAGTTGGTGAAATAGGTTGAGTCCATGATGACGAAGACTTTGGGTGCCATCGTGAGTTGATTGTCATCAAGTAAAGATTCGGGATGAAGGATGTTATCGTGTGTTGATGAGCGTCAAGATAAGATCCCGAAGTGAAGAAGATATGAGGTGATGCTCTATAGTCCACATCTTCATGGACCCATACCGAACCTTGATCTACTCACATGTGCAGTGGCGTGCAAAATTGTGACTAATGACAACAAGCAAAGGAGGGTGATAGGAGGTGATGCTCTATAGTCTGGAGCTGCGACACACAAAGATTGAGATTGGATTTAATTTAGGTTGAACAAAAGGTCCATTATAGGATAAAAAAAAATTAGAGTCAAGACAAAAGTCCACACTGTTGACTCTGAAAGCGCTGCCTCTCTTCGACCTGCGCTACCTTCACATGCCAGCATCGATAAAGGAATCTTGCCGTCACCTATGTCCTTCCCCCCAACTAACTCACCGCCGTTGTCTCCACCTCCCCTGGTCGACGCCACCGCTGATCTCCACCTCCCACGGTCGACGCCACCCTGGTCAACGCCGCTGCCGTCTCCACCTCCCCCGATCGATGTCACCGTCGTATCCACCTCCCTATGTCAACATCGCCATGTACCACCAGCATCTTCCTCGAGACCGGCGTCGCCCACCAGCCACCACCGCCGATCTCCCACTCCGATGAGTTTCCTCAACGTCTTCTCGCTTCAAAATGTGTTCCACCTTCTCCTTGTTCTTTCCCATCAAGCAATTTTGTGATTCCCACAATGGTTTGCCGAAATCGAAACCATTTCCCTCGTTGCATTGAACCGCTACTGCCACTATCATCTCCTTCCTCATTCAACATTCTACCTCATGCTTGGTTCATCGTCGTCGAAGGACCTCTCCCTTGCCACCTCCCTCGTAACACACTCTTGTTTGTTTTAGGTGGTTCGATGGTTGTGAATATGGCAAAAAAAATTGGTGTTTATCTCAGATATTAGCCATATGTTGGATATCTTGTTGGTTGTTTAATGGGAGAAGAAACTAAAAACTTTGAGCTATCATCATTTGTTTTCTGGAATTAACATGTGTTCTAGCGATGAACTTGAACGAAGCAAGAAGAGAAGCATGAAGAGTGTGGAGGAGGAAGAAGAAGGACGATATAGTCTTTTTGCACACCACTTAACAGCCTAACTCACGGCGAGTGGCGGTAGTGGCACATAAAATATGAAAGTTGAGATCGAATGGCAATAAAAGGGAAGAGCAATTTTGCGATGGTATATCAAGGAACCAGCCAACTTCCAATAGCAAATAAGGAATTTCCTCATAATTTTTCTTGCACACAATGGGTGATGGGTACTCCAAAGGTATCATAATTGATTGGAGAGACTTTGAGGCCATGTATCATCTCAGCTCTAAATCAGCTTAGGTCTATCCGCACGTCGGATAAACCACATATTCGCACCAACTCCGCTTACGTTTTTGTTCTCGCTTCGCATAAAAGGGTTGACCCAGAGGTTTAATTGCATTTGGCACTAGAGTTTATTTGTTGGTGCAACTCTTGCTTAACTAGCAAGGCAGGACTAAATTCCCAACTCTCATGCTCATGCCCCTACATGGGCCTCAAACGGGCTCAAATCATCCTCATTTTGGGCTGGGCCTCACGATTCGAACCTATCTAGTGTAACTATTCCCATCGTTCATTTTTACATGTCATTTTCAAATGTTTGTAATCAACGTTCTAAAAAAATTAACTAGTGATACAAAAATGTTTAAATGATTTGTTATGAAAAATAATTCCATATCATTACATTTTAATAATTTTTCTACCATACAATTAAAAAAAATCATGTGTATTGAACATTGTGTCGTTGTAAAAAACGATATGTAAACTTGTGGAAGAGAATAGAGGGACTATAAGAAGAAAAAAAATGTTAACTGAGATGTTTTCAATGATGAGATGATGAGTCGAGATGTTGGATCATGCTCCAGAACATTTTGCACCCATGTCCTAAGCGAAGCTGAGCCTAGAGACGAGGATTTATTCATCTCTAAGCTCAACAAGAAGCGAGAAGTTGGTCTGTGGCAGGAGCAAGCACTACCAGAAACCGTTAATTTTCAGAGTGCACAAAACACTCCGAAAAATACCAAAAACACTCGGGATACTAATTCCTAAAGGTCGGCCGTCGGGAAAAAACACTCGGGATCGTTTAGTCGGGTAAAAACAGGTTTTTCGAGAGTTACACTCGGGATAAATAACTTTCCTGAGTGTTCGGATTTACACTCAGGAAACATCCAACACTCGGGAGAATAGTTGGCACAACAGGTTCAACCACCGTAACGGAATACTTTCTCAAGTGTATGTCAACCAAGGACACTCAGGAGAATAGTTGGCACAACAGATTCAACCACCGTAACAGAATACTTTCTCAAGTGTATATCAACCAAGGACACTCGGGAATAGTTGGTTGTTCCCGAGTGTTTGTCAACCAAGGACACTCGGAAAATTAACAGAATACTTTTCCGAGTGTATGTCAACCAAGGACACTTAGAGATAGTTGGTTTTTCCTGAGTGTATGTCAACCAAGGACACTCGGTAAATACCCGAACAACATATATATATCGATTTTGTACGTACAATGCGTTTCATTTTGAACCACACTCACAGGAAACTCAGCAATCAAACAAATCATACATTCCACAACAAGAAAAATACCACCAATTAGCCACAAATTATTACATATATAGATTCAACAAGATTGGCATAATGTTCGAGTTCACAATACAACATTCACATATATACCCCTCACACTCAGCACAACATTCAGATTTCAGATTAAATACATTTTGCTACAATGAGCCGATATACATCCATGGAGTAGACAACCCCACCCAAAAGATATTTTATTTCAATCTTTGAAGCCAACTACTCGCTGGCATCAATATGATCGCCCCTTCTGTGTTCTTTACAAAAGTTCTTGCTCGCCATAAAATCAAAAGAATTATGTCAGCCTTTTTCTTAGTTCTGCAGCAGTATTGACGTCAGATGTATCCCCGGACAGCTAATAGCTATCAACACATTGAAGAAAACTCATTAGTGCAATTCAGATCCTTCATCAGTTCTTCAAAATATTTTAGAAGTGGAACACATTGAAGTACTGTTATCAACACAAAAAGAACTTTTAACAACTATACATTTTCAAACAATATAATCATATGAACCATACAGTATGAATATTACACGGCTCAGTCAAGAAACTTGTAACTCACAACTGTATATATCTTTGTTGAGCTTTATGCAAAACAAATACTCATCATTAGGACTTTGCATGTCAATTTTGTTGAAGACCAATTTCACCCCTTGGAAAAGGAAAAAAAAGGTAACTGTCACACACCATGGCATCAAGCTAATTTAATTGACCATGTCATTAAAACTTTCATTACCTTCACCTCCAACAACTTGAAAACCAAGAAACTTATTGTACCAAATAATAGCTTCCCCTAGGTTCTTTTTCCCTGTCGCATCACTATTAGCTTCAAGAGCTTCAATAGCTGCCATGAAACTAACATATATTAAGGCATGTAAATCAATCAATTTTAATGGAGGAGCTGGAAAAAAAAAACAAGAAAAGTGCAGTGAGAAATCAATTGCAAAATAAACAGAAAGAAGTAAATAGAAGCAACTAATGCAAAGCATGTAGTATAACTATCAGATAATGATTTATTTCAGAGTAGGATACAAATTAATTAGATCATTCAAAAAAACCAGAGAGCACATACTTGAGTAATTAGCAAACAATTCCAAGGATGAGAAATTATCACCACACATGTGATCTATGTATTAAATCACTCAAGCTACAAGAATGCTTAAGAAACTACTGGCCCATACCGGGAACAAGTTGGTCTTGTATGCTGCCCAGAAGAAAATGAGTGTAATCATGGCTAAATAACCACCAAGGACGACCCCGGTTGCAAAAATCTCATATAACTTCCAACTATTAGGTTGCGGAGATGGTTTTACTGTCCTTTGAGATAGTCATTATCGTACCTGTTCATGTCAAAATCTATTGGTTGTTAGGTAACCTATTATGATAATTAGACTTGAGATGTATGTCAATATGAGCAAGACAAAAGATTGATCAACTGTAGGATTTACTCTTGTCGTGAATTAGCTAAAAAGAGACTTACCAGCATTGAAGCATAAAACCAAGCTGTTACAACAGAATGTGTAGAGATAAAATGAATTATTTGTCCAATTTATTAATAGACAGATAAGACATGATTTAGCAAATAGTAGAACATAAAGGAACAAAGATTTACCACAATACGGATTGTAATTGAGACATCATAGATCCGCAAGCACAAAAAAAACTTAGAAAATACTGAAAAGCTAATGAACATAGAAACTGAAAAGGAACTGCAGAAATGACTTAGTGTAATTCTTCATTCGCTGGAAAATTGCTTGACTAGTTAGCACAGCACTAATAATCACACTAAGGACTGGTTTAGTCAGAACAATATTTGAAGCACTACGAGCCGCGTCAGTCGAGTCAGCCACTGCAATGCTAATATCAGCCTTCTTCAAAGCTGGAGCGTCATTTACACCATCTCCGGTCATACCACATATATGTTTTCTTGCTTGCAAGCGTTTCATGATCTCATACTTGTGCTATGTTAAGTGACAGTTAAAAGTGAATTATACATAAGAATTGTAAATAGATGCTGAGAAATCATCAACCTATGGAACAATAGTACTACAACTCAAAAAAAGTTATCTCCAAAGTTGTACCTGGAAAGACACCCGCAAAGCCATTAGCCTTCCCAATCAATTCATCAACTGGCAAAGCAACAATTGGCTCATCCTTATCTTGTCCCAGTAAAGCAGATAAAGGATACATATTAGTACTCATTCCCAAGCGGCGTGTTGTTTCCTTTCCAATTGCAAGTTGATCACCTAAAAAACATCAGGAAGTTGCTAAGCTTATGTAACTATTAACACACACACACAAGCTTTCTGCATAGCATCTCCAGTTGAACATAGGTGGCGACCAAATATATTACTTTGATAATTCCTAAGCCGATCAAAACAGTAAGAGACTACAAAATTGAATCAAAACAGACTAGTCCAATCTACAAAAGCATAGTACTACCAACAAACTAGCAAGATATTGGAGACACCAGAACTCTATTTAGAGTAATCAGCAGAGAAAAGGTGGAGATGAATAAATATGCCAAACCTGCAATCATTTTGACATTGATACCAAGATTGAGTGCCCTCCTGATTGTTTCTGCACTATCATGTCGAGGATGAGAAATACACGCTGGGGAGGCCCAGGGGAGGCGAGAGCGGTCGGACGGTCGGGCGAGCCGGCAGCCAGGCACAGCCGGCAGGGCTGAATCGAGTTGGAACCGGGTGGCCAGAGGTGGCGGCGCCATGGAGGGCCGAGGGAGCCGGGCACAGGGAGGAGCACGGGCGGCGCGCCGGCAGGAGCAGTTTCCGGTAGCGAAGATCTCTTTCACGATACACTTAATTTAACACAACTCGTTCATTCTTTTTATCATATGGTTCAAATCAGTTAGGATTTAGTTATAGTACACCTGATAGTATGAGTAGTATAATCCTAATAAAGGTATAATTATAATTGCCCGGGTTACATGACACAAGTATAATATTTTTAACTATAATTAAAAAAGTCTATAACACCCTCACAAAAAATTATAAATACAGAGAAAAATATATTATACCCTTAACAAATTAAGAATCGAATTTAATTTATATTACCACTATATACTACCGAGAGGATGTACCGTAACATTTCTCAGGGGCAAAGAATTTGACATCCCTGCTACCCAGTGCGTTGCCCACCTGATCACCGGCGATTCCTATAGCGTGCTCGGTCGTTTTTCATTTTTCTTTGTAATCTCAACCAGCTTGTATCTGGCACCTCTGGTGCTATCTTTTATTCCCCTCTTAATATAAAAGCCGGGCTTGCCAGATCTTTCCAAAAAAGAGAGCCTAGAGACGAGGGTTCATTGAATTGAGTGGGTTGCCAACTTCTCCTTAACCGTTCAAGTTTTTAGATGAACATGTATCAAGACTAGTTAAAAACTAGTAATTAATTACCTGCGATAGTTCACAGTAAAATTAGCGCAAATAACTATACAATTACAGGTACACACTGCGACCAAAAATATCGATGTGAAAGTGACAGTACTATAGCTCGCTTACAAGATACACAATTGCACGCATCTCTAGTATCACACGTTACTTTCCGTTTCTCCATATCTACCGATCCACCAATTAACCAAGCGCACACACTATTTTTGAGATGAGCCACTAGCATGTAAGAAAACATGCAAGTCCCACTACATCACACGCGTACATACTATAGTAAGATCGTAGCAGGCCGTTGGCCGTTTCGCGGATCTGTCCAAGTTAATGCGATTGACACAGCAGGCACCATAGCAATGTGCCAAATGCAGCTTAATTCAGCCGAGGTGATCTATCTGATGACGAAATTTGAGGAACCTAGTCATCGTCGAAGTTTCAGATCACCAACTACCAACCTCACCAACGTCCAACTACGACGCAACTTTTGCAATTTATAGTAGTAGTATGCCACAAGCTAGTTACGGTACAAAATCCCCAGCTAATAAAACCCCCAGCTAATACTAATCACACATAAGCATGCATAAGAAGAGTTCCATGGAGTGAACAGTTTAGTTCACTCAACCATGCACCATGCATGCATGCATAGGGTGATACTGCACTAAATGAGACGACATCATGGATAAGCCTTGCAAGTGTTGTTCAGCTTTGACCAGCCATGCATGAACACTGTGTTGGAGCTTTTGACTCCTATAACTACATAAGGTCTGGTCAGCCAAGCCTTTTCTTTTCCTTTCTATCAAGTAGTCAAGCTTCACCGCTCTCAAAAACAAAACAAAAAAGGAGTCAAGCTTCACTAGGATGTTATCAAGTTAGCAGTAACAGTTTGTGTCGTCAGAGCCAGACATCCAGCTTTCAGTTTTGCCAATGCGGCCATCAGCGACAAATTTTCCTTCAAGTACATCAGCAAAACCACAGGGGAAGAACATTAGGCTAAAATTGCTTGAACGAATAATGATGATACTGCAAAACCATTCGTGTCCACCCGGTGCCGGTAGTGAAGACAGATAGCGAAGGAGGCTTGTTATTTTCTCGCAGTTGCAGGTAATAGGCAGTGTCAAGTGCGTACGTACAGACCAGCCGGTCAAAATCATTTTAAATACGCAGATACAATTGGAAAATGCTAGAATGTACGTGCACACACATGCACCCAGTGCATACGCATACACATACACCCACTATCACAACCAGCCACTTTTGCCTCGAGATTCGTGCGCACTATCCCCTCTCTCGTCCTCCCGACGGCTCTTCCTCGCCGCGGCGCCGCGCCGAGCTTGGCTCCAATCCAGCGGCGGCGAGCCGGATCCGCCGGCCGTAGATCGCTACTCGATAGCGGCGGCTCGCCGTCCCTGACACAGCTTCAGGAAGCGCGGCGGGGTGGCTCCGGAGGGGCGGCGTGGCTCCAGGCGGCACGGGAGCAAGCCGGGAGAGAGAGAGAGAGAGAGAGAGAGGAGGATAGACGGCGCGAATCTGAAAGCAAAATGGAGGGGCAGGATAGTGGTGCATATGCGCAAGTGCGTGTAAAATGTACACACTCTCGATACAATTTAATGTATTGAGAACCGGTAAAATGAAAAAGTTAACACTTTTGGTGCAGATGCTTATAACCAGAAGTAGGGCAAATTAGCGAGTACGTGGGGAGTATATTTTAGCTAGGCGAAGTGGTCTAGGTGGTCGAACTCTTTGATTAGTTGAATTTTTAAGATTTGGATATAGTCGTATCACCTACGATCATCATTTACGATTATAATATAGTCGTATCACCACCTACGACCATGAAGTAGTCGTATCACAAACTACGTAATTGATTACTAGTTACTTGTAACTTTCTCCGACCACGATGTAGTCGTACTTCCTTTCGACTACGTGCAATCGAAACCTTCTACGACCAGGCGTAGTCGTACTCGGTGAACAATACTCATAATGAACAGTACTCGGTAACCGCACTCGATGAACAGTACTCGTAATGAACAGTAGTCGATGTGAAAAGCGGTCGATGATCGTACTCGAAACCGAAGCCGACAATAAAAACCAAATGATTGGTTTCAGGAGCAACTGCTCCTCTTTTTGGTTTTTGTATTGTTTTTCTCAACCCACGACCACAACTCAACTCACGACCACTCAGCTCGCAACTCCTCGACGCCTTCTCTCGACTTCCAACTTCATACAACGACTATTGTCTCTCCTGCTTATATGCTGTTACATGCATTGACTACAATATGGATCCAACGCGAGTATCATACTCGGACTTATTCTCATAAACGACTCAGATTCAAACTCTTATCAAATCTTGTACAAGATTACAATCCCAATAGTCCAGAACTGGCGGTTCGTACTTCACGGAGGGTAGAGATGTAAACCAAACTGGATAGCACCTTCATGCCACATTATGGCGGGATGGGTACGGCTTTAATGAGTTCTGGTCGATGGTGAGCAATGGTGCACGCACACACACAGAGAAGAACGACGCGTTCGTCGTCTGAGCTTAGCTCCTAACACCCAACTCCAAAAAAGACAGCCCATCCAGAACAATCCTTACTAGTATCCTTCTACGCCCACTCTTTCTCCACACGGACAGAAGCGAGGTTTCACTGCAAATTTCGCTATCATTTGACCACTGCTGATCTTGCCCGTGTTCTTGGCAACAGCGGCATCAGCCATCAGGTTTGACACACACACCTAAGTAGTGCCGGTTACAGCTGTTTTTTCTTTAAGCCATTGTAACATCCATTTTCAGTTATTAAATAGTAAATTCCAGAATTGGTTTTGTTGAATTCAAAAAGCTCCCCAAATTTTAAAACCCCAAACTTCAAATTTCAATATTTAAATCTTGCCTTGATTTCAAAATTTAAAATTTGGCAAAATTTAAACTCTTTCTCTCTCTACCTCCCTCCCTCTCCCCCGGCCTACCTCTCTCTCCCGACCCATCTCTCCTCTCCCCTCTCCCCGGCCCATCTCTCTTTCCCCTCCAGCCCAGCCGTGACCGGCCTCTTCTTTTCCCCTTCCTTTCTCTTTCCCCCGGTCCTATCGCCGCCTTCCCCCCGGTAGTTCCGCCTCTTCTTCTCCCCCCTCTCCCCTCGTCCCTTCCCCCTGACACCCGCGCCGCTCGGTTCCGCTTCTTCCGCCACACGACGCCGCGCCCGCGCCTCGTTCCGCTCTGCCCCGCGCTCGCCTCTGGGAGGCTGCTGCGTCGCCGTCTGCTCCCTTCAGTTCCCATTGCCGCAGCCGCTCGAGCGTCCGTCGCCCGCCGCCGGCTCTCCTTCCCGTCTTCCCGAGGCAACCACCTCCGCCGCTTCTCTTCTCCTCGGCTATAAAAGCTCTCCCCTCTGCCTTCCCCCTCCTCACCTCCTCCCTCCCCCTCTCTGTGTCGTCAAGAGCCGAAGCTCCTAGTGTTTCTTCCTCTCCCCGGTACTACCGTTTTTCCTTCCCCGGTACTACCGTCTGTTCCCGCTGGAACTACCGCCCTTCCTCCACCCCAGAACTACCACCCTCTTCCCCCCGGTACTACCGCTTCCCCCGGAATTACCGTTGGTTCCACCCTGGTGCTACCGCTCGCCCATGCAGATTACTCGCCGCACTTCCCTTACTACTGCTCACCGGTATTACTCGCCGCAGAACCCCGGGACGGTCTTGCGTAGACCGGTCCACGCACGGTGCGGTGGGCTGAGCGTCGTGCTGAAGGCCACGTGTCAGCACGATTTTTTTACCAATTCTTTGAATTTCTTGTCAATTAAAAATTCATTTATAAAGCTTCAAAATTTCATATCTCCTTTACAGCTCTAAAAATTATGAAATTTATGTCTAAAAATTTGTAAATTCAAGCTCTACATTTTTGTACTGGTTTGGCTAATTTTGGAGTTCATTTATTATATATTTGGTATTTATTTGTGTTGTTTACTTATCTTTTCTTTTCCGGTACGTTCGTCCGAGTAGAGTTCAAAGAAGCCGGAGACCCTCAGTTCGATCAAGCTCAAGAATACTAAGATTCTCTAGCCTTTGACCCAGGCGAATCAATACTTTGATCATGTTGAACCTACATTTTATGCAAATTATATTCTTTTAAAATAACAAGTTGCATGCTTTAATTTCCTATGCAAATGTATGTCAAATGATCCAATGATAGTTAAATGCCAACTTGACGACTAAATAATTATTATGCCATATCCTTGATAATTGAATGTTCCTTGTCCTTGTCGCCCTAGTAGTTATATGGTAACCTACTAGTTATAGTTGTACTGAAGCGTCATGTTTGTCTTGCTCAAATACAGGGGGTACAAAATACCCTAATCATCATCTTTTAATCATAAACTTTGTTTTGGGCAGTCATTTGGGAAATGACTGGTATGGTTGAAATAATTTGGTTTACACTTCCCAAACTATAAAAAAAAACTTGCTAATACCCTATCTGGGCGGATGGTATGTAGAAAGGTATGTTGATGGGTACTGATGTAGCCCAAGATTTGTTGGTATATGGTTGGTATGTGGAATGAATCGCCCAAATAACTTTAAGGACTTAATCCTGTGATGAACTCCCAATGTAAAACAGTACAACCACAAGTCTATAATGGTGTCGACCTGGCTAAATAATTTGTATCCACCAATGCGAGCTGCACCACTTGAGAGACCCACGAATAGTGTCGTTGGTTTAAGTCGTCGTGGACACGGGTTGTACTGCTGGCTTAAGCCGCCGTGTGGCGCAAGAGATGGTTTGGGGGCATGGTTGACGTGGGTGTGTGAGCGTAACCACTCTCGGATGAAACCTTAGCGGGTGCAACTCACACTGAGGGGTACATTGTAAAGGCCTTGTGGTAATCTCCCTTGATTCACTCGTCCAAGGAAACGTGTGTGTATATCAAGACGATTATCTCTTGTGGGTAAAGTGTACAGTCTCTACAGAGGAATAAACTGTTCGAACAGTCGTGCCCACGTTCACGGGCGGACATGAGAACTTACAAGAGTTAATTCTATTTATAAAACTTTGTGGGCAGGTTGAATAGCATGCCGGGCTCACCTAGCCCTTGGTTTGAATTTTTCCTGGATAGTCTTACCCAGTGTGGTTATTAGGTGGATGTAATCATCTTTAAAAATAAGCATAAGGTGGAGGTAACCTCTGCTATTATTAATATTGCACAATTTCTCTTTAGTAAAATATGATTTAGTTAAAATGCTAAGTGATATATTTTTTAATATATGTAATTTTAAATGTTGCTTTGCGCAAATAAAAGAACACGAGCCATCCTTGTCTAACCTTGCATATTTATTATTGCATCTGTTGTGTTGGCCCGCGAGCACAGAAGTTGTGCTTATCCTCGCTCTTTCCCCCAAACCCTAAGAACCCGCGGATAGGACGACTATGCCTACTACGAGGATCAAGGAGTCGATGGACAAGACCAATGCGAAGAGTAGTTTAGTTCCTTAGTCTAGGGTTCGCCACCGTTTAGCTGGCTCCGTTGGTGCTTGCGTACAACCAATATTTTCCAAATCCTTGGTTAATATCGGTTGTACACAAGTCACCACAATCGCTTACCTGAGGGGAGTCGTGTCCTACCCTTTTGTTTCCACTGACGTTTCTGTATTTGTGTAATGGACTCATTTGGCCTACTCGGCCCCTTTTGTAAACCCGACCCGACGCGGTCTATTTAAACACTGATGTTTGTAATATCTTGTTTGGTTCAGTCTACGATGTGTATGAAATGATTCAACAATATACACCGTGAACGTTATCTACTGATTAAGATAGTAGCATGATATTTACACGGGAGAATCTGAATTAAAAAAATTCGCATCCGACAGCCATGGCCAAACTGCCCGTTCACGCAGCCTAACCAAGGTGTCACGTTGTGTTCGGACAGCATGCAAGCAGGGCAACCTTTTCGTACGCAAAGGTGTTTCCTGATCCTGTGCGTTTTCGATTCGATCCTTGGCTCCTTGCACACTACGTTAATGCTGTTGCGCTGGACCACATTGTCATTTCCTCCGAGACAGTTGGAGATGGGAAAGGCTCTGCGTTCTTTCTTTCTACTAGCTTTTACCACTTGCACTTCTGCCGCGCAGGCTTTAATTTGGCTTAGTTCATTGCATATGTGATGTGTTAAAACAACTTTCGTCGAGACTTAACTTCTTTCTTAGCTCAGAAGCCGCTTGCAGTTAGAGTTCGCTTTTCAGTCATCACAGCGCTGTCTGAAATATGAAGTCTGAACTATATGGAGTGGAGAGTATCATAAGAAAAATATTATATCAGGGTTGCAATGCCAGATTGTGCACTTCTAGTTCTAGCCGTCTAAATAGTAGTGTCCGATCCAACTGGAGTTGCTTGCCAGTGTCAGGGTCTCTTTGCATTGAAGTAAATTTATAGGAATTTTGGAGGATTCTAGTTCATAGGATTTTTTTCCCTATAAGGGTTGTTTAGAAAATATGAATACCATTAGGTGTTAAGAGTCGGTCGAGTTGGCGCAGATCTGAGCACCGGGATGACGATGGTGGCCGTCGGTCTTCGTCCACCTTTAGCGCCCGTGAAGATCGGATTTGTTTGAACTTTGGTAGCCTAGAGCAATCGCACATAGGTTTGCCGGGTTCATCCTTTTTATATAGCGCTTGGTGGCCGGGATCGAAACCAAATAAAGGTTGGAGACGCCCCCGATCAGGGCTCGTGGGCTAAAAACCCCTTGAGACTCGGTCTCGGCTGTTAGCCGAGATCAATCCAACAGAATATAGTTGTCAAATTCCTATGGAATGCATTTCTGTACCCCTAATTCCACAGGAAAATGAACATGAGCTCAAGCCTCGTGTTATGTTTCCTTTGAGAAGTCCAATGCAATCTCTCTTTTGTTAGATATATATATTGTGTAGGGTGTTATTTGCATTTGTTCCATCCTTGTACATGTATATATATTGGCCTTTGGCCCATTGGAATAGTAAGATGCTATATTCAAACATGGTATCAGAGCTAGGGTTTTGAAACCCTACCTCTTAGCCACCAGTCGCCGCCGCCGCCATCAGAGCCGCCGCCGCTCCTGTAGCCATGCCGCCGCTCCATAGCCGCCGCTGCTTCGCATCGTAGCCGCCATTGTGCCATGCCATCTCCACTTGCTCCGTGGCCGCCGCCGCCTGCGTCTGCCCCCCTAAGATCCGCCGGCGGGTCGGCCGGGCCGACGCAGTCCTCGCGGCCGCCGAGCCCATCCTCGGCCGAGCACATACCGCTGGCTCCGCGCCGGATCGCCGGTCGAGTCTGCCGCCGTCGCCCTCGCGCCTCCGCGCGCTAGCGCCGCCGCCGTCCTCCGCGCCTCGCGTCGGCCTTGCCGCCGCCCTCCGCGCCTCCGCCGGCCGCCGCCTCTCGCTCCGAAGCGGCGTCGCCATTGTCGCCGCTTCGGAGGGCTCAGAGAACCCTAGGTTCCCTCCCCGTCAGTCTCCTTTCTTTGGCCGACTTCGGCCAAAGAAAGGAAATAGAGAAAAAAAGAGAAAAAAAAATTTTTTAAAAAATCCAGTCGATGGCTTCTACCGGAGGCTCTTCGCCATCCCGCTCCCCGATTCGTTTTGATGGGGCGAACTTAGGGAGTGGGCCGTTCACCTCAAGATTCACCTCAACGGCCCGGCGTCTGGGGTCATCTCACGGTGGCGACCACATCGCCTCGTCCTACACCGGCCAAAGCCCGGCTCTCCTGCTGGTGCGGGCGGGGCGGCTTGAGGTCGACAATCTTGCCTGGAGGATGCGCTAGAGCTCTACCAGTCTGCGGTACACGCCTACGAGCGCGGGCAGGAGGCTAGGCTCGTGCTACCGCCATCCTAGTGGGTAGCATGCCCGTGACCATCTCTATGGATGTGGCGGAGCTGCCGACGACCACGCCTTATGTGGGAGCGCCTCAGAGCTCACTACCACCGACGAGCGATGCTATGTATCTCTCGGTTGTGCACGGACACATTCTCTTGGCTTGATGCCACCGTTGATGACTTCTACCAGAAGTTGTCAGAGGTGTGGCGTCGGCTTGACTCTCTGGGGCGGATATCCGCGGACTGTCCCTCTGTGTGCGGCCGCGCTCACCAGAGACTCACCGCCTCTACAACTTCCCCGACGCGTCTCGGCTGAGTTCGAGGCATGCGCGCTCGGCTCTGACTCGCCACCGCGCCGAGCTTGGTGGAGGCCCTCACGAGTGTGCGTCTTGAGGAGACTTCGTCACCGTGGCATAGCTCGGATCTGATCTGTTTTATGCGCTTGAAGATCCGCTCTTTGCCGCCCTCTTGGCCTGCGATCGTGACCCCTTCTCCAGCTCCTCCGGTGGGCTGCTTTGTTTCTCTGCGGGTCTCCACTTGCACCTCTTGTCGGCGTCTTGCCACGAGTATCGAGATTGTTACAAGCGGAGGAGGCCGAGTCGTCGGGCGGGCGTCCCCGAAGGGCTCTGGAGGTTCCTCTCCCTCAGGGGATGGTCCCTCTCGCCAGGGCTCCTCTGGTGACGCCACACAGCAGCTTCTCTCACTGCCTCAGCGCCTCGGTGTCGGCTCATCCTCGGACTCCTCGGGTTACCTTGTCGCTCTTGCTTCTCGCCAGCCTTCCTCGCCTCGCCTCCTCCTCGTCAGTACCTTGTCTCCGTGGATCTTGGACTCGGTGCTTCTTTTCACATGACACCGATTCTACCCACCTTATTTCATGCGGTCCACCGATTTTTCTTCCACTTTATTCGGATGCAGATGGTACCTCTCTTCCTGTTACAGGCCGAGGCATCCTTTCCACTTCTTCTTTTCATGTTCCTGCAGTCTCTCATGTTCCTCAGCTTACTATGCAGCTTATGTCGGCTGGTCAGATCACTGATCACAACTGTCGTGTTGTTCTTGAGTCTGACTCTTGTTGTGTTCAGGACCGCCGCACAGGGACTCTGCTTGGTACTGGCCCTCGGCGCCGTGATTCGCAGCGTCTTTGGGAGCTCGACTGGCTTCATCTTCCTTCCGCTGACTCCACCAGCCAGTCGGCCACTACCACTACCTCTGCTCTTGCTGCGTCCTCCACTACATCTTTTGCTCAGTGGCACCATCGTCTCGGTCATCTCTGTGGCTCGCGTCTATCGTCTTTAGTTGGTCGTGGTGTTCTTGGAGTGCATTTACGGGACACATCGTTACATTGTATGGGTTGCAAGCTTGGCAAGCAGCTGCAGCTTCCCTATCCCACTAGTGATTCTATTTCTACTTGTCCTTTTGATCTTGTTCACTCTGATGTTTGGGGTCCGGCTCCCTTCGTTTCGAAAGGGGGTCATCGCTATTATGTGATCTTTATTGATGATTATTCTCGTTATACTTGGATCTACTTCATGTTCGAGCGACGTGTTCTTTCTATTTATCGATGTTCGCCACCATGGTTCGCGACTCGGTTTGATTCATCATTCGTGTTTTTCGTGGCGACTCTGTGGTGAGTATCTCTCTGCTTGCTGCTCGTTTTCTCGTGAAAGGGCACTCTTCCTCGATACTCTTTTCACGGTGCTCACGCTCGAATGGTGTTTACGGCGTAAACATCGTCACTTGCTTGAGACCGCTCGCGCTCTCATGCTTGCCTCCTCTCCCCCTCACTTCGGGTGAGGTGTCTCTCTCTTTGCTTTTCGATCAACCTACAACCTTCTCTGCTCTTGAGGTTCTACTCTGTTGAGCGTCTCTTTAGTCGAGCTCGAGTCTGATCATCTTGCAGATTTGGTGTGTCTGCTTTCGTTCTTCTTCCACCTCGTGAGCGCACTGCAAGTGATCGCTCATCGATTGAGTGTGTTTTTCTTGGCTACTGATCTTGAGCATAAGGGTTATCATTGTTATGACCACATTGCTCGTAGGATGAGATTTCTCGGGATGTCACTTTTGACGAGTCTCGTCCTTACTACCCTCATTCCCCACTTGTCGGCCGGATTCTCTTCTTGAGTCGATCTCCTTTCGATTTTTCCCGACTCTCGACTTTCCACCACTGTTTCGCCTCATCCTCCATCTACTCCCCTCGGCTCCATCTATTCCGCCTCCACCGGATTTTCCTTCTCGCTCTTTTGTTGAGGCTCCATCTTTACCCTTGCACTACTCTCGCCGTCCTCGGCCTCCTCCTTCCTCTCCATCATTGCTGGGTCCAGCTCCGTCTTCTCCTCCCGGATATGCTCTTCGTGATCGTCACACTATCGGGCCGCTGCGCTACGGCTTTGTTGCCTTGCTTGCTCTTTCGAGCCTCGACCTACAGTGAGGTCGCTTGCTCACCCCAGTGGCGACTTGCGATGTCTGAGGAGATTGCTGCTTTGGAGCGCACTAGCACTTGAGATCTTGTGCCCTTGCCTGCGCATGTTACTCCTATCACGTGTAAATAGGTGTACAAGATAAAGACTCGCTCGGATGGTTCTCTTGAGCGCTACAAGGCTCGTCTTGTAGCGCGTGGTTTTCAGCAGGAGCATGGTCGCGACTACGATGAGACTTTCGCCCCTGTTGCTCACATGACCACTGTTCGTACTCTCCTTGCTGTGGCCTTTGTTCGCCATGGCCCATCTCTCAGTTGGATGTTAAGAATGCCTTTCTCAATGGCGAGTTGCGTGAGGAGGTCTACATGCAGCCGCCTTACGGGTATTCTCGTCCCACGATGGTCCAGTTTGTCGCCTTCGTCGTTCTCTCTATGGGCTAAAACAAGCCCCGCGTGCTTGGTTTGACTGCTTCTCCTCTGTTGTCACTGCTGCCGGCTTCTCTGCCAGTGCTCATGACCCTGCTCTCTTTGTTCACACCTCTCCACGGGGTCGTACGCTCCTCCTTCTATATGTGGATGACATGATCATTACTGGAGATGACTCTCAGTACATTGCCTTTGTGAAGGAGCGTCTCAGTGAGCAGTTCTTGATGTCTGATTTGGGCCCTCTTCGTTACTTCCTTGGGATTGAGATCACTTCTACGCCTGAGGGCTACTATCTCTCCCAGGAGAAGTACCTTCAGGATATCCTTACTCGTGCTTGTCTCACTGATCAGCGCGTAGTGGATACTCCTATGGAGTTAGGTGTTCACCTTCGCCCTACTGATGGTGAGCCTCTTGAGGATCCCACTCGCTATCGCCATATTGTCGGGAGCCTCGTCTACCTTGGGATTACTCGACTGATATTTCTCACCCGATTCACATCCCGAGTCGGTTTGTCTCTGCTCCCACTCGGCTCCACTCTGATCACCTTCTTCGTGTTCTTGATATCTTCGTGGAACCCTCACTCGGCGTCTTTTCTTTTCGTTCGAGTTCTTTACGACAGACGTACTACGATGCGACTTGGGCTAGCGATCATTACGATCGCGATCCCTTCTCGCCTATTGTGTTTTCCTTGGTTCCTCATTGATTGCCTGGAAAACTAAGAAGCAAACCGCATTTCGTTCGGCGTTGAGGTGAGTTGAGAGCCATGGCACTTTGCTGATACCGAGATCACACGGCCGGTGGCTCCTTGCGATTTTAGCGTTTCGTTTCAAAGACCGACTCGCTTCTATCGATAATCTTGGTGCGATCAGCATTGCTCGTGACCCCGTGAAACATGAGCTTACCAAGCACATTGGAGTGGATGCTTCATACATGCGATCGCAGGTGCAAGACCAAGTTATTGCTCTTCAGTATGTGCCTTCGGAACTTCAGTTAGCAGATTTCTTCACTAAGGCACAGACTCGAGCTCAGCATAACTTCTACCTCTCCAAACTCAGTGTTGTTGATCCACCATGAGTTTGAGGGGGGGTGTTAGATATATATATTGTGTAGGGTGTTATTTGCATTTGTTCCATCCTTGTACATGTATATATATTGGCCTTTGGCCCATTGGAATAGCAAGATGCTATATTCAAACATCTTTCTCTCTCCACTCTCTCTCTAATCAAGTAACATCTAATCTCAAAATTCCTACTTTTTTTTCCTTCTGTAAAGCATCCAAATACCTCTTTTGATCAATTCCCGTGGTTTTTGTTTCCTGTAGCATTCAATAAATCATGACATTTCAATCCCGTGTTTTTATATACTACGTTCCAAATAGGCCCTCGGAGTTTGTCGACACAGAGCTTGCAATTCACACTACTGCAGCCGCTCGGATCGTACCAGTCAAAACATTTAAAGGTTGCAGGTGTATTGTGATGGCCTACATTATATAGTCACCGAAGTTATTGAATGGTGAGTAAACAGTCCAACAGTTCCGGGAGATGCTACTGTAGTGATCAGTACATCTAGTCCGTGTGGAAAATGGAAAGTGCTGCATCCAGAAGCCAGCGAAAAAGCAAGGATTTGCCTAAAAAAACTGGAGCGTTTTTCCAAAGCAGGTCATCGGCGTCTTCTGATTTCCCCGTCCTCTCATCTCACCAAATGAGGGAGAAGAAAAAGAGAGGAGGAATTGTTCAGTTCTTACAAGTGCATTTTGCAAACCTGAAGTAGGTGTGACCATTTTCTGATTTTTATGATGGGTACCCATCTTGCTGCAGCAGTGCTTTAATTGTACAAACATAAGGTACCAACAATGGAGTAATTTGCACATGTAGTCTGAAATTGATGTCATTGTAGAGCTCTAACTCGGTAAGTTGCAGTCTTGCAGATGCAAGGGAGCCAATTCAGTCCAACTTTTACCTGTCCTGCTGTACTTCGACAAGGAAAGTTACTTGCACCGATATACTACTGCATCTCTGATCTCTGAAGGAAGTGAAAAAGATTGAACAGGAGTTTTCACAGTTCATTCAGAATTCAGACAAATTTGGAAATTGATGAGTTACTATATATACTTCTTTCTAGTAGGAGATTATTGGATTTTTTAAGCTCAAATCAGCTGTTGAGAAAAAGAGGACAAACTGTTGAACTAACTCGATTATGAATTTAAAGTCTGATTATGATTTGTTATATCATTGGAGTGTTCACAAAGCAGATCCAAGATTGGGTAGAAGCAGCATGTCAGAATTACATTTAGTGTAGCTTGATTAACTACCACGATCCCACTTAGATTCATATGCAAGCATAACTCTGTATCTGTGCTCATTGTTTTTCTATCATTTCTCCAATCTGTTGGAACCGCCGGCAGCCCTAAGCACGAGGAAGACCATCACGCACAAAGCACAAGCACACAAGATACACGAAGATTTGTTAACCATGTTCGGCAAAGCCCGCATCCCAGGAGCCGAATCGCGGTAGCTCGGTCCGTACAATAAGTTTCTTTTACATGTTCGACTCGGACACCTACTCCGTACACAACCCCTTCCTTTGGACATACAAGAGCCACACACAACACTATCTTTTCCCCAAAACTGCCTGGAGCTCAACTAGTATCTGCTGCTCGCGCAGATACCAGGGCAGCATGCCATGCAGGTAACTTGTCCGAGAAACAGATTATAGATATAATACTACTGTACTAGCTTCATGTGAATCTTGCTCGTTCTTATTTCTTACAATAATTGTGAAAAGCACACCTAAAATCGTTGGGAATAGCTTGTTACTGCTACCATAGGAAGACATGAGATTAGATGATGGACCTCCTGAATCGATCAGTGTACAAGCATATTGGCGTTAACCATCACCCCCAAGTTGCACAAAACAAACAAACAAACAAACAAACCACAAATTGAACCTGCCTCACCATATAGTTTACATAAACTAAGCAGCTATCACGTACAAAATGTAATACTAATACGAGTAGATCGCATCCCATTATCATCGCCGTCGTCATCCGTTCATCACCGTAGCTAGTTAAACCCGGCAACACGTCGATCGCTTGCCTCTGGCCCCAATTCCTTCGCTGTTTTCCCGAAATTGTTCACCAACACCCGATCTATCGAGCGGCGGGAGAGGAGATGGAGGAGAGAAGGCGAGCCGGGACGCACGCAAAAAAAAAAATCCCTTGTGTGCAAGCAACGGAGCAGGCAGGCGCCCCCAGTGGCCAGCCAACCCCTAACTCCTCCGGTTGGTGGCGGTAGCCAGGCTTTCATTTAAACTACCTATCTGCCCCTGATTTGATTACTCCCTCCCCACTATATTAAACCCCTCCACGGCACCGCAACCGCACCGCGTCCATCCTACACACACCGCTCACCGCCACATCCACTGTGCGCACGCACCTGCGGCACGGGAAACGTACGTGCGTAGCACGTTCCGCGCGGGGCGTAGCGTCAAGGCGAGTGTAGAGAACCGTGCCGTGCCGAGCCGAGCCGAGCGGAGCGGAACTGCGGAAGTGAGCAAGGCAAACTAAACTAGCTAGCATCATGCCGAGCGCGCCGGGGGGCGGCTTTTCCGGGTCGGTGAAGCTCAAGTACGTGAAGCTGGGGTACCAGTACCTGGTGAACCACTTCTTGACGCTGCTGCTGGTGCCGGTGATGGCGGCCACGGCGCTGGAGCTGGCGCGGCTCGGGCCCGACGAGGTGCTCTCGCTCTGGCGCTCGCTCGAGCTCGACCTCGTGCATATCCTCTGCTCCGCCTTCCTCGTCGTCTTCGTCGGCACCGTCTACGTCATGTCGCGCCCCAGGCCCGTCTACCTCATCGACTACGCCTGCTACAAGCCGCCGCTCAGCTGCCGCGTGCCCTTCGCCACCTTCATGGAGCACACGCGCCTCATCAGCGACGACGACAAGAGCGTGCGCTTCCAGATGCGGATCCTCGAGCGCTCGGGCCTCGGGGAGGAGACCTGCCTGCCGCCGGCCAACCACTACATCCCGCCCAACCCCAGCATGGAGGCCTCCCGCGCCGAGGCGCAGCTCGTCATCTTCTCCGCCATCGACGACCTCGTCCGCCGCACCGGCCTCAAGCCCAAGGACATCGACATCCTCGTCGTCAACTGCAGCCTCTTCTCCCCGACCCCCTCGCTCTCCGCCATGATCATCAACAAGTACAAACTCCGCAGCAACATCCGCAGCTTCAACCTCTCCGGCATGGGCTGCAGCGCCGGTCTCATCTCCCTCGACCTCGCCCGCGACATGCTCCAGGTAATTACTTCAGTAAATCAGTACGAGCGGTTCTTAATTAACGGTGTTTATTTAACTAATGGATCAATTAACGGACGATATGGATCGGACACGTACAGGTGCATCCGAACTCGAACGCGCTGGTGGTGTCGACGGAGGTCATCACGCCCAACTTCTACCGGGGGAGCCGGCGGGACATGCTGCTGCCCAACTGCCTGTTCCGGATGGGTGCGGCGGCGATACTGCTGTCGAACCGGCGGCGGGAGGCGCGGCGGGCCAAGTACCGGCTGGTGCACGTGGTCCGGACGCACAAAGGTGCCGATGACCGCGCGTACCGGTGCGTGTACGAGGAGGAGGACGACCAGGGGCACTCGGGTATCTCGCTCTCCAAGGAGCTGATGGCCATCGCCGGCCACGCGCTCAAGTCCAACATCACGACCATCGGCCCGCTGGTGCTGCCCATGTCGGAGCAGCTGCTCTTCTTCTTCCGGCTGGTCGGCCGCAAGCTCGTCAACAAGAAGTGGAGGCCCTACATCCCGGAATTCAAACTGGCGTTCGAGCACTTCTGCATCCACGCCGGCGGCCGCGCCGTGATCGACGAGCTGCAGAAGAACCTGGACCTGTCCGCGCGGCACGTGGAGGCGTCCCGCATGACCCTGCACCGGTTCGGCAACACGTCGAGCAGCTCGCTCTGGTACGAGCTCGCCTACATCGAGGCCAAGGGCCGCATGCGCCGCGGCGACCGCGTCTGGCAGATCGGTTTCGGCAGCGGCTTCAAGTGCAACAGCGCCGTCTGGAAGTGCCTCCGCACCATCAAGACGCCCACCGACGGGCCATGGGACGATTGCATCCACCGCTACCCCGTCGACATCCCGGAGATCGTCAAGCTGTGATGACCTCGGCGCCGCCGCCGCACCGCCGTACCCTACCTGTACGTCCCGCGAAGCTAGCGTCGTACTTTAAACTCTTGGAGCTTTGTGGAATTGTGGTGTTTTTTTCTCTCTTTCTCTCTGTTTCTCTTCTCTTTTTCTTTTTCTTCGATATAAAAAGGGATCAAACCTATACTTGTGGGATGTGTCACAGAAGGAAGGATCGTTCAAAGGAGATTAATTAGTAATTATATTCGACGTTAACGTGGGCGTGTGGTTGTTAAATTGTTCCCGTCAGCACAGGAGGGGATGTCATAACATTTGTAATCCATATTGTAACTGGTGAAAGGGATACATGCATGCTCCTGATAGGCACTGGGGGTGAGTCTTCACTGCTTGTCAATTAATTTTATTTGAAATGTAAAAATCTTCCGGTCTTGTTCATCATGATCCTTAAGATATTTCAGTTGTAATTAGAAATGGAGTAGGTATTAGGAGATAACGTTGATTAGTACTATACTCTGCAGTTTTTCTAAGCGCAAACACGAGCTACTCACGATCCATCCTTCAGTTTTCTATTGAACCGAACTCATGATCCATCTAATTGAACCGAACTCATGATCCATCTAATTAGCACTAACTGAAAAGTCGTACTAAAAGCAATGATCTCACCAGGACGACCACATGCGCGCGGATTAAATCGATTCGCGGACCATGCAAAACAGTCAGGACATGTTTTCCCCAGAACTTGCTGATGCTGAACTCATCGCTTGGAATTTTAGTAGATGTTATAACAGCTCAATTTAAACAAACATCATTACTCAAACAAATGCTGGCGCTGACATGGAAATGGGTGTGTACATGCCTTGCAGAGTTGCAGGTGCCCAATTTTCTTTGACTTCCCTTGTTGTTTTTTTGGGTCTGTTTATACAAGATTCGACTGTTTTCTCAGTCCAAAATAGTCAAATTTTAATTCATTAACAACTTCATTATACCTAAATTACAGCAGTTTATTTATGTAATTTTTGTTTTTGGTCACTGTAATTATTATTGAAAGTTAACTCATATTTCCACCATATGATTCCAAATCTAACATATACTTTGAGATAGTGAGCAAAAACAATACAAAATAAAATAAAATTATATACTAACCAAATACGGTAACGTGGTAAACCGTTATGTTTCAAAAATATCATAATAAATTCGAACACAATTCACCATATGAAAAGAAGCGTAAATCTCAAACATATGAGACAGATAAAAATTCAACTATTTTAACCAAAAAAAAGTCAAAAACTGTTTACAAATCTCTTTTTTCCCCCTTCTTCAGGGGAAATCCAGTTTTCTTCGCGGAACGTAAATAAATGCAACGCATGCACTTGCCATACCGACAACTTTTCCGAAACAGGCTCTTCCTTGAATAAGAAGATCGCGAATCGGCGCACCTTTGTTTCCGTTCCGCCTCAGAACATCCTGGAGCACGCAGAACAAAATTTGCTTCGTACTTATGGCAGCAATTATCTCATACTAGAGCAGCAAATGGCCGTTGGAATCAGGGAATCGGACGGCTCCGGACGCGCCTGCGCCCGCGAGTTAGGCCCACTACCTGAATTGCGTGCTCACACGCACCAGTGTCGGGCGGCCGCCCCTTGGCAGGTCGATCGATCGATCGGGTCGTAAATGCGAGCGAGCGAGCGAGGCCCGCTGCAGCGCGGGGAAGTTTTTTTATAAGGGAATTGGTATATAATAATCGTTTTTTTGTTAGATATACTATAAGATTTGTAAGGAAAAAAAATCATAATAGTTGAATTTGCAATCATTCGATATGCTTTGAGATTTGTACTTTTTTTTTCTATATGATTGAGTCTGAATCTATTATAATTTTTTATTCGGAACATAACAAGTTCACCATATTTTGTTAGTATATAATGTTATTTTATTTTTATCTTTGTTTTTACTCAACCTCTCAAAGTACATGTGAAGAATATAACTAGTTCACCACATTATCGTATTTTATTGGTATATAATTTTATTTTTTTATCTATGTTTTTGCTCAACCTTCGAAAATGTGATAGAAACATGAATTATTAAGACTTTCAAAAATAATTACAGCAACTAAGAACTCAAATTACATAAATAATATACTATAATTTGAATATAATAGAATTATAAATGAACTTTCTAACTCGAATTCAAAAAAAAAACCCTTAATGAACAGAGACGGGAAAAAATTTCGAGCTGGGTGGCGTCGTGCTCGCGCCTGTCGCAGTTGGGAGGCGTTAAATGCGTTGGCTGGCGCCGGGTTGGTGTTGGTTGGGCCGAGCAAACGAGCGGCCCTGCCACCCCGGCCGCGATGGAGGCGGGGTTTGGTTGTTCGGTTGGCGCGAAAGGGAGCGGGAGTTAATAGGAGGCTATCTCTATCCTTCACGTCGCCGTCGCTGTCGCTGGGGAGGAAGGCCTGTGGAAGCGGAAACAGGGCGAGCCGTTTCCGGCCTCGGTTCGGCAAAGGCGCCGCTTGATTGGTCCCCGCCGGCACGCCCGCGGATGGAATTTATTGCTCCATCCGTTACTAGTTCAGACTCGGTCCGAGCTCGGCTTGGTCCTCTAACTAAGACTCCTCTTCCTCCCATGCGTCAGGACCTCCGAGAAGCACAAGTTGTGCCAGGTATCTACTCCACAGACCACGGAATATAAAGCCAGCCATCTCTGCATTACGTGCGTGAGTGTCTTGGGTCTAAGACTTGAGACGGGGACGATGGTGGTTGACATGGATGTTTCAGTGAACAACTGTAAAACAAGCGACGTTGTCAAGCATTCACTAGCTCTTTATAATAGACTGGCAGTGCAGGTTTTGAAACGGGAATAGCGGTGAATAATTACGTTGTCTGTTACGTGGTGTAGCCTGTAGCGTCTCTCTCCCCTCACAGGAGGCCAGAAATTCAGGCATTTTTGCAACCTGTCAAGTGTCGACGTACTTTCTCTAGTGCAGTGCAGTGCAGTGCAGGCGTTTGTCTCGGCAGTATACGTACGAGTACTTCTTATGTTGCAGTGCGGCTTGCCAATGGCCTAGCTGCCAGTTTGTTTGTACAGAATTTATGAAAAAAAGAAAATTAGAAAGTGATTTTATGTAAGAAAATAGTTATCAATCTCTCCATAACCTAAAGCTATGTCGGACCCGGATTTTGTAAATCCAAATCCTCTGTGAAATCACTGTGCTATTCCCTGGATCAGTAGCTAGCACTCCACAGGTACATTGCTGAATCAAACCATACATGGCGCAAAATTATTTCATTCATTAATTTACACATCAGAGTTTACATAGACCGCTTCGGGCCAATTTTTACAATAAAGGCCAAACAGGCCAAAAGAATATATTCCAAAAGATAGCGGAAGCAACAACGGAAGCAAAGGGGTGAGGGCACATCTTCATCGAGCAAGTGATGAGAAACGTGTCACGCCGATATTATCCGAAACTTCGAACAATATAGGAGGTACACAAGAACCAACGGAGTCAGCTAGACTGGGGTGAGACTAGAACAACTAAGGACTAAACTACGCTTCAACGTTTCCCAGGTCTTCAGACTTCTGGATCCTCATTGAAGTAGACAGACTCGGGGTTCTGTTTACGAGAGTTTGGGGAAAGAGCGAGGATGAGCACAACTACAGTGCTTTCATGAGCCAACACACACAGATGCAATAATACATATGCAAGGTGTAACAAGGATGGCTCGGGTTCTTTTATTTGCGTAAAGCAATATTTATAAATACAGATATTTAGAAAATCCTATCACTTAGCATTTGGACCAAATTTGCATTTTTAAAGAGATTAATTATGCAATAATTGATAACAATGAGAGGTTCCTCCATCGGAAACTCGATCATGCTTCTTTTCTTTGGTGGTCATACCCACCTATTTCCAACACCGTAAGAATACCGGAAAAATCCAATCAAGGGCTAGGTGAGCCCGCACATTTTCATCCCACCCACAAAAGTTTTGAAATAGAACTATATCTTGTAAGTTCTTTTGCCCGCCTTGACCGTAGGCACTACTGTTCGAATAGCTTTTATTCTCTGCAGAGATTGTACATCTTTACCCACAAGAGATAATCGGTTTGATATGTACACACGTTTAGTAGACATGTGAATCAAAGGAGATTATCACAAGGCCTTTACAAGGTATCCTCGATATTTCTTTGCACCCGCTAAGGTTTCACTGAGCGGGTGTCGCTCCGTGGGACCCGACAACCACTACGCCTGCACCCCTCTTGCGCCATGCAACTTACGCCTAGGGTCCCGAAGTTACATTCCCAATCGTAGCCTCTTGGGCTCACGGCATTGGGAGCCCTCCAATGGTGCGGCTAAATGCGGTGGACACCAATTAGTTAGCAGTCGACACCATTATAGACTTGTGGTCGCATCTTGTTTTACAATAAGAGGTCATCACAGGATTAAGTCCTTAAGGTTATCTGGGCGGTTCTTACCACATGCCATTCACAAAAATAACCTGGGCTACATTAGCACCCAACCATTTACCCTCCAGCTTACCATCCGCCCGGATGGGTATTAGCAAATTTTTGGAGTTTTGGAGGAGTATAAAACAAATTATCCAACCATTTCATCATTCTCCCAATGACCCCCAAAACAATTGATGATGATTAAAGGATGATGATTTGGGGTAGTAATACCCCGGTACTTAAACAAGTCTAGCATAGCATTTAAGTACGACCTATAACTAGTATGTTACCAGATATTTACTAGGGTGACAAGGGTATTGGAAGTTCAATTTTCAAAGAAGTGGAATAATAATTTATTAATCAACAAGTAGGCATTTAACTACCTTAGAGTGTTTGACATATATTTGCATAGAAATTAAAGCATGCAGTTTGATACTTCAAAAGAATATAATTTGCATAAAATGTGGGATCAATATGATCAAAGTGTTGACTACGCTGGGCTATTTTACCGTGGCCTTGATCTTACTCAAAGCCTGATTAGACAGAGGTTCGAAGTCTTTCGGCGTCTTTGCTTGAATCTTGGATCTGCTTGAGTCGTCGATTCTTCTGGACTTCGATTTCTAATTACGCAATAACGATTGAAAAACCAAATAAATACAAAGAATCCAAGAGTCCAAATAAAACACAAGAGCCTCGGAAAGATTGCGGAGGACGGCTTGAGAGAATGGTTTGGCGACATCGAATGTTTGATGAGTCAAACGTCGATTAGGCGAAAAGCGAATGACAGAGAATTTCGCCGGAGGAGGATACAAGGAGGTATGGTCGAAGTAGCTCTTGCCGGAATGCTCTGCTGCGGATTCGGAAGACTGCAAGACTATCATACAGGCGACAAGGCAACTTGACTACAGGTTCTATACTAATCTAGAATACTTGATCGACACAAAATCCAATAGAAATTCAATACCAAACACAGCTGCCTGATAATATTCAACGATTCGATTGCTGGCTACTCAACTTACTACCAACTATACAAATCCAACCACCAACTTATACAATTGCCAGATTATTAATCATTGCCAACCACAAATCCTTTCCAAACAAAGCAATCAATTCAATACTTCCGACTTTCACCAAATATCATTATTTCCACAATCATTGTCCTACTGACGAACACTATCCAGCGGCTAACAATTGATTAACAAATCCAATAGACAATACTACTACCGGAGATTAAAACTATCCCTAATAATCAAGATCACAATCAACAATTCAATTTACTGCCAAAACACTTATACTGAGGATCAGTAATCACAGACAATTAATCAATAATCAACTTACTATCAACAAAACATTCTATTAATCCATGGCGACATTTCTAAATCGTTGGATCGGTGGTAACCTCATTTCTATCGCAACGATCCGGGGAAGCAATTACGAATCAAATATTGGCAATCGAAATATATGAATAACAATTAATCGCAACGTCTACAACATAATAACTCAATTGACAGGCTAGCGACTAATGACATAAAACACCAAATACCAAAGCCAGATCAATACAAAGCCTACTCTTGAATAATACTCAAGCGACAATTACTAATGATCACCGACAAAACTCGGATGAATTACATACAAACAATAATCACAATAACATCATCATCAAAATAACATATGAGCAAAAGACATTAACCAATACTGCCGACCAATTCGATATGGAATCAATAATCAACACAAGCATCAATACCAAATTTCTAAATTACTAAACAAGGTTTCAAAACACTAAACACAAGGATTACAATCGACAAGCTTCCACTGCCAGACTTAACACAATTTCAATTGTCGAAAATAAGCTTACATACTAAACCAGTCAATGATATTTTGCTTTCCAAGAACAAACACAACGATTCAATTATCCACTTATACAACCCAGGGTTTTAAACCATCAGAGCATATCACTTTAGCTGATAGATCATCCAGGAGGTCTTCATTTACCATAACTATACACAACCAAACGCCATAGCACAAATGAATCATTTGCCAGCTACAAGGACTATTGACACAGAAGTTCAATGCTGCACACACTCACTGCCGCCACACCTGGGGCCTTCAGCCATGGAGAGAGCAAGGCGAGGAGGAGCAGGCAAGGAGGAAACTTCGGCCATGGCGAGGGGTTCTGAGGGGAAACACAGAGAGCAGGGAGGCAGAGAGCGGGCTCGGCGGCGGCACCGGGAGGCGGGCAAGGGCCGAGAGGGCACCGGAGGTGGCGCTGGTAGGAGACAGCGGCCGGGGCTTTGGTGTGGCGGCCACCCAAAGGCAACAATGACCAAGAGAGGAGAGATCAGGGGGAGGTGCGGGAGCACTAGGGTAAGGAGGGGAGGCTTACCGAGGGTTGGGGGAGGCGGTGGAGCACCGGAGGAGGTGGGTGACGGAGCTAGAGGGCCGCGGGAGAGCTTGGTGAGGCGGTCCCGGGAGGCGTGTGCTACTGCACTGCTTGTTGGGAGGCTCGGGGTGTCGCGCGGCGCCCAGTACGGCGACGGGCCAGGCGACGGCGAAACTCCCGGTCGGCTGAGGGAGAGGATGGATCGGGCTCTGGAGCACTTACCAGGAGGGAGAAGGGAGGAGCGGGAGAGGCAAGCAACCGGGCATTTATAGCCGGGTCGGAGGGATGACGGAGGCGGCATGGGCGACCATGGCGCCGATGAGACGCTGATATGGCGCTGCGGAGTGGGCGGCGACGACGAGACAAGCGGAGCGGCGGTGGAGGTGACTCGGCATGGCGGGCGGCGGACGGCGCCGCTGACACGGAGGCATGGGTGGCGACGTCTTTGGGGCCGGAGGAAGCGGCGTCGGGCGAGATGGAGTTGGTGGAGGCGACGCGAGGGGGGCGGCGCAGGCATGGCGACTGGCGGTAGTGGGGCGGAGCAGCGAGAGAGCAGTGGAGCGGGGTTGAGTCTTTGCGGCGGCGGCCGAGTGGGGAAGAAAGGCGGAGACCGGCCGAGCGAGAGGAGAAGCCGGGCGGATCTGGCGCGCAGAGGAGGCGAGGCCGGCGAGGCGGCGGATCTGGGAAAGAAGGAGAGGCGGCGCGAAGGAGCGAGAGTCGGGGCGACGCGCTCGGAGGAGGGACGGGGAAGACGAAGCGGCCGAGGCGAGCTGAGGGGAGGTGAGCGGACGGGGCGAGAGAGGAGAGAAGAGGGAGGCGATGCGGCCGAAGGAAGAGGATAAGGGAAAGAGAGAGACGGGCGAGAGAAAGAGAAAAGGAGAGCAGGTGGGCCGTGGGCCGGTGGAAGGAAAGGGAAGAAACAATGCTGGTAGCTGGTACGAAAGCGGCGGAAGGAAAAGCAGTCCGGGCCGAAAGAAAGAAAAAGAAGAAAAAGCGGCCGGGAAAATGGGAAAAACGGGAGGAGGGCCGAATTTAAAAAGGGTGGCCCACAAATAAGGGGCAAGATTTTGAGAGGGGTCAAGAATCCGAAAATGATGAATCCAAATTTGAATTTGGACTTTGAAATTTCGAGGAGGGGTTTGAAACACAAACCCGAGCTTAAAGAGAGCTCGAGAATTTTAGAAATTTAAGCGGCAAACGAAAATCAATGAAACTCAAAATTGAATAACCAAAGACTATTTGCGATCCAAAAAGCGGGTGTTACAAACCTACCCACCTTAAAATGAATCTCGACCCCGAGATTCGGGTGGCTCAGAAAACAGACAAGGGAGGTCGGTCTTCAACTGGTCTTCGGCTCTCAAGCGGCTTCTTGATCCGGGGTGTCTGGCTTGTTTCTTCAAACACTCTGAGGCTTTTCTTGAGCTGAGAGACGCGGAGCAGGTTGTTGACATCTGACAAACTTTTCCGGGTAAACCAGGTACCACAATTTCCTTTAACTTAAGGGGTTTGCAAAATAGCCTTACAACAAGCTTCTTTTGACACAAAAGAGGGCAAAGCTCCAGCATAACATGCGCTGGTGCAGATTTTGCATACACATTACATCCTTGATTCTTCTGAGTGGATCAGCTACCCACCTTAAAATGAAGGGTGCTCAATACTAGCTGTCTTTGCTTACTTTATTCATGAGCTTCACGGTGGTCAGGAAACTTGTCCTTTACAACACCACTGGTTTGGTTTTGACTTGGCATGGAAGCGGCTTTGGATGCCTACGAATCGATGACTTTGCTTGAAGTGAAATCATCCTCGGTGGTGTAGTTACGAGTTGAATCTCACCGGTGGTGGTTGAGGCATTTATTGATGAAATGACCTTTTTCTCCACAGTTGAAACAACGAAGATGAGCGATTGGGTTTCGCACTGCAGGCTGGGGAAGGCGGGGAAGATCCTCACTTCTTTCCATCTCTTCTGAGGTACTCTGACACTTTGGCGCAACCTGATTTTCCTTTTTCAAGGTCAGATGGTGGTTGTCCTTGCCATCCTTACTTACGACGAGTCTCGCAGCAACTTGAAGACTTTTCCTTTGCAACTCAATTGCTTTGGTCAGAATCGGACGCAAGAAGCAATCTTTGGGGCAGTGGTCTTGTCCTTCACAGAGGAAGCACGTGACTTTACTCATCGAGCAATCACCTGACTGGTGATCCTTACCACAGTTGGGGCAGTTGAAACATTGATCTGACTGATGTCCTTTTTCTCCACAACGTGTGCAGGCTATCTGGTTCACAGGGCAATCTTCTGATTGATGGTGTTCCTCACAGCGGGGACAGTAGGGCACTGGGCATGAGTGACAATAGTGTCCATATTGCCCGCATGTGAAGCATGCTCCTTTTGCATCCTGTCTTAACGGAGGACATAATTGGGCAACATGTCCTGACTTGCCACATTCAAGACAATCAGTTGGCGGGGCTTCCGGGTCTTGTAGTAGAACTTCAGCAGGTACAACTTGCTTTTCGCTGGAACCTTTGAGAAACTCTTCATTGCCAAGGCTGAGGTTGGTGATGATGATGTTCTTTGCTGACTCTTCATGTTTTCGTTTGGGACATCTGTTCTTGCGGTGTCCTGGGTTACCGCAATAATGACACTTGATTCCTTGATCTTGCTTTCTTTGGGGGCATCTGTTGGCAAAGTGTCCCGGATTCTTGCAATGAAAGCAGGTGTTGTCCTTCAGGGTTCTTCCTGGTGTAACGGTACCATCGTCCTTGGGTGATTCTTGAGGTTGACGGGTAGCAGGGTCTGCTTTGTTGTCTTCTACACCACTCGCACGACGAAGCTTTTTCTGAGGACATCTATTAGCATAGTGCCCTTTTTCTCCGCAGGTGAAGCAGTGAAGGCTAGCCGCGGGTTTGACCGTTGCAGGCTGTCCAGCGGAATTACTCCCATTGGAAAGCGGAGTTGGAGTTGAAGTTGAAGCTTTTGGTAGCTGAACTGCTGACTTCTTTCTTTGGAAACTGACACCACTTCCTTTGGCTGCTGGTCTCTTTGGTGCCATCTGAGAGAACAACCTAGGTTAGGAGGATTTATATGAGGGTTCACTGGCCCTCTAAGGCACACAGAAGAAACTCAAAACCGAACGAGGAAAACGATCAAATACAATACAAAGCCTAGAATGGCTGCATTATATTAAAGGAGTTAAGTGTTACACGACTTTTACAGTACAGCATATAGGCCACACTAAGCCATGACACAGGGTACAGACACAACGTCTACAAAAGAAGAAAACAAAAGCACTTGCAACCAAGGGACTGCTAATGCAAGTACTGCTAGCCAACCTAGACTAGCCTAACTATTCCCACACGAAGACGCAGACTTCGGGGTTGGATTGTCCTTCCAGGAGAGGCAGATGGTAGTAGAAGGCGATTCCCGCAGAAGGTCGATGTGCATCTGGGTCAGGCGTTTGCAGGCGAAGCACGCTGCGTCTTGAACTGCATCGTCACAGCTGCTGTGAGTAGTCCCGGAGCTGAAGGTGTGAGCGATGAACTCACCCTCTCTAGCATAGAGGAAAACCTCCATGGTCCATGACTCTTGGTCCTGGGTTTGAGTCTTTCGGCCTCTGAAGATAGGCTTGCGGTTGTAGTCCAGGTGGTACATGAGTTGGCGAAGGAATTCCACACACTCATCTCCATTTTCTTCGTGAGAAAACAAGTCCCACGGACCATTGGACGAAGGGGTCGCTATCTACAATGTTTGAAACAAGTGGAGAGTCAGACTGAGTAAAAACTCAAGTGATATTAAGGAAAGTGGAGAACTAAGAGGGATGAGTAAGAGCAATTAGTATGTTATGTTTTGTCGAAACTTTTCTTAGGTTTTGAAAATAATACTCAAGTCCTTAGGTTCGACCAGTCTAACTAAGATTCCTACAGTCATATGCTCTGATACCAGCTCTGTCGGACCCGGATTTTGTAAATCCAAATCCTCTGTGAAATCACTGTGCTATTCCCTGGATCAGTAGCTAGCTCCACAGGTACATTGCTGAATCAAACCATACATGGCGCAAAATTATTTCATTCATTAATTTACACATCAGAGTTTACATAGACCGCTTCGGGCCAATTTTTACAATAAGGGCCAAACAGGCCAAAAGAATATATTCCAAAAGATAGCGGAAGCAACAACTAAGCAAAGGGGTGAGGCACATCTTCAGCAGTAAGTGATCGGGGAACCCGTGTACGCTGATATTATCCAAAACTTGAACAATATAGGAGGTACACAAGAACCAACGAGTCGGCTAGGCTGGGGTGAGACTAGAACAACTAAGGACTAAACTACGCTTCAATGTTTCCCGGGTCTTGAGACTTCTGGATCCTCATTGAAGTAGACAGCTCCAGGGTTCATGTTTCTGAGAGTTTGGGGGAAAGAGCGAGGATGAGCACAACTACCGTGCTCGCGAGCCAACACACACAGATGCAATAATACATATGCAAGGTGTAACAAGGATGGCTCGGGTTCTTTTATTTGCGTAAAGCAATATTTATAAATCTGATATTTAGAAAATCCTATCACTTAGCATTTGGACCAAATTTGCATTTTAAAGAGATTAATTATGCAATAATTGATAACAAAGAGAGGTTCCTCCATCTAAACTCGATCATGCTTCTTTTCTTTGGTGGTCATACCCACCTATTTCCAACACCGTAAGAATACCGGGAAAAATCCAATCAAGGGCTAGGTGAGCCCGCACATTTTCATCCCACCCACAAAAGTTTTTGAAATAGAACTATATCTTGTAAGTTCTTTTGCCCGCCTTGACCAGTGTAGGCACGGTACTGTTGAATGATTTTATTCTCTGCAGATTGTACATCTTTACCCACAAGAGATAATCAGTTTGATATGTACACACGTTTAGTAGACATGTGAATCAAAGGAGATTATCACAAGGCCTTTACAAGGTATCCTCGATATTTCTTGCACCCGCTAAGGTTTCACTGAGCGGGGTGTCGCTCCCGTGGGACCCGACAACCACTACGCCTGACCCTCTTGCGCCATGCAACTTACGCCTAGGGTCCCGAAGTTACATTCCCAATCGTAGCCTCTTGGGCTCACGGCATTGGGGAGCCCCTCAATGGTGCGGCTAAATGCGGTGGACACCAATTAGTTAGCCAGTCGACACCATTATAGACTTGTGGTGTGATCTTGTTTTACAATAAGAGGTCATCACAGATTAAGTCCTTAAGGTTATCTCAGGTTCTTACCACATGCCATTCACAAAAATAACTGGGCTACATTAGCACCCAACCATTTACCCTCCAGCTTACCATCCGCCCGGATGGGTATTAGCAAATTTTTGGAGTTTTGGAGGAGTATAAAACAAATTATCCAACCATTTCAGTCATTCTCCCCAATGACTGCCCAAAACAATTGATGATGATTAAAGGATGATGATTTGGGGTAGTAATACCCCGGTACTTAAACAAGTCTAGCATAGCATTTAAGTACGACCTATAACTAGTATGTTACCAGATATTTACTAGGGTGACAAGGGTATTGGAAGTTCAATTTTCAAAGAAGTGGAATAATAATTTATTAATCAACAAGTAGGCATTTAACTACCTTAGAGTGTTTGACATATATTTGCATAGAAATTAAAGCATGCAGTTTGATACTTCAAAAGAATATAATTTGCATAAAATGTGGGATCAATATGATCAAAGTGTTGACTCGCCTGGGCTATTTTACTGTGGCCTTGATCTTACTCAAAGCTTTGATTAGACAGAGGTTCAAGTCTTTGGCGTCTTTGCTTGAATCTTGGATCTGCTTGAGTCGTCGATTCTTCTGGACTTCGATTTCTAATTACGCAATAACGATTGAAAAACCAAATAAATACAAAGAATCCAAGAGTCCAAATAAAACACAAGAGCCTCGGAAAGATTGCGGAGGACGGCTTGAGAGAATGGTTTGGCGACATCGGAATGTTTGATGAGTCAAGCGTCGATTGGCGAAAGGCGGAATGACAGAGAATTTCTGCCCGGAGGGAGGATACAAGGAGGGTATGGTCGAAGTAGCTCTTGCCGGAATGCTCTGCTGCGGATTCGGAAGACTGCAAGACTATCATACAGGCGACAAGGCAACTTGACTACAGGTTCTATACTAATCTAGAATACTTGATCGACACAAAATCCAATAGAAATTCAATACCAAACACAGCTGCCTGATAATATTCAACGATTCGATTGCTGGCTACTCAACTTACTACCAACTATACAAATCCAACCACCAACTTATACAATTGCCAGATTATTAATCATTGCCAACCACAAATCCTTTCCAAACAAAGCAATCAATTCAATACTTCCAGCTTTCACCAAATATCATTATTTCCACAATCATTGTCCTACTGACGAACACTATCCAGCGGCTAACAATTGATTAACAAATCCAATAGACAATACTACTACCGGAGATTAAAACTATCCCTAATAATCAAGATCACAATCAACAATTCAATTTACTGCCAAAACACTTATACTGAGGATCAGTAATCACAGACAATTAATCAATAATCAACTTACTATCAACAAAACATTCTATTAATCCATGGCGACATTTCTAAATCGTTGGATCGGTGGTAACCTCATTTCTATCGCAACGATCCGGGGAAGCAATTACGAATCAAATATTGGCAATCGAAATATATGAATAACAATTAATCGCAACGTCTACAACATAATAACTCAATTGACAGGCTAGCGACTAATGACATAAAACACCAAATACCAAAGCCAGATCAATACAAAGCCTACTACTGAATAATACTCAAAGCGACAATTACTAATGATCACCGACAAAACTCGGGACTGAATTACATACAAACAATAATCACAACAGTTCACTGTCATCAAAATAACATATGAGCAAAAGACATTAACCAATACTGCCGACCAATTCGATATGGAATCAATAATCAACACAAGCATCAATACCAAATTTCTAAATTACTAAACAAGGTTTCAAAACACTAAACACAAGGATTACAATCGACAAGCTTCCACTGCCAGACTTAACACAATTTCAATTGTCGAAAATAAGCTTACATACTAAACCAGTCAATGATATTTTGCTTTCCAAGAACAAACACAACGATTCAATTATCCACTTATACAACCCAGGGTTTTAAACCATCAGAGCATATCACTTTAGCTGATAGATCATCCAGGAGGTCTTCATTTACCATAACTATACACAACCAAACGCCATAGCACAAATGAATCATTTGCGGCCTACAAGGACTATTGACACGAGTTCAATCTCAAGACACACTCACCGCCACACACAGGGCCTTGACCATGGAGAGAGCAAGGCGGAGGAGAGCAGGCAAGGAGGAAACTTCGGCCATGGCGAGAGGGGTTCTGAGGAGAGCACAGAGAGCGGGGAGCAGAGAGCGGGCTCAGGCGGCAAGCGGGCGAGCAAGGGCCGAGAGGCACCGGGAGGTGGCGCTGGGTAGGAGACGACGGCGGCCGGGGCTTTCGGGTGTGGCGGCCACCCAAAGGCAACAGCGACCGAAGAGAGGGAGAGATCAGGGGGAGGTGCGGGAGCACTAGGGTAAGGAGGGGAGGCTTCCGGGGTTGGGGAGGCGGTGGAGCACCGGAGGAGGTGGGTGACGAGCTAGAGGGCGCGCGGGAGAGCTTGGTGAGGCGGTCCCGGGAGGCGTGTGCGCTGCACCTTGTTGGGAGGCTCGGGGTGTCGCCATGGCCTCCAGTAGCCGTGGATCGGGCTGGCGACGGCGAAACTCCCAGTCGGCCTGAGGGGAGAGGGATGGATCGGGGCTCTGGAGCACTTACCAGGGAGGGAGAAGGGGAGGAGCGGGGAGAGGCAGTGGGGCACCGGGGCATTTATAGCCGGGTCGGAGGGGATGACGGAGGCGGCATGGGCGACCATGGCGTCGATGAGACGCGGTATGGCGCTGCGGAGTGGGCGACGACGACGAGACGGGCGGAGCAGGCGGTGGAGGTGACTCGGCATGGCGGGGGCGACGGGACGGAGCTGCCGACACGGAGGCATGGGTGGCGGCGTCTTTGGGGCGGTGGAGGCGACGTCAAGGCGGATGGAGTTAGTGGAGGCGAGCGAGTAGGGGCGCGCAGGCATGGCGACTGGCCCGGTGCGAGGCGGAGCAGAGAGGAGCGAGTGGAGCGGGGTTAGTCTGCGATGGGCCGGGCGAGTGGGAAGAAGGCGGAGACCGGCCGAGCGGAGGGGAGAAGCCGGGCGGATCTGGCGCGCGAGCAGAGGAGGCGAGGCCGCCGAGGCGGCGGATCTGGGAAAGAAGGAGAGGCGGCGAGAAGGAGCGAGAGTCGGGGCGACGCGCTCGGAGGAGGGACGGGGAAGACGAAGCGGCCGAGGCGAGCTGAGGGGCGAGACGGGCGAGAGAGAGAGAAGAGGAGGCGATCTGCGGCCGAAGGAAGAGGATAAGGGAAAGAGAGAGACGGGCGAGAGAAAGAGAAAAGGAGAGCAGGCCGGGCCGTGGGCCGGTGGAAGGAAAGGGAAGAAACGGCGCGAGCTGGGCTGGGCCGGGAAAGCGGCCGGAAGGAAAAGCAGGCCGGGCCGAAAGAAAGAAAAAGAAGAAAAAGCGGCCGGGAAAATGGGAAAAACGGGAGGAGGGCCGAATTTAAAAAGGGTGGCCCACAAATAAGGGGCAAGATTTTGAGAGGGGTCAAGAATCCGAAAATGATGAATCCAAATTTGAATTTGGACTTTGAAATTTCGAGGAGGGGTTTGAAACACAAACCCGAGCTTAAAGAGAGCTCGAGAATTTTAGAAATTTAAGCGGCAAACGAAAATCAATGAAACTCAAAATTGAATAACCAGCACTATTTGCGATCTGAAAAACGGGGTGTTACAAGCTACTACTTGAACTTGAAATGTCGTGATCAATACTAATTTCAGTTTTGTGAACCACACGCGTTGCTCGATAAATTTGACAAGCACAAGCAACTAGATGATGATGTGCTACTGCGCCCAGTGTCCCTAAACAGATGAAAATTCTACTTTTTTTTGGGGGGATCTTCTGAAAACAGCATGTTACTATTTAGCATCCTATAATCTCCAAACATATGCAAGAAGTCGAGTTCTGAAATGTATTCTAACTTATATCTAACTTTTCGCCACAAATTTTGCTAGACAAGGCAGTAGCTAGTGAGCGTAGATCTTCCGTCTTCTCACACGCGAAATCCATGAGCGAGACATCCGACCCCTTTGGCTGGGGAGTCTTTCTCATCGATCCATAGGCCATAGCATGAAGCATCTTTCTTTTTTGAAACCAAAGTAGCATGAAACATTGACAAGGAAAGAAACAAATTTGTTACATGCGTTCATAAGACCTCACTTGCTAAGCATACGTGCACACAAGTCTATTTCCATTGCGACATCCCTATCTATTTCTATCTACATCTTTGCTTAAAACGGCTCTAAACGCAGGAAGCTGCCGTTCCATTGCATTGCGTCCACGCCTCCACGGTCCATCGGTCAATGCAGACTTTACAATAACATTTCTAACCAAATTTTAAAGTGCTGTTAAGGGTTCAGACTTGTGTATTGTTCAAATATTTGCAGTGATATTGGACTTCAAATGCTAAACGAATAGGTAAGCGCGTTTCTTGACTAGTTCGTCAATTTGGTGTATTAAACTACCGAAGATTGAATTTCTGAATACTACTATTGAAAATCTTGCCATACCACGTTCACAGGAAATAAGCTAAACAAACGCTTCTGTTTTTATTTTATTTTAAGAAACAGACAAATAAAGCATGAGGCAACAAAAGTACACTAGGCCAGAAGGCCTAGAAAATGTGGCTTAGGGTTTAAATTACACGTGAATTAAATGATCTAAACATTTTGCTCCCCATAGGGTCCAGAGTCTGCCTTTGCCCTTCTTTTGCAAACAAATCTAGGGAGAGGTGGACCTAGTATTGAAACTTCTGGCATTACGTTCCTTCCAGATTTTTCAAACGGTTAGAATGACCACCGTGGTCGTCGCCTCCTTTAGAGGTATCCCAAGTTGCTGGTTTTCGTCCACCAATTTCCGATGCTGTGACAGGAGGCCCGATGAAATCAGCTAAACAAACGCTTATGGTTTTTAATAGTGTGATGGGCTGTATGTTCATCTAAAACCAAAAAGGGTTCCTCTCAGTTTTGACTTAGAAGCAGCCATAAACTAATGCTTGGATGGAATGGAATTCAGGCCAAGTGCACAACATGCCGAATAATTCAATGACATGTGTAAGCAACTGAAATGAGAGACAATAAACCAATTAAACAAAAAGGGTCAATGTCGAGAGAAAAAAGAAAATGGGAGAATTTTCACACACACACACACACACAAAAAGCGATACTACGGACAGCACGACAATTATGGATATATGTGTAACGCCCTAATAGGACAAGCCTCAACAGGAAACACTACTATTTTTTTTAAAAAAAAATCAACAGGCAACCGCGACTTAAATGTTTGAACAAATAGAGAAAAGGTAGTGTTTGTATAGGAACACTGACTAGAATTCATGAATCACTCACTCCCATGAGCCAAGAGAGAGAACGGAAGGTGCATCCTATTTCAACATCGCAGTGCAAAACTCGACGAGAAAATGTTCGAAGTGATGCTATGTTTGTAGTCACTTTCGAGGGGGAATGTGTTTTTTAGACCACATGCCTATATGGAGGGAATGTGTTATCCATACTGTTAGATTAAGTCAAACAAGAAATTATTTGTAATGTGACTGTCAGTGCTTAGACTCCATAGTACATAGGTGCTAAAAAGATTTTTTTTAAAATATAGAACATGTTTGTAATTAACTACATATTGACCAATCTATATATACCTTGTAACACTGTCCTAATCTAACTTCTTCAGACACGCGACCTCCAAGGATGAGTTCTGTTGAAATGTTGTGTTCACAAATCAATTGTTAAGCTCGTATAGGATGACTTGTACACCTATATAATAATTGCACATCTTGAGCAGTGCAGCACACAAGTATGCATGCTCAAGGGCGAAACTAGAATGAAAATGACCGGAGTTCACTATTTCACCGTATATATAACAACATATATAATTTTTCAAGCAACACTGTATTAAATAGTAATTTTGGCTGGAAGAGACCAGAAGTTAGGCTGAACCTGGTGCACAACTTTTGAGTTAGAGGGTGCACATAGTATATACATGATAATATATGCTAAATTTTTTTGGGACCCAGTGTCCTGTGACACCGGGTAGGCCCAGTTGGCTCGCCCCGCCGGAGCCGATGCCGCTCCCCTGCCGCTGCCGCCGCCATTGACTTCCCCAAATCGCCATCATTTCAGGCCCCACAAAGACCGTCGTTCTCCGTATTCTCTGCATCAGCGCCCTTGGCAGCGGCACTGCGTGTGAATCTCCTCGATTGGTGATCCCCCTGACTTCCCCCGCTCATTTACACCCCCAATCTACAACTCTTCGTGTCCGAGACACCCACCGCTTTGCCTACTGCCCGACGAAGCGGAGCTGGAAGAGCCACAACGCGAGCGCCTTGTACCTCTACGCGTCAGATGCCCTACGTGGCACAATCAGTCCCCCCATCTCCATCCACATACACCCTCCAGCCTCCATGCGCGTCTGCTCAGACTTGACCCCCAAAAGCCTCTACCCCTAGACGCAAAAGAACACAGGGCCTCAGGACGACGAATTGAACGGAAGAGAGCGAGCAGGCAATAGGGAGGACTTAGCTAAGGTCACGCCCATGCATACCTGGCGGCGGCAGAGGCGGAGGTAGGGTGCATGCGGCGCGTTGGGGATGCGCGAGGCCCGTTGGGATGTGGTTGCGAAGCATAGCAGGAAGCGGAGCACGGGCACCAACACGCCGATCAACGACGCCATCACCTCCATCTCTAGCCTCGTCGTCGTCATCGCCGCCGCTGCAGGGGAGGAGGGCGAGCAGATGCGGGCTAGTGGATAAGAGGAGGGGAAGGGAAGAAGAAGAAGGGCCAACATGTCCAAGTGGTATAGATAAGAGGTTTTTGCCACAAGTTGTGGTATTAATTGGTACCCAGAAAATTTTATGGTATTTTTTGGTACCGGCCAAAATGTTGTGCTATAGATGGAATTTTCCCTTAAAATAATGCACATAAAAATAGGAATAAAAGACACAATTTTTATATAGAAAACCCTTTCGGGAAAAACCACGGGCGCTTGAATGAATATCAATATATGAGGTGTTTTGTCATACCCTAAATTTGTAATTCGGGATCTTTTGTGTTCACAGCACCAATCCCCATATCATTAGCTAGTGTCCACAGTTACATAATTGAATATCAAACACATATCTTGAAAATGTAAAACTATTGCATAATACTAGACAAATCATAAATATATCTTACGACTTTTGACTTTTAGAACGGACGGCTAGGCCAAATATCTTTGACGAATCAGCAGCGGAAGCGGAATTGGAATACAACACGCGGAACACTCACGGTATACCCACAGATAATCGACTGGGGCATGCGACCTAGTCCTTAGTCTTCTTGATTTCTAGTCTTGACGGATGCACATAAGTTCCCACATAACCTTCTTCTCTTACACTTACCGAATAATAATATTGAGCAAGTATGAGTACACAACCACTACGAGTTGTCTGGTGATTCCTTATATCTTTCTGTTGTGTGTCAGGAGCAGTCACTACATCAGGGGGATGCCACTGTGGACGAGTTATATGCCCAATTGTTTGTGGTATCACGTTAGATTGACTCTTTGGGACCGGATGTTTGCCACATGTGCTCAGTTGCTGGCACGCCACCCTCGTGTGACTCTGTTGGAGGCCCTTGCATCTGTTCGTGCTGAGGAGATTCGTTTCCATGTTGCGGGTCTACTGTCGTCACCGTCGTTTTCTTCGATTCTGTCAGTTTCTACACCCGCTATGTCTTCAGCTACTCATTCACCAGTGGTGCCTTCACAGTGACAGTTGTTGTTGGTATGGGACTACACTGCACTTACTGCAACAAGGATGGACATGTACAAAAAAACCTACTACAAGAAGAAGAATTTACGTCGTGGTGGCCGTCCTCCACAGGGAACTGGTGGTTCCTCCTCTCAGAGGAGCTCTGGTGCTTCTAATTCTCGTGAGTTTCACACCGCTTCTTTCGTCGCATGGTCGCTCTTGCACCGCCTTGGTTTTGTTGGTTCTCGCATGATCTTCTAGTGAGAGACCACCTTCTACTTCTTCCTCAGGTATATTGCATTGGATTTTTGACTCTGGTGCTTCTTTTCATATGACATCTGATTCCATCAGTCTCACTTTCATTCATCCTTTAGCTGCTCCTATCACTATTTAGATAGCAGATGATACCTCTCTTTCTTTCGTAGGACGAGTCACTCTTTCAAATTCCTCTTTTTATATTCCTGTTGATTCTCACGTTCCCAAGCTAACCATGCAGCTCATATCTGCCGGTCAGCCCACTGATCATGGTTGTCATGTTATTCTCGATTGTGATTCTTGTTGTGTTCAGGATCGACGCACGGGGACTCTGGTTGGCACTGGCCCTCGCCGCCATGACTCACAGCGTCTCTGGGAGCTTGACTGGCTTCATCTTCCATCCGCTGCCCTTGCCAGTCTTGTCGCCTCCACCGTCGCCATTACTTCTGCTGCATCCTCTACTACGTCTTTTGCTCAGTGGCATCATTGTTTGGGACATATTTGCGGGTCGCGTCTATCTTCTTTACTTCGTCGTGGTCTTTTAGGGTCTGTGTTTGGTGATGCTTCTCTAAATTGTCAGGGTTGTAAGCTTGGTAAATAGCTTCAACTTCCCTATCCTTCCAGTGAGTCCGTGTCACAGTATCCTTTTGATCTTGTTCATTCTGATGTATGTGGTCCAACTCCTTTCGTTTCGAAAGGAGGTCATCGGTATTATATAATTTTTATTGATGACTTTTCTCGCCACACATGGATATACTTTATGTCATCTTGTAGTGATGTTTTATCCATCTACAAGACTTTTGCCACCATGATCCGCACTTAGTTTAATTCTCCTATTCGTGTCTTTCGTGCTGACTCTACTGGGGAATATTTATCAAGAGTTCTTCATGGTTTTCTTGCTGAGTAGGGCACTCTCTCACAGTTTTTTTGCCCTGATGCTCATACCCAGAACGATGTGGCTAAACAGAAGCATCGTCATCTTCTTGAGACAACTCGTGCTCTTATGCTTGCCTCTGCTGTCCCACCACACTTCTGGGCTGAGGTTGTTTCTACTGCCACTTTCCTGATTAACATTCAGCCCTCTTATGCTCTTCAGGGTGGGATCCCAGGTGAGCGTCTATGTGGCAAGCCTCCTGACTATTCTAGTCTTCGTCTTTTTGGGCGTATGTGTGAGCTATGTTCTTCTTACCCCTTGTGAGCGCACCAAGTTGACCGCTCAGTCCGTGAAGTGCGTTTTTCTAGGCTGTAGCACTGAGCATAAGAGATATCGTTGTTGGGACCCTATTGGCCGAGGGATGCGGGTTTCTTGGGACGTCACTTTTGATGAGTCCCGTCCTTTCTACCATTGTCCTTCTCCTTCCACCTCTCTAGCATCTTTTGTCGAGCCTCTTTCTTTCTTGACTTTTTCTGCCACTCCCATAGTCACCACACCCCCATCACAGCCTTTGGCCTCTCTGGTGCCTCCTCCACCGTCTCCTTCGCCACTGCCACCCTATCTAGAGGCTCCTCATGGCCTTGTTCCTTCTTATCCTCTCTACTACAATCATCGTCCGTGAGTTGAGGATTCTCCTTATGCGTCATCTTCTTCTGATGGGTTATCTTCTTCGGCCTCTCCTCCTCGATATGCTCTTTGTGATAGTCAGTCTATTTAGCCTCTTACGCGCTTTTGTTTAGTGGCTCTTGCCGAACCGCCTTTTTATCGTGATGTTGTTGTTCATCAAGAGTGGCAGCATGCGATGACAGAGGAGATTGCTGCCCTTAAGCGTGCTGGCACGTGGGATCTTGTCCATCTTCCCGCGCGTGTTAGTCCTATCACGTGCAAATGGGTCTACAAGGTTAAGACCCGCTTTGATGGTTCTCTTGAGTGCTACAAGGCTCGTCTCGTGGCACGTGGTTTTCAGCAGGAGCATAGTCGTGATTATGCTGAGACATTCGCTCCTGTGGCTCACATGACCACCGTACGCACTCTTCTTGCTGTGGCGTCTGTTCGGGCATGGTCCATCTCCTAGCTCGATGCCAAGAATGCATTTCTCAATGGTGATCTGCGTGAGGAGGTTTATACGCAGCCACCACCGGGGTATTCTGTTCCTGAGGGTATGGTCTGTCACCTTCGTTGATCTCTTTATGGCCTCAAGCAAGCTCCTCGTGCTTGGTTTGATCGTTTCTCTTATGTTGTCACTGCAGCTGGTTTCTCTGTCAGTGCTCATGATCCTACTCTTTTTATTCACACTTCGCCTCGTGGTCAGACGCTTCTTCTTTTATATGTTAATGATATGATCATTACTAGAGATGATTCTCGGTACATCACTTTTGGCAAGGAGCGTCTTCATGAGCAGTTTCTCATGTCTGATCTGGGTCCTCTTCGCTACTTTCTTGGGATTGAGGTTATTTCTACGCCTGAGGGCTTCTATTTGTCCCAAGAAAAGTATACCTAGGATTTTCTTGATCGTACTTCTTTTACGGATCAGCACACCGCTGAGACTCCCATGGAGTTTAATGTTCATCTTCGGTCCACTGATGATGAGCCTCTTACTGATACTACTCGTTATCGTCACCTTGTTGAGAGTCTTGTTTATCTGGGTGTCACTCGTCCTGACATTTCGTACCCTGTGCATATCTTGAGTCAGTTTGTTTCTGCTCCCACTCAGCTCTACTATAGTCATCTTCTTTGTATTGTACGATATCTTCGTGGAACTATCACTCATCGTCTGTTTTTCCCTTGTTCCAGCTCTTTACAGCTCTATGCATATTCTGATGCTACCTGAGCTAGTGATCACTCTGATCACTGGTTTCTTTTTGTCTATTGTGTTTTTCTTGATGGTTCTCCCATTGCTGGAAAGACTAAGAAGTAGACAACGGTTTCTCGTTCGAGTGCTGAGGCAGAGTTGCAAGCTATGGCTTTGTTGACTGCGGAAGTTACTTGGCTACGGTGGTTACTTGAGGATTTTAGTGTTTCTGTTTCAACACTCACTCCTCCTTTGTCTGAAGTACAGAGGCTATTAACATTGCTACAAATTCGGTGAAGCATGGGCTTACAAAGTATATTGGTGTTGATACTCCCTATATGCGGACACAGCTGCAGGACTAGATTGTTGATCTTCAGTATGTGCCCTCAGAACATCAGCTGGCAAACTTCTTCACAAAGGTGCAGATCAAAGCTCAGCACAGCTTCTATCTCTCCAAACTTAATATTATTGATCCACCATAAGTTTGAGAGAGAGTGTTAGATGTGTATTGTATAAAGGGTTATTTGCATATATGCCACACCTGTACTTGTATATATATTGGTCCATTGGCCTCATAATGAATACAAGCGCCGGCCATAACAGTAACTCCCCTAATATAGTTGATGTTGATCATCACCTTTGTGAGCCCGTGCCACCCCCTAGTTTTTCCACATTAAATCTGTCTCATTGGTTAGGTATTTTCCACTCTAAAACACGGACACATGTTGGCCAATTAAAAAATGAATTTTAATTTTATTAAATTCGATACGACTTGGACACGCATCAGACACGGCCCAGCCGGTCCACCCGTGGGTGTAACCCTAGCTTCCTCTCCTCTCGATCCCAATCCTCAGACCATGTTGCTCGCATGCCGCCTCAGCCCCATTGGCTCCTCGCGTCCCATTGCCCTCGCCTCGCCGCTAGCTGGTGCGCCTCCTCCCGCACTGCCAGCTCGCGCGCCTCCTCCCTCGCGCAGCCTCCTCCCTCGCGCACCTCCTTCCTCTCTGGCGGGCAGACTCCCTCCCATGCCCTCCTCCCTCTCTGGCAGGCCTGCTCCCTCGCACGCATCCTCCTTCTCCGTTGCAAAGTAAGTTATGCTCTTCGCTGATTCTCTAAATGAATATGTCATCCTCATTCACTGATTCACATAGTGATGCATTGATGTTCTTCGGTCCTCACCATGAGTCAAGTGGTATGTAGTGTTAGGCCATGTGGATTGGTCGTAAATTTTGTGATGATGAATAATTGACTTTTGGATTGCATTGAAATTTGCATTTATGAAAGTTTCGGATGTTGGAATATTCAGTTTGGGTGGTCTGATCATGCCTTGTATCGGGAGATCCAAATAGTGATACTCGATGGTCCTTTTCGACTGGACTCAGAGTACTGTAGCTCCGAGTATAGTGCATAGTCTATGGTCGAAGCTACAGTGCATAGTCGATGTCGAAGCTACAATGTACGGTCGATGGTCGAATGCTATAGTTGATGGTCGAATGTCGAAAGCTACAGTGTCGGATCAATGATCGAAAGCTACAGTGCCTGGTCGGTGATCAGTAGTCGTAGGCTTTGCGATCGGTAGTCGTAGGACTTGCGATCAATGGTCGTAGGCTTCTGATCGGTAGTTGTAGGCTTTACGATCAGTGGTCGTAGGCTTATGATTGGTGGTCGTAGGCTTTTGGTAGGTAGTCGTAGGCTTCGAGTGCTTCATTTCTTGTATTCTTTGAGTACCTCGAGTACTCGTGTTTGGTCGGCTAGCGGTCTGGCCGACTTGTACATAGTGGTCAAACCGGTTTTTCAGAGTGGTCTCAGGTTGTTTTTTTGAAAGCTTGAAAATTAAGATCGTGGATGATCTGGTTCATGTTTATTGATAGATGAGAGTGTGATATGCGTGTGTGAACTGATATTAGTCAAGTTGAAGAACTTGTGCCGGAAAAACGTTCTTTGATCTTTGCATGTGCAGGTTGGGCATGGAGACGGTCATGGTCGATGACGAGGAGGATCAGAATTAGGATAGGAAAATCCAAGGTTTAGGTGGTCGTGAATGTTACGAAGTGGTTGGGCTTATGCTGGGGCAAATGGAGGTCAAAGGTGAATGCATGACGCATGGAGAAGCTACGAGAGGTGCCGTCCTGAAGGCTTCGACGTGTGAGGAATTATGGAAGGTGCTCATAACCAGAAGGTTGAGAGATTTTGGAAAACCCGTGATTTAAGGGGTTTCGAGTCCCTTAATTTTCGGAAGAGATAGGATTGTGCGTCTGTGTTGATAAGGACACGGTTTTGAGCTCTAGCATATAAAAGCCGGAAGAGGTTAAGAGTTACGGGAAGAGGTCGGTGACGGGATTGGGCAGAAAGCTTTTGGTGTTTTCGTGCTAGGGTTTGAGGGGTGTTGTTAGGGTACTTTGTAGTCACAGAACATGATTCGGAAATAACAGGTCAGATCTATTCCAAGAAATATTAGTCATCGTTGGCGGCGCGTGCTTTTGGGCATTGTGTTCGACTTGTTTTCGTTCATCGTCTTTGATTTGTTCTTATTCCTTGCAGTGCGTGACTCTCCAAAGTCGGAGGATGAAAGAAATCTGATAGTCGGATTCTTTCAATTAGGTGATCGAAACTCCTTTTACTAGGTCAACTTCACCTTCTTCGATCATGTGCTGTGTTGTTCACCTGATTGTTGACAATAGCATCGACTGGCAGAGCAGATCAGAGCAGTTTCGACCACGACGACGAGGAGACATCTCTTACGAGTACGGTGTATCCAGTTGTCAGTTAAATCCAACCTAGATCCTCTTCGGTAATTTAAAAAGAAGACACTGCAATCATTCAACACCCCCCTTCTGATTGCCGTATGCGATCCTACATGTAGTCAACTAGATGTTTGCAATCGTGATTGCTTGTTCTTCTTCATTCTAGAAAAATGGTATTAATGTAATTCTGGATTTCTGGTAATGGTATTTATATGAACAATTGAACATATCATCTTTGAGAGGTACATATTCCAAGTTTACTTTACACTTTACATTATTTCAGTCTAACAAGCATGAAGAAAAATAAAAAATAATACATATATGTAATTTATTCTTATTATTTAAATATATATTTCCGTATCGGTATTTTTGAGAAAATGATGAATCCCCGGTGTCGTGTCGTATTGACGTATCCGTATCCGCGTCCGTGCAACATAGGTTTTCCAACAAGGTTTACCTGAAACCACTCCACATTACGAATTTAGTCTAGACACCTATTTTAGCCTTTCACGTTTTTACCTTACCTTACCTTATATGTATCACACAGCAAGGATACAGTAAGGGCAATCAAGTGAGGCCTGAAAGAATACAACGAAAGTTCGACAACTATGCTATTCAAGGTGCACTTTAGGTCCATTGGAGAACATTTTCAAATTGTCAAGCTAATTATATCGCAGTTTTATATATTAACTGCAGGGCACAAGCTACCTAGCATGTTCAATTAGCTGCCACCAATGTAAGGGTGTGAACAAATTCTTGTACTGCAACAGTAGTTCTGTCACTACTCTTACTTGTCGTGCCTGTGCAGTAATTAACTAGGTTATGTTAAAGACCAAACTATCCTGGTAATCAATCAGACATGTAACGATGTAAAACAAGGACCATACGGGACAAATGATGGTCACACTGTGGCAGATCTGTGGCAGATGGAGGAGTCTACTTATAACCTGAAGTACTTGAAAAAGTGTACTTGTGGAACATAAGTCAATATAATCATTATTCTTGGGGCAATCGTCTTGCTTATGCAAATTTATTTACATATTTCCAATTATAGACTCGCATAAAATGAACAGTTGCATTGTGCCCCTAATCTCACCATTTTGTTACAAAATTACGCAACAGATGTGATTGTCTTCTAGTTGATAACTTAGATTATAGTGTCTGAGAAAATAAGTGAGGCAGAAAACAGTCCCTTATGGCTGCCACACCATTTATGACTCTGAAACTACATTCTTCCCTTGTTCACCACATCAGTAATCAAGCACCATACTACTGCCCTCTACAAGGGGTGAACCCAGTAGTGCAGTACCACATTAATGCAATCATCTCTAACAATCCGCCAAACTCATGCCGAAGACTTAGGGGTAATATCATCTTTCGGACATATTGATGGTGCGGTGGACTGATGCAGTGATAATGTAAGGATACTTTTTTTGGAAGGATACTGGGTTTTGGAGGGGTCCTGGATACTACTTCATGTGTATGCCGACAGATATGCAAACTGCCAACTTCCCTGGCATATCTACTCGCCCCAATATAGTTTGTCATACTTCACAGATACTAAGAGTAATGAAACATTGTCAACAAAAACACTCAACACACCATGTGGTGCCCATCCAACACAAGCTGACCAAAATTGATCCCAACAGGCAACAGACAACGTGAAACTCAAGCTGTTGTACTTGGTAGTTGCTGCTATAGACAGATGAGCTCAGGCACTCATGACGCAGCCACATTTGAAGTACAAAAATAAGTAGATCGACCATTTAATCCAACAACATATGCGACAAAAGCTGTATATTTATCACAAAGATGAAGTTCCATAAAAATAATTAGAAGAGAATGCCACAACAAAGGGATAATCATCCTAGGCTGTACCTTCAGTGGAAGCTTTATTTCCCTGCCAGATGGATTGATCAATCCCCTCGATTTCGAGGACTCCAATGATATATCGTCACCATTCTTGAATCCAGCACGAGCTATGTCTTTCAAGTTGAACGGCACATACTTCGGCAACCCAATATGCATTCCTGGAAAGGCACGGTAGAACTAGCATCAGGTTACTTCTCAATCATAGCCATTCCCATAAAAGTTACTAGTGCGTTCTAACTGAATTGTATATTGAGCATATTATATGAACAATGTAGAAGCGGCACAAGCATTTGCATGTACTAGAGTTTAGAGGTTAGTGTGTAAGGCATCAATTGAGGAGGGTAGGGGAGACGGCGGTAGAGCGGCATCTGCCCGCCCTCGAACCTGCACCGCACTCCGGGCCCCGAGCGCGACTTCTGGCCTCGCATGCTGAATCTGCAGCTTGCGCCCTGCCCCGCCGAGATACCACGCCCGTTCCTCTGACCCCTTCTGCGGGCCCAGGTTATCGAGCCGGAACTTCTCCACGGCCTCTGCCTCCTGGGCCTCGGCCGCGGCGGAGGAGCTGCACACGACGGTAACACGGCGGGGCGGGCGGGCCCAAAGGAGGAGGGAGCGGCGGTGAAGGAGGAAGAGGAGGTGGAGGCAGGGAGGTGGAGGAAGGTGGCGGTGGGAGCGAGGGAGAGGAGGTTGACGGACACCATGGTGGTGAAGAGGAGGGCGCGCGTTCGCGGATTGCGAGTGTGGATAGAAGGGGATAATTGGGAAGGGGAAAAGACGGAGACATGCTTCTTTTATCTCTATTTTGCGTGTGCTTTTGAGTCGCTTTGTTTTCATTTATCTACTGTTTAAAAATTAAAGTTAATAATTATCCGTCCTCCTTAATTTTTTGGGCATCTGTTGGATCGACGAGCAGAGCATCGACAGTTCAGATCGTGTTGCTGAACACAATGACGATTGATAAGATTATGATTTTTTTAATTCGTAGCCAAACACGAGTATTGAACTAGTAAATAATTTATAAGGGGTTTGTCTTGGATGTGACAAATCGGAGAAAATTAAATACAACCACACACAATCGTAGCATAATGTCGGGACCTCGAACCAATGGATCCAAGTTCTCTGTGTATTCTGAACTAGTCACATGATCAGTACCTAGTCCACATGGTTTGCAACATCGATGAAATCATATCCATACAACAAGGTAGCTAGGAAGCAGGCAAATTAATATTACTTGGTAGCAAAAAGACCTTATGGTCAAGTCTTACAGAGTTTGCCACGCAGTGCTTAAGATAAAAGAGTAAACTCGCAGCGGAATATAATAACTTGTGGTAGCCATCCGACATGCCTACAGGCAATTGAGTGGAGAATACATCCTAGTTCGTATAGTCTTCAAGGTATTCCTCAACATAGAGCTCTGAGTTCCCTGGTTCTTCTTCAATAACTGATCAACAAATGGCGCAAAGCCGTGAGTACTTTAAATACTCAACAAATCGTAGAGAAATGTATACAAATAGTATTCATACAATGCTTGAACAAGGATAGCTTCAAGACTATTTTGCAGAAAGCAGTATTAACAATAATACAGTAAATAGATTGAAAAGAATAATTTAAAAGATTAAATACATAAGTAAACAAATTCTTTGCAAACAACTAGTGAACACCCCGTTCACTTCCCAACCATCAACCAGATCCGACTACTCAAATCCATCCAAACTATTCCAATATTTTTGAGAAAAATCTACCCCTCATATGAAATCACAAGGCATTGTCCATAACCGAGGATACAACTATTCAAATAGTTTTACACTCTGTAGAGGTTGTACACTTTTCCCACAAGAGATAATCATTTTGATAAAAAAACACATTTTCTTAGACATATGAATCAAGGAGAGACTATCACAATGCCTTTATAAAACTATGTTTTGGCCTAGTTCTGCTAGCTAAGGTTTTGCCTCCGAGCTAAGATTTCGCCTCCAATCATCGGCTTCAAAGTGTGAATGTCTCCCAATATCCACCTCACACACATCATCACAATGGCCCATAAAGTTAAGAGAGTTTCACCTCTCTTTCAATATCCACCTCAACACATCATCAAAGCGACCGATCCCCTCTTGCGCTAAGTGTGAATGTATAACCCACCAAAACAGAACTAAAGCAAAACATTGCTAATTAATCAGCTAGATCCACACCATAAATAGACTTGTGATTGTACGGTATGTCCCAGATCAATGGCCCATAAAGTTAAGTCCTTAAAGACTACTCAGGCAAGGCAACAAACCCTTGTCATGGTATAACAATTTTTATAACAGAGGCCCCGCTATAATTTCATATTTCATTAAGTCAAATTTAATCATTCTTCGAGCATGTGATCATGAATCTCATCGCACAACTAAAGCATGGCTAAGCGTTATACGCACCCATGTTAGTAATTAAATAAGTCCAACTAAAATTACCTAACCTATGGTGTTCAATGGTATATGTTATTCACAATTATTTAAGGAGGCATATCGGCAATTGGGTAATTAACTATTCCCGAAAGCAGTTATTATAAAACTAGCAATGCATATTGATATAAAAACAATAAAGTTTTATAAAATGGGTACAATATGATAAAAGGTCTACGACTTACCTTCGTTGAAGGTTGAGAGGCTTCGGCAGACGGTTCTAGGAATTCTTCAGAAAAACCAAAATCTACACGTGCGAAAAAAGCGAAATAAATACAACAATTCCAAATAAAATTCAAAAATTACCAAATTAGAACCAAAATAAAGGGGCTGAATTTAGATGAATTTAAAAATAAGAATCGACGGAATCAGAGTTCGTATGAAGGAGAATGAACGTCCAGAAGTTTGCGACCACATGAATTGATAGAAAATTGTCGGAGAGAGAAAGTCCGAGATGTTGTGCTGGTTTTTGATTTATAGAGCAAGGTGATGCCATTGGCGAGGGAAAGGGCGGGGCGGCTAGCGAACTAGAAAAATGGAACCCCGGGAGCGAGACATCTCTGATGGTGGTGGCGGCGTCACCGAGGAGGTCCGGCGACGATGGCGCGCAAAAAGGCGCACGGGGGAATGGTGCTGCCGGTGAATAGGCGATGCATTAAGGGAGATAGAGGGAGCATCGCATAGAACACGGAGTGACAAATCCAACGGTGGTGGTGGCTCGGACAGAGGACCTTCGATGGAGACGTAGTCCGGCGGAGAAGGAGCTTCGGTAGCGCACGGTTGCAACAAAATTCGGGCAAACGGGGAGGGGTTAGAGAGTGGGGTTGGGGACGATTTGAAGAGGAAGGAATGGAACACGACGTGCTCCATTTATAGGCAGAGGTGGCACATGGTTCAACGAGGAACGTGAGAGGGATTCGCGGCGGCATACGCGACCGATCGCGCACGGGGCTCCGGCGAACCGGTAGTGCTTAGGAGAAAATGAAGCGAGCACGGCGTAGAACGTCACGAGGCAAATCCAAAGGTGATGGAGATGTTGCCAGGGGATCAACGATGGTGACGGAACGCGAGGAGGAAGGAGCTTCAACCGGTGACGGTAAAGCTTCGATTACGGAGAAAAGAAAGCGGGAGAGGAGGAAAACTTCGGCGATGGGTGGAGGAAACCGAGGGGCACATGGTGACACAGTTGGTGGGGCAAGAAGATGGCCGGAGAGGAAGCTTGAGGGAGGATGGCTCACGACCGAACTTGGAGAAAAAAAAATGGAGCTCAATGGAGTGTGCAGTTGGAGAAATAGGGAAGAGGAAGTGAGAAGAAAAGGAGAGAGGAGGAGGAGGAAGGCAGGGGCTACTGGTTGAGGTTTTTAAAGAAGAAAAGGGAGGAGGAAGCAGAACAACAAGGGGGGGTAGGCATGAGGCTGGTTGGAGAAGAAAGAAGAAGAAGCTTGCTGTGGCTTGGTGCTTCGGTTTGGGTGGGGGAGAAGAGAGAGGGGAGGAGAAGGAAGGAGGAGGGGGTGAGAAGGGAGCTGCTGGCCCCCTTTTATAAAAGAGGAGGGGAGGGGAGCTCGACAAGGGGTGGTACGGCATGGGAGCAGCAGCATGGGGGAGGGATGGAGGAGGCGTGGCACAGGGCATGGGGGAACTAGCGACAGCATGGGCAAAGGTAGGCTGCAGGGCATGGGGAGGCGGCGTGGGGAAAAAGGGCTGCAAGGCATGGGCAAGGGGATGGGCAACCGGCATGGGCTCTCTACTAGAGCGACGTGCGCATGGGGAAAAGAAAGCAATGGGAAGAAGAACAGGAGGAGAGAGAAAAGAAAAAGGGGAAATTCAAAGAAAATACAGAAAATAAAATAAGTTTGAAATTTTTTTAAAAAAATAAATTAAAAATACCTTGGAACCTGAAAAGATCAAATAAAATACTTTTAGATTTATTTCAAGTTTACTTTAATTATTTAAAATGTTTTCATTCAGAAAATCAATGTAAGCTTTAAATTAAACCGATAAAATCCAAATGATTATTTTTATTTTTAATGCTTCAAAAGAAATCCCCACTTTAAATTAAATAATTAAAATTAAAATTTTCAACAAATGGAATAACCTTCGGAAAACAGAAAAGAAAAACTTAAATTGAACTCCAAGAGAATAACAAAAGAATTGGAGAAAATCCAATAAACTCATTTTGAATTTAATTAAAGTTTGGTTTAATAATTTAAAATTGTTTCATTTTCTGAAAGTTTCAATTTAAGCTTTAATTAATTCAATAAAATTCAAATGGTTTATTTTGTTTCTAAAGCTTTAAAAAGACTCTGAAATACGGGAAAGCCGAAAAGAAATAAAAAAACTCCACGGAAAAACAACTGTGTCTTGGAAAAAGGAATTCCAAGAAAAAGCCAAAAAATCAAATAAAACAATTTTTATTTAATTGGATTTGGATTTAATCACAATAAATTATTTTTAATTTATGAAATTTAAAATTAAGATTTAACAATTCAAGAAAAGTCAATTGGTTATTTTTATTTTAAATTTTTTTAAAAGGCCTGAAAATTAGAATGTTACATGTAACACAATGATTTACAAATTTTCTGGACAAAATTAATTATATTTGTCTAATCAAGCAAGTGAAGGGAAAAAACAGATCTAATTGTCTAACTTAAATCTTTCATGAAACAAAGTAACACTACTGGGGAAAAACCAAAGTCACGTCATTCGCCACTGTCAGTAGTGAGCAGTAGGGCAGCCATGCCAATTGAGGAGATGCAATGAGATAGTTGAAACATCACCAGAGACTGGGGCCTAACAGTAAAATGCTCTATGCCGAAAAACCAGAGGGTGAAATGCAAAAGAAATAAACACAATTATGATGGTGTTTGGTTCGGAGTTTGACTCCGTAATCCGATTACAATGTAAACGCGTTACATAAGTAGCTGTTTTGTTCATCTCATCTGGAATCAGAATCCATGTAATTGCATTCCGGCCCGAGTCAGCCCAGTACTCCTCTCGTTACAGCACAAATCGGGCGGAATCCAATTTTATTATGCCGTGCCGCTCGTCCTCGCCTCGGCCACCTCATCTTTCCCAGCGAGATTCGGCCTCCTCCTGCCAAGGGATGGAGGAGGCACAAGGCGGCTCCGACCAATGCAGCGTCCTATCGGCGAGCAACCCCGAACACTCGCGAGCACAAACCCTAGACCCTCTAATATGTTGTTTTTTTCCCTGTGTGTGAAATTTTGATATGTTCTTCCATCAATTTTTTTTGGTATGAATCTTCCATCTAATTTGTTTGTTTTTATACTTCTGATCTGACCTTTTGATCTGTTGTTCCATTTATTTTTTCCGATTTGTTGGGTGAATTTTGGCCATTTCTTTTTTTTAAAAAATCCTACACATATCATCGGCCGTTCTGTCTGGATTCGTACTTTCTATCCAGAAATCTCCTTTATATTTGTCTAGTCTCTTCCAAATCTTCTATTGCATATACTCTTCCTCAACTTTTGGTTTGAATTACAGCTCCACAATCTATTAAGATTAATTTGTGCTGTGTAATTTGAACCAAACATTGCAATGGGTTTCTATAACGTTACTTACAGAAACCAAACAAAATTGGGTTTTACTCATTCCGTTTTCATTTCCAGTGTAACTTGAAACCCATTACATTTGCGATTACAGTTCTGAACCAAACAACACCTATAAACAAGACACATGCTGCACAGGACGGCACAGCATCCTGTGCATGTCCAGCAGTAGCAAGATGCAAAAATAAAACTGAGGTTTAAGTTTTACAACCGTAGAAGTAATTCTACAAATTACACCCAGCCTTCAGCTGAAAGAAACTACGGAAACTCTGGCAGTCAACCATCTGAAATGTCAACAATTTCACCCCTGATTGGTGAACCCAACGGAGACGATACAATTTCATGGCCAGATTGATCTCCAGAACCAACACAGCTATCTTTTCTACCATTTATACGAGAAGTGGAACTACCACCCTCAACACCATTGTTGGATTCCCTAGCCTGAGAATTTTTCAGTAACTTTTGCCGTTTTCTTCTTTCAGTTCTTTTATTTATCAAAGGTACCTCGTCTCCATCTGACTCATCGACACAATAAAAATTCAACCATTCAATTATTACCGAGTAGGAACCATCCCACTTGCTTAGTTTTCTTTTCTTTTGCCTGCTGCTCTCTTGGTTCTTTACTACAGCTGTTCTTGGATGCTTCGGTGCTCCATGACCAGTTGTGGCAGTCAGAAGGTCAAAGCCAATGTCCTTTGACAATTTGATTTTCTTATTAGATCTGTCTCTTGAAGAGGAGTCCAGTCCTGGACTTCCAACTGCATCATCAGTAGGATGAAGGAACTCAGCAGAGGCATCTTCCAGTTCATGTTTATTGCTAGTCCCACACTTATTTGATGTATGTGTGGCACGCCAACTTCCACAGGCTGATTTTTCAGCTTTGTCCTCAAGTGCTTCTTCAGCTGAAGCTATCAAGAACAATAAGCAATATCATTACTCTGTACGAGGTATACTACTAAGAATTCAAAATCTGCATTGAAGAGTCGTCTCCAGATAGAAAATGGCCTATTTTATGGTCTAAACATGAAGTCATAGTTTGAACTATTAGGTCTTAATCCAAAGTTACCTTTTGAACCCTTTAGTTCTACACAGCCTGGTGATGATTCTTGAACTCTATGATAGCTACCAGAGCACAGCTTCTTGTGCCTGCATATCAAGACAGACAAACAAGCCAAACATTCAAAAATATAGTAATGGAAAAGAGAGGCCAAATTAGGGTGCAAGTTCAATATGGAAAATCTAAAATATCCACCATTTGAATAAGACAAGATGCTTATTTGGTAAGATTTTACATCCAAATAATTATTCTAATTCGGATTCAGATATTATTTTTTGACGGGCTTCAATTTGAATGCCATATCAATATGCAGTCAAATTCGGAAATCCGAATAATTACTAGACCTGATATTACTAACCTTAAGCCAATAATAACTCCATCCATAACCCAATATACTCTATCACATTGCTCATCTTTAATTTACAAAATTCAGTGCGACTGAACAAACTTTCTTCTAGTCCACTATTAACTTGGTATAACATTCAAATTCTAGTTTACTAATGATCCGGTCATATTCAAATTCGTCTCAAAATACACGGTTTCAAACATGGTTGGACAATTATCCTATTCGAATTTGACCATTTACACCCCTAGAAGTACAGCAACAATTGCCTCGCTGCAGCTAGGAATCTATGTCAAACATGTGTCCTAGTAGTCCAGTGGGCAATACAAATTGGCCCCAACCCCTCTTATGGGAATCAAGGTACACATCTTTGCTGGAAAGATTCACTGATGAGATTCTACATATTCGTATTGCAAGCATAAATCTATTTGGACATCAACAGTAACCTGACAGTAAGTGTTCATACTTAACTATGTTGAGATCAAATAACAATGAAGCCACATTGAGCCTTATATTTTAATAAAACAAAGTTCTAATCAGATTACTCACCATCTTTTCTTACTATAATTGTCGGTAGTGTCAGGATGAGCCTCACCATCACTTGGTTCATTTATTATCTCTCTTTTTTCTTGTCAAATTTAACAATTATTGGTATATTTGTTAGTCAGAAATTGAGCTTACTGCCCAATCTTCAATGTTACCAAAAAAAAAACTCTCCTATGAGTAACATGCCTACACTGCCCAGCATGGATACAACAAACAAGGGACAGAGTACCAGATTTTACTTTCAAACAATTTCACAGCTGGCTGGAAAGCGTATATCTAACTTTACATTTCTGTCAGCATTCAGATGCACTCTTATAGATACACCAAGAAGTCAAGTGCCGAACCAAAAATTGCTGTGAAGCGTATAGCTAATACCTATGCCAGTGACACAATATATTCTGACACGAGTCATTAGCACCCATTCTCTCAATGCAGTCATCATGTGAAGGCCCTCTGATCTTGATTGACTTGACCAAATCTCCACAGCTTTCACACTGCAAAAACGGATAGCTGTCAATCTCAAAATAAAAATTAAGATTTACTATAATAGTCCCAATTCTTACCTTGTATTGATAATGTTTCTTTCTGATCTCATGGAGAATAGTTATTCTGTAGCCACCAACAGGGCGCTGAATATAATTAACGATGTTAATAAGGAATCTGTAAGTACAGTGGTTGACAGTTGATACTTGAATTCAACTTACGTGGGGATCAGCTACAGAGTTGAAATTAATTGTATTCATCAGATTCTGGAATTTCGCACCATGGTCACTGCTTGATCACAATTTTGAAATTAATCAGAATGAAATTAGAAATTCGGAGGTATATTAAAAAGATACCAGTTTTTGAACAAGTACCAATGGTTATTGTTCTTGTCTTTGATGCACATGTAAGCATGAATCATCTCATGAAGCAAAACATTCTTCAGATCCGATTCTGTGTGACATTCGTACAAGGACTTGGAAAGAAGTATAATACAGCCACCACCTCCAGGATAATAATCACAACTACTTACATCACTGCATTAAAATGGTTAAAAAAAGAAAAGTTTCAAGACAATCATTCTGGTAATGGCAACTAATAGGTACTTTGATTACGTACTTTAGTGGATGATAGACCGCATATAATTAGGTCTGATTTGTAGTATAGGTTATACTTCAGATTTCAGAAATCCATCTAATTGTACAGTGGAATAATTAATGTTAAGAAGATAGCAATGAGAAAAACTATGGAAGGGCAGGCTGTCATTCCCAGTCAATTTCCATGCACATGCTTATCTACAAAAATATGAGTGTGACATTGCAATACATATGGCTGTCATACCAACATGTTTGGAGAAAAAAATATATGATACCACGGACTAGGAAGTTTAAACAACTAGAGCAGATATTTATCTGTAATCAGTCCAAAAAGTTAAGCAACTTTTTAGTCTGTCTTCTAGATAAATGCTCCTCCTTTTATCGGGCAGCTTAAAGATGTTATTGCCAAACTTTCAGCCTCAACTCAGGAACAGTGGGGAGGCTGGGCAACAGTGTTTCAGAAAGATAAGTATACATTCCATGTATCAAAAGATGCAAGAAAATGCCGTGATCAATTTGCAACAAAAGGGCAGATGCCCGAAACTTACTAAGCCTATTCAGTTTTTACACACATGCAAATTCAACTATTAGCATAACAAGGAATTATTCCATAACTGCAAGTCCGTCACTATGATTGATGCAACACACAGTATACATTCCATATATCAAAAGAAATTTCAATGAGCTATCAAATGTATTCCTTAATTGCAAAACTGTCACTACACTCCGTAACAGGACTAAATTCTCTCACCAAAATTTCTGCTTTTATCAATTTTACAAGTAATCAAAGACTTGAATTCATCATAACTCCTTGTGTTGGATCTCAGAGCTGTCTGACCACATTTTAAGTGACTTGGAGCGAACCACCATGACAAATACCTCACAAACCTATTTCGAATCATATCCAAGCATATTAGAATGCTAATACATATACAACGGGAACGTGTTAAGTCCTTAACCTTTTCAGCCATCCAAACAACATCCAATGGTTCACATCTTGTGGAACGTCCAACACTGGCCTCTTCATTAGGTGTGGTACTAATTGACATGACAAGGGCATCGATGTAATTTGCTCTACGCCATTTTCTTCCATCCTTCCCGGAAAGGATGTCTGAAAAATATATTAATTCTTCCTTTTTTTTGTTCTTGTCGTAGACCCAGGCATCGATCCTCTCCAACAATATTATTATTTTGTTCAATGAACAAGAGAACAATGCAATGATTCAGAGGTTAGCATTGGAACTCCAGCCAACAGCGAGGCGCAGGGCATAGGGGTCACCTATGTTCTGGCTGGATGTTTTGATCATAATACTGAACATGGAGCATCCCCTTTGATGCCCTAATACTCTTTTTAGCATTGATCTTTTAATTCTAATGAGTAATGAACAAGAGAGGGATTGGACTATTTCTCTCAAAAAATTAACTGTAAACTTTTGACCCTAATAGGTGAACGATTAGATTTGACAGAGGTGCTACCACCTCTTGCACCTCCGGAAGGACCGATACAGAACTCGTATACGATAGTCGATAGGGTTCTTCTCCACTGCTGCCTCCCTCGAAAATATCAGAATGCATCGAATCTAGGTAACCCGTGCATGTGTACCAATTCTTTCTTCCTTTTTTTTTTGGGGGCGGGGGCGGTTACGACATCCGAAACAATAGAATCCATAGGACACTCGAGAATTCAAGAATCAGGAGGGCGACGCTTACCGGTAGGGGAGTGGATCCTCGGCCCAGGAGACGGCGCACGCGCCAAGGGAGTCGTGGAAGTAGAGGGCATTGTAGTGGCAGAATAGCTCGCAGATGTCCAGCCGGCCTCCACCCCGGTCCGGATCCGAGCCCACCATGGCCGGCAAAGGCGGCGCTTAGAATTGTTGGCGATGGGGACGATGCGCGAGGGTTTAGGAAAAGACTCCGGTCAGGGTTCTGGAGGATGAAATTGGCCATTTGACACGGGGGGGTGGTGGTGTTGATGAAGCGCTCGGAGGCACTCAGTCTCAAAAGTCGCCGTTTTCGTGCACATAGGCTTCTACTGGAGGAGCTAGAGAACACCAAACCACTCGACAAAGAACCAGCTAGTAAAAAATGAGAGATCTTAATCTCATAGGCTCTTGTGAGAAGTTTATGTATTGTTGGGGACGGTTATTCTCTATCTTATTTTCTAAAAGCTATAAAATAGTCATAGTAAATTGATACATTTCTTATGTGTACAATATTATAGTCGTAGGCTAATTTTAAAATCGATCATGTATACTTGGCAGCTCAAGGGATAGACTACCCCATTATATAGGCTTATGCTAAGACTTTCTAAGTCATCCTGACAGCCCAAGAGGTTAGGTACCCTACAACAGTACTCCCTCGCCAGCAAGCTTCGGAGTCCTGATGGACGAGCAGACAAAGCAAGTAGTTGCACGCGGAGCAGAAGGAGAGGTTGGGCAACTATTCCCTTACCTTGAAAAACAGTGCCTGTGGAGGGCGCATAGCACTGGACCAAAGAGAGCGCTAGCACGTGGAGAGCTATGTCACACAGAGGCAAATGTCATCGGCGCATGCTTACACCTACTGAGCCCGAAGCCAGTAAAGTGGGAGAAGTTCTCACTGTGGACGTAGCTAAAGCGTTGGACTCCCTGGTGGGACGCGCACCGAAGCGCGTGATGCTCAACTCGACGACGCATTGTCTCTAGGTAGAGAACTAAATTACCTGCCGAGGCTGGAGCTAGCGAAGCGGGTAAAGTCCTCACCGGGAACATTGCTGAAGCGTTAGACTCCCTGGTGGGACACGCGCGCGGAGCACATGATGCTCAACTTGCCGAGGCATTGCCCAGCGGAGAGCTAAATTGCCCACTGAGGTTGGAGCCAGTGAAGCATGTAAAGTCCTCACCAGGGATGTTGTCGAAGCATCAGACTCCTTAGTGGGGCGACGCCAGAGCGCGTGATGCTCAACTAGCGAGGCATTGCCTCTAGGTTGAGATTTAAATTGCTCGCCAAGGTCGGAGCCAGCGAAGCGAGTGAAGTCCTCATCGGAGACATTGCCGAGGAGTTGGATTCATGGTGGGACGTGTGCCAGAGCGCGTGATGCTCAACTCACCGAGGCATTGCCTTTAGGCGCAGAGCTAAATTGCTCACCGAGACCGGAGCCAACGAAGCGGGTAAAGTCCTCAATAGGGACATCGCCGGAGCATCGTGATCCCTGGTGGGACACGCCAAAGTGCGCAATGCTCAACTCGTCAATGCATTGCGAGCTAAATTGCCCACCGATGCTAGAGCCATTTAATTATTTTTAATGAAGGTTCTGAACCGGAAATTAGAGAGGTGGTGCGCCCGCACACAGTGGTTCCAGCCTTTAAAAGAGAGGTTAATCAAGAGATCTGCAGATTGGTGTGAGAAATTTCTATCAGCTGGAGGATAGGAAGTGCTTATTAAATCTATTGCTCAGACTATTCCCACATATATCATGTGTATTCCATCTTCCTACAAGTAATTGCGATGAGCTTACGAGGTGCGTGAGGAATTACTGGTGGGGCGCGGAGAATGGCAAGAGGAAGGTGCACCGGTTAGGCTGGGAGCATTTCATAAGTGTAGGATCGGATATGACAATCAGACGAGGGTGAATGATTGTAGTGACTTCTTTTACGACTTACCGAAGAGTATTGTGTTGAATTCTGTTGGACCGAAATGGCGACTAGATGGGGGTAAATAGGAGCTCTGCCTATTTTTCACTTTGATCGGATTCAATAAGTTTTTCTCTCCAATAGCTATGAAAACTATGAAGATCAACAAATAAGTACATCAGATGTCTTGTGTTGAATCAAATTAAAATCCCGAAGCACAACAACAAAAAATGCATTGGTGAATAGTGCTGGTCGCATCGGTGAACAGTAGCGGTATTACCGGATAAACAAGAAAAATAGCACGATGAACAGGATGCAACCCGAAATTTAAATCCAAAATTTGCACAACTTTTGATCCACAATTCCAAACTTTATGAAACATGAAACATACATTCTCTAGAATGTTAGGAACCTATTCCACTCAAAGATGGTGAAGATCATTGCCAAATTCCAGCCTTTTTTTACATTTGAGTGAAGATTGCTCTAAAACCGGGTCAAAATCAAACTTTGATTTTAGAACTTGCTTGTGGGTAATAGATGATCAAGATGATCTTAGATGCATTCCCACATATCACAGCATGCAAAGTCTCAAAAAAAAATACCAAAGGATCATAAAAAATCAAAATCACCAAAGAGAGAGTAAGAACAAGAAGAAAATCATTTAGAAGAATCTTTCTTGGATTGATTGGAGATTGAAGTTGGTTTACAGACACTCCACCATAGAGGACAAAAACTCAACACTTAAGCACTCAATCAATCCAACTCTCTAAAACACTAACCTCTCCTATCCCTAAACATAAACTAGGGTTTCTTGAATACAAGGGTTGGAGAGTGCACAACCAGCACCCTCCCCTATTTATAGAGAAGGATATCTTCTAGAGGAAGACACATAAATGGGCACCCGTTAAGCCCACACACAAACGGGTCTACACTCACGCACGCTTCTCAAAGCGAATGACGAACCAGGCTTCATGAATCCGTTTCTTCGTGATCTTTAACTTCATTTGACCTAAACCACCTCTCCTTGCGCTATCTTGTACCGCAATTTAGCTAAAAGCCATCACAACAGTATTTTGGTGAAATTACCCAAATACCCCTTCTCGATCCTTCTCTGAAGACCGAGTCCAATCTTCATAAAGCAATCTCATGCTTCGTCACGTGTAGGTTTATCAATGACTCTCTTCATGTCGGGTAAGTCTCTCCCATCCGACTTCCACCGAAACTACTATGGCACTTGCACCGACCCCCGCACCGCTTGATGCAACCCGTCGCACCGAACTTCCCGTTCGATCATCCTTGCCCATTTTGCGCCATGCTTGAGTTCACTGACTTCACCCGGCATCGTCGATCGTTCTGAATCTCAGCTCTCCAAGCCTAGTTCTGATCATCCTTGTCATTGACCGTCGTTGACCTCCAAGCTTCCTGCACAACAATAGACCAAGAAATCAATTTTGGGAACAAGTTCTTTGCAACTTGACCCACGTTAGTCAAAACATTTATCATGCAACATATATGCAACGGAACCCATGGAATTGACCTAACAAACAAATATCGCCACAAAGTTGGCCAACGAACAGAGCAAAACTAGTAATACTGCCAGTGAACTCCGGTCCTAGCGCACTACCGTGGTACCGCTCCACAAATGCGGACTTACTGATTCTCAGGGAAGAAGCAACTCCCAAAATATATTCTCTGGAAAATACATACCGCCAAGTAAAATCCGGTCATACCGCGCTACGGTAGTACTGCTTCTCAAATGCGGTCATATCGACTTTACCTAGTCGAAAGGGTTACGACCACCTGGTCGCGCTGCAATAATACCGCTCCTCTATTGCGGTCATACCGCACTGTGGCAATACCACTCCTCTATTGCGGTCATACCGAATTTGCTGAACTTTGCTGAAAATGAGTGTTTGACAAACCCTCAATATTATTACCAATTGTATCATCATCTTAAGATCGTGAGCACATCCCCACGATATTCACAGTCTCCCTCTTGATGAACACATTGATAATTTTTCAAAAATGAAAGTTTGAGGTTTGAAAATAAAAAAAAATCAACGTTTTTGTGCAAAGGCACAACTTGGTCCAAAAGTAAGAGAACGCAATGGAAATGACCAAGTTGGCTTTAGAATAGCATAGGCAAGTGAGATAAGACAATAGAAAGCAAGAAAGCTTCAATTTCCCGAGAAGATTAAAAAATCTCACTTAAGGTCACTATGAAAGAACAATGGTTCAATTTGACATTTGATCATTGTAAGGTTCCAAGAATTGCACTTTAAGATCAGAAATGACAATATGATCATAAGAATGCAATTTAAACAAACTCCCCCTCACTAAGATCATGTTTCAAAAGATTTTATCTTCTCCCCCATTGACAATGGAGTCATCAAGGAATCACGTCTTCCTCTCATCCAAAGATGACAAATACAGAAATAAGGAAAAAGCATAAGAAAGAGCATGCATGAAATGCAATGGAGTGGCTTCATTTTTTTTGTATATTTCAAGTTTTAGTACAAGAACCTTTAGAGATTACCCAAAGAACAAGCTAACATTTCTACTATTACTCAATACCTATCAAACCTGAAGGCGCTAGCAAGATCATGTTAAGACATATATATCGAAGCTAAGCTAGAAAGCTCAAGATAAAGCGATGAATTATAACAATTTGGACAAAGCTTCAAAATTAGCAAGTTCATCAAAAGAAATCCTAAAATGATAATGGCCATAACAGAATGTCAATGTGAGATCAAGAAGCTAACAAATACCATTCTAGAGACAAAATTCGAAAGAGAATCATTTTGCTCAAGGTACCTCAATCACCCAATTTTTTGACAACAGTTTCATTTGCAATAAATATTGACGTTGATTAAAAGTTTATCTTAGTGAAGAAGATTCTGGACTAGGAGCCACAAACTCTTTCTAAGCTTCAACCCGGGCGACAAATCTTGAGGTTCATGTTAATTTTGACAAGCAGTTACCATGATATCATCTAGATTATCAAACTATCTCCAAGTTTATGTCTTTGAAATGCAGTCTCATGAGAATAGCTTGGCACAATTTAATTACATGAGGACCTCAAAAAAATCTTTTGCACAAGAGTAATTTCAAATTTACAAAGGAACAAGAAGCTCAAGGAATGTTCAATCCTAGATTTAAGAGCTAACAAAGTAATTTTGACATGGTCAGTGTCACAAAAGGATCACTAATTATACAACTAGCTAAAATATCCACAAATTATAATTTTTAGTTCAAGTTGTCTTAAAAATCTAACCCATTAAGCAAAGACTAAGTTACACATACGAAAGCATGATAATTCTAGCAAGTCAAGGAACTAGACATGACATTGAGTAAGAATTGAAATACTAAAGCCCAAGATGGTAATAAGCAAAGCGTCATCAATTTAAAAGACAAGCAGTAAAGCTTATATTACAGTGCATCTTTTTGTGATTTTCATATGAATACGGTCATACCGCACTGCGGTAGTACCGCTTCTCAAATGCGATCATACCAATTTTACCTAGTCGAAAGGTTACGACCACCTGGTCGAAAGAGTTATGACCTCCAGGTTACGACCACCAGGTTACTACCACCTGGTCGAAAGGGTTAGGATCACCTGGTCAAAAGAGTTATGACCACCAGGTTGCGACCACTTAGTCGCGTTGCGATAATACCGCTTCTCTATTGCGGTCATACCGAATTTACTGAACTTTGCTAAAAACGAGTGTTTGACAAACCCTCAATATTATTGCCAATTGTATCATCATCCTAAGATCGTGAGCACATCTCCATGATATCCACAAATTCAACTAGTAACCGAATCCAACGTACTCATACGAGATTGTCACCTAGTCGTAGTGGTCGAAACAACTCTGATCTGTTCCACCAATCACAGCTATTGTTGACAACCGGGTGAGCAGCACAACTTGTGATCGAAGAAGATGAAGTCGATCTGGTCGATGGAGTTGCTATCACCTAGTCGAAAGGATTCGACTATCAGATTTCTTTCACCCTCTGGCTCGGGAGATTCATGCACTGCAAAGAATAAGAACAGATCGAATACGATGGATAAGAACAAGTCGGAGACCGATCAACACATGAACTAGTGGAAGACAAAATAACATGCAGCTGGTGATAACTAATCTTTCTTGAGTAGATATGATCTATTATTTCTCAAACATGTTTTGTGGCTACAAAGTGCTCTCTTGACACCCTCAAACCCTAGCATGAAAACACTGAAAAACTCTCTGTCGAAAGCCGCCGCAAAAAGCCTCCAAAAGCCCTATGTTACTCTTAGCCTCTTCGGCCTTTATATGATAAGGCCCTAAACCGTGTCCTTATTAACACGGACATATAATCCTATCTCTTCCGAAAATCAAGGGACCTGAAACCCCTTAAATCCCAGGTTTTTCAATATCTCTAAACCTTCCAGTTATGAACGCCTTCCATAACTCTTCACGTGTCGAAGCCTCCAAGGCGGCACCTCCTGTACCTTCGACCACACATCATGCATTCACCTTTGATCTCCATGTTTCCTACCGTGAGCACGACCACCCGGTGACATCCACGACCATTTGAACCTTGGATTTCCACTCCTAGTTTCGGTCTTCCTCATCATCGACCAGGACCGTCTCCACGCTCAACATGCACATGCAAAGACCAAAGAACGTTTTCCTAGCATAAATTCTCTAACTTGACCAATATCAATTCACACACGCATATCACACTCTCATTTATCAATAGACATGAATCAGATCATCCACGACTTTAAATTTAGCTTTCGAAAAATAACTTGAGATCACTCTGTAAAACCGGTCTTACTGTTGTGTATACGCCGGTCATACCGCTGGCTGACCAGGCACAAGTACTCAAAGTACTCAAAGAATGCAAGAATTGAAACACTCGTAGCCTACGACTACTTACTATAAGTGTACGATCACCGATCAGGAACCTACGACCACTGATCACAAAGCTTACGACCACTTACCAGAAGTATATGACTACCGATCACAAAGCCCACGACTATCGATTATGAAGTCTACGACTACAGTCCATCGACCATCGACCAGCCACTGTAGCTTCGACCATCGACCAGTCACTGTAGCTTCGACCATCGACCAGTCACTGTAGCTTCCCGACCTTCGACCATGAAACTACGTATGTCCTTCGTACTCGTTACACAGCTCGACTTACGACTGAGTACATTACTCGGAGCTCTACCACTCGGTACTCGAATCTACAGTACTTGAAAAACTAGCACTTGGTACTCGGAGCTATAGTACTTGTAGATACAGTACTCAAAAAACTGGCACTCGGTACTTGGAGCTACAATGCTCGTAGATACAGTACTCGGGGCTATAGTATTTTGAATTATATAACTCGGTACTCGAAGTTACATTACTTTGAGTCTAGTAAAAAAAGATCATCGAGTATCACCGATTAGACCACTCGATACAAGGCATGATTCGACCACTCACACTGAAAATCCAACAACCGAAGCAACCACAAATGTCAATACAACCCAAACGTCGATTATCCATCATAACAAAGTCTACGACCAGTTCACATAGTATAACAATAAGGCCAAAGAACCGTGGTGGATTTGGGGTTCATATATTTTAGGCTTTTTAATCAAGCCATGCTAGCTAGGCAAGCTTGGAAACTGCTGGTTTTCCTGGAGAGTTTTGTGCCCATGTCCTGAAAGCTAAATTACCCCAATGGAGAACTCCTTGACACTACTTTTCTGGGAAATCCGTCTCCTACCTGGAAAGCTAGTGTGCATGGCCTTGAACTGTTAAAAAAGGAGTCATTATTTGGCGGATTGGCTCAGGTGAAAATACATGTATTTGGAGAAATCCATGGATTCCGAGGGCATCGTCTTTAAAATTATGGCAAAGCAATGTCCCTGTAGACTAAAGTGGGTTTCTCAATTAATTGATGAGGAGAGAAGGTACTGGAGGACAGAATTAATTCAGAAACATTTCCATGGTTTTGATTCGGAGGAGATTCTGAAAATACGGCTCCCAAGCAAGAATGTTGAAGATTGTATTGCATGGCATTATGAGAAGAACGAAATTTTCCCTGTCCGAAGTGCGTACCTCCTCGGCCTTCAACTGATGCAAGAATCGAAAAGTCTCCAGCGTTGAGTAACCGAGCTGATGGGGAACGACCACGATGGAAGAAAATGTGGCAATGTCCCGTCCCTCATAAAGTTAGGATTTTTGCTTGGCGTCTGATCAAAGATGGGCTAGCTACAAAGAAGAACAAGCAGCGCAGAACCTTGGAAACTACCAGCATCTATGATATTTGCAGTGTTGAGGAGGAAAAGGATTTCCATGCTGTAATTCGATGCCCAAATGCTATGGCATTGCGGGATGCTACGAGGAGAAGTGGTCTTTACCGCCAGAGAACAGGTTCGCCCATTCCGGCCGGAGTTGCTTTTAAGCTTGTTGCATATAATCTCTAAAGATGAAGGCACCATGTTGTTACTGCTGCTATGGACGATATGGCACGTCAGGAACAAATTGACCCATCGATGAGGACATCCCTACCACTAGTACGATCTCTACCTCACATAGTGTTGATCACGATATACTAGTTTTAAGACCAGTAGCTAGTTCCATTCAACATAAGAAGAATATACAAACCCCAATTGGGCTGATTACACGAGCTCGGCTAAAGAAGTTACAACTAGAGGTGAACTCGCTTCTCAAACTAAGTTAAACTTTAATTTAGATAAGAATTGTCTACTACCTAATGTGACTTCTTTGCTTGTTCTCATATTTATTAAGAAAGAAGAGCTAGAGTCGGAGAGGATTGGAAAGGGTGTTGCTGTACAAGAATTTTTGTAGGACCGGAAAGGCGACTAAAGGGGGGGTGAATAGGCGCTTTCAAAACTTTCTCGCCTAACTCAAAAACCAACACGAACTTTACTCCTTTAGCTATGAAAGCTAAGAAGATCAATAAGCACACAACGGAAGCCTTGTGTTGGATTGGATAAACCCCTCAACCACACGACACAAACGGAGAAAAGAACTCACTATTCCTTACTGGGTACTGGCGGTCTGACCGGCTACCACGGGCGGTCGGACCGACGGTCAACCAATGATCCGACCGCAGAACTAATCAAGCGGTCGGACCGGTGGACAACGGTTCGACGAAGAAACCAGTGGATGAATACACGCGGTCGACCGCCGTTGAAAGACCGGCGGACCGGTAGAGTCCAAGATCTTGAAAAACTCCACCCAAATCCAAAACGAAATTTGATCCAACTTTTGATTCAACCAATAAAACTTGACCAAATTTGAGCACACCTCCTAATGATATTAGAGACCTATTTCTAGCGACGATCCGTCGATCCACTTCAGAATCGATCTCTCGAGATTTTACCAAAGAAGTGCACAAACCCTAGAAATGAGAAAATCTTGATTCAAGACTTGCTTGTGGGGAGTAGATGAACTAGATGACTCTAGGAGTAATCCCACACATCAAAGCAAGATAAAGTAGGCCAAGAGACCAAGCATGAACCTTTGAATCAAGGAAGCACCAAAATCATCCAAAAGGGAGAAGAACACAAAAGGGAGCAAACGATCTTTCAATTGAGCATCACAAGATTGTTCGATTACACAAGATGCTTACAAAGCCTCTCCAACAAGGAGGGCAAGAGCTCAACAAGGAGCACACTCTAAACCCTAGTTCCCCTCTCTTCTCCTCCAAACCCTAGAAAGTGAGGAAGAATGCTAAATGAGTGCTTGGGGGGCTTTTCCATCTCCCCCCTTCCTATTTATACTAGAGAGCTAGGGTTTCCTTTTTGGGGTCACTTACACATGGGACCCACACACAAATAACACTTGAAGCAATCGCCTGCTTCACCACGTGTAGGTTGATCAGCGGTTCTCATCGCGTCGCCAAGCCTCTCTTGTCCGAATCCCATCGGAACCTCCCAGAGACTCGCACCGATATCCGCACCGCCTGATCCAACCAGCTATATCGAACCACCCGTTCGATCCGTCTTGCCCATTCTGCACCATGCTTGTGTCACACGACCTCACCCGGTATCCCTGATCGTTCTGGACCTCAGCTCTCCAAGCGTAGTCCCGATCCACTCACCGTTGACGTCGTTGACCTGCAAGCCACCGCATGACAATAGACAAACAAACCGCTTCCGGAACAAGTTCTTCACAACTTGACCCACGTCGACTCCATGATGCAATATACATCAATAAAGCATTGAAGTTCATATAATAACACAATCAAAACCAACTCAATGCAACACTTGGCCAACCTTCAAGCCATTGCGGCCCGATCGCCTTTACAGGCCGGTCCGACCGATTCATGCCGCCGGACCGCTCCCACAATCAAGGGTCGGACCGGTCCAAAAGACTTAGCCAAATTTTCAACTCAAAATTCAAACCTTCGGAATTTTCAAACGAATAGAACTTTTGACTGGGAGCTCCAAAATGATGGGACCACATCCAGAGACTCCTCACTTGCCTACACAACCTATTTTGGCCCAACTCAAAACCTATTTTCATTTTATGGTCGGACCGCCAACATGGCGGCCGGACTCCTCCACAAGCGGTCGACCGCCCGACACCACCGGCCGGACCGCTTTGTGGTCCGACAAATTGAGCAAACCCAAAACGTGAGATTTTGCAAACCAACAACGCCATTGCCAATTGACTCATCATCCTGAGATCGTGCACATATCCTCACGATATCCACAATCTCCCCCTTGATGAACACATTGGCAATTTTCAAGAAAATATGGTTTTTCAAAATGAAAAGTAAAAATTTCACCGTTTTCGCATAAAGGCACAACTTGGTCCATAAGCAAGAAAAAGCTTAGGAACCGACCAAGCTGGCTTCAGAATAGTATAGGCAAGTGAGATTGAAAGCATCAAAGGAATCAATTTCCAGAAAGTAGCCAAAACTCTCACTTAGGTCCAAATGAGAGGCAATTTTTCTATTTGACCTTTGATCATTGTGAGTATTTTTCAATTGCAAATGAAATCAGGAAAAGGCAATAGAACCACAAGACTTAACTCACAATGATCACAAATTTTCAAAAGGTTCAAAATTTTTATTTTATGAGGTTCTTTTATATTAAACCTTGAGTATGAAACCAAAAGCTCCAACATCATTTTCTTCACAATCTTTCTCCCCCTTTGACAATGAATTCATCAAGATGCATGAAAAAGAAAGAGCATGAAGGAATGACTTTATTTTTGAACTTTAGTAAAAAGGAGCCATGACCATAATACAAGGAGACAGTACAAGTATTATACCAAGCCATATAAAGAGTAGACACTATATTCAATCATGGCAAAACATGTACTGCAAAGCTAAAACCAAGATAGCAGCAATCTGAGATTAACATAATTAAAATCATGAAAGGTTGCTCAATATCATAGATTCACTCCAAGCAACCAAAAATGAGTCAAGCCATGTCTATAAGTAAAAAGAGACTCAAAACAAGAATTGAGGCATTTTGAGCATTAAGAGAATTCTTTTGAAGCAAAGCTTAAGCACTTAGCCCTTTTTGGGCAATTCCTTTTTCTCTCCTTTTTGCTGTGCTAGATCTCAAGCCTTGCCGCGACCATCTCAAGCGATAAGCTTAAAAGAATGATCTAGGTCATCCAAAACTCCCCCTGAGTTCATGCCTAGTGCAATGGCAAGCCGTCTCATGAGAAAGGATTGGTGAGATCGCTTTTTCATTTAAAATCTTATTTTTCATTTGCTTGACTTAATAAGATGAAAAGCTCATTTTCATCTCAAAATAAGTTCAAGACTCAATTCAACTTTGTAAGACATGGCGAGAGTCATAAGAGGATCACTAGAGCAAAACTAGTCACAAGATCCAACAAGACATGATTTGATTCAAATTGCTCACAGATATAAAGCTAGCAAGGCAAAATCTAAGCCAAACACGAAGAGCCATAAAAGAAGTCTAGCGACTATCACTTGATATGACAAGGTATAGAAGATGAAATCAAGTCATACAAGGATAATAATCAAAGCTCCACTAATTTTATTATACAATGCAAGACAAAAGAATTGAAACATGCATTATGATACAATGAATGCAAAAGAGCAACTTCCACAAAAAAAGCCCAAAAGGACTAATAACCCTAACTCTCCCCGCAGCAAAGAAAGCGCGAAGAGTCAAGAGCCTTAGTGAAAATATCTGCAAGCTGTTGCTCAGACTCTACAAAGTGAAGCACAACATCACCTTTCTCAACATGGTCTCTCAGAAAATGAAATCGAATGTCAATGTGTTTAGTCCTCGAATGTTGCCTCGGGTTCTTGGCAATATTAATTACAGAAGTGTTGTCACAGAAAAGAGGAACACTTCCCAAAGATAACCCATAGTCTCGCAGCGTGGATAAAATCCAGAGAACTCGAGAGCGACATCAAGCGCAGCCTACATACTCGGCCACCAGATATGGCAATGTAAGACTGCTTTCTAGAAGACCAAGAAACAAGAGATGTGCCCAAGAAATGACAAGTGCCAGAAGTACTCTTCCTATCCACTCTACACCCGTGAAATCAAGATCGTAAAATGCTCGAATTGAAAGAGCAAGAAGAAGAATACCGAATCCAAAGTCAAGCGTATCTTGAAGATACCGAATATGCGACGATCGCTTGACGATGAGAAGCACGAGGAAGCTCGAATCGAGCGCACGTACATACGGCGAATTGTATGTCCGCCTCGACACAGTAAGATAGAGGAGGAGCCAATCATATCATGGTACTCTTCCGGTCCACCGACTCTCCATCCTCATCGAGGTCCAAAGACGGTGGTTGTAGCAATGGGAGTAGACATTGGCCTCTGCTTCCCATATTGAAGCGCCAAGAAGGTCCTTTGTATACTTACTCGTGAACGAAGGTGCCTTCTTTCAGTTGTTTGATTTGTAGGCCAAGGAAGAATGTCAGCTCTCCCATCATGCTCATCTCAAACTCACTGCTCATTGAATCTGAAAATCTAGACACCAAAGTATGAGAGGAACCACCGAATATAATATCATCCACATAAATATGAACCAACAAGAAATCACTGCCATGCCTGAGAGTGAACAAGGTTTTATCAACCATTCCCATTTTAAAATCATTTTCAAGCAAGAAACTCTTAAGCCTGTCATACCAAGCTCTAGGAGCTTGTTTCAATCCATACAGGGCTTTAGAGAGTTTAAAAACATGGTTTGGGAATTTTTGATTTTCAAAACCAGGAGGTTGCTTGACAAAGACTTCTTCTTCTATGAAGTCATTCAAGAAAGCACTTTTAACATCCATTTGAAAAAGCTTGAAACCCTTGGATGTTGCAAATGCTAAAAGAATACGAATGACCTCCAATCTAGCTACTGGAGCAAAGGTCTCCTCAAAGTCTAAGCCCTCTACCTGGGAATAACCTTGAGCTACAAGTCTAGCCTTATTGCAAACAACCAATCCATCCTCACTTTGCTTATTTTTAAAAACCCATTTTGTTCCAATAACATGAGAATCAGAAGGTCGCTCAACTAAAAACCAGACTTTGTTTCTCTCGAAATTTTCAAGCTCTTCATGCATGGCATTGACCCAAGAGGCATCAGATAAAGCATGGGTGATATCTCGGGGTTCAAAGGAAGCGACAAAAACAGAATGTGCATGAGAATCAAGAGAATAAACACGAGCGAGTGACTCGCTCTTGAAGATCCCCAATCATCCTCAGTGGATGTTGTCGCCAGATGCGAAGAGGTGCTCTGGTGCGTATGGCCTCTACCTCATGAGTTGTGGAGGTAGGAACAGAGCCACTCGGATCGTCGGTGGGGATAGGAGGAGGTCGCCACCGAAACTGACGTAGTAGTAGCAGGCTCTCCACCCCTCTCAGAGGTAGCTGGAGGATGATTTGGTTCTTCATCCTCAGAGTCATCATCGACGAAAATGCTTCCTTGAATTTCAGGAACCTGTGTACCTGAAGCATCGGGTCTAGTACCAGGACTAGCCTCATCAAAGGTGACTTCACAAGTCTCAACAATTTTGTTAGTGTCAACATTAAAAACACGATAGCCACGAGAATGAGCAGGATATCCAAGAAATATGCCATCAAAACATCTAGACTCAAATTTATCAAGATTGCCATGTTTAAGAATGAAACACTTGCAACCAAAAATCTTGAAATGAGAGACTTTAGGAGAATGACCAAATCTAAGCGCATAAGAAGTCTTTCCAACCACAGATCTCAAGAAAACCCTGTTGGAAATATAACAAGCAGTAGAGATCGCCTCAGCCCAAAATCTCCTAGGAGTAGAATGCTCATCTAGCATGGTCCGAGCCATCTCTACAAGGGTTTTGTTCTTCCTTTCTACAACACCATTCTGCTGAGGAACTCTAGAAGAAGAAAACGATGCTCAATTCCCTATCGGTCAAGGTAGGTAGAAAAGAAGAATTCTTGAACTCTGTCCCATTGTCACTCCTAATGGCTCTCAAAGCTCCAGGTATATCAACAGCAATTCTAAGGACAAGATCTCTAAAGAATCCAAATGCTTCGTCCTTAGAAGCAAGAAAATAAACCCATGAATACCTGGAGTAATCATCCACAACCACCAGCACATACCATTTCCCACCAGCTGACTGAACTCTAGAAGGACTAATCAGATCTAAGTGAAGAAGTCATCCCGTCCATCAGTCATTACCAAAGTAAGAGGTGGGTGGGAAGCAGACACCATCTTACCATGTCTACAGGGTGAGCACACAAGATCTCTAACAGCCTTCAGCCTAGGTTGTTGGCGTGTGGTTGGATGAATTTGAGTTCCACAGTTTGCTATAATCGAGACAGTTGTTGGCGTCGTCATTCGTTAGGTTGCACGGATCCAAGTTATCACAATCCCGCTCCGTGAAGATTGGGTATCCCTCGTATCACCCATGGAGAAGGCGCTCTCAATTTTAGACTCTGGTTAATTATTGGTGGGTTACTGTGAGGAACTATTCCTCATTCGACAACCCACTGCTCCCGCTGATGTTAAAGGTAAAAAGCCTATGTGAATTCTTGTCTTGGAAGAGACGAAAATCAGTTGGCATGGGATAATTTAGGGCATGTTTGGTATGGCTCCAACTCACAGCTTCTTAGTTGGAGTAGGTGGAGCTGTGCCAAACGGGCTAACTCCACAAAACTGTTGGAGTTGGAGCAACCTGGAGTGGAGCAGCCCTCTAGTACAATTTATAGGAGCAGATAAAACTTTGCTCCAAGTGGGGAGCTGTGGACTGGTAAAACAAAATACCGATAGAAGTTAAGAGTATTTACCCATAAATTGCCACTCAACTACCCATCTTGAACCCGTAGCCCCCACCCCCTCGCCTCCCTTTTTTCCACAACCCTCCGCAGCTCGCCTCCCTCCCTCTGCCTCCGCGGCTCCGCCCCACCCCTTCTCCCTCCGCCTCCGCCTCCCTCCCGACACCTCCGCGGCTCCGCCCCTCACCCTTCCCCTGACGCCTCTGCCTCCCTCCCGATGCCTTCGCGGCTCCGCCCCCACCCCTTCCTCTGATGTCCCTTCCCTTCCCAAACCCTCTGCCCCTACCCCTTCCCCCGACGCCTTCGCCTCCCTCCCCGAACCCTCTGCCCCCACCCCTTCGCCTCCGACGAAGGCTTTTCCTCCGCGGCCCGGTCCTCATCGATCTCCCGACGGCGGCTCTTCCTCCCAGGCCATAAGGCGCGACCTCGTCATCCCTCGGTGGCTCTTCCTCCTCGGCGGCTCTTCTTCCCTCGGACGACATCTTCCTTCCCTAAGACAACACGCAACCTCGCTGCCTCTCTGGCGGCTCTTCCTCCCTCCCCACCGGCGGTCCACCCTCGGCATCTTCAAGGTAAGCCACGCCTATGACCTAAAACTTATAACTGATGCAATGCTTGCTATCGAACTCAAAGTCGGGATTTTTGCTTGGCGTCGATCAAAGATGGGCTAGCTACAAAGAAGAACAAGCGTATGAGAACCTTGAAACTACCGGCATCTATGATATTTGCGGTGTTGAGGAGGAAAAGGATTTCCATCTTTGTAATTCGATGCCCAAATGCTATGGCATTGCGGGATGCTCTGAGGAATGGTCTTTACTGCTTGAGAAAGCAGGTTCGCCCATTCGTAGGAGTTGCTTTTAAGCTTGTTGCATATAATCTCTAAAGATGAAGGCGCCATGTTATTCTTCTTTGCTATGGGCGATATGGCACGTCAGGAACAAATTGACCCATCGATGAGGACATCCCTACCACTAGTACGATCTCTACCTCACATAGTGTTGATCACGATATACTAGTTTTAAGACCAGTAGCTAGTTCCATTCAACATAAGAAGAATATACAAACCCCAATTGGGCTGATTACACGAGCTCGGCTAAAGAAGTTACAACTAGAGGTGAACTCGCTTCTCAAACTAAGTTAAACTTTAATTTAGATAAGAATTGTCTACTACCTAATGTGACTTCTTTGCTTGTTCTCATATTTATTAAGAAAGAAGAGCTAGAGTCGGAGAGGATTGGAAAGGGTGTTGCTGTACAAGAATTTTGTTTGATAGCACATGCTTCTGTTGGTGAGGCCCAGAGGGAGGGGAGGGAGGCCTAGAGAATTACTACTGCATCACCAAAGTGTTACTGCACGATAGCTGGAGTATTATTGTACCACCGGAGTGTTACTGCATGCCAGGCGAAGTGTAACTGCAAGCCAGACAGAGTGGTACTGCATGCCAGTCGGAGTGGTGTTGCACGAACAACATCGAACTCAAATCTGAGTCGGTTGTATCTTAATTGGGAGAGTCTGGATTGCATTAGGGAAGTACAGATAGAGTCTGTTTCTTTGTTTTGACAAAATAGGAGTTGGAGACGGCCTTGGTTGTTGTGTGTGTGAGTTTTGCTGGCTACAAGTTAAGGGTTGTGCCCCCATGTATCGGGGATCATGTTTTAATTCTAAAAATAGATTGCTTTTGCATGTACAGAACGTCTTGCGTCTGTTCTTCCTATTTGCTTGGCACAACCGCAACATAGAGAGTAATTGGACGTTCTCTACCCCTTTGTTTATGTGATTTCTTGTGTTTTGTGGGGCAATAACACATCTACCTTGTGTGGTTGGGTAGACGAGGATCGAAGCGTGTGGCTGGACGAATTTGAGTTCCATATTTTTTATTATAATCGAGACAGTGGTTGGCGTCGTCATTCGTTAGGTTGCACGGATCTAAGTTATCACAATCCTGCTCCGTGAAGATCGGGTATCCCTCGTATCACCCACGGAGAAGGCGCTCTCAATTTCAGACTCTGTTTAATTCTTGGTGGGTTACTGTGAGGAACTATTCCTCATTCGAAAACCCACTACTCCCGCTGATGTTAAAGGTAAAAAGCCTCTGTTGAATTCTTGTCCTGGAAGAAACGGAAATCAGTTGGCACAGGAGAATTTAAAGTGGGAGAAACCGTCAGCTGGATGGGTTACGCTGAATGTTGACGGAGCCTTTTCTGAACCGTCGCGAGAAGCACATACTAGGATGGCAGTCCGTGAACATGATGGCAAAGTTCTATTGTCAGCTTGGCAGGTGATTAGAGATGCTACATACGCAGAGGAGGTCGAAGCTTTGGCGTGTCGAGTTGGGCTTGCAATGGTCGTAGAGTGGATTCGACGACCTACGACCTTGGAGTCTGACTGCTCATCAGTTATCCAGATGCTGGTGTCTTCAAAGGAACAACGAGGGCCGCTGGCTTATACTATCTTAGAGACAGTGGATGCTTGGCACAACCGCAACATAGAGAGGAATTGGAAGTTCTCTACCCCTTTGTTTATGTGATTTCTTGTGTTTTGCTGGAGCAATAACACGTCTACCTTGTGTGGTTGGGTAGATGAGAATCGAAGCGTGTGGTTGGATGAATTTGAGTTCCATAGTTTGCTATAATCGAGACAGTTGTTGGCGTCGTCATTCGTTAGGTTGCACGGATCCAAGTTATCACAATCCTGCTCCGTGAAGATCGGGTATCCCTCGTATCACCCATGGAGAAGGCGCTCTCAATTTCAGACTCTGTTTAATTATTGGTGGGTTACTGTGAGGAACTATTCCTCATTCGACAACCCACTGCTCCCGCTGATGTTAAAGGTAAAAAGCCTATGTTGAATTCTTGTCTTGGAAGAGACGAAAATCAGTTGGCATGGGATAATTTAGGGCATGTTTGGTATGGCTCCAACTCACAGCTTCTTAGTTGGAGTAGGTGGAGCTGTGCCAAACGGGCTAACTCCACAAAACTGTTGGAGTTGGAGCAACCTGGAGTGGAGCAGCCCTCTAGTACAATTTATAGGAGCAGATAAAACTTTTCTCCAAGTGGGGAGCTGTGGACCGGTAAAACAAAATACCGATAGAAGTTAAGAGTATTTACCCATAAATTGCCACTCAACTACCCATCCTGAACCCGTAGCCCCCACCCCCTCGCCTCCCTTTTTTCCACAACCCTCCGCAGCTCGCCTCCCTCCCTCTGCCTCCGCGGCTCCGCCCCACCCCTTCTCCCTCCACCTCCGCCTCCCTCCCGACACCTCCGCGGCTCCGCCCCTCACCCTTCCCCTGACGCCTCTGCCTCCCTCCCGATGCCTTCGCGGCTCCGCCCCCACCCCTTCCCCTGATGCCTTCGCCTCCCTCCCGACGCCTCCGCCTTCGCCTCCCTCCCCGACGCCTCCCTTCCCTTCCCAAACCCTCCGCCCCTACCCCTTCCCCCGACGCCTTCGCCTCCCTCCCCGAACCCTCTGCCCCCGCCCCTTCGCCTCCGACGAAGGCTTTTCCTCCGCGGCCCGGTCCTCATCGATCTCCCTGACGGCGGCTCTTCCTCCCCAGCGCGGCGTGCGACCTCGTCATCCCTCGGTGGCTCTTCCTCCCTGGGCGGCTCTTCTTCCCTCGGCACGACATCTTCCTTCCCCGGCACAACACGCAACCTCGTCGTCTCTCGGCGGCTCTTCCTCCCTCCCCACCTGGCGGTCCACCCTCGGCATCTTCAAGGTAAGCCACGTCTATGACCTAAAACTTACAATCTGATGCAATGCTTGCTACTGGAACTCATGTGATGCAATGCTTGCTACTGGGACCGAGATATGCACAGATTGGCTCATGTCATAGATGTGGTTGTTCTCCAGATCGTCTATTTAAGATTAATGTCATGGAAATATGACCCTTGCTGTATTGGCTGTATTGACATCACTGATTTGGAGATATGCACAGATTGGCTGTATTGTCATATTGGAGATATGCTTAGGCTCGACTGGCGGTTAGTCTTGATGTTCATCATTGCCCATTAAGCATTCTAATCACTTTGGGATCAAGAGATTATGAATTGATTGTGAGTTTACTAGCTATCTGACTGTCCAATAATAATGATCAAGATACGGTATGCAAATCAAAAAAGCATTTTACTGCATGGTAGCGTGATTGATCATGATTGCTACCTCCTATTGTCTGTATGCATGTATCTTGAGGCACTTGTACACCTGCCTCTCGCCCTCTTATCCTCTCCTCTCTCCTTGATTCCCCTCGACCAGTAGACTTTCTTTGCACAAACCGATCTAGATCCCGTTTCTTGAAGTTTATAGGCTTGCCTTTGATGCTTTGGTCTAGGATATCTGCGATACTTTGGTGTATAGATGATCTATTGGGTTGAGTGGGTAGGGGATCCTAGCTATTCAGCCCTTGAATCGTTCCTTTGTTGTTTAATTACAAATTCCCTAATTAGACAGTAAGCTAGATGTGGTATAGTGGTTTACTATCTAACATGCAAATTATCGGTATTGGTCACTTCACTGGCGTCATGATGATTTGCCCATAAGGAGTCATCTATCATAGATTTCTTGCTCAGTGGGAACCTTGTAGTTTACTTGGAAATTTTATGGTATACCACTTCAATTGCAATGTCATATCTAGCCCTGGTGGAAGACATACTGTATGTTTCAATATATCTTCCAGGATGATGTTGCCTTTTGCTATGTTCAATCCATGAATATGGAGTAACCTGTTACTTTAGCTATGATGGTATGATGGTTGGTGGCGTGTAAGAAGCAAATTTTGAACTAACAGAGCCATGATATGTAGAGATGTACTTGTGGACGTTGCTGGAGGGTTTTTTGCTTCTTCCAAATGCATTGGCGATACTGAATGAAGACCGCTTTCTTGCGCCCAGGGGACGGAGCATGTCTGAAGTTTCAGAAAATGGGCAAACAAAGTCGTTGAAGGGCCAGATCATGGGGCTCATCTATGCCACACAGTTTCTGTGGATGCCCCTGATAGCACTTAATGTTCCTATCATTGTTGTGAAATTGGTGCCGGGCTGAGGCTCTTTGGTTTGAGTTGCTGGGTTGGATTGATTTCAATTCCAGCGCCACGTAAAAGTTAATCATATTCAGAAAGTTGCTGCAACGATGTTCATGTTGACTCTAATATGGCTTCTTGTTATTGTATGGTAAATTAGTTATGGACAAAATTTTTTGTCGAATGCACCCGGTGTGGCTATCTTTCCTTTTTTATTACTTCTGATGTAGTGGTTTTCGGACGGAGACGTGAGGTGGGGGCGTTGTCTGCTCGATATTCATTTCGTTGTTGTCGTTTGATGTAGTGGTTTTTGGATTTGGAACATTAGCTTTGATTAATAAAGATGAGGAGAATTGTGAACGACATCTCTTGCCTCCTTGCCTCTCTTATGGACTTTTGTTATGATACCCATTGATTTTTTAGAGAAGATACTCATTGAATTATAATCTTTGTTATGAACTTTGTATGTTTATGTATGTTGTATTTAATTTTTTAAGTAAATTTTTTGAATGTGGGCGAAAAAGATGGCACTACAGGGCATAACATGACCAAATAATAATAAATAATAAAAGCACAGTATGACAGAAATCAACTTATTAAATTGTTATAAGTTAAGCAATAAAAAAGGTTACAAGTAACAAAACAGGGGTAGTGCAGTCTTTTTATAATGATCCTTCTCATTTCTGGAGATGGAGCTAATGTTCTAACCAAACACCAATTCAGACTGCTCCAACTTCTTATAGGAGTGGATCCAAGAGTGAAGCTAGAGTTGGAGCTGCAAAAACTTGGAGCAGATCTATACCAAACAGGCCCTTAAAGTGGGATAAACCGTCAGCTGGATGGGTTAAGCTAAATGTTGACGGCGTTTTCTGAACCGTCGCGAGAAGCAGATACTAGGATGGCAGTTCGTGAACATGATGGCAAAGTTCTATTGTCGGCTTGGCAGGTGATTAGAGATGCTATATACGCAGAGGAGGTTGAAGCTTTGGTGTGTCAAGTTGGGCTTGCAATGGTCGCGGAGTGGATTCGACGATCTATGATCTTGAGGTCTGACTGCTCGCTCATCAGTTATCCAGATGTTGGTGTCTTCAAAGGAACAACGAGGGCCGTTGGCTCATACTATCTTAGAGACACTGGATGCTGGTCGTCAATTCCCTGATGTCAGTTTTAAACATGTAAAAGGAGAGCAGAAATTTGTAGCTCATCAGCTTGCTCATCTGCTAAACGTACCAAACACGCCGCGGTGAGGAGGGATCTTGCCCCTGTGTGTGTGAAGCTCATTGAGCAAGACTATAATCCTATCTCACGTTAATATATAAAGCTGCCTTCTCTTGCAGAAAAATATACTTTTAAGAACGTTAGTATGGGAAGTTAAGATTTAGGGTATAAGTAAAAAAATGAGTGACTTATACGAGATATGTAGATTTTCCATATTATTTGCAGTTGGTTGTGAATCAAATCGTGAAAACTAGCTTATATATGTTCTTTACAACATTGAAGTATTTACCTATTTAGTACACGTCTAAACAGACCTAGATCGGGGTTAAATCCACAACCTTATAAAATTCCTACTAAAGTACAGTCGTGTGTACGTAATAGGTAGACACTAGGATTTGAATCCTGGTAGGTGGAGTCGTACACCAACAACTACACCACCCACCAAGAGGTGGTTCCCAAGCTATGCATGTTAAATCCACAACTTTATAAAATTCCTACTAAATTCGATAAAACCAAATACATTAAAGAACATGATAAGCCTTAAATTCAAAAATTAAGCTAGAAACGACGACAAATCTTGATATAAATTGTTCAAATGAAATACAAATAGGCCATAGAAAAGACTTACAATATTACTTGTTTAAATCTCAATTATATCATCTTCATCAACTTGGAAGAAAATATCTCAATTATACAAATAGGTGCTTTGTTTCCTATATTCCAATTATTCCATCCATCAACAATAAATGTATTTGACCCAATACCTTTCTTGAACAAGTAGCATATAAAGCAAAATCCCTTCTTTATACATATTCACCACTCATGATTATACCCATGCTAAATTGAATCGATGAGGTTTGTCTCCAATATATCTTGATGGAAAATCATGTGTATAAGAGTTGCATGGACCTTTAATAATATATGCCATCTTGAAGCTATAAGACATGCTTATCTACAGCTCTTAATCATTACTTATGCTGCTTACAAAATGGCTATAGATATGGCTTCAACGATTTGCTCATTTTTTCCCTGCTTTCCGGTCTGCTAATAACCGAGACAGCTTAAATACAGCAAAACTATGTACAATGCAAGTGTTTAGGTAGATGCCTAGCAAATAAAAACTGATTTTTTTAAGCTATGTAGGACAAATAAGGTGCTTATTTTGTAGCATTGATGCTTAAGTCGAACAGACCCATTTCCGGATACCAACCCTGAACAGCGCAAGGCCTCCAAACTCTAGCCAATTCCAAAATTTACAGTATGAACATATTCCATCATATCAGTGTTTATGTGTATAACTATATCTAATTAATAGATACACAGCATATAAGCACCTATAAAAATGATATTTACATTTGGAGAAAATGAATTTTACATGAGTGCTTGATAATATGACTATATTATCTGTCTTTAAGCACTCATGTATAAGCATTTTGGATTGTACATGCCCTAAGTATCCTTCTAACTTTGCTAATCTACGAATATTTTACTCAGCAGATATCTTGCAATGTTTTGAAGATATATCAAGGTAATAAATAAGGTATGCAATGGTAATAAGTCATAACTAGGGTCAAAGTTACGCCCTTTGATCCAAAATTCTCGGACCATTAACGTGAATCCCGAATCCCAGCCGGTAATAACTTCGCACGCAGGCCCTGAAAGAGATCGGAACTGCAGTATGCAGTCGGCTAGGTCTGCCGGGCCTGCAGTTCAGTATAGGCCGAACGAAGCTTGCTGTTACCTGGGTAGGACTGTGGCCCGAAAGCAATCACATGGGCCAGGCTCTTGAGTGGGCACGAGGGCCCGGTTCTATGCCTCCGCGTGTTGCGGACAGCGCCAACCTCTCGAGCCGAGTCGCTAACGAACAAACTGAACAGAGTCAAAGCCACCGACTGGATCCCCACCCCAATGCTCACTCCACCGGAGACGCCAAAATTCCTCATCCACTCCTAACCGGAGCCTCGGCAATGGCAGCATTGCCGCATCTCCTCCTCCTCCTCGTGCTCTCCCATCCAGCGGCTGCGCCCGCCGCTCACGCTCCGCCGCCGCCGCAGCCTCCCCCTCCGCCGCCGCCTCAGAAGGTGCAGGTGTGGCCCAAGCCGACGTCCATCTCGTGGCCGTCCGTGGTGTACGCGCCGCTGTCCCCGTCCTTCAGCATCCGCGCCGTGCCGTCCCACCCGTCGCTCCGCCACGCCATCGCCTACTACACCCGCCTCATCCGCGCCGAGCGCCACGCGCCGCTCGTGCCCCCCGTCAACTACACGCTCGCCCGCGTCCCCGTTCGCCTCCTCGCGCTCTCCGTCTCCGACCCCGCCGTCCAGCTCGGCCCCGCCGTCGACGAGTCCTACACGCTCTCCGTGCCCCACGACTCCGCCTCGGCCGACATCTCCGCCGCCACGCCATGGGGCGCCATCCGCGGTCTCGAGACCTTCTCCCAGCTCTCCTGGGCGGGCGGCGCCGCCGCGGCGGGAGGCCAGCCGATCGTCCCTAGCGGCATCGAGATCTCCGACCGCCCACTCTTCACCCACCGCGGAATCCTCCTCGACACCGCCCGCAACTATTACCCCGTCCGCGACATCCTCCACACCCTCCGCGCCATGGCCTTCAACAAGCTCAACGTCTTCCACTGGCACATCACGGACTCCCAGTCCTTCCCCGTCGTCCTCCCCACTGTCCCCAACCTCGCCAACCTCGGCTCCTACTCCCCCGCCATGCGCTACACCGACAACGACGTCCGCCGCATCGTCCGCTTCGCCGCCGCATTCGGCATCCGCGTCATCCCCGAGATCGACATGCCCGGTGAGTGAGAATTCCAAACTCCGCCGCTCCCGCATGCATTTGCTCTTTTTACCCATTGCAATTTCTTCAATGCAAGTGTCGTGTACGAATCAGGGCACGCGGGTTCGTGGGCGGGAGCGTACCCGGAGATCGTGACCTGCGCGAACAAGTTCTGGGCGCCGAGGGCGAAGCCGGCGCTGGCGGCGGAGCCCTGCACGGGGCAGCTGAACCCGCTCAACCCCAAGACGTACCGCGTGGCACAGGACGTGCTGCGCGACCTGGCGGCCTTGTTCCCGGACCCGTACCTCCACGGGGGCGCCGACGAGGTGAACACGGCGTGCTGGGAGGACGACCCCGTGGTGCGCCGCTTCATCGGGGACGGCGGCACGCACGACCACCTCCTGGAGCTGTTCGTCAACGCGACGCGCCCGTTCCTGGTGCAGGAGCTGAACCGCACGGTGGTGTACTGGGAGGACGTCCTCCTGGGGCCCAAGGTAGCGGTCGGGCCGATGGCGCTGCCCAGGGAGACCACCGTGCTGCAGACGTGGAACAACGGGCCGGAGAACACCAAGCGGATCGTGGCCGCCGGGTACCGCGCCATCGTGTCCTCGGCGTCGTACTACTACCTGGACTGCGGCCACGGCGGGTGGGTCGGCAACGACAGCCGGTACGACAAGCAGGAGAAGGAGCGCGAGGGCACGCCTCTGTTCAACGACCCGGGCGGCACCGGCGGGTCGTGGTGCGCGCCCTTCAAGACGTGGCAGCGCGTGTACGACTACGACATCCTGCACGGGCTGACGGAGGACGAGGCCACGCGGGTGCTGGGCGGCGAGGTGGCGCTGTGGTCGGAGCAGTCGGACGCCGCGGTGCTGGACGGCAGGCTGTGGCCGAGGGCCGCCGCCGCCGCCGAGACGCTCTGGTCCGGGAACAAGGGCGCCAGCGGGAGGAAGCGGTATGCCAATGCCACCGACCGCCTCAACGACTGGAGGCACCGCATGGTGGCCCGCGGCATCCGCGCCGAGCCCATCCAGCCGCTGTGGTGCCCGCTGCACCCTGGCATGTGCAACCTTTCGCAGTAGCAGACTGGAGCCTGGAGTTGCTTGCTGGCTGCTGTTGCTGCTGCATAATGGGAAGGAATGTTCATAAATCGAAGTGGCACAGAGACAAGAGATTTGGAACGTGGAAGGAAGGATCAGCATCGATCCGTGGATCGATACAGTGATTACTGGACGAATCAAGAACAGAATAAACCAAGGCCTCGTAAACCGACCAAGTTTTGTTTCGCTTTCATCTCTTTGTGGAGGGAACCTCCCGTTGTTCAACATACTCTCGGGCTCGGGAGTTGTATGGTGCAGAAAAGAGGTTCTTTGTTGAGATGAAGTGTTTTCTGTGCGTGGCTGCTGTACTTGACGCTAAACAGATTTTGCATCGAATCTTCAATAACATCAGGAGAGATACTACACATGTAGTTATTTGATTAGTTGCAGCAGCCCAGTTTTTGAATAATTTAAAACTTGCATGAATTTTTATGATTTCAAAAAAAAATTGTTGCATTTTAAGAAAAACCCAAAAGCTTGACTTGCAATTCAAAAGATAAATCATTTTCCCTTGCACACAAAATAAAATTATTTAAAAAAACTACAAGTTAAATGGTGCGCTAAAACTCATCAGAATTTGAATTCCAATCCCGAAAATCCAAACTGAAAGTTAAACAATTTTTCTCCCTCCTCACTCGGGCCAAATCCACCACGCGGCCCAGCCCCTCCCTCTCTTCCCCGCAGCCCGCCTGTGTACTCTCAACCCAGCGCGCCAGCTTCCCCCCTCTCCTTCTCTCCTGCGGCCCAGCAAAGGCCCATCCGCACCGCAACCGTGTGTAGCTCGCTCGTTCTCTCTGCCTCTCTCTCGCACCCACGTTCGTCGACATGTGGGCCATGTTCCCACCTGCCAGATTGAGCTCTTGTCCTCCTTGAGGGAGTGACTTTAACAGCAACATTTTGAATCAATCAATGGATGTTTGTTCAAAGATGAGGTCTCATGTGTTTTCCTCTCTCTTTTGATGATTTTGGTGTTTCCTTGATCCAGTTATTTTTTGTTGGTCTCTTTACCTCTTTTACCTTGCTATGATGTGTGGGAATACTCCTATGACCATCTAATTCATCAATCCCCCACGAGCAAGATTTGGATCAAGTTTTTCTTTTTGCTAGGTTTTGAACACTCCTTTGGTAAAACCTAAAAAGATCATATCTTTGACGTGGATCTGGACGATCGTCGCTAGGAATAGGTTTCAGATATCCTTAGAGAGGTGTGTTCCAAATTTGGTCAAGTTTCATCGGTTGAATCATAAGTTAGACCAATTTTCGTTTTGGTTTCGGGTGGTCTGAAGTGATTCTAGACTAAATCGGTCAGACCGATTTCCCAGCGGTCGATCGACCACAGATTTTGATCGCCGATTAGCGTCGGTCGATCGTCGACTTCGGACCGTCAGTTTGCCGTCGGTCAGACCGGTCTACCTGAGATCAAATCTCTATTTTTGAGTCTTGTGTTTAAGGGGGTAATCGGATTCAGCACAAGGCTTTCTCTGTGCATTTACTGATCTTCTTAGCTTTCATAGCTATTTGAGAAAAATGTGTGTTGAATTTGATTAATACAAAAATTAAGAAAGCGTCTATTCACCCCCCCCCCCCTTCTAGTCGCCTTTCCGGTCCTACAATCGCTTTCCTTGTATGCCCTATTCTCCTTGATTTTATCACCAATGCTGTGGAATCTGGATGATCAATTTTTTAAAAGGTTCTGTTTAAAATAGGACATTTCATACTCCTCTAACTCCTAAATGCCAAAATAACAATGTGTTTAACATGCATAAATTTTTTTTTGGCAAATAGCCATAATTTCTTACTTTACCAGTGTCTTTGTTGATTTTTCCATTGCCACCCCCCCCCCACCCAACCACCACCCTCCCCCAAACAATGTCAAATAGTGTTTAAAAATAGTAACAAACAGTGTTATAAATATTGTCAATAGTATTATAATAGTATCAAATAGTGACCTATGACACTATTTGGCCAGAATGCTGGTGCCGCTCGGCCACGGGGTGGAAGTGGGCACATGTCGATTGTTGGCACGTATATGGTGTTATTTTTATCATTTTATTTGGGAGATGCTAATTTTGCTATTTCAACGCTAAGCAGTGTCATCTAAGAAGAAAAAAAAAACTCTAATGTGAGCAGAGTCATCTGTATGTAAGAATGGAATCTTTGATTTTATCCGGTATAAAGTCGTTGATTGTGATGCGGGAATTCGACGCCTCTGCTTTTGGTTCAAAGAACAACGATGCACAAACTCTTGGACTGGTTTTACCAGGGTTCACACTTAATAATCATACCCCTCTTAACTGCGCAGCCAACACACAACAGTACGCAGAGCTGCATGACATGAGATATTTGCACTGGATCATTTTAGATCGCAGGTGCAGAGACCACCAACGTCGTCCGACCCCCATTGAGCTCATCAGCATGCCGCGACGGTTGTGCTCATTGGATGGCCCCTTCGATCATGGCGTCTATGACGCTTGCCGGTGTCCTTTCCTTATCATGGCGCCTTCGATTATGGGCTACTATGACGCTTGCCGGTGTCCTTTTCTTATCATGGTGGCATTCGATTCGGAATCGATGGTCAAAACGAAATGTGGTCCTTTTTTATTAGCAGATGACGTGGTCTGAAGTCCAAAAAAGTTCCCTTCAACAAAAATTTCCATTGAAGAAACTCAATTTCCAGTACACGAATTCCACGTAAGCAAGTGCTGAAACTGCTGGAAAAGCCAATTAGATGTCAGAGTATATAAGTTTAACTGCAGAGTATTTAGGTTACGCATAAACCTGAAAAACTATCTAGAAACAAAGTTGCCTGGAATTCCTACACCTTTTTAACCCCAAGCATACTCATAGACAGAGGCAGACAGCTTTAGAGTAGACGGCCATCATCTCCAGCCGCCTACTCCCCTATCTAGTTAGTACTTAGTAGTTTGTTGGTCCACCCAGTAATTTTGTCCACTCGACTCGCTTTCCGTCCGACGTGCGTGTAGTGTAATCCACCGATCGCTTTCTGCTGGCTGATGAACGTTCCGGTTAACGCCTGCTGTGCCTCGCCCATTTTTCTTCCCCTCCCGTTCCACGCGGCATGCCCTTTTTCTCTGTGCTGCATGCAGCCTCTTTTCGCGGTTCCCTTCTGATGGCTTCTTCCTCGTGCAGGTTATAGTTCTGAACTCTGAAGTCTCAGCCGAAGCAGGCAGAGGGAGGGAGGGAGGGAGAGATGAGGGAGATAATAAGCATCCACATAGGGCAGGCGGGCATCCAGGTGGGGAATTCTTGCTGGGAGCTATACTGCCTCGAGCATGGCATCCAGCCCGATGGCCTCATGCCCAGGTCCCTTTCTATTCCCATTAATTATTGCACCTCTCAATCTTTTTCCTTCAGAATTCCGTGAAATTTTGTTCTACGGATGATGATTCCATCATAGATGATGGTTTGTTTGTTCTATATAAGTCTGCCCTCGATGGTTTTTTTTTTTTTTTTTTTGCAGTAGTAGCCTAGAAAAGAATTGATTTCGAAGATACTTCTGAAGATGATCTTCAATGAGGACCATAGTCTGGAAATTTTATTAGATCGTTAATGACAATCAGAAAGTTGAATAATTCGTTGCTTTTCCCGAATTCGCAGCACACGTGCAATTGACTGTTTTTTTCTTCTGCGAGATATGACACTCACAGAACCGAGTCAGTAGCCGAACGTCTTGTCGTCCGCTTCAGATCACGAACAAATAGAAAAGCCACAGCCGCTGCAGCCCACGTCTCGCACGACAAAGAAAACGAGCAACTGCTTCTCGTCTCACACGGCAGCCTCTGCTTTCTCTACTCGAACTCAACTCTCTCGGCGGTGGAAACAAGCAGTAGATTGCAGCAGATTACGTTGAGCCAAAAGTCAAGAAGGCATGCATACTTAGCACTCTACAGCAACCGCCAACAACATACATGAACTCTAGATAGGATTCTTCACGCGCGAACAAAATAGCACAATCAAAGCTTGTATTGATTCTCTGTTCTCACTCCCAAGCAAAAGCACTGCCGTACAAGAACCAACAGCCAATCACCTCACGTCCCCCGTCTGAGAAAAAAAAAAGTGTCGGCCGCCGCAAAACCAAAATCACGTTTTTTTTCTCTTGGAGATCACCCTACAGCCACCGCCACCCAGGACCAAAACCAGTCTCTAAAAACCCTAATGCAGCAGCACCAAGCCCCGTTTTTCTTTCCAGCGTTGGCACCTCTGATCACCCATATACAGCCCAAATATATGGGACTAATATATGAGCTTATACACTAGGTTACACAATTCAATCCAATCTAATTTTAGACATCCGAAAATTGTCACGTGTCGTAACCTTGAACCGCACCTCCGTATCTGCAACACGCATCATCTATCTTTGATCTCCACATGTTCCAACTCGAGCCCGCTGTTTCCTCCAGCATCCTCGACCCTCTGGACAATGACTTCACACCAAGTCATCTCCCGGTCACCGCTGTAGTCCACGATCGCTTCCGAGTTAACCTGCACATGCAAAGACCAAAGCAACATATTTTTTTCACCACAAGTTCTACCCAACTTGACCGACATAAGTCCACACAACACCACACGCCTCAAATAACATTGTCAATTATTCATCAGCTAAATTAATTTAGACCTAGTCACATAGTCTCACACTATGATAATCCGGTTCAATCTTTACAGGCATCCTAGTACTGTTTGTGAATTGTTGGACCGAAACGGCGACTAGGGAGGGGTTGAATAGGAGCACTATCTCTTTTTCACTTTGATCGGATTCAACATGATTTTCACTCCAATAGCCATGGGAGCTATGAAGATTAATATAGAAGCATAGCGGAAGACTTGTATTGAATCGAATCAAAACCCCGAAGAATGTCAATCAAAATCACCAAAAACTCAAAAGCAAATGAGTTGGGCGGTCTGACGTATCAACATGGGCAGTCTGACCTTTGGCCAAGCTATCAGACCTCTCACCAGGGGCGGTCTGACCTCTAGCACGATGAACAGTAAAATCAGCCCGAACTCAAAATAAAAAATCAGCCTAACTTTTGATCCACAACTCCAAACTCTACGAAACTTGAAATATACCTTTTGTGGGATGTCAGAAACATATTCCAATCAAGGATCTTGAAGATTATTACCAAAGTTTCGATCTTTTTCCGTTTGAGTGAAGGTTACTTCAAAACCTAGTCAAAACCAAAATATAATCCAAAAACTTGCTCATGGGTAAAAGATGATCAAGTTGATCCTAGATATATTTTCACATGTCACAGCAAGCAATATCTAGGATAGAAACCAAAGGAAAACCAAATGATCAAAGAAAGCTCCCAAAATCACAAAAGAGAGAGCAAGAACAAGAAGAGACTCATCTTGAGGAATCTTGCTTGGATTGATTTGAGATTGATGTTGGTTTACAGCCACTCCATCCTGGAGGACAAAAACTCAACACTTGAGTACACAATCAATCCAACTCTCTAAAACCCTAACCTCTCCACTTCCCTCCCCTCTCTCTAAACAAAAATTAGGGTTTCTTGAATACAAGGGTTAGGAGGTGCACAATCAACACCCTCCCCTTTTATAGTGGAGGCTAGCTTCTAGAGAAAGACACCTAAACAGGCACCCGTTAAGCCCACACACAAATGAGTTTCACTCACGCATACTTTTTAAAGCGTCGACTCCATCTTCTCTTGACCTAAACCACTTCTCCTTGCGTCATCTTGCGCCGCGGTTTAGCCAAAAGCAATCAAGGTGATATTTTGGTGAAGTTACCAAAATACCCCTTCTTGACCCTTCTCCGAAGACCGCGTTCAATCTTTATGAAGCAATCCCATACTTCGTCACGTGTAGGTTGATCAATGACCCCTTTCATGTCGGCAAATCTCTCCCATCCGGCTCCCACCGAAACCACCATGGCACTTGCACTGACCCCAGCGCCGCTTTATGCAACCCGTTGCACTAAACTTCTCGTTCGGTCATCCTTGCCCATTTTGCGTCATGCTTGAATCCACTGACTTCACCCGGCATCCTCGATCGTTTTGAACCTCAGCTCTGCAAGCCTAGTCCCGATCATGCTCGCCGTTGACCGTCGTTGACCTCCTAGCCAAAATATGCATCATGCAACACATATGCAATGAAAACCATGAAATTGACCTAACCTACAAACATTACCGCCAAACTGGCCAGCGAACAGGGCAAAACCGATCAGATCGCCACCTGATCGGTCTAACCGCCACTTGGCCGGTCTGACCACCCAACAAAGAGACTTAGCCAAAATTCCTTATTGGAAATCCAAAACCTCTTTGAAAATTTCAAATGAATAGGACTTTTGACTCAAAGCTCCAAAAGATATAAGACCAAGTGTAGAAGAAACCTCTCTATTGCTTACACCCTCTATTTTTGGTCTAACTCCAAACTCAAAACACCTTTAAGGCCGATCAGACCGCCATCCACTAGACCCGAGGTTTGGCCGGTCTGACCGTCACCCTAGCCGGTCTGGCCGCCTAAAGTCTGACAGCGTCTGAACTTTGCCGATTGTACCATTATCCTGAGATCATAAGCATATCCCCATGATATCCACATGAATCGATAACACTCCTATGCACACTATAATCCTACCTTCTGCTGTTTCAAAACTACTTACTTCAAAAGTAAAAAGAGGGGCATGATCAAAAGACGCAAGATGTGCGTAACAAATAAGCCTTTGGTTTTGTGAAACAAGCTTCAGGAAGAATAGCATGTGACTTTACTGACGATATATGTGCCTCTCTGCTTTACAATATCCAATCCTTAAGTGTTTGCCATTGGCTTGCAGTGATACCTCTATTGGGGTTGCAAGGGATGCATTCAACACATTCTTCAGTGAAACAGGTTCAGGGAAGCATGTTCCAAGGGCCTTGTTCGTCGATTTGGAGCCCACTGTCATCGACGAAGTGAAGACGGGGCCATACCGCCAACTCTTCCATCCAGAGCAGCTCATCTCCCACAAGGAAGACGCTGCTAACAACTTTGCTCGTGGACACTACACAGGTGTGATATGTCGTGTTTCAACCTCAGCCATTTCCCAAAAAAAGAAGAAGAAGAATAATAATAATTTGTTTTATCATTTATGATGTAAACTTGATACAAGAGACCATTTGAGCTTTGGAGCTCGGAAGCGTTATATTGGATTCTGCATACATAATGTGTATTTGAAAATGTCTCATCATTTAATTTATCTGTTAGAATAGTATTTGCAAGCGACATTCTAGAGGTACAACCAGGGACGGAGACGATGGACTAGTGGGAGCTCTGGTCCCCTATAGTTGATGAAATCCTTGGTTTGCTTATATAAAATAACAAAATACCTATATTTGACACCCTTGATATTTAATTATTACCATATAGCCCCTTGGATAAAAAATTTCTAGCTCCATCCCGGGTACAACTAATCCATAAAAGGGAGGATATTATATGAATCAAAATCCACAATTTAATCATTCTATGCTGATATACTGCTCATACAAGGAACAATATTTATTCTTCATCCTTGGGGCAACTTACTTTAAATAAATTGTCATGCTAGGGAAACTGTCCCATGCTCCTACTAATACAAATCTTGTTTGAGAACGGGTGACATCTATAGTCTTACAATCTGTTTTTGTGCTACAGTTGGGAGAGAAACAGTAGATCTTTGCCTTGATCGAATAAGAAAATTGGTGGACAACTGCACTGGTCTCCAAGGATTTTTGGTTTTCAATGCTGTTGGTGGTGGAACTGGCTCTGGACTTGGTTCTTTGCTTTTGGAGCGCCTGTCAGTGGATTATGGTAGGAAGTCAAAGCTTGGGTTCACCATCTATCCTTCACCGCAGGTATTGTTATGATTCTTGAAGAGCTGTGCAAAATACGTTTAATCGCCATTGTAGATGAGCCGAATGGTGATAGACAGGGTTTCAAAAAAACGGTTTCCCCGCTGGGAGGGGGGGGATCCGGTAAGCCGATTTTTGGCCGAAAAAACCCCCAAGTGATAGAGCTATGCTTGTGCCGTACTAATGAATTGCATAAGACCTGAATGGCAAATATCCAGAGAGTACAGGGGAAAAGTTAATTCGTGTTGTGAGCATACCAAAAATTCACATATCTAGCCATAGACACTGACATGCCCTCTCAATCTGATAATAAGCATCCTGTGAAGAAGCTGACCTGTCAATGTTAAAATACAAGTACCCTGTACTGAAGCCATTTCCTGCTGCAGATTTCAACCGCCGTTGTCGAGCCTTATAACAGCGTGCTCTCCACTCATTCTCTGATTGAACACACCGATGTTGTCGTGCTCCTGGACAATGAAGCTATCTACGACATATGCAAGAGGTCCCTGGATATCGAACGCCCTACATACACCAATCTGAACAGGCTTATATCTCAAGTTATATCATCCCTGACCACCTCGCTGAGGTTCGACGGAGCGATCAATGTCGACATAACCGAGTTCCAGACCAACCTTGTGCCGTACCCCAGGATTCACTTCATGCTCTCCTCGTATGCTCCAATCATCTCGGTGGAGAAGGCCTTCCATGAGCAGCACTCGGTTCCTGAGATCACAAACGCTGTCTTTGAGCCGTCAAGCGTCATGGCGAAGTCGCGACCCGGCATGGTAAGTACATGGCGTCTTTGCTTGATGTCTGCGGCGACGTCGTGCCGAAGGACGTGAACGCCGCCATCCATTCAATCAAGACCAAGAGGGCAGTGCAGTTTGTCGATTGGTAAATGCCCAAAACTCTCCCCAAGTTGCATCAAATTGATCTAGATTGTTATCTTCTCACATTGAGATTCAGCAGCACATGACTCTTTTTTTCTGTTCTTTCTTTTCTGCTGCATGCAAAGGTGTCCTACCGGCTTCAAGTGCGGGATAAACTACCATCCACCGATCGTAGTCCCGGAGGACTCGCCAAGGTGCGCGCGCGCGTGTGCATGATCGGCAACAACACGGCCGTGGCGAGGTCTTCTCGCGCGCTCGGCCGCAAGTTCGATCTCATGTCTGCCGCGCGCGTTCGTTCAGCGCACGCGTCGGCGAAGGATGGAGGAGGAGTTCTGGGCGAGGAGGATCCGCCGCGTTGGAGAAGGACTACGAGGAGGTCGGAGCCGATGTCGAAGACCACGAGGAAGAAGGCGAGTATTGAGTTGGCTCGCTGGACGCATGGTGCTTCTGGTTTGGAGTCGGCCAGTGTCCAGTGAGGCGTGCTTAGGTGGCATTGTTCTTCTACCCGGCGTTGTTCTTCGTTGTCCCCGTTTGCTGCTGCGTTTCTCCTGTTCAGTGATTTAGCGGGGAGAGAGGAAAAAGTAAGATCAGTTGAAACTGTTCACAGTTGTGGGGAAGTTTGTATGACAACTTTGTGTGAAATATTGGATTAGTACATCATGATAAATAAGAGAATTCGTCGGAAAAAGCAGGGCGTGACTCCATTTTTCAGTTGTGAAAGCAACGCATACCTGATCCCATATTGGGATGGACCAACTGACTCGTTAAGAGGAGTACTTGCTTATGATAGATAGAAAAGGCGATTTTTCATGGGGAACAAATGCGGCATGGAGGAGAAGAAGAGAAGTTGCTCTACTCCGATTAACAAGGTATGGTTCGGGTGACGAGGATAGCGGGTGAATCCTCTACTTTAGCACAAGGGCACATAGAACACTGGTTTAAAAATTATTATTATTTATATATAATCATGTATATATAACGTGAATATTTTTACCCCAACATAAGGGGATATATTAAGTTATAATTCAACCGAACGTGACCTATCTTGCATCAGAGACCCTCAGTTATTTTTATTTTAGATCCGTTGCTTTGGGACAGAGTGCAGGTCTGCGAGTGAAGGGTTACAGCTCCTTCCATGATACTGGGTGTATATCAAACTGCGGAGGTGGCCGGAGACAGGAGGCGACGGAGCTGGTTGGACGAGAGATCGGACACTACAGAGTGGGCCCGAGAAAAGAGATCGGACACTGTCTTGATGGGCGGTCAGATCCGCATGTGTTTTGAAGGGCTAGTGCATCTGTAGTCCAAATATGTGGGTGGACTTGGTGGGCCAGATCATCGGCGATCCATCTACCTTGGTTGGCCGGATCCGAATTAAAACAGATGGAAACTTGGTGTGTGTATTATATTTTGATGTTCTGACCTGAAAGTCATTATTTGGCCTCCTCACTAACCGCGGTGACCATCCATCTTCACTGATACCGACATGTCTTCTTTAATTGTTGTCTAACGATATAGAGAATCTTTTCACCATCGCCGATGACGTTGTGCCCCTCACCAGTAATGGCACGCTCCAAGTTACTTGATGGCCCCATATCCTCACCAGTAATGGCACGCTCCAAGCTACTCGATGGCCCCATATCATCATCCATAACTCGCCTTCAATGCAAAGCTTCATCTTCGCTCTGTTAGGGCTTTTACATCATCGAGCTTCTTTAGCCACTAATTTCTTCAACAATGTCGACGCTCACCACTTGTTATCGCGGCCTTTGGCTCCTTCACCTCTGGACTTTCTCTTTAATGGCTCCGACGAGCAGCATGATATTGTCTTTGTTGCACGGCTAAAGTGAGCAGCACTGCATTGTCCTCATCTACGGTGTCGCCGCCTCGGCTCTTCGCCTCCCTGTGGGTCAACATCTTCCTGAATGATAGATCGATGCTATTGCAATCTTTCGTGGTCTCCTCAGACACCATTCGTGCTATGCTCGTTATAACTTTTATTTATATTTAAAATTTTAGTTATTTTTTATTGGAGTTCATATACAAATCAAATTGCTAATTTTATTTAATTTATTCCGTTATTTGGGGATTTTACTTTGGAATTCGTATGGAAGTCAAATTATTGATTTTATTTTTTTATTCTAAATTTTTGTTTTATTGTACTTGACAAAGACACTTTTTTTATAATATAGACCCACCACAATGTTGTAGATGTTTCATCTTTTCCTATGATTAAAGTGATAATTTCTCCCTTGAGAGCGAATGTGATGACTTCTTTGTCTCACCCGACACCATTCGTGCTATCCTTATTATAAAATTTATTTTTATTAGAACTCATATACAAATCAAATTGCTCGATTTATTTAATTTATTTTGGATTTTAGTTATATTGGGATTTTACTTTAGAATTTGTGGGTAAATCAAAGTGTAAATTTTCTTTTATTATTTGTTCCGAATTTATGTTATTTTTTCTTAGAATTCATATACAAATCCAATTGCTATTTTTAAAATTTTTATTTTGAAATACATTTATTTATTTAAGGATTTTACCTTGAAATTTATATTGAAATAAATGTTCTAATTTCATTTTTTCTTCATCATTTCCATTAATTTGTATGGATTTTGTATACAAATCTAATTGGTAATTTTTGCTAATTTTTTATTCCGAATTTAAGTTTTATTATACTTAACTAAAACTCTTATTTTAATCCAGACCGTTATAATCTAGACCTACCACTCTTGTATATCTTTCTCTTTTTCCTTCGATTAACGTGAGAATTTATAGCCCTTGATAGCGAACATGATGGCTTCTTTTGTGTCTCATCCGACATCATTTGTGCTATCCTCATTATAAATTTTATTTTTATTTGAGTTCGTATGCAAATCAAATTTCTAAATTTATTTAATTTATTTGAATTTTAGTTATGTAGGCATTTTACTTTGGAATTCGTATGGAAATCAATTTGCATATTTTATTTTAAATTTTATTCTGAATTTTAGTTATTTTTTTGGAATTTGAACACGAATCCAATTGCCAATTTTTCTTTAATTTTTATTCTGGATTGTAGTTATTTAGGGATTTTACTTTGGAGTTCGTATTTTATTCCAAATTTTAGTCACTTTTTGGCTGGATGTCATCTACAAATCTAATTGCCAATTATTGTGTATTTTTATTCTGAATTATAATGATTAGAATTTCTTATCAAATCAAATTGCTAATTATATTTTAGTTTTAATTCCATATTTTATATTTTGTTTGTTTTTAATAAAAATCTAATTGCCAGATTTTTTTATTCTTTATTCTGAATTATAATTATTTACAAATTTTACTTAAGAATTCGTATGGAAATCAAATTGCTGATTTTATTTTATTTTTATTCCAAATTTTAGTTATTTTTTGGTTGGATTTTTTTTATACAAATCTCTTTGCCTGTTACTGTGTAATTTTTATTCCGAATTCTAATTATTGGAATTTTTAATGTAATGAAAATTTTATTTTAGTTTTGAATTTATGTTTTTTTGTCCTATTTCGTATACAAATCTTACTGCCAAAATTGATTTATTTATTATTCAGAATTATAATTCTTTTGGGATTTTAATTAGAAATTCATATGAGAATCAGATTGCTAATTTTATTTTATTTTTATTCTGAATTTCAGTTTTATTGTACTTGATGTGAACTCTTTTACTTAGGAATTCGTGTGGAAATCAAATTGTTGATTTTATTTTTTATTCTGAATTTCGGTTTTATTGTACTTGGCATGGACTCTTTCTTTTAATCTAGATTGTTATAATCTGGAGTCACCGTGATCAACGTTGTAGATCTTAATTTTTTTCCACCGATTAACGTGTGAATTTCTAACCCTTGAGAGCGAACGTGATGGCCTCTTTTGACTCTGCGTTAATAAGATAACTAGGAGGGTGGCACGTGCATTTGCGCGGCTATATTTGTTTCAAAGTTTTTATAAATGCTTGATATTATATTTATATATCTTGTAGTCTATTTAGACTTTTAAGACATTATAATATTATAAATGATAATAGAAGCTTGTAAGAAAATACAATCGAGGAACGTAATTGAAGTATGTATTTTGATGGAAGAAAATCATTGAGCATAATAAGTTGTTGGAGTTCTTAGAAACTAGTCATTCTTCATCATGCATAGATCATTTAGTTGCATGCCTATATTCTTACTTTATTAAGGTTTTTTTTTCTTCCAAATTGTATGCATACACATGTACCTCTATTTAATCTCAATGCAAATTATCTTATTTGTTTATATAGTATAATGTATTAAAGGTCCTTGCTCACGCGTACACCGATGCATCATAGGCGACCGTCCTTGAACTTATCTTCCCTCACACGCCGACTACCCCACCAAACCGTGTGACTTCTATCTCTTCTCGCCGTCATATTTTTTTTTTGCTTCAACCTCCAACAGTAAGTGCAAATCTTGTTCAATCTCTCTCAGTTGCTACCCCTTCTAATGCAATACTTTACCACATAATTATCTTCTACTTCCCCAATTATTGCTTAATGCTAACCACTACGACATCAATGTACATACATATACAACCGTCATCGATTCCAGCTATGGACATGTGTCACGCTCTCTCTGGTGACCCTGAGCATATTCCTTACGACCGCGTCATCTCTACTCCAAGCTTTTTGCTCATCTGCCTTTGTATGTCCACCCTTCTATTTGTATGGATGCATGCATGTACATACGCATGCATGATGTTATACATGCTCAACACTCTCTTCTCTCATATTAGTCGCTCCCCTTCTTTGACGTTGGCAAACTCAACATTGTGGTTTCCTCACTAATCGTGATGACCTCCCATCTTTACTAATGCCAACATGTCTACTTTAGTCGCTGTCTAACTATATGGCAAATCTTTTCACCCTCGCCGGCGACAACGTGTTCCTCGCCAGTGATGGCACACTCCTAGCTACCCGATGGCCCTATATCGTCTATAGCTCGTCTTCAATACAAAGCTTCATCTCCTCTCTGCCAGAGCTTCTCCATTATCGAGCTTCTTTGGTCAATAACTTATGCAACAACGCCGATACTCACCACTTGTCATCGTGGCCCTTAGCTCATTTAACACTGGTCTTTCTCTTCAATGACTCTGGCGAGCAACACGACATTGTCCCCATCTCCGTCGCCGCCGCCTCGACTCTTTGTTTCCCCGTGGATTAATATCTTCTTATAAGATAGATCGATGCCATTTCACTCTTTTATGGTCTCCTCCAACACCATTCGCGCTATCCTTGTTATAACTTGTATTTTTTTAATTAAGATTTAAGTTATTTTTCAATTTTATCCCAAGATTTAAGTTATTTTTCAATTTTATCCCATAGGAAGCAACAATAGAAACACGTGACCTTGAGGGCGAACATAGTGGTTTCTTTTATGTTTTCCAAGACACCATTCGTGTCATCATCGTTATAACTTTTATTTTTATTCAATGTTTCAGTTATTTTTATTGGAGTTTGTATACAAATCAAATTGCTAAATTTATTTAATTTATTCAGAATTTTAATTATTTTGGAATACATATGGAAATCAAATTGTAAATTTTCTTTTATTTTTATTCTGAAATTCAATTCTTTTTTCTTGGGATTTGTATTCGAATCCAATTTCTAATTTTTATTTAATTTTTATTATGAATTACACTTATTTAGATACTTTACTTTGGAATTCGTACTGAAATCAAAGTGTTTATTTTATTTTATTTTTATTTGGTATTTAAATTATTTTTTGTTGTATTTCGTATACAAATCTAATTTTCAATTATTTTTTAAAATTTATTCTTAATTATATTTATTGGAATTTATATCAAAATCAAATTGCTAATTTTATTTTATTTTTATTATGAATTTTAGCTATTTTTTGGTTGGATTTCGTATACAGTTGTAATTTCCATATTTTAAAAATATTCCAAATTATAATTATTCAAGGATTTTACTTAGAAATTTGTATGGAAATCAGATTGCTTAGTTAATTTAATTTAATTTTTTATTTCGAATTTTAGTTATTTTTTGTTGGATTTCGTATACAAATGTAATTTTCCTTTAAAAAATATATAGTCCGGATTATAATTATTGAGGAGTTTTACTTAGAAATTCGTATGGAAATCAAATTGCTGATTTTATTTTTTTTTTTAATTCCGAATTTTAGTTTTATTTTACTTGACATTGACCTTTTCTTTTAATCTAGACCGTTATACTATGGATCTACTGGGATCAACGGTTTAGAATTTTCTATTTTTCCACCGATTAATGTGGAAGTTTCTAGTTTTTGAGAGCGAATGTGGTGGATTTTTTTGACTATGTTTTAATAAGATAATAGATAGATAGATAGATAGATAGATAGATAGGAATTCGACGTGGTGGTATGCTTGTGCGGCAGAGACAAGGAAATAGTGATTTTTTGTCGTTCTGGACCATTTCAAGACTGTACATTTTTATGTAATATTACTGTTTTTAGTTATGTATACAATACTCTTACGATCTGAAATAAAAGAAAAGACTAGTACAAACTAACCTGCTTCCAATCCTCCACTATGCTCTCAACTTTTGTCAAAAATAAATAAATTATGTTCTCAACTTGTCACTATCTATCAGCAGCTTATAATGGATGCTGCTATTGGATTTGCACATAACCAATGTATTTATGCTTCCTTTGGAGAACAGGAAGAACAAAAAACGCAAACCAGCCTTTTATGTGCACAGAATACATACGCCGAAAAGGGCCATCTCTTATGAACCTGCATGGGTAAGGTTCATGGTCAAATGGCGAAAAGTTCTACAGTGGTATTAGCGTCTCAAATTTAGTGTGATTCCACGAGGTAGCGAAGCAAACATTCTCCCTATCATGAAAAATCTGAGAAATGGATGTATCATAGTGCTAGTGCAATCCAATTTTCTCAGCTTCAAGCTTGTGTCAGATCCCAGCTAATAACGACGAGTGAATTAAAAATGCTCATCCACCCTCGTTTCAATCAAGCTCCTTGCTGCACGAGAATCAAATACCTGACAGCATATGACGTCCTGAACGCCAGCCGGCCGTGATCCTTGCGAGCTGCCTGTGACCGTCAAAGACGACAAACCCAAGACACGCTAAACGCTACCAAGTTCGCAAGAGAGAAGCTAGCAAACAAGAACAAGAGAACATGCAGCAGCATCAATATGACTTGCAAGTTAGCAATTTGAGTACACCCTTGGCTAATACTGATACCAAGGTCAGCCCTAGCAAGAAATGCCTCGACGGGAACCGGACACGCGGGAAGGCGCCAAGAGCCCAAGGGAACCGCGCCCGTTCGACCGAGGCGTGCCCAAACAAACGATGCACGGCGTCTCGGCGGGACGCGCGCACCCGTCGGCATCAAACTTTTTTTATATATATAAAAACGCGACGGGTCGACTCGGGACTCGGCCCGAGAGGAAGGCGCTGGAGCTTCCCGTTGGCGCCGGGCGGGCGCAGCGGATACCGGCGCGCGCGGCGACGGTGGCTACGGACACCGCCGGCGCGGCTCCCCGCGCGCGCAGCCGATGGCGCCACGGAGAAGCGGCTCGTGGACTTTTGAGAGAAGGAAAAGAAACTGTGACGCGCCCAACCACCCAGGCCCAACGTATCACGTACCCTGGGGTTGCATGAGAGGAGGAGTAAAGAAACACGTCCCGAGCCGCCGGGTGCCAACGTACGTGGCGAAATGCCTGGAAAATGGCTGGGAACGGCCGTGCGTGTGGTCGTCTGCGTGGGAGCGACGGCGTGTGCGCGCGGCAGAATTTGTGGGCAGAGTAGTATTATTATGGCGTGTCTGTCGTCCCGCCTCCGCCTCCGCCTGTGCGTGCGCGCGCGTGTGCTAGCTTGCCGTGGCGACACCGTTGTTGCAGCGTGTGTCCACTCCGATGCACCGAGCAGGCCGACCATTTCTGTGGTATCTAGTCGATCCGTAAGTCCTGTACGATCGATCGCAGCGTCGTGCCTGTGGTGTGAAGGGACTGGTTGGTTTGTGACTTCACCGTATCCGCCTTGCATTTTCCCCTTTGTCCACGACAGAGCCTTTTTTTTTTCCTCGTTAGTCAGTCTTAAAATTCATCCGGAATCTGTATTTCAACTAAAATTCTCTTGCAACAGATCAGAATCACATGCGCAAAATCTGAGCCAATTTCAGGGTACACCGTGTACATCGGTACGTACGCGGAGCTAGGAAAGAGGTGACTTTTGTGCATCACTGCATGTCTTCATCCGTTCAGTTTCAGTATAAAGTTTTGAAAGAAAAAAAAACCAGATACGCACATCCATGATGCTCACTACCTCACTACTCAGGGAGAGGTGGTAGTGCACCAATACAGTCGTACTACGCCTCAAAAGATCTTTGATCCTGCAATTCGGATCAACCTGAGCTTTTGCCCCCACATGAAAGACCGGGAGACAATTGTTGTATCTTTCTTTTGGGGTTCATGAGAGAAACCGAAAGATAGAGAGAGAGAGATTAGGGTTTCGGATCTACCGTCCGATGTAGAGGAGGGGTTAGCCATGGCGGTTCGTCGGTGAGGGGATCTCCCTGGTGGCGGTGTCGATCCTGTCGGTAGAGGTGGCGGTGGTCGATCCTGTCGGTAGAGGCGGCGGTGGTCGATCCCGTCGCTTCAGCGCCCCTTCACAGATCGGTGTAGGGTTTGTAGGTTAGGGTTTGTGGCGGCACGGTGAACTTCGGTTTCTGTGCCGCCCCGACTCCCCACCTCTTTTATATGGCGCTGGCGACAGGGGCCCACCAGCCAGTTGGGCTGGGCCCCCGATCAGGGCGCGATCAGTGGGGTGGGTATTTGGCCGTTGGGCCAAATGCCCGAGATCATTCTAACATTCTCCCTTGATCTCAGTCTATGCTTTATCTTTAAATTACTTTTGACTTTACTCATTCCATCACAGATTTGTGTATAGAATATGTCTCATCGTCACGGTCAATCGCCGATAGATTCAACAGCTACAATACACCTCTTTGTTCTGAAATAGTTACTTTAACCTTTTTGGGCCATCTTTTAGTCCAGGAATCATAGGCTTTCCCTTAAACCCATGCCGGCTATATGTTCTCTGAACACGTTGGGTGGTAAGCCTTTAGTAAGCGGATCCGCTAACATCTTTGCGGTACTTATATGCTTAAGATTTATAATTTGATCCCGAACTTTATCTTTCACAACATAGTACTTTATGTCAATGTGTTTGGCAGCACCACTTGACTTATTGTTGTGGGCATACGTTACTGCGGGTTCATTATCGCAGTACAACTTAAGTGGTCTATTGATGTCGTCAACCACTTTTAACCCGGGTATAAACTTCTTTAGCCAGTTCACCTGCCCCGTAGCCTCATAACATGCTACAAACTCGGCATACATTGTGGACGATGTAGTGACGGTTTGCTTTGAGCTTTTCCACGATATAGCTCCTCCAGCGAGAGTGAACACATATCCGGATGTCGACTTTCTATCATCTCCCGCAAAATCAGAATCTGTATACCCCACTATATGGAGTGAATCTGATCTTCTGTATGTCATCATGAGGCCTTTTGTTCCTTGCAAATAACGCAAGACTTTCTTTATCAATTTCCAATGTTCTATTCGAGATTGCTCGAATCGCCAAGTAACCCAGAACAAACGCTAAGTCGTATGTGTACACACTTGAGCATCTTGCAAGCTTCCGATTTGAAGCATATGGAACCGATTTCATTTGATCGAGCTCGTACTGGTTCCTGGGGCATTGAAAATCCCCATATCTGTCGCCCTTGACTATAGGTGCAGGTGAAGGACTACATTTATGCATACCAAATTTCTTTAATACTTTCTCTATGTATGCCTTTTGTGACAGTCCCAACATACCCTTGTTTCTATCCCGGTGAATTTCGATCCCTAGAACGAACGAAGCTCCACCAAGATCTTTCATATCAAAGTTTGAGGACAAAAACTTCTTTATCTCCAAGATGTGATCGACATCACTACTAGCCAAGAGGATATCATCCACATACTGATTAGGAAGATGAACTTCCCATCTTTAAACTTTGTATAGACACAGTTGTCCTCTACATTCTCTTTAAACCCAAATTTTCTTATTGTACTGTCAAACTTCAAGTACCATTGTCTTGAAGCTTGCTTTAACCCATAAATCGATTTCTTTAGGCGACATCCCATTCTTTCATTTCCTTCCACGACAAAACCTTTCGGTTGTGCCATGTAAACATTTTCCTCCAAATCCCCATTAAGAAATGCCGTCTTTACATCCATCTGATGTAACTCTAAATCATAATGTGCTACTAATGCCATTATGATTACGAAGAATCTTCTGAGAGACGGAGAAAAGTCTCATTGTAATCAATCCCTTCTCTTTGCGTAAAGCCTTTTGCCACAAGTCGCGCTTTGTATCTTTCTACATTCCCTTGGGAGTCAAGCTTTGTTTTGTAGACCCATTTACAGCCTACTGTTTTGGCTCCTTTAGGAATACTTTCCAAGTCCCAGACTTTATTAGCCTTCATGGATCTCATTTCCTCTTCCATGGCCTCAAGCCATTTTGAAGAATTTTCGCTTCTCGTGGCTTCTTCAAATGAGGTGGGATCATCCTCATTTTGAAATTCCTCTGTATGATAAATCTGATAATCATCAGAAATAGCTGATCTTCTTACTCTTTGAGACCTCCTCGGGGCCTCCTCATTTGGTACATCTTCTGTTTGAGGCTGTTGTTGCTCCCCCTCATTTGTGGCAATGGGTTCTATAGGATCCTGAAGAACGGGTTCCTCATTCTCATTCATTGTTGCCACAGGAGGAACAATAACAGGTGCTGGCACCACAGTGTCTTGTACCGTCGGTGCAGCGACAGCAGGTAGTGAGAAGAGTGGCTCTTGAATCATCGGAGTGGGCACATATACCCGCTTCTCTTCAAGATCAATCTCTCGAGCTACCATGCTCCCCCTCATCATTTCATCCTCTAAGAAGACAGCGTGTCTCGTTTCTACAAACTTTGTATATCCGCAGGACGGTAGAGAAACGAAAACCTTTTGACTTTTCAGGGTAGCCAATGAAATGGCAACTTACTGTTTTGGGATCAAGCTTCCCAAGGTTTGGGTTAAATACTTTAGCCTCAGCAGGACTCCCCCACACACGTAAGTGGTTTAGTGAGGGAGCTCTTCCTGTCCACAACTCGTACGGTGTTTTGGGCACCGACTTACTAGGCACTCTATTGAGAATATGAATGGCGGTTTTCAACGCCTCCATCCATAAACTCAATGGGAGTGTGGAGTAGCTCATCATGCTTCGCACCATATCCATCCAGGTACGGTTGCGTCTTTCAGCTACTCCATTTTGCTGAGGTTCGCCTGGTGTAGAATACTGGGCCACTATGCTATTTTCCTGTAAGAACCTTGCAAAAGGTCCAGGAACTTGTCCATATGGGGTATGTCGACCGTAGTACTCCCCCCCCACGATCAGATCGAACTATCTTAATCTTTAAATTGTGTTGATTTTCAACTTCAGCCGTAAATATCTTGAATTTATCCAAGGCTTCATTTCTTTCTTTGATTGGATAAATATATCCATAACGGGAGAAATCATCCGTGAATGTTATGAACGAGTCATATCCATCCACACTTTTCACAGGAAAAGGACCACAAATGTCTGTGTGAATAATTTGTAGAACTCCTGTGCTTCTTTTTGCGTCTTTCTTAATTTTCTTTACATATTTTCCTTTAATGCATTCTCTGCAATTATTCTAAGTCGAGAACTCTAATAGAGGAAGAATTTCATTCTTAACTAGTCTTTCTATTCTCCCCCTCGAAATATAGCCTAAACGACAGTGCCATAATTTCGACGATTCATTATGAGTTCTCTTTCGTTTTCTGTTTACACTCGTAGACGAGGATTCAATCACTTTCTCGCACGTGACGTTCCCATTATCGCATACGATATTCACATCATCACATAATGATAACAAATAAAGCTCATTTTGTAATATGGCAAGACCAACACATTCTTTATTAAATATTATTTCACACTTGCCATTTCCAAAATTACAATCATAACCATCTTTGTCCAAATTTGAAACACTAATCAAATTCCTCTGTAAAGAGGGAACAAAAAGGACATCTCTAAGTAAAAGATTGGAGCCATTAGCTAACTCTAATGAAAGATCACCAACGGCTTCAACTTCAGCTTGGACTCCATTTGCAACTTTAATGCATCTTTCGTTTCTTTGCGTAGTCCTCGTCGAACGGAATCCCTGTAAGGAATTAGCAACATGAACAGTTGCTCCTGAGTCAATCCACCAAGTAGATTTCGAATATTGGACATACAGAGATTCATTTATAAAGGTAATAATGTTCTCACCTTTATTTGCCATTATTATCTTTAAGTAATCGGGACAGTTCTTCTTGTAGTGTCCCGTCTTCTTGCAGTGAAGACACTGATCTTTGTCTACTGCAAATTTATTCTGTTGAGGCTGATAGACAGGGGCTTTTCCCTTGTTCTTTGAGAAGTTGCTGTTGAAGTTCCTTTTCTTGTTGTCCTTCACATAGTTTATAGAACCACCATGTGAGGATTTAAATCTTTCTTCCTCTTGCACACACATAGCTATGCACTTTTCTAAATCCCATTTCTCGGGCTGCATATTGTAATTGACAATAAAGGTGTTAAACCTTTCCGGCAAGGAAGCAAAAATCAAATGAATAAGGAACTCATCCTTGAGAGCCAAATCCATTGGTTTAAGCTTGGATGCCAAGTTACTCATCCTTAGTATGTGCTCTCTTATGCCACTGCCACCACCGAGTACCTTTCTCACAAGTCGCTTAATCACCGTGTAGCATAAGTCTTTGAAGAGCCAAGAACCGACTCTTTATTTTCTCAAGGTACTCTGTGACAGTGTCACATTCTGCGATTGAGCCCACAATTGCAGGCTCAATCGTGTTCTTTATCACAGCCATACATTTCTTGTTGGCTGTGGTCCATTTCTTATGCTCAAGGTCATAAGACATCCGTAAGGGAGCTTGATCCTCTGTCTTTCTCGCCAAGCAAGATCATCCTCATTTTGATCCCTCACTAGTGCCATAGGCTCAGTGGGTCGTGCTGTAGTGAGGACCCAGTCCATCTCAGCCAAGATAAACGCTAAGTCTATCTTTTTCTTCCACTCTCCATAATTGTCTCCTTTGAGAACCGGGATATCTCTGATGTAGCCCATCAAAGAATATCCTCCGTCCGATGTAGAGGAGGGGTTAGCCATGGCGGTTCGTCGGTGAGGGGATCTCCCTGGTGGCGGTGTCGATCCTGTCGGTAGAGGTGGCGGTGGTCGATCCTGTCGGTAGAGGCGGCGGTGGCCGATCCCGTCGCTTCAGCGCCCCTTCACAGATCGGTGTAGGGTTTGTAGGTTAGGGTTTGTGGCGGCACGGTGAACTTCAGTTTCTGTGCCGCCCCGACTCCCCACCTCTTTTATATGGCGCTGGCGACAGGGGCCCACCACCGGTTGATTGGGCGCCCGATCGAGAACACGATCGATGGGGTGGGCATTTGGCCGTTGGGCCAAATGCCCGAGATCATTCTAACAACAATTAGAAGAAAAAAAATATATGTTGCCACGACATTTTGAACTATAATACAAGGCTGCAAGCAATTCGATCTCAAAAAGGAACGTAGAGACAAACGAAAGCTTTGAAAAGGAATAGCTAGTAGTAGAATTTGCCGTTCATTCGAATTTGTTTGTTTGTTTTTTACCTTTTCATTCACTAGTGTAGTTACCAAGACTGAATTCAAGATGAATCCAATCACAGTGTAGATCAATTATCTTTTTCACTTTTTTTTTGATAACCTTTAGAAGTAATCAAGGTAATATGAGTAGTAATCAACATGGCCACATACCACAGGGCTTATTCAACGGTAGGAATGCACTGGGTGAGCGAGCTGCTTGTGTGGAAAGATGAGCTATACACCCCGGTCTGTGTGGATATTGCACATTACATTATTACACCCGGCAATACGTACTTAGCTAAACTGCACGCCCACGACACACCCAACAGCATTCCAGAGCAGGCGTACAAATATATTTGATGTTTCCAGCACGCGGTCCACAAACAAGGGAGATGTGTGTTTCATGTGAAAAGAAGGGATTGTTGCGCTAATTATCTTGAGTTAAAACGCAAATGGAGCGGTGATCCTTCTCGGACACAACCAAAGCGACCTAGGTCCACACGAAGCAAATCCTGCATCTGGGATCAATGAAAGCAAACTGGACCATTGTTGTTGCAGGCGATCAATTGTTTTAGCAGCTCGTCGCAAAAGAGGATAGATTGCATGCCCAATGTGCTTGGCTTTAGCAGAACTCGAGGAAAAGAGGCTGTTCACGCCGGCAATGGCAATGCATGCTATCTATCTAGTTTAAATTCCAATTTAGACGCCAAGAAATGATGTGCTTCGTCGTTGTTCAATTCCGTCGCCCGCTTTGCCTTTTGTAAGCTCTTGTAGGAAAGCTTAAAGCGTCAACCCTGATCATCTCAAAGTAAAACCAACTTACGCAGAAGAAGAAGAAAAATAAGAAGAAAAAATATATATATATCAAAAGGTACTGGAAGCGTATACGTGTAGGCTCCACGTAATATTACACAGTAGCTGTGCTTAATAAGTAAGGTTCGGTGATGCTTTGTGCGTTTTACGGAAGTGGCCGACAGGGTTACTGTAAAAGATCAAAAAGGAGAAAACCGTCGTGACTCTCCAAGCCGCTTTAATTCTTCTTCTTCTTTCCTCTCAACGTTTGAAAATTTTCAACGGTCCGTGGCCTCAGAGGCAAGAGAGGTAGTAGTAACTCATGCATGGAACCCGGCTGGCCGGTTGATTTCTCCCTCGAACTGTGTTGGCTCGGCGTGGTATCGTATGACCAACGTGACATTGTCGCGTGTATGTTTTGAAACGAGCCCATGCCCATCACACGTGCATGTAAGAGAAGCAATACTGTAAAAAGTTGGTATTTTACGGTTCATTTTTTTAGCCAAGAATATGCTTGATCAAACAAGTAAAACAATCAAGCGATCACAGAGAGACGCAAGTGGTGCGGAAAGGGATCGATTTTACTCACAATTTTAGGGCTGTTATTTTACACGGGTTCAAGAATATCATAGGCAGTAAATACCGGGGGGAAATGTCGGCAAAAGATTTAACTTAGCGTAATTTAGCATTGGATTATGTTGTAAGTTGTATGGAGAAGACGCTCGCTTGGATTCATGCAGCAGCAGTACTAGATCATATCCTCTGGTGCTGGTGCTGGTGGTGGAGCCCGGCGTGCCGGCGCAGCGGCTGCTGCACCGGCTTCTGTTTGAACTTCTCGTCGACGATGGCTATGAGCCCGCCGAGCGGCGGGCGCATCTTGGCGCGGTACGATATTTCGTCGTAGGGCCGGCGGTAGAAGCGCAGGAACGGCAGGAAGGACTCGCGCTCGCGCTCGCCGCGGCTGGCCTGACCTTCCTTACGGAACGTGAACAGCGTTGAGGGCGACTGCAGGAACGACGGCCGCGGCGTCCGCGGGTACTGCTGTGGCAGAGGAGTCTTTTGTCCCTTGGCTGAGGACGGCGTCAGCGGAACGACTCCGCCGCCGCGGTGGATTGGGGGCGTCGAGCGCGCGGCGGGCGACGCGAAGGAGAAGGAGCGCGCGGAGAGCGGGGACGCGCCGACGAGGGACGGGCTGGAGGTGGGCACCACGGAGCGAGGGCCCACGGACGCCGGCGTGGTGGAGAGATACCACGGTTTGAGCGTGTTGTGGGACGCGGTGACGGAGAAGCGCGACGAGGCCGAGCCCACGCCCGCCTTCCCCGTCGCCACCACGGCCGCCGCCGGCTCGAACCGCAGCGACGCCGTCCGCGGGTACGCCGTGAACGACGCGTCCTCCAGCGAGTCCTCGAAGTCCAGCGAGCACACCACCGCCGTCGCCGGGGCCAGCTCAACAAACGGCCTCACTCCCTACACAACAACACGCATTATGGAATGGACTGCGCGTGATCAAGCACTCGTGCAGCAAAATGCGGCATACCTTCCAGAGCATGGAGAACATGGAGGGCGGGTCGATGACGAAGGCACGGTGGAGGCGGCCGGGGTAGTAGTCGGCGACGATCTTGAGCGTTCCCATGAGGAGGGTGAGGAAAGCCGACGGCGAGCGGTAAAAGCCTGCAACAACGCAAAGATTAGATTCGTTGCGTCGTCAACGCCCATTTCCCATACCATATGCTTTCCTACAGATTCTACGGCTCGCACTTTCCATGCAGCAAAGCAGATCAATCATTCTTGCTACGTTTCAAACGGCACCGGCGGGAAGGCGAGGGCTCCCCGCTCCAAAGGCGGCAGCCATGCCTGACACTGTAGCGGTGACTGTGCAGCGTGGCGCAGCACAGGGCTAAAGCGTTTGGTTCGTGGTCAAGGCCGGGGACCACACACACACACAGAGAGAAAGTAGTGGCAAGACATGGGCCGCAGGGGAGGGAGCCAGTGAGAAACGATACGGCATGCAGCTCGTGCGAAGAGGTCGGGAGCTAAGGTTTCACCGATCCCTCCGCATGTGCGCGCTCGCTGCGACTCTGACCCATGGAGAAGGTACCGGTACTAGGCCACTAGTCACTGCCTGCCCTTGCAAGGCAATGTCAAATACCACTACTCTCTCTGTTTTCTCTCTCTTCTTTTTTTAATCAGAACGTAGCACAAGAAAACGGAGTGAAGATTACAGAGCTGGCTGCTTACTTGCGTCGAAGAGGAGGACGAACTGGTCGACGAAGCGGGACATGGATGCCACGGCCACCTCGAGCGTGAACACCAGAAAGCGGACGAACCTAAACCTAAGGCTAAGCAAGAACCAATGCATTGTTAGGTCCAACAAGTGGTAAGAAGGAAAAAAACTCGGCAGGGAGCATTGTAGTTAGGACGGTGTTTAATTAGTTCTTACGATTTCGGGGAGTGTTCTTTTGGGTAGTCCTGCTTGATTCGAAAGACCTGCAAAGAGAAACCTCCCAGTTAGAGCTAAGCTTGTGTGTACATCTACACAGTACTAGATAGTAGCTAGGTCCCTGTAAGCCTACCACAACCGGCCGGGCCTCGTCATCGTGGCCAGCAACGTAGGCCATGCCGTCGGCCAGCTCGGCGGAGAACTCGTCGGCGATGATATGATCTGCTCAACACAAACAAAGGCCTCCGTTAGCTAGCTCCTCCCAGCGAAGCATCTCCGAACCAACAAGGGTGCACTGTTGCAGACTGTACTTGCTTGCGTATATATGGGAACGAGGCAAATCACACAGCACAATAAATGCAGCTGGCTCACAGTGACTTGACTAAAATACACTGTGCCTTAGCTATCGCTGTAAGAACAGAACCATAACAGAGCAGAGCAGCGCTGCATTAATGAACAGCCCCTTTTGTTCACGTCCCACGGATTTTTTTTTTAAAAAAAGGGCCCGACGGCCAGAAAAATCTCACAAACAGACGTGCTTAATGAAGATTTGATGCCGGAAATAAGAGAGAGAGAGAGATAGGGGGTAGGGAGAAGCAGAGCAGGAGTAAATGAGGAGCGAGGGGAATGAAAGCTTAACGCACCTGCCCCGACGGTCTCCCTCCAGGACAGGACGGCCCTCAGGTGCTTCGCCGCCTTCTTCACGCTCTCCCCCCGCGCCCGGAGGAACCGCTCCACGCATGCGTCGTTGCAGTACAGCGCCTGCTCGCCACGGAGACCAAACCAGCGTAAACAAAACGATTAAAGGCAGCGATGCATATCGGACATCGCCATGAACAAGCTGTTCCTGACGAGAAAGTAAGCACACACCTGCTTGGCGGAGAGCGGCGCCTGCTTGCGCAGGGTCTTGCGTACGGCCTCGATCTTCTCTCTCTCCTTGGCATCCACCTTCTCCATGGCCATGGCAGCAACCTTCACCCAAGAGAGGGGAGAGGAAGGAGCAGGGGAGGGTGTCAACTGTGGAGGAAGGAAGTGGGTGGCGAGAGAGCTGAGAGGAAAGGAGGAGAGTGACAGAGTATTATAAGCAGGGCGGGGTGCCGTTTAAGCCACACGCGCTCGCGGCCGAGGCAGAGCGCTGACGGCGAAACGGAAACGGACGTTTGCTCGCGCTGGCCCCCATGGTTTGGTCGTCGACTTTCGATCGTATTCTTGCCCCGGCTTTGGTGATTCCTAGCGAGCAACGGTCCGTGTTAGTGCGTCCGATTATTAAAGGGACGCCCTTTTACGCTTTTCTTTACTTTTTAAATCTTTGAGTTCTCCATGTTTTCAGGATTTCATCGCCTCCTCTTTTTTCCATCATGAGTACTATAGTTTCATTTCACCTATAATTTGCGTGGCTACGTGCCAACACTGCAGAGCTAGGAAATTTATGTTAGGATCCACCATTAATGTTTAAAAATAGGGTATAAGGATGATTGTTAGGTGATTATCGGCTAATCGAATGTTAACATCATGTAAACCATGTATTATAGTGGCAGACCCAAGATTAAAATTTAGGATAGACGGGACAAACCAATTGTATTATCCAATAGCAAAACAAGACATACAACGTGAACATCCGGTTAAAATCCTTGATATCTTCAATTTCTTACAATGGTTTTGGACCTTCGAGACATTGTGGTCGTGCATCTTCAACATCAACTTGAGCTTCGGGGCCACCTGCTGCCGCAACAACATATCTTGAACATCGTCAATTTGCGCTTCTCCGGCTACCGCAGTATTTGTTGAAAATATGCCCTAGAGACAATCATAGAGATGATGGTATTTCATTATGTTCATGATTTTGATAATATGTTATCGTGTTCCTTGAATAAATCATTTGTTATAGATCAATAAGTATGTGACTTATATGATGTCATTCTAAATGTATCCCTGGTCGGAGGTCACTAGTCGGAACACCAGTGACTCTATGACTAACATATGTATTGATTGATGACCTTGTTTCACCGGTCATGGATATAGGGATATTGAATCAATAATGTGAGCACTTGTTAGAGAACATGGGTTGGATAGACTCATCATTGAGACACTATTGAGATTGTTATGAATCTATGTGTCATTAGTTGGTTTCTAGTAATGATGATGTATAATCCTTAGACATGAGATCAGCATAGTTCTCTACATGTGTAATGGCACTCTTAGGGGTTGCCAAACGCTACTCGTAACTGGGTAGTTATAAAGGTGGCTTTCAGGTATACTATAAAACATGCGGAGGGATATGACTGGTCAGATGGAATTTGCCCCTCCTAACATAACAGGAGAGATGTCTCTGGGCCCCTCGTGGTGATCGGATAAAGAAAGTGCATGGCTATGCCACTAGTAGTCGAAGTGTCAACCACATGAAGTTATCCGACACTCGATCGAGAAAGTATTGAACAGTCCATGGATGACACAACATCTCACCTGGAGTTCAACCAGATATCGTGAGGCAAAGGGAGAATGCATGAATAGGTCACTTAGTTCGATCAATTACGGACTGGTCGTATTAAGATACGATCTGGTCGTAGATCACAGAATGGTAAGAATCTGGTCGTAAGGAGTTACGAACTGATCGAGACCAAATACGATATGGTCTTATGGAGATACGAACTGATCGCAAGTGATGAGGACCTAGTCATAGATCATATTACATCAAGGTTCATCCGCTATTCTATGTGTATTTGAGAATCATTATGTGCTGCTAGGTGCCTCTAACGACTGGTGGTCGGAAAGGAGTTTTCGAGTCATAACCGATTGCACATGAACCTATAGGGTCGCACACTTAAAGGGCTAGGATCTGTTTTAGATGGTGATCCAAATTCGTATAGGCCTCGAGTTCCTAATGGGCCTCAAGTTCAAGACCCATCATGGATGCCTATATAAAGAGGGGGCGGCGGCATGGGGTGAGGGTAGAGGATGATCTTTGGAAGAACTCCCGAAACTCTAATAGCCACGCCTTCTCAACCACGCTGCCGGTGCTAGCACTCCAGCGCGTGGTGATCCTGCCCTGTACGTGTGGATACCTCGGAGGTGTTGTTGCGAAGCATCAGCACAAGGACGATCTGTGATTCGTGACGATCACCGGACTCGGAGGAGAAGTAGCGTGGTGAGTACGACCACTCGAAGGAGGAGACGCGTCGTGAGTACGACTACGACTGCATCAACTCGCTACGACGACTCTACTTTCGCTACGAGGATTTACATTCTAGGGTTCAAAAGAGGAAACAAGAGTAGCATGAGCATACGAGGTATCGAAGTTATACCTGTTGCGAAAAACTCTCTTATCTAACTCACCAATCATTTGTTCAGGAGGATGACGTCGTTGAATATACAAAGGAGCCTGGTGGCATAGGTGTAGTAGTAGTGGCCTCTACCTCATTGGGGGTAGGAGCAGAGCCACTGAGTACCTCTTGCAAGAACCCGTACTTGAGCATTATCCCCGAAAGTGATCATCTCATCACCAGTGGCACGAGTGAGGGAGGAGAACATCGTGAGTCTCTGGTCATGTGGAGAGAGCAACCGGAGTCAACGAACCATATGTTCTCCTTCCTCTTGCGACGAACTTACAAAGCTCGAACAATCATCGGTATCTTAATACTGGGGTTAGAGAATAAATATTTAGATAACCAGTACTGAGATACGCGACGAACAGGAGCAACAACAGGCAGAGATAAGGAACATTTAGATTCTGCACACTGCTATTTAGACTGCTGTTGACGTGCTGGTCTGACCGCCGACCGGTATGACCGCATGACAAACACCGGTCATACCGGTACAGTTGCAGAAACTCCCAAACCTACAGAAAATTGTTTAGATAGAGCAAAGCGATGAAATGGGGCTTGATTAAGCTTCGCTCCAGTACGAGAAATCTTCCTTAACCTGTCTTTCTTTTCTTTCATTGCTTTTCGAAAGTAAAATTGAAACAAATAACCCTCTTTACCACAATGAGTGCCTTGATACTTGTCTTGATGGGAAGTCGTATCTACTGCCTTTACAGCACCCACTTGGGTAGATTAATCCTTTGCAATACCAACCAATTTAAAAATAATTTATTTTGATTCAGATTCTACTTCAAAATTTTAAGTTCAAGAAACTTAGCAATCTTAGGCGGATTAGTCTTGACATGCCCAACAAAATTAAATACTAGACCTTGATGTTTAACACTCACTTTTGACTTGTTTAGTATCATATTCAAAATTTTCTTGCAAAGGAAAATATATCTAAAGTGTCCTTGAGATACTCATTGTCTTTTGCTAGAGTGAGATAAGTAATGCATTTAACAGATTCACTCACATGTTTCTTAGAAGCACTAGACTGGTCCAATCTTTCTTTTCAAGCAAAATCATTAAGTTGTCTAGTCAAAATTTATATTTCTATGGTAAATTTAGGACAGTTAGAGCAAGAACATATCTCATGATAAAGCATATATTGAATTGTTTTCTGATATGAATTAAGTCACGTTTAGCTTCTAGCAATCCACATTAGAGCAAGTTTTAGTTTGAGCATTTGAAATACTTGACTCTAAACATTTAGATGAACTAAACTTGAGATTTTGAATTTAATTATTTGCAAGCTTTAACTTTTCATCACAAAAGTCATGTGCCAACCTTAAATCATCAAATTTTGTATTTACATTCGTAAGTTGAATCAAGTTGAATGATGCATTCATTGACCTAGTAGTCTCCAACTCAGAATATAAAACATGACAAGACTCACATGATTCTTTATCATGAATAGAAGATCAAAGTCTATTGATTTAAGAAGTTAAGTTTTCAACAAGATAATTATTTTCTTTCAGTTTCTTTTTTGCCCTTTTCAGTTCAATAGCAAGTTTAATCAGACCATCTTCAAGTTCATCATATGATGGTCTTACTTCATCGAAATCTAATGTCATCATTGTCGTCGTTTTTTGCCATGAAGCACATGTCGATGAAGTCATCGTTGTTGTTCTTCTTACCTTTAGCATCATCTTTGTCGTGGTCGTCGTCGACACAACTTCTATATCCCACATCACTCAGATCAAGATACTCGATAGCAGAAAGAACCTTTTCAGTAAATTTCTGACAAAAATTGTCACCCTTGGTGTTGTTGTTCTTGAATGGCCGACGACGATAATTCTTGTCTTCCTTGATCACTTTCCCCTTGAGCTTGGGACACTCCATCTTAATGTGGTCTGCCTCGCCACACTCATAGAACTTGGTCGAACTTGACATGCCACCTCGCTTCCTCATCCCCATGTTATTGAGTGCCTTGTATGCTCATGAGGAGATCAACACTAAATTCTCTTTAGGGAGCTGTTCGAACTGTTCCTTTGAAAAAGAAGACAAAACAGACACAAGAAAAGAGCTCGATGAAGCAGCCTGTATAGGGTTAGTCACAAGTGCTAAAGATAAAGATTTATCAATCTCAGATAGCAAAACTTTCATCTCATAGGTTTTTAATCTAGAGAAAAGATCATCTGTGGTTAAAGTATCTAGATCGACAGTTTGATTCATAGTTGTGACAACCATCAACCACTCAGAACCTAAAGATCTCAAAATTTTAGTTGCATTATCATTATCAATAGGAATAACATTAACATCGCGCAAATTACTCAATATTTTTCAAACCGAGCAAAAAGATCATCAATAGCTTCACGAGGCTTCATAACAAAATCAGAATATTCTTTTTGATAAAGATTTTTACGCACTTTCTTAATTTTAGTAGTTCCTTCGTGATAATCGCAAAGAGATTTTCCTATTAAGTGGGCAGAATTAATATGAGTTACACGATCAAATTCTTTGCGAGAAATCACTTGAAACAACAAGTTACGAGCTTAAGCATTTAAATCAACATCTGTTTTACTTAAATTAGTAACAACAACCGGAACCTCATATGGTCTAGCAACCTTATTCTAAACTTCATTACCTTGAGCCTCAAAATAAGCTTACATATGACACTTTCAGAAAGCAAAATCAGTTCCATCTAGCACGCGTGGGGGGGGGGGCGATTCACATACCTCTCTGATGCCATAGCAACCTGCTCTGATACCACTTGTAGGATCAGATACGATAATCAGAGGGAGGTTAATGATTGTAGTGCCTTCTTTTCGAATTACCGAAGAGAATTTGCGTTGGATTCAACCGACAACTGAATACAATGCACTTGTAAGAGATGCCTCCTCATTGTCATGGTCAAAACTGCTCTAATCTATTCTGCTAGTCGATGCTATTATCGACAATCAGATGACCAACACAACACGTGATTGAAGACGACATTATCAACCGGAGTTTCGACCACCTAGTCGAAAGAGGTTGTCTATCAGATTTCTTCCGTCCTAAGACTTCAGAATATCACGCACTGCTTGGAACAAGAACAAGTTGAAGACCGCTCGGAACAAGAACAAGTCGAAGACTGATCAACACAAGCGCTAGTCGAAGACAGAAGAACATACAGAAGACGATAAATAAGAACAAGTCGAACACAATATCCAAAAGCCCACGCCGACAGAGATGACTAATCTTTCTTAGAATAGATCTGATTTGTTATTACTCAATCAACTTCTGTGGCTACAAAGTGCTCTCACGACACCCCTCAAACCCAAGCACGAAAACACCACAAAACTTTCTCCGAAAGCCATCGCCGAAAAAGCCTCCATAGTCCTAAAAAACTCTCAACCTCTTCGGCCTTTATATTATAGAGCCCTAAACCGTGTCCTTAACAACACGGACACATAATCAAATCTCTTTCAAAAATTAGGGGACTCGAAACCCCTCAAATCCCAGGTTTTTCAATATCTCTAAACCTTCCAGTTATGAACGTCTTCCATAACTCTTCACGCGTCGAAGCCTCCAGGACAACACCTCATGTAGCTTCGACCACGCATCATGCATTCACCTTTGATCTCCATGTGCCCCAGCATAAGCACGGCCACCTGAACCTTGGATTTCTCCATCCTAATTCCGATCTTCCTCGTCATCGACCATGACCATCTCCACGCTCAACCTGCACATGCAAAGATCAAAGAACGTTTTCCTGGCACAAGTTCTCCAACTGGACCAATATCAGTTCTCACACACATAACACACTCACATCTATCAATAAAAACAAGCCAGATCAAACACGATCTTAATTTCCAACTTTTAGAACACAACTCGAGACTACTCTGTAAAACCGGTCGTACCGCTGTGCACAAGCCGGTCATACCGCTGGCCGATCAACCACAAGTACACAAGATACTCAAAGATTATAAGAATTAAAGGACTCAAAGTCTATGACTACTTACCGTAAGCGTACGACCACCTATCAGAGGCCTATGACCACTGATCGCAAAGCCTACGACCACCGAATACGAAATCTACGACTACCGAACACAAAGTCTACAACTACCGATCACGAAGTCCACAACTACCGATCACGAAGTCCACGACTACAGATCGCAAAGCCTACGACCATCGACCAGACATTGTAGCTTTCGACCATCGATCGGTCATTATAGCTTCGACCTTCGAGCAGTTACTGTAGCTTCGACCATCGACCAGTCGTTGTAGCTTCGACAATCGACCATGCACTATAGCTTCGACCATCGACTAGTCGCTGTAGCTTCCGATCATCGACCAATCACTGTAGCTTCGACCATCGACCGATCTCTGTAGCTTTCGACCATCGACTCTGACTGTCCTTCGTACTCGGTACATACCTCAACTTACGACTGAGTACATTACTCGGTACTCAGAGCTACAGTACTCAGATTTCTATCACTCGGTATTCGGAGTTACAGTACCCGGAGCTCTATCACTCGGTACTCGTAGATACATTACTTAGAGCTACAGTACTCGAAGCTACAGTGCTCTGAGTCTAGTCGAAATGGATCATCGAGTATCACCATTTGGATCACCCGATACAATGCATAATCCAACCACTCACACCGAAAATTCTAACAACAGAAACTTCCACAAACGCAAATGTCAATGCAACTCAAACGTCAATTATTCATCATCGCAAAATCTACGATCAATTCACATGGTCTTTTACGATCAGTCCACATAGTCTAACACTAACACAGTACTGCTTCATGAGATTGATCTACCACTAGTCGCTGTGCACGCATCTTTTGAAAAATCAAAGTCATGGACGTACATGTAGGTTCAGAAAGAGGCCTGCTAAGCCTAGCGTTTATGCAGTTAATAAGTCTTTTACCATCTCACAGAAAGCTCATTCTAGAAACTCTCTTACTCTGGTCCGTACAGCACCAGAAGCTGCATGGCAGCATCGATCAGCAGTGAACCATGCAAGCAGCTGTCTAGTTCTGTTGGTTCGGCTGTCGCATTCACCCCCGCAACTGTGGATCACTTCGCGCTAGGCTAGAGCTCACAAGGCAGAGGCAGCAGCAGGGAGACGACGGCGTATCTGGCTTCTGTTCTCACGTGGGGGTTCGTAGGGCTAACCACCAAAGGCAGGAACAGGTAACCTGTGATCGGAGGTGTCTATTAGCGTTTTGTCCTGGATTAGCTACCCAGCTAGCTGCAGCGCGGCTGGTTATACGCATGCACGCATGCATATATGCCCTCGTCTCATGACAAACCATCAGCTTCAGCTTGTGATCTCGAGGGACCGAGGCAATGAGAGCTTTGACAAAGACGGGAGGCGTGGTGTTGGGTTGCAATCATTCCTGTGATCTCGGACATTATCAGACGTACTATTCTATTTCGATCCATGTCTTGCTGTTTGGGCAGCTTGGCTTACCTTGGCTGCGCCACAGTACAATGACACAGGCACCTTTTGCTTTTTTTCGCTATGGGCTCATCCGTTCGCCGTAGCTGTATGCCAGCTCAACCTAGCTCCCAGGGGAAGCAAGGAACCCAAGTGGTCCTTTGATTCTACTGTTTTCTGTAGAGAATTTGCTTGTAGAGAGTAGTGTATATATATGTACGTAAAGAGTTTTGGCTTAGTTTCGTCTTAATATATTGCTTGTTTATGCCAGAGAAATTATCAAGTCAGGCATTTTGGACAAGTCCTGAACAACGTGTTGGCTAATCATGGTTCGTTCGATGAAATTTAGAATGGCATGCAGTTGATTGGTAAACAGCAATGATACACTAGATGATTGTGATCTAAGGTTGCCTAATGATTGTTGATAATTGGCAATAGAGAACCAATGGCGAGCAGGTGATTGCCCCCAAAACACATCTTGCAATTACCCTACCCACCCTTAAGAAGGAGGCATCCACATGCGACAGAAAAGTGCCAAAAGCCAACAAGCTAGCCGCACGATTGACGAAGTCCGGCCCCGGCAAACACAATACCCCTACTGCTGCCCGCTGAGGAAAAAAATGGACAAAAGCGGCACTTCGTCCCTTCTCAACCGCAAACCTCGCCGTGACAGTAGTCGCGTGCAACAAGCTACTAGGCTCCCACCCCCAACCCCAACCCCACGCATGCAAGCACGCCTCTGCCCTGCCTCTCTCACTGCGACGCGGCCGGGCCGTGCGCTACGGAGGCGCGCAGCCGGTGCGGGCCCTGCCGCGCCAGCTTGAACGACCGATGGATCAAGGGCTCTCCGCTCTTTTCACGGTTCCCGAGGAGGGGAAAGGAAGAAGCCAGCGTGCGTGCATGCATGCATGCATGGGCGGTTGACTAATGGAGGGGAGGGGGAGGCACGCGGTTGGAGGCGAGCGCGGCGTCGTGTTGCGCTTGGTGGAATCCCGGGGAGAGACCGACGGAGATTGAGGGGGTGGTGCGGTGCCGGTGCCGGTGCCGGTGCCGGTGCGGTGTCTGACCCACTGGGGATGGCTTTGGCTCGCGCTGCTCGATCGTTTCGGGAAGTCGATCGAGGAGTGGGTTGCCGTCGACATCCGATCATGTCACGGCTGCTGCTTTGGCAGCGGCTGTGTGCTAGCTGCGCGCGCGGCGCGCCTCGTTCGGTGCGCTGGAAGCCCTGTAGATTGATTAATGGATGGACTGATTGATTCGGTGTGTGTTCGGCTTGCTCTGCCTACTTTATCGGCTGGTTTGATTGGTTTCCACTGTTTTACTCCCAGGAAATAGGTCTAATATTACTTTGCCTGTAAAGTAGAATTGAAATGATCGAGCAAATAAAGGACTCTGCTTTGGCTTCTAATGTAAGCCGGGCAGTAAAAACTCCTTTCAAAAAAAAAAATGAGCACATAAATTTGAAACTGAATTTATGACATTCAATTTGTTCGGAATCTATTTATCTATTATCTATGATTATATATCTATTACAATAGAGTCAAAAGAAGACACATTCGCTCTCAATAGCTACAAATTATCATATTAATTGGTGAAAAAAGAGCAAGATCTACGTCGTCAATCGCAGTGGGTCAGATTATAACAGTCTAGATCTAAAGAAAGAGTCCATATCAAGTAAAATAAAATTAAAATTTGGAATAAAAAGTAAAAAGGAAATCAGCAATTTGATTTCTATATGAATTGCTAAGTAAAAGAGTCCATGTCAATTCAAGTACAATAAAACTAAAATTTAAAATAAAAATCAAATAAATTTAGCAATTTGATTTCCATGCAAACTTCTAAGTAAAATCCCTAAATAATTATAATTCAGAATAAAAATAAAAAAAAATTAGAAATTATATTTGTATACGACTTCCAATTAAAAATAGCTTAAATTAAGAAAAAAATAAAATAAAATTAGCAATTTGATTTCGATACAAATTCCAATAATTATAATTCAGAATAAAAATTAAAAGAAGTTTGTGTCAAGTGAAATTCGGGTTAAAAATAAAATAAAATTAGCAATTTGACTTCCATACGAATTCATAAGTAAAATCTCTAAATAATTATATTTTGGAATAAAAATAAAAAAATTATCAATTAGGGTTGTATACGAAATCCAACAAAAAAGTAACTGAAAATCGAAATAAAAAAGAAAATAAAATAAAATTAGCAATTTGATACATATACAAATTCCAAGGTAAAGTCCTTAAATAACTGTAATTCAAAATAAAAATTAAAGAAAATGAGCAATTGGATTTGTATACAAATTCCAAGAAAAAGAACTGAAATTCTGAATATAAAAAAATTGCAATTTGATTTACATATGAATTTCAAAGTAAAATCCCTAAATACTAGAATTTATAATGAATTAAATAAACTTTAGCGATTTGATTTGCATACGAACTCCATTAAAAATAACTAAAATTTGAATGAAAATAAAAATTACAATAAGAATAGCATGAAGTGTGTTGGAAGAGACCATGAAAGAGTGCAATTGCAATAAGACATTGATCCACAGGGAAGCGAAGAGCTGAAGTGGCGGCGGTGGAGATGTGGACCAGGTTGTGCTACTCACCTTAGCCATTCAACGAAGACAATGTCGTGCTGCTTGCTAGAGCCATTGGAGATAAATGCTATAGAGTCGAAGGAGGCAAGAGTTGCGACAACAAGTGGTGAGCGTTGGCGTTGTTGAAGAAATTTGTGACCAAAGAAGCTCGATGATAGGGAAGTCGTAGCAGAGAGAAAATGAAGCTTTGCTTTGCAAGCTATGGATGATATGGGGCCATCGGGTAACTAGTAGCGTGTCATCGCTGGTGAGGAGCACGACGTTAACGGCGATGGCAAAAAGATTCTCCATATAGTTAGACGACGACTAAAGCAGACATGTTGACATTAGTGAAGATGTGAAGTCACCGCAATTAGTGACGAAGCGATATCATTTAGTTGGCCGACGTCGAAGAGGAGGAACGACTGACACAGGGGAAGAGAACATCGAGAACACATCAAATCATGCATTCGTGCAAATAGAAGCACAGATGTACAGAAGCAGAGGAGCAAAGAACTCGAAGTAGAGATGGGGCAACCGTAGGGAATAAGCTCGGGACCACCAGAGAGAGTGTGGCTGGTGTCCCTGGGAGGGATCGGCGAAGGTTGCACATGTATGCGTGTTGATGCGGCAACGGTCAACATTAAGAAATAATTGAAGAGACGTAGAAGATAGCTATGTAGTAGAGTATTGCATTGGAAGGGGGTAGTGATTGAGAGGGATCAATAAAAAATTGGGCTTGATGTTGGAGGTTAAAGTAGAAAAGTTGTGGTGGCGAGAAGAGATAGAAGACACACAGTTCGGTGCGACAGTCGGCGTGTGAGAGAAGATAAGTTCAAGGTACGTAGGTCGCTCATGATGCATCAGTGTATGTGTGAACAATGTACTCTAATACCATGTAAACTAAGAAGATAATTTGCCACACACATAATCAATGTATTGGTTGAGATTAAATAGATGTACATATGAATGAATACATTTTGGAAAAAATTAACTAACGGAGGAAGAATAGGAGCATGCAGCTACATGCATGATTCACACATGGTGGAGAGTGGTTTCATTTTTAAGAACCCCAATAACTTATTATGTTTAATGATTTTCCAGCATCAAAGCTCATACTCCAGTTACGTTCCTCAAGTGGTATTTTCCTTCAAATTTCTATTGTCAATTCCAATATTTTACAATTTTTTTAAAATATAAATAGCCTACAAGATACGTAAACATTTTCTAAAATATATAAGTTATATCGTCTGATACTGTAAACTTTAAAATAAATTTAGCTGTGCAAATACACCTACCACCATGCCATGCTAGTTACTAAATGATATAACACGACTAACTCACTCTGTTGGGTTTGTTTCGCATCAGTTGTGCATATATTGGTGTATGCAGAATATGCAAGTGAAAGCGTCATCTCTCATGTACTGCTACTTTTCGGATGTGGTTCATCTATGTACGGGATTCCGGTTTGCACCGCAAAGATGATTTTTTTTCTCTCTTTGATAAAATTGAGTGTGGTACCGTGGTATATATAATTCTTTTAAGGAGAACTGTGCTGTCACAAGGCGGTTGTTTCCATCGGGCCGTCATGGGGATAAGAAACTGACGACAATAGTCAATCCCACCCTGCAGCCTGCAGGCTGCACTTGGAGTTCGGCTCAGATTTTGTACGAACATTTCCCATTTGAAGGTTATTTTACGCTATCACCAGCCACCATTTTTCGTACTAGTTGTCACATGGGTACCACATGGATTGACCATAATTTCCAGTTTACGTACCGTTCCCAAGAAACATGCGTGAAACTGTTTGAATCTAAATATGGTGATCAAAACTAGCAGCACCGTATCTGCGGTAATTGTAACATCTATAAAATTTTTAAACGCGAAAGTATACTGACAACGATATCATTGTTTGTCGTAATATTGATCTGAAGCAGTAGATGTGCAATTGCTCAATCTACCTAGGGTTTGGTCTTTCTCGGCAAGAGGTAAGCCACAAATTTCAACTACAGATGGGAATAGGTTGTATACCATGAGTTACTCTGATGAGAGGATCTGGCCTTTATTTATAGCCTTTAGTATTAGAATCCTGTCACGTCCTACAATTAGAGGTAGATTCCAAACATATCTCTACACAGATTTAAATCCAAGTCCATATTTTCCTTAATAGATGCTCATGCTCTTAATAATACTTTATTTTATCACTTTATATATTTGAGCCAACCAAAATAAATAGCTAATATGTATATAAACTCATGTAGGTCCACATAACAGGAAATTAATCCAACAATCTCCCACTTGGACTAAATGAGTAGATACAAATCAAAAACTTTATGAGCTCCAAAAATACTATCTATGTCATGTGTATCTTTAAACCAATCCAGTCCATCAATTATACCAACGTAGGGTCAAAGCGGACTTCATCACTTTAAAGCGTAACTCAACCCATCAGTGGTCACATATGTCAACATAAAAGAACGACATTGATCAAATATGGATGTGTAGCATGGAAATTACATGAGATGTGATTATAACATACATGTTTCCAACTGGTTCAACTTTATTCCTTATGAGATTAAAACATCTTCTCAGTGCCAAATGAGATGACAATAATTCAAAGTAAAAGAACATAAACTTTATTTCTCTAGAGAATATAACTAAAGATCATTATACTAAACTAATATTGTCACATGAGCATAAGGAAAAAATTACAAACTCCCACTTGAACTGAATTCTATAAGTGAAACCACACCTATCTGAGCAACATGCCCGTGAAACACTTTAGGTGTCAAACCTTTAGTGAACGGATCCACAATCATGGAGTTTATACCTATATACTCAATAGACAATTTACCATTCTGAATTCTTTCTTTCACAACTAGGAACTTGATGTTTATATGCTAGATTTAGACGAACTCCTATTGTTATTAGAATACATAATTGCAGACTTGTTGTCACAATATAACTTTAGTGGTCTGTCGACCTGATCCAAAATTCACAGCCTTGTGACAAAGTTCCGCAACCATATCCCATGATTTGAAGCCTCATAGCAAGCAACATACTCAGCTGCCATTATGGACGGGGTAACAAGTAACTGCTTAGCACTTTTCCAAGAAACCGCACCTCCACCAAGTAGATAGATATAACCTAGAGTGGATTTGCAAGTATCTTGGCAACTAGCAAAATCGGAATCAGAATACCCAATAATCTCCAACCGATTCGATTTCCTATATGTGAGCATGAAATCCTTCGTTTTTTGCAAATACCGCAACACCCGTTTGCTGCGACCCATGATCCAATCATGGATTGCTTAAATACCTGCTTAGCATTGCAACAATATATGCTATATCTAGTCTAGTGCAAACCTGAGCATACATCAAGCTCCCTATCAAAGATGAATAGGGAATGCTCTGCATTTTTTTAGCCTCAAAATCATTCTTAGGAAATTGGCTAAGACCGAATTTTTCACCTTTGGCCACAGGGGTATCTAAAGGTTTACAGTTCTACATGCCAAATCTTTGCAATATCTTATCGATATAGTTCTTTTGTGATAATCCAAGTATACCTAGAGAGCGATCTCGGTATATTTGAATTCCTAATACAAAATATGCATCACCAAGATCCTTCATCTCGATATTTGTAGCGAAAAAAATCTTGGTTTCATACAACAAGTTTACATCGTTACATACAAGTAAAATGTCATTAACATACATAACCAAAAAATGTAAACTTACTCTCACTGAATTTTTTTTAGGAAACGACAAGAGTGTCATTATTGCAATAAAGATAGGAGTAAGTCATAGACCAAACCCAAAGGAAAGGAAAACAAAAGAAAAAGGAGGGAGACAAACAAGGATAAAGAAGAGAAAAACAAAAAGGGAGAAAAACTATTTACAAAGACTTCCCGACCAAACAGGTCCGCTGATACGAGTATCCTCCCCGCCTTGCAGATAGATCTGCAGTTTGGTCGCCCGCTTTGTGTCCATGCCCAAGCATCTTCCTCGATGACTGTCATTAGCCCCGCCGGAGCCTGTCTAAGATGTTGAAAGATCTGTCTATTTCTTTCTTTCCAGATGTTCCAAAGGATGAGAACTATCAGCGAGGCTTGGCCTTTCCTGCAAGGGCCATTTCCAGAACGAAAGACATCGGTCCACCAGTCCACCATATTTAGGCGAGATGTCCAATTTATGGGGTTTAGGTTTGAACGCTACACCCAAGTGGCCACTAAAGACCAGGTATGTTTGGCATAGGAACACTCCACGAACAGGTGCAAAGCTGTTTCCGGGTTGTTTATACATAATGGACACCAATGGTTGTTTTGCATATGGTGCTGAGTAAGGACGTTCACTGTCGGCAATCGATGCTTACTGAAGAACCATACAAAAATTTTGCACTTCTGCGGTGCCCAGATGTTCCAAATAAGCTCTTGGAATGGGGCCTCCACCATCCCCAGGAATTTCACATGATATGTCGACTTGGCTGAGTAGATGTCTGTGACTGTCCATTTCCAAGATATGTCATCCTTGCTTTGGGATAGCTTGACTTGGCGAACCATAGTATAATTTTTGACAAAATCCTGTATTAGATGCACAATAATTTTTCTTCTGAGGTCGGCTATCCATTTTCCTCTGTGCATTGCATCCTACACCGTTCAATTTTTCCTAGACACGATGCGAAATAGCCCCGGAGCCAAATCTTTTAGCGGCCTTGCACCTAGCCATTTGTCCTTCCAAAAGATCTCTTTGTCACCACTGCCAATGTTTATCGTTGTAGATGCCCGAAAAAGATCATGGTCTATCTGTGTTATCGGCAGTGGCATCCCGTTCCATTGCTTTTCAGACGCTTTCCATTGATACCAAAGCCATCGAAGGTGAAGTGCATGGCTGTACTGTTCTAGCGTGAGAATCCCTAGTACACCAAACTTTTTTGGACAACATACCGTGCTCCAGTTTACCTAGCAGTTCCCTTCCGAGCAGGTGTCTGCTCCGGTCCAGAACCAAGCTCTTCGCCGTCTATCTATTTCCTTTCTGACCCATGTCGGTAGCTTCATAGTTGTTTGAATATATGTCGGTATGGCTATGATGACCTCATTTAGCACCACCAGCATCCCTGCTCGAGATAGCATGCTCTTGTTACAGCCGCTTAATCAGGCTTGAACCTTATCCAGTAAATGTTGAAACATAATCTTCCCTGGTTTGCGGCGTGAGAGTGGCAAGCCAAGATAGTTGCAAGGGAGCTGCATTCGAGTGGCCAGTAGGTTTTCCAGTATTGCATCTAAATGAAGTGATTGGCATTGGATTGGAATGACGACAGTTTTGGAGATATTTATGTTGAGTCCTGTTACCTCTTCGAAAACTCGCAAGATCTCTCTTATGTTATCAACATCTTCCTTAGTGGGTGATAGTAACATCATTGCATCATCAACGTACATAGACAGTCTCGCTTTTGTGAATTTCCCACCAAGTGGCGATAGCCATCGCTGTTGATTTGCCAATTCCAGGATAGAATGCAAAGCGTCGATTGCCAGGATAAATAAATAAGGTGAGAGGCAATCTCCCTACCGCACCCCACACTGGTGCCTAGTGCCTAATAATAGGTCCCTGAATGCCATTTAGCACGATCCTTGAGGAAGATGTGGCGAGCTACATTGCAATCCAAGCCCTCCATTTGTGGCTAAAGCCCATGTATTGCAGCATCTCAAGCAAATATGGCCATGAGATGGAATCAAAAGCCTTTACTATATCCAATTTGAGTAGGAACATCGATGTCTTATACAGGTGGTAGCTCCAGGCAATGTTTTGCACATAAAGGAAATTGTCTTGGATAATCCACCTTTTTATGAAAGCACTTTGGCTTATGGAAATCAGACCCTCCATGTACGTCGAGAGCTTGAGGGAAAGCATCTTTGAAAGGATCTTGACAATGCTGTGGATCAAGCTAATTGGCCTAAAATCGGAGATCTCGATTGCTTGGCCCATTTTTGGAAGAAGTATAAGTCGTGTTAAGTTTCTTGAGATGTAACCCGTTCAGAGTGTAGATTTTCTAGAGAATAGATAGCACGGTCTCTTTTATGGTTTCCTAGCTAGCCCTAAAAAAACTGTCGGTGTACCCATCTGAACCTGGGGCTTTATCGGCCAGCAATTCATTGATTGCCGACTTAATTTCATGCTTTGTGAAGGGACACTCCAAATCAGAAGAGGCACTGGTTGGTAACTCCTTCAGCCCAAGGGCGTCCCAGAGGAAGGTAGATGCCGCCGGTTTTGCAGTGCCTAAAATCTCTATGTAATGCTTGGCCAAAACCTCCTCCTTATATGAGTGACTGAGTGCAGTATGAATGTGTTCTCCTGATGCCGCAAGGTGTGGATTATCTTCTTCCTTCTTCTAAAGTTCGCCTTTAAAAGAAGGAATTTTGAGTTAGCATCTCCAAGTCGTAACTGATTCAAATTTAGAGCGTTGTTTCCATTTCATCCTCTGTATGGCCGCTAGTCCCAGGATTCTAAGCTTGAGTGCCGCGCACAGTTCATGTTCTTCCTGAGAGAGCTGGCGTTGTTCTTGCGCTCTATCAAGCTGAAGGATTACCTCAAGGTCCATCTGCATCTAAGCTTTAAGATCACCAATTTGTGTTCTACTCCAAGCCCTAAGGGCCCTCAAAGTCTTTTGCATTTTGGTTAACAACCTCTTTATCGGGTTATCTTCTTCCTTCTTCTAAAGTTCGCCTTTAAAAGAAGGAATTTTGAGTTAGCATCTCCAAGTCGTAACTAGTTCAGCCTAGAGAGTTGTTTCCATTTCATCCTCTGTATGGCCGCTAGTCCCAGGATTCTAAGCTTGAGTGCCGCGCACAGTTCATGTTCTTCCTGAGAGAGCTGGCGTTGTTCTTGCGCTCTATCAAGCTGAAGGATTACCTCAAGGTCCATCTGCATCTAAGCTTTAGGATCACCAATTTGTGTTCTACTCCAAGCCCTAAGGGCCCTCACAGTCTTTTGCATTTTGGTTAACAACCTCTTTATCGGGTCCATCTCCTGTACCGGTTGGGACCAAGCCTCCCGGACCACCTCACTATACCCAGACATGAGTGGCCAATAGTTCTTGAAAGTAAATCTTCTAGGCTCTCTAATCCGCTCCATCTCGAAAATTAGCATGGGCAATGATCCGAAATGGAAGATGAGAGTGGTCGAAGAAAGCAATCCGGATATATTAAGTCCCATTGTGAATTACAGAAGGCTTTCTCAATCCTTTCCATGGTTGGGTTGCGCTGGCCATTGGACCAGGTAAACCTGCGATCGTGAAGATGAATCTCTTTTAACTCACAATAATTAATCACTGTTCGGAACTGGCCCATTCGCCTACGTTTCAGGTTCAAGTGACTTATCTGAGGCCTGATAAATGAGATTAAAATCACCAATTATCAACCACGTCCCGTCGATCCCATCATGAATATGCTTTATCTCCTCGATGAAAGCTTGTTTTTACTGATCAGTGTGCGGGCCATATACGACGGTTAAGGACCATGGATGAGCGCCGTCATGCGGGTTGACCCTCATTGTAATGGAACTGTTTAGAGTGAGCGCATTGTCCATTCACATCAGCGTCTGGTCCCAGCAGACCACTATTCCCCCCTGGTTTCTTCAGCCGACTTAAAGATCATGCCTTGAAGTCTTCCTCCTGCAATCTCACCTGCAAGACCCGGTGTAATCACTGCAAGTTTCGTTTCCTGCAAGCAAAGGAGAGAGCACACTGTGTCTGCTACCAATTCCCTGACAATCTCCCTCCGTGCCGGAGCATTAAGGCCTCTCACATTCCAATTTAGAATTTTGCAAAGTCTAGACATAAAAGGAACACTCGATAAATCTGCAACATGCAGTATAGATATAAACTCATGCCTATCTAGTACAAAGCACTTTGAGCTCCTGCAAAAGACCAGCACACTCCATCTCATGCCACACCAGCATTGTAAACTACCATTAGCTAGCAACGCCCTACAAACAGAGAAAGGGCACAATGGACAACCAGCGAGCATGGACCTAGACAGCTTACATCCTGATGGAAAAGAAACCCAAAGCGCAAAGAGCATGAAGAAATAGCATTGAATACATTCCAAATACTACTAAGAAACACACGCATGGCACTCATGTCGCTGCAACCTCCTGGACCAGCACCGAGATGTCCTCGGCAGAGAGTCCCATGGCTGGAAGATCCACCTACGCTTTGCCATCAACTCCGGCCAGGGCCCTGATAGCTTGGATGGTCTCCGAGTCCAATGGAGTGCTGAGAATGTTGGTGAAGCTCTCCTTTGCTCCACCGGTCAGACGACGGGTCACAGAGTCACATTTTCTACAGCAAGAGGAAGGCCTATCGCGCACCACCCACCTCACAGCTGCCCTTCATTTTTGCCAAGGCGTCCACTGTAACGAACTGGGAGAGGCTCAGAAATGTCGATGGAGTTCGCCATTGGCAGGCCCAGAAGTGAGGCTGGACGGGGGCATGCAAGATTTGCATGTAGCAGTGGACCCTGAGGATCGCCATCACTAATCTCCAGTGCCCCTGCATCAATGCCGCTTTTTCAATGGGGCTTGGTGGACCTCTACTGCGGTTCACCAAGAAGCCAGACAATCGGTTCAGGGCGATGGTGCCTCCTTGCCAGGTTTTGCCTAGCTCCACACTAGAGCAGCTTCAATCAGCATGGGGTATGCATGGTAACTTGGCACATCACACACAATGTCAAACATGACGTCTTCCGCATCCAATATGAGGTCGTCGAATGTGTGTAGTATGCCATCATGTTCATCTAGGTATTGATACGACACCCAACCCCCCAGTGGGGTTTTACAAGGTTCTGGGGTGGCATGGTTCTTGCTGCTACGGAGATTGTACCTGCGTGGTGGAGACCTTATGCAGCTGTAGACATGTCGATTGCCGCTAGCCCCTAAGTTGGTGCATCGCCTGTAGCGACCAAAAGGCGACCGTGACCTGCACTGGCCTTGAGGACCCTACCGGGAGGATCCCCAGCAGGCTAACGACCACCCCCGACCTCGACCGAGCGCACAGTCACGCTCTTCGTAGTGGAACTTAGCACGCCCCGCCCTATCGTCATGGTCATCGTCTTGTCATCATCGCTCCTTGGGCGCAACCGAGAGAGGACCACGATGGATATCCTTCACGGCGGTCGCTCCATTCCATCAGGGACCCCGGCTGTCCAGAAGAAGTGCTCCCGCTTGGGATACTCTTCCTTAGGATCAACCTGATTCTCGCTCTGGCTCTGACCACTCATAGGAGTGTGAGCACGTGGCGAAAATTCTTCAAGAATGCTCAGATGCACGAGCACACGGTATCTGTGACCCTCTCTTGAAACGCCAGTGGAGGATTGATCCGTCTCAAAGATAGTTTCCGCTAGAGGATAAAGGAGTGTGAGGTGGGTGCTCTTTGGAATTGCATCAGGATCGCGCACCCACAACTACACTACCCAAATGGAGGCACTCTGCTCCCTCTCTTGAGAGAGGTCATTCACACAGTTGAACTGGCAATTCCCACCCGCCACATGCTCGGCCACTGAAGGTCGCCAGGCAAAGAGCGGGATGCCCTCCAAGCAGAGAAGAGCGTGGTACCTCCAAATGTTGCGGTGGGAGCCAACATTGTTGTCCAACTGCTGAAACTAGAACTGGAAGCTATCAAGTGAGCAGCCGCCTATCTCCATGGCGGCGCCATGCTGACGCTGAGTATCAAACTCAATGAGGAAGTCTTCGGGGAGGCAGCGTGAGACGTGGATGTCTCGCAGCGGTATACGAGCCTCACCTAGAGGTCTCGGACCACCATGCTTGGTAGTGGGTTCCGGCGGGGACCCACCACCGAGGCGATGACTGTCGTGTCCCGAAGGCACAGGAGCTCAGCCTGCATATCCTGGGTGATTGTGTGAGCACAAAAGCCCTCGCCCGGCCGGTTGATAGCCTGACCGGCGGCGTAGTCCTCCATGCTACTCTACGGAGGACAGTGGGATGGGGTGGCTAAAATCTGCTCTGATGGGAGGTGGCAGATGGGTGGAACTTGATGTTGAGACTTGCAAAGGGGATGACAATGGCTTGCTTTTTCTTTTTGGGGGCAGTGGCGATCTAGGTGGCCATTTAATCTACACCTAAGGTAGCCGATCGGAGATATGCATTGTGCTCTCTTGTGGCCTTTTGCAAGACATCTGAAGCATGTGTTGGGACTAAAACCAGAAGGTCGTTTCACCCGGTTGGTAGAAGCTTCAAAGCGGCGAGGTAAATGTGGTGATTTCACCCCCGCTGAGCGCGCTACCAATAGCGAGACATTACTTTTCGCCAACCTCCCTGCCTATTGGACTGGACCGAGGTGAGATTGCCTTGATGAAGAGCATACAACTCCCATCTACCCAGCTCTCCTGACTAAGCTCTTTGATTAACGATGGCAATTCTCACTTTTTGCACTCAAACAGAAGGTTGGCCCTCTATCAGTTTGGCTGGCAAGGGGGGAGAACCAACAGCAGGAAGTTGAAACGCTCGTCCGGCCTTACTACTTTCGCCAACCTCAACCGCATTTGCTGCAAAAAGACAGGGTGACAAGTTGTTTTTGGCCAGAGCACTATCAGAGCAGCGAGAGAGCAGGCGGACTGATGAGGAATTGCCCAGCATTGCATTAGGGAGCACGGAGGTGTGTCGCGCGCTACTGGTACTCACACCCTCGGGTGCACGAGTGGTATTGGAAAGAGGTGAAGCTCTCACATCTTCTTTCACCCAGTAGCCCACATCTCTAGCTGGAGTAGGGGCTATAGACCGACTAGAGCACAAGATGGTACCTGTAGAAGAAGATTGCCCAGGGCTGGCCAGATCCGGTAGCAGGCGTGGATGGATAGCTGCGTTAGGGGTATCATCGCCCGAGGAGCCTTAGTCTAGCAGATCTAGACCAGGGCTCGGGGATCTAGAATAGTGTCAGTAGCCATGAAAAAAGGGGTTGATGGGGGCGGCCTAGGGCGATGGGGGATGGGGGATGGGCGAAGGGGGAAGATGAGCGGGAATGGGACGGTGGAGGAGGGGGATGGGGACGATGGTCGCCGGTGCCGGAGTGGCACCAGCGAGGGGGTGGACGGCCACGCGTTTGACTCTTATGGAGTCGCCAGAGCTCACGGGTTGCTCGGTCTTGCTGTTGGTTTCTTGATATATTTTTTTCATCCCCACTGAATTTATGATGCACACAATCCTCAACTGTATTTATCTCAAAACCAAACGAGATAAAAACTTCATGAAATTTGTGGTACCATTGCCGGGAAGCCATTTTGAGCCCATAGATGGATTTCTTTAATTTGCATACCATTTGCTTCGGGTCACCGAATACAAAGTTTTCTGGTTGCTCCATATAAATCATCTCATCAATGTTTCCATTTAGAAATGTTGTTCAGAGAGAGAGTTTTTTATAGTCTATGCCTTCTTTTTGAGTATATCCTTTTGCAACAAGACGAGCTTTATATCTTTCAACATTGCCTTTCGAATCCCATTTGGTCTTAAATACCCATTTGCAACCAATGGGTTTCTTTCTTTTCAGCAATGGGACTCTTCATTTATGGCATTGATCCAATTAACTGAATTTGGGTTTTGCATGGCCTTTTGGAGATTGATAGGATCTTCTCCCAAAATGCCATTACAAGCCTCATTTTCCTGAATAAAGATAATGTAATCATCAAATATTGCACTTCTTCTTGCTCTAGTAGATCTCCTTAGAGACACTGGTTCTTGAGGTTGATGAGTTTATTCTTTTATAGGAACATTATTTTGTGGAGGAACCTTATATACATTATTTTGAATTGTATTTTCCTCAATAATACTGGGTAAAATAACCTAATCCCGATCATTATTGGGAATAATGAAAGGAAGAGGAAATAAATTCCCTTCATAAACTTCTTCAAAAATAATGTTCCTAACCATATCCCCCCTCTTCAAACTCAACATCCTCAAAGAATCGGCATTTCCCATTTCAAAAATTGTCTGAGTAGTGGGATCATAGAATTTGTAACCCCTAGATCTTTCAGAATAACCAACAAAATAGCTACTAACAGTTCTTGAGTCCAATTTCATCTCATTAGGCCTGTACAGCTTTGCCTCATATGGACATCCCCATGTATGTACATGCCTGATGCTAGGCTATTTACCTATCCATTGTTCGTATGAGGTTTTGTTAGTCGTCTTGGTTGGTACTCAGTTGAGTAAATAAGCAACAATTTTTAATGCTTCTCCCCAGAGAGACTCTAGTAAGGTAGAATGACTAATCATACTCCTCAACATATCCTTAAGAGTCATGTTTAGCCTCTCAGCAACACCGTTCATGCTAGGAGATCCTAGCATGGTATACTGAGGGGCGATGTCGCATTCCTCTAGGAATTTAGCAAAAGGACATCGATGTTGTTCACCTGATCCACCATTTCTGCCATAGTATTCTCCACCACGGTCAGATCGAACAGACTTAATTCTTTTGCCAAGTTGGTTTTCTACCTCAGCCTTAAAAAAATTTGAACGCATACAGGGACTATGGCTTGTCGTGAATAAGAAAAATATAACCATATCGCGAGAAGTCATCTATGAACGTGATAAAATACCTTTGGTCATTCCAAGAAGTCGTAGGGAATGGACAGCAGATATCCGTATGAATCAGTTCTAGAACATTTGAAGCTCTATTAGCCCTTAACTTCCACCTTGTTGCCATTGCCCACATAGATGAATCTTTCAGCATCACTTGGCTTTCGGCAATTCAGGAAACCCCGCATTGACACACTGATGTTAGATGTTGCACCAGAGTCTAACCACCAAGTGTGTTCAGGTACAAAAGTTAAGTTGACATCAGAGCTTACCATAGTAAGAGTTGTACATTTCTTAGCACGCTAAGTATGATATTTGGTACAATCTTTCTTTACGTGACCATCCTTCTTACAAAAGAAATAAGGTATTTCAGCCTCATGTTTGTTCTTTATGGATAGCACACTTGCAGTTTCTTTGCTCTTCCACTTGTTATTCTTGACTTTAGGGGTCACAGCCAAATGAGCACTTTCTGTTATATCTTGTTACCATCTATCCTCCTCTTGCACACAATAGGAGATGAGCTTATTAAGGGACTATTTGTCCTTTTGATAGTTATAGCTCATCTTGAACTGATTAATGTGTGTAGAAAGGGATATCAAAATTAAATGCACGAGCAAATCCTCAGATAGCTCTAACTTGAGTGCCTTTAATTTTAAAACAAGATGAGATATTTTCATAATGTACTCCCTTATGTTTCCTTTACCTTTATACTTCTTTGAGATAAGTTTTGCCAAAAGCGTACTTGATTCAGTCTTTTCATTTTTGGCAAACCTTTGCTCAAGACTGTCAAGGAAAACCTTAGCTGTAGTGGCCTGTTCTGATGTGCTATCCCCAAAAACTTCCGGAACAGCACACCTCGTGATCATAAGACTCATGCGATTTGAATGATCCCACTTCTCATACTCCATCTTTTCCTCAATGGAGCTGTTAGCCACAAGAGCAGCGAGTTGTTCTTTACGAAGTGCAAGGTCTAGATCTATTATCCCAAGAACGATCAAAATGTTCTCTTTTCATTCTTTAAAGTTTGTACCAGTAAGCATAGGTACTATATTGATGGTAGCAGAAATATTGCAAGTAGAATTTGCAGCCGAAATGAAAGAAATTAAATGCTCATACCAGGATATGAATCACAAACTTAAGGCTTGATTCAAAATTTGGTATATACCATCACGCAAGATACCTAGTGCCCCATTAATATTTAGTCTTTGGACAGAAATATTAATTTGCAAGTCTTACCTTGATATAGCAATCAAATACTAATAGTAAATCCTATCAAACAATATGCCTTACTTTAGTATGATTTATTGTTTACATGAAAACTTGATAACTATTACATATTTATTGCCACCGTTGCATATATAATTGACCAAATATTGACTTTCCTTTGAGCCAGTCAATAGATGCATGAATTATACATACAAAAAATGTCTAGTTGTTCTGAATAAATTAACCTACATAACAGAGGTTGCTTTGGCAACATAGTACTTCAATTAAACTATACAGAACACTAGTTGGCCAAATTTGAATCAATCCATCATTCATGAAAAGAGGATATATCCTGAGATTCCACAATTTATCACCATATAGTATAATCCTCATAAGCACCAGATGCAAAATTGCTAATCATAGAACAAAACTGAATGCAAGATAAACATTATTGCATTTGATTGATTATAACTAATTTGCACATCAGACAACACCAGAGAACCATAAGCAAATTTCACAATTTGCAATTGACATATTATAACCAATATGCACAATAACCAAATTTGCATTTAACAGAACTTGATCTTACAGCTTTTAGCTACTCATTCAATTATGACAGAGGATAACTTGATTGCCAGAATTAATCAAAAACTGAAGATGCATAATCAGAGCATATAAACTATATGCACTACAGAAAACAACATATGGACTAATCTAAAGTTGATTGCACATCTTCTCTATTTGATACGAGAAACTGCGACTAGGTGGTCGAACGCGAGTAAGGGGGGTCGAACACGAGAAGGTGGTCGAACTCGAGGAGGTGGTCGAAAGGGGGTTGTTCGAGTAGGCGGTGGCGCGACCAGGATGGTTGGTGCCACGACGGGCGACAGTGTTGATTAGAGACCAAGAACACGACTCTAAACCAGCAACATGATTTAGACAAAAGGACACTAATTCAACAACGCGAAACAAATAACGAAAATTGCAAGGCACAATGGGTGATGGGACAGCGGAAGAACACAACGAACAAAATATTTTGTTGGGCAATTTTCTGGAGCTTTAGGACGATGGAAAACAACTAATCTAACAGGGGGGGATTGTGATTACCTAACGGGCAACTTTAGCTCTGATACCAACTGATGAGACTATGGCCCGATCTTCCGAAAGGTACTGATAAGTCGATTGTGGAGAACTCGACGTTGATGATCCGAAGGCTCCGACCAGAACAGATCAACCTCCCGCAATCACTACACCACTGCTCCGTTGGTTATCAACCGTGCCGAACGCGGTTGACCTCGCCAAGAAGGCTATCTCCTGCATGTGAATCGAGAACACAAGCAAGAAAGTAGAAGATGCAATTTGATATTGTATTACGAATATAGATGAAGCTCACAATGTGGGGTTCTCAAAGAAAAGGCCCAAGCAATAATCTCAAAGAAAAACCCACGTTAAACTATGTCGGCTACTGTATATATATAGGGGGACGTGAGGAGGTCGACTTATTAGGGTTGTGCGGCCGCGGGAAGAGGCGTACACTACCTGGACTCCGACCTCGACACGCTTACAAGACCATATTAGGTCAAAACGGTGACGCAGTACCTTATTCACTATTCAGGTCACGTATCTCTGGTCGAAGACCTGGTCGTAGGACTGGTCCTGTGGTGGTCTTGAGGAGTCCATGTTATCTCTGGTCGTAAGCATTTTTGAAGTGGTCGTAGACCCTGTGGAACTGGTCGTAGTCCTATATTCCTAAGTACAAGTAAATCATCTCCGTTAGGCAGCATCATAGAGTTATCAAATAATACACTCAGCCCTAGAAACGAGTTTACCTGATAAATAAGTTGACGAGCACGCGCTTGAGTAATTGGACCTTGCACATGAGGAGTGTTTGTATCAGTAGAAGTGATGTCCTCATCACACTAGGCATCGGCGGAGGCGGGTGGTAGCCGAAGGCGCACTCGGCGCTGGGGAGGCAGCGCAAGCCCAGATGCCGCTCGGTCGCTTGTGGAGGCAGCAGACACTCGAAAGCAAGCAGCAAAGTAGATGAGAAAAGCAGCCATGCGTAGCCGAGCAGAAAAAGATGGCGAGCGACCAGATGGGGGGACAGGGCACGCGAGATGCAGATGCGGAAAAAATAGGGTTGCAAAACTAGATATATGTAGCTCTGATACCAATTGTTAGAATAATTCTTGATCTAAACCTGATGATCAAAACTTATAGGATCACATATGTGGTAATCGCAATACCCATGAAATCTGTAAACGTGGAAGTATACGTGATGACGATGCCATCGTCGTAGTGTTGATCTGAAGCAGTAGATGTGCAATTGCTCAATCTACCTAGGGTTTTGTGACGCCCTGTGTCATATCCCCTAGGGTAATCACACTTAGACACACGGATTACTATTTATCTGCCCGGTAGAACACCGCTCCGACGAATAGCAAGCCCTTTTTATCAGAGTTGCGCAGCAGAACAATAAGATAGAAACTGTACACCTCTATTACAACAGTAGCCACACAGGACTATAGTCTTTACAGATAGTAACCACCACCGATAAGTGGGACCAAGTCCCCTCGCTTGTCGGCCAAGCTCTTCTGGTCGTCTACTCGTCCCACGTGTCAAAGATGGCGCCCATCTCACCCTGGTACTCGTAGTCGGTTCCCTTGCCTCCTGTGGTCTCTTCGATACCTGCAAGTCCTTCATCCCACACGGGATAGTTCTCGGCCGGACTAGGATCTACAAAGGAGAATACTAACAAGGTTGAGTACAAAAGTACTCAGCAAGCATTAATAGCAAAAGATGCACTGTATGACTGATCTCTGGTCTTTATCACATTTTCTATATCATCTCATTTCTGAAAATAAATCATTAAAACATTAGGTTGCACATTTTAATACTGAAAACACTACTAGTCACTCGGAGAGAAGAAAGACCCCTGGTGGTTCCCGTAGACTCCAATCCAGGAGACTGGCATGAATTCATGATTTGTATAGCACTGCGCAGGCTTGTACCACTTTACCCGTAGCTATTCTGAACTCTAAAATGAACCAGGTCCCCAGCATTTCCTTTGATGCGGGTTCAAGTTCAGAATACAGAACGTTTTCCAGGTTACGTGATTAATTTCTCCACCCATTACGTTCCATCGGTGCTGAACTTATCTTCACACCGAGTTCTGGTAATGTTCGTTGGGTCGGACTCACCGTCACCCAACACTCCACCTTAGCGCTATAGCGCCCCCCCCATTTCGGGGTTACTCTAACACACTCACACATATTACTTACCCGTTGTGGAAAGCATAATCACGTAACAAGGTATTATTTTCTGCCCACCGAAACGGGAAAATGGTTGGCACTGAATTTACGGCCTCTGACCGAGTAAGAGTTTAGTTGGTCCTTATATTATAACCATATGTAAAGGGGTCCCACCTCTTACCACATCATCATTATCTTTTTCTCAATTTCTTCCCCTGCCCTGGGCCCCCTTTACCAGCCATATACTAATATTATCACATTTCCTTTCATCTTTCTCATCTCTTTCATAGTCATCTCGATCATTTGATTTGAGTTTTTGGGAAATAAATTTTGATGCAATACATCTAATACAGAAATATACGGTTTACATTTAAAATAGCTATATTGATGTTCAAGAGGATCGCTTGCCTTTGTAGATGTAGTAGAGGTCGGCGTCGACGAGTCCTTGATCAGTTACACCGGTCGGCTGGAGTTCGTCCTCTGAAGCAGTACGGCAATACAAATAATATATAGATAAATACTTAGTGATTTTATTTGATATTTACGCGAATAAATTGCTAATGCAACTCCTATTTGTTAGCAAATTTCACTTTACAAATATTTTTCGAGTCCCGACCCTGTTAGCACTTTCCCACTAAAGTCGCTCTATAGCTCGCTACGCCTACATGGATTTATCTCGAGTGCACACAACTAAGAATGCTGACTTAATCACAACAGGGTTGGTTCTAATTAATTGAATAAATACCAGTTATGTCGATTTTCCTAATTTCTATACTCAACTTCCTACACACAATCACCAAATCAACTCATTACCTAATTCTTAAATTCCTTATTTCCCTAATCACCCCCTAATCTCCTACCTTAATTTCCTAACCCTAATTACCTACCTAATTACCTACCTACCCCTCCTTCCTATCCCTATCTCTACCCCGGCCGACACTCTCCTTCTCCCCTCCCTTTTCTCTCATTTCCGCCTCTCTCTCTCTCTCTCTCTGGCACTCTCCGCCGCCGCCGTCTCCTCCTGGCGTCACCTCTTTCCAGCTCGGCTCCCTGCGTCCCCTCCGGCTCCGCTGGCCTGCTCCCCGTTCCAGCCCTCAGACGCCTCCTCTTCATCCGTGCGCGCTCCTCGGCTTGATCTCCTCTGTCGCCCGATCCGGCGTGCTCGGCCGGCCGGCTCGGCCTCCGGCCGTCGGCCGCCTCGGCTCAGATCCCTGCGCCCTTTCCTTCTTTGCCGCCTCCTACTCCACCGCTCGGCCACTGGTGCCTCCTCCACCTCCCGACCGACTTCGCTCGGCCCGGTCTCGTCGCGCGGGCTTCCTCTCCTGATGCCCTGAGCCCACCCCCGGTTCGGTTCCACTACTGGATTGGTTCCCCGCTCCAAATTGGTTTTCGATTAGTTGATTTTTAGTTGATCTAGTTGAATCCATTATTAATGCTAGTTGATTATTTAGCATGCATGATCATGGTGATGGATTTGGGGTAAGGGAAGCTACTGGGGATGAATGACTCGGTACCGCTGCGAAAATGGAGGGTGGCGGCTTGGTTGTTCTTGAGGTAAGTCCTCATCCTAATCTCCTTCTACTCCTCTCCCTACTGCTCTGTGATGGGCTGCACTGAGAGCTATACTTTGATGCTACTGAGATCTGGTGATATGTGTGAATAGCATGGATGAATGATGGTGAGGTTGTGGTGTGGTTGCTACTTGTGCGGTGGGTAGTTCGAATTGGTGTATGAATGGGGTTACCTCTTGATGAATCTGGGTTGAGAGCAGAGGGTGGCAGTGCCGGTCGTGGGCTGGTGCTCCCCTCTTCTTCTGCTCCTGGCTCCCTGGTTCCCTGGTTGCGGTTGCTGGCCTGGTGGTTCTCCCTCCTCCTGGCCCCTTGCTATGGCTGATGGCCTTGCCTCGCTGGGAAGGAATGGAAGGAGGGGAAGGGCACTGGAGTGCTTGCCCTGCGGTGGTTGTGAGAGAGGAAGGTTTTCAGGGGGGAAATGCTGCTTGCTGCTGGTGGGGAGGAAATCAATCGAGGGGCTGGTCTGATGGCTTTCTGCTGGCTTTGGGGCTGGCTTGTGCAGGGGGGAATGCATCGGCCTGGGGGGTGGTTAATGACCACTATGCCCTTGTGCTCACCTGCTGGCTCTCCCCATATATTTTTGGGCTGAGGGCAATATGGTTAATTGACTGGCAATTCACTATGTGAGGGATTCTCTGCAGTCGAGGCAATATGATATTCGTAGGTGTTGGATTCAAAAATGCCGAATGATGAAACCTACGGAAATAAGACGGCGCCGATTACTTGGGTTGGTCTAGGTATCGCGGGTATCCAGGTGCCGACTAGTCTGGGTTAGCCTAGGTGACTTGAGAACCAAGATGCCGGCTAACCTAGGTTGGTGTGGGTGGTCTCGATACTCAGGGTGCCGACTAATCTAGGTCGATCTGGAAGCCGTGATGATTCATGCGGTACTCTGACGGCAATCCACTTTACTCTAACTCTATTCTATAGTTTTTGAACTGCTAATGGTCTTATGGTTGATTGGCGGGCAATGGAGCTGGGAATGGTATTTCGGATTGGGTCGAGGAAGACGGTTTGACTGGACGGCGATGGACGAACAATGCTTCAAGGAAGACTTCAGCGATATGCAATGCAAGATTTTAATTTAATCTCTTTGTAATGTACTCAAAGTTGTAAAACATGATCTGTTATGATGTAATAAATTCTTGTATTACTTGAGTTCAGAAAATTTTTATTTACTGCTAACCAGCTATTAATGTTAATTAGATTAGTCTGATTTTTCGGGTTCTCATAGGTTTGGTCTTTCCCAGCGAGAGGTAAGCCACAAATTTCAACTACAGATGGGGATAGGTGGTATGGTATGAGTTACCCTGATGAGAGAACATGACCCTTATTTATAGCCTTTAGTATTATAATCCTATCTCGTCCTACAATTAGAGATAGATTTTAAACAGGTCTCTACACAGATTTAAATCCAAGTCCATATTTTCCTGAATAGATACTCGGACTCTTAATAAATACTTTATTTGATCACTTCATATATTTGAGTAAGTCAAAATAGATAGTTAATATGTATATATACTCATGTAGGCCCACATAACGGCAATTAATCCAACAAACTGAACTGCTGACGCTGAAGCCCTCCACCCCAATAAGACGATGGAAGAATAATGAGCCATTTTCAGTCAGTCCAAATGACACTACACTCCACTAGCCAGGCGAGCAAGTAAGAGCTGAGCATGCATTCATGCATGTGACTTCAGGTATGGCAAGTCTGGAACCGCAGCGCCAAAGTCGTAAAATAAGCAATCAGCATTGTCCACTGAAAGTCATTGGCCGTGCATAGTTACGTTTAGTTTGAAGTTTGAACTATACTTACGTATCTTAAGATCAGTTGACTAGGAAAGCAAATGCTTCAGTTAATATATGCTACTTCAATCACAAGGGAACGCAGGCGTACTCGTACTCGTACTCGTACATGCATACCGCAGAGAGAACTAACCCTACGAAAACACCCATGCATGCATCAAAGTATAGTTAGCTACTACATTCTCCTTTGGTCTTTCTCGGAGGCTATTCAAAAAGTTCCCAATTGAAGTTTCTTTCCACAAATTGCGCAAAAGCCGAAGGGCCGTTCATCATGCAGCCGGACGGTGCGTATCCATTTCGTTAGGAGTATTCAAAGTCTACATGAAGGAGTGGAATTGTAGAACTGTAGATATCGAACAGATCAAGCTGCGACCGCGAGCGATGTAGATAAATGAAGTCGTGCTAGATGCTAGGGCTGCAGTGCTACTGTGCTGCAGCTGCTATCCATGGCCATGACCATCACTCCATCAGAGACAATGGTCCCCACAAGTCAGTATACTACTAGTATCAGTGAGGAAAATAGGCGTCTGAGCCTCTGAGGTCTTTTGTTCGTTTCAGAGAGACCGCTAGGAAACAATAATTTACGGGTGGACCACCGGAGATCACGCGGAATGTCGGATGTGGGGCCCACCAATCTGCCCTCCTCTTCACCTACTCCTTTCTCCATCTCATGCAAAGCTGGGCGTCTAGCTAGCTAGCTATGTGGTATTGTGGTGTAGTACGTAGAGCTACCCTTCAACATACTGTTAATGGCTAGCTAAGCATCGTCCTTTAATTTAATTTAGGCCATGCATCACTATTAAGCATGCCTGGACATGGCATATATCGTCGTACTCCTCTTCCTCTCCTTGAATGCCTCATGATGGAGAAGTAACCGTAGGTATAGCTAGTTTGTTGGGTCAACCGTACGTGTTTGAAACACTGCATGAATGAATGTACATGGTGTGCATGGATTGGGGCATCGATCATTGACCATTATGCCATGTGCGCCTGCATTGTCAATTGCCAAATCACAGCCATGGTCCCATGCATGATCCATGGACACTTGTATGCCGTGGCATGTCAGCACGCAGGCAGGACAACATAATGAAGTGCGTAGTATGGGAGACGAATCCATATGGTTGTCTCGTTCCCTTTTAACTCTGGGCCATCCATTGGTCGATCATGAGCCGTACGCGACTGGTGAGGCCGGCCAGCCGGCTCCCATGACAAATCAGCTGGGGATCGCGTTTCAAAATTTGAAACGCAGTTCGTGGCCGGATTGGCAAGTACGTACGTACTACTACAGCATGCTCGTAAAAGTCCACGGGGGCAAGCGAGCCAGCGACGCTATTAGCGAGAGAATCTAACTCGCGTCGCCGTTTTCCGCATTCGCGTGGATTTTTCTTCTTCTTCTTCTTCTTTAATTTCCTTTGGAATTCAAAGCATGCATATGCGCACGATTAGCTTGTGTTTATTTTTCGGTTTGTCTTCTTTTCGTGGGTTTTTGCGCACACGACCCCGTCCATTAGCCCGTGCAGCAGCATGATGATTTGCAGCTGCTGCATGCGCGCTTGAGTCCAACGAAGCCCATCATGCCACTAATCTCGGCGGAGCGCTAGCTAGCTCGCTTCCTCATCGATCTCCTCGTTTCACGTCGCTGCCGCGGCTACTATGGCTTAGCTAGCGTGGCTGTGTTGCATGCTGCGGCTCCCAGTGTTTATGCGGGTTTTAAGCGCACGGCCGTGGAGTCCTGATCGAAAAAAGATGCGTGCGTAAGCGCGCTGATATGTTGGTACTGGCTAGTGACCCACCGCTCCCCGTGTCCGTGGGGCTGACTGCCCGCTGCGCCTGCGCGTGCAGTCGGCACGGCGCGGCACTTGCGCGGAAAATATGGGCCTTGTCCGTGCGTGCATGTTGGTACGATGAGTGGGTCGTGTCCATCCAGCCGGGTGAAGTCTTCGCGGTGGTGATAATTATTGCCGCAAATTGACGTTGCAACGTACGTGTCGCCTTTTTTTAGGAGTGATCCATCGGTCCATGCATGCATGTTTGAATTCTTTATTCGGACAAGCTTTTATGAGCTGCAAATCATGCAGGGTAGTATCTCATTTGATCCGTCCCTCTTAGCGTGGAGTATCCATTCTTTTTTATTCTCGTCAACGAAAGCTTTTGTTACCACTTGCTACCACGCACACTAGTAGGTATTTTCACAAGTTGCATGGTCTGACGTTTATTTCGGATTTTTTAAAAATATATTTATAAGGGAGGTGTCGGAGGGACGGTCCGCCGTCTTCAACAAACAGATGAAGAGTCAATAAATTTAGCCCCTTTGGTACGCACGAATGAGGAAGGAAGTGAAGGGGGTACAAGAGAGAGGCCACCTCGATCAACCACTTCGACCTTTGTCCGAAGGGGTCCTCGACCCGAAGAGGATCTTCGGACGGGATGGAGGGGGAGGTTAAGGCCCTGCATGGACCAAGGAAGATGATGTGGCGGACACTGCCCACGGAAGTTCATCTTACACTGAAGCTACCAGTGATGAGGAAAAATTGTGAGACCCCTATAGTCGTAGGGTCTTTATATGATCATTGTTATAATCTCCTACCTCCCAGCTTCTAATGCTATAAATAGGTCTCCCTGTATATCAAGTGAGGGCAACTTTACGGACACACGAATAAAATATTGTGTATTCCTTTATATCGTTTCCCACACTTCGGGGACTTTAGGACCCCTACCCCTTTTCAACGGTAGCGGCTCTGAGGTCCTCCTCTTTCTACTTTTTGGTCTGTGGCCACAACAGAATGGTTTTTGCCCCGCGCCCCTTTATCGACTATATAGAACATTGGAAGTTACCCTATGGATGGATGGCTAGACGGATTGGTACACCCCCAACCCACCAGGGTTCAAGTTCTAGATTTGATGTTGGCGTCCATCGATTTTAGGAGTACATGTACGCATACGCGTTTAGTAAGAAAGCGTGTGTACGCACTCCGTGAGACTTTGGGTGCCTCCAATAAATTCCAAGCATCTGTATGGGATGCGCACACATGTGTGTGCATAGTGCTGAGAGTGCATTATGTATGTTGAGTTTGTGCGTAAAAAAACTAGACGGGATGTTCTTCAAGATGTGTACTGCATTTGGCTCTACGGCGTAGGTCGAAAATGTTTGGTGTAGATCGTGGGTATGATTAAGTATGGAGAGTTATCATAGGCAAAGGCTAAGGTCATTCTTAATGTTGTTGTACTTAGTTTTTATATAGGATCTTCCTAGTCTTAATGCTGTTGTACTTAATAGTGCGAATAATCTTCCTTTTTTTAGAAAAAAAATCCTCTAATTTATATTAAGAACTTAATGAATAAGTACATAAGTATTCAATTTTTATATTGAATATTGTAGACGAACAACATATCATCATCAAATCTTTGGTCGATGGACGTGCTAGACTTCTTTATCTCCCTCATCATCGGCTCTATATCTTGCAACGGTGTCTTGATTACTAACAAACATAGCATTAGGAAGTAGATTATCGATAATATCTGTTGATGTATAGGACCTACACCTCGGTAGCGGTGCTATTCGTCGTAAGAAAATCAAAGGTAATTTATTTGCACTGATCTCAACCCAGTGTCAATTTCCGACGTAGTTGTCGCCGTCGTCGTTTATACAAGTCAGTTCGATCAAACCCATCGTGGGTAAATAAAATTCGGTTAGTAAGTCGCTCGAGAAGAACAAAACTAGAATAACTAATCCACAAAGAAAAACATAAATAAACTAAAGAAATCCAAAGTTACTTTTCAAGAAAAAAAAATCAAACAGGTCCCTCACGCACTTTACGCCGGCAAGAACACCAGACCGACGGAGCGGTGGCTCCGTGGTGTAATCTTGTGTGAAGCACCTTCTTAGTTCTTAGTCTATACATCTTACTTAAATGAGCTTTGTGAGGCCGAAATCTGCAGCCCCGATTCATGCCCAACTACAGCAGTATAGTAACATTCGGCCCACATTTAGACAGCCCACTAGACCCACTGAAACCCATTCGGCCCAAGTATGGACTTTTCACAGCCCAGTGCACCATAGCCGGGCCCACGGCAGCTACGCTCCAGCGTCGTATCCCCGCTTCCCGACGCATCCGGAACTACCTGCGCACAGCGGCTTCCGCCTGTCGGCGTCCAGATTGCCCCTCGCCTCTTCTTCCACCTCCTTCGCACTTCTCCCCACACTTCCTCTACCCTCGGCTCGCACACACACCGTCTCTGCTCTCCGAATAAGCATCAGCAGGCACCACCAAGAGAATCCCCGGCGCGCCTCCATCGCCTGGTCAAGTAAGGAATCTCCACACCCTACACTTGCCTACTTTGATCCGTGCCTGAGATTAGTTCCGAGCCATGCTCTATAGCTTGTTATCCCATCTTAATGCTGCGTGTCCGCGTCCGTTGTTCTTAGGTGCCCAGAGTTCCATTCTTGGGTGCGCAATTGGGACATTGCGCAGCACCATGCGGTGTGGGTGTGGTAACGCGAGCAACTATGGGTTATCTATTTTTGGAGGACTTGCTACATTGGGCTTGTTTTGGGTGGGGGCTGCCGACCAGCTCCCATGTTTTGCCTTGTACATAGGGTGGGAAACCTAACAAAGGCACAAAATTAGAGACATTGTGCTACATTGGACTTGTATGGTTAATTTGAATAGCAGGCCTTGGCCTCCCAACTCCCAACTCTTGTTTCCTTATTGTAGAGATCATTCCTGTATATCTTCTGCTGCACAAGCACCACGAATTAGTTGGTCTGAATTAGGCATTGGGTGTCCTGCGTGGGGTGAATCATCTCAAAGTTGGATAATAGAGTACAGACAACCTGACTTTCTGGAATTAGCACCCTATTGTAAGTACTGTTCATATCAAATGTAAGGACCCTGTATAATTCAGCTACTATCTGCACCTGTATAATTTGCGATGGAAGGGGGAACTTGAGTAGTTGAGTGTGTATTCTTTATGTTGACCTGGGTTTGCTAGGTAGGGCTCCTTCAAACTGTCTAATTTCCTTTCCCAGTTATTGTTAGTGGCTTGTATTTGTTGCTGCTACTGATTTAACTTGCTTTATTGGCTAACACTTCATGTTCATAATTGGAGCTACATTTCCTGGTGCAAATGTGCAATGCCAAAGGCCCTTACATGGTGAATCTGCTGTATTAATATTTCAAATGCTGGTTGGCAAGTCAGACTAGCTATTACGCGACCGGTGAGTGGCATGGTGGCCACTCTGGCGACTCGGCGAGTCGTGGAGAGACCAAGGTAGTGGAGAAGATACTCGGCGCGTCGTCGCGATTCCAAAGCGGATCGCTACTGGCGATTCGGACCCTCCTCGACACCTCCACACTCACCGTCGCCGACTTGACAGGGCGACTGAAGGCTGCCGAAGAAGCATTTGAGGCACCACCGCCGGTGGTAACTCACGATGGAAAACTCTACCTGACGGAAGAGGAATGGGATGCGCGGCGGAAACGTCGCGAGACGGAGAACCAGAGAGGCGGCGGGCGAGGGCGTTGGCGCGGGCGTGGACACGGTCGCGGCCGCGGGAGCAACAAGGGCTCATCTTCTGCATCTGAGTCACTGTCTTCGACGAGGCCGGCCGATATTCCCAGCAAGATCGGCAGAGACCAGTGTCGGCGGTGTGGAAAGAATGGGCACTGGGCCCGGGAGTGTCGCTCCAAGCCAAAAAGGGAGGAAGCTCATATAGCCCAAGAGGAGGAGGCTTCCCTGTTAATGCTGCGAGCCAGTGTGGGGACAAAAGAAAAAATCCTATCTTGCGTGAGGCAAGGGAGAAATTCCCCACCTCCACTGCCGCAGGGGGGTTCATCCACGCCGCTGCCGCAGGGGGAGTCAACACCATCGCAGCCATCAGCAGCCGGGACCGGATCCCGCTTCCCCACACTGTCGCAGACGTCCTCGCCGTCGCCGGTAGCGGCGGAAGTGCAGGTCGGCGGGCCCGATCGCGCGCGAACCCGGGATCCATGCCCGGATCGCGGCGGTAGTCTCGCGCCTCGTGGTGGTGCGGATCCCTCGCCATTGCCGGACGGAGCAACTTGCGGGGTGGGTCGCGGCGCGGAACCGAGGATCCACGCTGGGCGGCGGCGATCTCCGCGCCCCTACACCATCACCGGCGGCCTTGAGGCAAGGGCGCTCACGGCGCAACTCATGGGGTGGCCCGAGGCGCGGATCCGGGAGTTCAAGCACGGCGGCGCGATGACCTCTCGCGGCCGGTGACGGCTGCGGGAGAGAAGGTTTTCGTGCGGCTAGGAGCCGGCGGGAGCGCGACACGAGCACATGGGTGCTCGACACGAACCCACGAATCATATGTCGGGGTCGGGGCGGCTTCGTCGAGCTCGACACGGCGATCTGCGAGCAGTGCGGTTCGGCGGCGACTCGTCGCCGCGCATCGGCTGCGGCACCATCCTCCGGTTGCAAGAACGGCGAGCACGGATCGTTCACGGCGTCTACTACATTCCTCGGCTCACGGCGAATATTGTGAGCATCGGCCGATTGGGCGAGATCGACTCGACATCCACATCGGGCATGGAGTCATGAGGATCCGGGAACGGCGGGCGGTGCAGCACAGTGGTGGTGCGAGCGAGTCGTTTGTACATGTTGCGGGTGACCATCGTGCGGCCGTGTGCCTAGCCGTCTTGCTGCATGGAGACGGCTTTGGCGGTGGCATGCCGGGCTCGGGCATCCCGAACATGGGGCTCTGCGGCGCATGGCAAAGGAGGAGCTGATGCAGCGGTGCCGGACATCGATCAAGTCGACCAACTCTGCGAAGCTTGCCTTGCTGGGAAGCAGAAGAGGTCCCGTTCGAAGAACGCGATGCGAGGCGGCGCGCTGCGGAGCTAGTGCGGCGATTTATGTGGGCCTATTACGCAGCAACCCCGGCGAAACAGTACTTCCTTCATTGGTGGGCGATTTGATCGTTTATGTGGATCACCGTGCTACCAACAAAGGACCGGGCTTCGGAGTCAATCAAAGAGTTCCAGGTAGCGCTGGCCGAGGTGAGTCGGGAAAGAAGTTGGCAGCACTTCGAACCGATCGTGGTGGCGAGTTCACCGCGACCGAGTTTGTGAAGCATTGTGCGACTGACGGCGTCCATCGGCAGCTCACGGCACCATATAGTCCCCAGCGAGAATGGTGTCGTTGAGCGGAGAATGGCATGGTGGTGGCAGCTGCGCGTAGCATGCTCAAGGCAAAGGGCCGGGTGGTTACGGGCGAGGCGGTTAACACCGCGATGTCGTCTGAACCGGTGCCCGACGAAGAGCGTCACGGGATGACCCGTTCGGCGTGGTTCGGAAGAAGCGTGCGTGCACCATCGAGATTTTTGGTCGCATCGTTTCGTCGAGGACACCTCGCCGCATCTCAAGAAGCTTGATGATCGTGGGCGCAAGATGATCTTAAATCGACTACGGCGCGGGTCCAAGCGTACGCGCATATGATCCCGCCACCAAGCGCGTCCATGTGGCGCGAGATGTTGTCTTCGACGAGCGGGGCGGTGGGGCTGGTCGCCTTGCGCGGAGGCGGTGTCAACAGGAATAAATGGCGACGGCTTCCGTCGTCGAATATATGACCGTCGCGCCGACGGCACCACAAAGCATGAAGACGGAGGAGCGAGTCCGCTGGTGCTCGAGCGGACATGACGTCTGAAGAGACGGAGTGGGTTGGATCGCCTCACAGCCCCTCAACACTGATGACCGGAGCGCCATCTTCACCAGGAGACCCGGGAACGCAGTCTCCAGCGGAAGTCCAGTTCGTGTCTCCACCAGCAGACATGGAAAACTCCCTCGATGCTGATCATGATGAAGATGCACCGCTGCGTTTCCGGCGGTGGGCGGCGTTTAGGTCAGTGTACGCCACCGGGTTATGCTGTTCGTAATTTGGGAGATGGGCATTGCTAGCGATGAGTCTTTGAGAGCCAAGCTCGATGGCGGGCGAAAAATCAGCAAGCTGGTGCAAGGCTATGGAGGAGGAGCTGCAGGCAATTGAAGAAAACAAGACCTGGATGCTCACTGAGCTGCCCCGAGATCGCAAGGCAATTGGCCTGAAGTGGGTGTATAAGGTAAAAAGGGATGAATTGGGGGCTGTAGTACGGCACAAAGCGAGGCTGGTTGTCAAGGGTTATGCACAGCAACAAGGCATTGATTTTGATGAAGTTTTCGCACCTGTGGCACGCATGGAGGCAGTGAGAATGCTTATGGCCTTAGCAGCTCATGAAGGTTGGGAGATCCATCACATGGATGTAAAATCAGCCTTTTTGAATGGGGAGTTGCAAGAGGAAGTGTATGTACAACAGCCACCTGGTTTTATAAAGAAAGGATGTGAGTCCAAGGTGTACAAGCTCCAAAAGGCCTTGTATGGCTTGCATCAGGCACCAAGAGCTTGGAATCAAAAGCTGGATGAGAGTCTGTTGTCTCTAGGTTTCAAGAAGTGCCCATCCGATCATGCCATCTATATCAGAGGCAAAGTTGGTGAGCAGCTGGTTGTTGGGGTGTATGTGGATGACCTTGTGATCACAGGGACCGGCAGCAACATCATTCAAAAATTCAAGAAAGAAATGGCCCAGCTATTCAAGATGACAGACTTAGGTCTGCTGCATTACTATCTGGGATTAGAAGTAAAGCAACAGGAAGATGGGATCTCAATCAGTCAAGGAGCTTATGCTAGGAAGATTCTGGAAGTGGCAGGGATGAGCCATTGCAATCCTTCACAAGTGCCAATGGAACCTAAACTCCCGTCTTAAAAGATTTCAGACTTAGACACATGGTACTATCCATCAACATTTATTTCCTTCCTATTTCAGTCATGTTTTAATTTTCAAAAACTTCAACTCTCTTTTTTTTTTTTAAAAAAAAAAAAGGAGAATCTGTTATCCATGTGTAACTGGTTCAATTGTGTTTTGCAGGATGGCTGAAAATTTCTACACCGTGGCATCTGATAGTGAAACCACCGGGGAAGATAAATCACAGTCATCTTTCCCTGATGTTGCTATTGGTATTGACATTGGGACTTCAAGGTGCAGCGTTGCCGTTTGGGATGGCCATAAGGTTGAGCTCCTAAAATATACTCGGAACCAGAAAGGGATGAGGTCATATGTCATGTTCAAAGACGACACACTCTCAGCAGGAGTTACAGGAGGAGCAACCCTGGTAACACGCAAACGAGGAAAGAGATATACTGTCAGGAAGTGCCATATTCAACATGAAACGTTTGATTGGGATAATGGACACAGACGAAGTGGTTCAAGCTAGCAAGGCCCTCCCTTTTCTCGTGCAGACGTTGGGTAACGGTGTGAGACCATTCATTGCAGCGCTGGTGAACAATATGTGGAGATCCACAACTCCTGAGGAAGTTCTTGCCATCTTCCTGCTTGAATTAAAGGCCTTGGTAGAGATGCATCTTAAACATCCATTGAAGAATGCTGTTCTTACCATTCCGGTTGCATTCAGTCGGTTTCAACAGACAAGGATTGAGAGAGCCTGTGCAATGGCTGGGCTGCATGTGCTGAGGCTGGTGCCAGAGCCTACTGCTGTCGCACTTTTGTATGCTCAGCAGCAGCAGCAACTTCTGCATGACAATATGGGAAGTGGCATTGAGAAAATTGCTCTTATATTTAACATGGGTGCTGGCTACTGTGATGCAGCTGTGGCTGCCACTGCTGGAGGTTTTTCTCAAATAAGAGCACTCTCAGGCTGCACTGTTGGTGGAGAGGTCATACTCCCAGTCTTGATAGTTTATATGCTGGTCACAGGATGGATAGAATCAAGTCAATGGGTTTACTGCGTATCGCAACTCAGGATGCAATTCACAAACTGGCTACCCAAGAGACTGCGGAGATCAATGTAGATCCCGGGGATGGCTAGAAAATGTCGAAGGTTTTGGATCGTGCAAAATTTGGACAAATGAATCAGACGATCTTTGAGGAATGTGGGAGGATCATCAAGCAATGCTTGGCTGATGCAAAGTTAGCATCAGAGGAAATCAATGATGTGATATTAGTTGGAGGATGTCCTAGAATCCCTAAAATCAGAAGCCTTGTCCTTGGCATATGCAAGAAGGAAGACTCTTACCAGGGCATAGATCCTCTAGAAGCTCTGTTTCAGGTGCTGCACTGGAAGGAGCCATTGCTTCAGGAGTATCTTATCCTTCACGGAGCTTGGATCTTCTGACAATTCCGGCAACCCCAATGAACCTTGGAATCCACGCCGATGGCGATAACTCAGGCCCAATCATTCCTAGGAATACGGCAGTTCCTGCAAGAAGGGACATGCTATTTACAACAACACAAGACAATCAGACTGAAGCTCTCGTTGCTGTTTACGAAGGTGAAGGGAAACATGCGGGAGAGAACCATCTGTTGGGGTACTTCAAGATCACCGGTATTCCACCAGCAGCAAAGGGAACTGTTGAAATCAGTGTCTGCATGGACATCGATGCCGCTAATGCCCTCAGGGTGTCCGCCATTCATTGAGGTGAGGATGCGAACGCTGGACGACGGCCATATGGCTGGTGTGGACAGGCTCTCGCCAAGATGTATGGCAGTAAACTCGACCTGGCCGTTCTCCCTGTGAAGCTGCAACCGTGAGATTTGTTTAACGTCGCCTGTAGTCGTATCCTCCACCAATCTAGTTCGTGCATTGTTGTTGGTCCTTGATCGTGTTTGACTTACTGTTTCTGGTGCTGACTGCTGAGTGCTCCGCATTCTACATGTAAGCAAGAAATGCCAGTGCCATCTTTGTAGTTTGTACAATAATGTGTTGCGTATAGGATGAATGTTTCCTCCGTTGAGAAGAGTACTTTGGAACATCCGGGGTAAATAAGATGTGTTTAGTGTGCTGCGTGTAAAAATACCTGCTGGTTAAATACCTGAACAGCCCATGGCAAATACCTGCTCACCATGATCGTTTATATTCAGGTGCAATATGTTCAACCTTAGTGGTGAGGTGTGACGGGCGTATTGGCCTTCCCAATCACAGCATTCTTAGGACCAAAATAGACGGCGGATGTGCGTGACCGGCATGTGCATTCCATCCGTTTGGACCTTTTCCCACCGTTCACGAGACGTCCCGGTCCGACGTGACGTGTAGCGGCTGCAATGCAACAGCAGCCTCACACGGGCCTAAAACATGCACGTAGTGATCATGGGCCAACACATCAGCACCGAGTGCACGCGTCGATCGCTGCAAATTTGGAGAATCTAGAGGCCACTTTCATTCAGGTTTCCCCCCATCACTGATGCGAGGATGCGTGAATCACCTGCTTCTATTTGTTATGGCTGCATTTCCTTTTTGACAATTAGACGCCGTACCTACCAAATCAACAATAGAGGTTACGTTTCTTCTCTCGCTTACGCTTACCGTGCGCCAACAATTCAACGCTTCAGTTCCATGCAGCTCAGACAACAATTGCAGTGCGGCAACAGTCGACCATGGTGAATCTGAACTGCAACATAGCAAACGAATTCATCTGTTCGTGCGCGTACTGTTGCGCGGTAGATAGTAATTTAACCAAGTAGCCGGTGAAACGGACGTGTCAAGAGGGGTTGCGCGTTTGCGTTATCAGTTACCGCCGAGTCAAGCCCAACCTGGACCGGATTGGCCTGCGACTCCGGTAGCAGTTTGCGACTTGCCTGATCGAGCGACCAGTCGCTTGTTCATCATACACACGGAAACTCAAACGCAGAGATCGTTACGAGATTCCCCACGGGAAAGTGGTGTTGCACAGACGTGGATACGTGATACTGATGCGTGCGTGGACTACGTACCGCTGGTGTTTTACTCTGAAGGAAATGCTTTGATTCGGATAATTTCTGACAAAATCGCCACGAACCTTATGGTGGCAATTGGCGTTGCACCCAAGTGTCGGCCTCATTCGTCAGCGACTGAGAATTCGCAGAAAATTAGCTCGTTCGTACGCATGCATACGGCCTGAACATATGCTGGTGCACTCGAGTAATAAAACTCCAGCTCGTCTTCGAACATCGCGGTCCGCCGAGAAGTTCAGTTTAAGAAGCCAGATTGTGGAATCTCGTTCTCACGTCGTGAAATTTCCCAAACGCAGGGAGACTTTGTTGGAATTGGACCCTATCTGTGTAAAAGATCTTGTAGTGTAAAGATCTATTCATTCAAATTTTAAAGTATACAAATCCTTATACTAGAAGTCTTAGATCAGGATAGTGAAGTCTTAAACCAGTGTATTCGAAAGCATAGATCAGTGTGGTCAAAGGCTTAGACTAGTGTGGTCAAAGACATAGATCAGTATGATCGAATATATAGACCAGTATGGTCGTAATGATATAGTTGAAGATATATACCAGTGTGGTCGAAGACATAAACTAGTGTGGTCGTAATAATATGGTTGAAGGCATAGACCAATGTGGTTGAAGGTATAGACTAGTGTGGTCGAAGCCATAGACTATTATGGTCAAATGTATAAACCAGTGTGGTCGAAAATAGTGGTCGGATCCTTAGACCAGCGTGGTCGTAATATACTGGTCGTAGCTGTAGACCAGTGTATAATCACGATGAATAAACACCGCTTAATGACCATTAATTGGTTTTGAATTAGCAATTATCGGTGGTTTATTATGACAGTTACTAGAGAGTAATTGACTCGGCCATAAATAGGATCTGGAGACGTCTGGACGAAAGTTGATGATTCATTCCATTTTTCTACTTGCCTCTCTGATCAATTGCGCTGAGAAATAAAGTTGTCGAGCCAAGTCATCCCTTCTCATCGGCGTGCATCGGGAAGGAGAGCGAGCGGCTATCTTCGAATCATTGTCGTAGAGTTTACCTGCACGGAGCGGTAATAAGGTTTTTTGGCAACGCATCTGCGTGATCACTCTCTGCATTGCATCCTACGACTGCTCACTTCACCGCGACATGTACGATCTGCACTGCATCGAATCTGCATTGTTTCGTATTCTTCATCAAGACTGACTGTAACTTAGTCGTACGACCAGTTTTTTCTGCTATAAGCATATTGTTGAGTATGTTTATAAGTGCAATGAGCTGCCTGTTATTGATATCACTTTATACATCTCTAGTTATTATGATCTTTATCTCATAATTAAATATAGAATTAAAATATTGTCCACGTTTCCGACATTAAAATATAGAATTAAAATGTTGTCCACATTTCCGATATTAAATATAGAATTAAAATGTTGTCCACGTTTTCGACAGACTTTAGTGTGCATGTAACGTCCAGTTTTCGGATGACAAATAGTAACTATTATTTAGTTTACGATTTTCATTCGTATTTTCAATTTAGCTTATAATCCCATATTCTCTTAGCTTCCTCTAAGCTTGGGCTTGTGTTTCAAACCTCCTTTCAACTTCTGAATTCAAATTTTAATTTGAATTCACCCTTTTCATATTTTTAGACCCCTCCCTAATTTTACCTCCCCTTTGTTTTGCTTAGGCCCAGCCCTATTCTTTTGGACCTCCCCCGGCCCACCCCCCCCCCGGTTCCCCGGCCCGGCCCTTTTCTCCGGCTCTTTCCCATACACCTCTCCCGACCTCCTCTTTCTTTTCCCGCTCGGCCTTGGCCCACCGCTCCCCTCCCCAATCGTTCTGCGCCCCCCCTCTTCTTCTACGCCCGAGGCCCCCCTCCCCTCTCTCGCTCGCCCGAGCCCCGGCCGACCAGGCCCGCCTCCCCCGCCTTTGGCCGGCGGCTCTGCGCCACTGTGGCTCACTCTGGCGTGCCGCCGCCCGCCGTCGCCGGTCTCCTCCCGCTCCGCCGGCCTCTACCTTCTCGCCTCCCTCCCTCTTCTCCCCCCTCTGCCGTAGGAGCTGAAGCCCAGTGCCACGCCGCCATTCCCAACCCCTCCGCGCCCCTCCGGCCGATTAAATGCCAGCCGGAAGCTCCGCCAATCACCCTCGACTTTCCTAGCCCACCGTAGTGCCCCCCCCCAGCCGTGCTAGCTTGTTGCCATGCACCGCCACAACTCCTGTCGCTGGCCTACTTCGCCGCTCCCCCGCCCCGGCCATCAGCTCGGTGAGCTTCCTCGCGTTTCCCTGGTGCTCGTGCTTTCCTTCCCTTCCTATCCACTCCCTCCGTCCACTGTCGCCGCCGTTGGCCCCTGCGCCCGACCGCTCTGGCCACCGTCGTCCCCTCTTCGGTGCCACCCCGGCCGCGCCACCACCTCCCCGGCAATCCATTTTTCCCATCTTCGGCGCCCCTCCGGCCACCTCTCGCCACCGGCAGCCCGCCTCTGAGCACCTCCCCCTGCTCCCCTACTTCCTCTCCTGTAGCCTTCTCCCCCGCCCCCTCTTTCCCTGTGTCTGACTGGTGCCCCCCCCCTGTGCAGCAGTAGTAGAAGTATAAGCTAATCTGGCAATTAAAATTTTGTGTAATGAACTTGCAAATTTTGTTAACCTCCGTAAATTAACAACTTTCCAATCGGAAAAAATATTCTTGTAGTGCTTAACCAAACCTTGTGAGACCCCGGTTTATCCGACTTGTAATGCTTAACCACCCATTCGGTCCTAGCATCACAAAGCAGATAATTCGAGACTCGAGACATGTATACTTCCCAGAAATGCAGTATACACACCCCTTTACAAAGTTCATGCATCAATTCCATTCATTCACATAGAACCGAAACATAAACAACAACCAGAAGATAACATACATAAAGGATAGTCATTACAAAAGAGAGGCCGACTGGCCAAATGACAAATACATAAAGAAATTGAACATCGGAAGCAAAAGTGCCATAAGATGGCTATAAAACAAAAGAGACAATCAGTGTGCCTTTAACCCACAAGGCAACCGACCGGACCGCCAAAGCTAGTCGTCGAATCCACAAAGACAACTCACAAAAGTGAGGCCCTTGGGGCTCACCTTCTTCCTCTGCAAACAAAAGCACCCGACAAAAAGCGGGTGAGTACTTTGAATGTACTACTTAAGATATATAAGAATGATAACAGATCTATACAATAACTACATGCAAGCTTATTTAAGTGGAGCGAGTTAGGACTCAAATTTTAAGCACAAAGCAAGTTTTATTTGCAATAATGTAATAGATCAAAGGCAATTTTGCAATCTGATTTTATTTGATAAAAGCAGAGTAATCAAGTAGCAACAACGGTGAAGCAGTCTCGAAGTGACTAAACCATTAGTCACCACAACAATAGCATGAATTACCCATTCATGCCAACCATATCAAATTTTAATTTAGAAAGGTTGTAGTCTAGTTCTTGCACGACCTTACCAAGCATGTCCATAACCTAGGGCGAGGCTATTCGAATAGTTTTATCCTGCGAGGGTGTACCAATGTACCCACACGCCGATCGCCTTTTGCCAAGCTATTAAGCACACTTCCGTAGGTATGCTTAAGACAGCTAAGTCCTCGAGGCATTTCCAATATTGTGAATTATTCACGAGCACGCCTGTATGGATAGAAACCCATACGTTGTGTCGAGTCATTGTAAAGCCTCGGTCAACTACCCGTCGCGAGTAAAGCCTTGGACAACTACAATGCTCCTCGAGGTGGAGAGCCTACCGGAATCTCCACCACCGCACACCCAACACAAGAACATCGAGAACACATATCATGTTTCACACAACACACACAACCCCTCCTGCGACTCGGAGATAACCCACGCCAAAGTACTAAGTCAAGAGAGGTCCCATATCCTCTCGCGTGGTTAGCACGCATAAGCGCTTGGCTTAGTGACACAAGTAACACTTCGTCCTTAGGGACTGGGCACCTTTCCTTGTCACACCCAACAATCACACCAACATACCATTGTGCCCAAGTCAAATCATTTTGTTTCATTTTCGGTTTTTACAAAACTAAAGCATAAGGTGCTGAACCAAAAATAAACAAAATGATTTGTGTGATCAAGGTCATCGACTAAGTCGATAACCGCCCAATTCTACCTAGCTAAGCATTTCTAAGCATGACATCATAAAGCGGTAAAAGAGCATAATTAAATCACGGGCTCTAATTCACCAATATATTAATAACTTATGGTTGTGGCAGGGGATAACATTTTAATGGCAACAATGCATTAGGAATAGCTACCTCTAAACAGGGCAAAAATAATTGAACACAAAAGCAATGCATACATATAGTTTGTAAACAAGATATTAGACTTTGAAAGTAATGGGACATTTATGATCAAATATCTTGCACGCTTGTCGTGGGTCGAGGTGCTTCTTTGTGGATCAACAAGATTATCAATGTGCTCTTCGGATCCTATCGAAAGAACCAAAAAGAACCAATAAGGTAAAAAGAAACCGAAAAGATCCAACAGTCAACTTCAACAAAAGCTCTCAAATTTTTACAGTAGAAAGAGCATGATTTTTATGAACTAATGCAATAAGAACCAATTGATTTGGATTCTCAATGCCAAAGTTATGCTAAAAACAATTTTGCTCAGCTCTAATATTGAAACAGTACCTAAGCAATGATTTTAGTGAAATTTTTTAGAAATGTAGAGCTACTGAAGTTTTTACAGAAAAACAAGCACCTCATAAGATGAACAACCCCACAGGATTCATCTCATTTGGAGCTTTCAATAAATAGTTATGAATTTTCCAAGTTAAATCCATTTTTCAGTTGACAAATAATCAGTTTAATGCTTTCTTTCAAAATCTAAATTTTCGGCTGCAGAAACATAGTTGAAACCTATTTTAGAATAAGGTTCATTAGAAATGAAAAATAACAAAAGTGGTTTGACCGATTTTGGAGTTAAAATGATTTACTTATGCATTTTCAAAGATAAAACTATTTTTCAGTTGATAAATAACTCTACCCGAGAAATATAATTCAGATAAACGACGAGGACAAATCTGGGCCGAAGATCCGAAATCAAACGGCTCAAACACAGAGCACAGAACTCACGCGCGAACCCTAAACATCAACCGTTGGATGAAAGATGAACGAACCAGATGCCAAGGATGTCCGGCGGTCCGAACGTTCACGCGCACGCGAGCCGTGGATCTGGGATCCAACGATTCACGTTGATCCTAGCGTTCGGCGGTCCGAACGTTTATTCAAATCTGGACCGTTGGTCTTGGATCCAACTGTCCACACGCGCAGCAACAGAGCGAACGCGCCAACCTTAAGCATCAACCGTTGGATGAAACGTTAACGGACGAGATGCCAACAGAAGTTCGGCGGTCCGAACGTTCATTCAGATCTGGACCGTTGATCTAGGATACAACGGTCCACGTTGATCCGAGCGCGCGGGCTGGTCCGAACGCGCCCACTCACGCGAGCCGTTGATCTGGGATCCAACGTCCCGCGCGGACCCGAATCGAACGAACGCTCTCTCTGCTATGGGCCGTCGATCGAAGATCAGACGGTCCAGATTCATCGACAAAAGACGACTCGCGCTCTCGTCCGACAAAATTAACAGAGAGGATCTCCGGCTAATCGCCGGCGATCGAGGCTGCAACTAAGCTAACCAAGAGCACCAACATGATCCTAATACTAATGCGCATCTACAAAGACAAAAGAATTGAGCAATGGACGACTTACGAGTGGAGACGAAATTGAAGGTTTTCGGCCGAATTTGGGGGAAAATCAAATTGATAAGATCCCTACGGCCAAATGTGAAATTGATTGAGGGCTAATGCGCACCAAGATGAGAGTAAGCGGAGGGAGCAAGGAGTTTGAAAATGGTGCACTTACCAGAGCTAAAGAAGAAGATCACCCTTCTGCGGTGAAAGGGGAAAATAGAAATTGAGTCGCTCTCTGCTTTGCCAAAAGCAAAATCGACGAGGGTTAATACTCTATGAGACGCCAAGTAAGTGAGGAAGCAAGGGTTTTGAAAGAGAAGGTCCGGAGCACCACTTTCACCGAAGGACCCGAAGCTTCAACAATGGCGGCCAAGAGCAAAGTTTGAAATGGACCTCACTCAGTGTACTAGAAGCAATGCTGGAGCTCAAGGGTGTTTAAAGAAAGCTAAGGAAGCCACTGGGGAAGTTTTATAGGCGAAGAGCAAGGAAGAAGCAACGGAAGAAAAATGGCGATGCCTGTGTTGAGGTCGATCGAGGCGATGGGAGCAAGTGCACTCGAGGAGGACGAAGACTTGAGGCGGCGCGATGCAGTGCTCATTAATCTTTGAGTCGTTGGCCAAAGCGAGGTGACCGACGCCGCCACGCTCTGCACTTTTCACCGACCCTTTATTGACTCACCGGCCTGGCGAGCGAGGAAGACGAAAGAGATCGGTAGTTGGATTTTAATCGGACGGTGAAAAAAGAACGGTCGTGATAACGATTCGATCGCTCACTTAATCTGGACCGTTGATTTGGATCCTACGGTTCACGCGTTGCGAGCGTTCGGATGGTCCGAGCGTTCGCGATCGTGGACCGTTGATTTTCGAATGAGCAGTTGAGGCGAAGGAGGGCCGTGATCCGAACGTCACTCGGCGCGAACCGCACGATCGAGATCTAACGGTCCGAAATTGAACGCGCCCAATGTGGCTGAGTCGGTGCAGTTAGTTGGTCCGATCGAATCGAATGGCTTGAACCCGAGTGTGACTTGAGTCCAAGGAATAGTAAAAGCTGATTTTGAATTATTTGCTAAGCTGACTTAGGATAATTAATTAAGATAGCAAACAAGCTCCAAAAATTATGAAATTTTAAATGGAGATTGCTGACAGCAGGAGGAACCTTATATAAAATTTTCAGAGACTTTTATACACTGCATTTTTCTCTAAAAATTCCAGAAGGCTATTTTAGGAGTTTGACTAATGTTTGACTTGTCTCAAAAATTATCAAATAATTTCTGAAAATTATGAAATAATTCTGAGGTGTTAAACATCACTCCTAGGTCCAATGAAAATTATTTTCAGAGATTGGGCACAAGATTTTCATGAAGGAGGTTTATGACTTGAGTTTAATTGAGGAAATTTGGAATTTGAATTTTCACCAATTAAAGAAAGAGGTTTCAAACACTGCAACAATACATGAGGTAGCAAAAGTTTTAATTTATCCTCATTTTTATTACATTTGAAACATAAACCCAATTTGGGATGTTACATGAGAATTCGCAGAAAATTAGCTCGTTCGTACGCATGCATACGGCCTGAACATATGCTGGTGCACTCGAGTAATAAAACTCGGCTGTCTTGAACATCGCGGTCCGCAGAAGTTCGATTTAAAAGCAGATTGTGGAATCTCATTCTCACGTCGTGAAATTTCCCAAACGCAGGGAGACTTTGTTGGAATTGGACCCTATCTGTGTAAAGATCTTGTAGTGTAAAGATCTATTCATTCAAATTTCAAAGTATACAAATCCTTATACTAGAAGTTTTAGACTAGTGTAGTCGAAATCTTAAACCAGTGTATTTGAAAGCATAGACCAGTGTGGTCAAAGCCTTAGACCAGTGTGGTCAAAGACATAGACCAGTGTGGTCGTAATGATATGGTTGAAGACATATACCAGTGTGGTCGAAGACATAAACTAGTGTGGTCGTAATAATGTGGTTGAAGGCATAGACCAGTGTGGTCGAAGGTATAGACTAGTGTGGTCGAAATAATGTGCTCGAAGCCATAGACTATTATGGTCAAATGTATAAACCAATGTGGTCGAAAATAGTGGTCGGATCCTTAGACCAGCGTGGTCGTAATATACTGGTCGAAGCTGTAGACCAGTGTATAATCATGATGAATAAACACTGCTTAATGACCATTAATTGGTTTTGAATTAGCAATTATCGGTGGTTTATTATGACAGTTACTGGAGAGTAATTGTCTCGACCATAAATAAGATCTGGAGACGTCTGGACGAAAGTTGACGATTCATTCCATTTTTCTACCTGCCTCTCTGATCAATTACGCTGACAAATTAAGTTGTCGAGCCAAGTTATCCCTTCTCCTCGGCGTGCATCGGGAAGGAGGGCGAGCGGCTATTTTCGAACCATTGTCGTAGAGTTTACCTGCAAGGAGCGGTAATAAGGTTTTTTGGCAACGCATCTGCGTGATCGCTCTCTGCACTGCATCCTACGACTACTCACTTCACCGCGACATCTACGATCTGCACTGCATCGAATCCGCATTGTTTCGTATTCTTCATCAAGACTGAATGTAACTTAGTCGTACGACCAGTTTTTTCTGCTATAAACATATTGTTGAGTATGTTTATAAGTGCAATGAGCTGTCTGTTATTGATATCACTTTATACATCTCTAGTTATTTATTATCTTTATATCATAATTAAATATAGAATTAAAATATTATCCACGTTTCCGACATTAAATATAGAATTAAAATGTTGTCCACATTTCCGATATTAAATATAGAATTAAAATGTTGTCTACGTTTTCGACAGACTTTAGCGTGCATGTAACGTCCAGTTTTCGGATGACAAATAGTAACTACTATTCGGTTTACGATTTTTATTCATATTTTCAATTTAGCTTATAATCTCAAATTCTTCTAGCTTCCTCTAAGCTTGGGTTTGTGTTTCAAACCTCCTTTCAACTTCTGAATTCAAATTAGGAGTGTATTCTTACAGAATCATAAACCTTGTTAAGCCTTGCATACTAATTATTGCATCTGTCGTATTGGCTTGTGAGCATGAAAGTTGTGCTCATCCTTGCTCTTTCCTCAAACCCTCAGAAGTAGAAAATCCTGAAGCTTTTGACTATTACGAGGAACCAGACGTCTGAAGGCCCAGCAGTTTTTGAAGCGTAGTTTAGTCTTTAGCCGTTCTAGTCTCACCTCAGTCTAGCCGACTTCGCCGATACTTGTGTGCATGCTATATTATCTGAGTTTTTCGGGTAATATCGGACGTACACATGTTTCCCCAGTCGCTTGCCTGTGGAGAGATGTGCTCTCACCCTTTTTGCTTCCATTATCGCTTTCGTTACTTTTGTGATGTAATTATTTGGCATGTTCGGCCTTTATTGTAAAACTTGGCCCGAAGCAGTCTATGTAAACTCTGATGTGTTAAATTAATGAATGATATGGTTTTATGTCATGTATAAATTGATTCAGCAATGTGTCTGTGAGTGCTATTTACTGATCCAGAGAATAACACAGTATTTTCACAAAAGATTCGGGATTAGAAAATTCAGATCCGACAGCGCAACGGTGCCAAATCGTTTCCTGTGACGTGCTGCGGCAGGTTCTGGTTTTGAATATTCAAGTGATGAGATTAGTTGACTATAATAAGGTATGAACTGAGCATCAGTGAGAACGTGCAAATAATATATTTGGATTGCTGGATAAAACAACGAAGCAAATTCGATTTTGTGTAGATAGGTTATTTGGAGTGTGACCGGTCGTTAGCCCACATGTTTTCACGGCTATGTTCCTTTCTTATGCCCTAAACATTGGATAATGCATTCCCTTTTAGTAGTAGCTGGCTAGCTGCGGCGTTTTGTTTCTACGAGGGAAGCAATAATTGATTTCAGCATATTCTTCACTGACATTAAAAAAAAAACAATATGCTATATGATCACGTCTTAATGAAATCATGAATTAATCGACAAATACAAAAAACTTAAGCAAAACTAGCACCACTTGGGCAAGAAAAGCGGCTACTTTCGTCTTAATGAAATCATGAATTAATCGACAAATACAAAAACTTAAGCAAAACTAGCACCACTTGGGCAAGAAAAGCGGCTACTTTCCCCCGTAGAGAAGTACTCAGCACTGTCCTAAACGCTGGCGTCTATACTGTGAGTGATCGGGACACATGATTCCATATCAAGTTTGTTCTAAAAAATGATACGATAGTAAAATCTAAATGAAAATCTTTTATTAAAAATGATACGAGAGTAAAATCTAAATGAAAATCTTTTATTACTATGGACATAATAAATATATAAGAATACAATAAGTATGTTACAAAATTGATCAAACTATCGTAGTGTTACGAAGATGTTGAGTGATGAACATGTTATTACCGAATACATTGGGTGGCAGTTAATATCGCTAAAGACGCCCCTTATCTTCGCGCATATTTCTTCGTTGAGTCTCGAACCGTGTTTTTTTTCCCGAGCATACTACTGACGTTGTTTACTAGAAATCTAGAAGGAAGGCAAGTCAAGCCGATCAGGAGTCAATTTCATATGCTTGTCTTTTCCACAGCATCACATATTCTCAAGTAAATCCATCCCCACGTGAGGTATAATTTTCCTTAACCAACATTGAAGTCAATTATCCTCCATTCACATGAATCTGTCAGGCATCAGCACACAGAACTAACGCGGTAACACAAATTCAGAGAACAGTACATTAGGAACTGACATATGGACCCCATGGGACCGATAAACACCCATGGTCAAAAAGGTCGGCGTCCTATCCAAATTTCCAAACTACTTGTGCTTTCTAATTTTCCAAAAGGAACTGAGAGCTCAAAAGAGTTTTGATAAGTAAAGTTGTGGAAAAGTCTTGGTGCTTATTTTGCACAGTTGCGGACTTGCTAGCTACCTGTGTTGTTGGCCGCATCTCGCCGGCCGAATGCGTTTGAAATTTCCCGTGGACTGGGCCTCCCTCTCTCTATATATACCGAGAGGCTTGGAGCCCTGTGTCCCCAGACGACTCTTGCTCTTCGAGCGGTTGTGGAAAGAATACTTGGTAGTATTACTTCCATTGCTAGTCCGCTACCTGAGGCATCGCATCAATCGATCGGAGACTAGCTTGACTGACGGGCCAAGATGCCGGCGGGAGGGTTCTCGGTGTCGGCGCCGTCCGGCACGGAGTTCGAGGCCAAGATCACGCCGATCGTCGTCATCTCCTGCATCATGGCGGCCACCGGCGGGCTCATGTTCGGCTACGACGTCGGCATCTCAGGTACGGCGCGCGTTCTCTCTCTCTCTCTCTCTATATATATATATATATATAACCAGCTAGGCCATGGCTAGCCACTTACTTTGACAGGCTGGTAAGTCAACGCATTTGCATATCTACGGATCGCCTCTGATGCAGCGGAGCTTTCTTTCATTTTTTTTTGCGGCCACGTTGCCTTTTGATTTAGGCCAATGAATTATAACTAAAATTAAGAAAATCTTGTCTGTTTATCAATTCATATATTAATTAGCACCTTCACAACAAATTTGAGTATTTTTCCTCTTTTTCTATACAATAGCTAGGTAGTTTTTTTTAGAAAAGAGGAATCATCACGTAACACTGTACTAGTAGTATTTCTCTGAAAAACTGAAGTCTTTGTTATCACTAAATGCACAAATCGGATCAAATTATTTGGTGGAACCTGTTGTATACATACGCATGCCCCAAGGTGTGTGCACATGCACACACGAACACATGAGAATATATTCTACTAAACTAATTGTGTTCTGCAAGTTCAAACGGAGGGACTGGTATCAAATTCATGTAAAGCGTCCAGCTCAAGAAATAAGATAGAGTACTAGATAAGTTAGTTATGGACGCATCATTCATGTTTTTTAGAGGGATTCATCAGTTATATGATCAATGCACTAATTCCATCCTTAATTCTCATGCGTAACATATGCATTATGTTTTGTAACTGACATACTAGTTAGTAGTTACATGATACGTACAGTTGAACCAACGCTTTGATAGCACGTTTTCACTGGCTCTGAGGAATATTCCAAGTGCTGGAAGCTATCGCCAGCTATCTTGCAAAATAAAGTACTTATTATGTACTTGTGAAAGTACTTATAAAAAAACTAAAATTGAGAAATCACTAATTTTGCATAGTTTTTTTTTCATAGAAGTCCATACATGTACTTTGATTACTAGTACTTTCAGTATTTTCCTTTCAGCGATATCTTGATGCATATCACATATTTCAGTAATGAACTTGTATGATCGATCAATTGAGGCGAATTTCATGAAACTGATATATGTTGAAAATCTTTTAAACAAAATTTGTAGGCGGCGTGACGTCGATGGACGATTTCCTGCGCGAGTTCTTCCCGGCTGTGCTGCGCAAGAAGCACGAGGACAAGGAAAGCAACTACTGCAAGTACGACAACCAGGGCCTGCAGCTCTTCACCTCGTCGCTCTACCTCGCCGGCCTCACCGCCACCTTCTTCGCATCCTATACCACCCGCCGGCTCGGCCGCCGCCTCACCATGCTCATCGCCGGCGTCTTCTTCATCGTCGGCGTCATCTTCAACGGCGCCGCCCAGAACCTCGCCATGCTCATCGTCGGCAGGATCCTGCTCGGCTGCGGCGTCGGCTTCGCCAACCAGGTTAGCAAAATTCCCAGCTTCAAAGCTACATTTTGACACAGTTAAGTAAGCAAATATGCATGGATCGATATGATCTTCTTTTCCCCCATTAATTACTTCAAAACTACATTTTGAAATAATTTGAGTCAAAAAGTCTTAGTAGAAATTTAAGTCAGACATATAAGGCAGTGTCATGTTTGATAATATGTAGCACGCACACGAGACATAATTTTCTGCATCCATGATAAGGACATGTGTACGAAGCCATAGATTAGTCACCGTCCTCGGTGAGTACTGAGAATCTTTGGGCTTAACTTAAGCGTACAACGGTACATGCAACTATTGTTTATAGTATTTTTTCATATTATCTATAAATAGCACTAAAAATAGTTTCTATAACGGGTTATTTTTATACATATCTCTATAAACAACTACTCTATATACATGTATTTTGTTTCTCATGTTACAATCGACTACTGCATGAAAGATGGTACAATTCTCTGTGTGCTCTCTCTCTTTTTATATCATCTTATATCCTACGTGTCAAACCTTATAGATAGCTGACATCATACCATTATACATACTATAAAACATATTAGTGTTGTACTCCAAAAAGTATAGTATTTTTGTACATATTTTTTCTCGAAAACATGCAAAAGCTTTGTGCGTCGTTCAATTAAAGAGAGAGAAAAGACATCCCAATAAAAGGCTTTACAACAACGTATGATCGCGTGAAATGCTGAGGTACTAGTATAATACGGGGCCCTTCATATTTGCCGGAATTATAGGGTGAAACGCGTAGAAAATATGCATGAATTTACGCGTACATGAACGTCAGGGGCACAGGGTGACGGGTGCCGAGTATCGAGCGTGACTTGTGTTCGTGTACGTCGACGTTTTCCATCGGTGGCATCATCGTGCGATAACCTTTTCAAGCTTCAAGATTCCAACGGTCCCGGGCTGGAAGCCTCGATGCTTAGAATAACTGTACCAAATGTTTGAACAAGTTAGAGCCAATCAACAGGTGATAAGTGTCACATTGTTGTAACTTGTGGCATTGGTTTTATATTACTACTAGTTTTGCTGGTGGCTACCTGCTGCTCTCTAGCTGTCCCAGTTGTTCTCAACAGAGGAACTGATCTGTAGCTCGGAGATAGTTTAAAAGCTGACGAGGAGGAAAGACAGATTTCACTTATACTTCAATCATTTCTCTCTCTCACGTGTAGATTCCTTTAAACCAAAGATATAGAATAGAAGTATACTACAATTGTTTTATTCTTTAACTACGTCAACCAACCGAGTCTTGAACTCAGAATTTTTTAACTATAATATCATATTGAGTTACATGCACCAACCAACGAGTGCACGCATTATTTTGGATACATTAAGGGGCTAACGAGTGCGTCAACCGCTCTCGCGTTCTTTTGGATACGTTAAGGGTAGGGCTGGCCTGGGGATTTGTTGGGACTTGGACGAGCAGAAAATTGGAGAGTTGGTGCGTTTCGAGATGTGAATAATTGATCACAGGTTGAGTATACAGTTTCATTCCTTGTGAAAGAAAAAAGAAGGAAGTTGCGTGCTAAACCAACGACTACATATGCAGTTAAAAGGCCGATAAACGGGTTGGGCTTAACGGGGATCATTAAGCCCACGTGGCTTCGATGATTCGTTGCTGGTGTTTTCTTTAGTTTTCACGTGGAGTATTTTCAACTTGCCACGCTGAGAGAATGAAACTACATTATTTCGACATTCGGTTATGTATGTATGTATGTATGTTCTTGTCAGACGCTGTCACGCTAGTCGCAAACCTGATGCTGCTCAAACATCTCATCTGCATCACTAACTGAGGCGCACGTGCAGGCCGTTCCCCTGTTCCTGTCGGAGATCGCGCCGACGAGAATCCGCGGCGGGCTCAACATCCTGTTCCAGCTCAACGTCACCATCGGCATCCTCTTCGCCAGTCTCATCAACTACGGCACCGCCAAGTACGTGTCCTCGGCCACGCATCGCTGGCCTCCCCATCCATTTCTCTACAAAGCTTCGCTCTACGTGTACTGAAACGACCACCGATCGGCGAATGCAGGATCCACCCTTGGGGCTGGCGGCTCTCGCTGTCCCTGGCCGGCATCCCGGCCGTGATGCTCACCCTCGGCGCGTTCTTCGTGGTGGACACGCCCAACAGCCTCATCGAGCGCGGGCGGCTGGAGGAGGGAAAGGCCGTACTCAAGAAGATCCGCGGGACGGAGAACGTGGAGCCAGAGTTCAACGAGATCGTGGAGGCCAGCCGCATCGCCCACGAGGTCAAGCACCCGTTCCGCAACCTCCTCAAGCGCCGCAACCGCCCCCAGCTCGTCATCGCCGTGCTCCTCCAGATATTCCAGCAGTTCACGGGGATCAACGCCATCATGTTCTACGCGCCCGTGCTGTTCAACACGCTCGGGTTCAAGAGCGACGCGTCGCTCTACTCGGCGGCGATCACGGGGGCGGTGAACGTGCTGTCCACGCTGGTGTCGGTGTACTCGGTGGACCGGGTGGGGCGGCGGATGCTGCTGCTGGAGGCCGGCGTGCAGATGTTCCTGTCGCAGGTGGCCATCGCCGTGGTGCTGGGGATCAAGGTCACCAACCGCTCCAACAGCCTCGGCCACGGCTGGGCCATCATGGTCGTCGTCATGGTCTGCACCTTCGTCTCCTCCTTCGCCTGGTCGTGGGGCCCGCTCGGGTGGCTCATCCCCAGCGAGACCTTCCCGCTCGAGACGCGCTCGGCGGGGCAGAGCGTCACCGTCTGCGTCAACCTGCTCTTCACCTTCGTCATCGCGCAGGCCTTCCTCTCCATGCTCTGCCGCCTCAAGTACGCCATCTTCGTCTTCTTCTCCGCCTGGGTCGTCGTCATGTCGCTCTTCGTCCTCTTCTTCCTCCCCGAGACCAAGAACGTGCCCATCGAGGAGATGACCGAGAGGGTCTGGAAGCAGCACTGGTTCTGGAAGCGCTTCATGGACGACGACCACCACCACGTCGTCAACGGCAAGAACAGTGTCAGCAACGGCGCCGTTTAATTACTTTATATTGCTGATCATCAAAGTAATGCTATCCAGATAGATCTTGAGCTGTAATGTATCGATCTCACCAATATTTGAACTCTTGTGTTGTGTTCCATCACCGTGGTAACCAATCTAGTTCATCTAGAGCATATCTGCTTCGCTGCTTCGCTGCTTCCTCCGTTCCTCCAGTACTTTGTAGCGCCTTAAATCAGCATCCTTCCATTCGAGCTTGGACAGACCAAGTAATTCAGAAGGCTAACAATACGCTACTCTTGCACGTTGGTGTTGGATTGTTCTCGGCTAACTGCCGAGACCGAGTCTCACGGGGCATTGCCCACCTACGCGCCCTGATCGGGGGCGACTCCAACTAATTTTTTGTTTCAGTCCCGGTCATCTCAGCACTACAAAAAACAGAGGGATTCGGCAGGTTTTGAGCGTGTGGTTCAAACCCAAGAATATCCCGCACACGTCCGATCGGTAACGAGCGCTGAGGTGAACGAAGGCCAGAACCGTCGGCATCACCGTGACGCCACCGTCACCACTACAACATCTTCGCCTCAGGCCGACGCTCTCCTACCCCCTTTCCGCCGACGCTGACCGACACTAAGCCGCAATGGCATCCTCAGGCTCAGGTACTACGTTCACGCTTCCGCATCTAATGATTTGTTATGGTGTTCAACGATTGAGCTAGGGTTAATGTTATTAGATCATGTTTTTAGTCTCGGTATTAATCTAATATTTGGTATCAGAGCAGCCCTAGACCGAGTCTCCCACTCACCCGATCTATGATTAGCGGCTCGGTTTTAGCACTTAGAAGGAGGGGATTCCAAATCCTCAGTCAAACCCTAACGAAAACCAAAACCCCAACTCTCAAAATCTCAGATCGGAACCCTAAGAACCCCTAAGGCAGCGGAATACTTACTTTTTGTAGATCTGGAGCTCACTCCGGTCTAGGGCACCGCCGTAGCTCCGCTCGACGGCTGCGCGCGCGACCTCGATCGCCGCCTTGCATCGGGCGAGGAGAAGCTATGACGGCGCCGCCTCTTCATGCTTGCGCCTCTCGTCTTCGACCGGTAGCGCCTCTCCTTAGCCGCCGCCGCGGCTGCCGATCTCCGCCCGCTCGCTCCAGACTCGAGCGCTTCCGCCGACGCCATCGCGCGACTGATTCGCAGGGGAACGGGGAAATGGGATTAGGGTTAGGGTTTACGTTTTTGACGCCTTTTATATCGCGCGGCGGACGATCTCGACCGTTCGATCCTTTCCGGCGGCTCGATTTCGTCCCGATTCGATCCAGTACAGTCGCGCGATGATCTCGGCCGTCCATTTAGATCCAACGGCTCTCGTCTGTTTCGGAATTTTGGGCCAAGTTCTTTGGGCGGCGTGCATATGCGATGCTGCAGGCGGCGGCGTGGGCGGAAGCATGCCATGGTAGTCTTTTTTGGATGCACAGTAGCTTTTCTATTTTGTAAAGTGATTTTATGATTAAGTTTTATTATTATTTTTCCATTTATTTTGTGCACTGTTTTAATTAATGATAATTGCTCAAAATATCAATATAACATTGTCTCTAATTAAGGTTGAACCAACGAGACATTTTAATTAGAGATTTTTATGTTTTATTTTGGCATTATGTATACACATGATTACATACTAACCAACGTTGTTTGTAGTCATGTGTTGCCACATTAATTGTTAAAGTTCTTTTTTATTTTCTGCCCAACGGTGATATAAACTAGAATTGTAATTTTGCATGTTATTAATCAGACCAACGTAAGGTTAATTGCATGCAATATTTTTATGTCATTTCTAATTTTTTTCCTATATTTTAATGTTCAGCAATAAATGCTTCAAATGTTGCCGCTACAATAGACAACATTGAACAGCTTACGGGGAGCAACTTTCCCACTTGGAAAGAAAGAATCCAAGTTGTCCTTGGAGTTCTAGACCTTGATTATCCACTAAGGGTGCCCGCTCCCGTTCCTCCCACTGTCGGTGAGGACGATTACGATGAGAAAAAGAAAGTCTATGATACTAATACTGAAAGATGGGAGCGGTCCAACCGCCTATCACTGATGATTATGAAGACCTCTATCTCAGTCGGGATCAGGGGAGCAACTCCCGATTCTAAAAACGCTAAGGAATACTTGGCTTCTATTGAGGAGAAATTTAAAGGCTCCACAAAAGTTTATGCCAGTACTTTGATCCAGAGGCTCTTGACTACTAAGTATGATGGGATCAGCAGCATAAGGGAACATATAATGATGATGACTGACATGGCTGGAAAACTTAAAGGCATGGACATGGAAATATCTGATGGTTTTCTTGTCCATTTCATTATGAATTCTCTTCCTTCTGATTACACTGCATTTAAGATTAATTATAATACTCAAAAGGAAAAATGGAACATGAGCGATTTAATCGCCATGTGTGTCCAGGAGGAAGAGAGGATTAGAACTGAGAAGAAAGATCTTGTGAATCAAGTCAGTAGTTCTAACAAAAGAAAGTTCCATGGGGACTTCAAATCTAACAAAAAGCTGCATTTTTCCCCAAATTCAGATAAGTCGGGGTCTAAGGCGCAAAACGCACCTAAGCCCCATGTTGCTCCTGCTAAAGCACCCAATGGGAATGCATGTCACTTATGCAAGGAGCCAGGACATTTCCAGAAGGATTGTGTTGGTTTTCTAAAGTGGCTCGCCAAGAAGGGTAAAGATACTATAACGTTTATTGATGAAACACTTTATGCTGATACCCTTAATTCTTGGTGGATTGACTCAGGTGCAACTGTGCACGTTACCAATTCTTTGCAGGGATTCCTTACCGCGAAAACACTAAGAAAGGGGGAGCGAAGTCTTAGAGTCGCGGATGGAAAAGAAGCTGAAGTCGAATCAGTTGGATCTGTTTCATTAGTTTTAGACAACGGCTTCTTACTTCGTCTCAATAATGTAGTCTATGTTCCTTCCATAAAAAGGAATTTAATTTCAATTTCTTTATTAGACGATGAAGGTTTTAAATGTAATTTTGGTAACAATAAATGTACTATTACATTTAATTCAAATAATGTTGGTTTTGCTTTTAGGCAAAACAAGCTCTATATGCTTTCCCTTACTAAGTCTCTTGTTTCCTTGAATGTATGTGATACTAAGCATAAAAAGAATAATGAGACTTCATCGAAACTGTGGCACTGTCGTTTAGGCCACATTTTGAAGGGGAGAATGGAGCGTCTCATTAAGGAAGAGATTCTCCACCCATTAGATTTCTCTGACTCAGACCACTGCATTGATTGCATTAAAGGAAAATATGTAAAGCACATAAAGAAGGGAGCTACTCGCAGTACTGGACTCTTAGAATTAATTCATACTGATATTTGTGGTCCTTTCCCTGTGACATCAGTGGATGGTTTTGATTCTTTCATTACATTCACTGATGATTTCTCCCGTTATGGTTATATTTTTCCCATTAAGGACCGATCTGAGTCACTTGATAAATTTAAGATATTTAAGGCTGAAGTTGAAAATCAGCACAACCTAAGAATTAAAGTGGTAAGATCGGACCGTGGGGGAGAATATTATGGGAGACATGCCCCTTATGGCCAAATTCACGCCCTTTCGCTAAGTTCCTTCAGAAAATGGCATTGTTGCCCAATATTCTACACGGTGAACCTCAAACAAAATGTGGTAGTGAGAGGCGCAACCGTACACTTATGGATATGGTACGGAGCATGCTTAGCTATTCCAGTTTACCAACTGGTTTGTGGATGGAAGCACTAAAGACAGCCGCACATATCTTTAATCGGGTTCCCAGTAAATCAGTACCTAAGACGCCTTATGAATTATGGACTGGGAGGAAACCGAGTTTAAAATATTTAAGAGTGTGGGGTTGTCGTGCTGAAGCTAAGATATTTAATCCATATATTGGGAAATTGGATCCTAAGACAGTAAGTTGTCATTTTATTGGATATCCTGAAAGATCCAAAGATGTAGGACCGCAAAGGCGACTAGGGGGGTGAATAGGCGCTTTCTCGACTTTTTCGCCTTAATCAAATTCAACACGAACTTTTCTCCTTTAGCTATGAAAGCTAAGAAGATCAGTACACGCACAGAGGAAGCCTTGTGCTGAATTCGATAACCCCCTTAACCACAAGACACAAATATAGAGAATTGATCTCACTGGTTTGGTTGCGGACATTTGCGGTCGGCCGGTACGCCAAAAAGCGGTCCGACCGATTGAAATCGGTTCGGCCGTAGTGAACAAGCGATCGAATCTTGGCGGTCTAACCGCCGTTTCTAAATCGGTCCGACCGATTTAGTCCAGAACCGAAATACCAAGCCCAAATTCAAAACGAAAATTGGTCCAACTTTTGATTCAACCAATGAAACTTGACCAAATTTGGAGCACACCTCCCTAAGGATATTAGAGACCTATTTCTAGCGACGATCCTTCAGATCCACCTCACAGAAAGACTTGCTTGTGGGGGTTGATGATTCTAGGAGTATTCCCACACATCAAAGCAAGATAAAATCGGTCAAGAGACCAAGCATAAATACTTGAATCAAGGAAGCACCAAAATCACCAAAAGAGATAACAACACAAAGGAGATAATCTATCTCTTAAGCAAGCATCACAAGATTGATTGATCCAACAAGATGCTTACAAAGCCACTCCCTCAAGGAGGACAAGAGCTCAACAAAGAGCACGCACACAATCTTCCTCTCCTCTCCTCTCCTCTCCAAACCCTAACCCTAACAAGGGGCTTTGCAAATGAGGGCTAAAAGTGCTTGGGGTTTTTTCCTCTCCCCCCTTTCTATTTATAGGAGAGGCCTAGGGTTTCCACTAATGGGCTCCCATGAAGGCCCACACACACATGGGACCCACTCACACAAATCTGTTGAAGCAATCGCCTGCTTCACCACGTGTAGGTTGATCAGCGGCTCTCATCACGTCGGCAAGTCTCTCCGTCCAATCCCATCCGGAAACTCCCAGAGAATTGCACCGACTTCCGCCTTGCTGATCCAACCAATGCCGAACTACCCGTTCGATCCATCTTACCCATTCTGCACCATGCTTGAGTCACACGACCTCACCCGGCATCCATGATCGTTTTGGACCTCAGCTCTCCAAGCGTAGCCCCGATCCACCTCACCGTTGACGTCGTTGACCTGCAAGCCACCTGCACAGCAATAGACAAACAAATCGTCTCCGGGAACAAGTTCTTCACAACTTGACCCACGTCAGTTCAACAATGCAATATGCAACAATAAAGCATTGAAATCTATACATTAAACACAATCAAAACACATCAATGCCAAAAAGGCTAACCTCCAAGTGATCGGCGGTCTAACCGCCCCCACACAGCCGGTCCGACCGATTCCATAACGGCGGTCGGACCGCCCGAAATGACTTAGCCAAATTTTCATCTTGAAAATCCGAAACCTTCTGAAATTTTCAAATGAATAGAACTTTTGACTGGGAGCTCCAAAAATTATATGACCACATCCAGGAGATTCCCCTCACTTGCCTACACATCCTATTTTTGGCTCAGCTTCAAAACCCACTTTGAACCGAACCGGTCGGACCGGCGCGCCGCAATGGTCGGACCTCTCCACAGGCGATCGACCACCACGTCACCGATCGAGACCGCTGTGATCCGACAGATCAAGCAAACCCGAAAACGCGAGATTTTGCAAACCAACAATGCCATTGCCAATTGACTCATCATCCTAAGATCATGCACATATCCTCACGATATCCACAAAAAGGTGTCGGTTTTACTGTCCTGATAGGATAACCAAGTTTGTAGAAACAAGACACGCTGTGTTCTTAGAAAATAACGAAGACCTGGAGCCTAGGAAAATAGATCTTGAAGAGAAGCGGGTTTACGTTCCTTCACCGCTTATCCCAGAGATCTTTATTCCTGCGCTTCAGGTGGTTGCACCTCGATCTTGAATCATCGTCGTTGCACCCATTTGTTGAGGTTTCGAAACTCCTAATGTCATACCTAATGATGAGCCTCGGCGGTCTCCTCGCCTCGTGACCTCCTGCAATAGTCTGCTTGAACCTATTAGAAGATCACAGTGGGAGAGAAGATCTGCCATCCCAAATGATTATGTTGTTTATATGAATGAGGATATTAATGATATAGGGAAGGTAGATGATCCCACCTCTTATAAAGATGCCATGATGAGTGAACATTCTTCTAAATGGCTTGATGCCATGAAGGATGAACTAAAGTCTATGAGCACTAATGATGTATGGGACTTAGTAGAGATTCCTGACGGAGTCAAAACAGTAGGCTGTAAATGGGTCTACAAAACAAAGCATGACTCTAAGGGGAATATCGAAAGGTTCAAAGCAAGACTCGTAGCAAAAGGCTTCTCTCAAAGAGAGGGGATTGATTATAATGACATTTTTTCTCCTGTCTCGACTAAGTATTCGTTTAGAATCATTATGGCACTTGTAGCTCATTATGATTTAGAGCTACATCAGATGGATGTTAAGACGGCATTCCTTAATGGCGATTTGTAAGAAAATATTTTCATGACTCAACCGGAAGGTTTTGTCGTGGAGGGCAAGGAGCATATGGGATGTCGACTTAAGAAATCTATTTATGGCTTAAAACAAGCATCGAGGCAGTGGTACCTCAAATTTGATAAAGTTGTAAGGAATTTTGGATTTAAGGAAAATGAAGTTGATAACTGCATATATGTTAAGTTCAAGGGGAGTAAATTCACCATCTTAGTGCTTTATGTGGATGATATCTTATTGGCTAGCAGCGATAAGGATATATTGTTTGAGACCAAGAGATTTCTTTCATCCAATTTTGATATGAAGGATCTCGGTGATGCCTCTTACGTTCTTGGCATTGAAATTCACCGGGACAGGTCCAAAGGAGTATTAAGTTTATCTCAAAAGGCATACGTTGACAGAGTACTAAAGAGATACAATATGCATAAGTGCTCTGGCTCACCTGCTCCTATCGTTAAGGGCGATAAGTTCAAAACATTTCAATGTCCAAGGAACCAATATGAAACTGATCAGATGAAGGCGGTTCCTTATGCTTGAGCTATCGGAAGCATTATGTATGCTCAAGTAAGCTGCGCTCGACTTAGCTTTTATGGCAGGAATGCTTGGCGGATATCAGTCAAATCGAGCCGGACCTTTGGAAGGCCGTTAAGAAAGTCTTGCGTTATATGCAAGCTACTAAGCATCTCATGCTCACATATAAGCATCTTGATAACCTTGAAGTTGTAGGTTATTGATTGATTTTGCGGGATGTGTTGATACTAAGAAATTCACGTCAGGTTATATCTTCACACTCGCTGGAGGAGCTATCTCGTGGAAAAGCTCCAAACAAACCTTTAAGGCATCTTCAACGATGCAAGCTGAGTTTGTGGCATGTTATGAGGCTCTTGGGTAGGTTTGTATGGCTTAAGAACTTTATTACGGGCCTTAGAGTGGTTGTGACATTTCTAAACCACTCACCTTATCTTTGCGATAACGAACCCGCAGTCTTTTATGCGAGTAACAACAAGTCAAGTGGTCTTTGCCAAACACATTGACATTAAGTATCATGTTGTGAAAGATAGAATCCGAGGATCAAACCATTAGTATCAAGCATATTAGTACTAAGTCAATACTTGCGGATCCGCTTACTAAAGGCTTACCACCCAATATATTTCATGATCATGTTGCCGGCATGGGTTTATTGGAAAGCCTCTGATTCTGGATAAAGGACCTTAAAACGAACCAACTCCCACTAAGTATTATGAATATCCATTTTAAAATCTAATAGTACACTATAGGTACTGAGGTTGTATGATATTTCATTGGTCATGCCACACATTATCTTGGTATGCTGTTTTTCATTTGAGGATGGACTTATGTTGTTAGCCTTACGATCAAAGGGGAGAGTGTTGGATTGATCTCGGCTAACTGCCGAGACCGAGTCTCACGGGGCATTGCCCACCTACGCGCCCTAATCGGGGGCGACTCCAACTAATTTTTTGTTTCGGTCCCGGTCATCTCAGCACTACAAAAATAGAGGATTGGCGGGTTTTGGCGTGTGGTTCAAACCCAAGAATATCCCGCACACGTCCGATCGATACGAATGAGGTGAACGAAGGCGAGCCGTCGGCATCACCGTGACGCCACCGTCACCACTACGACATCTTCGCCTCAGGCCGACGCTCTCCTACCCCCTTTCCGCCGACGCCGGCCGACACTAAGCCGCAATAGCATCCTCAGACTCAGGTAATACGTTCACGCTTCCGCGTCTAATGATTTGTTACGGTGTTCAACAATTGAGCTAGGGTTAATGTTATTAGATCATGTTTTTAGTCTCGGTATTAATCTAATAGTTGGTGGTGGCGGTAGGCGACCTAGCGCTTCCAACGCGCTGAAGCGGCAGCGTCTGCGCGGTGGCGGCTAAATTGAAAGCAGTAAGCCGGCTCGAGCCAAGCTCGCCCAAACTCGGTCTGAGCTTCGGCTCGGCTTGTTTGGAAAAACGAACTCGAAAGCCGGCTCGGCTCGGAAAAAAACTCGAGTCGGCTCGAAAAAGCTAGTTCAAGCCAAGGCTTGCTAAACCCAAAAATAAAAAACAGAATAATATAATTATATGAGCCATTTATCATTAATTCAAAATCCAATCATCATAAACAAAACGAGAAATATAACAATCCATAATCCATACAAGCATTCATTATGTCGAATCTTCACCGAGCTGAAAGTTCAGCTCAGCTCGGTTCGACTAAAAAATTCACAAACTCGAGCTCAAACAGACTCGCGAACCTCGAGCTTTTTTTTTCCAACCCTAACGGCGGCCGCTTGGCCCGTTTCTTGCGCGCGCGCGTTGCGGATTCGCAAGGACCCGGCTGATCGAGGTGCGCACGGCACTACCCGTGGTGCTCGTGCCCCAAAAAGGCCGAGAGGAGGAGGAACGATCTGCCAGAGCCAGGCGGGTTGCTCGGCACGCGGTGGGGTGCGGCCTTGGAAGGTGCCGCGGAGCCCATCGGAAGGCGTTGACGCGCACGACGAGCAGTGGAGGCGGCCCGGGCAACGGGGTCCCGTCGGCCGGCCGTGCCTGAGAGAATCGAAGAGGGCGCAGTGGTCGACCGTAGCTCTCAGTCTCCACCACAGCTTGTCGGAGGGACCCGGTTGAACCCAAGACGAACACTTCCATTGAGAACTCTCAGACAGCAACTCTCTGCAGGCGTTAACAGTGTAATCGAGACGTTTTGATTCAAACCTGTTTCTGAAGAACGACGAAAGATTTCAGCAAAATCCTCTTAGACACGGTCGGCCAAATGTAGTACGGAATACGACGAAGCAGCCTTGGATAATTTGAGCAGAATTTACACATGTGAATTCTGTTCGTCTGTTGCAGTGAGACTACAGATTAAGCAGCGATTCCGAAAATGGTTCATGCATCTTCTCATTGATAATGAGAACCGTAAATTTATCATAATTTACAAATATGATTTCATGCCCTAGCCAGGTATTCTACAACCAACATGCCTCTTAACATAATTTAGCTGCCAGCTCGCTGCACCCTGAAATTGCGTTTTGAGGACCTTCCAGAGCTGTTTTGCTTGAATCAACGCTCTCCCTCGCATTAAGCCACACTTAAATCAAAAACTGGATTGACGAGACAGGCTATTAGGAATAAGATCCACCCGCCTGTTTTCTTCACAAGGAGAAAAATACTCCATTCTTATCTCTCATTTTTGTGATGCTTGCACCTTGAAACTCAGCATTATTGATTTCTGAAGAGCAATTCTTCAAGGAATGTTGCCAACCAGATATGTAAGCTACATCATGCTCATAAGGATTGTCCTAGAAACGAGAGAAACCCAAAAGTATCAATATTTCCATTCATTTTCACTAAGGAATGCCATGCAGTGTACCTAAAGACGAGTGCACAAAAATACCACCCTACATTATAATGATGGTGTTTCCTGTGAATTTCTTCTAACATGCAAAAAAAGGGTGATAAAAGACTAATCTGCTACTTCTACAACTAGTTGCTGCCTGCAGGTAGCTATACAATTACTACAAACAGCAAACACCTCCACCAATCATACAAAAAATTAATTCAAACACACTGTTGGGTTTGGCATAACATTTTCAGTGGACTGGCGGAAGAAGTCCATCTTTCTCTTTTGTCTTCACTATTGAATTTCGTACCACTAAACTAGTGTACTTCCAGTATGCAAGATTATATATACCACATTAGTCTAGCAAAGAGACTAACATTCATTCCCCCAAATATTGCCCCTCATTAACATAATGATAGTCAAACCCATACAATATCGTGTGCAATGTCTGCTCAGTTGGCCAGAAAATATGACAAATTGTTTAAACAGGTAAAGAAGGTGCAAAGCAGCTGCATCAGGGTATCGATATAACTCCCATATAAATTAAAATCTGAGCTTATTTTTAAATAGAAAATGATAGCAAATGGTACTGTGCTTGATATGAAAGATCTCCTTGACAATGTATTATTTTAGTAACGAAACCTTAGAAAAAATTTAGTGGCTCCGTGTAGTTCAGGTCACAGAAATTTAGAACAGCAGATCACGAAAAGGTCACTTGTGCTGTTGTGCATGTAAATAATTATAAAAAAAGTATACAGCAGTAACTAAAGTTTATCGCTCATTATTTTGCCAATGTGAATGAAACACATAAAAATAGTAACTGTTAGCAAGTAAATTTTCTGTACAGATATGGTAGCTTCAATAACAGAATATTGAATGATCCACAAGAGAAAAGGAAGCTATAGAATAATATTAGAAAAGGAATAATCTTAGATTATGTAAGTCTTGAAAGCATCGAGGCAATAAACAAGGAAAGATTTAGAACTTACAACATCGTATGGAGGCTGCCTTCAATAAGTTAAGCAAATTTTGATATCTGCAACTAACCACAAGTAGAAACCTCAGTTCATGTCCTTAAATTTTGTTTTGTTGCCTCCATTTTCAACAATAATTCCCTGATGTTAGCTTCCATCCTTGTTTTCATGCTGAGAAATTGATGGTGTGTCCTTTCAATGACTTGGAGTTCTTCAATCTTCTGCTTGCGCCGCTCTTGTAACTCATTTATGTGGAGTTTAGCAATCTGAGTAGCATAATGCTCCTCGATGCATGCATATTTTACCATGGCAATTTGTTTTAGACTCTCAGCTTCTTTGCGTGCATCGTTCGCACGTTCCTGGTACATATTTGCTTCAGCTTGCTTTAACCTGACTAGGTCATCCAGTTCATCAATGACAGGCTTATTATCAACTGCCTGAAATTCAGCTTCAAAAAATTTCTTAGCGTTGATGGGCTCCCAGTGGTAGAAAGAACGCCTGTTTTTTCAAGGAATGGAACTCCCTCTAAGGTAACTGATGGTAGCCATGTTGCCTTTCGATTTGAACTAGGAATCCCATCTATTCCTTCAGCGATGCTGCACGGAATGCCCTTCAGTGGTGCTGATGGACCACTGCCCAGGTTAGAATCGTCATCTGGAATTGGAAAGTGGGGTGTAAGCATGGTTTCATGGTCATCAGAACATGGATCACAAAATATTTTAGCACGGCGCTGACACTTTCGGTGACCCAAATTGTGTATCGGAGAATCCTAGGACAAGGAAAACCTACAAGCTGGGCTGTTGACCTTGGTTTGTGGATCAAGCAATGGGTGACAGTAACCGATCTAATTTATATTTCGATAAATGTAAAAGCTTGTTACAGCGCAACACAATAAAAGCAAGAATTTTCAACGAGCATGGATACAACAATTATTATTTCTCATTAACTATGATGAGTAGCTTACCAGAAAAGAATGCAATGACATATTTGACTACTTCAGGGTAATAAGCCTTGTTTTCCAATTTAGTCAGCAACTGCGTTACAAAGTCCCTGACTCTCTTGCCCCTTACATCATCACTTGCAGAAAAGATTCTTTCCACATACCGAAGCTCTCTAATCAGAGTCTCCATCCTCCATTGCTTCACACATGTTCGAAAGACTTCCTTCACAAAACCAAACATCTCTGATGGATGTCCACAAGCAGCACAATGAAACTGCATCTCGTTAGTACTGTATGCCCTTGAACCACTTCCCCCCTTCCGAATAAGAGAGTGGCGCAAGCCACAATCTGTATGGCACCAATGAAGACATACATCACAACCAACCCAACTACATGTATTAGATGCCATATCAAACTTCAAGCAGATAATGCACATGCAAGAACTACAGAAACCAGCCTTCCGTTGACAAATTTTACAATCACAGTCATGCACTGGTAGAACGCTTTGGCATGAGAGATTGCGGCATTTCAAATTCAGAAAAATGTCAACCAAAACAGATGTAGCAATGCTACTATTTTTCTTTATAAAATCCGGAAGACCAGTCCTTATAGCAACAAGTATTTCCAGCAACACCCGTGGACACCTTTGCAACATTTCACTATTCAAGTTGGATCTTTTTTTAAGAGCCTCCTGCAATGCTACCATTTGTCCTCTTTTATCTGCATCAACTAGGATATCAGAAATGGCCTCCCTCAAATATGTTACAGAATTGCATGTCATCTCTTGAAGCATCCTTCCTGTATGATGCAAAGGTTCTGAAACAATCTTGGAAATAACCCTCTCAATGACACCAGCACCATTCAGGACAAGCTGTTCCCCATCCTGCCGCTCACCCCTTGTAAGACTGCTGCTACTTCTCTCTCTTGTGAGCTCCCTTCTATGTCTACTATTTTCCAATCCAGAATCATGAGAACCACGACTATGCGTTGGCGACAAACCACCTGGAATCCCTGCACGCCTTTGTAGATCATTGGAAATCACATTGTTCTGCACATTCACACCAACCAAAGTGTTATCTGACAGATGACCATTTTGGAGTACTCTCTGAAGGAGTGGAGTAGCTTCCCCCTTCTGAGTAGATTCAATCGAAAACTGAGCTTGCCATCCTGTGCTATTGCTCACCTTACCAACTCCCTGAAACAAAGGTTTACTGCCTACTGAATGCTCATTGTCTAATTGGGTAAGTGAGCAACTAGGATTGTGAACAAATGTTTGAGAATTGGTCAATGATATGGAAGCTGTGAACCCATCTGAATTTGTGCGGAATGATGATGATGGCAACGACTGAGAGCATGTTGCATGGGCTAGAGAATCGGGTCTCGGAATTGAACATTTAAATTCAGGATTCTGTAAACCACCTGACAAGCTCAGCGAAAGATCAAGTCTCCCTATCTTGAGAGTATCATCTTCCTGATTCACAGAATTTGTCCCATTAGATTTCGATGCTTCTATTTGGTCTATGTCAGGCTGCAGTACTAAGTCAAAAGCTCTTCCCACTGAACTTCTTCCATCAATGTTTTCTTCCTTAGTAAGGGCATCAAATGCTATACCCTTTCCTTTACTTTCAGCCCTTGGCTTCCCCATAATCAGATTCAAAGTCATGCCCTCTTCCTTACTATCCCCGGTATGTTCCTTGGTTGATTGACGGAACACCATATTAGCACCTACTGGTTTTGCCTCCAGATCAAAACCTTTTTCTTGCTTCTCAACAATTTCATGCTCAACAGCTGCCTCTTCTACTGCGACTTTGGTTTCATCTAATGAAACTCTATTTTCGTAACAATCCCTCTCGAGTCCCTCTTCCACTGGCTGAGATGCAACAGATTCAGTTGGTTCACCCATCTTCTTGTCAGCCATAGCTGCCTTTTCAGTTTCTTTAATTTCTATAGCCTCTTGGCATGGAGAAGTTATCGCCTCTTCCTGCACCAGTTCCTGCAGCCTAGTGGATGGATTGCAGTTTCCAGCTATATCAAGAGCACCGGCAGTTCCTTCTTCCACGGTTACTTTCCCATGCATTGCTTCCTCCAGCATACTGGATGAATTGCTCTGTCCCACCACATTAATGGTATCGGCAGTTCCATCTAGCAACATCTCTTCTTCATGCATCGCTTTCTTCAGCATACCAGAATAATTAACCTGACCCAACGCATCAACAATATTGGAAGCTTCATCTAGAGATGGCACTTCTTCCTGCATCGTCCCCTGCAGCAGACCAGATGAAGTGCCAATTTCAACCCTGTCAACAGCATTGGCAGTTCCATCTCTCACTTCTTCCTGAAGAACTTCCTGTAGCATGCCAGACGAACTGCCCTTCCCAATCGCATCAACAGCATTGGCAGTCTCGTCTAACGCCATCACTTCCTCCTGCAGTACTTCTTGCTGTATACTGGATGAAGTGCCCTGCCCAACTTCATCAACAGTATTGGTAGTTTCATCTCGTGTTGTCGCTTCTTCCTGAATAGCCTCCTTCAGGATACTAGACGAAGTGCTCTGCCCAACCTCATCAATAGCATTGGCAACCTCATATCGTGTCATCACTTCCTCCGGCAGGGCTTCCTTCGGCGTACAGGATGAAGTGCTTTGTCCAACCTGATCGACAACATTGGCAGTCTCATCTTGCACAGGCACCTCATCTCCCCCAACTTTCTCTGCAACCTCGGGTGCTGACTTTTCATCCCTTCTATTTGTTGCTTGCCCTGCTTCTACAACCACGCCATCCTTGCTCTTCCTTTGCTCCTTCCCTGCATTGTCAGCACCAGGTGCGCCAGTCACTCCCTTACCTTGAGTTCCCGAATTCCCCCTCACCCCAGAATCCACTTTTTGCGCTTCGCCTCGCTCCGGTCCCTTCTCCTTCAAACGGCTTGACTCAACCTGCTTCCGATGGTCCGCCGCAGCAGGCCGGGCCTTGGGCTTGGGATCTGGTGCGACCTCCCCTTCCTCCATCTCGCTTACGCCGCAGCTCTGCTTCCTTAACTTCTCCACCTTCGCACCCTCTAACCTCCTGCTCGGCTCACTGGGCGACCGCCGCGGTGGTGTAGGTGGCGACGCCGCTGGCCTCCTGGGCATCGCCCTGTACCCGTCCAAGCCTTCCGAATCCCTCCACCCGGCGCCCGGCCGCCGCCACGCCGAGCTGCTGCCTCCATCCCGCCGCGACCGGTCGCGCTCCGAGCGGAACCCCTTTGGGAACTCCCGGCGGAACCCGGAGAAGCTCTCGGACCGGTGCATCACCCGGTCCCCGCCGTACCCCCGCGGCGAGGGGGCCTCCCGGTACCTGTGGTCGTAGAAACCGCCGCCGAACCCCTTCCGGCGGTCGAAACCATCGCCCTCGTACTCTCCCGGGCGCCTCCGCTGCGGCGGCGGCGGCGGCGACGGGGGCGGGGGCCCGCGGTCGTAAAACCTCCGCCGGTCGTCGTCGAGGCCGTCACCGTACGACCTCTGCCGCTTCATGCCGCCGCCTGGACCAAATCACCCTCGGATTCGCCGAGAAGACAGATTTGCTGTTCAGGAGAGATAAGGAAAGAGCGGAGCGTGTACGGGGAAAGGCGTGCGCGAGATAGCTACCGCTCCCACTCGCCTCCGCTGCTCGCTCCCGGGTTGCTCCTCCAGTCCTCTCGCTCGCTCCCGGCACACTTCCCCAATCGCGGTCAACGGTCGTCACCTGGATTTGGACCCGGGTCGGAGATTTTTTTCTCCCCGCTGCGGTAAAACGCCCCGGGTTTTTACCGCCGACAGAGGGGAGGGACACGCGGCTCCCCCACGCCGAGGCCGCGCGGTCGGTGTGCCACTGACGTGCGGGCGTGCGGCTCGGCGGGGCCCGCCGTCATGGAGCGGGGCGTGGCCTGGTACGGCGGTAAGAGGCCAGGGTGGGGTCCCCGGCCGCACCACGTGAGAGCCGGTGCGGACTGGTAAAACGCAGATCCGGCGCGGTGGACGGAACAGAGGGCGCGGCGTGGCGGGACGGAACGGGGGGGTGGTAGTGGTGGCGGGGTGGGGGTTGGTGGCGAGTCGGGGGATGCGGCGGGATGGTGGATTGATGATAACTTTGTGTGGAGGAGACGGAGGGTGGTGGTGCGGTGGGGGTGGGTCAGCTTTTTGACTGGTGTTTGCCTAGATCGGAGAGCGGAGGCGTCCGCATTTTGACTTTTTGACCTGGACGCCTCCCCTGCTACCGTCATCCCCACTACTTCAGTTCTGGTGGAGTACGTATTGTTCTTTTTTCCCTGCAACCAGCAAATTTCTCGATTTTAAAAAGAGTTATAGGTTTTTCAAAAATAAAATAGGTAAAATCCATAAAACACCCCATAAATCATCTACTTTTTAATTTACAATCTTATTTTTATTTACTTTGTCTCCCATGAGTTAAGTTGGTTCGCAAATACCCCCTAGTTTGCACTATTTTCTCGTGTTTTAATTATCTTTGATACTTTTTTTATTTATATAATACTTATTTAAGTGATTTAAATATTTGTTTCAATGATTTTAAGCTATTTCGCTATTTGTAATACACAATTTCAACTATCGAAATCACCTAAATAATTGAAATAAGTATTATCATCATTGAAACAAGTATTGACACTACTGAAACAAGTGTCAAAGATTAAAAAAACATGAGAAATAGTTCTAAACATATGGCTAGGAGAGTATTTACACTCCAACCTAACTTACAGGAAGCAAAGTAAATGATAATTAAATATAACGGTAAATTAAAAAATTATGGTGTGTTAATGGATTTTTCCCATAATGGGGGCATTGGGGCTTATGCAAGCTGACTTAAAGTAGCCTACTGTTGTCAATTTTTGCTTACGACTCTCTGCAAGAGTAGCATAATTACATGTTCTCATTTTTCTGTTGAAATCCTACATGATTGTTGTGATCATGTGTTGATTATGTAGATCTCTCGGCTTCCCAAAAAGAGTTGAATTCTCGGAGAAGCCGGCCAAAAAGGGTTTCAACTTCTTATCACAAAGCAAGTTTCAGCTTGTTTGGTAAGATGCACCATGTTAGCTGAAGGTAAGCTGAATCTCTCCCAAATAGGGCTCTGGTAATGGTATCCAGATGTTATACTTTTGTAAAGGCTTAATAAACATCTAAGCTTTTCCTTTTTGTAAAACATCAAAGACAGTACCATGTAGTCATGCTTACAATTGTGCGTACAATGTGTTGGAATTGAGCGTATATTTGTAAGGCTCATTCATTGTTAAAATTCTAAAGTATGTAAATTCTTATATCAGCGTAGTCAAAATTTTAGACCAGGGTGGTCAAAATTTTAGACCAGTTTAGTCGAAGTCTTAGACCAGGGTGGTCGAAGTCTCAGACCAATGGTCTTAGACTAGGTTGATCGAAGTCTTATACCAGTGTGGTCGAAGGCATATACTAGTATGATCGAAATAATTTAGTCAAAGTCATAAACAATTATGGTCAAAGGAATATACCAATATGGTCAAAAGCATAGACTAATATGATTGAAATAATCTAGTTGAAGCTATATACCATTGTGGTCGAAGGTATAGACCAGTATGGTCGAAATAATCCGGTCGAAGCCATAGACCAGTGTGGTCGAAGGCATAGACCGTATGGTCGAAATAATTGTGATATCCCGTTTTCGGACGGCAAATAGTATCTACCGTTTGGTTTTCTATTTTCGTTCGTATTTAAATTTGTCGCTTGAATTATGAAAACTCCAAGCTTCCTCTAAGTTTGGGTTTGTGTTTCAAACCTCCATTCAAATCCCGAATTCAAAAAATCAAATTGAGTTCACCTTTTTTGAATTTTGGACCCTCTCCCAAATCTGCGTCTCATCTGTTTGCTTGGGCCCAGCCCTATTCCTTTGGGCCAGTCTAATTTTCCCCAGCCCATTTTCTCCAGCCGGCCTCTTTCCATTTTCTCCCTCTCCCCAATTTCCCTCTCGGACCAAATTTTCCCCAACCTACTATCTTTTTCCCGGCCGGCCCATTCTCTCCCCTTCCTGGGCTGACTCGCCCCTCCCCTCTCCCTTTTCCTCGCCCAGCCCGCCTCGCTCGCCCTTTCTCCTCCGCCCCTCTCCCCTCGGACTCATCTCCCGACCACGCCGCCAGGCCTCTTCTTCTTCTCCCCCTTCTTTCTTCGCCGACCGGCCCGGTTGTGCCTCCCCACTGCCCAGCCCCTCTGCAGCACCGCCCCCTCTCTCTCACTGCCGCCCCACGACCGTCGCCTCCACTGCTCATTGCCGTCAGCTACCTCCGCGCCATCCCCTGCAGCACCTACTCCACCTGCGCCACCATGCCGTCGTGACGTCGGTGCCAACCCATCCGCCCGTCGCCGCTCTCGGCCGGTTCGGCGGTGCGGCGGAGCCAAATCAACGCCCTGCGTCGCCGGTCCGTCGCTGCTCACTTTCTTTGCCTTTGTCCGTCAAGTGCGCCCACTCTGCGCCCATGTCGCGTCCCACTCCGCACCATGCCGCCCGACTCAGTGGGCGTCATCCCTCCTCGGCTCAGCGCCCTCTCCATCGGCTATAAGTAGCCCGGTCTCCTCCCGTGCTCTCCCGCCCGCTCCTCTTCCTCCCTCCGTAAGTCTTCTCGAGCCCGATTTTGCCCTTCCTCCCCCCCGGCCGGGCGAATTTTTCCACCGCCGGCCGCCCCTGTCGTCGCCTCGGCCCAGTCGCCGGTGCTTGGAGCACCAGCGCGACGCCCGTGCCACCCCAAAGACCGCCGCGGCTCCGACCACCGTGGACCATCACACCGAGCTCCCTCTGCGCCACCTTCGGCTCCTATCGCCGGCGTGCTCCGCCACTTCCCTGCCCCCGCCGACAGCTCGGTAAGACTCCCCACGTTGCCCTGGTGCTCCTGGTCTCCTCCCTGGTTCTCCCCTCCATCTGGTCGTCGTCGCCGCAGTGGCCTCCCCACCCGACCGTCCCCGGCCGCCGCCAGCTCCTCCTCGCCGCTGCTCCTACCGCGCCACCACCTCCCTCGGCATCCCCACCCTTCCGACAACTTGTTTTGCTGGTCTCCATCGTCTCCCCGACCGTGGCTCACCGCCGGTAGCAGTCGCCCGAGCCTTCCCCCTTCTCCCTGTTTCCCTCCCTGCCGACTGCTCTCGGTGCTCTCTCCCTCTCTGCGCCTCTCACTGGCCAGTGGCTCCCCCCTCTCAGCATCAGTGGCTGTTTTTCCCTAATTATTGATGAATGTCTTAACTACTACCATTGACTACCAAATCTTAGTTCCTCCAGTTCTTGAGTAAGCTATGGATTAATGTTTGTTGGTTCGATGCTTCAGTGGATCAGTGATTGTTGGCTGTGATAGTTGCTTCTCCAGTTCAGTGTTGATTAGCAGTGATTGAGTGCCGGCAATTGGAAAATCTGTGATTGATCTTGCATTTGAATCTCTGTGTTTTGCATCTGGAATCAAGAATTGAGTGATCTGGCAATTGCGATTTGGTGCATTAAGATCAGTAGTTTGCGTGGCTGGCAATTGAAAGTTTGTATTAATCTATTAATTTGAAAATCTACTTTAATTCGACAATTGAGACTTGTGCAGTAGTTTCAGTGTCAGTGAATGGTGTTGATATGTCATTTGAGAATGTGTGTTGATCTTGTATCTAAAATTGGTGTAGAACTTGTAATTAAATTGTTAATCGTCTGTAGAAGTATAATCTTGCTATCTTCCAAATCCGAAGTGGAGTATCCATGCTTAAGTTCCTTTGACCCTTACCCTCTTTTGAATTTTTCCTTCCGGCATAGTTTCTCCGCCAATTCCTCCCTTCGCTCAACTGGTCGTCTGACTCTATCAAACATCTCCATGTCGCTCAATCTCTTCTCTGAAGCTCGTCCTCCGCGATCTTATTTAAAGCTCTTGTGTTTTATTTGATCTTTTGAGTTCTTTGGATTTATTTGGTTTTTCAATCGTTGTCGCATAATTAGAAATTGAAGTCCAGAAGAAGCAACAACTCGAGCAGGATTAAAATTCAGGCAAAGACGCCAACCAAGACTTCGAACCCCTGTCCGAGCAAGCTTTGAGTAAGATCAAGGCCGCGGTAAAATAGCCCAGGCGAGTCAACACTTTGATCATATTGAACCTACATTTTATGCAAATTATATTCATTTAAATTACCAAAATTTCATGCTTTAATTTTGTGATCAAATGTATGTTAAAGCTTAAGGTAGTTAAATATCCACTTGATGACTAATTATTTAATATGCCACCCATTGATAAATTTGAACCATTAATCCTTGTCACCCTAGTAATTATGTGGTAAATACTAGTTTTAGTTGTATTTAAGCGCCATGCTAGTCTTGCTTAAGTATCGGGACACTAAATGTCCCAAATCATCATCTTTTAAACATAAACATTGTTTTAGGCAGTCATTTGGGAAAATGACTGGTATGGATGAAATAATTTGGTTTACACTCCCCAAACCCTAAAACTTGCTAATCCCCCATCTGGGCGGATGGAAGGATGGTGGGTGCTGTCGAGCACGAGAATGGTTGGTATGTGGTATGAGCCGCTCAGATAATCTTAAGGACTTAATCCTGTGATGACCTCCTATTGCAAAACATTACAACTACAAGTCTATAATAGTGTTGACCTGGCTAACTAATTGGTGTCCACCGGTATGAGCTGCACCATTGGAGGGTCCCCTTCGCCGTGAGCCCACGAGGCTACGGGTTGGTGTATGCGATTTACGGGACCCTAGGCATAAGTTGTATGGCGCAAGAGGGGGTCTGGGTAAGTGGTTGTCGGGTCCCACGGGAGCGAAACCCTACTCAGGTGAAACCTTAGCGGGTGTGGCAAATACCGAGGGATGCCTTGTAAAGACCTTGTGATAATCTCCCCTTGATTCACATGTCAAAGGTAACGTGTGTATACATCAAGACGGTTATCTCTTGTGGGTAAAGATGTACAATCCCTGCAAAGAATAAAATTGTTCGAATAGCCATGCCCACGGTCACGGGCGGGCATAGGAACTTACAAGAGTTATTTCTATTTCAAAAACTTTTATGGATGGGTTGAAAAATGTGCATGACTCATCTAGCCCTTGCTTTGGATTTTCCCTGGATAGCCTTGCCCAGTGTTGATAATAGGTGGGTGTAACAACCATAAAAAATAAGCATGAAGGTGGAGGTAGCCTCTGTTGTTATTAATTATTGCACAATTAATCTCTTTAAAAATGCAATTTGGTTAAAATGCTAAGTGATAGGATTTTCTAATATCTGTATTTATAAATGTTGCTTTACGCAAATAAAAGAACCCGAGTCATCCTTGTTAAGCCTTGCATGTATATTATTGCATCTGTTGTGTTGGCTCGCGAACACGGTAGTTGTGTTCACCCTCGCTCTTTCCCCCAAACCCTCATAAACAGGAACCCTAGCACTTTCGACTACTACGAGGATCCAGAAGTCTGAAGACCCAGGATTCGTTGAAGCGTAGTTTAGTCCTTAGCTGTTCTAGTCTCACCCCAGTCTAGCTGACTCCGTCGGTTCTTGTGTGCCTCCTATATTGTTCGAGGTTTCGGATAATATCGGGCGTACACAGGTTCCCCAGTCACTTGCTTGTGGAGAGATGTGCTCTCACCCCCTTTGCTTCCATTGTCGTTCCGTTATTTTTGTAATGTAAACATTTGGCCTGCTCGGCTCTTATTGTAAAAAATTGGTCCGAAGAGGTCTATGTAAGCTCTGATGTGTAAATTAATGAATGGTATGGACTTACGCTATGTATGATTTGATTCAGCAATGTGCCTGTGAAGTGCTATCTACTGATCCAAGGAATAGCACAGTGGTTTCACAGAGGAATGCGGATTGAGAAATCTGGGTGCCTACAGAGCTGATATCAGAGCATATGATTGTAGGAGTTTAGCTAGACTGTTCGAGCCTAAGGACTTGAGTCTTATTTTCAAAACTTAAGAAAAGCTTTGGCAAAATATAACGTACTTATTGCTCTTACTCATCTCTCTTAGCTCTCCACTTTCCTTGGTTTCACTTGAGTTTTTACTCAGTCTGACTCCTCCACTTGTTTCAAAAATTGTAGATGGCAACCCCTTCGTTCGATGGCCCGTGGGACTTCTGCTCTCACGAAGAGGATGGAGATGAGTTCGTGGACCTTCTTCGCAAATTCATGTATCACCTGGATTACTACCGCAAGCCTATCTTTAGAGACCGAAAGACTCAGACCCTGGACCAAGAGACATGGATCATGGATGTTTTCCTCTATGCCAGAGAGGGTGAGTTCATCGCTCACACCTTGGGCCGAGATCCCGGGCGATTATTACGAAGCGGTCCAAGGCGCGGCAAGCCGCTGCAAGCGCTGAGCGGATGCACATAGATCTTCTGCGAGAGTCGCCTTTCTACTACTGCCTGCCTCTTCAGGAGGGAGAATCCAACTCCGAAGTCTGCGTCGTCGTGTGGGAGTAGTCGGGCTAGTCTAGGTTAGCTAGCAGTGCTTGCACTAGCAGTCCGTTGGTTGCAAGCACTTTTGTTTCCATCTTTTTTAGACGTTGTGTTTGTATCTCGTGTCGTGGCTTAGCATGGCCTATATGTTGTGCTTTAGAAGTCATGTAACACTTAACCCCCTTAATATAATGCAGCCGTTCTAGGCTTTGTATTGTATTTGATCATTTTTCTCGTTTGTCTAGAGTTTCTTCCATGTGCTTTAGAGGGCCAGTAAACCCTCATATAAATCTGTGTGCCAAAGAGGCAGACAACCCAAGGAAATAGTGCCAGTTGCAAAAGGAAGTTGTCACCGCAAAGTCCGCAAGATAGCCATCCCCAGCAGCCCGCACTTCTCAGCACCTCATCATCCACTCAGACAACAGCCCAGCTACCAAGAGCTCCAACTCCAACGCCTCGTTCCAATGGGACAGTCTGCAGCAGTCATCCCCGCGGCTAACCTTCACTGCTTCAGCTGTGGAGAAAAAGGGCACTTTGCCAATAGATGCCCCCAAAAGAAGCTTCGCCTTGCAGATGGTGCAGAAGACGACAAAGCAGACCCTGCCACCCAGCAACTTCAAGAATTAATCGAAAAAAGATGTCACATCAAAGGCAATGACGCCGCTGCACCAGGAGGACCCCAGAAGGTTAAAACTTGCTTCCAGTGCGGAGATACCAGACACTTCGCTAACAGATGCCCCCAAAGGAAGCAAGACCAAGGAATCAAGTGTCACTATTGCGGCAACCTGGGACACCGCATGACAGTTGTCCCCAACGGAATCATGAAGAACTAGCAAAGAATGTTATCATCACCAACCTCGACCCTGGCAGCAAAGAACACATCAAGAGTCCCAGCAAAAAGCAAGTTGTACCTGCCGAAGATCTACTACAAGATCCGCAACACCTCTCGTGATCTTCTATGAGCAAATTTCCAAGGCACATACAACCGCCACGGAAAGGAAGGCGATTTGCCGGATCAAGCAGAACAACGAGACTTTGCGCCAATTCATCAAACGCTTTAGTCGGGTTCGTAACTCAATTCCGGAAATTTCGACTCCTCCGTGATCGGGGCTTTTAAGCAAGGAGTCCGTAGTAAGAATAACAGAGGATATTGCTTTAAATCCTCCCAACACCGTTCTTGAAGCTCTTTGAGATGGCGATCGATATGCAATCGCTTGAGGCGGTCGAGTGGAATAACACTATCGATCGAGAAACACGCTCTTAGAGAGCCGGTGAGGTTAGTAAGGACAAAAAAGCAAAAAGTCCAAGAAGAAAATAAAAGTCAAAACCACAAACTAGTGGTTTCAAGGAGGTCTTAGGCCGTGAAAGATAGAGAGCCCCAAACCATCAAGTCGAACCTCGATCAAGGCAAAGGTAAGCTACTCGATCGAAGGAGCGACAAACCAAGGTGGTGTCCTTTTCATAAAAGGAAGGACATGACCTCACAGAATCGCCGAAGTTTTCCAAAGAAAGCTCGAGGACTACTACAACGGCAAAGCACCGCTCCTACTCTCGGCGGGTAGGACATACGAGTGGTCAAAAGTCGTCGGATGATGAGGAGATGCCATTCCAAGATCCGCACCATACCGTTGAGCATATCTATGGAGGATCATCGGCATCGACTCAAGCGACAACTTAAAGGCCTTTAAACATATTATTTACTAAAGCCACGGGCGAGATGCAAGTACCGGGACAAAGGTAGGCGTTTCTGACGATATTCCTTTCATGGAATAAATGCGGTCTTGACCAAACCCATTGGCCAAGTTTCTCTTCCTTTAACATTTGGCTCACCAAGTAATTTGGAGATTTGAGAAAGTCTCCTTTGATGTAGTCGATTTCGATCGGCATATAACGCCATACTCGGACGACCAACTTTGTAAAAATTCTTAATGGCTACTCATTATGGGTATCAATGTCTTAAGATGCGAGGTCCCAAAGGAGTGATCACAATTCAATGTGACAAAAGATGGCGTATAGTCATCCGATCCTCGAGATGGTTGGTCAAATACCAACTCGAGATGAAAGTCGACCGACTAGCAAGTCGAAGCTAAAGTCGCACCAAAGCGAGCGACCAAGTCAAAGAGGTTCCTGCGACGCAGAGAAACCCTCAAGACCTGCTCGCATGGGGAGACTTCCGATCCCAAATAGGAAGGCGCCCTCATTACCTTCCTCCGAGCTAACGCAGATGTCTTCGCGTGGCAAGCATCCGACATGCCCGAGTCCCGGGAGGTGATCGAGCAGTGCTAGCTTTACGGCACGATAAAGTACCGTAAAACAAAAATTACGGAGATTTGCCTGATCGACGAGATGCTATTAAATCGAATTGGATAAGCTACTTAAAGCGTGCTTTATAAGAGAAGTCAACCACCCGTAGTGGTTGGCTAACCTGTAATGGTCAAAAAGTCAAGCGGCAAATGGCGTATGTGCGTGGACTTTCTTGATCTTAATAAAGCTTGTCCAAAAGATGATTTCCTTACCTCGTATTGATCACCGGTTGATTCTCACCTGCGGGTTGTGAGATATTAAGTTTTTAGATGCATATTCGATACCACTGGATCAATATGTGTTTAAGCGATGAAGAAAAGACCGCATTCATTACTCCATTTGGTACCTTTTGCTATGTCAAAATGCCATTTGGTCTAAAGAATGCCGTTGCTTCTTTTCAACGCTTAATGCAATCGACTTTTCATCTCAATTAGTAGGAATTTGGAAGCCTATGTTGATGATCTAGTCGTAAAAGCATTAAGAGACTTAATCATATCACTGACCTACAAGAAACATTCGACAACCTCAGAAAGCACCGCTTAAAACTCAATCCAGAGAAGTGTGTGTTTGGAATTTCTTCAGGAAAATTGCTTGGATTCCTAGTATCTGAACGAGGAATCGAAGCAAATCCTGAAAAATAAAAGCCATCCTCCAGATGCGTCCTCCAAACACAAAAAGGAAGTCCAAAACTCTCACCTGGTGCATGGCGCTTTAAGTCGTTTCATCGCACGACTAGGAGAAAAGGACTACCTTTCTTTAAACTTCTCAGGAGACATGAAGGTTTTGAGTGGTCGAACGAGGCAAACATTGCCTTTGAGGATGTCAAGAGGTATCTTTCGAGTGCTCCTGTTCTGGTTTCTCCAAAGCGAGAAGAGACGCTCTTAATTTACCTAGCTGCCACGAGGCGTGCAAAGAGCATAGCAGATCTTGGTCGTAGAGCGTGAAAACGTAACGACCGGTTTACACGTCGGCGAAGTTTTACGGGCCTAGGGCGTTACCCTCGAAGTTCAAAACTTCTATATGCCCTCCTCATGTCTTCGAGGAAATCATGCGGCATTATTTTCAGCGCACAAAATAGCATTGCGGTCGTCGAGTTTCCTTTAGGAGCAATCCTCCATAATAAGGAAAATGGGGGCGCATGGCAAAATGGTCGGTCGAACTTGGGAGTTCGACCTCCATTTCGTGTCGAACGCCATAAAATCCTAGATCTTGGCGGACTTTGTCGCCGAATGGACAAATCTGAACTCGCTCGGGATCCCGAAAGACGATTCCCGACCGTGGATGATGTACTTTGACGGGTCACTTACTTTAAGTGGCTCAAGGGTTGAGGTAGTCTGGTATCTCCTAGGAGAAACCTTAAAGTATGCCATACAATTAAACTTTCGGGCCACTAACAATGTGGCGAATCACGAAGGTTTGCTAGGCGGCATACAGTGCGAAAGCACTCTCGATTCGTCGACTACTCGTGAGAGGAGACTCTCAACTAGTCGTAAATCAAATTGGGAAGAGTACGGTGCTCTAACTCAACAATGGCTCGGTACTTATCAGAAGTACGTAAGCTAGAAAAACATTTTTTAGGTTTCGAGGTACAATTTATCCCTCGAAAGGATAATTTCCTCGCAGACCAACTTGCTCGGATGGCTTCTTCCCGATCCATAATACCAAAAGGAGTTTTCTTGGAGCAACTCCAAAACCGTCTCTGGTCGAAGAACCAGAGACACCTCCTCTTGAGATGGCCTCATTAGATTACGAGGATACCTGGATGACTCCCATCTACGAGTATCTTTGCAAGGGTTCCGTACACGAAGATGATCTTGAGGCAGATCGATTATCCCGAAAAGCCAAAATGTATACTTTGGTTGAAGGAGTCCTCTATAAGCGAGGAACCCAAGGGATACTCATGCGATGCATTCCAACTCCTTCACGATATACACAAAGTGGCATCATGGGACACATGCTTCCTACTGAACATTGGTTGGTAAAGCCTTTCGACAAGGTTTTACCGGCTACTCTGACCACAGACGATGCTAAGGAGGTGGTTAAAAAGTGTGTCATGCCAATTCCATGGTAGATGATACACCAACCACTCAAGCATTACAAACAATACCTCTTTCTTGGCCTTTGCGACACAGGGCTTGATATCCTAGGACCGTTTCCCAAAGCTCCGGGAGGTTTGAATTCCTTTGTGGCTATTGACACGTTCACAAAATGGATCAAGCTGAACACATGGCTCGGGATAACGACTAGCGAAGAAAGGTTCATGATGAGAAGCGTAATTAGTCGATTTGGAGTACCAAGTCGGATAATTACGCACAATGGTAAACAATTAGCAAGTGCAAAATTTCGTGAATTTTGCATGAGTTGGGTACCAAGTTATGCTATGCTTACATTGCACATCCCCAAAGTAATGGGGCGTCCGAACGTGCAAGCGGCCAAATAATGCGAGAATTAAAACTCGAGTCTTCGATCACTTGTTAAGCGCCTGGGGCTTGGGTACAAGAATTATCTTCCATATTATGGGCGATTCGTACAACCACCATCGAGCAACGGGAGAAACATTTTTTCTAGTGTTGGGCGTCAAGCCATGCTTCCTCGGAGCTAAAATTGCGGTCGACACGAGTTGAAACCTTCAACAACTCGGACCGAGAACAACTTCGAGGATGACATTAACCTACTTGAAGAGAGGAGAAACCTAGCCTTAATTGCTCGGCGGTCTACCAACAAGCCCTCGCGCAGATACTATGATCGTAAGGTCCAACCTCGCGACCTTCTTTGTAGGTGACTTAGTATTGAGGCTCGCCAATCCAAGTCTAATCGAATAAACTTTCCCCAAATGGGAAGGTCCTTACGATGGTCGAAGTAACTTCGTCCGTGGTCGACGACTAGCAATGGAAGATGGGCAGTTCTCTCAAACTCTTGGAACATCGACGATTCACAAATTCTATGTGTGACGATTTCTCGTGCAATAAAAGTCCGTGTTCCTTCTACCTCTCTTGCCTTATTTTTTGAGTAAAGCTTTTTAATATTTCGACTATGATACAAAAATAAAACTCGGTTTTTCTTTACACTTTAGTCGGCTAAGCGAGTAACATCATCTAGTTGAAACTTCTCCTCTGCATGTGGTTCTCGCCCGCTAGAAGGAATTTCCTAGCATCGACTGTTACTCATTTTTTCTTCGCCAATACAAAGAGCTCAGTTCTATCCAATAGAAATGTTCTCAAAGCCAACTCTTTCAAATCTTAGTTTATTTTTTCACTAATTCAAAAAAATATTCTAAGTAGAGTGCACTTTCTTACATTTGTTCGACCACCTTTGGTGTACTCGATTTGTTTTAACCTGGTGAAGGAAGAGACACACCTAGTCAAGTCTTTCCTCTCTCGCATGTGGTCCCCGCCACTAGAAGGAAACTTCCTAGTATCGCTCGCCTCCTACTTTTGCTACGAAAAAGACTTATCAAGTCCACCAAAGCAGGACTTAACGAATCACTAAAGTCCTCTAAGACGCTTGTTTAACCCAAGTTGTCGTTCTTGGTTCGATTAAACTAGTCTGAGATGAAAACATCACCTAGTCGAAGCCTTCTCTCTCGTGACGTGGTCCCGCCACTAGAAGGAACTTCCTAGTGTCGAGTCGTTTCTACTCTTTCTCGACCAAGATTTGACAAATAAACCTCTCTTTGTTTTCGTAAACCCTGTTAAACACTATTTATTTAGATTGTCTAAACAATCTAAACAAATAGCTCGGGGCTAGGATAAAGTTATTAATTTGACTTCAATTTTAGTCCTTCATTCGCCTTTCATTCGCTTATTATCTTTTGAGTTACTAACTACTCGACAAGATGATTTTCGTGAAATAAGGCGGATCATATATTACTCATCAACAAAAATTGTCCGCCTTACAAAGTAGTTACAAGATTACTTCCTAGTGATTTCCTCAGCCACCTTTTATCAATGATCAGATTTCCACAATCGTACGACTTGCCTCTCGATTCTGAGACGGTCGTAAGCCGGCCGATTGGTAACATTAAGGCTGAGGATCTTGAGCTTTAAGTTTCGCTAAAGCGTGAACTTACAAAAGACTTCCATTGCCTCCCTTATTGATTCGACTTTGATTAGCCTTCAGAGTGGTCACCATTTCTTGCAATCTTCCTGACTTGTTCTCCAATAGTACTTGTGTGAGCAAAGAATAGTATCTTCTCGAGGAGTTTTTCCTCGTAATGTAGCTCACTAAGCACATTGTTCAGAGAGTGATGTTGCCTTGAAGACTAGTCTTCATCGACTCCATCTCCCGTTGGGTACAAGTCGAAGCCTCGAAGCTTTTGTTCTCGACCACTTGTTACGAAAAGAATAATACCGGTCAAACAAAAATACTTCTAGAGGAACATAACACAAAGATATTTGTAGGTAAAAGCATTTCTTACCTACTAATTGAGAATCCAATTTCTTGACCTCTCGCGATGGAAAGCAGCGGTTTGAAATGCTTTTGCTCCCATGCTCGATGTCCTCTGCATTCATCCTAGCAATGCGACGGACTCATTGCGAATCAAGGTCTTTGATTGGATTTCACCTCAAGGATTCTCAATTGGGCGCAATTTACAACAAGGAATTGACATTAAAAAGGAAAACACTCAAAAAGGACAACGGGTAAAAGTTACTTACTTCACATTTGAGTTCTCGTAACCTCAAGTTCTTGATCCTTATTCTTGCTAATGCGGAAAACTCTGAATGACCAAAGATTTGTCTCCAACTTGATCGGAGTTTCCTCATCTCATTTTCTTTATCTGAAGAAGAAATGAGAGTTAGGTAAAGGTTAAAACTCAAAAGCAGTCTTAAGTTCAAGCCTTATCTGCTTATTTTTTCCTGCAATTTCTTAGATGTGTAGACAACCTCTCGAAGTCTATCAGAGAGGGTTAATACTTCATTCCTTAGCCTCCTCGACTCCTCTTTTTCATAGTCGGCGAGATCGCTAAGGTCTTTGAATCCTTTAGTTAACCTACAAAGGACGAGAGACGGAGATAAAAATCAGTAGAATGGTTGTGAGTACTTCTACAACCACTCTAGTCGTAAGTTTTTCTCGACTACGAATGGTTGTAAGTCTTTCTATGACCACTATCTGGTCGTAAGTAGTCGTAGTTTTTTCTTACGACTAATCCTTTGTCATGAGTTTCTTCCATGACTATTCTCGTAAGACATTATCACGAGTATTTAAGTTGAAAACAACTATGGATGATAAGTGACTTACCACCTCTCCGCCTCTGTGCAGAGTAGCTCTTCTCTCTGCCTTAGCTCTAAAAGTTGTCGATGATACTCACCGACAACAAAGAATTTGCTCCGCAGCTTTACGCAAAAGAAACAAAGAGAAGTGAAGGAAAGCCACATGTATAAGTATTTTGAAGATACTTACATTCATAGTCGTCCTAGCAAACATTGAATATACAAGGTCAGGGTTCTGCGGCTTATCTATCCTCGCGACCTTGTCCCACCACACCTTCTCGAAGCTCGTTATCAAAGGTATTCTCCGTGTTGGGAATATCTTTGGGATGAGGGACTGGTCACGAGATCCGTAGCGAAGACCACGCGACGGAGCGGGCCCCAAAGAAGTCACCACAGTTGAAATTTTCTCATACGGTTCTGATTTCTCTTGGGAAGCCCATGAAATGTTTGTCTTGAATGTGGCAAGTCAAGATATGTCGCCCAATTATATCCTCCATTGAGACAAGATGCAAGGGGAGCCTACTTCACCTGTGGACAATATGGACACTATTGCTACACATGCCCAGTTCCCTAATATCCTAGCTGTGAGGAACACCGTCAATCAGAAGATTGCCCTGTGAACCAAGTGGCCTGCACGCATTGTGGAGAAAGAGGACATCAGGAAGATCAATGTTCAAACTGCCCCAACTGTGATAAGGATCACCAGCCAGGTGAATGCCGATGAGTAAAGTCACATGCTTTCTCTGCGAAGGACAAGACCACTGCCCCAAAGATTGATTCATGCGTCCAATTCTGACCAAGGCAGATGAGTTGCAAAGGACAAGTCTTCAAGTAGCCATGAGACTCGTCTGGAATGAAGTTGGCAGAGACAACTAGTGTTGAGCACCCTTCATTTTAAGGTGGGTAGCTAAACCGCTCAGAAGTGTCAAGAATGTAATGAGTATGCTTCATGCTAACTCTGTACCAGCGCATGTTATGTTGAAGTTTCGCCCTCTTTTGTGTCGAAGAAGCATGTTGTAAGGCTATTTTGCCAACACCCCCCCCCCTTAAGTTAAAGAATCCATGATACCTGGTTCACCTGGAAAAGTCTTATTTGCTACATCAGTAAATCCCCGGTGGTTGATGTCTATGAGACACTAAACCGCATGGTAGTTTGTTGTTAGTATCTTAGGACCATGAAACGTCGCATGGTATGGAGCCAATATGACATGTGCTCTATTCATCACACGGTAAGGAATATGCCTGGAGCAAAATCCAGATGCCAGTTCATTGCTTGTACAAGCTGTCATCTGGTCGGGGACTAGGTACAGGACCTCGTCTGACCAGGGTACCTATAAGTAACCTCTGGAATCCTTACGACCATAGAGGTCGTTAGCCTTAGGGGTTACGACTCTTACGACCACGAGGGTCGTTAGCCTTAGGGGTTACGACCACGATGACATATGATCTTTTAATTATGTCTTAAAGTAATACATAGAGATTTTAATCCTTGTCAGCCAGCCCCCGAACTTTAAATGAACTGAGTGTCTGAATACTTTTTCCCGATGAAGTCATATCAGGCAGACCCTCATTTAATGCCATGACATACGAGGTGGTCTGTATTCACTTTAAAGTTGAGAAACTGCCTTGGGAACTGTAGAGTTTTCTGTCCGTTAGACTTTTGGGTAATTCCCTATTGCAGTTAAGGAACTGTGGCTATAAAATCCCTTCGGCGCAAGGCTTTAGGATTTTTACGCCCCCTGCTTTCCCTTTTCATCTTCTGAGAGAAGGATCACCTCCGACCTCCTTTTGCCTACAACCTTCTATGATCTCCTTTTTTTTTCATCCAATACCCAACCATGTCGGACTCGATCACCAACTGGTCGGTTTCTGTTCTGAGCGAGAAGAAGCTTGAAGCCTTGGAGAAGATTGGGATGCTTCCGGACAAGAATCTGATTTCATGGAGATCGCGGCGACCGGAGAGCACTCTCCAAGCAACGAAGATGGGGAAATCCTTTTTTTTCTTCGCATATATCGAATGCCGATTCAGGTTCTCGGTTCATTCATTCCTCCCCAAGATCTTGGAGCACTATAGAATCGAATTGGTGAATCTTGTCCCCAATGCCATTGCCAATCTCAGCGTCTTCGTCTACCTCTGTGTAGCGTACTTAGAGATTTCTGCAGATCAGGAGCTCTTTAAGTACTTCTACAGGATGGCGAAGTTGGGGAAGACGATGGGGATGCCTAGGGAGTGCACCTTGCGCCTCCATGAAGAAAAAGCTGATGAGTACATCCAAATGTACTCGAAGTCTTCGTGGTCGTTATGGAAGAACAGCTGGCTCTACATGACAGTTACTTGAAAGGACAACTTGTACTATACTGGTAAGAAGGCGATCGAGAACCCAGAATAACGCTCCTCTGTGAAGGAGGGAAAGGTGGGGAGATGGGTTGAAGCCCTCCAACACATTAGTATCAGGGGTTTTACCTCCTGACACGTAGTAAGAGATTTCTCTTTGCGCCGTATTAGCCCCGTGAAATCCCGAGCACATTCAATGCTATAGTACATTGGTCGTGACGACGCGACCAAAGATTCCAAAGAGGGTAAGTCCTAAAATATTCTGAATGGTTTATTTATCTTGGCTGATTACTTTTGTAACCCTAAAATCTCTCGTTCATTCTTGTAGCCCTTTCTCCTGATGAGGTTAGAACCCAGATCAAAATGATCTGCGTCGGGGAGCCCGATGAGAAGGCTGATTTCCCCAGGATTTTTGTGATTGTTTCTGCCATAGAGAGTCTTCGTGGTCGTCATGGAAGAACAACTGGTTCTACATGATGGTCACTCAAAAAGATAGCCTTTACTATACTGGTAAGAAGGCGATCAAGAATCCAGAATGACGCTCATCTGTGAAGAAAGAGGGAAAGGGCGGGAGATGGGTTGAAACCATCCAACACCTTAGTAACAGGGGTTTAACCTACTAGCACGTAGTAAGGGATTTCTCTATACACCGGATTAGCCCCCTGAAGTCCCGAGCACATTCGATGCTATGGTATATTGGTCGTGACGACGCGACCAAAGATTCCAAGGATGGCAAGTCCTTAAATATTCTGACAGGTTTGTATATCTTGGTTGATCACTTTTGTAATCCTAAAATTTGTCGTTCATTCTTACAGCCCATTCTCCTGATGAGATTAGAAACCGGGTCAAAATGATCTGCGCCGAGGAACCGGATGACAAGGCTGATTTCCCCCAAAATTTAACTGTTGTTTCTGCAAAAGACAGAGCTGAGAGGCTTAAGGTAAAGATATCAACCATCTTTCATCATTTATGTGTTTTTTGATCGATTTACGTAAATCCTCTTTGATGTGTAGTTGGTCAGATTGAGAATCAATGAGGCCACAAAGAGTTGTGAGCCAACTGACACTCCGACTGCTCCTACAACCACCCGAGATGGTGATCTTACAGAAGTAGGTAACTGAACATAAATGTATATTCTAGATGAAGAATTTTTCCTCACCTAACTAACTTTGATTGTTAATTAGGCGGTTGTCGTGGACTCCAAAGTGGTCGTTTATGACCTGTTAGTTGCTACTGGAGCAACCGTTCTAGAGGTTGACGGGACCACACCATCCTACCCTATGGTCAGGGATCTTATTCTCGACCAGCTGGTTGAGAATATTTCTTCGACCTCCAGTTGGTGGATATGAGGGGTCTAACCAACCCTACTGATTTGGGATCGGTGAAGTCGATTGAAAAGAAAAGGAAGGCGAACGTGTTGGACTTTGCTTCAGCGTGCTTCAAGTTAAAGACCAAGAAAACAACCATGTATGTATACATGAAAAAGAAACCTATGTAAATACTTACCTCTAGTGTTCCAGAGTCATAAGCTTCTTTTCTTCTTTCTTTATAGATCCTATGGTGTTCCGGTTGCTTCCGACAAGAGCATCCCTCAAGAGAAGACTCCTGAGGAGAAAGATGTTGAGCCAGTCCCTGAGTAGGTGACAAAGCCAATGCCTGTTTAGGAACTCATGGCGGCTCCAACCCCACTTATGGAGGTGGTGGTGTTTGTGGAATTCTTACAAGTTCCGACCTCTACTGGGAAGTCTGCTCTTCCTGACAGTTTCCCTTGTCATCTTTGATATGGAACTTGATGAGGCTTGGGGAAGAATAATAGATCGTTAATAAAAAATAAGTCATGACTCTATTTTTGCCGAATATAATAACATGGTAATACAGGTAAGCTTCCATGACAACTTTTAATAGTCTTTCCCTTTAAACTTTATTAAAAACTTAAAGGAGTCTGCTATTTTGTAGCATTTGGTGGAAAACTTCACTCGGTCGGAGGACTGACCCAACGAATAAAAGTCTTAAAGCAAAAAAACTCTGAATTGGAAAGAAAGTACATTTTCATGTCTTCTCTCCTTCTTTACCATCTGGCTCATTTTCTGTTGATTAACTTCTCTCTTTATTATACTTGATAGATTCAGAGAAGCTTGAAAAAGAGGCAAAAGTAGCCATAATAGCCAAGCTTAAAGAGGAATGCAAAATATCTGACGTCCAGGCACAAGGAAGTCCTTGAAACTATCGAGAAGAAGGTTGAAGGTAACCGATCGTAGACTCGACCAGTGTACTATCTTTAATTGTATGTATTTATTCTTTGGTCTACTCGTGCAGAGCAAACTCAAGCATTGAAGAGAACAGGAAAATACTCTTGGGTTTTGAACACGGCAAGGAGGCATCCTTTGGGCATAATCTTGAAGAGAAGGTCAAGGCCTTCAACAAGATGATCTTCGATATGGGATCGGGAATGCAACTGCCTAGCTTAGGAGATCCCATGGAGAATATCAACTTCCTTGGGCACCAACTCGAAGATCTCAGAAGCTTGCTCAAAACTACTCGGGAGAACCATGCACATACTTTATTTGAAGCTGACAAAAATAGAGTTAGTTTTGCTTTGGCAAAGCTGAAGGCCTCCGACCCCACCATAAATCTCCAAGCTGTTGAGAAAACTTCAACTACTCTGGAGACAATACAACCAAACTTTTCGAGGAAATGGCACATCTCGAAAATAAAGGTTGCAGAAGAAATGGAGGTCGGATCTTCAACTTGCAGCGACCAGTCTGGTGATCCTAACGAGTAGGTTATTGTAATATAGGAAGTACAAATGTAAAAACTCACATTTCTTTCATCAATAAAGTCTTTTGTTTATCCTTTTGTCTTATGAAGTACTCACATATTTTCTAGACTGCTTGTATAGTAGATCTTTGCTAAAGAAGCAGTAAGCCAAGAATAAGAGTTAAAGTCACGACCACTATTGATAGTATGTGCTAATTATATAATAAAAACTGATCATATTAATACTAGAAAATCAATTGTGGTCGAAACCAGTGTGTGACTTTAACTAGTTGTAGATTTGTTTTGCATAATCAAAATACCAAATAATAGATTACATGGTCAGAAGATAAAACTTGTCTTGATGAGAAAGAAAATATGCAAGAGTGTATGCAGTAAACGATAAGCGGTTTTATTTATATGTTGTATCCAAACTGGTCGTAATAATTGCTAAGAATTGAAGACATGAGAAACACCCAAAATACAGGCTCATGCTCAAGTCTGACTGGCAGCGAAGATCATAGGAAAAGTACCATTCACTAGGAAGCTCCTTCTAGTGGACAGAACCACGTGCGGGGAGGAGAGACTTCGACTAGGGGGCTTTCTGTGTCTCGACCAGTAGCCAAACAGGAGTAGAACAGAATGTTGGAGTGAAGAAATATAGTCTCCAAAATCCTAAGCATATAAATCACTATATGTAGTTATTTGTGTTATGCTCCTTGTAATCGTATGTTTCTTTAAGAAAAGAGTGTGGTTGCACGTGAGAACCATTGACGTAATAGTCACGACTACGACCCTTGTGGTGTTTGACTTAGATGTCTGAGCTAGAGAGTAACAGCGATCCTTTTATAGGATATCGGAGAGAAGTTGGTCTTCTCTGATTAGTGTAAACAACAACAGTAGGCAACCAGAGTATGGGTAAAAACATACAAAGAATATCTCCCATCGAAGAAAATAAAGAAATTATGAATTTTTATTGAATTTTGACATAATGTAAAAATACAAATATACAAAGAACTTATGCAATTGGTCAATATTCCAGGAGTTTGACAAAACACGCACATCTGACATGGTTAGTCGTACCGAACCAGGTCTGGTGACTTCAACTACAGTGTATGGACCTTCCCATTTGGGAGAAATTTTGTTGCGATTAGCCTGACTCTGAATTTTTCTGAGAACCAGATCACCTACAGCTAGGCTGCGAGGTTGCACCTTACGACTATGATACCTTCGCATGGCTTGTTGGTAAACCGCTGATCATATTAAGGCTTGGGTTCATCATTCCTCAAGAACATTGATATCGTCGAGTCGTCATTCTTGTTGACCGTTCTCGTTGTAACAATCAGTTCGAGCAGAGCCTATTTTCAGTTCTGGAGGAAGATACAAAAGGAAGTTCTTGAACCCAATCTCCTGGTCGTTGTGTTAACTGGTCGAACACTCGGCGTTTCACCCCTTGCATTATGATCCCATTGGCTCTTTCGACTGCTCCGTTGCTCTGCGGGTGAGCGATAGAAGCGAAATGTATCTTGATACCCAGATCCTTGTAGAATTCCTAAAAAATTCCACTAGAGAACTAGGCACCGTTATCTGTGATTATATGACTGGGTACACCAAATCATGTAATCATATTTTTTTGTGAGAAACCACTAAGCTGCTTCAGTTGTTATTTTAACAGCTGGCTTGGCTTCTATTCATTTGGTAAATATGTCAATCATGATGAAAAGGAATTCGAAGCCCCTGGGTGCTCTTGGAAAAGGTCCTAGAATGTCTAGTGCCCATGTTGAAAAAGGCCAAGAAAGATGTATTGTTTGTAAAGCTCGTGCCGGCTGATGTACTTATCGACTTTGAAATTAACATTGTACGCACTTCGTCACGAGCTCTTTTGAATCATAAAAGGTAGTTGGCCAGTAGTATCCTTGTCTGAAGGCTTTAATAACCAATGTTCTGTAGGAATGATGTGCTCTGCAGATTCCTCCATGAATGTTAGATAGCAATTTAATATCATCCGTTTGAGATATGCATCTCAACAAGACACTGTGAGATCCTCGTTTATATAAGGTATGTTTGATCAAAGTGTATGATTTGGCTTTTCGAGTAGTATGATTAGCCTCTACATTATCTTCAGAAATCATATCACGCTGAAGATAATTGTAGATCGACGTTATCCAATCTCTACCCGGGTCGTGCTTGACGACCTCCTGTGGAGCATCCATTTTGCAGGATCGATTTGTACGACCTTCATTGGAACATCTATGTTCTCGGAATGCTCGACCAACGAGGGTGAATCGAGTTGCTCGAGAAAAACTCTAGGCAGGACATGAAACCTTGTGGAGGCCATCCGTGCCAACTGGTTTGCTATAAAGTTTTCCTTTCTAGGAATGCATTGGATCTAGAAACCGAATAAATGTTTTTTGAGTTTTCGTACTTCCGCCAGATAAGATGACATCTTGATACTTGAGCATTTATACACTTTCTCAACTTGATTCGCTACTAGTTGAGAATCACCTTTCGCTAGTAATCTGCGAATCCTGAGCGCTCTGGCTGCTCGGAGTTCTATCAGTAAACCTTCGTATTCTGCCATATTGTTTGTTGCAAGAGAAGTTTAGCTGAATGACGTATTTGATATGTTCTCCAATAAGGTATATTAGGATGACTCTAGCCTTCGAGCCTTTGAGCATCAAGGAACAGTCAAAGTACATTGTCTACTCGTCGTGGTGTTCGTACTCAGGCGCTTGGGTGGTTTTAGGGCTTGTCCATTCGTCAATGAATTCTGCTATTACTTGGGACTTTATTGTTGTTCGTGAGATGAAATAGAGGTCGAATGTCCCAAGCTCGACAGCCCATTTTGTTATTTGTCCTGATGATTCCCTGTATCCGAGAACTTGACTAAGGGGATCTCCAGTTGGTACGACCACCTTGTGGTCTTGAAAGTAATGTCATAGTTTCCCTGAGGACATAAGAAGACCATAGAGCAACTTTTGTACCTGTGGATATATTTTCTTTGATCCACGTAAGACTTCGCTTACATAATACACCGGTCGTTGGACGTTGTCACGTTCTATGACCAGTACACCACTGCCTGTTTGCAGCGTTGCTGCCACGTAAATCAACAATGTCTCTCTCGATCTTGGAGAAACTAAGATCGGGGTATTCGTGAGGTACTTGTCAAGTTTTTCAAAAGCATCGTCTGCTTCGTTAGTCCACTCAAAACTTCCATGTTTTCGAAGAAATTTGAAGAAAGGTCATCCTTTCTCACCTAACCGTGATATGAAAAGACTTAACGCTGCCAAACACCCGGTTAGTTTTTGTACTTCTTTCTTTGTGGTCGGAGGGCGCATCTGGTCGATGGCCGATTTTTTTGTCAAGTTTGCTTCAATACCTCTAGCTGAAACTAGGAATCTAAGAAGTTTTCCCAAAAAAACTCTAAACACACACTTCTTTGGATTTAACTTAAGGTATGCCTACTTAAGTTATTGAAAGTCTAGTGTAGGTCGGAAATATGGTCGCTAGCGTCGATGCTTTTCACAACAAAGTCATCACCGTAAGCTTCTAGATTTCGACCTATCTGAGGATTAAAAGTTTTTTTGCATCAATCTTTGAAAAGTTACACCATCGTTTTTTAGACCAAATGACATCTTAACCTAACAGTAAGTGTCATATGGAGTGACGAAGAAAGTTTTCTCTTTATCATCTTTACTCATATTAATCTGGTGGTACCCTGAATACACATCTAAAAAACTTAACAACTCACACCCGAAAGTAGAGTATATAAGTTGATCAATGCGTGGAAGGGGAAAGTTATCCTTCGGACAAACTTTATTAAGATCTGTGAAGTCAATATACATTCACCATTTCCTATTGCTTTTTCTAACCATTACAGGGTTGGCGAGTCACTATGGGTGGTCGACTTCACGAATGAATCCAGCCTTGAGGAGCTTATAGATATCCGACTAGATTGCCTCCTTCCGATCAGATGTGAAGCGTCCTAGCTTCTGATTGATCGGTTTTTTGTCATGCTGAAAAGCTAACCTGTGCTCGATCACCTCCTTGGGGACTCCGGGCATGTCGGATGCTTGCCAGGTGAATCCGTCTCAGTTTGCTCGGAGGAAGGAGACGAGCGACTCTTCCTATTTATGGTCGAGTCCTGCCCCAACCAGTACCTTTTGGGTAGACGCAAGCATTTCTTGAGCCAGACGGTGCGTTGGTGCTTTCCAGAGGAGCATATTTGCCGAGTGGTACCTCCTTGGCCTAGTCAGAAGGCTTTGAGGCTATCTTTGACCTCGAGTGCTTGACCTGCATGGTAGGCGGATTAGTTTATCTGGTCGGAAGCTCATCGACCAATTCTAAGAATTTTTTATCACATGCATAAGCCATTTTTTGATCTCCTTGAACTGTGATGACTCCCTTCGGTCTGGTATTTTTAAACTTTGTTAACTGTAGTGTGTGGCTATCAAAATTTTTGTTAAAGTTGGACAACCGAGGATTCCATTATGTGCGGTTTCTAAATCTAACACATCAAATGGAACATTTTCTGTTTGAAAGTTATTGGGTCTTCCGAATGTAACCGATAGGGACAGCTATCCTATCGGTTTGGCGGTAGAACCAGGATATGCCGTGGAAGATATATTTCACAGGTTTTACCTTAGACTTGGGAATCTGCATCTCTTCCAATGGTCCCGTAAATAAAATATTTAAAGAACTATCTCCATCTATTAATACTCGATTAACTTTGTAATTGTTAATAGTAGATTCAACTACGATAGAAAACCTACCTGGTCGAGTCGACGGGATGTGGCAGTCTTCTTTGCTGAAGGAGATTATAGTCTCCGACTACCTGGACGGCTTGACGTTGATCGGAGTCCCGCAAGGTTCACCTCTCGTTCCACATCCTTCAGATGACGTCTTGACTCGTACGAGGAGGATCCACCAAAAATCATATCGAATGTGTGTTGTGGCTCCTGGTACTCCATCTCTTCGTCGTCGTCTTTGTCCTTCTTGGAACTTGGTTCTCCGAGTTCTGTCATGGAGGGGAAGAGACCATTACCTGAGTAGTAATCCTCCAGTTTTTTTGTTGCCAAGCTCGGCATGTGTGCAAATCATGCTCTGCTGTTTAGTGAAATGAACATCACTTCTTACTTTTCTTGTCGCTGGTCGGATCCCGAGCCTTGTTCCAACTAGTGAAGTCTCTCTTACCCTTGGTAAACTTTTTGGAAATCGCAAGGACTTCCTTGTTATCTGGCTTGCGATTTTTTTATTCTTAAGAGACTTCTTGCTTTTCTTCTCTTGTTTCTCCAGGACTGACTGGAGATTTTTATCTTTTGATCAATAGCATCGCACCATTCGACCACTTCACTAGCGGCTGCATACTTGTCTACCATCTCGAAAAGTTAAACGGCCGTCCGTGGAGGATTTATTGCAATATCCTCTGTAAACCGGCGATTTCTCAACCATGCTTTAAAAGCGTGAATGACAGATGATTTTGCGATATCTGGGATAGAGTTTCGAACCTAACTTAATCTCTTGATATATTGTCGAAGAGTTTTGTTCGTTTTCTGCTTCATTTGATGAAGATTATCCTCCTTCCCTGGACAGTCATACGTCCCTTGAAAGTTGGTGATCAGAGTAGCACAGAGCTAGTCCCAAGTATAGATAGATCCGGCCAGTAGGTTAAGCAACCACGAGCAGGCAGACTCTGCAAGGACCATGGGTAAGAAATTTTCCATCCCGTTGTCATTATCATCAACAACCTTGATCGCGGTAGTATAGATTTGAAAAAATTCTAATGGGTTCTGGGTCGTATTGAACTTTTCTATATTGGCTGGTCGAAAACTATCTGGCCAACGAACAGCCTGGGGACCTACAAAAAATGCTCAGCAGTCCGTAATGGAATCGTGACACCTTCTATGAAAAGGAGTCGGATTATAATCAGTTGGGGATCATTTCCTCGTATTTGCATACCTAGGATATGTTGTTCCAATCCTGTCGTGGACGTTATGATAATGTCTTTGATCACTTGCTTGGTTCAGATAATGCCTGAGATCGCCTGAATCAAGTTGTCATTCCTCTTGATGAGGAGGAGGAGTGGCTGCTGTGAAGATGTCGAACCTGGAAACGAAGAATCTTTGATTCTCTGTGTTTCATACACTAGTCCAGGAACAGCTAGTGTACATAGTTAAACAAAAGTGATAACAAAATTATATCACACATTTATTAATTGATAATCAGAGTTTATTACAAAATTAGACACAAGGCAAAATATAAAGAAACAACGAAAATTAAATAATATGTAGGCCACATGATTCACCACAGGCAATCGTCTGGGGGCGTAGCCTAGTAGTCCAGAACCTCATCGTCTTGATAATAATCTTCACCAGAATAAATTTTATTCAGCAAGAATGGGCACAACTTCCGTGCTCGCAAATTACACCTAATAACTGAATGTAATGCATGTATGTGTAAACAAGAGAGGCTGATAGGGTTCATTTTGCATAAAGCCATATTTTTTTGTTTTAAATACTTTTACTAAGTTCTAGGCAAATTTCTAAGGTATAACTCTAAGTTAAAGATCTATTTTGATTCATCAATCCTCAAGTGTAGGATAAACCTCCATACACTAATGGTGAAGGACTAACCCCCTTACACCAAACATTCTTTTCAAAATTTTCTAATTGGATAAACTCAAAAAAACATCTCAATTTGAAATTTATTTTAAAAAAACCAAGTCTAATCCATGAAAGGCTTTGCCCAAGTGTCCATGACCGCGGACGCAACTATTTGAATAGATTAATATTCTCTAGAGTTTGTACATGTTTACCAACAAGAGATAATTTGCTTTAACTGTCGACCATGACAAGCTTCCGAAGGCGTGCGACTAAGCAAATATCACGATGTCTTTACCCTACACTCTTTCAACGTAGTTGTATGCGCTAAGATTTCACTTCTTTTGGAGTCACCGCCGAAAGCCCCCTCTTGCGCCAAGTTGGAATAACAGTAAGTCAGTCATACATCCATACATCAAGGTGACACAACCACGGTGAAATAAAGTAGGTTACATAGCCATGTTTGTCCCACTCCAGACTTGTGGTGGTACGATTTTAGCTTAACAATCCACAGCTCGTTGACTGGTCCATATATGACAGTGCGACTTCCATAACAATCCCTGGGCCTTAACCATTCCCGAATTGAGCCCGTGCATAAACTTGCACCCACCAACGGTCTAATTCGCGCAAGTACAAACCAGTTTTATTTTTCAGATTAAAACATTTTAAAAAGCATCTATGGTCTAAGCATATAATTTTTTTAATTCATTTTAACTAGGGTGACAAGGGAATGACTATTCCAACAAAAACATTAGCCATTCAAAGGAAATAGATTAACTAGGAATTTAAAAACATGAATTTAAAAATACTAGATATAAATATGGGTGCAGCAATAACTTGAAACAAAATTACATAATTAGAAATAATAGATGCAACATGGTCAAGGGTATAACTTGCCTTGCTCAAATTCGTATTCTTCTTCTATCTCGAATTCCCTGGAGTCATTGAAATCTATAAGCGAAAATACGATAAATCCAAATAAATACAAAAGGATTCAAATAAAAATAAACTCTAAGTTAAATAATTTTAGTTCTGGAAGGTAGATATTGAATTTATAGGAATTTTGGAGCAAGAAATGACGAATTTGGAGTTCGTATGAAGGAGAACGAACATCCAGAAGTTGAATATCACAAGAAATGATAGAATCTGAGTGCTGATTTTCTTTCGAGCACTGTTCACTCTGAGCACTATTCATCTCTCGGGTACTGGTTATCTTTGAGAACTGCTCATCGTTGAGTACTGTTCACCTCCGAGTATTGTTCATATTCCGGGCACTGTTTACATTTCGTGCTCGGAAGGAGTTTCGACAACACTGGTCAGAAGAGATTTCGACAACGCTGGTCGAAAGAAAGGTTCTGACTACACTGGTTGAAAGAGATTTCGACAATGCTGGTCGAAAGAAAGGCCACGACTACTTTGTCGACGAAAGCTACGACTATCTAATCGACGAAAGCTACGACTACCTAGTCGGCGAAAACTAAGACTATCTAGTCGACGGAAGCTACGACTACCTAGTCGATGGAAAGCTACGACTACCTAGTCGACGGAAACTACGACTACCCTAGGCAGCAGCTGCGGCACTCGACTATAACTCATTGGCGCTACGCGCCACAGTGAGCTACGCAAAGGTGTGCAAAACGAAGGAGGAGGAGACGCTAATCCTTAGGTGATACCTTACGACGGAAGAGCACAACAGAGTGGCCGACGGCGAGGTGGTTTGGCTGTGGCGGAGTACGGGTTCTGGTGGTGACGATGCTCCGATGGCCCTCCGGTGAAGATGAAGTAAGCCTAATGTAGAACACGACGCGACGAAGCTCCTGGCGTGGACAACGACACCAGAGACCAACGGACGGTGGGGCAATCGGTGGCGCTAGGGTTGGCGGTGGAGGAGCTTAGGTGCTTCGATTCCGGCCATAGAAATGAACAGAGTGGTCGTGGATTTGGGGAAAGGTGTGAGGGGAGAAATGCGAAGGCAGTGCCCCCTTTTATAGGGCAAGGATTAGCCGGAACGACGGGGCCATGCGCGGGCATTAACGGCCGACGCAACAACGATGAGTAAAGTGAGTTAAGATGCAGAAATGGCCGATTGAGTGAGGCCATGAGTGAAATGCGGTCATGGTAATTATTGGGCACGATATTGGGTGGAAATGGACAATTCAATGCAGTTTAATCGACCGGATTAGGCGGCGCTCTGTTTCGGCCTAGTGGAAGACGAAGAGGGAGGTCGGGGATGACAGGTGGGGTCGGATGGGAGAGAGGGTCAGCGCAGAATGAAAAAGTCCGTGCGCTAGGAAGGAATTCGGCCAACCACTGTTTTCAGATTTTTGAGTGCAAACTGATTTAATTAATTCAGATTATTCATTTAAGCTTTACAAAATAGCAAATAAAGTCCAACAAACATGAAAAAATTCACAGAAATTCCCTGAGTCGAATTGGACTTAAATAAGATATTTCCAACTCATATTTGGTAATTAATTTTTGTAAATAATTAATTTTGGCTTTAAAATAATTAGGGGAAATATTTTAAAATTTTATAAAATTTCAAAAATAATTAAATTTTATTCTCAACTGGAAAAAAAAATTTGGGTCGTTACAGAAGAGCGGTCTTTCCTCGTGATTTCTTGGTCGAAACCTATTAGAGGGTCTTCGTGTTGATCGGTTGTCCGCTCAACTATATTGTCCCCTACTGAGAGAGGAGCGCTGGGATGAAGTCATCATGTGACTTTGCGAATTTCTTTGCTCCCGGTACATTTTCGTACGCCGCATGGTTTATTGGTGGATCTCCGACACTTGACCTGCAAACTGAGTATAAACTGGAGTTCCTGCTAAAGCATGATCTGGATTATCTAGAATATCCCGGACTTGTTGCTGGTTTTGTATTGTTACCGAAGGTCGTGGAAGATTCCGCTTTCAGCGGTGATAAGGTGAGCTTTCCCTCGACCTTTCGGTTGGCCCTGTCTAACCCCTTACTCGCGGTGTGTAGGAACAGGTGAATTAATTGATGCACGTCCATCAATTCGGTTTCCTCCGGTAGTTGGTGCTTGAGCGCAATTACCATTTCCACCAGAAAGTGGTGGCGACATAACCCGTGGAGGATCGTGCATGGCATCCGAATTGGTATGTCTGATTGTGTTAACTTCGTGGAGCCAACAGTGATCTTCCGATGAACTCTCGTCGTAGCTAAGGGAGAGCCTTGTAGTGTTTCTGCAAGGAGCCTCCATGATGGGGAGCGGTCAGAGATTGCCGCCTCTGGTGGTTTTGTAGTGGACTCAGCCTGATCCGGCAGATTGCCGATCGTATGCTGAGTTTCATCGTGCCCACTTGGCCTACGATCGGTGATAACTTCATCAATACCCTTACCAGATGTCAGTTGGCCCCTGGAATACGTAGGATCATTGGTGAATACCGGTTGCCCATGACAATATTGAGAGTACATGGACTCTCTGATTGCACTATTGTGCTTCTGTTGCCGTTTTTGCCGGTCGGGTCGACCGGGCTTGTAGAGGCGTTCAAACATTCTGAACTGGTCGAACGAGCGGTTCCTCTGAGACCACCATTGATGGCGGCGGTGTATCCTCATCCATCTGGTCGATTTCTCTAATATCTACGACTGTCGAGCCGGTGGAGGAGGAGGATGATAACATCCCATTTTATTCTATGATGCGGATGCATGCGTCCATGTCGAGGTTGGAGTAATCCGCCAGGTCGAACCAGTTTTCCTCATCCCAAGCCCTTACCATGTTCGCATGAGTGATGATGAGGCAAAGGAAGTGGATGAGGAATGCTTGAGTGAAGTAAATTTCAAGAACTCAACGCCTTCTTCCCCACGAACGACGTCAGCTGTCGATGATCGAGTCGCTGATCTTATGAAATAAAACAGGGGAAAATAGCAAAGAGTTATTGGTAGAGAATGATACTTCTCTTTATTGCTATAAACTGGATCCTCTACAGGGGGTGCCCTTAACAAGGCAATGGACAAAATCCTAATTACACTAAGTGTAGTGCTTGCTATGCTAATACTTCAGATGAAATCCAATCGTCTCTTGATCTTCCGAATTGGATTGCCTTATGTCGTTCGTGTTCTTCTTTAAGTAGTTGATGAAGTGGTGGTAGTTAATCGTGGAAGACGCGCCTGTTGGAAGCGTCCTGACTGGTCGGAGTGAGGCAACAGTTGATGAAGTATTAATCGTCCGACGGTTGATGTCCGTGAGACACTAAACCACATGGTAGTTTGTTGTTAGTGTCTTAGGATCATGAAACATCGCGTGGTGTGGAGCCAATATGATATGTGCTCCATTCATCACATGGTAAGGAATATGCCTCGAGCAAAATCCTGATGCCAGTTCATTACTTGTACGAATAGTCATCTGGTCAGGGACTAGATACAGGTCCTCGTCTGACTAGGGTACCTATAAGTAACCTCTGGAATCCTTACGACCACAGAGGTCATTTGCCTTAAGGGTTACGACTCTTACGATCACAGAGGTCGTTAGCCTTAGGGGTTATGAGCACGAAGATATGTGGTCTTTTAATTATGTATTAAAGCAATACAAAGAGATTTTAATCATCGTCAGCTAGCCCCCGAACTTTACATGAATTGGGTGTGTGAATGCTTTTTTTCCGATGAAGTCATATTGGGCAGACTCTCATTTAATGCTGTGACATACGAGGTGGTTTGTATTCACTTTAAAGTTGAGAAACTGCCTTAGGAACTAAAGAGTTTTTTCAGTCTGTTGGACTTTTGGGTAATTCCCTATTGCAGTTAAGAAACCGCGGCTACAAAATCCGTTCGGCATAGGTATTTAGGGTTTTTACGCCTCCTGCTTTCCATTTTCATCTTCTGAGAGAAGAATCGTCTCTGACCTCCTTTTGACTACAATCTTCTACGACCTCCTATCTTTCTTTCATCCAATACCCAACTATGTCGGACTCGGTGTGAACATTTGCGTTGGTCCTGTTGGGGGGCCGGGTATCATCCCCCCCTCCCCGCTTGGGCACTCCTAGTGGATTGCGTGATAAACTTGGAGTGGCGCAATGGGCTAACGTTATCTGTAGGACAAGGTGAATGTTGATCGTCATCCCCCGTACTTTTGTTAATTGGACTCACTTGGGAGCCCAAAGCTAGCGAGGGAGAGGCAAAACCGAGTGTCGTACCCCATAAACTTTTTTGAGCGACAAGGGTTTGCGCGATGGAGCGCGATATACAAGGTGTCTCTGTCGAGGCGAGGCCTTCGAAGCGAGAGATTCCCTAATCATAGAGGTACGGCCTTCGGAACGACTAGGTTTTGCACGATGAAGTGTGATATGCAATGCCTCTCCGCCGAGGCGAGGCCTTCGAGGTGGGTCTTCGCCGAGGTGAGGCCTTCGAGGTGGGAGACTCCCTAGTCGTAGAGGCGCGCCCTTTGGAGTGACTAGCTATTGCGCGATTGAGCATGATATACACTATCTCCTCGCCGAGGCGAGGCCTCTAAGGCAGGAGACTCCCTAGATGTCGAGGCTCAACATTCGGAGCCACTAGGTTTTGCGTGATGGAGCGCGATATGCAGTGTCTCTCCGCCGAGACGAGACCATCGTGGTGGGAGACTCCCTAGTCGCTGAGGCACGACCTTTGAAGTGACTAGGGTTTTGCGCAATGGAACACGATATGCACTGTCTCACTGCGGAGGCGAGGCCTTCGAGGCGGGAGACTCCCTAGTCGCTGAGGGGCAGCCTTCGGAGCGACTAGGTTTTGTGAGATGGAGCACGATATGCGAGGGGTTGCACGAGCGAGGGGGGCGCCAAGGCGACGTCGACAAAGCCCGGGGGCGGCGCCGAAGTGGCTGAGGGGTGGAGGCCATCGCCGAAGGCTCTGGGTGCTCTAGAGGCTGCCGACGCCGAAGGGGTCTCGAGGCCGAGGTGGACGCCGAGGTGTGCTATAGGACAAGGTGGTTCTATTTGCTCCGGAGTCGGCCCGCGAGCTAAGCGGCAGCAGGGCAGAGGCCATCGCCGAAGGCTCCGGGTGCTCTGGAAGCGGCTTGAGGCCGAGGTGGACGCCGAGGGGGGCTCCAAGGCGAGGGCCTGGTGCTCCGGAGGCAGCCATGAGCGAGGGGGCATCGAGCGACATCAAGTGGTAGCGGGCGAGGGTCCTTCCAAGACTCCAGTGCTTGAGGTCGCTCGAGGCCTCCGGACGAAGGGGTCTTTTTGCTCCCTCTCCTACATAGCTTCCTGCTCAGTACCCATGGACGACGCGAACTGTTGTAGCATTGAGACTAGATAGTTGGTACGGGTACCCTTTAGTCAGGAAAGGAACCGAATGTGTTGGGTGTATTGATTAAATAGCGAGTGAATGGGAGAATGACAGAGAGCCCCTCCTTACATGCCCTTAGGACCACATATATAGGGGGCAAGAAGTGATATTTCCCTCTCGCCCTTGCCTTACATTGTGAGGGAATGAGATATTTAGGTATATTTTTATAGATGCACCTTACGGACTTGGTTCATACACATATAACTTTTCCTAGGGCCTCCTGAGTATTGTTGACGACTCTAGGGGTGGGCACCCCTTGGTGCCCTACTACGACACCCCTATAGACAAAGAACATTTTTAAAGGTAGTGTTGTAATCATATATACCCTGAATGTAACTCTGTAAATAGCCTTCTCTGTCATAGAAAAAGAGGAGGGTTTTTTTTTATATATAAAAACACATTTAACACACTTGGATACGCTTCTCACCTTTGAGGTCCTCCGGCGGTTCCCACTTCGACGGATCCTCTTCGACCTCGGGTTCCATCGCCTCCAGCTAGACCCCTCGGGCCCCTCGCCTCCGCCGGATCCCCTCTGACCACGGGACCCCCTCGACCCCGCCAGCTCTGCTTCGATCTTCGAAGCCCCCTCGGCCCTTCAACGTCGGCCTCGGGACCCCCTCGGGACCCGGCCCCTCGGCGTCATCTCCGGAGCCCCTGCAGATCCGGAGGCACATTCGGCCAAAGGACCACTGACGCCTTGCAACGGCATCGCATTGGAATGGCGCCGACACCCTTCGGAGCAGCCACCCCGGCCCACTTCGGCGCTGACAACCTTCGGAGCAACCTCCTCGACCCACTTCAGCGCCGCCTCTGGAGCCGTAGACGCCGCCTCGACTACCTTCGGCAGCGCACCGCTCCGTCTTCGGGCCACTTCAACACGAACAGAGGAGGAGCAGGTCGTGCTCATCCGCGGTGGGCCATATGACAGTTCACCGTACCTGGCGCGCAGGACACCACCGTCCTCGTCGTCGGGGCAACCAGCAGCATCAGACGCATCGTCATCTGCAAGCCCAAGCTCCAGGGGTACAATATCAAGGTCAGCAGCTGCAAGCAGTTTCTTTGCTTCTGTCGGTTTCATGTTCAATCATGCATACCAACTCTCGACAGCAACTGGTCGGGCCGGCAAACGGCAAGCGCTGTTGATCAAGCTACAACGTCAGAACATGCGAGGGAAATTACTGAACATGAGGATTTAGATAGTTAGATTATGCAGTCATCGATGGCCTAGGAGCTGCCACAAGTGTAAAATCCTCAAAAAAAATCTCTTTTCGCAACCTCAGAAGCCGCTGCTGCACTGTCAACTTTGCATTGTACTCATTGCATGGTGGGCATAGAGTGAATTTGGTTGTCTGCCTTCATCTAGAATTACTGAATTATTTAGTATTTAAGGTCCGAGTTTAAGATGCCAGTATACCCAATGTGTAATGCAGACACGCATACCCAATGTGTAATGCAGACACGCCTGTTAGCAACCGGAGAGCATTCCAATTCTGTAGCAGTGCTCGCATAATCCACACCAGCACTTGATGCAGTACAATTGGCATGTATAAAAAAATGGTTGTTTTTTCCTATCTAGTGCGATGTGCATTGTTCCACGCCCTGCTTGGTAAAAAAGACACCGTGCACACTAACTAACTTTCGCGAATGTGAAGTGTATAAATAAAAACACCGTGTATGGCTTTGAGCCCCGATGCACACTAAATCACTCTTGCGGGTGTGAAGTGTATAAATAAAGACACCGCACATGGCTCCAAGTCACGGTGCACACTAATTCACTCTCGCAAGTGTGAAGCGTATAAATAAAGACATCGCGTATGGCTCCGAGCCTCGGTGTACACAAACCCTAGTCGCTCCGAAGGCCGCGCCTCAACAACTAGGGAGTCTCCCGCCTCGATGGCCTCACCTCATCGCATATCACGCTCAAACGCGTCGAACCCTGGTCGCTCCAAAGGCCGCACCTCGGCGACTAGGAGTCTCCCGCCTCGAATACCTCACCTCGGCGGAGAGACATCGCACATCGCGCTAAAACACGCAAAGCACTAGTCGCTCCGAAGGCCGTGCCTCGGCGACTAGAGAGTCTCCCATCGCGAAGGCCTTGCTTCGGCTGACAGACATTGCATATCACGCTCAAATACGCAAAGCCCTAGTCGCTCCGAAGGCCGCGCCTCGGTGACTAGGGAGTCTCCTACCGTGAAGGTTGTGCCCCGGAGGGGAGATATCGCACATCGCGCTCAAATGCACAAAGCCCTAGTCGCTCCGAAGGCCGTGCCTTAGTGACTAGGGAGTCTCCCGCTCTGTGGGCCTCGTCTCGACGGGGAGACATCACACATTGCGCTCAAAACACGCACAACCCTAGTTGCTCCGAAGGTCGCACCTCGGCGACTAGGGAGTCTCCTGCCGCGATGGTCTCACCTCGGCGGGGAGACATCATGCTCCAACGCGCAAAGCCCTAGTCACTATGAAGGTCACGCTTTGGCGACTAGGGAGTCTCCCACAGCGAAGGCCTCGCTTCGGCGGAGAGACACTACACATCGCGCTCAAATGCGCAAAGCTCTAGTCGCTCTGAAGGCCACGCCTTGGCAACTAGGGAGTCTCCTACCGTGAAGACCTAACCCCGGCGGGGAGACATCGCACATCGTGCTCAAACGCGCAAAGCCCTAGTCGCTTCGAAGGCCACACCTCGGTGACTAGGGAGTCTCCCGCTCCGAGAGCCTCGTCTCGGCGGGGAGACATCACACATTGCGCTCAAAACGTGCAAAACCCTAGTCGCTCCGAAGGCCGTGCCTTGACTCCGATGGACGCACCTCGGCGACTAGGGAGTCTCCCACTGCGAAGGGCTCACCTCGATGAGGAGACATCGCGCTCCAACGCACAAAACCCTAGTCACTCCGAAGGCCGCACCTCGGCGACTAGGGAGTCTCCCGCCGCGAAGGCCTCACCTCGGTGGGGAGACATCGCACATCGCACTCAAACACGCAAAACCCCAGTCGCTCTAAAGGTCGTGCCTCGGCGACTAGGGAGTCTCCCGCCGTGAAGGCCTCGCCTCCGTCGGGAGACATCACACATCACGTTGAAACGCACAAAGTCGTAGTCACTCCGAAGGCCGCGCCTCAATGACTAGGGAGTCTCCCACCGCGAAGGTCTTGCCTCGGCGGTGAGACATCACACTCAAACGCACAAAGCCCTAGTCGCTCCGAAGGTCGCACCTTAGCGACTAGAGAGTCTCCCACTCCGAGGGCCTCGCCTCGCGGAGAGACATCGCACTCAAACGCGCAAAGCCCTTATTGCTCCGATGGCCGCGCCTCGGCGACTAGGGAGTCTCCCACTGCGAAGGCCTCGTCTCGGCAGAGAGACATGTCATATCGTGCTCCAACGCGCAAAGCCCTAGTCGCTCCGAAAGCTCCGCCTCAATGACTAGGGAGTCTCCCGCTCCGATGGCCTCACCTCGGCGGAGAGACATCCCACAACGCACTCAAATGCGCAAAGCCCTAGTCGCTTCGAAAGCCACGCCTCGGTGACTAGGAGTCTCCCGCGCCGAGGGCCTCGCCTCGGTGGAGAGACATCGCACGACACGGTCAAACGTGTAAAGCCCTAGTCGCTCCGAAGGGCGCACCTCAGCGACTAGGGTGTCTCCCGCCGCGAGGGCCTCACCTTAGTGGGGAGACATCGCACATCGCGCTCAAACATGTAAAGCCCTAGTCACTTCGAAGGTTGTGCCTTAGCGACTAGGGAGTCTCCCGCCGCGAAGGCCTCGCCTCGGCGGGGAGACATTGAAGAATCTAGACTAGTCATTATGTGTTAATGGAGTATTTTGGTGATTAATGATAAATCTAAATATAAGACTAACACATTTCATTGATTAATGACAAATCTACTTGTGAGACTAACTCTCTTATCTAGTATGATTTTGTGTAGTCTCGTTTGGATATAAAAAGGTGAAAACCATGGAGGTATGCATTCGACTTTATACTCTTATATATTGGTGCATTCCTCGAATCCAAAATATAGGTTGAACTCTACCAAAAGTTTAACTTGAATATGTGCATAGGTTCTTAATACACATTTATGTATGCACACATTTAGGGGAAGTTCACTCTATATTTTGTGGTTTCATTAGTATTGATCCATATTCCGTTCTCCACACATACTTGGGATCTCTACTTTGAAACATATCCTTAGAGTATATAATTTGTGTAGTTCTTGTATACTCATGTTGCTCTATGTTTATTTATGTACATTCAATTTATGTGCAATTGAAGTGGTTATCATCAATTACCAAAAAGAGAAAGATTGAAGTATCTTGTCCCACTATTATGAGTTAAATGGTATGGTGTGGTAATTAATGATAATTATATTGTGGAACTAACATTTTTCATGAGTTAGATGAATAGGTTATGTTCCATGATGATGGAGGCTTTGGATGACATCATGAGTTGATCATTATCAAGTCAAGGTTCAAGAAGACGATGTATCATATGTTGATGCATATCAAGATCTCGAAGAGATGATCACGAGTTGATCATCAAATCAGGAGAAGACCCGTCATGTGTTGATGGTGGGCACATGAAGGATGCATCATGAGTTGATGCATATCAAGACAATAACCCGGACTTGAAGTGAAGATGTGCGTCATCAAGCTTAAAGAGAATGCTCAAGACAAAGGTATAACTAGCTAGGGCTAAGGACGTGTTCCTACTCTTTTACCGGTCTTGATGTTTGGTTGGAAGACAAGAATGCTAGTATATGTTTGCCGTACTATTAAGAGGTATCTTGTCTAGTAGCTTGAGTCTCATCATGTGTTGATTGCTTAATCTCAGTTGCTCTAGCTCTTCATGGCATGATGCTATTATTTGCGAATGTGTTTTGCAAAAAGCTGAGACTCATGCATCTAATCCTTATAGCATGTGACTATACTTTGCAAATGTATTTTCAAATGGTTCAAGTCCATGTACCTACTCCTTGTGGCATGATACTTAAGTTTACAAATGTGTTTTGCAAATTCTTGAAGTTCATGCATCATTTATTGGCATGGTCTAAGATTGCTTATTGCTCGTTTCTTGGACTTAGACTATGTGTTAGCTCTTTGGAGTTGTGCTTTTTGATTTCATCAAATGTGTTTGAAATCAATCAAATAGGTGAGTTGTGTAGCCATCTGAATAAGCTTTCCATAGAGTCCAAGATCACTCAATTCCGACATCGGAGTCAAAAGTTATGATCGTTTTTTTGAGTGTCGCCTGTGTTGAAATCCAGGGCCGGACTGACCGCAGTTGAAAACCTGGACTGACCGCAGTTGAAAGTGCGGACTGACCGCCCATATAAGGCCGATCAAATTTTTCTAAAGGGTGTGTTTTTTGGTTTTCTTCCACCCGGAAGGCCTGGACTAACCGGAGGTCTGGTCAGACCGAACCCTGTGAGGGTGGACTGACCGGGAATTGTATGTAATAGCTATTGTTATAGCTTGCGCACCAGAGTCTTGAATCGACCGCCACGTGCTGCTGCTGACCGATGTGTTCCACGATTTTGATAGTTTCTCCTCTAAACAGCTAGTTTTTGTGTATGGGCTATAAATACTCACATTGGCCGGTTGGGGGGCAACTCTGGGCATTCTATTTCATTCTCTAGAGCTAGTGTAAGATTCTCCTCTCAATTGTGCATGTGTTGCACCTTGTGAGCAAAGTGAGAGGTTCTAGTTGCATGTGTTGCAACTAGAATTGGATTGAACGTCCAATTGTGCATGTGTTGCACTTGGTGAGAGTCAAGCAAGGGGCTTAGCTTATTACTCTTGGTGTTTGTCAACACCTAGACGGTATGGAGGCGTCGTGGTTCGGTGATCTTCTCAAGAAGCTTGTGAGAAGGCCCGGCGTGTTATGAATGGTTTGGTGCTTGCCATCTCCGGAGTGGAGGAAGAGCAACCCCGAGTGGATCGAGGTGTTGGTTCGTGTTGTGAGAATCGGTACAAGTGGTTGGACTTACCTCGGAGGTGTTGGCTCAGTTAAGGAGCCAGTCCAACGCGGTTGGGCTTACCTCAATGTGGATTAGGGGAGACCGGCAAGTCCTCGAACACCACGGTAAAACATCATCGTGTCATCTTGGTATGTTCTTCTTGTGATTTACTATTGCAATTTACATTCCTTGTATTAAATTGCTTATATATTTGTGTAATTTCAATCATTATCAATAGTCTTATTGTTGGTGCACTTAGTGGAAACTAGTTGATCTAAGCTTTAATTGTGCAAAACCAATTTGTTGTTAGCTTCCGCATTATAAATTAGTTTTAGCCAAAAAAAAGGTTTTAAAACCGCTTATTCACCCACCCTCTAGTCGGCCTCATCGATCTTACAAACATCGCATATCATGCTCAAACGTGCAAAGTCCTAGTCGCTCCGAAAGCCGTGCCTCAGTGACTAGGGAGTCTCCTGCCTCGGCGGGGATACCTTGCATATCGTGCTTTATCGCGCGAGGCCCTAGTCATTCCGATGGCCGTACCTCACCAACTAGGGAGTAATATCACCGGTCGGGGACAAATACTAGAAAGAGCACGAGAGCATGTACGTGTGCGTTTGCTCTCCTTGGTAGTTGTAGATCCATTTATTGTAGCTACGCAGGAAGTAGCAAATCCGCCGCATTGAACTCAAAATCGGGGTATGCCTAACCACACATGCCAGTGCTCACGCTGTACGCATCCGCTCACAATACATTAAGTAGTTCAGGCAAGACGCTTTAGTGTGGAGGACGGCACTCGGCTTTGCCTCCCCCTCGCTGGCTTTGGGCTCCCAAGTGAGCTCAATAAAAAAAGTATAGGGGACGACGATCGACTTCGCCTCCCCCTCGTTGGCTTTGGGCTCTCAAGCGAGCCCAACCATAAAAAGCATAGGGGACGGTGGTCGGCTTCGCCTCCCCCTCGCTAGCTCTGAGCTCCCAGGCGAGCCCAATCCAAAAAAAAGTATGGAGACGGTGTTCGGTTCCGCCTCCCCCTCGCTAGCTCTGGGCTCCCAAACAAGCCCAATAAAAAAAAGTTAGGGGATGGCATTCGGCTTCGCCTCCCCTCGCTAGCAGTGAGGTCCCAAGCGAGCCCAATAAAAAAAGTGGGGCGGCGTTCGGCTTCGCCCCCTCCCCCCCTCGCTAGTTGTGGGCTGCCAAACAAGCCCAATAATAATAACAAGCAATCACCTCCTCAGGCAAGCAAACATCAACCCTTCACGCCACTCCAAGTCGCAAGTACAATCTAGTGGGAGCGGCCGAAGGGGGACGTGTACCTGCCCCCCAGCAGGACCAGCGCGAACAGTTATACCGACGAAAATAGAACACAATGAGGTACAATGACGACTTCACCTCGACGCGCCGCCGTCTCGTAGGCCATGCCTCGGCGTGGCGGCCCCCATCGACTTCGCCCGCGCGTACTTCACCTCGACGCGCCGCCTACCTCGTAGGCCATGCCTCGGCTGGGTGGTCCTGTGTCCACTTCGCCCGCACATACTTCACCTCGACGCGTTGCCCGCCTCGTAGGCCATGCCTTGGCTAGCAGTCCCACGTTGACTTCTCCCGCGCGCGTACTTCACCTCGACGTGTCGCCCACCTCGTAGGCCATGCCTCAGTGTGGTGGCGCCGCGACAACTTCGCCAGCAAGGGCTCCATCTCAGCCCACTGCCCGCCTCGAGGCCATACCCTTGGCATGGCAGCCACACCACGTCGCCCACCTCGAGAGCCACGCCCCATTGGGGCGGCCCTGTGTCGATTTTTTCAGGGGTATCCCAACTGACAAGGGGGTGGGGCGACAGGATTGCGTTCGCTCGCCCCTCGGAACCGCGGGACCTATCATCGCGACTTCGGACCACGCAGACGAGAGAGTTGTCGTAGCCGGGCACCAAGGGGTGCCCCGCACCCTATGGTCATCAATGATACCAGTGTGCCATCGAAGATATTGTACATATGTAGATCAAGTCTGTATGATGTATTTAAATAAATATACCTAAATATTCTCTCTCTACATTGTGAGGGTAAAAATATAAATATCCTTTCTTTCCCTCCTATAAATAAAGCCTTAAGGGGTCCGTACAAAGAGAGCTTACTCATTCTCTCACGAATACACTCATAATGCAATATTTGTACATCTTGTACTTAGGCTCCTCTCCTTTCGGGGTATTTTTCTCAGATAAAAGGACTCTAGCTGGTGTCTAGCTTTTTCTCGATACAACGACGACTATTGCCTGACAGCCGGGGTCTCGAGTCCTGTGCCAGTATCGCGCCTCGTTTGGACGGGCTCTCGATGTTAGAGGCCCAATATACGGTCCACAGTTTATCAGTTATGGTGTATTGCTCTGCGACAACCGGAACAAAGTACAAGCTGCAAACTACACCCAGGACCCAGGACCCAGGACCCTGTTCGCTTTGGCAAATCTGATATTTCTGTTCCATCGATCATTTGCCGTTTATTTCTTATGGATTTACCTTTCAGAAAACTCCAAGGATGTCTCATTTGGATCACTTTCCGTGAGCTCAAAAATACACTCCAAAGGACGAAATCTGGTGTGTTTTTGCCCAGGTTGTATGGATATCGCAAGAGTAGGAGCTTGCTTGGGCCAACTGCCAGCCTGATGCTACATGACACGCCTACATGTCACTGTCTTCCCTTCTCCTCCTCTCAGGACTCAGGAGCTACTTATCCTTTCTTGTTGGAAAAATCCAGATAACCCCATAGATCTCATCTCTACTCCTCCAGACCCGATCATCCATGCATGGCTTCCCTGGGCCTGTTCGCCATCAACACCACCGCTCTACATGCCACACCAGCCTTTAGACGACGGCGTAGCACCGCCGTGTCAAGGCCGAGACCCTCCTTTCTCTGCCAAAACCGCCTGCCGAGCGAGCCGCCGATCGGCGGTGGCGGTGGCGAAGGAGGCGGAGGAGGAAATAAGAGAGCATGGTGGGCCACCTTGGCCGGGAGGCTGCACGGCGACGTGGTGAAGGCGGGGATGGCCGTGCAGGAGAACCTGAGCCCCAAGCAGAAGGGAGACTGGAAGGACGTCACGCTCATGAGCTTCTCCTTCGCCGTCTACGTGTACATCTCTCAGAAGATCGTGTGTACGTATTGCGCTTGGATTTCCATGATTAATCACTAGCTAGTGGTCATATCTTCTCAACCGGATGTATGGTTCCTTCTTAGTTTCATGCTTAATGTTGTAATTATCTACACACCCTTGTGTAGAGCAGTAGCAATATATGATTACAAAAAATAGGCCGTAGTTGCATATCTGTGGTCTGTGGAGGCAGTACTTGTATTATATTTAGCGCCAATAAGGCTCCAGTTGTTATTGTTACCTGTATCATTCTATTGGATCGAATTTCTTTTCGCGCTAAAGATGATTTAGGAAGAAAGATAATTTGAACGTACGGTGCTGTAGCGGTGTGGCCGCTATCTCGCTTCATGCATCCATGAACACCTTTATCATCTATGCGGTTAATACACAACCATCGTATCTTGGAAGGAGCAGGAACAAAATTGCACATATTAGTAGCAAAAAAGAAGCATTCGCCTTACATACATATCGATCGTACCTACTCCTCAACGCTGTACCCCGCAAATTAACTCCGTCTCAGCTCACCAACTGGCTAGTGGCTAACTTACTACAGATCTGACGAGAAGTCAGGCGTCATTACACATCAGTGGGTTATTAAATTATTTAGTAGAGATTGATTGGTCGAAGCAACTGGAGATCGAGGCTAAAGAGGCAGAATTCTCTCTTCCCACTCCTGCCTGAAACCTTCACTGCAGCAGAGGCTCCCCATGCTTGTCGGTTCTCACCGCTGCCGTGCCAAACTGATGTTGCCAATCTCCTGAAACGGCGAGCGCTTTGGGATCACGCTGGGCGAGTGCTTCACACGGCAGATCAGGACGTGCTTTTCTTTCTCCTTGCCGCATTCCTGCGATCGGTGGCGCTGACCCTTGGTTCTTGGGTTCTCCTTCTCCATCTTGCATGCTTCTGACCATTCTTGGCCAGGCAGACTTGGGCTTGGAAAATGGGCTTGGAAGGTGTGTAACTTGCTTTGGAGCTCTGAAATCTTCTTCCGCAGCTCTTCCACATTCTGTTCCGACACTTGCGCCCGATGTTTCCACTCCAACATCTGGTGAATGTTAAAATTTTCGTTTAGATAACAACCTCATTGACTCACTGTGACACAAGCATGAAGCACCACTAAAATGGATGTGGTGGCTTGAGTTTGAGGCTCAGATGGAGATAAAGAACTGAATATCTGGAATGCTCAAATTTGACTCGCAAACGATGCGAAATGATGTGTTCAACTATTTCTGAAACTAGAGAATTAGCCAGAGTCTTGAATCCAGTTTAAAGAATTACTAATCAGTTAAAATGCGTGAAGAAAGAGTAGGTCAATTCCAAATAAAACTACAAAGCAGTACATCTGTACATGTACTGTAGAGTATCAAGACTAGTTCAGTATTAGATGCTGACATCTTCACTATTTTGCTTTCAGTCAGCAATAACTCTAGCGTAAGAAATCATGGGCAGTAAAAAATTTCGGTGGCAAAACAGAGTTACTAGTACTTCAAAGGAGTAGTACTATTTTCTTCAACCAATACTTCGTATTCCTAACTCCAAAAATGGATGCATAGTAAGTACCACAAGCACTCCAGTATGTAAGAGAGAAATAACCACAGCCTCGACAGCGTAGAATAATCTTTGACACGATAGCAAACACAACACAACAAAACATGTTTCATGTAAAACCAAGAAGCACTTCAACGTGGTTTAAAAAAATAAATAAAGGGAGCACTTCAAGGTACTAGTAGTGCATGAGCATAATTAGATGCTACTTACTTGAGAATTCAGGGAGCGTAGACTGATGTCAGAAGCAATAGCACGGCGCTGCCATGTATCCCTAGAGGACTGCAGCTCTTGCATCTCTAGTCTGACCTGCTCCAACATGTCCTGCATCTCAGTCCATTGCTCTGATTCTGCTCTTACTTGCTCCATAATCTTCCCCACAATCTCCTTGCAGTCGCAGCAGCTTCCTGAGCCCACCAATTTGCAATCCTCAGACACAATCTGTTGAGAGAAGGAACAGTTACACTAAAAAAAATTTGCAAGCAACACTGCATAGATTTTAGAATGACATCAATTTAGTGCACGGAAATTCTATGCAGGAAACATCATATGGGTCATAAAAAGGCAGAATGTGCAGATGGGAGAACGCCATAAAAGTTTACCCAGTATGTGTCGACCAAATTCGGCAGCATTGCTCCCCATCCAAACTGAATCCTATAATACCATAGCTTGCTCATAATTACAAACAGCTTTACATGAGAATGCAGTGCATCTTCAAACATGGGTTTCCTAGAAAGCACAATACTGTATGCCATTCACAGCTAGCCCAACCAATTTCAGTCTATGACACTACTAAGGCTGTAAACATTCAGAAGGCAATGCATATGGGCATGAGTAAGATGGTCCCGTAACACATACTAATCGTTGCGAAAGCAACTCCATGAGCACATGCACTGATCCCTGGGCCTAGCCTATACCTTTTGCATTAGCCAGGAAAGGCTAGCTTTCTTGTTGTGGGGGCATCTCCTCCTATTCAAAGGTCATACTTGGCCCAGATACATCATGTGCCGGCTTGTGGCTCCATAGCTTTTAGATGTGTAGTATGCCTTTGCCCAAAGTGGATACTTCTGTTCCTGCTCCGGCATGTGCTTGTTGTCTTAACTGAAGTTCAGCTCCTTTTTACTTTCAAATTAGCACTTCACATTGATTTCTTGCATGCGTTCAAACATGCCCATCGGTGCGAACCATTCAGAACAATCCAGCATGGCACGAAGTGACTAGTAAATTTCTTGAATAAAATGCAGACAAATATATGCACAGATACAGAACCAATCTTGGAAAACGCAATTTACAGAACCGGACCATTAGAAAATGTTCAAGTAAAAAAGCTTCTCATTGGTCCACGTCTCGCACGAGCAATACAAAAAGAACTAAAGAACATTTCCAAGTTCCAACTCAGCCCAGGACAATCTCCAAAGGAAAAAAAGGTACTCTTGGCCCAGGACCACCTGTTAGCATGGCCAGTGGGGGCAGCCGGGCAGCCGGCAGCATCACTGACAGCGTGGGCCAACTCGCAATCATTGACGGGTTCAAATCAAGGGAACATATGGTAAAGCTATTTTTTTGAAACAGCTAAGAGTGGTAGTGAAGTGAAGCGAGTTAGAAAGGCCATGGTTCTTACTTCTTACTTCTTACTTCTTACGGATGGACCCATCCACATCAAATCAACAGTGGTTGACAGCAGTATAGTATCAACCCGAAAAGCACACCGCCATTAACCTGTCGTATTAGATGTAGATGCCGAGTGCACCATGCCAATCTATAGATCTGGGGGCCCAGGGGGTCAGATCAATTACTCATCTCCCTACAGAACCAGTGCAAAACCCTGTGCAAGTGATCCCCACAACACAGCAGATCAGGGCTCAGCAGCGCTTGCATTGCATCGCATGCATCCGGCTGGGGCTGTAGGCGATTTCAAAACTTGCCTAGTGGCTCTCCCGGATGAGACAAAACCGACCTAATCGTTGATTAACAATGCTGTCAAGTCGCTGACCAACAGTACTCCCAAGTCAACGACATTCGGGTGCCCAAGTAGTACCACGTAACACTTAGTACTACGCTACTACTACTAATCTTGTTTCCCCAAAAACAATGAAATAAGATAAGAAAAGTGGAGTAATAAGCATAGCAACTTGACAGTATTATGAACAGTAGCGAACAAATTTGAATCCTACCTTCTGCTGCTGGTGCTGCTTCTCCGCCGCCACGCTCTGGCGGCTGCGGCCGTGCAAGGCGTTGTCCCGGAATGCCACCACGTTGCCGTTGCTCGCCGTGCTGCCGCCGCTCCAGCTCCTTTGGCTGCTTGCGCTTGCGCTTGCCTTTCGACTGTGCCGGTTGTCGCATTTCCTGGACTGGCAGTCAGCGTTGTCGCCACCGGCGACGGCTTCCAGCCGCCGGGTGTACTCCGCCATCCTCTCGCGCATGCCCTTCGACATCCCCTCCATCTTCATCCTCAGCATCTCCACCTTCAATGTAAACACCGCAAAATATTGTACGTTTAGTAATCATCAAAGAGAAGTGCCACCGCAACAACATCCATCAGCACGCTATACGTGTTATTCGGATGCATTACGTACATCAGATAGGTTGGTGCTGTGGACGTGGTCATTGTCGTTGCTGTGCTCGGCGAGTGGCGGCTGTGGCGGCGGCGGGACGACGGGGAGCGCAATCTCGCGGATGTCCTTGACGCTGGGCTCGGCGTCGGCCGATGACATCTTCTCGAGGCGGCGGCGGAGCGAGGACGCCTGCCGGTCGAAGTTGCGGCCGTGGCTCCGCTGCAGCTCCCGCAGCCCGCTCATCGCCCTCCTCCCGCTCTCCTTCTCCACCCGCAGCTCCTCCATCATCTCCTCCAGGTCCTCGATCCCCTCGTCCAACGTTGCCGCCACGCCGACCTCACCCCTGCCATCAATCTTCTTCCTCCCCTGTTGCATCCGTACGATCGAGCAACATCAGGCTGCTGCAATGAACAATAGATTTGAGGGGACGAGGAGTTCGTTTGGCGCGCGACGTGCATACCGAGACGAGCGTTTCGACGGCGGACTTCAGAGCGGCCTCCATCTGGCCGCGGTGGCGGTCGAGCTTGCGGTGGGCGACCTCACGCTCCATCCGGAGGAAGTTGCACTCGGCGCGGAGGATCTCCGCCTGGAAGCGCCACTTCTCCTCCCGCTCCCCGGCGTCCTCCTGCGACCGCGTGGCTCGGGAGTAGGGCGGCGACGCCGGCGCGGACTCCAACCCCCGCACGCGGCGCTCCATCTCGAACAGCGCGCCGAGGTTGACCGCCTTCGGCCCCGGTCGGGGTTGCTGCGCGTGGCCGGCGGTCCGGCTGGGCCTCCCGGCCGCTGGCCTCCTCGACAGGTTGAGGATCCGCGGCGCCGGCGCCGACCCCCCCGTCGCTCCCGTTGTCGCCATCGCGTGCTGGCCCCTCGCCGCCCGCCGCGCGGACATCGAGGCCGTGCGGGCACGGGCAAACTGGATTGGTGATTCGAACGGAACGGGCCGGAGAGGTGTGTGCGGTGCGAATGTGTATGTGGGGTGGGCACTCTCCTCTTTTCCTCGGGCTTAGGTGGCAACGTTCGGGTGGGGTGCTTTTGGTGCGCTGGGTATGTGGAAGGTGTTGGTCGGAGGGGGATGGCGATGGGAGGAAAAAGGCTCGGGGCACGACAAGGGATAGGAGGCGGTGTTTCTCGTTTTCCGTGAAAAGCCACGATTTGAAAGGATCTTTGCGCGGAACTGACTGGACTGCCCCCAGGCCGCGGCCGGGATTCCGATGCGGCAGCAACGCAACGATTGAGCGATGAGTGACTACAAGGGCGCAATTCGTCCTATATCATATTCTACATTTTCGTTTGAGCTAAGAGATCAACACAGTTGCTGCCGAGTACTCTCTTTTTTTTTCACATGCATTCGCTCCGTGATCTTTATAATCAGTCGAACGTAAATTATTCTTTTGGACCCGTACAAAGACATTAGAAAGTAGTGGTATAATCAAAACAAATATAATCAAACTAATCAATGATATATCGAAGTAAAAATACTCGATATCCTCTACCTTCCGGATGCAACAACAAGCCTATCGGTTATCATGTTCCTATATAAAGTTATAATAGGTTTTCTTTATACCACCTGACATATAAACATATACAAACGAATATCGTTTATTTTGTATCATATTCATTTTTTCCTAATAGTCGAAGTCGAACATGAATAGCACTGGATATTTAGTCAGTCGGCCGAACAGATATTGTTCGCTCCATTTGCTCGTTACTACTGCTGGATGGTGGATGAGATGATGCGGCGGTCAGGAGAGGGTATCGAGCGGACAGGCGAAGCTGCTGCTAGTTTTGGGTGACTATTAGGAGGCTTGGGCCGCGCGTCGCAGGGGTGAGCATTTGGCAATGGAGTGCTGGCTTGCTGCGCAGGCGCAACTGCAAGTGGCCCATGCCACTGGAGAGCAGCCACCCGTGCAACATCTTGCATTTTGAAACGCATCTGTCTATTCCAAAAGTGTTTTTCTGTTCCCCAAAAAAAAACTTGATCTGTTACACCTGGGAAGAATAGTGATGAGCAAATAAAGCCGAAGTCAGTGGTACTAAAAAATGTAGTTGTCATTCATTCTTTCCTTGACTAGTCATATTCCTTCAGCTTGTAGTATCATCTCCCGTACTGTTCCAAGCGCATACTGCTTTGCACTCAGTGCCATTATATTTGATGCGGAATCAATATTTGTGATCGCATCAACCTCCTCTTCTAGCGTGCTGTCGCGTATTTCAGATACTACCTTGCGATGCAATTTGAGATGAAGGTGATGCTGATACAAATGCTCGATTAGCAGTCGTAGCAATGAAGTAAATTGCATACTATGTTAAACTACTACTACTACTAGGTAGTACTTCGTGGAATTTTTTTAGTAATATTAATTTTAAAATATATATACAATTAAATGGTAAAAAAAAATACTTACAGGCTGATTTTTTGTGTGTGCAGAATTGGGAGGATAAACATTTATTATTGTTTTAGTTAAATTTCTACCGTTATTTTAGCGTTCGAACCGCCACACAACACCCACCAACTAAACTACCGGCACTAACGGCGCCGTCGACAAAGACAATGGTGGTGGTTTTAGGAAGAAGGTAAGTTACCAATTACAATTGGATGCACGACATAATCAGAAACATAATCCGATAGTAATAAGAAAAACAATATTAGCACAACATATTTAAAAGCCAAACATCGTCACATAGTTTTTCAATAAATTACAAAGATGTTACATAACTTTCCAGCACAACATCATCACATAGTTTTTCGATAAATCACAATGATGTTAAACACACTCCAGTAAAACATCGTCACATAGTTTTTAAACAAATCATTATGTTGTTACAACACATTCTAGCAAGACGTCGTCACATAGTTTTTCAACAAATTACAATAACAATACAAAACATTAACACACAACATATTTCGAGAAGGCAAACCATTCTAGTGGCTGTCATCTAGACTACCGACCTCACCTTCATCTCGTGCACTTCTCATAGGGCATTTCTTATAGGTATGCTCGAACTCCCTGCAAATTAGGAACTTCTTCGTGTGATGCCCAGCTTCTGCTTCGTCTATATCATTCCTAATACGCCGTACCTACCATCGGTCAACCTTTTCCTTCAGCCTAGCGATGTTCGTGGGCCAGATGACTTACTCCCAGGTCGGATGGTTAGTGAAATAGCCAACCACACTAGAAACCTTACGTACTCGACGCTATTGAAAATACATCAAAAAAGCCCAAGAAAGCTGGGTGGTGGAAGAGGACTTCAGAAGAGGAAGCTGAGTACAACTGGACCGAGCGTGCGGCGAACAAAGGGAAGACTCCTGCTAGTGATACCAATAGTTGTCCTATCGCTCCCCGTCGCTAGGGCACACTCCATATCGAATACGTAAGTTAGATTCAATTTGCATCCTGATTATTGATTTGGCTCTATGTTCTGTTATACTAACATCATTCAATCGTCTAGTCCGTCTCATAGAACATGGCTGACTTCAAGACTGGCCGCCACGACCAGTCCAGAGACAAGGGGAAGGGACCGATGGGCCGCGTGGACTAATCAACTACGTTCCAATCAATCTTTTTCCGGTTCCAAAAAGGCGCACATGGATTCTAGGTGTATTGTGGTTTGTAGATTTATGCATATTGTCATTTCTAATGCACGTAATCAAACCCAACGTGCCATTTAATTTGCAATTCAATTATGAAGTCTTTCATACTTAAATCTCTTTTCTCAAATATTTTGACTATTAAATATTACGTAATCTTTTATTAAAGAAATCGGTTCCACGAACAATGCAATCGGGTCAACATCAAGCATGACAATCATACTCTTATCCAATTTTAGAGTCCGAACAATGCGATCACTTCAAGAAATTACCCAAAAAATCCCTAAAAATTACTAAATATTTATCCCCAATTCTACATATAAATAAAAAAAACAGCCTCCTGTCATCAGCTCAAATGGCGGCAGTAGTCTAGAACTGCAATTGTTTTTTTTTACTATTTAATTTTGTAATTTTTAAAATTAATATTATTTATAAAAAAGTCTTACTTCGTTTGGCAATTTACGATGTATGATCGGCAGTCGGAGCAATGAAGTCACTATACGTTGGCATGTCGACTAGCAAGTGCTCAAATAATGCACAACAATTAACTACTGTTGGAGTATATGTGCTTGGTCCAAATAATCCAAGTAATACTCTTCATAAATTCTAGAAAATTTCAAATACCCACTCAAGCATGGTGAAAGGTGAAAAGTTTAATACCATATTGCTATTTAGGTGAGAGGAGATCAACTTATAAGATAGAATTGGTCTTACATAGTTGAAATAAGTAAAAGAAGACCAAGTTGGTCTTGCCTAGTTGAAGCAAGTAAAAGAAAACTCTACACTCGCGCGCTCGCGTGCCTCACCACTACCAGCCCGGGAGACATGCGTGTGAATGGTGCAGAGTGGTAGCTTCGTTTTACACCTCATAAACCTGCATGATGACATGTCAATCTACGCGTAAACGGAATAACCATGGTTCAAACCGAATGTTTGAATCGCGCTAATTCTGCTAGGCTATTATGGCACACATTAATGATGTTTTAATGCAATTTCCAAAACGCTTTGCGATTGATTACGGGAATTTCTTTCCGTTCTGTTTCATTGGTTTCTATACGGAGGGGAGACCTCTCCATTCATCGTACGTATGAGACAGAACCATCTTTGACTTTTTTTTCCCACTCCTTTGTGACGTGCTACCTCGACTACTCCATCCCTTTGTCGGCATGCACGGTCACAGGGAATCCGGCGTTACTCGTGATCATGTACGGATTGAGGTGAATCAGGTGTTTTGGAAGCGTTCGCACGACTGCTCACGTTTTCCTCATCATCACCTTTGCGTTGTCTTCACATCTGACTCTACCGTGACCATTGACAAAGCGATCCTCTGTAAGTCACGGCGATCCACTTTGTCATAGCTAAATATCACTTATTGGATTTTAGTCTTGTGATGATAATGTCTCTACTAGCTGTTGCTAGTAGAATTAAGGTGATATACTTTGCTTTATTTGCACATATATGTGATATAGGTGTATTTGATATTTCAATCATACTACTATTTGTAGTTGGAAATACGACGAATATATATATTGTTTTATACTAATATTTATTTTAAAAATTAAAATAATAATAAATAGTGCACTTATACCTAACAATTACCAGGAATTACTAGGGACCGAGTACAGAACAGCCATGCATGGAAGCAAGACGCTTACATCGACGGTCTCATGTAACCCAGCATCACACATGCAGCAAAACAACCTTCAAACCAAGGGAGCTCGCACAAATCGCACGTTCGTTTACCATTTGGCCGTGCCACAGACGCAAAGGCACATGCAGCCTCCTCCCCACAATCCTAGATGCGGTAGCTAGGCCGGTACAGTATCAGTACAGTACCCGTCCTACTCTGGCCCTTGACGCCTAGGAAAGAAAGGCTACCTACCGCCTACCGTCCGTGCACCGCGTCCGCGCACGACGTCGCGGGCCTCCTCCCTGCGCGCAACGGTGCCACCAATGCGCCCAGTAACTCCCCCGCACCGCATCGCATCGCGCCATGTCACGCGACCACGCGGGGAAGCCATTAGCAGTACTAACTTTCCCGCACCGCTCCCACGTGGCGGCGAGGCGCCGGGGCCTCGTGAGCCGCGCCCTGCCTGCCTGCCTGTGCGCGCCATGCAGAAGCAGAGCCCAGTCGGGGTGCGGTTTACTCGGGCGTGGGACCCTGCACAAATTTTAAATCCGGCCGCTGGTTCGAGCCGCGTCTGGGCCGTAGTTAATGTGGCCGTTTTGCTAACTGCGAAGGCAGGCGCAGGCCTCGTTCCGCGGCCGGCTCGTGCCGTGTCACGTTGCCTCGGGCTCGGGCTTCTCCTCCTCCTCCAACGCTCGATCGCCGCGAGTGACATGCGGGACCCCGCGCGTCGGTTCAATCCAATCCGGGCTCGCTGCCGCCGCCACGCTTTGACGCGGGCCCGTGTCGTCTCAGCGCGCGCGGCGAGCTCAAGGCCAGTTCAAAACGCGACGCAGCGCAGCCTACGCGGCTCCGTGCGCTCTGTGACATGCATGTGGGGCACCTGACGGCCGCAACGGGGTTTGGCTTGGCCGGGTGGAGTTGGACGCATGTGGAGTGGCAGCGGAAGGCAGGCGGGTTTTGAATTGGCAGGGGGAGGGGGATATGACAGCGAGGGGGGGTTCCGTTAGTTGTACGACGACGACAGGGGCACGCAGGCATTATTGGTTAATGGTTGGTTCCGGCCGAAATTTGAAGTGGCACTGTACGTTCTACGTCGTGGGGTGGACGACGGCTGCCACGACAAACCTAGGGCGGATTCGATTGGACAAAGGGATCGTAGTATAATCACTAGTAGGCGTACTTTATAAGCAAGGAAATGCATGTGTGCAACTAGCACCCAGCTGCCCAAGTAGGAGTAGTTTCATTTAGTGGCTATTTGATCAAACTTGAACACCGAGAATCGTGCCTCCATACAAGACTAGTAGTACTGGAGAGTGGATATGGTCCATCTTAATTGATATAGATGTGAAATCTGTGTCGTTGGTGGCCTTGCCACGCGCCGAGGCCGGAGGCCGAGCCCTATTGTGGCTGCATCCTGCTGCCGTCCCCGACGGCAGCAGGTTGCAACTACGGGTCGCGCGCTCGAGCGCAGCTTGCTGCTCGTGCGTATAAGTAGGGGCGAAGGGCACATTCGCCGTCTGCGAGCCAGTAAGCAAGAAAAGCTTAGCGGTAGCATTGCTTGAGTCCTTTGCTCAAACTTTGTCTTGTATGGTTCTTGTCCATCTTGCGCATTGCTTGAGTCCAAGCATCTCACCCGGTATCCACAACAGTTCCGAACCTTGGTTCTCCTAACCAAGTCTAGGTTCTCCTCGCCGTTGACCATAGTTGACTCCAAGCCACCTGCACAACAATAGACCAAGCAACTATTTATGGGCACAAGTTCTTCACAACTTGACCCATATTAGCCAAAACATACATCATGCAACATCTATGCAATAAAACTCATGAATATGACATAACCCTCAAAGTTCACCGCATTCCCGACACATGAACCCTCTCTGGCCGGTCAGACTGCCACCCTCTGTTGGTCTGACCGCTAGCCAATCGGTTTGACCACCTCCTGGCCGGTCAGATCGCGCGCCGGTCTCACCGTCAGTAAATGGCCGGTCAGATCGCCCTAACACTTAGCCAAATTTCTAGCCCCAGAAATCTGCACCCTCTTTGGAAAAACTTGACAGCACGGGTCAATCCGCAGGTTCGGTTTGACCACGGACACTATAGCCTACTCATAGTATGTATGACCGCTACCCATGGCTAGTCAGACCGTCAACACTGGCCGGTCAGACCGCCTATGCCTGACAAGTAGCAAGACTTTGCCGAAAACGAGGCTTTCTCCAAACACTTTGATGCTATTGCCAATTGTTCAACACACTAAGATTATGATCATGTCCACGTGATCTCCACATTATTAGAAACTCTAGTAGCCTCCACTTTGTCCACCCCCAAAACAAACACCTCACTCTTATGATAGTTGATCTTCAGCCCACACATCCACTCAAAATAATATAACATAAATTTTAGGTTAAGAATATAATTTTCTTCATACTCAATCATCAAGACAGTGTCATCTGCATATTGAAGTAAAGTAACACCCCCTAGGATTAAGTGAGAAACCACCCCTTTGATCAGCCCCGTCTCTTGAGCTTTTGCTTCCATCACTGCTAAGTATCAGCTCCCAGATTAAACAACAAAGGAGACAAAGGATAGCCTTGTCTCAAACCCCTGTGAGTAGACAAGTAGGGGGCAACTTTACCGTTGATATTAATGCTCACCTTACCCCCGTTAATTGAACTCATGACCTAATCAATCCACTGTTTAGATAAACATTTTCCCTTCGTAACATTTTCCAAAAAAATCCATTCAATTTTATCATAAGCTTTCTCAAAATCCTATTTAAGGACAACTCTCAAAATCCTATTTAAGGACAACACCTTTTCTTTAGGAAATTCTTAGTACATGCAGAATCTCATGTAAAGACACCACCCCATCCAAAATGTTTCTTCCTTTAATAAAAGCAGTTTAATTCTCACTAATAATCCCGCTGGCAATATTGCCTAATCTAACAGCTAGGAGCTTAGTTATAATCTTGAAGCTAACATTGATTAGGCAAATTAGTCTAAACTGCTTAATAGAATTAGAATACTTGATTTTAGGAATCAGGGTGATCACCCCAAAATTTAACCTCTTTAAGTCCAACTTCCCCTCAAATAAATATGTGACCAACTCCATGAAGAACTGTTTAAGAACATCCCAAAAAGTCTTATAGAAAGAAGTAGGGAAGCCATCTGGTCCAAGGGCAGACTCAGCAGGTAAGTCATTTATATTTTTTTCAAACCTCTTTTTCAGCGAATGTTTGAACAAGGCTTTCATTATCAGCATCAGATATTATGTTCCCTAGATTCCATAAATCTCTAACCAGATGCACACTCTGTCTGACTTCATACCCAAACTAGTTTTTATAATACTTATAAATATGATCTCTAATGCTATCTTCTTCTGTTAAATTCTCCCCTGCATCCTCCAGACTGAAAATAAAGTTCTTCCTTCTTCTACCATTTGCACAACTATGAAAAAAAAAGCTAGCATTAGCATCTCCTTTGATCCATTTCACATCCCCCTCTACAGGCAAAATCTCTCCTCCATATCGTAAATCCTTTCCAAATCTCTATCTGCTTTATACATGGTTATCCAATCCTCAGCTTCTAAACCTTTGCCTTCAGCCTTCCTGTAAGCGAGACAATGTTTGTTTATTGACTAGCTTCCTTCTTGCCTTCCCATCTTGAAGCGTAACCATGTTGACGAGGAACCAGCGCCAAAAGGTTAGCTTTTTCATGAATTTCAAATTTTAAAATAAGTCAACTAAACTTTTGCTTGCATTTTACACCAGTTCATTGCAGTTCAACTTCCTTCCTCATTCTTGCGAAGCCCATGTGTACGATGTACTCTAGCCTTTTTGCGTGCAAACTGAATAGTAAGCCTGCGTGCACATGTGTTTGCACTTGTTTCCATCCGATATTCAAACCAATATACAATCATCCAACCACAAAACACATGCAGAGTGTCGGCAGTACCTCCTTCTCAAAGAATAAAGAATAAATAGATAAACTTGGATATAGTGTGTGATACAAACATACTACTACAATACCGCTCTGCAATAAGGCAAGTTGTATCCTAATTCTACTACTTTGGCATTCACATAAGAACATGTAAGGTATGTTTCTTCTCCAACCAAAGAAATATCTTGCATCGCTATACTACCACAATGAATAACCTTACTGCAAATAAAATTTATAGCAACTTTTGAAGAACTAGGTTCCACGTATGTTTCTGCAGCGTATGTTGTATATGTATGGCAACAGCTGATTCCTACAAAATATTTTGCTAAGCATTACAAATTTGTCGACTGCATTAAGATATGATGAAAGAAAGAATTTTGGATTTATTGTAGGATGGTACCTGTTCATAACATGGTGCCTTGGAGTCGCAGTAATTCTGATCTATGATTACCAGATTAGAAACATTGTGCATTGATATATCTTGAAAAGCAATTCTTTCTGCGTAGCCATCTCCTCCCTGTCAATGAAATCGATCAGAAGCATTATAAGAACAAAACCCAGTAGCGCGACAAAAAATACTTATTTTCAAGAATACTTTTATTTTCTAATGTAAGGCATTTTTAGTCTATGAACTCAATAACCATCTTTATTTAATTTCTACTGTTTAGTGTTACGAGAAAAAGACAAAGGCATGCTACTTATTGTAGCTAGCATAATATATATGCTCGTGCATCTCCGTACTTTTTTAAAAATTAAACCGGCAGGAGAAGTGCCCGTTATATTCACAGCTGCAAGTTATAGGTTAAGCTAAAACCTTAATTACAAAGAACGGAATTGCTCTAGCCATTTGGCCCTTGCGAGGATCCTCGCTAGGAGATTCGGCAGGGCGGTGGCTTTATTATGGAAGATTCTACTGGGAGACATTTCATCTCAGCAACATTTATCCACCAATCCGCAATGTTCCTGCTGTCGGGCCATTGTGATGGGTGTAGGTTTTGGGCCCCTAGCCAATCCGCCATGAGTTTCCAGACTCTTACCAAATAGCAACATTGCGCAAATAGATATAGGGCAGATTCCATCGAATGTCTGCTCAAGGGGCAAAAGCGGTTGTTTGGCCACCCACTGGCATCCAATCTATCTGAAGTCTACAACCTGTTTTGGATAGCCAGCGAGGCAAAGAATTTGCACTTTGGGGAGGTGAAGAGGTAGGCACATCTCTGTACTTTTGGCGTTACCTCGTTCTTTTCTATAAGATCATACATAGTAAATGAAACCTTTTTTTTAAAAAAAGTCACCCAAACAGAGCCCCCAAAAGAACACAATTAGCTCCTATATCTACAGAAAACTGGCCACGCATAGTTTGTGTTGTAGTGATTACTCCTACTTAACTAGATTTGTAGGATACACACAGTAGCAGAACGTTGTACCGGCCCCATTTCGAGAGTAATACTGTACCTCAAAATTCAAAAAAGGAGGAAATTTTCCAGGTTTCCATACCACCCAGCAAGAAGGCCCTGCATTAGCTGCCAAGTTTTGATCCTCACACCGTTGGTAGTGTAGTGCCCACCAGTGTTGCCTTCTCCACCAGCACGTCAGATACATGGGACCATGATTTGTTTGCTCCTAGACTACCAATGTAGCAGCAGCAGCAACCAATGACAACAGAACGTCAGAACTCAGAAGTCGGAACCCTCTGTACAGTGTCTGTTTCAATGTCTTTGTTTTGATTAGTAGAAACGTCAAATACGAAAAATGAATCACAATGTTGAGCATTAGGTATAACACAATACTCATCAGAAATCCATGGAAGACAAATTTATCAGCTTGTAATGAATCATATCTTCTAGTATATAATTCCAATGTGTACAGCACAGGTGAGTACTGCTGCAATTAGCAGCACAAATTTGCGGAGATAGATAACCGACCTTATTCCATGACCAGGTCCACAAAGTATGCCGGTTGCCCGTACGAACACAGAGTCAGTCACGATGGATATGCAGTCATCACCTGCACTAACAAGGACAAGTACCATGGATTTGTTGACCTTGCATGAGTTGATCCACCACTCGTGTCCATTCCCATTGAGCGTTCCGCCGCCCAGGACGTGGAGGCGACCGATGTCCTCGAACGTGATCCATTCCTGCAGATTGCTGTCAAGCCAAACCGATCGATTCGACGGAGCATCCAGTGTTCCCTGTATCTGATCACTCCGAAACATCACGATCCAAGCAACAACGAACAATATATTTTTGATGAGTAGTTGATCTTGCCCTCACCATTGCAGTGATCGTGGTAGCTCTGCGGGGGCCAATGAAGCTCACAGGCATCAGAAGGTAGGTCTTTCCCCTCGGGCACAAGGAACATGGATGGGTAATCGGAGGAGTTGCAGGCCTCCTTCGTGCACCTGTCCGTATCGCCTCACCATGTCACGCAAGAACACACCCAGGACGCACTTGCTCATGCCAGAGCGCGCCCTCGTCCCGCCGCACTGCCATCTGCCCCATCCCGCCGTTGCCCATGCTGACAGCGCCCTCAACGGCTCTCCCTCCCCTCCCCGGCTATAAAAAGACCTGACCGCTTCACCTTGCCCCCCAACCTTGTTCCCCTCTCTGCTACCGAGTTCCACTGAAGGAAACCCGTGCCTCGCGCACCCGCCGCCACTTCCCTTGTCGTTCCCGTCGTCTCCGGACTCGTCGGAATTTCTTCCCTCCCCATTTCTAGCCAGATTTAGCTCCACCGCCACCATTTCCTCCTCGCGCCTCTCGGGCCGATTCCTCGCAGCTGGAGCTCCGCCTCGACACCCTCGACCTTCCCCAACCGCCGGCCGAGGCTCCCTGCCGCCCTAGGCCACCGCCACCACGATCCTTCCCATGCCGCCCCGGGTGCACGTCGCCGGCCCACTCCGGTGCTCCTCCGCCTGCACGGACCGCACGGTAAGCCTCCTTGCACCTCCCTCGCTCCCGTGCTCACCCCCCTTTCCACCTCCCTTTCCTCTCCCCTCACTCCGGCCACCACGCCTATCCGCTCCAACCGCCGCCAGCTCCTCCTCGGCGCTGCCCCAGCCACGATGTCACCTCCCTTGGACTCCCTCCCTCCCTGGTGTCCTATTTTAATGGACCCCTCCGCCTCTCCGGAGATGTAAGAACTTAAATTACAAATTACAGGAAATTGAATTTGAAGCTATTCAAGAATAATTATGATGCTTTCAATATCTGCTCTAGAAACTCAATTATTAATTACAAATCCTATCAAAATACTTTGTGGCCCAAATAATAACCATCCTATCTTTATCCCACATCTAAAATTATCAGTGATAATTAAAAATAATTAGTGTAAGAATAAGCCCGACAAAGTTAACTAGTATCATCTCCATACCCCAAAAATCATGAAGACTTTTAAAATGGTGATTTAATAATTAAGGAAAATCGTTTGAATCTTAAATCTCTAATATTTATATCAAATATAACATATGTATGGATTTATGCACATCCTTGTGTAAGCGGCAAATAAGTTAAAGATAAACTAATTATCCAATATGCCTTTACCATCTAATTTAAAATGCAAACTTAAATTTGAAGTCTTACTAAAAGTATAATCTTGCCCAAATATCAGTCATCCTATCTTTATCTCTAGATTTAAATCACCAGTGGTAATTAAGAATAATTAATGTACCAACAATTCAAGGCACAACCTTACGAGAGAACTCTGGTAATATATGGACTCCAAGTTTAAATCGACAAATTAAAATCATACTCTTCACATGTTGAACTCACACCCCCAAATCTCTAATAGTTAACGCTCATCAAATAACGCCCGGTGTTGTTTTAGACTCACATCTATCAAAAGTCTAACCCAACTCATGGAACTTTCTTAATAAATATCCAATAATTAAAGAAGCTTTCGAATTCAAGATTGAGCCAAGACTTGCCCCGATTGGTGATATCTTGCTATCTTCCAATCCGAAGTGGAATATCCCTCCAAAAATTCCTTCAACCTTGATCCTTACTCTCTTTAATAAAATGCAATTTATTCAAAATGCTAAGTCATAGGAATTTGTAATTATGATAATTGAAAATATTACTTTAGCAAATAAAAGAACCCAAACAATTCCTTGTTAAGCCATGCATGTATACTATTGCATCTTGTGTGTTGACCCGCGAGCACGGAAGTTGTGCTCATTCTCGCTCTTCCCCCGAACCCTCTAGATGATGTGGATCAAGGGGACTACACATATTATGAAGACCCTAAAGTCGATGGACAAGGAAACAGTGAGGAGTAGTCTAGATCTCGCCCCAGTTTAAGTGGACTCGTTCGGTACTTGCGTACAACAGATATTGTCTAACCCCTTGGGTAATATCCATCCTACACAGGTTACCCTAGTTGCTTGCCTGTGGAGAGATGAGCTCCACCCCTCTTTTGCTTCCGCTATAGCTTCGTGCTTTTATGTAATGTAATCCATTTGGCCTGCCCGGTCCTTTTGTAAAACTTGACCCGACATGGTCTATGTCACACTGAGATTGTAATATATTGAATGTCTTAAATTACGCCTTGTATGAATTGATTCAGCAATGTGCATGTGAGTGCTATCTACTGATCTAGGGAATAGCACAGTGTATTCACAGAGGATTCGAGTTTAGAAAATCCGGGTCTGACAGAGCTGGTATCAGAGCATACGACTGTAAAATCCTTAGTTAGATTGGTCGTTGCCTTAAGACTTTGGTCTTATTTTCAAAAATTAAAGAAAAAGATTGACAAAAATATAAAGTACTTATTGATGTTACTCATTACTCCTAGTTCTGCACTTTTCTATACTTTCATTAAATTTTACTGACCTTTCTCCTGTTTTAAAAAATGTAGATGGAAACCCCCTCCTCCGATGGACCGTGGAACCATTATTCCCATGGAGAGCACGACGGAGATTTCGCTGACATCCTTCGTCAGCTGATGCAGTACCCGGGCTACACCCGCCTTCCTATCTTCAGAGGCCGAGTGGTGAGGATCATGAACCGCGAGTCCTAAATGATGGAGGTCTTCCTCCATGCTAGGATTGGCGAGTTCACCTCCCACACTTTCGAGGCCGAGGCACCCCGACGCAGCGTTCTCGACGCCGTTCAGGATGCAGTCCGAGTCGCCTCCACCCACTTGTGCTGGATGCATGAGGATATCCTGCGGAAATCACCGTTCTGCTACCACCCGTATCTCCCTGACGGAGAGCGAGTCTCGGAGATCTTCGACTCCAGAGACGACGATCCCCGCTTGACCCACCAGGTGCAGCTCACGCGGGCGATATCCGCCAACATCCGCACCGCTATGGACGAGATCCGGTAGCTCTGGATGCTCCTCACCGGCAGCTACGCCCACTCCGACACCCTCCGCAACAAACTGACTAGGAGCGACGAGGCCACTTCCCGATGGATGAGTAGTTAGCCTAGTTTAGCTAGCAGTGCTTACTTTAGCAGTCTTTTGGTTGCAAGCACTTTTTGTTCCTTCGTTTGTAGACAATGTGTTTGTATCATGTGTCGTGACTTAGCTTAGCTTATAGGCTATGTGTCAGAAGTCATATAACACCTAACCACTTAATATAATACAACTATTCTAGGCTTTGTATTGTATGTATTCGATCTTCTTGTTGGTTTAACGTTGTTCTGTGTGTGCCTTAGAGGGCTAGTAAACCCTCATGTACTCCATTTTGTTCTAAGCCTCAGCTGTTCTTCAGATGCCGCCTAGAAGAGCCGCCACAGCCTGTGGAGCCTTCGCAACCGGCCGAGGAAGAGGTCGTGGTAATGGTCGTGGTCGTGGCCAGGAACAAGATCTACCACCCCCGCCGCCAGCAAACCCCTCAATGGCTCAAGTTATGTTCCAACAGACGCTAATTCTCCAGGCCCTGGTCGCCGGTCAGTAGACTGGAACAGTCGGCCGCAACTCCAAGCTGGCAGATTTCCTCCGTACAAGGCCCCTCACATTTGCTGCCGCAAATGAGCCCTTAGAGGCAGAAGATTGGCTTAGGGACACTGAGAAGAAGCTCCGCCTTGCCCGCTGCTCAGATGAAGATAGGGTGGACTTTGCCGCCCATCAGTTGAAAGGAGTCGCAGCTGCTTGGTGGAAAAACTACCTCACTGCTCGAGGTGGTGATGACTCAATGATAGAAGAAGAAGCGGCGCGATTTGCAACCAAAGAACCAACCGGACCACGCCACGAAGAAATGGCGAAGCACCAGCAGTGTATGAAGTCGCACTGTTTGGCGACCAATCCTGTCGAATTCAAGGCCACGTTTAGAATAAACTTTGTACCCACTGGTACCATGAGGTTGAAGAAGACTGAATTCAGGGCTCTCAAGCAGGGTCACATGTCAGTGAATGAGTACCTGACCAAGTTTAATCAGCTTGCCCGCTATGCCCCCAATGACGTAGCTAACAAAAAAAAGAGAAGATTGACATATTCGAGGAAGGCATGTGTGAGGACCTGCGAGTCCATCTCATCCTCAATGACTACCCCAGCTTTCATACTTGGTCAACAAGGATATAGTGCTGGAAAATGAGAGGAAGGCTGCCAAAGTCAACCACAAGATAAAGATGGCATTTCAGAGGCCACAAGACAGCTTCCCACAGAGATCAACTTTCTAGGGCAGTTCATCCTTCAGACTGCCAAGAGGTCCAACTCTAGCCCCACGTCCCCAAGGAAGTGGCTTTTGTGCTCTTCACCCCGCTGGGCAACCTGCCACCGTCAGTCTAGCGCCCACCTTCACTGTTTCTACTGTGGAGAGAAAGAACAATTTGCCAATAGGTGCCCTCAATGTCAGAACCCTACCGCGAAGTTCAATGCAGGAGCCGCCAGACTCAAGGCCAAGCTTCTAACCAAAGCACGAGTCATTAGACGTCTTAAGCCTCGAGATCTACCTCGACACCAAGCCGCGGCCATGTGAACCATGTCACAGCTGAGGAGGCTCAGGAAGCCTCAAGAGTGCTGATGGGTACATTCCCTATTAATTCAGTACCCGCGTAAGTTTTGTTTGATTCTGGAGCTTCGCACTCTTTGTTTCAAAAAAGCTTGTTGAAAGGTTTAAGTTGCCAACCTATAAGATAAAGAAATCCGTGGTACTAAGTTCACTGGGGGATCTCTATTTTCTACCTCAGTTAGTCCCAGAGTAGAGATTACTTTGGAAAATTTTGGATTTCTAGCAAACCTCCTTGTGCTAGAATCTCAATCTCTGGATATCATCTTAGCGATGGATTATTTGTCTGAATACCAAGGATTAATAGATTATGCCAACAGAAAAGTGGTGCTCACAAAGAATTCAGGAACCATAATAAAGGTTAGAGTGGATCGTTCCTCTCCTTTGGATCGAGCAATCCACCACCTTGAAGAGTTGTCCTTAGAGCCAACGCCTGTAGTTCAAGTTTACCCCGATGTCTTCCGTGAAGAATTGACAGGCATGCCACTAGATAGAGATGTTGAGTTTGTAATCAACTTGAAACCAGGGATAACCCCAATTGCCAAGAGACCATACAGAATGGTCATTGACGATCTTGAATAGCTCAAGATGTAGATTGAAGATCTACGAGGAAAAGGTTTCATTCGACCTAGTTCCTCTTCCTGGGGTTCGTTGGTGCTTTTTGTGAAGAAGAAAGATGGCACTGTAAGATTGTGTGTGGATTACAGAGCACTCAATGAGATAACCATTAAGAACAAGTATCCCTTAACTCGCATTGACGACCTGTTCGATCAGTTGTCAGGAGCAGCAATTTTCTCCAAGATAGACCTAAGGTTAGGTTACCACTAACTCAAGATCAGGAATGATGATATTCCTAAAACGGCTTTTACCACCCGGTATAGCTTGTATGAGTTCACAGTCATGCCGCTTGGCTTGACCAATGCGCCAGCTTACTTCATGAACCTCATGAACAAAGTGTTTATGGAATTTCTGGACAAGTTCGTTGTCATATTTATAGACGACATTCTGATCTATTCAAAGACCAATGAAGAGCATGCTGAACATCTACAATTGGTCCTAGAAAAGCTTAAAGAGCACCAGTTGTTTGCCAAGTAAAGTAAATGTGAATTTTGGCTTCAAGAGATCAGTTTCCTTGGACATATTGTAACCGCTGGAGGAATTGCAGTTGATCCGTCCAAGGTAGAAGCTGTAACGGAATAGAAGCAACCTACCTCAGTATCAGAAGTACGTAGTTTTCTCAGTTTGGCCAGATACTACAGACGCTTCATAGAAGGTTTCTCCAATCTTTCCAAACCGATTACCCATCTGCTTAAAAAGGAAAAGAAGTATGAATGGACAGAAGCTTGTGAAAAGAGTTTTCAAGAATTGAAGAAAAGGTTAACTTCTACACCAGTGCTAATCCTACCAGACATTCATCGGGACTTTGAAGTCTTTTGTGATACTTCATGCCAAGGTCTTGGATGCATACTTATGCAAGGAGGAAAAGTTGTAGCTTACCTAGACAACTTCGTTCTCACAAAGACAACTACCCAACTCATAATTTAGAGTTAGCAGTAGTAGTGTATGCCTTAAAATTTTGGCAGCATTACTTTATTGTAAATCATTGTGATATCTACACAGACCACAAGAGTCTCAAGTACATCTTCACTCAAGCAGATCTCAACGTTCGTCAGAGAAGATGGTTAGAGCTGATAAAAGATTATAACTTGGATAATCATTACCATCCTGGGAAGGCTAATGTAGTTACTGATGCATTAAGCCGCAAGCCCTACTGTAGTAACATCATAGTTCAAAGGCATCAACATGAGCTCTACAAGGAATTTGAGGTGCTCAGCTTTTGTTTAATAGAACAAGGCGCTATGTACGCTGTGGAAGCGTATCCAACTCTAGAAGAGCAGATCAAGACCGCTTAAGAAGGACATCTCGGAGTCCAGAAGTTCAAGCAACTCATGGTCAAGGAAAAGCCCCTAAAATAATCGAAGATCAGCAAGGAATCCTATGATATGGGAAACGTCTCTTTGTTCCCAACCAGAAGGAACTCAAGGATTCGATTCTGAAAGAAGCTCATAGCTCGGCCTATACCCTGCACCCAGGTAGCACCAAGATGTATCAAAACATAAAGATTATATATTGGTGGCCGTGAATGAAAAGAGACATCGTCGAGTTTGTAGCTTATTGTGATTTGTGCCAGCGAATCAAAGCTGAGCACCAGAGACCAGCAGGATTGCTTCAACCACTACAGATTCCTCAATGGAAATGAGAAGAAATTAGAATAGATTTCATTACAAGTCTTCCTCAAACCAAGTCCGGTTGTGACTCAGTATGGGTTATAGTGGATATATTGACTAAAATCGCTCATTTCATTCCAGTGAAGACAACTTATAAGGGAGACAAGTTAGCAGAGTTGTATATGGCTCATATTGTATACCTACATGGAGTACCCAAGAGGATAGTCTCGGATCGAGGTTCTCAGTTCACCTCACGCTTTTGGGCTAGTTTGCATGATGCCCTTGGGACACACCTTGCTTTCAGCACAGCGTATCACCCTCAGACTGATGGTTATACTGAAAGAACAAATCAAATTATAAAAGACACGCTTCGAGCTTGTGCTTTGGAATTCACCGTAGAATGGAAGGAATGTCTACCGTGTGCCGAGTTTGCATACAACAACAGTTTTCAGTCAAGTCTGAAAATGCCCCCATTTGAAGCACTCTATGGAATAAAATGTAGAACTCCTCTGCATTGGTCAGAATTAGGTGAAGGATATATCTATGGACCAGATACTCTTAAGCAAGCAGAAGAGATATTTCGACTAATCAGAGATTGCCTCCAAGCAGCTCAGTCCAGACAAAAGAGTTATGTCGACAACCGTCGAAGGGAATTGACTTTTGAAGTGGGAGATAATGTATATCTCAAGGTGTCACCACTTCGTAGAACTTGAAGATTTAAAGTGAAAGGCAAGCTCGCACCAAGATACATAGGCCCGTTCCCGATCACCGCCAAGCGTGGAGAAGTCGCCTATCAGCTGGAGCTATTGGAAAGTTTGTCAGACGTCCATAATGTGTTTCACGTCTCTCAGCTCAAAGAAATGTCTCAGAGTACCTGAAGAGCAGACTCCAGTTGAAGCCATCGCCCTTCAGAAGGACCTGACCTATCCGGAGCATCCGATCAAGATTCTCGACGTCGTCGAGAAGCAAACAAGATGTCAGATCATCCGCCTTTGCAAAATCTAGTGGAGCAACCACTCAGCAAGAGAAGCCACCTGGGAGCGCGAAGACCAGTTAAAGATGGATTTCCCGTCCTTGTTCTCGGAGCAGTTCGAATCTCGGGGTCGAGATTCCGTTTAAGGAGGGTAGGTTTGTAACATTCTAAAATTTACAAAGAACATTAGTTTTGATTTCACGTTTGCAAATCAATTTCAAAATCAAATTGCAAAAAATATCAAAGTTTGAAAGATCCAAACTCACCTCGTTTGGGCCGCCTCGGCCCGCCCCGCCCCTCCTCCTTCCCCCTCTCTTCTCCACTCCTGGCGCCGCCGCGCCCAGGCCTACCGACCCACACCGCCCGGCCGATCCCTCTCGCTCACGCAGCCCCACCTCACGCCGCGCTCGCTCCGCCGCGCCACGTCGCGCCGCACTCCCGGACCCCGTTCCCCACTTCTCTTTCCCGCACCGCACTGCTCGCTTCGGCTTGGCCGCCTCGGGCCCCCTTTCCCCATCGCCTCCTCCCGCTCCCGCCATGCACGACCTTTCCTCCCCTCTCCTCGGCTATTTAAGCCAAGCGCGCTTCTCTTCTCCCCTCCACGCCGCTCACTCCCTCCTTCTCCACCGAAGCGCCGCCTTCGTCTCCGTCGCCGTCATCGCCGCTCCGCCTCTCGCCTCGGTCGTAACCGCGTCGCCGCCTCCTCCGCTGGCTTTGTCCTCGCCTCTGGCCCCGCTCCGGCGCCGCCGCTCCCTCCCTCTCCCTCCTCCCCACTCCCGCCGCCGTGCGCCCCTTCCTCTCCCTCCTCTCCCCGCCTCTTCCTCTCCCTCCCCCTGTCGTTCTCCGCACATGGAGAAAGCGAGGTGTCGCGCGGAGCTTTTAAGCGACGCTCGCACTGACAAGTGGGCCCCCCACACAGTGTCGTGTGAAGCTGACAGGTGGGCCCCACACGCACTGTGCCGTGGACCCATGCGCTGGTGCGCATGGACTCGGTCCACGCACTGTGCAGTGGATCGAGCCCTATGCGCACGCCACGTGTTAGCACGAGGAAAATCTAGTTTTTCTAATTTGCTTTCCAATTAAAAATTCAATTGAAAAGCTTCAAAAATTCATATCTTTTTCGTTATAACTCTAAAAATTATGAAACTTGTTCCTAAAATTTTCTAAATTCAAGATCTTGCTAATGGCACTGATCTTGTTCAATTTGGAGTTAATTTGTTATGGGTTTTGTATTTATTTGCTTCTCTACTGTTGTGCCTTTTTCCGGTACTTTCGTTCGATTAGGGTTCGAAGACGCAAGAGACCTCCCCGTCGACCAAGCTCGAGAGTACCAAGACCCCACTGCCTTTAAATAAGGTGAGTCAATACTTTGATCATTTTGAGCCTACATTTTATGCAAATTATATTTATTTAAAATATCAAAGTTGCATGCTTTAATTATGTAATCAAATGTGTGTTAAAGCTTAAGGTAGTTAAACACCCATTTGATAATTAATTAATTACCATCCATCTTTTGATAAATTGAATCCCTCATTCCATGTCACTATAGTAAATATATCGTAAATACTAGCATAGGTTGTACTTAAGCGATATACTAGTCTTGCTTAAGTACTGGGGTAATAAATGTCCTGATCAACATCTTTTAGTCATGATAGTGATTTTAGGTAGTCATTGGATATAAACGACTGACATGTTGTGTTAATTGGTTCTTCCTCTCCAAAACCCTAAACAACTTGCTAGTACCACATCTGGGCGAATGGAAAGAGTGGTGGTATGTGGTATGAACCGCCCAGATGAATTAAGAACTTAATCTTGTCATGACCTTCTATGTAAAACAAGTACAACCGCAAGTCTGCAAAGTGCAACTTGACTTAGTAAAATTATTAAACCTTGAATGTCATTCCACAATTGGAGTTTGAAAGCGTGCAAGCGGCAGGATGTGTTCCGGCTTGAAAGGGACACCAAGGTAGGGTGAAGTTGCCAGCTGTACTAGTCGTTGTGACCGGGGCTAGCTGCGCTAGTCGTTGTGGTGAACATCCCGCACAACTTATGGGAGTGGCTTATAGGGGTGAGATGACGGAAGGGGCGAGGTAGTTTGAAACGTTACTGTGACGATTGCTCAACTACATGACAAAGAAATCATATAGGGTAACGAGTATGATTATCTCTTGTGGATACAGTGTACAACCTCTGCAGAGTCTAAACTGTTTAAACAGCTGTGCCTACGGTCAAAGGCGGGCATGGGATCTTAACTTGAGTTATTTCTATTTCAAAAACCTTTGTGGGTGGAATACAACCAGGTCGGCTCATCTAGCCTGAGGTTGACAACCAGGTCGGCTCACCTAGCCTGAGGTTGGATTTTTTCGAAGCCGGCGAGCTCAGTGGTGTGGAGGAGCGGGGGTAGCTCCAATAAAATGATGCATATGTGGAGTTTCTGATGGAGGGAACCTCTACTGTTATTTAAATATTGCACTTACTCTCTTTAATAATATGCAATTTGTTCAAAATGCTAAGTCATAGGAATTTATAATTATAATAATTGAAAATGTTACTTTAGCAAATAAAAGAACCTGAACCAGTACTTGTTAAGCCATGCATGTATACTATTGCATCTTGTGTGTTGGATCGTGAGCACGAAGTTGTGCTCATTCTCGCTCTTCCCCCAAACCCTCCAGATGATGTGGATCAAGGGGACCATGCATATTATGAAGACCTTGAAGTCGATGGACAAGGAAACGGCGAGGACTAGTCTAGTTTGTAGTCTAGATCTTGCTCCAGTCTAAGTAGATTCGTTCGGTACTTGCGTACAACGGATATTGTCCAACCCCTTGAGTAATATTCGTCGTACACATGTTACCTCAGTCGCTTGCCTGTGGAGAGATGAGCTCCATCCCTCTTTTGCTTCCGCTATAGCTTCGTGGTTTTATGTAATGTAATCCATTTGGCATGTCCGGCTTTTTTTGTAAAACTTGACCTGACATGGTCTATGTCACTCTGAGATTATAATATATTGAATGTCTTAAATTACGCTTTGTATGAATTGATTTAGCAATGTGTCTGTGAGTGTTATCTACTGATTCAGAGAATAACACAGTATGTTCATAGAGAATTTGGGATTAAAAAATCTGAATCCGACACTTGACAAGGATTTAAAAGAGGTTACTTAACAGAGTTAACACGACAGTGAAATTGCCTTTTATTCTCCAAAGGTGTCCCCTCTCCTTTTTCTACTTTGCTTCGCATCCCCTGTATCATGTTCTCCTTTCTGCGTTCGATGAATTTTTGCAGATGTAAGGAGTTGTTGTTTGCATGGCTGGGTAGTCCATATACATGAACATGATTGGGACAAATTATACATGTTTTTTAAGAGGAAATAGTTAATCAGAACACTTATCTTGAGGCGCAGAGGTGTTACCAGTATATATCTTGAAAATTCTTAATTAGTGGTGAGCAACTCTATGTTACTATGTAGGAACTCACAAAATTTAACCCTAGTCTAGGACCAGTGGACTACATTAACATTCACGGTTTCAACAGTGACAGAGTCGGAAATTTTCGAGAGGTAGTGCGAAACTTTCCGGCCCTGTGTACCTAGTTTTGTGAAGTGCGGGTGAGACGATTACATATAAGAGCTGTGCTTCGGCGCATCTCTTTAATAAAAGTTTACGAATTATAAAACAAAAGTAGTTATTATTAGAACGGATCAAATATGTATTAATATAAAATAAATCAAATCAAATATTTACCCCCACCCACCAAACTTAATATTTAAATCTATATGTATATCTTATCTTCGATTTGATTTCTATATTTTGCTGATACATATTTGCCTCATCTAATATTAACCACTTTGCTTTAAGATTTATAAATTATAAAGCAAGGACGGAAGCGTCTTTTTGCAGTCCACTATTTGTCAGTACTTGGTAATAAGGTTAGCGGTCACTCAACCCAGCACCAACAATGCGCTGCAGATAAGGAAGTGTTTCGTCTCCCAGGGGCGCTCGGCGGATCCTCATCCCCACTTCGTCCCCACTTCTCGCCATATGCCTGGTTGCCAGTGCCTCCCCTGGCCTCTCCTCTCCTCGCCTGGCTCGTCGTCAACCTCGCCCACCCCCGCGTCCCATCATCAAATCCGCGGCGGTTGCGGTGCACGGAAAGGCGTTTTCTTCCGGCGGGTTCCTGATCGATCGGGAAGGCGTCTCCCGGGCTGATTCTTGGGGTCCTGGGCCGGTGCTGAGGCGATCTGGGAGGGGACGGCGATGGAGATCTCGTAGTGGTAAAGCCATTTCAAGGGTTTTTCTGGTGGGGAAAGGCGGAAGTTTTGGGATTTTCGAGCCTTAATCTTGTGGACGGCTTCAAGCTATTGCCAACTTTGTTTTTTTTTTTGGCCATAACACTTATGATCGACCGTAAGATTGCCACAAGAGCCATATGACCTGCTTTTTCATCGCATTGTGGATGGCCTGAGGTGAGCGTAACAATTCATACGCAAGCAACCACTCGACCACTGGTTCACGCTGACCCTATCCCTAATGCGAAAGCCTTCCATGCATTCAGACCAAAAGCAATCACGAGATCAACTTATCAAAGGGGCAATTCGTTCTTCCAGTATTCTTATCTCCGGCTTGGTGACCATGGTCTTGAGCAATAAAAAGTACTGAAGGCGCGTGCACCACACTCACCGACTGACCCCCGCTTCTCTCCTACCCCCGTAACCAAACTTTCTCATGGGTTCCATCATTCCGCACGGCCGAAATAAAGCTCGCCCTCTCCCTCTCGGTGCAGCAGTGCTCCTCTCCGCGAAGCCCAATTACAAGACTTTGTTCTACTTGGTCGAAAACCGCAAGCTGGGGCGGAGACGAAAAAGACGCCGACGGCAGGCTTAGATAGGTGGGCCAGGCTTTTCCATTGCTGGCCTCCTAAGAGTCCTAGTGACCTATATCCTCGATTTGTATACGGAATATACAACGCACCTTCGTACGCTACGCCCCCACCCACTCATCGTCGCCCGCCGATTCGGCTTTCTCCTGCTGCGGCAGCCGCTGACGCGCCAACGATACATTGACACGCCGGACGGGGCGCCGTGCGTGGTGTTCCGGCCGGAGCGCCGGATCCGGCGTACGGCGGCGGCATGTGGAGGCCACGCGGCGAGCGACTAAACAACCATTTTTTTTCCGCGCTATTGCGGCTCTGACCTGGAGTCCAAAGCTAAGGCCCTGAAGCCATCGCCCGCCCGCCACGCCAAGCCAAGCCAAGCCAAGCAACGCCACGCGCGCGCGCGCCTATTTATAGAGGCCACGGCCACAAAACCGAGCAAGGCAGGGCAACAGCTCAAGTGCTCAGCAACAAGAACGCAATAGCAGAGTGGTGCTGACAAGCTGGCCAGCTAGCTAGTACTCGCCGGCTGTGCGCCCCAGCCATTTCTCACCATTTCAGGCCGAAGGTGCGTGCGCCTCAGCCATTTCACCATTTCAGGCCGAAGGTGCGTGCGCATGCGTTTGCTTTGCCTTGCCTTCCGTCTCTGCTTCGATTCGGCTTTTAGCGTGTGTGTATATGTCCGGCATTCTTGCTTGTGCTTGTAGCTAGCTACCAATCCATCGATACTCAATAGGGACAGATCGCAAGCACGTACGGTTGCACTGCATGTACTGACGTTTTCAGTAGGTGAATGTTAGTGACCGGCTTGCTTATATATCCTTTTCCTCTCTTTTGAACAGGTAAACTAGAAGTAACCAGTAGACGCAGTAGTACACACAGCACGTGCAGGTCTTTTGTTAACCGTCGGTCCGAGGGTGTGGCGTCTCTTTCCACGGAGAACGTACGTACGTACGTGGGCTAACCCATTGTTGCACAGTAGGGGACTTAGCTTGGAACGGCCTGCTGAACTTGAACGGTCTCCATGCATGCCGTGAATTAACTGATACTTACACTCGAACTGTTTGGAGATTTAAGTTCTTTCGTCCTTGTAGTTGCAACTGTAAGTTGGGGGAGTACCTGGTCTACTATACTTCTACTCTGCGCAGCTGTCCACCAAACACTCCATCATGTACATGCAGTTCAGAAGAAAAAAAAACCATGCTTAGATACATCGCTTCGGTTCCATTGTTCGTAGATTTGCGCAGCCTTTTTCTTTTGAAGTGCTGATTAAAAGTTTCGAGTGAATATGGATTAGTAAATGCCCCGCATCTAGAAAATTTCTTTACGGCAAGAAGCCTCTAAAGTTGGTTAAAATTGTCGTCAATCTAAAGTTCGTCTTGTTGTTGTCATAAAATAAAGAGCGGTCAGTGTAAGTGCACGTCAATTGGTTTGTATATTGTAGCGCCTTTTCTTCGTTCATTTCAATCAAACACTCAAAAGATAGCAAGCACGATCTATCTAGATGGAATTAGTCCTCCTAAAGTTGCTTGATTAATGGCGACGACGCAGCTCGCATTTCAGTGCTTTTTGTTGGATATATATACAGATTGTGATATATGACCCCCTTTTTTTTTTTGCTTTTAGAGTGGCTAAACAACTGAGAGTTAACAATCTGACCAAGCAATTTTTTTGTGCTATGTAATGGCCAAATGTATGGATATAGTAATCAATAAGATCAGAGTATATCTGCTCACTCGTGACATCGAACATGCATTTAGGAGAAAATACCGAATATGAACCCGGCAACACATCTCTATTATCGACCGTGAAGCATAATTTGTTCAACCAGAAATTTTAAGGATGATATTGAAAAGAATATATTTAGATGCGGTGTGGGACTCTGTTGTCAAGCATCAGTATCACATCTTATGCTTTGCATTCTCCCCAAAGTTATTGTGGAATTTTCATGACAAGTGACCAAAATTGAAAACATAACATCTATTTTGGACCGAAAGTAGTATATTACCTTGGAAAATATCTAGTCAGACCATGTATGAATGGAAGACTTGGTAAACCAATAATATAAATTGCTTTACAAAAAGAAAAGGGTAAAAAAGGAGCTCACCTTGTCTCATTTAAATCTAATTGTTTTGAGGGGACACTCACACTACATTATGTTTTTTTTTAATTATTCTTGACGAGAAATCCTCAAAATCGTTCCTACCATTCCAGTATAATTTAGATGACATTTTAGCTGTACAAAATGCAACGAAGAATGGGATGACTCTTTAGTTTATGATATATGTAACTGACTCCATTCAGTATATATGCATATCTCTAACTAGTAACTACATAGGGAAATTGCCTTAAAAACCACAATGACAAGTATTTTCATACCAAAATACTCCTAATTTGCTCTATGGCAATATCTAAATTGGAAAGAGTGAGGAGAGAGAGAACAAACAATGAGTAGTGGGGAAACCAAGATGATTGCCTCTTTTCGTCTTCACACCATGAAGAACAGGAAGATTCTATAAAGAAGATCGAGGAAAAAAATGACAAAAGGGAAGACCAAATGGAAGGAGATGACCAAGGAACACACTGAAAAAACCACTACCCTACTTCTTCAAAGCAGATCAATCATGTGACATAAATTAATGGCGAACGCAAAGGCATGCACAAATCTTGTAACCGGACAAAATTTCAGTGAAGCCGACACTAGAATGGTTAAATCAACCACAGGAAATCAGTCCAACTCCTGCCGTGTGGAATTTATTCTAGATTGATAATCAACCCCATAGAAACAAAAATCAAGTTAGAGCAAACATGCCCTTCAATTAATCTGAACTGTTCCTTCGTTTTTTATCCACACATCCGAGGTCCGCTCCGGAGAATCTTCACACTAAAGTTTTATCCAGACCTTAGCCATCCTAGAAATGGTGCCAAACCCCCAAAATGCTGGCCTTTGCTCCATGCCCCCTTGTCGCGTCCATCCGAATCTCTGTCCGGTTGCCTCGCCCGATTCACGCGGCTCGTCGAAACACTCGCCCACGCAACTGTCTATCCCCGTATCTTAGCACTCTAAAAAAAACCGTATCTTAGCATGCGAAGAAATTTTGAAGAATTTGCCCTGTTTCCTACAAAATTATTGCGATTCAAATAGGCATACAACGTATTAGCACTATTGCACTTCGCTTCACTTGCTGTAAGCCTGTCCGTCCGGCCGTCCCGTACAAGAAATCAGGGGGTTCAAGGACAGAAAAGCAGAGGCCACGGGCTCAAGACCTCACCAATCTCCTCATCTTTTCAGTCAAAAAAGCTTATACGATCGAGCCCATGCTGCCTGTGCCGGCCACCGCCGGCCCTCGGTGAAGCCGTACGTATCACCGCACAGCACAATCCCGGGCTAACGGTGGTATGGACCGTATGGTATATAGTTACCGCCGGGACGACACTGACGGCGGCGGCGGCGGCGGCGTACCGTCACTTGCACCTTTAACCACGCAACGTAACAGCAGCAATCAATAGTTCAATACCCCCTTGCACAGCATTCCACACATGCCAACCAACAAAACCGCCATCCCATCCTGCGTTTCGCAGCTCCGAACGTTCCCGGCCGAGCCTCGGATTGCGTTCCACTCCATCCCATCGATCGCCCTAGTGGCACGGGGACTTTAAGCCCCTTCCGCCGTGCAACTTGCCATTTTTAAGCTACAACTACGAACGCACACGCGAATGTGTCCCCTAGCAGCGCAGCGCAGGCCTACGAATCACAAGTTGTCATATTTCCGACGGCTGGGTTCGTGCCTTAGCGCGACCCTCCCCCGACGCATCGATCGCCCCCACCCACCGTGACACCGCTGGCGCGCTTGCGTTGCGTCTCTGTGTCCGCTTCCAGGCAAGTGACTCACTTCTGTTGTCCAGCTTGTTTGCTTGTGTGCCGTCGCAGCCTCGGCTTTCTGTTTTGTTGCCCTTTGCTTCCGCTGCATGCACACATGCACGCCGGCCTGAGCTCCTGCGCTGTTTCGGTTGCGCGTCATGGGAGAGGCGGACGGATTTTGTTGCAACCGACTGGCCGATATGATATATCGCGCCGGAGGCCTGACGCTTCTCCCACGTCTGACACCCCCTGCCTTTCCCTGTGACAGGCTGACAGATGATGTCCTCGTAAGAATTTACACGGACAGGTGTATAAGTAGGGGTGCGTTTGCTGCTGTGCTCTCCTCGTGTGAGCACCAAGAACACTCGATATCAAGCAGGCACCTACCTATCATCTACCTAGCTGTGTGCTGGCTGGTTGGGACATGGAGGAGGGCGCTGCTGCTGCTGCGAGCATGGCCGAGAAGCAGGTGGCCATCCCTGACGCGGCGGTCACGAACGGTGCCGGCGCGGAGGAGAAGGTGGAGGATTTGCCGGCACCACCTGCATTGCCCGGATGCCCGAGGAAGATGGGGCTCTATCTTTTCATCATGAACGTCAGGTTCGTTTGACGCTAGCTTTGGTGGGAGTTGAGTAAATTTCTTTTGCACCGATATATTAGGAGTCTGCCGATGCTTGTGTTTCTGTTTGATTTGGTTCTAACTTGTCGCAGGAGTGTCTTCAAGCTTGACGAGCTTGGATCGGAGGTGTTGCGCATCGCGGTGCCCGCATCGCTTGCCTTGGCGGCAGATCCGCTTGCTTCCTTGGTGGACACAGCATTCATCGGCCGTTTAGGTAAAGCATCACCCTATCGATCTGTATCGTTTATGATTTATCTGTACGTTGCTATGGCTGCACCATGTTCTCTTGTAGTTTTTATCACAGTGTTCACATCTTGCTAATTGCACTCAATCAAATTCCTCAGCTCCCCAATTTCTTTTAAATGTCTGTGTTAATTTTAGATAGGCATAGAAGCTAATTTTCCAAAAAATGTCAGCCTTGCTGTTTTTGTTGATGGATATTCCCTAGTTCATTTCCCTTTTGTCAGTTTAGCAAAGTAACGAACTTCGCACTGCAATGTCCCTTTCATTTGGACATATAGCTGGCCAATTGAATAATTGGGTGCTAAAAACTTCCAAGAAATGTGCTCTAGAATGATTCATGTTTACTAATGATGCTTACCAGGTTCTTTTTTGTGTTTTATCAATGTTGATACGTTGATAAGATCTGACTTGCATATGTCCATTTAGCTGTTATTGATATCATAATGTTCCCTTTTGTTCTTTCTTTCCTTTGATTCAATTAGATAGTTACTTTTTTATACTTGTAGGAGCATTAATGAAACTGTATTCTTCTTGTCGCGTATATAATTTTGTCGACAATCTGGTTTTTATTTGTCATTTTAAGTATCGCAAAACGTCGTTTCTGAATCTTCTTTTTGCTTGCGCTGGTCTTTTGTTGTTACAATTGGTTGGCCAGGTACATGCTGAGATCATCTGATTCATTTTGTTCCTTTTCGATAAACAGTCATCCGTTTCCTTTTTGTCGAATTGCGTCATAGAAGCCCCCATTCATTCTTTATCTATTTTTTTTAGTATGTTTCTTTTTTTTTAAAAAAGTATTATTCTTTTCAAAGATACTCAATCAGTTCTGCACTTTTAGTATGTTCGATCGACGCCTTTAGTTTAACTTTGCTTGTTTAAGCTAGTTGCAAGTTTGCTTGTTTAAGCTAGTTGCAAGGCATAATTTGAAGGACCAACCATTTCTTTCAGAAATACTAACATCAGCACTCAGTGTCATGTCATATTACTTTGTCCAATATAAGAGATAAGCTGTTGTTGATCTGTTGTTGTTTTTTTGAAAGAAAAGGCAGCAGCTCTGCCGATCACTATTAGAAGAAATTGATCTGAAATTTAATGCTATGAAATCTGCGTTCAATTTATCGACGATCAGGTTCGGTGGAGATAGCTGCTGTTGGTGTCTCAATTGCCATATTCAACCAAGTCTCCAAAGTCTGTATCTACCCCCTAGTTAGCGTGACGACATCATTTGTCGCTGAAGAAGATGCAATCATTAGCAAATGCATACAAGAAAACAGCAGCCAAGACCTGGAGAAAGCTTCTCCTGTGGATTCAGAATCCAACAATGTTCCTGTATCTGGTACTAAGTTCTTGGAACTTACCTGATTTCAGATTTTTGAATAGTAACTTAATTCACCTCAAGACTGAAGTGTATCTCTATGTCATTCTTTGCTTCCAGGTCCTGATAAGGCAGAATGTGTCAATTCATGCACTCCAACAAAGTGTACAGATCTCTCCAACCACGGGTGCAAGAGAAAGTACATACCTTCTGTCACATCAGCATTAATAGTTGGAACATTTCTTGGGCTGCTTCAAGCTGTGTTCCTGGTTTTTTCAGGAAAAATTGTATTGGGCGTCATGGGTGTGAAACAAGTAAGTGATGTTACCTTACTTTCTCTGCTCAAGCTTCATTTAGTCGTGTAGTTTGTTGCTATCCTTGGTGCTAGTTCCTATTTTTATTTACATCACTTTGTTTCAGGATTCACCAATGCTAAGGCCTGCAGTTCGGTACCTAACAATAAGATCACTTGGTGCTCCCGCTGTACTACTGTCTTTGGCCATGCAGGGCGTTTTCCGGGGTTTCAAAGACACGAGAACACCATTATATGCTACTGGTAAGAACATCTAATGATGATTGTACATTCTTTCATTTGACATATGTACTTTCGTTTCTATCAGGAAAAATATTTGAAGTGAAAAAGAGTACATGACATTGTTAACATTTCCTTATTTATCTCAGTGGTTGGAGATGCAGCAAATATCATACTAGACCCAATTTTGATGTTTGTTTTTCATATGGGTGTCGCTGGCGCAGCCGTTGCTCATGTCTTTTCTCAGTAAGTTTCGCCATATTACCAGTAGCATCGATAGCTCCTGTGTTTGTTCTAATTTCTCTTCCTTTCTCGCTATTGCAGGTACCTGATAACTATGATATTGCTATGTCGGCTCGTCCAACAAGTTGATGTTATCCCACCTAGCCTTAAATCCCTGAAATTTGGGCGGTTTCTTGGATGTGGTGAGCTACCATTGGAAATCCTGAAACTGGATAACATCTCTGACTGATACTTGAAAATGATTTCTGAAGTTTTTCTCTTTTCAGGATTCCTGCTGCTTGCAAGGGTGGTAGCAGTAACGTTCTGTGTCACGCTGGCGTCGTCGTTAGCTGCTCGCCATGGAACAACTATCATGGCAGCCTTCCAGATCTGCTGCCAGCTCTGGCTTGCAACATCTCTTCTTGCCGACGGATTGGCCGTCGCAGGACAGGTCAGATTGTCATATCGTAGTCTCATAGATTAGTTCATGGAGCAGCAGTTTCAGTTTCAGAAAGTGCACTAAACTGGGCTGTATTGTCAATGAGTGCTTGCAGGCAGTACTTGCAAGTGCGTTCGCCAAGAAGGATAGCAACAAGGTGGTTGCCGCGGCCTCTCGTGTGTTGCAGGTTAGTCACAGTTCTATCTGTTAGATTATTGTCACTTCTTTTCCTTTCACTGCAAGTAGTTCTCATGCTAACAGTAATCTTCACCTTGCAGCTGAGCATTGTTCTGGGCATGGGTCTCACTGTTGTGCTTGGACTTGGTATGAGGTTTGGGGCTGGCATTTTCACAAAGGACATCGCCGTGATCGATGTCATTCATAAAGGCATCCCGGTAAGAATATTGGCTGTTCAAAAGAGGAGAAATAACTCTCTATGTGAATAGTATTTCCTAAGGTTCAGACAATGAAAGAAGGTTTTTTTTGGGTTCAGTTTGTCGCGGGCACACAGACGATAAACTCCCTGGCGTTTGTATTCGATGGCATCAACTTCGGGGCTTCAGACTACAGATACTCTGCCTACTCCATGGTAAATCCTTTCATTTCACCTATGATGACATGCTACTACATCAAATTTTAGCTCTGAAACTCTTCCCAAGACTGAATCCAATGAAAATCTTCAGGTTGGCGTAGCGGCCATATCAATACCGTGTCTGGTATACCTGGCGGCGCATAACGGATTCATCGGTATATGGATCGCATTAACGATCTACATGAGCCTGAGGACCATAGCTAGCACCTGGAGGTATGATACTACAACTACCTTATCCTCCTCGGTGCCGCAATTTCTTCAGTAGCTGTAGCTCTTCTTGCCCTTCAATTAGGGCTCATCTAGGTTGTTACTTCTTCTATCTGCAGGATGGGGGCAGCGAGGGGACCATGGGTGTTCCTCCGGAAGTGATGGATCGACTCCCAAGATTGGTGGTGGCTTATCTACAGGACATTGCTGATAGATAGCCATGCAGGCTCGTGCCATGTAATTTAAATAAGTACAATATAGTATATGCTTTGTTGTTGTTTTAAGCTTCGGGTATTGGGGTTAAATGGAGATATTGCTTTGTGGTCGTCTGACTTCTGTGGGGAGATGTCAGAGAATTTTATTCAGATAAACCCCGAAGAAATGACACTAAAGAATGGGATATATGTACTCTGCTTCGTACAGAAGAAATATGATCAAGAACCATAGCGGCCAAGAGTAGTCATGTCGTACCAAACTTTGCACATTTCAAGTCACATGAAATCATGAAACCCTAATTTCCGAAACGTCTCGTCCTAATTTTTGAGACATAAACCCTGAATTTGTCGAGACAATTTCAGAGTATATAAAATTATGTAAAATTTACACAATCAAGTCCACTGTGTAGGGAGTATGGCAAAAAAAATTCATAATGTTTGGAGCTCATTTGCTATATTAGAAAATTCCTACAAACATTAGACTTTAAAGAATTTTGGAGAAAAAAAAAGAATGCATAAATTTTTTTAAAAAAAATTACACAAGCAGAACAACTATACCAGGAGGCTCCACAAAAAGTTCATAATTGTTTGAGCTCATTTTGCATATTTAAAAAATCGTCCAACAAATATTGTTAATTAATTATTTTTTTTTAAAAAAATTGCCCACAAGGTGCTGCCATACCCGACGGTTTGCTGCCGTCTGCAACGTGCTGCCGTCCGGGACGGCAGCTAGTACGATGGGGGGTTATTTTTGAAATTTTGAAATTATCAAGACTATTTTGGAATTTTTATTGCGCAATAGAGCTAAAATAGTCCAGAACTCTCAATTAGGGCTCATCTAGGTTGTTACTTCTTCTATCTGCAGGATGGGGGCAGCGAGGGGACCATGGGTGTTCCTCCGGAAGTGATGGATCGACTCCCAAGATTGGTGGTGGCTTATCTACAGGACATTGCTGATAGATAGCCATGCAGGCTCGCGCCATGTAATTTAAATAAGTACAATATAGTATATGCTTTGTTGTTGTTTTAAGCTTCGGGTATTGGGGTTAAATGGAGATATTGCTTCGTGGTCATCTGACTTCTGTGGGGAGAGGTTGCTTTGTTCTTGTGATTCATGTTGTTCTTGTGTGCCGGTGACGGCGATTTAATTGGGTAATTGCTCTATAGTATCATACATTAGTACATTGGTCTATCTAGCATTTTCTTTCTGTGTTTCCTTCCTTTATTTTTGGGTAAGCAAGACCTATCTGTGTTTGTTGGATGAAATGGGGTGATTTACCGCGAGACTACTCTCAGAAAGAAAGCAGGAAGAGATAAATGTACCGAAGGCTACTCGGTGCATTAACGAGAGGCTAAAAGACCTCCTTGCGAGGGCTTGTTTGGAATGCGGTAATTTCACATGAAATAGTTTAATTTCCTCAGGAATCGGGGACAAGTCCCAGTTGTAATCGAGATGAGCAAAACCAAGCGACCAAACTTTCAAGCTGCAGCGTAGCAACTAAGCTGGACGGATAACCCGTTCTTGCCCAGAAGAAGAAATTAATTCAAATAGGAGTGTATTTGTTAACCACACAGTTCCCACTTCCAACCAGTGACTGAGAACTTGATAACTAGCTGGAAGACTACTAGCTGTTTAATTGTATAGTTTGGCCTGCTTGTCACAACTGTGCAGTTGCAGGACAGCGGATGGCTGCAAGCGACCATCTGCGCTCTCTTCAAATTGGTGCATTTTGTGAAGAAGACAAGACTTTTTTTCTTTTCTCTAGTTGCTTACAAGAAGGCAACATATAGGAGATTGGGCTTAAAAAGATTTTGATGGAACAGCGAAGCTAACGACATTATAATCTCAGACAGAGAAGCATCGAAGATCAAAATCTTATAAATGGTAATCTCAAGGAACTCGTATCTTATGCACCGTGGGACACAAAACAGTATCAACGCTACAAATATACATCAACAATCTGTCTCGATTTATATTATGTCAAAATTGGTAGCAGAAACAGCATGCGTACCAGTTAAGTGCAGAAATTTTGAGGCCAACAAAACATAAAAGTTTGCACTTCCAGAGAACGTTTATGAGGCCGCAACTACGCTTCTAACACTGGCCTAATTTTATGACCTGACAGCGACCAAAAGACACATCAGTCTCCAGATGTGAATGGACTGCATCTCAAGCTATCCTTATTGTCCAATCATCTACAATACGAACATTGGGCTTCCGGACTGTTGATGCAACAGAGCTTGAACCACTCCGTAGACTAATCGGTCCCAGTTCAATTTCCACTTCTTGGTTTCCTGGTTCAATAATAGCCTTCTTTGCTCCTGACGGTAAGCCAAGGATTATAATTCTTTCAATCACACAATCAGACGAAAATTTCTTCTTGCCCATGTTATTGGGTGCAATATTGATTGAAGTTAGTTTATTGTCTGCAAATACAAAACTGCGATGGATGAATGCCCCTAGCTGATAATCATAACTTTTCCCATCATCCACATAAAGTTCGCCTTCTGCAGCACTCGAGCTATTGAGGGCTATCACCTGATAATTGCAAAATTACACAGTTAAATAGTCTATTTGAGAATGAACAGTATGAGTGATGTAGCTACTTCAATCAAACAGATTGGCAGTGTCATACATTTAGCTGGTATACATTTGTAGAAGTTATGCATATATCAAAACTCAATTCAAGCAATGAAGTCACAGCAGCCCTTGTCTAACAGACCAATGAGTCTAATATTTTCAACAAACATTGGAAAAGGATGTATAGTTGAGCATCAGAACAACATCAACTAATGAGGAAGTAGCTAGCTAAGTAAGCCAGTATGGTTCACATGCAACTTTTCTTTAGTAAAAATTATGAGAGATACCAGGTAGATTCATAACTATTTTCACATCACAGAAATAAACAAGACAATGAAATTATGAGCTACCAAATGAAATCAAAGAGCAAGATGTGTACGGGACAGATTAAATGTTTTTCAGGTAGAAAACAAGTTTAACATACCAGGGTGTATGGATCGTTCACCATCTGAGTAGAACTGCGCCTGAATCTATCCTTTCTTGGCACAATTGTACCTGCCCTTTGGAAGCTCGGTATGCTATCTTCTGAAGCTTCTAGCTTGTGTGATACGCTTCCCTTGTATGGAGATCCATTTCTCAAGTCATACCAGGACTCCTTCCCAGGAAGGTAAACTGACACTGATTTCTGGCCCTGCATTTAGTTACAACATATTAATAGGTAAATTGCATTTTCCAGCAAAATATGAATTAATTATGAAAACTATGTGCAGTATCATTTACCTCTTCGTAAATTCCTTGTGCTAAAAGGCATGGCCCAACCATAAAAGCCTCACCATTATTATATGTTTCTTTGTCATCAGGAAACTCTAACCACAAAGGACGCATAACAGGAACGCCAGTTACACTAGCCTCTCTGAACAGTGTGTAATAGTAGGGCAACAATGAATAACGCATATGTATTGCCTCCCTTATGAGGGCAGTTCTTCGCTCTCTGTAGCAAGTACAAAAATTATGTTAGCCTTGAAAAGAATGGCATTTATGATTTATGTTTCCCAAACTAAGTTTCTCAAGGAAAATTTTCTAGATCACCAGAGTGAAGTCACATCATGGTGATTGATTTTCCTCAATTATCAGCCAGGGTTTTCTTTAAGAGGAAATTACCAGCCAGGTTGAACAGAACTTCAAAGATAAACTAAATTCCACAAAGTATAGTATTCGAGGAATTACCCAAATAACCATGGTTCACGTCTCTTGGTGTCATGGTGAGCATGAGCTCTAAAGAAAGGATAGAAAGCTCCTACTTGGTACCAACGCAGCAATAGGTCAGGTTCTGGATTACCAAAGAATCCACCAATATCCGCACCTGTCAAAGCTTCAAGTGTTAGTAAGGCTTCTAACATCAGGATTACTAATGTGAAGTAAGTCTACCCACCAGAGAAGGTCATGCCAGTAAGACCAAGAGTTAAAACCATCGGAATAGAAGATTTAAGGTGATCCCAATCTGCAGAGTTGTCGCCTGTCCAAACTGCCCCATACCGTTGACTTCCAGCAAAGAAAGCCCTTGACAAAACGAAGGGCCTGTCTTTCCCCTCACCTCGCTTGAGAAGCCCATCAGATGTAGCCATATGGAAGTAGTATCCATATGCATTGTGCAGTTCTCGATGTTCAACATCCCCATAATGTATTGCATCCCTAGGCATGGTGACCTATTTAAGTAAAAAAAAACTTTATCAAGACCGATCCATGCATAAGATAGTTCGATTTTGTAGTTACTTCATCGTCACAATATAATGCACAAGCATATTCAAATTCAACGACATACCTCAGGGCCATTGAAGACTGATGGCTCGTTCATGTCATTCCAAATGTACAGTGTTGGAGTTGACCCCTTGTAGTTTTCATACGAGAACTTGTCAGCCCACCACTCACGTATCTCAGGGTTCAACATGTCAGGATATGATGATGCCCCAGGCCAGCACCACCCATCGTAGTCCTTTCCAGTTGCATCTTTCACATAGTACCCCTTCGCAGTAGCTTCCTCATGTAGGTTGAACGAGCTGTCGCGCTTGATATGTGGGTCTACAATAGTTACCATCTTCCTCCCCTTATCTGCTATCTTCTGCTGCATCTCCTCCGGGGTCGGGAATGTAGAACGGTCCCATGTAAAGTACCGCTTGCCGTCCGTGTGTTCAATGTCGAGCCAGAGCACATCATATGGAATATCATGCTCATCAAACCCAGCATCCACTCCGGCAACATCCTCCTCATCCCGGTAGTTCCACCGGCATTGGTGATATGCCACCGCAAACTGCTGTGGCATTGAGGGCGTGCCTGTAACACTTATGTATTGCTTGATCACATCCTTCGGCTCAGACCCAACAAAGAAGAACGCGTCAACAACGCCAGCCTCAGCCATCCACAGCGTGTCGATCCGCCCGCTCTCCAGGGATGTGGCGCCATCCCACCCGGGTGCAAGCACGTCGATCTGCATCTCCGCAGCGTTAAGCCAGAAGAACCCTGAGGACGCCCCCGCGCCGTGTGCGATCATGAAGGGGATAGACCCATACAGGCCAAAGGGCGAGTCGTGGAGGTACTCAAACACATCAAGGTTGAAGAGACGGTAGGGCTCGGACTCCTCGACCCCAGGGCCGCGGGTGGGGCCGAGGGCGAGCGATGTGGAACCGTGCTCGGGGAGGCCGTACACGAAATCGGCGCCGTGGAAGGAGACGTCGAAGGTGATGGACTGCGGGCCGTGGGGGCGCGTGTCGGTGTGGCTCCGTAAGTGCTCCTCCCAGGTCTCGCTCTCCGGCTTCGACTCCTGCAGCGGCTCGAAGTCGAAGAGGCCGTAGGAGTTGAAGGAGAGCACAGGGTCGCCCGAGCCGGCGCGGCGGACGGTCAGCTCGAACGGATCGTGCTTGACGACGACGTCGAGGTCGGAGGAGAGCGCGAAGGTGGAGACTCCGCCGACGGTCTTGGGTTCGGAGAGGTGGAGCGCGCGGGATTCGACGTCGGGGAGGAGCACGTCGGGGACGTGGAAGCGGCGGTGGGGCGGCGGGTTGGCGGAGTAGTCCTCGTCGATCTGGAGGCGGAGCGCGTGCGGGGGGAGCGCGGAGAGGCGGAGCAGGAGGGGGCGGGGGCGGGAGGGGTGGGAGAGCGCAGCCTTAAGGGATCCATCGGGGGACACGGCGAGGGAGCCGGCAGTGAGGGAGAGCGGCGCGTCGAGGGAGTGCGGGGCACGGGAGCGGGCGCGCTTGCAGAAGGGGGTCTGGTTGCAGTTGCGGAACTCATCCTTCTTCCAAGCGCGCGCGGCGGGGGAGGCGGCGAGCAGGAAGAGGAAGATGGCGAGGCGGAGGAGACGCGGCAGCCGCGGGGGATCCATGTCGCAGCGGGCGTGGTGGTGGTGGTGCGGCCGCGGCGTAGGGACCGGCGGATCTGGAAGACACTGTAGTAGCAAACTGCCTCTTGTTGCCTCGTCCGTGGTCTTGGGAAGAGTGGGGCTGCACGCGAGAGAACGGGGCTGGATGGGTCGCCGTTCGATGGATGGGCTGGGCGTGGTGGAAGCATAGCGGGCCCCTCCGTGGGGCAAGATTTGTGCATTTCACGGGCCAAATCCACCACAAGGTCGGGTTTTCGTGAAGTTTTAGGCCGAGCCGGCGAAAGCCCAAATTGCATGTGCTCTCCGCGCGCGGGCCTGGCGGAAACGGGCAGATCGGACGTATCAGGAGCAAATTTTGCGGGCGGAGCCGACAAAATCTTGCCGGCGTCCACTTTCCCGTGCTGGATCGAACTTGGATGGTAAACTGAGTTTGTTCCTCTTCCTGCGCAGTTGTGCTCGTACGTCCGTGGCTTTGAGCGCGCAGAACTGAATCAGTCGTCTCTGCGAGGTCCAGCTACTTCACTCGTTACAGCTTGAGATCTCATGGCCGCTGCTACCATCATGTATATAATTAAGTTCAAGAGGCAGGTGAAGTTTAGCGGGCCTGTCTACGATCTACTTCTTGATCGAACGCAGGCGTACGTTCTCATCGATCAGGAGGTAAAAGATCAGCTTACTTTCCTGCTGTGCATGCACTACTCGCATGATCGCATCTATATACCTTGCCCTCTAAGTCACCCATTCGTCGCCGCTGAAACAATGCACATGTAACACAGTTGTCGTTCATGATGATTCATAATGGCGTGGCACACGGGGCATTGCATTGCTAATTGCCATTCTTACCAAGAGTGCGCTAGATCTTGTAATCTTTTCCTGCCATCATATTGACCATGCATGCATATGCATATAGGTGGACTCATCACTGATCCGTATGAAAATGCAAGCATGCATCGCTGTAAACGACCAATTACGTATTTGCAACTTGCAAGTTTCATGCGTGCCCAAAGAACTTAATATAGCTTCTTTTTATTAAAAGGGTGCTTAAATCCCCCTATTTTAATTAATGAAACCAGCAACAGGGTAGGCAGGTTTGGGCGTCGAGCGCGGGTGGGCTGGGGGCACACCGACTCCCCCACGCCAACATCGATCGCTCAATTCCTAAGAACTTAATATAGCTAGCCACTTGTTCATAAATTTTACGCTATCGTTATTTAGACCAAAACATTCAGTGTTGTATAATCAAGGTCACGTTGCCGATAAACGAAGCTCTCAACTCATAAATAATAAACAATAGACAAGAAAACAAGGATGTAATCACATCCTTCTCTCTTTATTGATCTCTTTGTCCATAGACTTGTGTGTATAATGAGAGTCCACTGCACTCTTTATATAAGAGGAGTAGGTCTCCCTTCGTGCATGAATAAGCAATATAAGACTAAACTAACTAATGGGTCTTGTGGACCGACATCCCCCTAATGGGTCTTTGCGTAGGTAAAGTGTCAACACATAATCGGGCCTCAGAAACATGCCGATATACAACACCCCCTTGGGCAATTCGCCAACGCCATACTCATGCCTCATTAAAAACTTCATTCGAAAACCCAGTGGGAAAATACAATCGAAGAAAAGAGTACATATCTACAAGAAAACTCCCCATAGAGACAAATTTGGAGAAAGTGGGGAGAGTAGGAGGCTAAGATTTGAGACATACATTGAGACAGATGAGAGCACTTGTGTGTGTACTTCCCTAGTGGATTTGTCCTCCCAAGGGAGTGGATGTAAACATTCATCTCCAAGTAGAAATCAAATCTCCAAACTCGTTCAAGTCTTTTTCTCATATGCTCAAGTGTTGATTTCTTGATTTGGATTGGTTTTTAGTGTTTCTTCTTCCGCTCTTGATCTTGCTTTGCACCTAGGACGTGTAAATGATGGAGATATCTCTTAGAGATCAGATCCTATCCATCTAGGCACTTTCTATTACCAATTCTCGAGTTTGATCGATTTTGGTTAAAGAAATTGTGATTTTGGGAATTTTGATCTTGAGGTCTTTTAGCTTGATTATTGATGTGATTGAGGATGATAGGACTTGTGGGAAACCATACTTAGCAATCTTAGATTGATTCCTCCCACGAGCTCCTCTCTATCATCATTTTTGTATTTGGCCCAGTTTCTGTGTAACTTGCCTTCGGACCGAAAAAGGTCAAAGTTTTGGAAAGATTTGCTTCAATTTCTTCATGGATTAGGTTCACAATATCATAGACAAGGTGCATGCAAAGTTTCAAGTTATTTGGATATGTGGATTGAAAGTTACTTCGATTCTTTGATTTAGAATTGTGCTGATTTTCAACTCTGACATAAGGGAGAGATCAGACCGCCCTGAGATCAGACAGCACAAGAGTAGTCAGTCCTCCCAAGAGAGGTTAGACCGCCAACTAGTTGGAGTTCAGACCGCCCGAGCAAGCTTTGATGTATTTTGTTTGGTTTTTGTTACAGATTTTATTGTGAATGTTTAGGCTCTGATCTTCATAGTTCCGTATAGCTATTGGGGTGAAAAAGAACCTTGAACTCCTCAAGGTAAAATATTTTGAAGAGGCTATTATTTGTGTGGCGCCTATTCAACCCCCCTTCTAGTTGCCTCCTCAATCCAACAATATATCCTTATTTTTCTATAGGGAATTTACCCTGTCAGTTGTACCACATACGACCTGATTATTTCAACTCGTATAAATGACTTTTACAACTTAACATTATACATGTTGTGATATTCATTCTCACTCATATATGGGACTTTTAGTCCCTCTGGAATCTTCATAAAGATTTCATAATCTAATGACCCACATAAATATGCAGTCACGACATTCATAAGTTTTATTTCCAAATTCTTTCCTACTGCCATAGCTATAGGGTATCGGAATGTTGTGTCGTCCATTACAGGAGAGTGAGTTTCATCGAAATCGATCCCAGGTCTCTGCATGAACCCTTGTGCTACTAATCTCGCTTTGAATCTCACCACTTCATTATGTTCATTCTCTTTTTCTTATGAACACCCACTTGTGTCCAACAGGAATAACCTCATGAGGTGTCTTGACCACAGATCCGAAGACTTTATTATTATTAAGCGAGTTTAGTTCATTCTCGATTGCTTCCTTTCATTTATCCCAATCTTGACGATTCTTGCATTACGCATACAACTGTCTTTGAATCTGGATTCGATTCAATATGACAATCTTTGAGATGAAACAAATAATATTAGCATATATAAAAGTCTTCTCCTGTTTGTACATAGTTGTTAGAAAACTCTTTGTCTAATTTAGATGGAACTTTATTTAAATCTATCAACTCCCCAATTTCCCAAAATGATAGTGTCTGACTGTTTCGTTGGCCTAGTGTCGGTGGGTACCCTTCCCCCTTCACTAGTCACCTGTCCTTGTACTCCAGCATGGGGCATCTCCCCCTCTGCTCCTGTACGGGTCACCACCCGTCGTTTCTTCACTAGGGTGTAACATCTGTCAAAATTTCTCATTCATGTTCGGTTCAGGGATTTTTTCCCTATTCAATACATCTCTTTTGCGGATGTCTTCGCGATTTGAGATCCCTTGACCCAAGAGGTCTCCCCATCTTCTAACTAAGAATGGTGGAATCAGATGCAGAACCCAAAACACGGGATGGTTTTACTATTTTAGTTGCATTTACCGATGGTATATGCGACTTTGTAACTCCATTATGATCCGTGAATGAATCTGACAGCTAATTTGTAAGATTTTGAAAATCTATTATCCTCTGAACCTCTTGTTCAGAGTCCTTAGTGTGTGGATCATTAATATGCAGACTACTATCATTCCATGATATTTCCCAACATTCCAACTTGGGATCCTTTCCTTCCATTAATGTTGGGAATAGTTCTTCATTAAATACAGTATCAACATATCTTGCTTTAAGCAAATCCCTTGTTGTGGGCTCCAAATACTTTATTATAGACATATATTTGAAATCACATGTAAATTCCCAATTTACGGTGGGGTCTCATTGACGTACGTTGAGGAGGTGAGATATGTATGTCAACGACACAACCGAATTTACGCAAATGGGAAATACTTGGCTCTTTCCCACACAGTATTGAAAATGTGACAACTTATGGTATGTGGACGGCTGGAGTCATATTAATGTTGATGTATGTAATACGACATATCCCCAACACGCAGTTGGTAGACTGGATCTCATTAACAAGGGTCTAGCGATCATTTTAATTCTCTTGATTAATGATTCAACAAGTCCATTATGAGTATGAACATGCGGGTGAATTGAATGTTCCACTGTTATGTCTAAGGTCATGCAATAGTCATTAAATATTTTTGAGGTAAACTCTCTAGCATTATCCATTCTTATGGATTTGATCATATGATCCAGAAACTTTGCCCTTAGTGCAATAATTTGTGAAATCATCCTATCAAAGGCGTGATTCTCAGTGGATAATAGACATACGTGCGTTCACCGGGTAGATGCGCCTATTAGTACTATAATGTACATGAATGGCCTAGACATGGGGCTCGATAGGTCTACATATACCCCCCTGAATCCTCTCAAGAAAATCAGGCAATTCATCCTTGATCTTATGATACGAGGGTGCCGTAATCAACTTGTCTTTCGCATAGGCCTCGCACACAAAGTATGATAGATCAGGGATATATTTGGACTTCAAGTTATGTCCAGCATAATATTATAGTATCTGGCTCATCATATTGTCTATAGGATGACCTAGACGTTCATATCACGTTCTAAATAGTCCAGGGTCTTTAACTTGGACGCTCATCGCAACATATTCTTCACCATGTTTAATAAACTTGTAGTATAATCCGGAGGAGAACATATGAAATTTCTCTACTACTTCTTTCCGATATCCCTCTCTCTTAGTGATGAGAATATACTCAGAACCATTCTCTTCCTCTGTTTCCACGTGGAAACCATTATTTCAGATATATTTGAAACTTTGTAGAGTTCTAGTTGAGTCTAGGAACAATAATGCACTCTTAATTATTATGTGTTCCCATCGGTAAGACTACCATAACTCTTCCAGTACCCATAATATTACCACATTTGCCAGCTATGGTCATAATATTACTAGTCTTAGAACTGGGGGTCTAGAAATACTTCATATACCTTATGATAGAATTTGTGGCACAACTGTCCACAAGGCAAGGTTCATGTTCTCTCTCCATTGTAGTCAACTATAAAAAGGAGTGCCACGAGATAGATAATTTGCATGAAAAAACATTGCATATGCATAAAAGCAAACGTAAGACATGCAAATGAACTATAAATACTTTATTTATTTTATGAACTAAAGATTACATGAAGTAATTTTAATTCATAATAGTAATATTGCTGGCCCTTTTACTTAGTCACCCTTGAGCCCACACTTATAGTAGGCTTATTGTTACCTGATGCTTTCATTGGAGACTTCCCCTTTCTTCCTGTCTTACCTTTTGCCCTGAAGACAAATGGTTTAGACTTCTTTCCCTAGTCCCCTTTCCTTTTCCACCGACATTCGCCCTTTTATGAATGTTATGCGCCTCATATGCACCCTGAGTTCTTGTAGAACAAGCATTATAATTCCTCATGAAGAGCTCATTATGCTTTTTCGCCATTAGAAGCGTGATTATCATTTCAGAGTGGTTTTCATACCCCTTTTCTCTGTACTGTTGTGCTAGCACCAGCTGTGTAGCATGGAAAGTGCTTTTCTCGATCAGTTGTTCCTCTGTAAAGGGTTTTCTCGATCAGTTGTTCCTCTGTAAAATCTCTTCCACATAACCTAAAATGAAAAAATATCAGTGTTGAGTGATAAGCCACCACAAATTTAAAATCTTGGAAGCGCAAACTCCTAGAATAAAAACTAATCTACTAAAAAGAATATTACCGCTATAATTAAAAACTTAGACCAAAGTAATGTACCAGCAAGCCTTAGCTAGTGTTATGATATTGATAACATAATCGAGGTCGTGTTGCCAATGAACGAAACTCTCAACTCACAAATAATAAATAATAGACAAAAACACGAGGACCGAGTCCTAGTTTTCTCTCTTTATTGATATATTTGCCGGTAGACTTGTGTGTACAATGTGAGCACACTACCCCTTTATATTGGAGGAGGAGGTCTCGCTTTATGCATGAATAAACAATATGTGACTAAGGGCATCTTCAATAGTTAAAGATAACCTTGTCTCTAATATATGTTACATAATCTTTAGAGATAACATCTCCAATAGATAGTTTCTAGCACACTCTCTAATATTTAAATTTTATAATTTTTCTTTAAAACAGGCATACATGTCAACTAGAATAGATTAATATCGCATATCTTGTTTCGCGTACACGACAGTCTCTTCAGGAATAAACGACATGTGCTCTCTCTTTCTCCCTCTCTCCTCTATGTAAAATTTTGTTGATGTGACATACCTAAAAGACGACAATACAAACACTATTGAAGATCTCTAAACTAACTAATGTACCTCGTGAGCCGACATCCCCTTAATAGACCTTTATTTACGTAAAATGTCCACACATAAGCCTAGGGGACCCACAGGGTATGCCGGGTGGGCCACGGCATACCCTGGGGTCCAGCAGTCATACACACATAATAGAAAAAATTTATGTAAAAAAAAAGAAAGAGGAAGCTAACGAGCACACACGCATATCGCGCAGAGAAAGAGGAAGCTAACGAGCACGCACGCATATCGCGTAACTCGGTTCGGCTTTTGCCCTTCCGCACGCACGCATATCGCGCAACTCGGTTCGGCTTGCGCTCAAGCGCGACGATATCGCGGACGCGGAGTAACCAGCCGCTACCGCTACTGCTCGGGCGGGAGAATCGCCGCGCGAGAAGTCGAGTCGTCTCGTCGTCGTCTTCGTCTCGCCAATGCCGCCACGGCGGAGCTTTAGCGATTCAGCGGCGGCGCTCGGGCGGATCGCGTCGCCGCGTCGGGCATCGATCGGCACTTCGCGAGCTTCTGCGAGCTTCGGCCTTGCGCGCGCGCCGCAGACATGCGCCAGACGGGACGCGCGCGCTGGGATTGCGCTCGGCGCGGCGGTTCTTGTCCGTGGTCGGGTCATCCAGCGGTCCGCCGATCGCTCGATCGATCGTCACTCGACGGCACTTAGTTGCGGGATCGCAATGCAGTATTGATCTTATTTGTAAAAAACTTGTGTACTTGTATAGACGTTTGGTCATATTTTTATTTATTTATTTATGAGTGATTTCTTATTATTTCATTCGTATCCGTGAGTTCGTTCAATGCACCACTAATTAGCAATTTAGCATCAATCCATCAAAGAAGGCAAGATGTGAGTTTTTAATAGTAACATGATTCCATCATCGCATGTGAGTTTTGATATAATGCCTAGCTAGTTGTCATACTTACATTACATAATTTTTTTCGTAATTGTTCAATTATGAAGAGAAGTGGAGACATTGCGTCTCTTTTTCAAAACACGCAGAAAAAGAAGGCAAAGAACGTGGCTTCAAACATTGCCCCACCTCCGGTTGAAGAGCGAAATCAAGAGCAAGATAGAGTGGTGGTTGAAGATCCTGCCTCGCCTGTCACCACCACACCGCGCCAAAGCCGCGGTTTATGACATCAATCGCCTTCCACATGATCCAGGTGAAAGACAACCCATTATAAGTTATCATGTTAATGATCAAGATGCAATCCGAAGAGCATATATTATTAAAGGTCCATGCAAACCTTATACACATGATTTTCCATCAAGATATATTGGAGACAAACCTCGTCGATTCAATTTAGCATGGATGTATAATCATGAGTGGCTTGAATATAGTATAAAGAAGGATTCTGCATTTTGCTTTATATGCTACTTGTTCAAGAAAGGTACTGGGTCAAATACATTTATTGTTGATGGATGGAATAATTGGAATATAGGAAACAAAGCACTTCTCAAACATAGTGGTTCTGTGGCACACAATGCAGCTCAGGAGAGATACATTGGTTTTATGAATCCCAAGGTAGCAATTGATTATCACATTGAGAAGTGGACTGATGAGGATCTTCGTCGTTGGGATAATTTTCTTGAGAGGGTCACTTCTTTTTGCATTACACATGATGTTGAAGTTCCTGCTATGGATGGGGCTTATGTGCCTTATGGAAAATCAAAGAAGGTATGCCCGTGCGAAAACCAAACAAATGATGACCATTTGGAAGAGAAGTATACATTGGTGTCATTGATCAAATTAGTCAAGAGCTTGATAATCGGTTTGATGAGATCAATATGGAGCTACTCTCTTGTATGTCAGCCTTTAGTCCTTCCCACTCCTTTGCTTCTTTTGATGCACGAAAGGTACGTAGATTGGCTGAATTTTATCATAAGGATTTCTCCAACAATGATTTGCTAAAACTTGAATTGCAACTTGATAATTATATTGATGACATGCAATGAGATGATCGCTTCCAAGGTCTAGACAACATTGTTGATCTCTCGCTTAAGCTTGTTGAAACACGAGGCATAAAGTGTATGATATGGTTTACTTGCTTCTCAAATTGATATTGCTTTTACCTATGGCAAATCGCTAGTGTTGAAAGGGTTTTTCGCATTGGTTATAGTGAAAACAAAGTCAAGGAATAAGCTAGGTGATAGTGTTTTGGATGATTGTCTAGTCACATTCATTGAGCGGGATATTTTCTTCCAAGTTGATGAAGATGATATAATTGAGACATTCATGTCATTCGAAGCTATGATAAACAAGTAATATTGTAAGTCTTTTCTATGACTATATTTCGAATTATTTGTATTTCATTTGAACAATTTATATCAAGATTTGTCGTCGTTTCTAGCTTAATTTTTTAATTTAAGGCTTATCATGTTCTTTAATGTATTTGGTTTTATCGAATTAGAATATGGTTTTACCGAACTGTATAAGAATTTTTTTTTTTGGCATACCCTGTGGTAAAATTCTAGGTCCGCCACTGAAGCCTAGGGAACGGGCGATATACAACACAGAGAACCCAGAAATTATCCCTACTTGGAGTGGAAGGCTAGTTTGCATGTCATAATTAGAATGAGTAAAAGTAGTATTCCTCTAGTGCTGCAAAGAGAGGCGAGGTCCTGCGCGCAGAAATTGCGGCATGTGTACTCATTACTTGAGTTGCCCCGTTTCACTTGTAAGTGCTGGCCATTATGAACAGTTGTCATTATGCCAACCGGGGCACTTGATGAAATCCTGCCTGTCAAGTAAACTTAACTGTTGTAAACTTGTATAATATCCTCACATGAACTAGTCCTTGTTTGGCCTTTTTATTTTCCCTTTATTTTCAACTTCACGCATGCATGGTCTGTGAAACTTTCCAGCCGTATGGGCTAGTGCGCATGTCACACTGGGTACAAAATGTTCAGTAAATTTATCTCGATTGATTGGCAACAAGCTGCAAAGTCAAAATCAAAACCCCTTTTTGCTCCTACATAAGCGATCGCAGTTTGACACACAAAGCAAGCGAGAACTCTGCTCCTTAGCGACGCGCGCAACTGAAGAGTCCAAGACAACGTCATGGCAGCTGGTGGCATTGGCGGGGACGAGCAGGACCTGCCCCTCTTCCACCCCTCCCCATGCGCCTACTACGTGCAGAGCCCATCCGCCGCGTCGCACACGCTCAGCCACCCGGCGTCCGAGTCCACGGCGCTCATACTCTCCCCCTTCCCCGACGCCGCGTTCACCGCCCCCCGCCACTCCCGCGACGGCGGCCAAGACCACGAGGAAGCCGCCTCCCGCCTCACCCTGTCCCGCTACTCCTCCTCCCGCGGCTCCAACAACTCCTTCCTCGGTGATAAGAAGTCCGGCGCCGTGTCCGGCCGGGGGAGACAGGTGCTGTCCGGGCGGTCAGGCGACGACGACGATGCGGACGGCGTGGACCGGAGGAGCGGGGCGTGGAGGTACGTGAAGCTGGACCCGGAGGACCCCTGCTGCTGCATCGCGTTCCAGGTGGCGTGGCGGGTGGCCGTCAGCGTGGCGTTCGCGCTGCTCATCTTCTTCGTGGCCACCAAGCCCCGGCACCCCGGCGTTTCCTTCAAGGTCGGCAAAACCGAGCAGTTCAGCCTGGGGCAAGGGCTGGACGGCTCGGGCGTCATAACCAGCTTCCTCAACTGCAACTTCTCCGTCCTCATGGAGGTGGACAACTACTCCAAGGTCTTCAGCCTGCACGTCCGCCCGCCTCTGCTCGAGATGTCCTTTGGCCGCTTCACCTTTGCAACCTCGAAGGTGTCTTACATAGCGCGTCGCAGAATCCGTTTCGATCAACTACGTCCGTACGTACTTACGTCGGTACATGGCAGTGACAGTGTGACACCAATTAGATTGCTGCGTTCTTCTTCTTTTTTTTGTGATGCAGGGAGAGGGATCGTACGACGTCGGGCCGCGGACCACCTCGACCGTGAGGCTCTTCGTGGCGGCGCAGGAGAAACCGATGTACGCGGCGGGCCGCGGTATGCAGGACCTGCTCGAGTCCAGCCAGGGCCTGGCGCTGACCATCACGGTGAGGTCGCGGTCTGGGTACCGAGTGGTGTGGAGCCTGATCAGGCTGAGGTATCGCCACGATTCCCAGTGCGTCGTGTACCTCAGGAGAATGCCGCGGCGGAATAACGCCATCGCCGCCGGCAGCGCCACCTGCTCCGCCGCAAGTTCTCGTGCCTGACTTTTGTAGTGTTCTGTTTGTACGGCACCGCTCGTTCTCCTTCGTGTGCCAATTCTCGGGAGAAGTTTCACGTACCGAAAAAGCATGTCATTAGTTTTGGCTTGTGCAAATTTACTATGGACCAACTCCCTATCTGGTTTAGAATTTGTGTTATAATATTTCTTTCTAAAGATATATACATGGAAATATGCATAGGTGTACAGTAAGCTCGTGCGCTGTATGTGTTAATGAAGCGGTCCGCGTTTTAAGCCCGCACAAATTACTTGTCGTGTAAATGCCAGAGTGAATTGTTTGCGTAGTGCCATGAATGATCCGTTCGTCCGGAGACGTCGTGCGGTGGACGAAGCGCATCTCGGCGCTGGCGAGGAGCGGTCGGGCGGCCGAGGCAGTGGCGGCGTTCGCCAGGATGGACGCGGCGCCGAACGCGCTCACGCTCGCGAGCGTCCTCCCGGCGTGCGCCATGCTGCGGAACCTCGGCCTGGGGCGGGCCATCCACGGACTCTGGCTCCGGCGCGGGGGCGGCCACGGCGCGAACCTGATCGTGGAAAACGCCGTGCTGGCCGTGTACGCCAAGTGCGGCGCGCTCGGCAGCGCGCGCCGCCTGTTCGACGAAATGCCGGAGAGAGACGTCTTCTCCTGGACCACGATGGTATGGGGGATCGCGAGGAGCGGCCGCCCTCACGACGCCGTGGCGATGTTCCGGGCCATGCTTTCGGACGGCGAGGCCGCGCCGAACGAAGCCACCGTCGTCAGTGTCCTGCACGCCGTGGCGTCCACCAGTTATCTGGCCTGTGGCAAGCTACTGCATTCGTGCGTAGTAAAGCATGGACTCGGAGGCGAGCAAGTCGTCGGCAACGCGCTGATCAACACCTACGCCAAGTGCGGGGAGGCCTTGTTGGCGTTCAAGGCGTTCGACGAGCTCCCGGAGAAGGACCTGGTTTCCTGGGGCACCGTCACGAGGGCCATGGCCGTGCACGGCCGGTACAGGGAGGCGCTGCAGCTGTTCTCTCTGATGCTGCGGCGCGGGGTTCGGCCGGACGGCGCCGTGTTCTTGGCGTTGCTCTATGGTTGCTGCCATGCCGGACTGGTGGACCAAACGCTGCTTTTCTTGGGCGCCATGAGGAGGGTGTACGGGATCGAGCCGCGGAGGGAGCACTACACGTGCGTGTTCGACGCCTGCGGCCGAGCCGGGCAGCTTGACAAAGCTGGAGAAATCTTCAGGCAAATGCCAGTGGGATACGACCGGCAGGTGTTTGGAGTTTATTGCTCCTATGCAAGCGCGTGTAAAGCGAGCGGCGTTGCCGGTGTCGCCGACGAGCGGCTCTGGGAGTGGTTCCTTGACGGAGAAGTGGACGCCGGAGGGGGCACGTACGCGCTCATCTCCAGGTCGCTGGCTGATGCAGGGCGATGGGACGACGCCTGTGCTGTTAGGGAGCGGATGGCTGCAAGAAGGATCGAAAAGGCTGCTGGTTGCACCTGGATTGAAATTTAGCATCATTGTTCGCATCAAGATCGAACACTTGTAAAATTTCCACCATTGATGATGCCAGATCGGAGCGATCTTTATGTAAAGGCTGCCTTACGTAAAAATCCATTAGCACGATTGAATAGTGTAAAAGCATGTGTCATTCCAGATTTAAGTTACACGTTGCCGAAGAAGTCTTTTGAACACCTGAATTTCATGGTGCCATGTGCCAAGTCACCAACAATTCCCTGTTGAATTAAATAGAGCAATCTGTGTTTCAAGTAAGCAAAGACTCGTTAGTTTTTGGGTCTCACTACCCATCTGACATCAGTATAACTGAAGAAACAAGATATGCTCCTTGAGCACCATACATTACTCAACAGTGCTAGTTACATTATTGATCTCAGAAACAACGAAGGTCCGCATAACTATATATACAAGGGAAGGGGCATGAAGGGAACGGCTTACATTGAGAGAGAAAGGGGGGCGGCATGACTTTTCCCTAGGGCCTCCTAAGCATTCCCACAACCCTAGAGGGTGGAGCACCCCTTGACGCCCTCCCACGACACATATGAACTATTGAATTTCTGTGTCTAGATCAAATAATATCACAGATACAGAAAATTTATAACTTCTATTGTGATTGTGACATCAATTGATATAAGCCAAGGATCTACCGTCTACCCATACATGAAGGGACTCCACTTAAACGAATTCAAATAGCAACTTACTGGCTTACTGTAACCAGGAAAAATGTTGGACCAATGCCGAAAGCACTGTTGCAGCACCAGTAATTTGTGAAACTACTTCATTGTATTTGATAACTGGTAAAGGCTGCCAATTACTTACCACCCACCACTACTGAAGGTTTGTTCTCAACAAGTCAGAAATCAACAACCTCATGATCATTGCATTTTCCCTAGAAATGAACAGGACAAAAAAATAGGGGCGATAAGCTAACATATTATTGAGGCAAGGAAATCATAGAGGTTGGCAAAGAACATACCAAAGGTCAGTCCCTTGAGCACCTCTTATCCAACTAGAATAGATACACATGCCAATGCATCCACAGTACATGGGTGTAAAGAACTTCATTAATCACCCAAATTGTTTCCTTCTGATATCGGAAGTTGGCTCAGAAGAAGAATTACTAACTGATATGGTAACAATCTTTGTATATCTTAGACAAATATGAGTGCATCAGCAAATCCATTTTCCAAATGACAGCACATCGTTCTATCCATTTTCCAAATGACAGCACATCATTCTTTCTTCTTTTTTTGAGGAAGACAACACATCATTCTCATATGTACAATACAGCATTTCCCACAAGTATTAACAGTTTGAACTCCGAATGTATTGTTCTTCTCATCCTTGGGCTTGGAGAATCTATATAACATCCAGGAGATATAACATCAGTGCAACATGATTCACACAACTAGGTATCTTCATCTTCATTTGGAAAATTCATTTGATTGCAATGTCCTTTAAAAACTTCAACTATGGCTGAGTCCGAATTTCAACCGCAACTCCAAAACCGTCTAAAATACAACCCTTTACTATCAAAACTGTCTAAATCACAACCCTCGACTCATTCCAAGGCGGTTTTATCTTATGTGGCGTCCATGTGAACCAAGTTTTGCTGATGCGGCATCCAACTGGACCATTATTATTATTAGGAATAAGTCCATACTTCGTCCCCCAACTATATCCGATGATTAATTTTGGTCCCTGAACTTAAATACCGGATATAACGCACCTCAAACTTTCCATACCGGGCAAATCGTGTCCCTTCGTATGCGTCATGACGGCGGTTTGGGCCGGCGTGGCATCCACGCCAAGCGCCGAGTCGGCCTCGCCGCGACTCGACCGGGTCATATGCCCCTGATGCGGTCGCCTCGCACTCGGTCGCTCTCTCTCCTCTCGCTCACTCGCCTCGCTCTCCCTCTCTCGGCGGCTAGGGTTTGTTGGCCGGCCGTCTCGCGCCACGCCGACCGTCCTCCCGACGAGCAATCTGCAGAGCCCCTCCCGAGCTCCCGTGCAGATTTCCCCCTCACTGGAGGTCGCGCCATGGCCACTTTAGGAGCTCGAGTTCGTTGGCACCTGGAGGAAGCTCAAGGTCGGCGGCATGTACCGCACCTCCACAAGATAGTTTATGGGGCTTCCACCTCGCGATTCCATACAGAGCGACCATCGAGTACGCTCCAACGGTCCATTGCCATTGCGGGAGAAGGTCGGTCGGTGGATCTCGTGGAGCGACTCTAACCCAAGACGGAGGTACATGACATGCATGCGAGCTCGGGTAAGTAATCTTCACCAATTTGTCGTTATTTTGGTTTGTGGAGGCTCGCTTATTTGTGAATCTTAATTGAAGGTCGGAGGTCGCAAGTTTTGGGCATGGTACGATGATGAACCAACCCCCTTCTTGAGGCAGGTAGTACTGGACTTGCGCGACACTGTTAGGGCGTTGAGGAAGGAGAACCATGAGCTTAGGGCGTTAAGGAACCAGAACAATGAACAAGATTTGAGTGTTGCCGAGTCCAGGCATGGAGAACGTGATGTAGCAGTTGTTGGACTCGCTGGTAGGGTAGCACAGCTAGAGAAAGAGAGGAGACTTTTTTTTGTCTTGCTTGTTGTTTTTGCAATGATGGTAGTTAGAGTTTTGATTAGGGAATGTAATTGAACCTGTGCCGCAATCTATTATGTAATGGAACCTGTGTTGCTCTGAAATTGTCCAGTTCAGTTGATGCTCTGTAATACTGATGCTTGTCAACAAGGTACCATGATTGAACCTAACAGCATAACTGTCTGGAATCGATGCTCTCTAATACTGGATGAAATGTAAACCTGGATGAAATGATACTAGGGGGACAGGTGATTGAAACAAGTTCGATGCTCTTTAACTGTCGTGCATTGTCCTAATGAACCGTGAATGCATTGTAAGATGTTCAATCCATGTAAACATCAACAGAACCTGGAATGCATTGTTCAATCCATGTAAACATCAATAGAACCTGGAATCATTGTCCAGGCATTGTCCTAACAGAACCAGGAATGCATTGTCCCAACAGAATCTGGAATGCATTGTAAGATGTTCAATCCATGTAAACATCAACACTAATGAACCAAGGATCATGTGTTCAATTATAAGCAAGTTTTGAGATTGGTGCTCATAAATAAACAAATGAGATTGGTTCTCATAAATAAACAAAGATATCGATTGGTTCTCGAAATAAACATGCTTATCACCCCACAAGGCACAAGTTGAAAAGATTACATAACACTAAGTGATCATCGTGAATGCTGCACCACAAGGCACAAGTTGAAAAGATTACATAACACTAACAAAGATAATCACACCCCACAAGGCACAAGTTCAAAAGATTACATAACACTAACAACATAACTATCTGCAAATCCATTAGAACATCACTCATTAGTTGGGATACCCAAAAGCTTTGCAAGCTTTGAACTATAACTTTGCTTCTTCTTGGTTGGATTCACTTCTTCCTATTTTGAAAGGTCGGTTCTTGGCCGCAGCTTGACCAGAGGCGAACCCGGTTACCCGGATGTTCACACTTGATTTTGCACTCATGACGCCACACTTGCCTCCAAGTTCATAGTGCCGTAACCACCATGTTGTGTAGTGACTTTAGCAAGAGTGAGGTTTTGATGATCCTCCGATCGGCATACCAGTATGTGGTAACCACCATGTTGAGTTAGAGGTTTGTAGTTTGCAAGTGCAAAGAATATAAATGAAGATATGGAAATTTTGGAATGCACCTACATTCTGAATAGTTGTGCCTGTCCTCTCTGAGTACAATACTCCTACCCCAGTGCCAAGCCTTGTTCTTGTAAGTCTTCCTGAAGTTGGCATAGATGTGTCTTGCACACATCCTATGCTCACCTTTGGGTACCCAATCTTGAAACGAGATTTAGTAGGCCCTCGCAACAAACAAATAGAAGTTAAGTACTGCATATGACAAATTGGATGAATAAACACTAATATGACTTACTTTCTGTTGATCTGAGATGATTACCCATCCTTCGTCATCTCCAATTTCTATATCTTTGAAGAAAATCCCACGTAACCACCGGTCCCATGACTCATTAGTTTCCTTCTCTACACATTAAATGCATGCTATGGGGTACATCTGATTGTTTGCATCTCTTCCCATTGCACAAATTAGCTCCCCATTGGTTGGACCTTTGAAGAAACAACCATTTAAACCTATCACTTTCCTACACCCAGCTAAGAAACCTCTTTTGCAAGCATCCAAACAAATATACATTCTGTGAAAAACAGCTTCTGGGGCATCTGGATGCAGCTTAACCACTCTTCGTGCTACTGGATTGCTCCTAAGAAGCTCCATTTGGTAGTCAAAGACCCTACCATACTCTCCCTTCTTGGAGTCTAATACCTTCTGCATTACAATGGACTTAGCTCTTTTGCACTTAGCTATGCTCACATCTGCATGCATTTGTTCCTGTACTGTTTGCTTCAAGTGCTCAAGCTTCCAGGTTGGGTTTCCCATTATGGCACTCTCAAACTTTTCAGCTATTCTCCTGAAGTGACAAGTTTGTTGTCCCTTCTTGGGGGCATGTGTGCTCATCCTTGAAACTACTCACTATCCATCCTTCTCATCCCATCATTATTTGACAACAAGATAAACCAAGGACATTTGGCCCACTCACATTGAGCCCTAACCCTTTTGTTGTCATTCTTGCAAAAATTAATAACATGTCTCCTCTCTACTCCATACTGCCTAACAGCTTGAATGAAGTCCCCTTGCAAATAAAACCCATGCCCAAGCTAAAAGTAGGAGACTTGCTTTGGGGTCATACCTAGGGTACTTGGGTTTCCTCCTCGTAAGCTCACCATCATCGCCACCTTCCTCATAGCATCCTCTTCCTCACTCTCGAAAAAGTAAGAAGTGTCACCACATCGTCTCCTCCTTGTCCCTTGACTCATCAATGGCCACCAAATGCCCAGCCTTGTACCTCTTTCTGTAGTCACTGCAAGTCTTGTAGTCAGCCTTTGCCTTCCCCTTCATATCAGGCAATGTATTGTAGAACTTCCGCTTGCACGCAATATCCTTTGCAATATCGGCTGGTGACACCTCAATCACCTCCACCTCCTTGGAAGCATCTAATTCCTCATCATCATCTGTGTGCATCCAAGCTTCACTCTCATCTTCCCAATCACTGTCTTCATCTCCTTTGTCACCAACACCATCACCATCTGAGCCAACATCATCATCAACTCCCACTGCCTCAACAAATATATCCACAACACCCCCATCAGTGATACAGTCAGCCATGGTCTGGCAGTCCTCATCATTTGTTAGCGCCCTCAATCCAGTCTTCAATGCTTTCCCAGAAACGCGGTGCATGAGTACCAACTCCACATCCTCACAATGGTCCTTCAAATGGCCTTGGACCTCCGTTAGCGACAACTTATCCCGATCTATGTAAGACATGCCGTCTCTTCCTCCGCAATAATGCAATCTCTTCCCATCATCAAAGAAATCCCCACTGAAATGGAACCTAACAGCTAGCTTGTCCAAATTATCCATTGCTAAATCGAGTAACCGCAAGAAATCACCACCGTGATATACCTACATGCAAAATAACACCAACCATTACTCTAAGAACAACACTAATCAGTAGCTCCACAAACAACCAGAGTAATTGCGCGGATCTAGGATTGAAGAACTCACCTTTAGCCCATCCTTGTTCACCGCCGCATCCAAACTCATTTAACCCTAGTCGCCACGCCAACAAACCCTAGTCGCCGCCGAGAGAGAGCGAGGCGAGAGTGAAGCGAGAGGAGAGAGAGCGACCGAGTGCGAGGGCGACCGCATCGTCGAGCATATGACCCGGTCAGTCGTGCGAGGCCGACTCAACGCCAATGTCGTGGATGCCACGTCGGCCCAAACCGCCGTCACACGCACGGAGGACACGATTTGCCTCTATGGAAAGTTTGAGGTGCGTTATATCCGTATTTAAGTTCGAGGACCAAAATTAATCATCGGGTATAGTTGGGGGACGAAGTATGGACTTATTCCTTATTATTATTAGCTGACTAGGACGCCATGTCAACAAAACTGGGTCCACGTGGATGCCACGTCGGGCAAAACCGCCCTGAAATGGTTCAAGGGTTGTGTTTTGGACAGTTTTGATAGTTAAGGGTTGTGTTTTAAACGGTTTTGAAGCTGCGGTTTGAAAAAATGGAGCAAGGACAGTTTTAGGTTGAAAATGGACTTTTTCCAAACAAAAAAATGTCAGTTTAGCATTTAGAGAGGCATTGGGGCGCATCAAAATTTCTATTTTAGAAGTAAAAATTAGTTGCCTTTGTCACAACTTTGTCATATAGCAATTTTCCTTTTGGAAGAAGGCAAAAATACAACAAGAATTCTTTCCAACAAAGGGGGTACACACAATGATGAACAATGAATTTTCAGTGACAGGATTGTCCTTATGGGACACAACCGTAACAAGAAACAGAAAAGAGCACCTTTCTATCCATTATTTTGTTTAAAACACATTTGAACTGCATAATCTTGTCCCGAATTAAGTGGTAGGTGCTGGTCAGAACTCAGGTACTTCTGCCCTGAAAAGCTAGATAGAATTAACGTCATGTAAACAAGGTGACTTTAAACCATGGTATAATTTTTTGTGCCAACTGACCTGATAAAGGATGAGAGATGAGTATGTTCAATGTACCAATTGTTAGCCAATTGAATAGCTCAGGATGACACCGACATCAAAAGGAGTTTCGCATGATTACACTACTACATCACTGTTTGACTTATGTTGCTTGCAGAAGAAAATGTCCCACAGCAATTTCTCATATTAGGTGCTCTATCTTTAGATTGTCATCTTATTCATAGCATACTGTCAAGTATAAGAGAAACTTTATAGAAATTCTCACGCTGACAGTACCCCTCCGAGCATAATACCCTAACCAATGGGTTGAAGATGCAAGTATCTAGCAAAAATTTTGACGACGTATTTCACCAAGTAGGTTCAGTACCTCTATCCATTTTTTTTCTTTTACCAACCAATTATTCAGGCGAATAAGATGATCAGGCACCAACCCATGTCTCAATGATCCACGAAGAAAATTTATTGCCTCAACAAACTTTTGCTCTTTACATAAACTATCAATCAGCATAGCGTTGGTAAAGTTATTTGGGAAAACATTCCTACTGACCATATCCATATAAGTTAGCCAAACTCCTCGTAAATCCCCAGCCACGCAGAATCCATGAATCAAAGTATTGAACGCCACAACATCATATTCAATCCCTTCATTATATATTAGGCACCTTGCCACCTGGAGTTTCCCAGCTCCACAGAGGCCCCGGATTGCAATAGTAAAACTAAACATATCTGGCCCAATGCCCTTCTTCACCAGATCAACCAACACCTTAAAGACGCTGGAAAAACCACCGATGTCACAGATCCTACTCATCAGAGTGTTATAGCAGAAGACATCAACATCCAAGCCCAATTCTTCACTGCGTTCCAGCAAGTCCACTGCTTCTGAAAACCTTGAGTCTCGGCACAAGCAATCGATGAGAATATTCACCGTCTCAACCGTCAGGGACAGCCCTCTGCTGCGCATAATATCTACTTGACGAAATGCCTCATCCAAGGACCCCATCCTGCACAGGCCAGACATGTAAATGTTATAGGTAACAGCATTCGGCTTCCACCCCTTCGCTACACTCTCCTCTAAGATCCTTTCCACCATGTCGAATTCCCCAACCCGGCAGAGCCCATCGATAAGCACGGTGTACGAGATGACATCCGGCGGGCACCCGACATCGACCATCGCATCAACTAGCCACTCTGCTTCGAGAACCTTGCCCTGCTCACAGTACCCACGTAGAATCGCGGTGTAGGAGCGGACGGTGGGGCGGATTTTGTTCTCGAGCATGTCGTCAAGGACGCCCAAGGCTTCCTCCACCCGCTGGGCGTCGCAGAGCATCGAAATGAGGCAGTTGTACACGGCGGCGTCGGGGGAGAGGCCGGCAGCGGCCATGGAGAGGATGAACTGGTACACGGAGTCGGGCGAGGCGTCGTGCGACTTGAACAGCGCGGTGAGGACGGATGCGGTGGGCGGGAGGCCGGAGACGAGGAGGGAGGCGAAGGCGGCGCGCGCGGCGAGGGGGCGGCCGGAGGAGGCGAGGGAGGAGATGAGGGTGGTGAAAAGGGGGGCGGTGGGGGGGAAGGGGAGGGAGCGGAAGAGGCGGAGCACCTCGTCGGGGCGGCCCGCGCGGGAGTAGGCTGACATGAGGGCGTTGTAGGCCGCAGGGGTGGGGGCAGCGGGCACCGAGCCGGCGGCCGGCGAGGGTGAGGGGGAGGCGACGAGGGAGGCGAGGGCGGAGAGGAAGGAGGAGGGTTTGCGGTCGTGGGAGCAGCGGCGGGGGAGGGTGGGGCGGAAGGGCATAGGAGGCGGCGGGCGGCGAGGGGTTGGCGGCGGCGGGGTTTTTGGGTGGTTTCGGAGCAAAAAAAACTGCGATTATCGTCTCGAACGGGGCCGTTGCCAATTTGGGCCGGGCTGACCGGCTGGGTTTCGGCCTTGAGCTGCGGTTTTCATGTTTATGCCGCGTTTTACAAAAACACCCGTGTACGGTTATATTTTAACAGTTGAACCTGGTAAATAAATACTAGAAAAGATGCTCATAAGAACAGCGAAAAGGTGATCAATAAGTTAGTTAATCTAAAAGATCAGGTGTGAAATAGAGCAATAAAGGTGATCAATCGTTTCATGCTGATTGTCCATGGTGGTTCGTAACAATTTTGTAACACAAGTTTTTTGTGCACCTTACTTTCCAGCATAATATTACATATATACGTTGTCCTACGTCACCGTGCGTGTTGAAATTATCCTCACGCGACAACTTGTCCTTCCCTCGGTGGAATTGAGAACCAGTAGTGCTAATTATTATCCTCGAATTCTCAAGAAAATAGTCTCCGTCTTGCAAACGTAAGAACATACGATTGATTGATTGCTGCATGGACAGTGTAAACCCAGCACGGGTGCCAATCAATCACGTTGGAGAATAACACAATCAGTGGCTCCAACGTTGCATCCCCATCGCGACAGCTAAATGCCAACTGAAAACTATGGCCCGTGAGCAACGCGCCAATACCACCGCGCGCCACTCTTCTCTATTTCTCTCGGACATGGCCATGCGCTCCCATGGTCCACGGAATTTGCACCCAACAAACGGACCGGCCGTGGCGAGCCCACGCTTATACGGCGCATGTGCCGCGCGCGGTGGTCCTCTCCGGCCGGGCCAATGGACAGTCGCAGTCACCTGCCCCCGCGCGCAGCAGCAGCATGCGGCTTGGACACATCCAAACCTTCAAGCTGCGCGCGCGATGGAGAAGACTAGAAGAGTACAAGCCTTGGATCCAGATAGGGTGGTGGCATCCGATCGCTCGTGGTCGCGCGCGCATATGTGGATGTGGCGCTCCATCGAGATCACTATGTACACCACGGTCACCATGCGCGCCGGCCGTTGGAGCGCGCGCACTCGATCGATCTTTCGAGGTCGCGCGGGCGACAGACCTACCGTACGGCGGCGCGGCTCGGCGGGCCGGCCTTTTCCAGCACGGTTGTGTACATCATATCAATCATATCAGTTTCGTCATGTACATCATGCGAGGGCCCACCCAGGAGGGCCATACATACATCTGTGCTAGCTAGCTGAATTATTGGCGATCTACGGCCGTTCTGTACCTAGCCATCCGGCCATCCCCGTCGAGCTAGCTCTAGCCCTCGACTAACCAATCGGTCGATCAAACGAGAAAAGGAAAACCGTAAAACTCTCGTGTCGATCGATGTACAAGCAGACCAAATTAATGAATTTCTTAGCTGACACCAGCATCGATCCTAATTTCGAAGTTATATGGACGGAGGTGATTAATTTGTCACACGTACAGTGCGCACGGCTGGGTTGGAACCCGGAAGAGAGTACCTAGCTACTTGGGTTGTACTCGTAATAGGATACAAACGGAGCGGATAGTTCTTAATCGTCCATTCGTCTAAATAAATTCAGAACATGAAATCGGATATCCGGGTTTTTTTTATGGATTTTGAAGCCAGATAGTTTTTGTCGGATACAAAAACGAAATCGGGAAGGAGGTATCCGTCGAATTCAAAGCTACCTAAAAATTAGTCAAAGCTATCCAATAAACTGTCATGTCACTATTCGGTAACAATACAATACAAAATTCCACTCCCTAATACGCTTGGTATCAGCCAACAACAGTCAACAGCCTCCACATCACGTGACCTTGACGCTGACGGCCCTAACCCTCACCTCGCCACGCCGCCGCCTCCCTCCTCCCTCGCATCCCTCCTCATCTCCACCCCCACCTGCACCCTCCCCCGCCACCTCCCTCATCCCTTGCCGCCACCGCCAAACCTCCCTCGCCTCCCTCCTTTGCCGCCGCGAAACCTCCCTCGCCTTCCTCCTCATCCCCACTTTCCCCCATCCGCACCCTCCACCACTACCGCGCCACGCCCTCGAGGCCTCCCTCCTCACTATAGCCGGTGCGTTCTGTGTCACTGCTGCCGCATCACTGGTCCCTGAGGACATCGGGTGGGCGACCGGCTGGGGTTCTGCGGCGTCGTGTTGGGCGCAGTTTTCACGACACACTACTCTCGGCGTCGGAGCCTCGGAGGTGGTTGATCCAGTCCCCCGTCGTGCAGGTGAGTGGATATAGGTTGAATTTTTAGGCTAGATGTCAGATTGCTATGATTTAGAATTAACTGCTTAGGAAAATTTGATGGTGCAAGTGGCTTTTCTTGTTGGATCAAAGCAAGGATGTTTTGTTAATTGTGTCTGGGATTATTGCTATTTTACTGTAAAGTTGATGTTGTTGCTGTGTGCATTAATTGATCAAATGAGGGGATGGCTGATAGCTATGTTGTATTATTTAGGTTGATAATTGATGATATATTGGATAGCTGGTGGAATATTTTATGGGGAGGATTTACCATGAGAGGGATGCCCATGAAGTTAATCGCTTCATAGATGTTGTGAACAAAATGTTCCAAACTTACCTGTCCTACACACCTGAAACTTCAAAGCCTAATTATGAAGAAGGAACTTATCAACTAGTTGGTGATGTCGACTTGGGTTTTCATGATATTGAAAATTTCTTGTATGAGAATGCAGCTGTGACAACACATGGTGATATAAATGAATTGGAAGGATACTCGAAAGAAAATTCAATTTGGTGGGTTGATCTTACTAGTAAGGATGCAGAGTTTAACATATTGTCACGGTGGAATGGACACCAAGGGATATTTCCTGTTCTCTCACGACTTGCTCGTGACGTGTTAACTATTTAAGTATCAACCGTTGCTTCAGAGTCGGCTTTTAGTGCTGGTGGGCGTGTTGTTGATCCATTTCGTAGTCGACAAGAGCTTTAGGTGGTTGATGCTCTAATTTGTACCAAGGACTAGACAACTTCATCTAGGAATTGTAATAATAAGTCATTTAATTTATAATTTATACCACTTCCAACTTTAGTTTTGTAACATCATGTCATTTTTAAATTTTAGATTCTAAGGAGAAGATAACATCACTTGTTGATGAGTTGGATTTGGAGCTAGATGCATGATAAAGAATGTGCTACTACAAATATAAGCAAGGAGGTTTGATAATTGTTAATTTGTTACTTAACACGTTTTGATGCCGCATTCAGTTTTGTAACTAAATAGATTATTATTCATTACAAAAAATAAAACCGTTCCATTTCAGTATTGTCCTCCACTTGAAAATAAAATCAAGTATAACCGACATTGCATTGTTCTATTAATACTATACAATAGACCAAGCGCAAAATAAAAGACTACCTAAATAACTTGGGGACATGAGTATTACCATGGCTTCATGGTGCAGTGTATTGAGCGTTGGTTGGTGGTTGGGGTGTGGGGATGAAAACTTTACCATCATTCGAATAGCTAGACTTGAAAATATCTTAAGTTCACTGCGGAGAATATCTGCGGTTCACTGTCACTACAGGACTAAATAAATAAATAACTAACTAAACTCTTCATAAAGTAGCTAAAGACTAAGATCTGTCGTATTAGCTAATTGATACCCAGGAGACTTCGAACGATGTGACTTACTAAAGACTAATTGATGCCTGATGTATTACAGTATTCTCTTGCTGTCGAACTCTCGGAAAACCATTCCTTCCTACCATTTTGTATTCCATTAATTATCACGTACTTGGTCAATGGTCTGTACTCTGTAAAGAGTGTAGTTGGCATTTGTCTTTCTTTTCATTTTTATTTCATTTTCACTATTTTTTGGGGTGTCATTTGTTTTTTTAGGATGAGATGATCAAGACTGAGATCGACTAAAGTATGATCATAGAGATGTCTCGCTGTTAGCTGTTGCTAGACAAGTCTTTTGTGCGGCTAACGAACTGTTGCTTACTTACTTAGTATCTACTAGTTACTACTTGGATACTTATTACTGTCGTGTTGGGCTATTGTCATATGTTGTGAACTTGTGATGTAATAAACTAGTGAGTCGTAATGTACTTGGCTCTAGCTAGTTGAATTTTGGACTAGCGTGAGGTGAGTTGTGACTTACTACTTACTTAACTAACTCATGCCATATACTTTCTAGTTACTTCTTGCTTAATTAGCGATGTAGTTAAATTTGCTTGTCAAACTGCTAATGTAATTGCATTTTGGATATGTAGTATAATTGATTGATTTTTATTTGTGTGATATATAAAGTTTCTGTTTTTGCGTAATATTCGATAAAATAATTGTGACTAAAATAATTGTGACTAAAACAATCTGTATTTGGTTTGTTACGTATATTTTTCATATTTACGACGAGACTGTCTATACTCGTATCCGTTATCGTGCCGATCCTGTTAAAAAAATTGCGATAAACGACATCATCCTTATCCGCTTCGAGTCGTACGACGATCGGGCTCGCTATATGGCAGGATGCAGTCATACGACGTACAGGGGTACGTACGTACAGAGGCAGGCCTAGTAATCGTCACCACATGCTCATCACGCAAATCTGTAAACCCCACTGCGCGCTAGCTTCATGCATGCATGCACGCACGCCAACAAAAAAAAAAGGCCGGTCGATGGATCCAGCACGTTCGTACGATACGCGAAGATTAGGACGCACACAGTAGCGTATACGTACGTACACCTCGATCTGCAGCTACCGCGCATGCATGACCTGTTACAAATCTCGTACGCCCACATGGGGAAAAAAACAATCCTGCAGTAACTAGCTATTAGAACATTTATGCATGCATGCAGATGCAGTTCTCGATCGATCATATCTTTGCCGATACTACTGGACACAGTTAGAGCTTAAAGTAAACAGTGGAAGGGGGCTAGGCGGGATCCAGGTCATCAGTACCGCAGAGGAGTACGGTACCAATAATATTTCTGTTGCTACAGTAATTTACAGTATAGTGCAATCACAAGCGTCGCTGATTTCTACGCACGGGAGGTGACCGCAGCGACTTTACTGTATATTACTGTAGCATGGTGCTGTATAATTTGAAACTGGACCGTTCGCTGTCGATTGGACGGCTTAGGATGAGCCCTAATGACACAGTACTGTTCTACGTGCTACGGGCTAGGCGCAGACATAAGTTGGCCAACACATCCGTACGCGCTGCGCGCACAGGCTGCATGCTACGCCGGGGCCGGGGCAGTGTGTTGGGTTGCGGTGGTCCTCGGGTGAAGTTTCGAGATCTCCACCCCGACAGGCCTATAAACGCCGTGCCCATCGACCGCAGCGCCAAAGGCTGTGACGGGGATCAATTCGGACGTACAAATTGATGGACGGGAGCCGTCCGGCCAGGGGGCCACGCCAACCAAGTCGCGAGAGTAGATATTTGGCCAACCGTAGTGGTAAGTAACGGGATTTACGCATGCGAGATACTTCATTAGTGTGTGTGTGTGTGGGGTGGGGTGGGGGGGGCGTGGGCCTTATTATTATATATTAGCGGCGCTGATCGATCGATCGATTGATGCTAATCATGAATAGTGAAACAGAGTACGTAGTACTTGCGCGATTTAAGCCGGTCAATCAATTAATTGTTCGATCCATGGACAAAGGACGAAGGTTGCATTAATGCATCAACAACATTGCGTCGTACATTAGCTGCACAGTTAATGTCGTTAGTTTGTTCCCAGCATCCGGAACGTGCAGTGGGGCTGGGGCCGGCCGGCGGCTAGATAACAGCTAGCAGGAGCTTGACTTTTTATTTACCGATCGAGGCGGGTCGATCGCTAGGAACCTGTTCGATCTTGATCCGGAGGGATCAGATCGACCGGCCAGGTCGACCGAGCGACCTCGGGAACACACACACTGACAAAGCTTTTTACAGTTTTACTAACATGGCAAGAGCGGCCGCATGTCCTGGCCAACTTCTTCAGGAGAGAAAAGTCGGCATCTGGCGCGGTGGCGCCATGGTGTTCGTATTGTGCACGGGCAGGCGGGCTGCTGCATCTGGTTGCAGGTCGTCGGTCGTGCCCGTGCCCGCTACGTACGGCCAGCGTGCAGCGCCGGCCGCGCGCACGCACGCAAGCTAGCTGCTGATACCGATTGAACATGCTCGCCCCCTGTGCATGCACCACTTATTCCCGCGATCGAGATGTACATGTTTGGCCAGCCTAGGAGTGGAATGGTTGAATACATGGGGTGTACATATGTCGGATCCGGATTTTGTAATCCCGAATCCTCTGTGAAAGCACTGTACTATTCATTGGATCAGTAGATAGCACTCACAGATACATCACTGAATCATTTCATACATGGCGTAAAACCATACCATTAATTAATTTAACACATCAGAGTTTACATAGACCACATCGGGTCGAGTTTTACAATAAAGGTCAAACAGGCCAAATGATTACATCACAAAGTAGCGGATACGACAACGGAAGCAAAAAGGGGTGAGGGCACATCTCTCCACAGACAAGCGACTGGGGAAACCTGTGTACACCCGATATTACCCAAAACTCAGATAATATAGGATGCACCTAGGTATCAGCGGAGTCAGCTAGACTGGGGCGAGACCTATACTACAGAATTTATACTACTCTTCAGGGTTCCCTTGGCCATCAACTTCGGAATCCTCGTAGTAGGCGTAGTCTCCTTACTCCATATCATCTGGAGGGTTTGGGGGGAAAACGAGAGTGAGCACAACTACCGTGCTCGCGAGCTAACACACAGTATGCAATAGTATACATGCAAGGCTTAACAAAGATAGCTCAGGTTCTTTTATTTGCTAAAGTAACATTTTAAATATCATAATTTACAAAGTCCTATGACTTAGCATTTTAAACAAATTGCATTTTGATTAAAGAGAATAAGTGCAATATTAAATAACAGTAGAGGTTACCTCCACCTCATGCTTAATTTTGATAGCAGTTACATCCACCGATTATCAACACTGGGTAAGGCTACCCAGGAAAAATCCAAAACAAGGGCTAGATGAGCCTACCACATTTTTAATCCACCCACAAAGGTTTTTGAAATAGAACTAACTCAGATTAAGTTCCCATATCCGTCTTTGACCGTAGGCGCGACTGTTTAAACAGTTTAGACTCTACAGAGGTTGTACACTGTACCCACAAGAGATAATCATACTCGTTACCCCACATGATTCTTTAGTCATGTAGTTGAGCGATCGTCACAGTAACGTTTCAAACTACCTTGCCCCTTCCGTCATCTCACCCCTATGACCAATTTCATAAGTTGTGCGGGATGCTTAGTACAACGACTAGCGCAGCTGGCCCCGGCCACAACGACTAGCGCAGCTGATAACTTCACCGTTTTCGGTGTCCCATTCAAGCTAGCATACGTCCTGCCGCTTGCACACTTCTAAACACCAGTTGTGGGATGACATTCAGGGTTCAATAATTTTACTAAGCCAAGTTGCACTTTACAGACTTGCACTTGTACTTGTTTTACACAGGAGGTCATGACAAGATTAAGTCCTTAATTCATCTGGACGGTTCATACCACATACCAACCATTCTCGTGCTACGTCCGCACCCACCACTCTTTACATCCGTCCAGATGTGGTACTAGCAAGTTGTTTAGGGTTTTGGGAAGGAAAACCAATTAACGCAACACACCAGTGATCTACATCCAATGACTACCTAAAACCATTTTTCATGTTTAAAAGATGATGATCGGGATATTTATTGTCCCGGTACTTAAGCAAGACTAGCATGTCGCTTAAGTACAACCTAGGCTAGTATTTACCACATAATTACCAGAGTGACAAAGAATACTGGATTCAATTATCAAAGGATGGCTTAATAATTAATTAATCAGCAAATGAGTATTTAACTACCTTAAGCTTTAACATATCATTGATTACAAAATTAAAGCATGCAACTTTGATATTTTAAATAAACATAGTTTGCATAAAATGTAGGCTCAGAATGATCAAAGTATTGACTCACCTTGGTTAAAGACAGTGGGGTCCTGGTATTCTTGAGCTTGGTTGAAGTTGAGATCTCCTGCGTCTTCGAACCCTAATAGGACGAAAGTACCGGAAAAAGACACAACAGCAAAGAGAGAAAATAAATACCAAACTCATAATAAAATGAAGTCCAAATTGAACAAGACCAGTGCCATTAACAAGATCTTGATTTTAGAAAATTTTGGAAACTGATTTCATAATTTTTGGAGTTATAAAGAAAAAGATATAAATTTTTGAAGCTTTTCAATGAAATTTTAATTAAAAACAAAAATCAGAAAACCCAGATTTCCTCGTGCCGACACGTGGCGTGCACTGTGCTCGGTCCACGGGCACTGTTGCCAGGCCCACCCGTCAGAGGCACAGCGCGGGTGGGGCCCACCTGTCGGCCGGTGGGGCGCGGTTAAAAGCGGCGACGCGCTCGCATCGCCTCATCTTCTCCCAAAGCGCGGAGAAAACGAGGGGAGAGGGCGAGGGAGATAGAGGGGGAGGCGAGGGGGGGGGGCGCACGGCGGCGGCTGGAGGTGGAGGAGGAAGGGGCGCCGGGGCGGAGGCCGGAGAAGGAGGAGGTCGGAGGCGAAGCCAGGGTCGAGCGCCGGAGCTGGAGACGAAGGAGGAGGCGACGGCGACGGCTCCAAGGAGACAAAGTGACGACGCTGGAGGAGGTGAAGGGGTGGAGGGGGAGGAAGGAGGAGAGGCGACCCGGCTACTTATAGCCGGCGGAGGAGGAGGGGAAAGGGGAGAGAGCGGGAGGCACACGCGCGATCCCGAGGCAGCGTCAGCAGAGGGGATTGGCGAGGGAGGGTGGTGACGGGACTGGGCGGGGAGGAGGCGATACGGAGGCGGGAGGGCTGATGATGGCGACGCGACGGGACGAAATGGCGAAGGGATTGGCAAGGATGGGCGGTGAGGGGACGGGAGCGGGAAGGCGCAGAGGAGGGGGATTGGGGAGGAGGCGCGGTGATGCGATCAAGGGAGGCGCCTGCTACTGGTGGCTTGTCGGCGGCGGAAGCGGAGAGGTGGCAGAGGAGGAGGAGAGAGAAGGCGAGAGATTAGGGGAAGAGGGCGGTGGCGTGCGGCGCACGGGCGAGGCGGCGGGAGACCGGGCCAAGGCGGGCGGAGACCGGGCCGAGGCAGGCCAACCCGAGGCGAGGGTTCGAGTTTTTGAAGATTTGAAAATTTGAAATCCAAATTTTAATTTTGAAATCTTATTTGCAAAATGAGGATGTTACAACATACCTAGTGTCTATCAGTGTGCTCGACCATGTTGTGAACGGTTATGCTCTCGTGTGGGAATTGTCGAAAATTTTGATTTTGAAAAAGAAAAGGAAACTGCAGGAGATTGTCCCATGCACCTGGTTTAAGCTAGCCCAGATCTCTTACAGGAATACACTCCACATCCGGTGCCAGGTCTACTCTGGTATCCCTCCATGAAAAAAAAGGAGAATCCCTAGGAGGAACTATGTATCTTCTGAATTAAGAAGAAAATAGACACTTAAATTCACATCAAAGAGGACTTGAACTTGAGTAGTGGGAGTGTACATCTACACCTCCTACCAACTAAGCTAGGCTAATTAAGTTTATATATCCCTCCTTTCAACAAGGGACTATCTATTTATAAGGCAACTGTTTTTTCTTCTTCTTAGGTATAAGTCATGTTTTTGAACCATTGGATCAAAATCGGAATCTCACACACACCTCATAGCTAATTAACCAAGGAAATAGATTTGTATATACTTATAAACAAATCAGACACCTTACAAATAGCAAAATGTCTAATTGTATTGATTCCATTTGCCATTTTCCTTGTTTCTTACATATGACCTCCCTACATACATCGAGGGGGCATTCACTAAGTAGCGGGTACTATTTTTCACTTACTTTCCCTAGATACATGTATGAAGATGACATTGGGCAATGAATTGCCTAGATATAGAGGTAGACATGTTTTCTTTCTCCTCCTAACATGATTTTACCGTTTATTGATAACGCCAAAAGTGCAACGAGACCTTATATTATGAAGCATTCAGATGTGTAGGGAAGTTAATATATAAAGCATTGGCATCTTCTATAACAATTGAAACACTTAACGGGGACCGGTATAGTGAGAAATTAGGGTGTTCTTAACAAGTTGCTGGGGGGTGGGGGCAATGGGGCAATGGCAGGTGCAGCTGTGGTCTGAACCAAGCAGGCTGGTGTCCATCACAAGAGATGATGGATGGGAACTGCAGACAGCAGAATAAAGAGGGAAGCTGTGTACCGTTATGAGAGGAAGAATAATTGCCTACGAGAGTCAGGCATTGCATCAGTAAAGCAACCACCATTCTCAGTTATATGATCATCAGCTTCGTACGCAAAGGATGGACACTAGTCAGTAACATATAGGGTTCATCATGGAAGTATCTAGCACAATCAAAATCTACATATTTAGTTGATCAAAAGGTGCTCTATATTTGGTAAAGAAAAATGCTTCGCACACTAAAATAAATACTATATACCCTCTCAACCTTTTGGGAACTTTTCAGGTTGATATAATGCTCATGCGATAATGGTTGTGAATAGGGAAAAAAAAATCAGTGGTAACCGGTCGGTTACCGACCGTACGGTGAATTTAAATTTAAATTTAAAATTATAGCAAAAAAATGTTGTTGTATGATTGTATTTGAGCTAAAGTAATGAAATTAAATTGTATTAAATGAAACAACAATGTGAAAGATTGCTAACTAGAAAAATTGTGTCAAATGAAGTTGTTTCCTTATTCACCGGTAACCAGTCGGTAGCCGGTCAATTTTGGCTGTTGACCAGCAGTAAATTCAAATGTTTGTTTGATGAAATTTGGTCGATTTTAAACCGGTAACCGGCAGTAACCGTCCGGTAACCTGTTCCGGGGAGGGTTCGATATTTTCTCTGTATCTGGTTTTTGAATCCTCGGTTGTGATTATACCTAATTATTTGCATATATGCTCCCAATATAAAATACATTACCCTCGAATTTCTTTATATGCGATCGGCGATCCCTTCTTTTGTTTTTCAACAACTAGATATATATAAATTAGACCAAACAGTACAAACAAAAAAAACTTTCAGTTTATATTTTTTTTTGAGAGGAACATTGCACATAAATGATGTATTGAATATCCCTACTTTGTTGAAATATATATACACACACACGGGAGGCACCATGTTTTAATGATCAAGTTGCTGTTTTGGTAGGAACATATGTAACACCGCAGCTAAAACTCAGTACCCACACACTGTGTGCACATGCATGAGAATCCGTTGTTAAAGAGGAATAAGGAGCAACATTTTCCGAAAGAAAGTGAGTGAGAGGAATGAGCAAATTGCACAAGCAGCAGTCTCTAATAAACTTACTGCATTGGCCCCACCATTTACTAACAAAACTGACAAGATTTATTTTTCTCTCTTTTCATATGGCCCCACCACTTACAAAACAGCAAGTTTCTCAGGAGGACAAGGATAGTGGCATTTTCTCTGAAAACGGCAGGAACGTCCCTTTCTGACTAGCACAAGTAGCTATTGATCAAGTGTTGGAATGCTGGTGAGATCTAGACATGTAACCAACCACTAGGATTTGTATGTTTTTGGTTCTGGTCAAGAGAGTCTTAATCAATCAATTAGCGACCATTCTTTCTGTCTGAATCATTTAGTATGACTAGCTAGCAGTAGTACAATGCACCTAACATAATTTTGGTCTGCAAAATTCTGGATAGCACCCCTGGTGGATCTATAATTTCTACACGCACAATTGGTTCAGATTCACTACCAGCTTTAATATTTTCACACAAACAAGAAAACCTATATTGTCCCATGTACATACATATGTGCCAACTCGCATGTCCTAACCAGCACAGCCATATTCTTGAAGTGATCATGAGTAATTTCTAGGCAAGTGTGAGCTCTAGTTCTCTGAATTACAAGTTTTGGTCTGATCACCAAAGGTACAGCAAATTGGACTATACACTGTGAAGTTTCGATATTATATATGATTTGTGCGACAGTACATTGTAGTGCCTGTGCTGGTAAGTGTCGTAAAATTAACGATTTTAGTAAATATTTAGAATTAATTATAATATAAATTAAGATAATTAAAGTATATTTCCAGCAGCATATAAATAACAAAAAATAACATATAAACATGTAATATCTTCATGTCAATTAAACATGATAATATGCTCAATAGATAGTACATGAAAACATACAAAATTAGCATATTGCTTATATTTTAAATGTTCGTTTATTGCCCTCAGATGTCGAGCTGCTCAATATGTAATCTTAGTCTCCTCGCCACTTGGGTAAAAATTTCTGTCACAAATTAAATATGACAATTACCCTGAAATAAATTAGGCATTGGGCTTTAAATCAATCTTGCTTTGTCTAATCAATCACTTAAAACAACTCACCAGTTGAAAAGTCACTATCAATATGTAATTGAACTAACTACACAATATATCAATTGTCAAGAATGTAAAACAAAGACCGAAAATAATCATAGTAAGCAGAAGGTACCAACCGAATGGAACAAAGTGATTAGACAAGTATGGATTGCATGACACAATAAGAAAAACAGCAAGTAAACTCCTAGCTCAAGACTAATTTATATCCAATTGTCGTATTCAATTCTCACAATGACCCCAACTCCTCATTGAGTATCAATCCGAGCCCACAACATTACTAAGTAATATCTCCCAGTTCTAGTTTCAATCAAATCAACAAAATTTGGAACTTCTACTGACACAACACATATGCAAAGTAATGTGAAAAAAAAAATAGAAAACAACAATACTTATGATGTAGATGGCACTCAAAACAACATAGTAGAAAAATCGGGCAAGGCACGGTGAAGGCGCTGACTCAGAAAACCAATCGCCCCACTGTGCTGCGATAAATGGACATGGTCGTCGGAGATACAATGTCAATCCACAATTCGGGACACACCAAAATTGCGAAGTCGAGTTATAGAGAAATGTCGAACAAGAGCCAACCAAAAATGCACTGACTGAATGCACCCACTGAGCACAAATAACCAAAACTGAATCCTTATTCCACACCAAGACCAAGCCAGAGCCGACCGGAATAATCTCCAAGTGCACAAGTGCCAGGTTCACCGACGGAACACCCAACAGAGGAAAGGGCACAAGAAGGGAATTGGTGGGATGTGCAAGGAGGAGAGTCCGGACCTCACCACTGATGGTGCCAAGCCAACCACAGCGGCGCAGGAGCTCCAAAGCCCCAAAACCGAAGCCAAATCCGGAGGAGAAGAAGAACCTAAAAAGGGGAAAAACTCACTGATTTTCGGGTCAAGAAAGAGGAGGAGAGCTGCCTTAAGAAGAAGAGAGGAGCAACGCGGTGGTAGCCAACAGCCAGCGCCCGAAGCACCTGGGCCGGCCAGCGCCTCCATTGTCGCCGCTTGCATTGGGAGCAGCCCAGGCCGCATACGCGTAAGGAGATAGGGTTGGAGACAGTCTCCAACCTTATTTAATCCCTTTCTATCACCGACAGGTGGGCCCACCTTTTTATTTTCCTTTTTCTATTTTATTTTTTAATTAAAAATTACCAAATGACCCTATGGTATACTAACTAATTATGCCTTCTGGCCTTCTGGGGCTTCATCCTCATGCTGCCGACCATTCCTTGGTCTTAGAAATCTACTGACGATCTCCAAAGGCATGATATGGAAAAGCTGAGGAAAGTACCTACTTGATCTTTTAACAAAGGTTGTTGAGGACTGAGGAGCACACCTTTCGATATAGCAGCACACACATTGGTGCAGCCCCGAGAAACAACGATCGACCTTTTTCACATGTGGAACATTTCTATTCTCGATATATATGTGTTTAATGGCATTATCTGTTTTGCTATAGCTGGCACGAATATACAATAGTACTCCGTTGTTTCCATATAAACTCATGATGGATGCTTAAGTAGTTAGTTAAGTGGAACATTCTTTTGTTCCTTCAACGAGGGCACCCACTGAAGGCTTATAGAAATGATGCACTTAACTGATTCATTAGTACACAAGGATATATATATAATAGTGACACTAATGTGAATACAAATAGCAACTCATATTAATGTCCTGGTTGGACCGAGACATTTTATGAATTAATATCCTAGTTGAACCGAAGCATCACATACACACGCATGGTAAGCTAACAGAACTAAGGCGTCACGTGCACACGCATGGTAGGCTAACACCCCTCGTAGTTGGAACGAGAGTGGGACGACGTATGTTCAAACTGAAGCAGAACTCCTTGAAGATGGCCGTGGGAAGGCCCTTGGTGAAGACGTCGGCGTATTGCGAGGTGGTCGGTACGTGAAGAACGCGGACCTCACCGAGAGTGACGCGGCCCCGAACAAAGTGAAGGTCAATCTCGACATGCTTCGTCCGTTGGTGCTGGACGAGATTAGTCGAGAGGTAGACCGCACTGATGTTGTCACAAAAAACAACGGTGGCCTGTTGAAGAGGGCGATGCAGTTCGACGAGGAGTTAACGAAGCCAACAGGACTCGCATGGATCATGCATGTGAAGACAAGCTTGTTGCACAGCGTAGGCGATGTCCGGGCGTGTGAACGTTAGATACTGAAAGGCGCCGGCGATGCTCCTGTAATTAGTGGCATTGGTCACCGGTTCGTCGGCGGATGGGAGCTTGGAGCTGGTGTCAACTAGCGTGCTACAAGGGTTGCAGTTTGTCATGCTTGCGTGGGCAAGTATTTCATCAGTGTATTGACGCTGAGAGAGGAAGAAGCTGGAGCCGGTGCGCTGTACGGAGACGCTGAGGAAGAAGTGCAAATCGCCGAGGTCCTTGAGGTAGAATTCGCTGTGAAGCAAATTGATCACTTGGTAAAGTAGTGCCGTGAGGAGGCGGTGAGGACAATGTAGTCGATGTACAACAGGAGGTAGACAGTGTCCGCGATATGCCAGTAGATGAATAGTGAGGGGTTTGCCTTGGAGGCGGAGAATCCCAAAGACACAAGGTAGGTCGCAAAGCGACTGAACCATGCCTGTGGGGCCTGCTTGAGGCCGTATAGGGACCTGTTGAGGCGGTAGACATGCGAGCTGTGTGTGGGGTCGATGAAGCCGGAGGGTTGTTGATAGTGGACGATCTCGGCGAGCATGCCGTTGAGGAAGGTGTTGTTGATGTCGAGCTGATGCACCGACCACTCATTGGCGAGCACAATGGTGAGGACAGTGCGCGACGGTGGCCAGTTTCACAACCAGACTGAACGTTTCATCGAAGTCAATGTCGGGTAGCTGGGAGAAACCGTAGAGGACCCAACGAGCCTTGTATTGATCCAAGGAGCCATCGGGTTTCAACTTGTGTCGAAAAATTCATTTTTTGTCACAACATTAGTGTAATATCCCGGAATCGAATCAAGAGAATTTAAAAGAAGTCGGGGACGAAAAGGCAATTAAAGAATTGAATTTTTTCTGTTGAGAGAGGGGGGTTTTCATAAAAATTCAACAACCTGGGCCGCGGGCCGTAGCCCAGGAGGCCCAAGAGGGGATGGCCGGCCTAGGGGGGCCAACCAAGGGGGGAGGCGCCCCAAACCCTAGCCGCCTCCCCCTACTCCCTCCTCCCCCACACCAGCCATCCTCTCCCTCCTTCCCCCGGCGCCCCTTGCTGCTCCTTGGCGCCGTCTCGCTATGGTGGTGTCATCCCCAGTGATCCCCGGCGTTGCTCCCCAAGATTTCCTCCGAAGTCGCCTCCTCCCGCCGTCGTCACCGGTCGTTTGTCGGCGTTCTTGTGTCCGCCCTTTGAAGAGGGAAGAGAGGAGAAGGGAGGGAGGTCTTCGGGAGGTGGATCAACGTCTCCCTGCGGGTCTTCAAGGGTAACAAATGATCCAAGTCGCAGTTTGGTTTGGTTTGATTGCATAATTGTTGATTAGGATTAAATCGCGTTCTATTCTGGAAATTCCAGAACCTGTCCGGCGCCTTGCGCGGCCAGTTCGACCCTTTAGAGGCCGATTTGGAGGTTCCTCCCTCCTAGATATTTGTAGCCCTAGTTTTTATATTTCCATAGGCACCAAGATCATAAGATTATGCCTTATGGTTTGGGAGATATGAATTATTCTTTGCGCACTGTTTTGTATCTCTGGCGAGATGGAAATGTCGGTTTGTTTTTAAGTTTGACCCTATTAGCCTGAGATTCAGAACTTCCACCCCACTAGGTTATTGTATCCCTTTAAATAATCTTTCCAAGTTGATAAATATCACCTACATTGGATTAGTAGAATGAAAGTTACATCATTTTATTTACTACTGTTCTGTATTATGGACAGATGTCTGGCAGTTGTTTTCAACTGCAGTTTAGCTAACTGTTTTGGCCGAATCAAAGAACCCCGTCAACTAGAGTTTCGTAGCCTGGTTCGTTAAGATTCATTGAGCATTGGTTTCAAGTCATTCCGAGTTACAGACATTTAATTTTGTTTTTTATCGTACCGCTGCCCAGTAGAACTGTAATCTGGCTGATTAGTTAGATTGTCAGTTTGAACCCGTTGATTGTGTTGAATAGTTAGAGGGTTTTGGTAGGACACTTGTAGTTTTGTTATACCTTGTTATCCTTATTTCAAATAATTATTTATGTAGGCGGTGAGGCGGTGAGTGGAGGTGCACCGTTGTTGCCTCCTAACACGTCATAGCGCGGAAGGCAAGTGCTTTGTCTTTTCTTATGAAATATTGATGATTACGTGTGGATGTATTGCTAGACTTGCTATTCATATTCCTATGCAACTTAGTATATTCATTCTTATGTGATAAATATTCAATGCATGTGATTCATTCCATACACACATCATTTTCATTTTGACCACGGGAGTGGAAATTGAAAGACCCATCAACTCCAGTATGGGCATGTAAGTCCCACCACTCCAATGTGGGCAATCTTGGACACCCGTATGAAATGTTCTTCATACGGTATTTGGGTCCCCGGACTTTGTTAAGTACGAGCTTGGGAGATGAAAGTGACTACCATCAAGGATAGCACGGACCTCTCGACCCTGACTCTTGATGCACTTTACTCGCGTCTCAAGACTCACGAGATTGACATTGTCTCTCGAAGGTAGAAGTCACAGTCGATGGCTTTAGTTACTGATCCCACCTCTGGATCTTCTTACGAGTCGTCTGTGGGTTCTCCCTAGTGCTCTCGTGACATAACCGATGATCGCTTAGAGCGACTTGAGGATGAACAACTAGCCCTCCTAGCTCTAAGTTTTCCCATGCTTACAAGAGGAGGAGGGATGGAAAAAGAGGAGGTCTGTGATTTGTTTCGAGTGTGGTGGCCCCAACCACATCCGAGCAAACTGTCCCAAGCTGGGAAGGGCAAAGGTGACTATGGCGGTCCGAGCAAGAACGACTACATCGACAAGAACATAAACACGAAGCCCTCAAGACTTTGACCAAGGCAAGAAGAAGTTCGCAACTTTGGGAAGGCAAAGAAGTCGCTCCATCGCGTTCTCACCGCCTCGACGAACCGGGACACCGGCGAGGTGGAGGGTGGAGTAACGATGATGTGAAGGACGATCATGATCCCAAGGACGACGGCAACTTCTCCAAGCATGTGCTTCATGGCCCTCGGGCGAATCGAGCGACAGCTGAGCGACAGTGTGTACTCGACTCGATGAGGTTAGTCCCACTTACGACCAGCTTAATGATGCTTTTCTTAAGCTAGGTAGATTTTATGCTAAGTCTAGGGCTAAGTGTCTTGAGTTGGAGAAGGAAGTAGCTAGACTATCACGGAGCTTACTTTACTTACATCCGCTCCCTCCGGGATGATTGTGACACATCTTGTGCTTTGCTTGATGACATGGAAAACTAAGGACCTTGCATGATAGTGTGTCCTCCGAATTTGACATAATTAAAATAGAGAACATTAGTCTTCTTCTTGAATTAGAGATGAGTAGGGTAGCACCTCCTTCATCTACTCTGTTGAGGCTACTGCTTGCACCTCATGTGAGGTTAAGGACAATTGCTTAGAGGTCTTTATACCATGTTGCTCGATCTGCTCGAGACTTGTGAAAATTGTAATAATCTCAAGATGAACCTAAAGCAGGCGGATCATAAAATTATGAATTCGAGTGCGCTACTAGAGCCCATTGTTTCTTGTTTAAAGCTGTCCTAAGTTAGCTGCTTGAACTAGAATCAGATCCAAGCGGTTTCAAGAAATGATTGATCATAATAACAAAGCGCTCAAGATATGCTTCTAAGGACCTTGTTAGCTCACCATGCAATCAATGTAATAAACTAAAATCTGATTTGGTTGCTTTGGATGAAAAATGTGTGAAGCTAACTAAGGACCTTCTAGAAACACAATCATCTGCTTGTATTGTGTGTGCTGGGAAGAAGTCTAAGGGTTTGGTAGAGACGCCTAGCAACGTGAACCAATCTGCTAGCAGTAGGATTGTTCCCCCAAAGTCTTGGGAGGGATTAGTCTTGATGGTAGTCACTTCAAATACCGTATTTTGGTAAATGATGAAGAAGACAAGTCTTGGGAGGGATTAGTCCAGCACGATGCACACCACTTATATCAAATCAGAATTCATTGATTATTCCCGTTTCATAATGACTATTTGATAGATGTTGAATTGTAATAAGCCAACTTGGTTACGATTATCTTATTCTCATGTTTTAAATATTTGTTTCCTATCTTTCACTGGATCTGTTACTTAGCATTAGTTTCGTATGAAGTATTGTTATATAATCATTGCTATTCGTATAATTATGTTGGTTCCTAGTGTTTTGATTAATATTGAGTGACATCTTGACTTCCGAATAGTCAGGGTGTTACAATTAGCACCGACGGGATGTGGAATGAGCTCCCACGTGTTGTTTCAACGCAAGGCGTTGAACTTGTTGAGATGTGTGATCCGAATTTCTAATATGGTCAAATTCAAACTTGTCATATTAGCAGATTAGTTTTCTTACTTGGACTCCAAGCCGTGTTACCCCTTTATATACCTCTTATAAGCCGCACGGGGAGAGTTGATGCCTCATTGTAATCTCTGCGATTTGTAAACCCTCCTCATATAGTGGTCATCGCTGGTTGGCGTCCGTGGTTTTTTTTCCACAAGGGTTTTCCACGTAAAAATTTGTGTCTCCCTTTGTCCTTATTTTTCTAACAAGTGGTACCAGAGCCTTTTGGAGATTAGGGTTTTTGTAATACCCGGCTACTGCCAGTGGTGCCATGTGGCCCATGAGGAGTTGTGTCTTTGGGATTAGTCCCACATTGCTTGTCTCAAGTGAGTTGTAGTGGTATATAATGCTGTTGGATCTAAACGTAGCACCTCCGGGTTAACCCTTTTACATGAAGCGAGGACGAAAAGTGTAAGTGAGGTGCTATGTGTGGGCGGGTCCGCCCCACGGTGGGCTGGGCATTGAGCCGATTTTGGGTCAGGGTGTTACAGATGGTATCAGAGCATCAACCTTGGCGCGCAGGCGCGTGCAGGGACAGTGGCGCGGCATATGGCGCATGGCACATGCAGTTCGTGGACACATGGCATGGCATATGTGCTTGAAGACCGACGCACGGGACGTGTACCGAGGGGTGGTTCTGGCATTTGCCGCGTATGCGGTATCTTCTTTGGCGTCGGCTCTTAAGGGGGTGAATGTAATACCCACCGCCAGTAAGCGTGGCCCATGTGGCCCATGAGGAGTTGTGTGCTGGGATTAGTCCCACATTGCTTGTCTCAAGTGAGTTGTAGTGGTATATAATGTCTGTTGGATCCAAACGTAGCACCTCCGGGTTAACCCTTTTACATGAAGCGAGGACGAAAAGTGTAAGTGAGGTGCTATGTGTGGGCGGGTCCGCCCCACGGTGGGCTGGGCATTGAGCCGATTTTGGGTCAGGGTGTTACAGTTTTGAGATAGATACGAGAAAAATATTGTCAAATCCAATGACGCCGCCATCTCGCAGCGCATCTTCATCTGTTTCTCGTGCATCGTCTCGTGCGGGGTTTCGTTTGTCGCCTCGCCTCGCTTCGATACTTCGGCACCAACAATAAAGCAGCGCCAGCATAATCGTGGCGAGTCGAAGGCGCGATGCGTGAGTTGCGCGAAGACAATGGAGAACGACGAGCAGCGAAGCAAGTCGCTACATTTGGAGCTCAAGTCCCAAGATTTTTTTGTTCTTTTAATTGATCTCCGAGGAAGTTTTCAGTCCAAAGAAATTGAATGAAGACAAAGCAATAGCAAATCACGTTAAGGAGTGCAGGAGCAAGCCATCACGTGCAGAACAAAAAGAACCAGCCACTTTTCTTTTTTGTTTATGTCAGTCCAGCAAGCAAATTAAGGCGTCCTGTTGCTTTGTCCAACCAAGTTTTTCAGTGGCTTTTGCCTCATCCACCCGAAGCGTACTAGGAGATTCAAATATTTTTTTATTCGCGTACATAGAAGGTGTACCAAAGAGGTCATGATTTTTGCTAGGTTTACACAGATCAATACTAGCAAATTTCAGGATTTATTCCTCATAGCTACTTTGAAGTATGATCTTCCACTCCTGAGTCGAGACACAAGATTTTCACTGTGGCAAGTCAAGATGAGGGATGTGTTAGCAAAGATGGATTTGGATGATGTATTGAAAGGTTTTGAGAAACAACCTACCGCATGGACCGCAGATAAGAAGCGCAAAGACCGTAAGGCTTTATCTCAAATTCACCTTCATCTATCAAATGATATTTTGTAGGAGGTTTTGAAGCAGAAGACATATGCTGTATTATGGCTGAAGTTGGTACAAATTTACATGACAAATGATCTTACCAGTAAGATACATTTCAAGAAGATCAAGTTGTACTATCACAAATTGTAAGACAGAGGATCCGTGCTTGATCATCTTCCAGTGTTTAAGGAGATCGTTGCCGACCTAGAGTCGATGGAGGTAAAATATGATGATAAGGATTTAGGTCTTATTCTTTTGTGCTCCCTACCTAGTTCTTTTCCAAATTTCAGAGATACTATATTATATAGTAGAGATACTCTCGCTCTTAATGAAGTTTATGAAGCTTTGCATATTAAGGAGAAGATAAAAATAGATGGTATTTTTTGAAAATTCAAGCTCGTAAGGAGAAGTCTTGTTTGTTCGTGGCAGGCAAAAGGAGAAGAGCTCAAATAATAGATCTCGAGGTAAAAGTTCGAACGGCTACAAGAACCGGTCGAAATGAAGGGGCAAGTACAAGTCTTGCAAATATTGCAAGAAAAGTGGGCACGACATCCCTGAATGCTGGAAACTGCAGAATAAAGAAAAGATAACTGGCTATTATAAGCCAAAAGGTAAACCAGATGATGAAGGTAAAACCTCCCTTGCTGCTGATAACCGTTCTGATGGAGAAATTCTTGTTGCCTTTGTTGTATGTGTTGGACCGTTGGCGACTAGAGGGGGTGAATAGGAGCACGCTCACTTTTTCACAAATTATGAACTCAATACAATTTCACTCCAAGAGCTATTAGAAAGCTATGAAGATCAATATACCAAGATCTGTGGAAGACTAGTATTGAATCCAATTAAACCCCTAAGCAATGCTACAAAAATCAACTAAGATTGCAAAGACTCACAAAGACGGCGGTCGATCATTGGACCCAATCGGTCGGACCGATTGCGGGCGATCGGACCGGCGTTGTGCTGGCGGTCGGACCGCTCCAAAATCGGTCTGACCGGTGATGACGGTGGTCTGACCGGCCGACTCCAGAACCGATCTGCAACAGTAAAATCAGCCCGATGACGAAGTTGCAATTAGGTGAAACTTTTGATTCTCAACTCTAATCTTTATGAAACTTTGCACACACCTTCTATATGCTATTGAGGATCTATTCCAATCGAATATTATGATAATTCTTGGAACGATCTTGAGCAATTGCCAATTGATTAACAGAAGGTCTAAAACCGGGCAAGAACGAAAACTTGATCCTAAAGCTTGTTCGTGAGGGATTGATGATCAAGATGATGCTAGATAGATTCACACATATCACAGCAAGCTAATTCACGTGAAAGAATCAATCACAAACTCGCGGATCAAAGAAAGCCCTAAAAACACGAAATTGAAAGCAAGAACGAAAAGAGACTTATCTCAAGCAAACCTTGCATAGATTGATTTCGTGATTGTTGCTGGATTACATCCACACCATCATGGATCAGTGGACAATCAAAGATCACGAAATTCACCACAAACCATCAAGAGCCCTTGCCTCCACCTCAACTCCCCTAAAGACAATTAGGGTTTTTAAACATAAAAGGCGAGAGCCAACCGGGTGCAGCCACCACCTCCTCCTATTTATAGTGGAGGCCTAGACTCCTAGGGTTTGACTTAATTGGGCTCCCGTTAAGGCCCACTAACAAACGGGTCACACACGCACGCTTCGCAAAGCGCCGTCTTTAACCTTTTGACCTAAACCGCTTCACCATGCATCATGGATTTGCCAATAGGTCACCCTTGTCCATCTTGTGTCACGCTTGAGTCGTTGACCTTGCTGGCATCGTCGATCGTTCGGACCTCAACTCTTCAAGTCTAGTCCGATTCTCCTCGCCGTTGACCGTCGTTGACCACCAAGCTACTGCATAACCACGCACAAGAAGACACGAATTGGGAACAAGTTCTTCACAACTTGACCCATGTTAGTCAAAACATGCATCATGCAAATCATATGCCATGAAACCAATGACTTTGACCTAACAAAACAACATCGCCACGAAGTTGGCGGCGTTCAAGTAGAAACCGGTCGGACCGCTCGGTGAGCGGTCGGACCGCCCATGGCCGGTCGGACCACTCCACAGTGAGCTGGTCGGACCGCCCTTAGACTTAGCCAAATTCAAGCTCCCAAATTCAAACCTTCGAAACTTTAAACCAATAGAACTTTTTTATGGAGACTCCAAAATTATGAGACCAAGTGCATTGGGATCCCCTCACTTGCCTACAACACCTATTTTTGGCCCATTCGTTTTGAACACTTTTGGTCATCGCCGGTCCGACCGCCCCACCGCCGGTCCGACCGATTTGGACCGATCGGACCGCCGTGCAAGGACCGGTCGGACCGCCCTGAGCGAAGAAAGCTCAGAACTTTGTCAAAAGCGCGGAAGCGACAAACCGTAAACGCCATTGCCAATTGTCACATCATCCTAAGATCCGGAACATATCCTCATGAAATCCACAATCTCCCCCTTGATGAACACATTGGCAATTATCCAGAAAATGTAAGTAAGATGTTTGAAAACGAGTTTACTCGCAGTTTTCGCACAAAGGCACAACTTGGTCCATAAGCAAGAAAAAGCAATGTAAATGACCAAGCTGGCATCAGAATAGTATAGGCATGTGAGACAAGGCAAAAGTAAGCATAAAAACTTTGATTTCCAGAAAAGGGTCAAAATTCTCACATGAGGTCCATATGAAAGAACAATTTTTCAATTGACCTATGATCATTGTGAGTATAAAAGAATGCAATTCAAGTTCAGAATATTAAATAAGACAATAAGAATGCAACTCAAGAACTCCCCCTCACTATGATCCTCAATTTTCAAATTTTCAGTTTCTCCCCTTTGTATAAACTTCTCCCCCAATAAAGAAATATCTTCTTATTAACACATCTTCTCTTCTCATTTAACACATCTTCTCCCCCTTTGACAATGGATTCATCAAGGAATCACGCCTTCCTCTCATCCAGAGATAGCAAATATAGAATAAAAGAAGAAGCAGAAACAAAAGAAGCATAAAGAGGAATATGCATGAAGTGCAATGGAGATTTTTCAATTTTTGTATTTTTCAATTTTTGATTACAAGAAGCTTTGGAGATTACCCAAAAGAACAAGCTAGTATCTCTAATATTGCACAAACAACATATCAAGCCCGACAAATACTAGCAAGATCATGGTAAGACATATATATCAAAGCTAAGCACAAAGGCTCAAAAGTAAAGCAGTAGATTTGATCAATTTAAGCAACGCTTCAAATTCAGCAAGTTCATCAACAGGGATCCTAAAGTGAAATTGGCCATGTCAAAATGTCAAAGTGAGATCAAAAATCTAACAAAGACCACATTAATAGTCAATCAAGTCCCGTATTGAATCATTTTGCTCAATATTTTGTAAACGCCCATTTGTCAACATTTTTCTCATTTGCATTGAATATGGAAGTTGACTAATGATCTAACTTAGTGACAAGATCCCGACTAGAGCCATCCACAAACTCATCCTAAGCTTCGACCAAAAGTTGATTAAAGGTATATCCTAGTAAAGAAGATCCTGGACTAGGAGCCATCCACAAACTCTTTCTAAGCTTCTACCGGGGCGACAAATCTTGAGGTTCATGTCATTTCTGACAAGCAGTCCCCATGAGATCGTTTGGTTCATCAAACTATCTCCAAGTTCATGTCATTTGACAAGCAGTCTCGTAAGAATAGTTTGGCACAATTTAAGCTTAAGACAATCTTGATTTTCATTTTTCACAAGAGCATCTTTAGAATCTCAAGAACACAAAAGCTCAAGTAATGGTCAATTTTAGATCAAAGAGCTAACAAAGCAATTCTGACAGGGCCAATGTCACAAGAGGAGCACTAATTGCGCAACTCGCTAAAACATCCACAAATTGCAATTTCTTAGTTTGAGTTGTTTAAAAAATTCTAGCTCATATAGCAAAGACTTAGCTACACATGTAAAAGCATGATAATTCTAGCAAGTCAAAGAACTAGACATGACATTGAGCAAGAATTGAAATACAAAAGCTCTAAAGGGTAATAGGCAAAGCTTCATCAATTTTTTAAAAGTAAGCAGAAAATCTTATATTACAATGTATCTTTTTGGATTTTTCATACCATTTGTTGTAACCACTTGTTGGAGTTTTCATATGAATGCAATATGACACAATGAGATGCAATTAAAAAGCCTAAAAACCTAAAAAGTTCGAAAAGATCACTAAGTTCAGAAAAAGAACAATAAAAGATCAAAAGAACAAGAAAAGATAAGAAAAAGATCAAGCTCCCCCTCAAACCAACCCATAAGGATAAATTACCCCTAACTCGCTTCTTAAGGAGGAAAATCTGGTTTGATCTAAAGGCTTGGTAAGAATATCTGCCAATTGAGCTTCGGACTCTACGAAGTGCATCACAATATCACCTTTTTCAACATGATCTTTAAGGAAGTGAAAGCGAATGTCTATGTGTTTAGTCCTAGAATGTTGCACTGGGTTTTTAGCAATATTAATAGCAGAAGTGTTATCACAGAAAAGAGGAACACTAGCAAAGTTTAACCCATAATCTTTCAAAGTGGACGTCATCCACAAAATCACTCTGAAACTAGCAGCACTACATACTCCGCTCAAAGAAGGATTGTGCAATGTAAGACCGCTTCCTAGAAGACCAAGATACAAGAGAAGTGCCTAGGAAGTGACAGTGCTCGAGGTACTCTTCCTATCTAACCGACCCGCAAAATCGAATCGAAAAACCTCTAATGGACAAAGTCAAGAGCAGAATACCAAATGCCATATAAGAGGTAGAGTGTAAATACATATGCGCTATAACGCGCTTGGCGATGGGAAGTTCTCGAGACGCTGAAATCTTGCACAAAGGCATACCGTGAAGTGAATGTCCGGTCTCGAGGCCGTCAAATACGTATGGAGTCGATCATGTCATTGCAGACTCGCGTTGATCCACGACTTCTCCTTCCTCATCCGATCCAAAGCGATCGAAGTTGCCATGGGAGTGGAAATTGGCTTGCATCACCCATGTTGAAGCGTTTAGTAGATCTTTAGTGTACTTCGTCGATGGATGAAAATTCCTTCCTTGCATTGCTTGATTTGAAGTCCCAAAAGTAATTAAGCTCTCCCATCATACTCATCTCAAATTCCCGGACATAGTGTCGTAAAAGTCGAAACAAGAGCATTAGAGGAACCACCAAAGATAATATCATCCACATAAATTTGAGCAAGCAGAAGTCATTGTCACGCCTAAGAATGAATAGAGTTTTATGCACTTTACCCATCTCAAAATTATTTTTAAGCAAGAAGGTCTTAAGTCTATCATACCGGGCTCTAGGGGCTTGTTTAAGACCATATAATGCTTTAGATAGCTTGAAAACCGATTTGGATATTTAGGATCCTCAAAACCGGGGTTGCTTAACATACACTTCCTCATCTATGAAACCATTTAAAAGGCACTTTTAACATCCATCGATATAATTTAAAACCTTTTGATGCAGCAAATGCAAGCGAATCTAATGGCTTCTAGTCTAGCAACAGAGCAAATGTCTCATCAAAATCTAACCCCTCAACTTGGTGAAACCTCGAGCTACCAATCGCTTTATTTCTAACCACGTAACCATCCTCACCTTGTTTATTCTTAAACACCCAACGGGTTCCTATAACATTATGACCACTAGGAGGTTCTACTAGGTTCCAAACTTTCCATTAACTACTAAGCAATCATTAGCGCTTAATGAGCGAGATTTAGTCTTAATGACGATGCTACTGTTGTTGTCGAAAAACCGAAACACCGCCATGGCTTCAGCAGAGCTCTCGCGGCGTTCACGTCTGATGGCGCTAGCTAAGGGTATGGATGGGTTCACAATACACTTGCGCACCCAACGGTGGTACTCACGGTGGTTGGTGCCGCCCGAGGCGACGCACGACGGAGAGGCGGCGGGAGCTCGACTAAACACAAATGACACAGGCGAGCTCCGCATTGTCCAGGAAGCGGTGCCACAACATCAACAAGGCATAGGGAGGCTACCCGAGCGAGGAGAGACTCGGAGAAGGTCGGAGTTGAGCCGCTGACGAGGAGGGTGATTGGGCGGTGCTTCACCGAGGGAGCTCACTCTGGTGAAGGAGACAGAGAATGAGTGGTAGAGAAAACTCAAAGACAACCCACGAATGGTGTACAAGCAAGGAATCGACAAGGAGCTTACCACACCGGCGATGGGGAAGAGCGAAGCTCATGGCGAAAATGGTCCAAACTTCGGTTTCGGGCTCCTGTGAACCGATGGCAAAATAGAGTGAGGAAAGATTAAGCGTGCCAAGGCACGGCCGGTGGCGACTTGAGCGAAGCGGGACTCACCGGACACGGAGTTGGCGCGGCGACGGCTCCGGGTGCACGCTTTGGAGCAGCAGAGAGCTCCACGGCGGATCAAGGGCTACATGGTAAGACAAGGCTTCACATAAGCAAAAATAGAGACGGTGAAGGTCGAAGACGAAGGAGGGGGTGGAAGCACAAGCTTACCCGAGAAGGAGCCAAGTTCTTGCCTCCTCTCCCTCGGTCACCGAGAGGGAAAGTGAAGAATTGCGAGAGAACAAGGGCAGGTTAAAGCTGAGCAACGGCCGGGAGAGAGCGCGTGGGGGCGGCTCGGATCGGTTGGCGTGGCGGTGCGGTCACGTGGCGTCAGAGCCGCGCTGCCAGCGAGAGGTGGAAGACACACCCGACAGGTGGGGCCCGCGACGCCATGACTCGATTCTTGCGAGAGAGAGACAGAGTGAAAGGGGGTCGGTGTGGGCCGTTGGATCGAGATTGAACGGTTCAAATGAAAGGGGCGATCGGCCGGTCCGATTGGCCACTCAATCCAGGCCGTTGATCACCAAATAGGACGGCTCCCAATCGGCGCGAGAGCTTTCGGACCTAGCCAAAGGGTTACGCGATCTGGACCGTTAAGTTTACATCGGACGGCTCACAATCAGCGCGGTCAGTTGGTTGGGTCGAGCCAAGCCGGCTCGAGTCGGACTCTGACCCGGGTCTGAGTCTGAGGAATAGTGATTTCAGATTTTGAATTAAAAAGGCTGAGATGGTTTGAGAATTTCCAGAGGTAGCTCCACAGCTCCAAAAATTCTGAAATTTTTCTTGAGTAATTCTGAATTTAGGATCAACTGTGTGTAAATTTTACAGAATTGTTCATGCAGTTAATTGCCCGCTAGAAAATTCACAAGCTGCTGGACAGAGGGTTTGACCAGCCTTTAAGAAATAGCAAATAATTTCTAAAAATTATAAAATTTCTCAAGAAGGTTACCAAGATGATCAATAATTTAGGAAAAAATATTTCTAGAGGATTATCACAAGGTTTGGCTAGAAGACCTTGAATTGCAACACTTCGAGTGAACAAACTTAATTGAATTTGAAGTCCACATTCTAAGGAGATAAATTCTAGAGAATTCAAATGACAACAAGGATGCATCCAAAAGTTTTAATTTATCCTCATTTTCATACATTTGAAACACAACCCAGAGCTTTGGGATGTTACATTTCAATTCTATGGAATTCTTTTCTCGTACTCGTTTCGATGGTTAGAATTCCAGGTCAAATTCTGTTAAGGGGGGTAGAATGTAATATCCCGGAATCAAATCAGGAGAATTTAAAAGAAGTCGGTGACGAAAAGGCAATTAAAGAATTAAAATTTTCTGTTGAGAGAGGGGGTTTTCATAAAAATTCCATAACACAGGCATGACACGCTGCCCAGAGGCCCAGAGGGATGGCGGCCTGGGGGCCGACCAAGGGGAGGCACCCAAAACCCTAGCCGCCTCCCCCCACTCCCTCCTCCTCTCCCCACAGCCGCCACCCTCTCGCTCCTTACACCGGTGCCCCTTGCTGCTCCTTGGCGCCGTCTCGCTGCGGTGGTGTCATCCCCGGTGATCCCCGGTGTTGCTCCCTAAGATTTCCTCCGAAGTCGCCTCCTCCCGCCGTCGTCACCGGTCGTTCGTCGGCGTTCTTGTGGCCGGCCTTTGAAGAGGGAAGAGAGGACAAGGGAGGGAGATCTTCGAGAGGTGGATCAACGTCTCCCTGCGGGTCTTCAAGGGTAACAAATGATCCAAGTTGCAGTTTGGTTCGATTTGATTGCATAATTGTTGATTAGGATTAAATCGGTGTTCTATTCTGGAAATTCCAGAACCTGTCCGGCGCCTCTCGCGGCCAGTTTCAACCCTTTAGAGGACGATTTGGAGGTTCCTCCCTCCTAGAGATTTGTAGCCCTAGTTTTTATCTTTCAATATGCACCAAGATCATGAGATTTCGCCTTATGGTTTAGGAGATATGAATTATTTTTGCGCCTTTGTTTTGTATGTCCAGCGAGATGGGCTATCGGTTTGTTTTTAAGTTTGTTTTGTTAGCGTGAGATTCAGAACTTCCACACAACTAGGTTATTGTAGATATTTAAATAATATTTCCAAGTTGATAAAGATCACCTCCATTGGATCAGTAGAATGAAAGTTACATCATTTTCTTTACTACTGTTCTGTCTTCGGGATAGATGTCTGACAGTTGTTTTCAACTGTTGTTTAGCCCACTATTTTAGCCGAATCAAAGAACCCCATCAACTAGAGATTCGTAGCCTGGTTCGTTAAGATTCATTGATCACTGATTTCAAGTCATTCCGAGTTACAAAAATTTAATTATGTTTTTTATCGTACCGCTGCCCAGTAGAACTGTAATCTAGCTGATTAGTTAGATTGTCAGTTTGAACCCGTTGATTGTGTTGAATAGTTAGAAGGTTTTGGTAGGACACTTGTAGTTTTGTTATACCTTTTTATCCTTATTTCGAATAATTATTTGTGTAGGCGGTGAGGCGGTGAGTGGAGGTGCAGCGTTGTTGCCTCCTAACACGTCACAACGCGGAAGGCAAGTGCTTTGTCTTTTCTTATGGAATATTGATGATTGCATGTGGTTGTATTGCTAGACTTTCTATTCATGTTCCTATGCAACTTAGTATATTCATTCTTATGTGATAAATATTCAATGCATGTGATTCATTCCATACATGCATCGTTTTTATTTTGATCACAGGAGTGGAAATTGAAAGACCCATCAACTCCAGTATGGGCATGTAAGTCCCACCATTCCAATGTGGGCAATCTTAGACACCCGTATGAAACATTCTTCATACAGTATTTGGGTCCCCGGACTTTGTTAAGTACAGGCTTAAGTGAACACCGACGGGTGTATCACTCGTTATCCGGTATAAGCTGTTGAGCAGTCCATTCCTTCAACTCATTCTTTCATTCCATTCATTCATGTATGTGTTCCAGAAGTTGTTCATATGACGGTTGTATTTGGCTTGTCCACTTTATGCTGGATTTAACATGTTTAGTATTTACTGAGTCTTTGGCTCATTCTTGCTTGTTTTGTTTAATTTAAGTAAATGATGAAGAAGACAAGTCTTGGGAGGGATTAATCCAGCACGATGCACACCACTTATATCAAATCAGAATTCATTGATTATTCCCGTTTCATAATGACTATTTGATAGATGTTGAATTGTAATAAGCCAACTTGGTTACGATTATCTTATTCTCATGTTTTAAATATTTGTTTCCTATCTTTCACTGGATCTGTTACTTAGCATTAGTTTCGTATGAAGTATTGTTATATAATCATTGCTATTCGTATAATTATGTTGGTTCCTAGTGTTTTGATTAATATTGAATGACATCTTGACTTACGAATAGTCAGGGTGTTACAATTAGCATCGACGGGATGTGGAATGAGCTCCCACGTGTTGTTTGCACGCAAGGCATTGAACTTGTTGAGATGTGTGATCCGAATTTCTAATATGGTCAAATTCAAACTTGTCATATTAGCAGATTAGTTTTCTTACTTGGACTCCAAGCCGTGTTACCCCTTTATATACCTCTTGTAAGCCGCACGGGGAGAGTTGATGCCTCATTGTAATCTCTGCGATTTGTAAACCCTCCTCATATAGTGGTCATCGCTGGTTGGCGTCCGTGGTTTTTTTTCCACAAGGGTTTTCCACGTAAAAATTTGTGTCTCCCTTTGTCCTTATTTTTCTAACAAGTGGTATCAGAGCCTTTTGGAGATTAGGGTTTTTGTAATACCCCGGCCTGCTCGTAGCGTGGCCCATGTGGCCCATGAGGAGTTGTGTGCTGGGATTAGTCCCACATTGCTTGTCTCAAGTGAGTTGTAGTGGTATATAATGCCTGTTGGATCTAAACGTAGCACCTCCGGGTTAACCCTTTTACATGAAGCGAGGACGAAAAGTGTAAGTGAGGTGCTATGTGTGGGCGGGTCCGCCCACGGTGGTGAGCATTGAGCCGATTTTGGGTCGGTGTTATTCTGAGATGGTATCGAGCATCAACCTTACTTGCAGGCGTGCGGCGGGATGCGAAGCGCGAGCATATGGCGCATGGCACATGCGGGCGAAGTGGACACATGGCATGGCATATGTGCGCACCTTTGACGCACGGACGTGTCTGAGGGGTGGTTACAGGCATTTGCAGCGTATCGCGATATCTTCTTGGCGTCGGCTCTTAAGGGGTGAATGTAATACCCGGCTGCTCGTAGCGTGGCCCATATGGCCCATGAGGAGTTGTGTCTTTGGGATTAGTCCCACATTGCTTGTCTCAAGTGAGTTGTAGTGGTATATAATGCTGTTGGATCAAACGTAGCACCTCCGGGTTAACCCTTTTACATGAAGCGAGGGCGAAAAGTGTAAGTGAGGTGCTATGTGTGGCGGGTCCGCCCACGGTGGAAATGGGCATTGAGCGATTTTGGGTCGAGGTGTTCTGATTTGAGATAGATACGAGAAAATATTGTCAAATCAATGGCGCCATCTCGCGGCGCATCTTCATCTGTTTCGTGCATCGTCTCGTGCGGGGTTTCGTTTGTCGCCTCGCCTCGCTTCGATACTTCGGCACCAACAACGATGCTTGCCATGCAATAATCGCCGAGTCGAAGCGGCGATCGTGAGTTGCGCACGGCCAGGAAACGACGAGCAGCGAAGCAAGGCTGCTTACATTTGGAGCTCAAGTCCCAAGATTTTTGTTCTTTTAATTGATCTCAGAGAAGTTTTCATCAAAGAAATTGAATGAAGACAAAGCAATAGCAAATCACGTTAAGGAGTGCAGGAGCAAGCCATCACGTGCAGAACAAAAAAGAACCAGCCACTTTTCTTTTTTGTTTATGTCAGTCCAGCAAGCAAATTAAGGCGTCCTGTTGCTTTGTCCAACCAAGTTTTTCAGCGGCTTTTGCCTCGTCCACCCGAAGCGTACTAGGAGATTCAAATATTTTTTTATTCGCGTACATAGAAGGTGTACCAAAGAGGTCATGATTTTTGCTAGGTTTACACAGATCAATACTAGCAAATTTCAGGAGTTATTCCTCATAGCTAGTTTGAAGTATGATCTTCCACTCCTGAGTCGAGACACAAGATTTTCACTGTGGCAAGTCAAGATGAGGGATGTGTTAGCAAAGATGGATTTAGATGATGTATTGAAAGGTTTTGAGAAACAACCTACCGCATGGACCGCAGATAAGAAGCGCAAAGACCGTAAGGCTTTATCTCAAATTCACCTTCATCTATCAAATGATATTTTGTAGGAGGTTTTGAAGCAGAAGACATATGTTGTATTATGGCTGAAGTTGGTACAAATTTACATGACAAATGATCTTACCAGTAAGATACATTTCAAGAAGATCAAGTTGTACTATCACAAATTGTAAGACAGAGGATCCGTGCTTGATCATCTTCCAGTGTTTAAGGAGATCGTTGCCGACCTAGAGTCGATGGAGGTAAAATATGATGATAAGGATTTAGGTCTTATTCTTTTGTGCTCCCTACCTAATTCTTTTCCAAATTTCAGAGATACTATATTATATAGTAGAGATACTCTCGCTCTTAATGAAGTTTATGAAGCTTTGCATATTAAGGAGAAGATAAAAATAGATGGTATTTTTTGAAAATTCAAGCTCGTAAGGAGAAGTCTTGTTTGTTCGTGGCAGGCAAAAGGAGAAGAGCTCAAATAATGGATCTCGAGGTAAAAGTTCGAACGGCTACAAGAACCGGTCGAAATGAAGGGGCAAGTACAAGTCTTGCAAATATTGCAAGAAAAGTGGGCACGACATCCCTGAATGCTGGAAACTGCAGAATAAAGAAAAGATAACTGGCTATTATAAGCCAAAAGGTAAACCAGATGATGAAGGTAAAACCTCCCTTGCTGCTGATGACCGTTCTGATGGAGAAATTCTTGTTGCCTTTGTTGTATGTGCTAAGACCATTGATGAATGGATTCTTGATTCTGCCTGTACCTTTCATATGTGTCCTAATAGGGACCAGTTTCCCACCTATAAACCTGTTGAAGGTGGTACTGTGTTGATGGATGATAACTCATCTTGTAAGGTTGCAGGAATTTATTCAAATTCAGATCAAGATGTTTGATAGCAATGTCAGAACTTTGATAGATGTGAGGTACGTTCCAGATTTGAATAGAAACCTCATCTTTTTTAGTACTCTTAATGCTAAAGGGTACAAGTATTCATGTGAAGGTGGAGTTTTAAAGGTATCAAAAGGCTCTCTTGTTGTGATGAAAGCTGATATTAAAACTATCAATCTGTACTATCTGCGAGGTACTACAATATTAGGCAATGTTGCTGTAATTTTAAGTTCATTATCTGATTCTGATGCTACTAATCTTTGGCATATGCGCCTTGGGCGTATGAGTGAATTTGGTTTGACAAAATTGAGTAAGAGAGGACTTCTTGATGGACATAGCATCGGCAAGCTGAAATTTTGTGAGCATTGTGTGTTTGGCAAACACAAGAGGGTGAGATTCAACACTTCAGTTCATACTACAAAAGGTATTTTGGATTATGTGCATTCTGATTTATGTGGACCATCTAGCAAGACATCGCGAGGAGGTGCTAGGTATATGTTAACAATTATTGATGATTACTCTAGAAGAGTGTGGCCTTATTTCTTGAAGTATAAATCAGAAGCATTTTCAGCATTTAAAGAGTGAAAGATTATGGTTGAAAGGCAAACTGAAAGAAGGTAAAGAAAATTTCGCACTGATAATGGGATGAAATTCTGTTCTAGTGAATTTGAATCATATTGCAAGACTGAAGGTATTGTCAGGCACTACACCGTTCCCCATACTCAACAAAATGATGTAGCTGAGCGTATGAACATGGCCATCATTTCCAAGGCCCGGTGGATGTTGTATAATGCAGGTTTGCATAGACGTTTTTGGGCTAAAGCCGCTTCTACTAATTGCTATCTTATTAATTGGTCACCCTCTATTGCAATTGAAAATAATACTCCAATTGAGGTATGGTCTGGTTCCCCAATAAATTATTCAGAATTAAATTTTTTTTTGTTGTACTGCTTATGCTCATGTTGATAATAGAAAATTAGAGCTTAAAGCTGTTAAGTGCATCTTTCTTGGTTATAAATCTGGTGTTAAAGAATACAAGTTGTGGAATTCTGAAACAAATAAGGTTGTGATTAGCAGAAACGTTGTCTTTAATGAATCTGCTATGCTTCATGATAAACTGGCTACTAATGTTCATGTTGAGAGTGAGCAGAATTTAAGTGTTCAGGTGGATCATTTTGTTGGTTCAGATAATACATCAAATAAGGAAAATATTGTTGTTCATGATGCACCTATTGTTGAGAATCTCCTTTTGTTGAGCAGTCACCACAACGGTCCATCGCAGTTGACAGACCTAGGAGGGAGATTAACCCACCCAAGAGGTTGATTGAAGGAACTAATATTGTTGCTTATGCTTTGAGTGTAGCAGAAGAAATTGAAGGTAATGCAGAACCTTCATCATACTCTGAGGCTATTGACTCCACTGATTGTAATAAGTGGATAACTGGTATGCATGATGAGATGGAGTCACTTGAAAAGAATAACACTTGGGATTAATGAAATTTCCAAAGGAGAAGAAGCCTGATCATTGTAAGTGGATTTTCAAAAGAAAGGAATATATTTCTCCTACTGAACCAGTAATGTATAAAGCAAGGTTGGTTGCTAAAGGTTATAGTCAGATTCTAGGTATTGATTTTAATGATGTCTTTTCCCAAGTTGTGAAGTATAGTTCTATTCGCGCTTTACTTAGTATTGTTGCTATGCATGATTATGAACTTGAGAAATTAGATGATAAAACTGCATTCTTACATGGGGAGTTGGAAGAAGATATTTATATGGATCAACCTGAGGGTTTTGTTATTCCCAGAAAAAACACATTGTTTGTAGATTAAAGAAATATTTTTATGGTTTGAAGCAATCTCCTAGGCAATGGTACAAGATATTTGACACTTTTATGCTCTCTCATGATTTTAAGCGGTTTGATTATGATAGCCGTGTCTATTTAAAGACTATTAATGATTCAGCTATTTATTTACTTCTCTATGTTGATTGCTGCAAAAGATAAGTTGGAGATAGCAAAACTGAAAGGACAATTGAGTAATGAATTTGAGATGAAAGACCTAGGTGCAGTAAAGAAAATTCTTGGTATGGAGATTATTAGAGAGAGAAAATCTGTCAAGTTATACCTTAGTCAACAAGGTTATATTGAGAAGCTCCTTCGTCGTTTTAATATGCATGATGCAAAACCAGTGTGTACTCCATTAGCTTCACATTTCAGATTATCTTCAGCCTTATGTCCTGAGTCAGATTATGATATTGAGTACATATCTAGAGTTCCATATTCCAGTGTAGTTGGTTCTTGACGAGGATCTAATAATCCTCATTTTATCTTTTATCTATAATAGGTGAATATGATGTCACATAGTCCCCAGAAGTACCCCTTATATTTATAAGGGGAAGACCTACCAAGTGATTGTAAGATCTTCTACAATCACCCCTATAGTCGTAAGTCTTACTACGACTATGTCATGGTCGTAAGTCCTTCTACGACCATTACCTGGTCGTAAGTCCCGCACGATCACTACCGGTCGTAAGTCCTCGCTATTCGACCACTACTTGGTCGTAAGTCTTTCTGCGACCAAGTAAACCACGACCACCTTATAATCAAACCTACAAAGTGAGTGGGTCCAATTGATTAAGGAACCGAACGGTCCACACGCACTATTATTCCGCCGTAGTAATGGTGCTTAAATACCCCAATTACCTCGAAGATAATCGCCGACAAAGTGAAGAAGCCAATGCGCGGTAATTATCGCCATCATGCGCCATTATCGATTAATTAGGCGCATCTTCCGCAGAGACAAAATGCCTACCCTTCACGACTATATAAGGGCATCAAGAGGCGAGATAGCGAAGATAGCGAATATAGCGAATCAGTAAATAGAGCTGGTGAAGGAGAAACACAAGTACTGTTCTCTGTAATAGTCTTAGCTTCTTACTTGATCATCAAGAATACCATACACACACAGAGTAGGGTTATTATTCTCTCCTGAGAAGGCCCGAACTCGCCTAAACATCCCGTGTCAACCACTCTGCGTGATTTCATCTTTAGAGACCCCGAATCAAATAATCTTTACGTAAGATCGGTTCTAATACACCGGCTTGGCGCCGATCGTGGGGATCTTCTCTGTAATCTCTTGTCAACATACTCTCTTTTCCAAATCTCATGCAATCATGGCGGAGAATGGAACGAGGAGAACCGGTTTGACTTGGCAGACACGCAGACGCCGACATGGATGCCGCTTCGACCACGAGCCGAGTGATGCATCCGCCGATGGTGATGTTGCTCCGAGATTATTCTCCGTGAAATCATCCCATCAATGGAGTTGAGGAGGGATCCTTATCCCCACAATGATACGCCCAACGAGGAGCCAATTCCTCAAAGGACAAGGGTCAATCCGACTGTAACCGCACCTGTGAGAACTCACAACACGACGAGAGTTTTTCCTCCAAGTGTTCAAGTCCCCCTAAGGCGGTCCGACCTGGTGAGACAAGTTCTGGGAGCCACCATTCCAGGACTCCACCAACACCTGGTGATCCTCTCTCTCAGGGTAACTCCAAAGAGGGTGGGATCAAGCATGTTTTTCCTGCAAATTCGACCGTCTCTCCGCAGATCTCATTTACGAACGGAGACAGTTATAACCCGGAGTTCCCCTACCTGGAGGGGATTACTCCAAGTCGCCAGATGGTGTCTCTCGAGCACTCCTCAAGCGGGGAGGCCTCGAGCGCAAGTGAGAATCATCAACGGGAGGTCTTTGTCCTTCCTCAATCGTGGTCACCTCATGGAGGCCGAGATAAGAACACTCCCCGAAGATCACACACTGCGCCCCCTCGTGGTAATGGCGAGGGCACCACCGGTGATAGACAGATACACCAACCAGCTCAAGCATTACATACAATACCTCTTTCTTGGCCTTTTGCGACCTGGGGTCTCGATATCCTAGGACCGCTTTCCCAAAGCTCCGGAGGTTTCAATTTCTTTTGTGGCTATTGACACGCTCACAAAATGGATCAAGTCGAACCTATAACCGATAACAACTAAGTCGCAAAAGGTTCATGATGAGATGCGAATTAGCCGATTTGGAGTTCCGAGCCTGATAATTACGCATAATGGTAAACAATCGCAAGTGCAAAATTTCGTGAATTTTGCGACGAGTTGGGTACCAAGTTATGGTATGCTTCTATTGCACATCCCCAAAGCAACGGGCTCGAACGCAAACGACCAAATAATGCGAGGAATTAAAACCGAGTTTTCGACCACTTGTTAAGCGCTCGGGGCTTGGGTACAAGAATTACCTTCCAGATATGGGCGGTCAGACGACCACCAATGAGCAACAGGAGAAACACCATTTTTTCTAGTGTTCGAGTCGAAGCCATGCTTCCTCCGGAGCTAAAATTGCGATCGACACGAGTTGAAACCTTCAACAACTCGGATCAGAACAACTTCGAGCGATGACATTAACCTACTCAAGAAAGGAGAAACCTAGCCTTAATCCGCTCGCGGCCTACCAACAAGCCCTCGCATGATACTATGATCGTAAGGTCCAACCTCGCACCTTGTCAGAGGTGACTTGGTATTGAGGCTCGCCAATCCAAGTCTAATCGGAATAAACTTTTCCCCAAGTGGGAAGGTCCTTACACGGTGGTCGAAGTAACTCGGCTGTGGCGCAGACGACTAGCGATGGAGGACGGACATGTTCTCTCAAATTCTTGGAACATCGACCGCCACGAAAATTCTATGTGTGACCAATTTCTCGTGCAATAAAAGTCCGTGTTCTTTCTACCTCTCTTGCCTTATTTTTGAGTAGTGCTTTTTAATCTTTCGACTATAATCCAAAAACACCCAGCTTTTCTTTACATCGGTCGGTGCTTAGTAACGCCATCTAGTCGAAACCTCTCCTCTCTGCATGTGGTTCTCGCCACTAGAAGGAATTTCCTAGCATCGACTCGTTACTCACTTTTGCCGCCAATACAAAGAGCTTGGGTTCTATCCAATAAACATTCTCAAAGCCAACTCTCTCAATCTTAGTTTATTTTTTCAGAATTTCAAAAATATTCTAAGTAGAGTGCACTTTATATTTATTCGATCAATTTGGATGTACTCGCTTCGCTTTGATCGGTCGAAGGAAGAGACACACCTAGTCAAGTCTTTCCTCTCTCGCACGTGGTCCCGCCACTAGAAGGAACTTCCTAGCGCCGCCGCCTCCTACTTTTGCTACCGGAAAAGACTTATCGAGTCCATCGTAAAAGGGCTTAACGAATTATCAAAGTCCTCTAGACGCTTGCTTAACCTGTTGTCGTTCTTGGTTTGATTAAACTAGTCGGAGATGGTAACATCACCTAGTCAAGCCTTTCCTCTCTCGCACGTGGTCCCGCCCACTAGAAGGAACTTCCTAGTGTCGAGCCGCTTCTACTCTTTCACCAAGTACTTGACAACTATAACAAAAACTATAAGTTAAACAAACCTCTCTTTGTTTGCAGAAAACCCATTTCGAACACTATTTACTTAGATTGTTTAAACAAGCTAAGCAAATAGTCGGGGGTTAGGATAAAGTTATTAATCTGACTTCAATTCTTAGTCTTTCATTCGTTTATTATCTTTTGAGTTACTAACTACTCGACAAGATGATTTTCGTGAAACAAGATGGCCTAGGATAAAGTTATTAATTTAACTTCACCCTTGGTCTTTCATTCACAATTATCTTTTGAGTTACTAACTACTCGACAAGATGATTTTCGTGAAACAAGATGGATCATATATTACTCACAATGTAAATTGTCCGCTTTACAAAGTAGTTACAAGATTACTCAAGGGGAGAGCCTAACTGCATTTCCTCCGCCACCTTTTTGCCAACCGATTGCATTTCCTCAATCAGACGATTTGCTTCTTATTCAGAGCAATCGAACTCGGCTTCAATCGGTTGTACATTAAGGCGGAGGTCTTGAGTTTTAAGTTTCGCCAAAGCGTAACTTACTCCAGCTTCGACTGCCTCCCTTATTGATTCAGCTTGATTAGCCTTCAGAGTGGTTACTATTTCTTGCAAGTTTCCGACTTGTTCCCCAATGGTACTTATGTGAGCAGCTACAATACCTTCTCGAGGAGTTTTTCCCTCAGAATGTAGCTCACTAAGTACATTGTTCAGGAGTGTGATGTTGCCTTGAAGACTAGTCTTCATCAACTCCATCTCCTGTTGGGTGCAAGTCGAAGCCTCGCTGAAGTTTCTTGTTTTCACCACTTGTTCAAAAGAATAAAACCTATCAAACAAAAATAAACTTCTAGAGGAAGATAACACAAAGATAATTATAGGTAAAAGTATTTCTTACCTACTAGTTGAGAATCCAATTTTTTGACCTCTTCTTGATGGGAAGCAACGGTTTCGGCATGCTTCTTCTCCCATGCTCTGATGTCCTCTGATTCATCTTAGCAATGCGACGGACTCATTATAGATCAAGGTCTTCTCTTGGATTTCAGCCTCGAGGCTTCTCAATTCGGCAGCAATTTCTGAACAAGAAATTGGCATTAGGAAAGGGAAAATACTCGAAAAGGACAACAGGTAAAGAATTACTTACTTGCATTGCTTGGGTTCTCGACACTCGAGTTCTTGATCCTTGTCCTTGGTAATGCGGAAAACTCCGAATGACCAAAGCTTTTCTTGAACTTCGTCCGAGCTTCCAGATCTCATCTTCTTTCTCCGAGAAGAAATGAGAGTTGGGTAAAGGTTAAAACTCAAAAGCGCCTTAAGTTCAAGACTTCATCGCTTATTTTTTCCTGCAATCTTCTAGATGCAGAGACAACCTCTCGAAGTCTATCCGAGAGAACTATTACTTCCTCCCTTAGCTTTCTCGACTCCTCTTTTTCATAGTCGAGTGAGTCAGCTAAGGTCTTCGTATCACTGTTTAACCTACAAAGAACAGAAACGGAGATAAACATCAGCCGATTGGTTGTAAGTACTTCTACAACCACCGACCTAGTCGTAAGTTTTTCTACGACTATGACATGGTTGTAAGTCTTTCTACGACCACTACCTGGTCGTAAGTAGTCGTAAGCTCTTTACGACCAGTACTTTGTCATGAGTTTTTTCCATGACTATTCTCGTAAAACACTATACGAGTAGTTAAGTCGAAAATAACTATGAATAATAGTGACTTACCATCTCTCTGCCTCTGCACAGAGTACTTCTTTCTCCTGTCTTAGCTCTAAAAGTTGTCGATGGTACTCACCGACAACAAAGAATTTGCTCCAGCTTTACGCAAAAAGAAAACAAAGGAGAAGAGAAGGAAAGCAACATATATAAGTATTCTAAAATACTTACATTCATAGTCGACCTAGCAAAGGTCGAATATACAAAATCTGTTCTCTGCAGCTTATCTATCCTCGCGACTTTATCCCACCACACCTCCTCGAGGCGCCATTATCGAAGGTATTCCCCTGCTGGGAATATCTTTGGGATGGGAGACTTGGTCACGAGATCTCAAAGCGTAAGACGCTATGACGAGGCAGTCCAAAGAAGTCACCACGGTTGAAATATTCTTCTTCTTCCGATTACTCAGAATCTCTTTGGGTAAGGGAAGGAACGCCTCCTCGATTTCCTTCCCGAGCGGTGCACAAGTCGGTCACCACCTTGACCAGAGGCTTCCACAGCTACCTCGTTGTTTCTACGACCTCGAGTCGAGGCGCCACTTCAATCAGCGGCCGCTACTTCTATGGTCGTAGCTACAACCTCAGCAGATGTAGGAATCACTCGAGTCTCGACTTCATCGGCCACCGGGCCAGGGTGATTCTTCGACCACCTTCATTGATACCTCTCCGAGAATCAAGGGGTGGCAATGGGCTTCTCAACTAAGCATTCCTGGGTCAAGGAGTCTGGATCAAATAAAGAAAAGCAAATCAAAGTTGTGAAAAGAAGAAGGTAAATGTTGTTCTTACACTTTAGTACATTTCACATACCTCGCACTCGGTCTTAACCAGAATTTTGGAGCAATCCTCCCAACGGAGGATCTTTTATTCTCCACGACCACGCCCGTCGAGGTTCAACAGCTTATTCTACCACGACCACGCCCGGTCGTAGAGTTTGGACAGAACCGTGGCTCGGTTTCTCGATTCTCTGGATGGTCGAGATCGGCCTCGACCATTCCAAGAGCAAAGATCGCCTCGATTGCGAGTTGTCTGTGGTGCGAAGATCGCCCTTCATAAAAGACATAAAATCTTTCCAGCTTCTCCTTTCCAGGTTGCTTAATAAAACTAGGAGTGGCAAGAATCGCGAAAGATTCCTTGTCATAATAGAAGGGTACCTTAGCCTTGCGAGGTTTGCGCTTAAGAGATTCACCGCTTCAACCTCCTCGGCTTCGATAGTGCGCCTCGGCTTCAGATATAGCTACTACGCGCGCAGTTTTGTAGAGGGTCCGGTCGAAAGACCGAGCTCGAGCTTGCTCCTCCCTTGCCAAGCAGATTTTGCAAGTCGACGCTTCTTAGATGGAGGAGCGAACCTCCGCTCTTCGACAACCTCGGCCAATAGTCATCGAGCGACTTCCTCGTCGTCCCGACGATTTTCCATACCTACTTCTCGTAAAGCAAAACAGAAAAAGAAGAATCACTGATTAGTCGTAAGTTTTTCTACGACCAAAGTCAAGTCGTAAGTTTTTCTACGACGCTTTCTTGATCGTAAGATATTCTACAATCTCCATTAGTCGTAAGAATCTTCTACGACTATAAAGTCCTAAAGAAAGAATCAACTTTTGATTACCTTTAGGCGCTCTATCTTTTCATCTCATGACAAAGCCGCAATGATTCGAGGAACCGCCACTCGAAGTGGCGGAGATTTTCACAGATGAGTCGACTCTAGAGTCAACCTCACTGTGAAAGATTTAATAATAAACAGATAAGAATATTAGACAATGTTGAGAAAGACCAAACCAAGAGCTAAGTCGATGCTACTTACCCTCCTCGTAGTCTCTGGTTGTCTCTCTCCCGAGTATCTCCACATAGGAGATGCTCGCTTCTTCAAGGGACTAATTGACGTGTGATAAAATCTTTTACCACATGCCATCCGTCACCCCTCTTCTTTCAAGTCCTTGATGGCTTGAATATAGGGGCAATCCTACCGATATCTTCTTGAGTCGAGTCCCATGAAGATTTCTTCTCAGCCTCCTCCCAAAGGAGAGGTCATCTTCGAGGTGACTTTCCAAAGAAACCACCTCTTCCTCCATCCCTACCACGAAGACCGGTGAAACTCAATATACTCCTTCGACTTCGAGTCGTGGAGCTTGAGACCACAGCCTTCCGGCGATTCCGGTTTGTCGAGCCATCCTATAATAATATTGGAACAATCGAGATCCACCGAGTCCCTGGCACGCCTCGACAGTACACGAATACACTCAACATGGTAATGGAATTGGGACCTAAGTTCACCAATTCCACCCCAAAGTGCTTGAGTACCACTGTAAGAAAGGGGTGAGCAGGCAGTCAAAGGCCGCACTCACAATACGCTTGGAAGACAGGGATTTGCCCATTTTCCCCGATGGCGATCTCGCCCGACAGCGGAATCCACTTTACCGTAGCCTTCTCGAATCTTCCCAGATCGACCAAGATTTTGATCTTAGTCGCATCCATCTCCGATTCTTCCCATTCGAAACTCTCTTGGCCATTTCGCCGTAGCAAGGAGTTTTTGATTGGGTTAAGGCGAGATAATGAAACCTAGTCGAGGACTGAGAAAGCAAGAGCTCAAGAACAAAGCAGAGTGATTTGAGAAAAGGTAAAACTCAAGTCTACCTCTGGGTAAGTTTTTATAACCGCACGATTGCCGCCGCTTCGGAAACCGTCTCGTCTATAGGTCTGTGGGAGTTGGTTGCACCGCTTCGGGAACCGCCTCATCGGACAAGTCTGTGAGAGCTGGTTGCAATTCCCCAGATGGTCCGTTCGAGAAAATTAGGTGCATATTATCACCCCCAAGTGAAATTACTTTCTTGACCAAGTTTTTCTGGTCGAAGGAAGTATCAATCTGAAGGGTTTTTTCTCCGATTCCCATACTACGACCACTCCACTGGTCGTAGGGGTTTTGCGACTTTTGATAGTCGTAAGCAATCTTCACAATTGCAATCGCCGAACTGCCTCATCAATGATCTGTGGAAATCGCTTGCAATTCCCGCACGGTCTGTTCAGGAAAGTTAGGTTCGTTTTGTCATCTCCAAGCAAAATTACTTTCTTGACCAAGTCTTTCTGGTCGAAGGAAGTATCAATCGGAAGGGTTTTTTTTTCTCCGATCGCCCTACTACGACCACTTCACAGTCGTAAGGGTTTTTATGACTTTTTGATAGTCGTAAGCAACCTTCCTGACCAAGTAAATTCCCTACCAAAGCAAAGACTCAAATGTCGAAGAGTTTTCCTTCACCATGGTTCTACGGCATTTTCATAGTCGTAAGTCCATTTACTTAATCCTTCACCAAGTAAGTTACATTCACTTGAAGTCGGGGGCTAGATGACGAGGATCTAATAATCCTCATTTTATCTTTTATCTATAATAGGTGAATATGATGTCACATAGTCCCGTATACCCCTTTATATTTATAAGGGGAAGACCTACCAAGTGATTGTAAGATCTTCTACAATCACCCCTATAGTCGTAAGTCTTACTACGACTATTACCTAGTCGTAAGTCCTTCTACGACCATTACCTGGTCGTAAGTCCTTCTACGACCACTACCTGGTCGTAAGTCCTGCTACGACCACTACTTGGTCGTAAGTCTTTCTGCGACCAAGTAAACCACGACCACCTTATAATCAAACCTACAGGCGAGTGGGTCCAATTGATTAAGGAATCCGAACGGTCCACACGCACTATTATTCCGCGTAGTAATGGTGCTTAAATACCCCAATTACCTCTGGAAGATAACTGCCAGACAGCGTGAAGAAGCCAATGCGCCGGTAATTACTGCCATCATGCGCCCATTACTGGATTAATTAGGCGCATCTTTCGCAGGACAAAATGGCTACTCCTTCACGACTATATAAGGGCATCAAGAGGCAGAGATAGCGAAGATAGCGAATATAGCGAATATAGCGAATCAGGGCGAAATAGAGCGGGTGAAGGAGAAACACAAGTACTGTTCTCTGTAATAGTCTTAGCTTCTTACTTGATCATCAAGAATACCATACACACACAGGAGTAGGGTTATTATTCTCTCCGGAGAAGGCCTGAACCCGTCTAAACATCCCGTGTCAACCACTCTGTGTGATTTCATCTCTAGGAGACCCCCCGAATCAAATAATCTTTACGTAAGATCGGTTCTAATACACCGACAGTTCTCTTATCAGATTATGATATCGAGTACATATCTAGAGTTCCATATTCCAGTGCAGTTGGTTCTCTTATGTATGCCATGGTTTGTTCTCGTCCTGATTTATCTCATGCACTGAGTGTTGTTAGTAGATACATGGTTAATCCTGGAAAAGAGCATTGGAAAGCAATTTAGTGGATTTTCATACATTTGTGTGGCACTTCTAATGCTCGTTTGCAGTTTGGGAATTCTTGAGATGAACTTGTTGTTTATGTTGACTCTGATTATGCTGATGATTAATTTGGACAAGGGAGGTCTATCACAGGTTACGTTTTCACCATTGGTATTTGTGCTGTTAGTTGAAAGGTAAGTTTGTAAGCTATTGTAATCTTATCTACCACTGAAGCAGAATATATGGCTATTTCTGAAGCTTGTAAACAAGCTATTTGGTTGAGAAATTTGTACACTGAGTTTTGTGGAGATAATTCTTGCACTACTATATTTTGTGATAGTCAGAGTGATATATGCTTTACAAAGGACCAGATATTCCATGAAAGAACAAAACACATTGATGTGAGATATCACTTTATTCGAGGTGTTATTGCTTAAGGTGATGTCAAGGTATGCAAGATAAGTATTCATGATAATCCAACTGATATGATGAGAAAGACAGTTCCTGTTACTAAGTTTGAGCTTTGTTCAAACTTAGTTGGCATTATAGTTTAGCCCTAGAAACTAACTGACGCACGGTGATTTTATCTTATTGTGGAGTTATTTTGGTTATTGATGATTCTTCATTTTGCTACAAGAGGAAAATCGTCTCAAGGTGGAGATTGTTGAGATATGTGATCCGAATTCCTAATATGGTCGAATTCAAATTTGCCATATTAGCGGATTAATTTTCTTACTTGGACTCCAAGTCATGTTACCCCTTTATATACCTCTTGTAAGCCGTACGGGGAGAGTTAACGCCTCATTGTAATCCCTATGCCATTTGTAAACACTCCTCATATAGTGATCATCGCCTGTTGGTGCCTGTGATTTTTCCCGTAAGGGTTTTCCATGTAAAAATCGTGTCTCCTTTTGTCCCTATTTTTCTAACAGAACTCATGCTGCATGGCGAGACGCCAGTTCTAGTCATCGAGCGCCGCGCGGTAGGTCCGCGGGATTGACGAGGGAACGACCACATGTAGGTTGAGCCGGTCGACGGGAAGCGGGAAACCATGTTTGCCGCGGGTTGTCATGGAGTGCTCGTTGACAATCGGGGCAATGGGCACAGCCAAAGGCAGTGGGGGCGCAGCAGCAGCGTCGGGCACATGCGGGGGCTGTGCGGGCACATGTGCGGTATCATGTGGGGACGCGGGAGAGTGCACGGGGGAGAGGGTGGCGCTGGCGGGAGTGCAGCGGCAAGTGCGAGGGGGAAGCAGCGCGGGTGGGTGTGTGGGAGCAGGCGCGGGTGCTGGGGCGAGGGGTGTCACAGGTCGTGCGATAGGAAAGGTTGTAGTGTGTGAGCGACGACTGAAAGGAAGTCGAAGTTAGATGGCACCGACGTGTTAGGTTGCTCGGATAAAGGAAAGGAAAATTCATCAAAGATGACGCGATGAGAAATGATGATGCAATTTGTGGAGAGGTCAAGGCAGCGATACGCCCTATGGTGTTTAGGATAGCCGAGAAAGACATAAGGCGTGGAGCGCAGAGCTAGTTTGTGCGTGGCGGTAGCTGAGAGATTAGGGTAACACCTACAACCGAAAATACGTAGCTGAGAGTAGTCGGGAGGTGATCTGAAAAGAGCTTGGTAGGGAATGCCAAAATTGAGTGTTTTAGTGGGGTGGAGATTGAGAAGATATGTGGCGGTGTGGAGAGCTTTGACCCAATATGAAGGTGACATGTTTGCTTGAAATAGAAGAGAGCGGAGAATGTCGTTGGGAGAGCGGAGAATGCGTTCCACCTTACTGTTTTGTTGGGAGGTGTGTGGGCATGATATGCGAGGGCAATGCCTTGTGAGAGGAGGTGATGGTACATGGAAAAGTTGTCAAATTTGCCACCATTGTCGCACTGAATGGCACGAACGAACGAGGAGAATTGAGTGCCGACATAGGCAAAGAAATTATGAAGAGTGGTAAAAACATCATATTTAAGACGAAGGGGAAACGGCCATAAGTAGTGTGTAAAATCGTCGAGGATAACAAGATAATACTTGTAGCTGGAAACACTGGGAATGGGCAAGGTCCAAAGATCACAATGTATTAAATTGAAAGCTTTACTAGTGCGAGTGGATGAAAGAAAAAAAAGGGGAGACACACATGTTGCCCTAATTGGCACGCATGGCACAAGGTGTTTGTGGAAATTTTATTACATGAAGTATAGGGAAGCACAAGCAAGATGTGATAAAGCTTGATCGCCGAGATGTCCAAGACGACGATGCCACACTGTAGAGGATGGAGTTGTAATGGAAAAGGCACAAGGAACAGGAGGCGCCCAGTGAAGGGGGTAGAGGTCGCCACGACTATTGCACCTTATGGTCACGTTCTTGATGCGAAGATCCTTTACAGAAAGGCCATAAGGGTCAAATTCAACAGAACAACGATTATATAAAGTGATTTGACGAACGGAAATAAGATTTTTAATAAGAGGCGGTGTCACAATAACATTGTTCAACCGGAAAGAATGATGAGGAAATTTGAGAGAGCCTGTGCCGGTATGAGTGATTGGGAGATGAGACCCATTGCCGACAATAGTGTATGGAGATGCAGCGGAAGGGACACGGGAGAAAGAAGAGAGATTACCATGTTCCGAGGTCATGTGCGTGGATGCCCCGGAGTCCATGTACCACTCGAAATATGGTGGCGCCAGCGTTATGGTGTTGAACGTGTGCATCAGCTGGTTCTGGTCCCAAGACGCAGGCGGAGCGAAGGAGGGTGGTGCAACCGCGTATGCTGGAGCACCAGTTTTCTCAAGTGGCGGGACGGTGGCAGTGAAGGCGCCGGGCAAACATGGGCCAAGGGGGCCATGGTTGGTGGGTTGGGGTGCTTGTCCAGGACACATCTGGATGGACCCGCCCACGAGTTCTGGAGCGACAGCCAGGGGACGGAATCCTTGCCACTGTTGTTGTTGGAGTTCTCACTGCCACCGCCGCCGTTGAAGGAGCTACACCTCCGCGGTTGTTGGTGCGGCGACGGTTGTAGGTGGAGTACGTATTTGCCGCCACCGTTATTGCGGTTGGATTTGGTGCCGCGGGACTGTCCGCTACTGGCGGCATTGGATGAAGAGCCGCTAGATGTGCTCTTGGAATTGTTGACGATGAAGGCCGAGGGTGGGGAAGACTTGGACCCTATCATGAGTTCTTTGAGCATGAGAGCGGAACGCGTCTCGAGAAAGGACAACACGGGGCGCTGCATGGACAACAACATGCGCATGTAGGCGAGGCGCGGGCTCAACCCATGCAAGGTGTTGAGGATGAGACTCTTGTCGACGATTGGTGTGCCCACAATGGTGAGCTCGTCGGCGAGAGCTTTCTGTTTGTGGCAGTAGTCGGCCACGGACATGGAGCCCTGCGTGAGCCCGTAGAATTCTTGCTCGAGGTGGATGGCGTGTGTCTCGATGTTATCGCGGTAGAGACCATCGATGCACGTCCAAATGATGTACGCGGAAGCCGAGGAGTTCATTGCCATGACGAGTTGCTCGGGTGAGATGGCGCCGTACGACCAAGAGCGGATGAGGGCGTCCGAGTCGAGTCCACTGCCCGTCGGGAACCGAAGAGGAAGACTCGCGGATGTGGTCATCGAGGGTGTACTTTTGGAGGGCGACCTCAATCAGGAGCTTGACGCTGGAAACGCCTACCGCTTGTGCCCACAATGTGGTCTTGGCCGAGACGTCTTCCTGGGCTACGGCTGCTAGGACGGCAGTGTCAAGTGTACCCTTCATGACGGGAGGAGAAGAGAAGGTGGGAGGAGGAGATTAAGATCGTAACCTATATGATACCTTGAAGGCTCATAGAAATGATGCACTTAACCGATTCATTGGTGTACATGGATAAATATACAATAGTGACGCTAATGTGAATACATGTAGGAACTCATATTAATCTTCTGATTGAATCTAGACGTCTCATGAATTAATCTCCTGGTTAAATTAAGGCGTCACATGTACACGCGTAGTAGGCTAACACCTACAAAGCATGCATGTGTCCGCTACTTCAGATGAGCCTCGCTTTAATCATCGGGACAAAAAACAAAGTGAGTGCCGAGTAGCTTGATTATAGCAAAAGAACAAAGCAGATCCTACCGTGATGAGCCAAGTTATACCATCTAGCGGCGTCGATCGGAGGTATATATGTACGCAGGTGATCTCCAATGTGAACAAGCAATAGGATGGCTGATTAAGTAACTTTCCAGGATACCGATCCTCCGTGGTTCTGTAGAGAATCACGACAGATACAGTATTTTAAGTCTGATGCAGGACTGATAAAAAATAGTGGAGGAGCAGTACCATTTTTTTACTGCACGTGAACGCACCGTAACCGTAGTGACACTGTAACCATAGTGATTTCACTGTTTACTAATGTATTAATTGACTGTACACTATTTGATCTAGACTGTCCCAAATGAGATCTGATATGCCTATATTTCGCGTCCAACGTAACATTTCGCTTAACAACCTAGCTAGCTAGCTAGCTAGGCAGATGGTTAGCTTCCATACGAATAGTAACAGGAGGCAGATATTTTAGGACGTTCCCATATAAGGTATAGGCTAAGATAAGAGAAAACAAACAGGATAGGAAAGTAAGACGCAGCACTGGTCTCTTGGAGGTAGAGAGAAATCAGTTACGCTAGCAGCACTGGTCGAAATCAGTTACGCTAGCAGCACTGGTCTTTTGGAGGTAGAGAGAAATCAGTCACGCAGCTAGCGTAGGCAGAAGGCTACAACTAGATCTGTACTCAGGACCACTTCCAAACACAACCCTGCACCTCCAGATGTAAAGCCAACAGCTATAAAGAGCCTCCATAAAACAGCCAGTACCCACTCTGACATAGCTATATAGCGCGACAGGCCCACGTTCAGAGCTTGTCACGTATTCACTGATGCCTACACATGCATGAAAGCCAGAGAAATGAAGAAAGCAAAGAAGAAAAAGAGAGTGAGAGAGAGATGAACAGAAGAATGTGGAGAGAGAGAGAGAGAGAGAGCTGTGTTTATGTGCTTGTTGTGTGTGTGTGTGTGTGTGAGAGAGAGAGAGAGAGAGAGATGGCCTTTCCTCTCAGTGACAGGTACTTGTTTGTTATGTGAGAGCCCAAAAGCCTCCTAGCGCAGAAGTACTTGCCAGAGCTTATTGTGTACAATGAATGGGCTCCCAGCCCTTGCTCAAGAATTTACTACAACACCACCATGGACGATGTATCCACATCTCCTTTTCCCCAGCAGGCCCACCTCCTCCTAACTAGCCACAATATAATAGTAAGGTGACAACTACCCTGCTCCATCAGTACCCTATTTGGAGTAGTCCCCTATCTGCCTCAGCATGCAAAACCTATCACTTGTACACATTTGGCACTCCTTTGAGCAACATAAGCACAGGCCTTCTTGCCCTTTCTATTCCCTACCTTCTCTCTCCCTAGTTCCTCCCTCCTTCCATTCCTCTCTCCCGGCCAAGGAGGAGAGATATTGAGAGGGTTCCTCCAAGCTAGATCGCTGCTAGACCAGCTGAGACGACATTGTTTACTCTGCGTTGAGAGTGATCTTGCAAGGACTCGAGAAATTCTGCACCTTTCCCCCACCTGGTTGCATGGGCAGCGGCGGCGAAGGCGGTGGCGGCGCGGAGCCTCGCGACTTTGCCAACGTTGCGTCCTTCTCCGAGTTACCATTCCTGCGCTCCGCCCCGCCCCGCGAAAGTCCAAACTCCGGGATCCGCCTCTTCGGCATCGATGTCCCGCATGCATTACCTGAGGGCAAAACCACCGCCACCTTCCCTGCTGCTGCTGTCACACAGAGCAGCAGTGGAACTGCCATCGGCGCCGCTGCCCCCGACAGCAGCCGCAAGTTCGAGTGCCACTACTGCTGCAGGCACTTCCCGACGTCGCAGGCGCTCGGAGGCCACCAGAACGCACACAAGCGCGAGCGGCAGCACGCGAAGCGGGTGCAGATGCAGTCCGCGATGGGCGCAGCGGCGGCGGCGGCGGCTGGCGGCGCGCACCACCACCACCACCTCCTTGGCTACCCGCAGCACCGCTTCGGCGTGGCAGGCCCCACTGTGGCAACATTGTACCCGTCGTGGCCCACGGTGAGGGGTGGAGGCGGCGGCGTCTCCATTGGCCCGCAGTTGTACAGCGGGATGGGATCGGTGGCTCAGCCGATCAACGGGAACCCTCTGCCGGTGGGGCTCTGGAGGGGGCCGCTGGCTTCGCATGGGAACACGGGCATGCTGTTGGCCGGAGAGCGGCGGCCGGGTGCGATGTCCGTGTTCGAACCGAGAGCTTCGGCTTCTCTTGTGACGTCCCCCTCCTCTTCTTCCTCTTTGCTGCTGTCTCCACAAGGTCAGTTTGCTTGCGAGCAGCCGACAACCACCGCGGCCGAGGGTGTGAGCTTAGATTTGCATCTATAAATGTTTTTTCCGCTGTTTTTAGTCGATTACTCCAAGAACTGATTTCCCTGCCTTTTTCCCTTGCCTGAGATTACCCTTTACTGAATTCAGATCGTGCCTTATTTCCTGACACGCGCAAAAGAATTCCATTATTCAAACTTTCGATCCTTCTGTTGGCATGCTATACAAGGAACAATTTGGGTTGTATGATTAGGGTTTAGCTTTCATCATTTAACACGACCAATCTATATATTTCAACAAGTCAATTTTTACCGAGTTGAATATTCTTTGAAACTATTTCGGTTAAATTAAGTTGAATTACACTAAAATTGTTTGAATAGACGCACACATTAATTATCTAATTAAGGCGCACACATTCCTTGCAATTTTTTTTAAAAATAACGACAAACTCTTTACGCTGAAAGAACACAGAAATTCTAAAGGCATTAATTAACCAGCTGCTTTTGTGTTTGTGAAAGCCCAATATACGTTTGAAGAAATTATACTATGATGAAGAGAACATATTGTAGGGTACCATTCATATCTGGATATACGAGAGTGAAAGCTACTCCAAAGATGCAAAAATAACTACTCTTTTTAGCTAATGGAAAATAAGGTGTATATTTCCTTGTTTTCTGAAATATATATGTATATTTTTTCATGATGCTTCGTTACCTGATGAAGGTCAATCTGTATGAACTCACGCACTAACAAATACATGTGTAGAAACAGTAACATTTTTTTGAAGCCCTACCGGAGTTTTACCACTGTACGTACGTACGTACGTACGTATATGAGAGTAACTTCTGCTTGGATGGACAATAAGGCTGCAGCTTTATATGTAGCTTTGAAATGTAGATTCAAGCATTATGTGCAGCTAGCTGCGGATACACATTAATTAAAGAGAGTTGCACGTACGTAGCTAACAAATCGGGATCATAAAAAATGACTCCACACCAGTTGACTTCAGAAAGTTGACGACGCATGTACAGTTCTGACTCTATCTAAAAGGTTGAACTATATAATTTTAAATAAACTGTCCTACAAAAAGGATCAATATCGTCTGTCGTGGTGTTTTAAAATGTGCGTACTTTTGTGTGAAAAATATTAAATTACAAAAGAGTAAAGTGAATCCAAAGATGCATGAAAGAAAGGCAAGGGAAAGTACAGGTATGAGAAGAGGGAGCAGAAGGGATAAGGAGTTCAGACAGACCAGGCACATGAGAAATGGCAGCTCAAACTGACGATAATAATAATAATAAGACATGATCGGAAAGTCACCCCATAGTTATTTCCCAACCCTCCCATCCAAGATGGTCTTTGTACTGCTAGCATATGAAAGCAATGTTACTTGAATCACGGCTAGCTGGTGGCTGGCTAGCTCATGCAGCCTGATGTTGTCCTAGCTAGGGTTTCGCCCTCAACGAGGCATGAGAATGTCAGGCTGAGAGGATAATCTTATCTAAATGTCTAGTGATCAGACCAGACAGCGAGTGCTACGTGTGATTGTTCTCAAAATGAAAGGAGGCTATCAGGCTACATGCAGATATTAAGTTCATCTTCTTTTCACATGATAGTAGTTAAGCTCGAGTACTTACCTTGAGGCGTAGATTAGTTGAAGTGTTACGGCCGGCATGGAATCATCGTAGCACCTATCCCATGACAGTGAAAAACATTGTTACTCTCAGGATCTGCCGTGGTCGACTCTGGACAACTGCCAAACAAGTTGGTTAATTAGTTCTCAGTTGGACTAAAACTAATTCAACAAATCCATAAAACAGGTGGTTATATATATATATATATATATATATATATATATATATATATATATATATATATATAGTTGTGCTATGGTATGGCTTGGAGTAAATGGGGGTGTTTACCAAGCATGCAGCAGGTAGCTGGCACATAGCCCCGCCTCTCTTAAGCAAGTGGTCTCAGAGTAGGATATCATATGAATGTCCTGCATTGAAGCTTTTAATGCCCAATGCTATCATTTTTGATGTTGCTGCTGCTGCTGCACCTGCACTGCCGTTCCTGTCGTTGTTGTTGGTGATAGATCCAATGCAACTTCAGGATGTGTCGTTTTCTCCCTTCTGCATGCAAATAAGAACTGTCCACAAAATTCAAAACGTTGGGGACAGCAGCACTTTTATCTCGCATGCAAGAAATCTTTGTATTCTCTGGATACACAACACTTGGTTAGTACTACTTAGTGCTAAATGAACAATGCAGTGGACACCTTGAATATTCTCACTGCCAAGGACTCGTCATCTTGGTTGGCAATTCAAGCGACACTATAAGATCGAAAAAATAATATCCAAAGCAGCATGTACGTACAGTTGTGAAGGACAGCAAAGCGAGGAAAAGAAAGAAATACCTAGAGGCAACATTTCAAGCGTAGACCTCCCATCACCACCAGTTTCCCAAGACTAGATCGAAATGGCAGCCCTAGCTAGCTAGCCCAGTATGTCGCTTGTGTCTATGTTTGAATGTGCATCATGTCCTCCATTGAACATATATAGGTCATTTCCTGGGCAGCAAGCCTTTATTTCCTCCAAGATTGCACAAAACTACACAGATTTGTATACTGTACTGCATATATAGCTCAATCAATCAGTACGAAATCTAGCTAGCTATATGTACAAGCAGCCTAAACAGGTGAGCACCACCTATCACAGACTACGCGCACAGCGCGTCCATTCTAGGTTGCACGGGGAATCGAAATATAATGACCCATCTCAATTACAGGGTACATTTCTTTAATTCAAGGTGAGGAGATATTCGGAATGGGACTCCGGGAGGTCTGAGCTCTGAAAACTTAAGGAGGGAAGGAGTCATCTTGGGACTTGTGAGCCCCAAGCGGAGGGCTTCACAAATTCAACGCCGTGGAAGATGATGGATAGTACAGGTTGTACAATGCTTGTATGTGTTACCGACGGCAGGCTTTGGCGCAGAGTGCACCAGTTAAATCCTGGTTCTTCTGCTCAGGACACACAAAAAAAGCTGGGCACCTAGACAGGCATCAGCGAAAGGAACCCACGCGGCCTCCTGAACCAAAAACTCTTACGTTCTAGCTCCATCTCGCAGCAGAACAGATCACCCACACAGTTTTCAGGTCAGAGTTTGCAGCCGCAAACCTTAGTTTCGACATGAGCCTATAATGGCCATGCTCCGTTGGGACATGCACCCATGTGCCGTGCACTGGCCGACCGATGTGATGTGAGCGCGGCCCGTCTACAGCAACTTGGTGTTCTGTTCTGCAGGCATACAAGAAAACTCAATAACCGGCTAAGTAAAGACCAGCCAACATCAGTTAGGAAAACGGACAATAAAATGTCTGGTTAAATTGAGTACAGTAACAAGAATCGCTTCTGTTAATGCAACTCATAACTTACCTGAAACGAAGTGTATGTACATCAAGCTTTACATGTCATGCTTGTTACGAGGATTGTGTGCATATTGCAATAGCCTAATGGACAATATATAAAATACAAAGGAACACGAGACTAAACCCTAAAAACAATAGAAAATACCATAATACCCTTAACACACCCCTCAAATGCAAGGCGGAAAGGGTTAACAATAAAAAAAGGGGGAAATCCGAAGTCCAAGTCTTGATAATATCGTCGTAGCGTGCAACTCTTCAAAAATATGTCGAGTATCAAAATATCTCCTCCCATCCAGGGTCGTGCGACAACCCATAAATCACAAGATGCAGGGGCTGAGAAGGTAGTTTATTGAAACCCTTGAATTCGGAATATGGGAAAGTAGCTCCGGGTTGGGGGACTACTCCTTTTATGGGGGTCGCAATGGCTTTATTCGCGATATTCCTATCTATCATTTTAGAAATTTATAATTCTTCTGTTTTACTGGACGGAATTTTAATGAATTAGGTTTCTACTAACTAAAACTACGAAGTCATTGTTTTTCCATCCAAAAAAGCCTTTCTACTTTAAGCTATACATTTCTAGACATTCTGGTAGTTCTTGTTACTCGAACCTGTGGCCGTACGAGGAAACTTGACTCGGCGTACTCCTGGGCGATGCTACTGCTGCAACTAGGAGGAGGCCGCCTCTGGGAGTGGAGATTGCTCCTCCCGAGGGCAGCGACAACGTAAGATGAGTGGGCTGCTGCTAGAGGTTAGGGTTTGAACCTTGCTCTGATACCATGTTACGAGGATTGTGTGTATATTGTAATAGTCTAATGAGCAATATACAGAGTACAAAGGAACACAAGACTAAACCCTAGAAATAATAGAAAATACCATAAATACCTTTAGTAATGCTGTACGAGTCGTAATAGGTATTCCAATCAACTTTCTAATGCTGTAGTCATATCAAAATTTTAAAACTTCCAGGCCTAAGTTGTGTCGGCTGATATGATCACTTCAGGTCAGAATCATAAGATATGGAAATCAGCAAATTTCACCCTGTTGGGCCTGGATGGGCCAGTCTGAGTATTATAGCACATAGCTTGTTCAATACTAATGCTTTTTCAGATGGGATGTAAAAGCAATGAATGATTGATTTTCCATTATTCAGATCAATGCACTTTAAAGAGGCAAACTTGTCATACAATCAATTTATGCTTATCATCATACCATCCTCCTATGTTTCCTGTATTGTGAAATTGAGATAGTCCAGAATCTCTGTAAATTGACGATTATGACTTCATAAGCATGCAAACGCAGCCCTGAATGTTCATCGTCAGGCAGTCAGGCAAACCAAGCATATATATGGCCCGTGGATATACACCAATGGTACAGCAAAATTATCATGTATCCTCACAGCTAGACACCAAAAGCCTAGAACCCATGTTCCTTATTCCCTCAACCGAGGGGAATCCAATGTGCAAGTCACACATGTATTTGCTATTTCCTTTCATTTTCGGACCTTCTAGTTTTGTCCAATTGCCTAAAGAAAGAGGGGTATCCTAGGTCTGAAAGCATTTAGGCCTCTCTGAAGAGAAAAAAGTTTAACACTTACCCTTTTTGTGCTTACAGGTAGCTGAGACAATCATTACTACATAAAGGGTCATTACAGATGGTTCTAAACCGTCATCATAGATGGTTTTGAACCATTTAATTTTATATGTCTGTGATAACAGGCGGTTATCACAGACGATTTTTGAGTCGTTTGTGATAAGTAACAACATAGACGGTTTTTGGTCGAAGCCGTTTATGAATGCCTACTATTATAGACGGGTTTGTAGATGAAACCGCCTATGATAGCTGATGTATCACAAATGGTTTATCCTAAGAAACCATATATGATATTCTTTTGTATTGCTAAATCTATTTCTTTTTATTGGTTAACATCAGAAAATGTAGCCATGCCCTCTGAAATAAGCAGAAACACAAAAGTACATGTATACATCAAATTTACATTCATTTAAGAAACAAACACATCTATTTCACAAATCAATTAACTCAAATGAACTAAAATTAATCATTCATGAATAAATACATACATGTACCATTAAGTTCAATCTTATCCCAATCAAGTTCAATCTACATTGTGGAACTCTCCAGCTCGGGAGAAGAGGGGTGACGGGTCCGGGAGGCGGCTCGTGCTCGGGGAGGAGGCGCGCCGGGCTCGAGGAGGAGGCAACGTCGAGGACGGCAGGCGATGGGCTCGGGGGAGGAGGGAGAGTTAGAGAAACCTTAATGCCAGCAGAAATGCATATACAATAAAAACTAATAAACTACCTAGCAGATGAATTAATAAACTATGAATCCTGAAGAGCATATATAGCAAAGTAGAAATCTCATCGTAAAGGAATGCATAAAGGCTCCCCTTGGGCATGAAATCAAACACTAACAGCTTCTCCCCCTTTGGCCCCAAGTAGTATGCCCTCAATGCCAGCAGATTCGGATGCTAGATCTTGCTTAGCACCACCGCCTTGGCCTCGAACTCCTTCTGGCCCATGATGATCTTTTTCCCTCAGCCTCTTCACAGCTACCAAGCTGCCGTCCTCTAGCGTTGCCTTGTATACCATCCCATACGTGCTCTTCGCCATGATCTCCGCAGTAGCGCACAGCAGTCGTCGTAGTGAACACCATTGGCCATCAAAATGCACTAGCTTGCCGCCCACATCGCCAAAGACTCCACCTCCGCCGCCCCCAAAGAACTAGAGGCATCAACAATTAATTTTCATACGCACAAGCATCAAGATTTACATGGCCAAAACCCCAGCCATCCATCAATTTTGTAATTTTAGATCCAAGCATCAAGGACGAGAGGGGAGGGGATCGGATGGGGGATATCACCGGCAATGAAGGAGAGGCGGCGGCAACGTCACCGTTGTGTCACGACGGTGACACTGCACAAGTCACTCTTACAACAAGAGTGCCTTGTGTAGTGAACCGTGGCGTCACAACCAGAGGCGGAGGAGCCCATAGCGGTAGTCGGTGTCATCGGGGGGACGAGGTGCTTTGATCTGTTTGGGGGAGGTGGCGCCGCTTCGGTTTGGGGGAGGTGACACCGAGGAGGCGTCGAAATCGATCTAGAGTAGTTTGGGGGAGGCGGTACCCTAAAGTCCGAATATAAATTGGGTTAGACATCACAGACGGTTCTAAAGTAGAACCGTCCGTGATAAATACACATCATAAACAATTCTAATAAATAATCATCTGTGATAATATACATCACAGACAGTTCTAAAGTAGAACAGTTTGTGATAAAACAGAACTACTTTTCCCCAAGAGATAGGAAAAGGAATGTCAACCGTCTTCATGAAGAACAATTCCTGAATATGCTTTGATTTTCGAATGATTTATTGGGAAAGATTCTAATAAAATTTTATTTGTTGGATTTTTGTTTAACTTTGCCACAAGTCGATAGCCTATAAATAACCATCAGAAGGGCAAAACTTATGCACAAACTTTCCATCTTTCCTACTACTACTTCGTTTTAAAGTTCTTATCTCTAAACCTCTCAAATCCAAATAGATTTCTTTGAGAAGAAATAATCGGTCCTTAGAGTTCTTCCACCATGGGTAAGATCGTGGAAAAGATACATTCTACGGAATAAATTGACTTTTCAACCAGTATGGAAAAGGAAAAATCATAGATCATGACTTCAAGATGGTCGAAAAGTCAATTTAGTATATGTATTGAAGTCTTCAAGAAATTGGTAGAAGAAAAACTGTTGAAAATATGCTTTAACTATGATTATTTCTACTAAAATTATATATGAATATTTGCTAAAACCACTAATTTTACGTCAAGTAGTTCAACACTTGTGCAAAGAACTTGGCGTACTCATGCCTAATCCTACAGTCATCGCTGTAGAAGACGACGTAGTCGCCCCATCCTTCCGTCATGCTGCAACCGGTGCTCGTGTACCGGTGGCCATCCTTTGGCAGCGCCAACACCCGACCCTGCGGCCTGACCATCTTCTTACACGTCGCCTCCCGGACCGCGTCCACAACGAGCCTCTAGCACCGCCTGCCATCCCAGTTGGTCCGCTTGGCCGTCTCGCACCCGCCGCTGGTCGGCTCGCCCTCGACTTGGCTGATGTAGTGCTTCCCAACGACGCGCGCCTCGCCGGCCGTGTAGAGGAGGAGGCCAAGCTGGTAGGCCGTGGCCTTGTGGCCGGCAATGGCCACCCGGTCGAGGCACATGAGGCCGCACTGCATGTCTTGGTGCGCGAAGACGAGCGTGGGGATGACGATGAAGAAGGCCTCTAGGTTGCCGACGGCGGTCAGGTGGTTAACGACGACGAGGTAGCACTTGTTGTCCAGCCATTTCATCGCCTTCTCCTGCTCCAGCGCCACGCGCCCCCACGACGGCGCTCCTTGGATGCCTTGTACATGGCGTTGCTACTCCAATATACGTACACAATTCAAGATGTCAGAATCTTAATACAAGAATTACTCCATAAGATAAGATTAAGCATGTGCAAAATTAAGACCAAATTAAGGGTGTTGTTGCTAGTCAGATTAGTGACATGTTTCTCTAAAAAATAATATAAAACTCGTAGGCTGCAGAGGCCAGCCATGGGATGAGAAGTGCTCACGGCCACAAGGCTGACGATGTGGATGATAACATCGTGAGCTAGTGATGGCGATCGCTGACCTCCCCGCCTTGGTCCTCGTCATCATGCTCCGCGTGGTCACCATGGCATGCGACGGTAGTATAGCTAGCTGCATACGTATTCAATACCATGCGTGCTCAGCATGGCACACAATGATCATTCTTATAAAACAAGGAGTAACGTCGGCGCACGAGACGAAGAGACGCATCGTAATGCCGGCGTGCAAGATGAAGAGATGCATCGCGCGGGAGCCGAAGCATTGAACATATCATAGACATTTCCAACCACAAACCGTCTGTGATATTTAGTAATATCACAGACGGTTCTTGTTAAGAACCGTTGGTGATACGTCATAGATGGTTTTTAACATGAACCGTCTGTGATATTCAGACGGTTTTTAAACATTAATCGTCTGTGATATTACCTCTTCACAGACGGTTTTTAACGCAACCAATAACACAGACGGTCGCTAAACCAAAGCCGTCTGTGATGAGACGTCCAATATTAGCATTTTGTTTTGTAGTAGTGAACGTTTCACATCTCTAGTACTAGATAGTGGACAATAGTTGCTCACATGTACAATTGCGATGAAGGCAAGTACCACAAACATTGCTTAATTAGTTCTTAGTTCTTGGAGACATAAATATTAGAGAAATTTTACAGTACATTCTACCGGTAGTATATGGTGGTAGTATAAATCAAGTCTGATCATTAATTTGTTAAGTACATAATAGACTTTTATTTGCATTTATAATTTTTTCGTGAGAGTATTATAGATGTTTTCAACTAGGGTTCAAAATATTAATCTGGTGCAATGTGATCCCACATGGGCTATTATAATTCTACCCTTCTTGATATTCTACTACTTATACTATGAGATGTAGTATAACTAAATCCTAACTAATCTAATCTATTGGATAAAAAAGAATAGATGACCCATATTAAATTGAGTGTACCGTAAAAGAGCTCAAATATTAAATATAACAATGATTTTTATGATTGGCGAGCAATTATCTCCATCTGATTTTGTAAACTTTAAGTGAATTTGGTGCAGTCACCTTTAGAGATTAGCGAAGCAGGCAAGCATCTAGCACAATGTCATGTGGTAATAAATGAGTTCCAAAAATAGAAAACAAAATTAAGCAGGAAAAATTGTATTTAATAATCATGTAATGGACTACAAAAGGAATTGGTAAAATAATTTTTGTATGTGGATGAAATCACCATTTGAGATTGTCTTTTTAATGAGCAGTTTGATCACCATCATTTTTTTAACGATAGGATTGATCACCATCATGATAACCACCAAATTTGCAAATGGCCATGAACAGCACTCATCCATTTGGGAACACCAAACACAATTGTATCATACTGCTACAGAAATATTCTCACTGACCATGCATGAACTGTGACCATGTAATATTCATGCCAGAAAGAAAAAAAGGGAATTTCACCGACAGGACAGCAGTTAAAGACGTACAAACCTTGTGATAATGTTCCCCACTGTTTGCAGCCATCAATATTCATGATAAACATGAGTTCATGCTTCGCTGTGACTGAAATGATTAGATGCAAGATTGCATAGAGAATAATGCTTCTAGCTTTAAGTTACTTTAAAAGTTCTCAATACTTGATAGCTTGCAAAACATTGGTTCAGAGACTACTGAATATCCAAAGATCAAAGTGATGCAGATGTGATTTTCTAAAACGGAAACATCGAGCAGTTTTTAGCTTAAGAATACCCATTCATATGTTAGTTTAGGTTTCAAGAGATAAGGAATGCACGATTTGCCAACTATAGTTTCCAAATGTACTAAACAAAAAAAAATCTACTATGATACTGGAGAGAACTATTATGCAAATCCATTAGTGAGATACTAACCTGATATAATGATACAGGCCTCCAGTTTCAAGTTTCAACCAAACGTACTGCCTATCACTTAACCCTGATTCTCCAGAACCGATACAAGAATAATCTGTCTCACCGGTTCTTACCTGCTTGGATTGCCAGTGATCATTGAAGGACAGCAACAGAAGTTTTATTAAAGCCAGGCATGAACTGTGGTCATGGAAAACCGGCGGTTATGGGCGTTACTGGTAGGTCCGATAAAATTTCATACGGGCAAAAAAATTTGGATTTATCTAATTTTCACCCAAATTCAAATTTCAATTCAAAATCTAGAGAAATTTCATCTTTACATATGAAAAACTCAAATTTCAATTCGTCTAAAATTTTGCCGAAATATCCGGTAACCGGCGGTTACCGGTTCTATCGGTGGGTCCGATAAAATTTCTGAAATGATATGGTTTTCCATGACTGGCTAACTGGCTATTACTATGAGCATTGAGTGACAATTGAATGTTCCACGGGTCCCAATCTTCCCTTCCCATCTTACCCTATCCCTACCCATCATGCCGGTTCTCATCACGCTCTATCATATTATTTAAAATTTGAGTCAATATTTGAGCAAGTGGTTGTTAGAATTAGGCCCATAAGTGTAAAGGTCCATTCATTCTTGAAATTCCAAAGTATGCACGGTTTAGTCCTATATTGTCCAGCCAAATAGTGGGAGAGCAATTTATAAGGTGGAGTCCCTGCCACCAATTGAAACATGTGACTCATGACATGTGGTAATATGAGAGGACTATAGCTAAAGTTACACACACGCACACACGAATATTCGCGTGGCAAACGCGTGACTTGTCGAATCCATAGACTAGTGTGGCCGGAATAAAGTGGTTGAAACACTGCAGTTGAAATAGAGTGGTCGAAACACTGTGGTCAAAATAAAGTTGCCGAAACACAGTGGTTGAAAATAGTAGTAAGATCCTTAGACCAATGTTGTCGAAATAATATGGTCGAAATACACCGGCTCGAAGCTGTATACCAGTGTGTAATCAGTATTTGATAAACACTATTTAATTACCATGAATTGGTTTTGAATTAGCAGTTACCAGTGGTTTAATATATATGTGCTTTATTATGCTATTACTAGAAATTAATTGCCTCGGCCTTTAAAAGATCTGGAGATGTCCAGACCTGACATAGATAGACAAACTTCCATTCACTACTACAAAACATGCTATACTAGACACCCCATCACAGACGGTTCCTTTGTAACCGTCTGTGGTAAAATTATCATAGATAGTTCTTCGTTAACTGTCTGTGATAAATAAGTATTGACGAGGATCTGATAATCCTCATTTTATCTTTTATCTATAATTCTTATTATGGGTAAATATGATGTCACGTAGTCCCCAGAAGTACCCCTTATATTTATAAGGGAGAGGCCTACCAAGTGATTGTAAGCTCTCCTACAATCACCCCCATAGTCGTAAGTCTTACTACGACTATGTCATGGTCGTAAGTCCTTCTACGACCACTACCTAGTCGTAAGTCCTTCTACGACTACTACCTAGTCGTAAGTCCTGCTACGACCATTGCCCAGTCGTAAGTCCTTCTACGACTACTGACCAGTCGTAAGTTCTGCTACGACCAAGTCAACCACGACACCTTATAATCAATAAAACCTACAAGCGAGTGGGTCCGATTGATTAAGGAATCCAGACGGTCCACATGCACTATTATTCCGCGTAGTAATAGTGCTTAAATACCCCATTACCTCTGAAAGATAACTGCCAGACGGCGTGAAGGAGCCAATACGCCGGTAATTACTGCCATGATGCGCCCATTACTGGCTTGATTAGGCGCCTCTTCAGCAGAGGAAAACGGCTACTCCTTCACGATTATATAAAGGCTTCAATCAGAAGGGCAAAGGAGAGGGCGAAACACAGAGCCAATCGAGGACAATCAAGGAGAAAGACAAGTACTATTCTTTGTAATAGTTTTAGTTTCTTGCTTGATTGTCGAGAATACAGTCAATACCACACACACACAGGAGTAGGGTTGTTATTCTCTCCGGAGAAGGCCTGGACCTGTATAAAAATCCCGTGTCAATCGCTCTGCGTGATTTCATCTCTAGGAGACCCCCCGAATCAAACAATCTTTACGTAAGATCGGTTCTAAAACACCGACAGTTGGCGCCGACCGTGGGGATCTTCTGGTAATCTCTTGTATACATACTCTCTTTTTCCAAATCTCATGCACTCATGGCAGGGGAATGGAACGAGGAGAACTGGTTTGACTTGGCAGATTACGCAGACGTCGACATGGATGCCGATTTCAACTACGAGCCGAGTGATGCATCCTCTGATGGTGATGTCGCCTCCGAAAATCATTTTCCAGGAAACCATCCCATCGATGGAGTTGAGGAGCGATCCTTATCCCCCACAACGATACGTCCAACAGACGAGCCAATTCCCTCAAAGGACAAGGGTCAATTCGACCAGGACCGCACCCAGAAGGACTTACAACACGACGAGAGTTTTTCCTCCAAGTGTTCAAGTCCCCCTAAGACGGTCCGACCTGGTGAGACAAGTTCTGAGAGCCACCATTCCAGACTCCACCAACATCCGTGATCCTCTCTCGTGATAACTCTGGAGGAGTGGATCAAGCATGCTTTTCCTGCAAATTCGACCGTCTCTCCGTAGATCTCATTTGTGGACGGAGACAGTTATAACTCAGAGTTCCCCTACCTGGAGGGGATTACTCCAAGTCGCCAGATGGTGTCTCTCGAATACTCCTCAAGCGGGGAGGCCTCGAGCGCAAGTGAGAATCATCAACGGGAGGTCTTCGTCCTTCCCTCAGATCAGGGTCAACCTTATGGAGGACGAGATAAGAACACCCCCCGAAGATCACGCACTGCGCCCCCTTGTGATAATGGCAAGGGCATCACCAATGACGAGCAGGACCAATACTCTGATGAGCGCGAGGAAAATCCTCGACATTCTCGCACTCCATTGAGAAGGCCTCAAGGATCTGATGAGGAGAATTTTGAGGCCATCCGACGGAAGAAGATTGCAGCCCAGAAGAAACTGCCTGGGCGCATCCAATATCAGTCGAAGGAGGTGCAAGAACTCCAGGACATCAAAGACTTGCTCGAAAATCCCACTCGAGAGCTTGCTCGAACGCCAGGATATGATCTCTTCGCTGAAGAAATTGCGCAAAGGCTTCGAACCGTGATGACAAGACTGGAAACACCTCGTCGACATCATTCAGGTAGTCGTAGCAATGCGACTTCCTCAGCTACCAGTCAATCAAACATTTCACCACGTGGAAATCGACACGGCCATAAGTCGCATCGATCTCCTACTCGGAGAAATATGTTTCGATTGACTAATGATCAAGAAGCTCCTCGGAGAGGTGATCGTTCACCACTTCGACAAGGAAACCCGCAACGGATGGAGTACGAGGAGTATTCCCCTCGTAGAACTGAGACCTACTACGTGACAGTCACCACATCGGGTATCGTCAGATACGATCACTGGTGACGTTAACCCTTCTTTCCCGCAAAGAAGACGCAAGAAGTTATTAACGGATGCCGCATTTTCGCCGACCTTCGAGCCGCTCACGCCATCTCATTTTCGACCAGTGAACATGGAGAAGTTTGATGGATCTCAAAATCCCATCGAATTTCTTCAAATCTATACAACAGCTGTTCGAGCAGTAGGAGGAGGAGAGCATGTAATGGCAAATTACCTTCCAAGCGTGCTTGAAGGATCCGCCGATCGTGGTTATTAAACCAACCACTCGAGTCGATCTACTCTTGGCAACACCTCTGCGACCTTCTCATCGGCGAATTTCCAAGGCACATACAACCGCCGAAAGGAAGACGACTTGTACCGGATAAAATGTAACAACAACGAGACTTTGCGTCAATTCATCAAACGATTTAGTCAGGTTCGTAATTCAATTCCGGAAATTTCTGATTCATCTGTTATCAGGGCTTTTAAGCAAGGAGTCCGTAGTAGAAGGATAACAGAGGATATTGCTTTGAATCCTCCCAACATCATTCTTTGAGCTCTTCGAGATGGTCGATCGATATGCATCGCTTCGAGGCGGTCGAGTGGAACAACACCATTGATCGAGAAGCAAATACTCCTCGAGAGCTAGGTGAAGTTGATAGAAAAAAGGACAAGAAAGCAAAGAAGTCCAAGAATAAGATAAAGGGTCAAAAACCACAAACCAGTGGTTTCAAGGAGGTTTTGGCTGTGAAAGATAAAGAGCCACGAACCACCAAGTCGTACCCTGATCAAGGCAAAGGTAAGCGCCCTGATCGAAAGAACGACAAACCAAGGTGGTGTCCTTTTCATAAAAAGGAAGGACACGACCTCCACAACTGCCGAGTTTTTCAAAGAAAGCTCGAGGACTACTACAACTAAGAAGAACCACTCCCACACGAAAGGCGGTAGGGAATACGAGTGGCCAAAAGTCGTCGGATGATGAAGAGATGCCGTTCCAAGATCCGCAACATACCGTTAAGCACATCTGTAACAGCCCAAAATTTCAATTTCAGTTGAAAATAAGACTTTAATTATTTTGGTGGATTTTCTGGAAATTTTAAAAACTTTTTCCCTAAGTATTTTAAAGCTAAAATAATTTATGTGCAAAACCTATTACCATCTAAAAGTTGGAATTATTTTATTTAAGTCCAGAATGCCTCATAGAATTTCTGTGAATTTTCTCAAAAATTTTGGACTTTATTTGCTATTTTATAAAGCTTATTTGAATTTCTAGGATTAAATAAATTGGAAAAAGAATTTAAAATCGCGACAACGATCGGGTCAAGCCCAAAGACTTTGTCTGCGCCTCGACCCAATTTATTCCACAAGACGATGGATGCGGGCCGTCCGTCGGAATCGGACGGTAGACATCAATCCATCCCGCGCTCTCTCTCTCTCTCGCTCGCCGACAGTGGGCCCCACCGTCGCCTCCTTCCCGCCTTCTTCCTCGCCGCGCCGTCGCTTCCGCCATGGCGCACTCGGGAGTTCTTCAACTCCGTGATTCCTCCCCATTACTCCCGCATTTGCGGCGCTGCTCACGTCGCCTGCTACCACCGCGTTCATTCCCGCTTCTCCCCTTCTTAACGCCTGTAATGCTCCGCGCCGCTCGCCGCCGCCATTATCGCCGCCACGACCTCCATCTCCGGCCTCCTCGCCTATAAAAGCGCCCGGCCGCATTCTTTCCGCAACTCATTCCCCGCCTTCCAGAATCCTCGCCGCTCTCAATCGCCCGGCAATTGAAGTTTCCGTCGGTCGAAGCTCCATCTTCTCCGATTCCGGCGACGGCAAGCTCTCCCGGCCACATCGACCAACCACGGCTTGGCCCTCCGGCGATCCTTGTGCGCGCCTCGTCTTCGCTCGAGATCCCGAGCACCCTCCCGCCAACGATCAACCTCGCCGCCGCCGCTCTGCCGCCGACGACCTTCCGCCACTCTCCACGCCGCCAGTAGCGATTCGCCTCAGTGTCTCCCCACAGATCTTTTGCGCACTCACCGAGCCAGCCACGCGCCGTTCGCGGTGCCCTCGGCTCCGTGCTCCTCCTCTCCGGCGCTAACGTGGCTCGCCACCTCGCGCCACCTCATCGTTACAAGCGCGTGGCGCCAAGTCGGCACAGTGGCACCCGGAATACACCCAGTAAAAATACGCCGCTTCCTTTATTGACTGCTATGCACCGAGACCACCGTGGACTTGCGCCTCGCTGGGACTCGATCCATACTATTCGGGCCCACATGTCGGGTCTCGTGAGCAGAAGCATCACGACGCATGCTTGCGCAATAATTGGAATTTTCTTTAGAAATTTAATTCGGAATTCGAAATTCGATTTTAGGATTTAATTTAGGTTTTAAACTTCAGAGCTCGTATTTCTTCATACAAACTCCGATTTAGGTGATTCAAATTTCTAAATTTGTATAAAATTAAGATCTAGCTAACTAAACCAAAATTATTTAATTTGGAGTTAATTTGTATTTTCATTTGAATTTATTTGAGTTCTTTTGAATTCGCTTGAATTTGGATTATTCTCACATAGATTTTGACGACTCTAGAGCTTGACCCTATTGAAGAAGTAGATTACAGGAATTTGAACAAGGCAAGTTACACCATTGACCATTTTGCCCCAATATTTAAAATTATTTAATTTCATTTTAAATTATTATTGCATGCATAATTGTATTTAATTATTTTAAATTCCTGTTTTAAATACTTAATTATTCCAATTCCTTTGTATAGCCACATTTGAATACTGTATTACCAATTCCTTGTCACCTTAGTCAAATGAATTTAAAAATAAATATATGCTTAGCAAATGCTTAGACCAGGAAATATTTGATTTTGGGAGAATTTAGCCAAGACTTCAAAATTTGATAAAAAGCCTATGACATTGTTATGTAATGGTGGACTTTTGCAAATGTCTTTGAAAATTATAAAAATAAAAGAAAATGGTTTGCACTTGGGCAAACATGGACCGTTGGTGGGTGCAGGTTTATGCACTGCTCGTCTGTTAGGATCGAGATCCGTGGTTTTATTGAAAGTTGCCCAAGTAGGTTAAGGACCGGTCTTTGAGCCGCATCTTGCAAAAGCTCTACCGTACTACCACATGTTCTCGTATGGGCGTAACTGTGCTTAATAATTTGTCTTACCTCATTATTGTTTATGCCATTTTTGTTGTGTGGGTGTCGGTTAGACTTTATTCCCACTTACGCGCAAGAGGGGCTTCCGCAGTGGTTAGCCTAATGGAAGTGAAACCTTAGCGCATATTGGTATTGAGGTAATACATTGGAAACGCCTTGTGATAATTGCCCAGTCACACGCCTAAGGAAGCGTGTATTGGCCGACAAAACGGGCAAATTATCTCGTGTGGGTAAAGTTGTACCCCTCTGTAGAGTGTAAATCTATTCGGATTTGTTTTTGGTTTTAAAATAACTTTGGACATGATTTGAGGATGGTTAATCCTTATGGTAAAATTGGGCGGGTAGCCTTGTGATAGGAGGGTATCCTTCACCATGTTTCATATGGAGGTTATCCACTATAAAATGATGAATTTCAAATTTGATTTTAGCTGTGGAATAAAAATATGCCTTGAAACTTAGTATAAATATTTAAACCAAAAAGGCTGATTTACGCAAATAAACCCTATAACCCTCCTTTGATAAATTTATGCATGCATTCTAAATTCTGTATTGGGTGTAATTTGCGAGCACAGTTGTAGTGCTCACTCTTGCTGAATATTATTATTCAGGAGAAGACTGCTATCCGGAAGGTGAGGAGCAGGACGATTAGGCAGCGACCTCCAGACGATTGCCTGTGGCGTATCGTGTGGCTTACCATTATATTTTGCTTCCGCTTAATGTTTTATTTGGCCTCCGGCCCCAGTTGTAATAAACTCTATGCTTATTAAATAAACACGCTGGATATGTTTGTGATAACATTTTTGTGACTGTGTACACTGGAAATCCTGGACTAGTGTATGAACACAGAGAATTCGGGATCCTTCGTTCCCGGGTTCGACAACATCTACGGAGGATCATCGACATACGAGTCAAAACGACAACTTAAAGCTGCTGGACGTGAGGTAAACTCTATAGATGCTCCTCTTGTTAATAATTTACCGAAGTGGTCGGAAGTTACCATTTCTTTTGAGAAGGGTGATCGCCGATCACTTCGAATCGATCAGTCGATATCCGACAGGGTCGAACCCACCATCAACAATTGTCGGGTCAATCGAGTTTTGGTTGATGGTGGCAGTTCCTTGAACATAATATTTACTAATGCCCTGGACGAGATGCAAGTACCCAGGACAAAGGTAAGACCGGTACGATACTCTTTTCATGGAATTGTACCGGGGTCTTCGGCCAAACCCATTGGCCAAGTTTCTCTTCCTTTAACATTTGGTTCACCAAGTAATTTCAGGACAGAGAAAATATCCTTTGATGTGGTCAATTTCGATACGACATATAACGCCATACTCGGACGACCAGCTTTGGCAAAATTCTTAATGGCTACTCATTATGGGTATCAATGTCTTAAGATGCCAGGTCCCAAAGGAGTGATCACAATTCATTGTGACAAGAAGATGGCGTATAACTGCGACCGTCGATCCCTCGAGATGGTTGGTCAAATACCAACTCGAGAAGAAAGTCAGCCTTCGACTAGCAAGTCGAAGCCTAAAGCTGCATCAAAGCCGAACGACCAAGTCAAAGAGGTTCCTCTGGACGCAGAGAAACCCTCGAAGACTGTTCGCATCGGGGAGACTTCCGACCCCAAATAGGAAGACACCCTCATCACCTTCCTCCGAGCTAACGCAGATGTCTTCGCGTGGCAAGCATCCGACATGTCCGGAGTCCCCAGGGAGGTGATCGAGCACAGGCTAGCTTTACGGCCTGATCAAGTACCCGTAAAAAAAATTACGAAGATTTGCCCTTGATCGACGAGATGCTATTAAATCAGAATTGGATAAGCTACTTAAAGCATGCTTTATAAGAGAAGTCAACCACCCAGAGTGGTTGGCTAACCCTGTAATGGTCAAAAAGTCAAACGGCAAATGGCGTATGTGCGTAGACTTCACTGATCTTAATAAAGCTTGTCCAAAAGATGATTTTCCTTTACCTCGTATCGATCAGCTGGTTGATTCTACTGCAGGTTGTGAAATATTAAGTTTTTTAGATGCATATTCTGGATACCACCAGATCAATATGTGTCTAAACGATGAAGAAAAGACCGCATTCATTACACCATTTGGCACCTTTTGTTATGTCAAAATGCCATTTGGTCTAAAAAAATGCTGGTGCTTCTTTTCAACGCTTGATGCAATCGACTTTTTCATCTCAATTAGGCCGGAATCTGGAAGCCTATGTTGATGATCTAGTCGTAAAAAGCATTAAGAAATTTAATCATATCACTGACCTACAAGAAACATTCGACAACCTCAGAAAGCACCGCTTAAAACTTAATCCCGAGAAGTGTGTGTTCGAATTTCTTGAGAAAATTGCTTGGATTCCTAGTATCCGAACGAGGAATCAAGCAAATCTGAAAATAAAGGCCATCCTCCAAATGCGCCCTCCGACCACAAAACAGGAAGTCCAGAAACTCACTGGGTGCATGGCGGCTTTAAGTCGTTTCATCGCACGACTAGGAGAAAAAAGACTACCTTTCTTTAAATGTCTCAGGAGACACGAAGGTTTTGAGTGGTCGAGCGAGGCAAATGCTGCCTTCGAGGATGTCAAGAGGTACCTTTCGAGTGCTCCTGTTCTGGTTTCTCCAAAGCCAGAAGAGACGCTCTTAGTTTACCTAGCTGCCACGCCACAGCAAGAAGCGCAGATCTTGGTTGTAGAACGTGGCGCATAACGACCGGTTTACTACGTCGGAAGTTTACATGGGCCTAAGGAGCGTTACCCTCGGTCCAAAACTTCTATATGCCCTCCTCATGTCTTCGAGAAAACTGCGGCATTATTTTCAGGCGCACAAAATAGCTGTGCCATCTGAGTTTCCTTTGGGAGCGATCCTCCATAATAAGGAAACAGCGGGACGCATGGCAAAATGGTCAGTTGAACTTGGGGAGTTCGACCTCCATTTCGTATCCCGAACGGCCATAAAATCCCAGATCTTGGCAGACTTTGTCGCCGAATGGACAAATCTGAACTCGCTCAGATCCCGATCGATTCCCACGACCGATGGATGATGTACTTTGACGGTCACTTACTTTAAGTGGCTCGGGTCGGGTGGTCTGGTATCTCCTACCGGAGAAACCTTAAAGTATGCCATACAATTAAACTTTCGTGCCACTAACAACGTGGCGAGTACGAAGGTTTGCTAGGCGGCATACGAGTGCGAAGCACTCTCGATTCATCGATTGCTCGTGAGAGGAGACTCTCAACTAGTCGTGAATCAAGTCGGGAAAGAGTACCAGTGCTCTAACTCGACAATGTCTCGTACTTATCGGAATTACGTAAGCTAGAAAAGCATTTTTAGGTTTCGAGGTACAATTCATCCTCGAAGGATAATTTCTCGCATACCAACTTGCTCGGATGGCTTCTTCCGATCTGCGCAGCCAAAAGGAGTTTTCTTGGAGCAACTCCAAAGCCGTCTCAGTCGAAGAACCGAAACACCTCCTATTGAGATGGCCTCACTAGATTACGAGGATACGTGGATGACTCCCATCTACGAGTATCTTCACAAGGGTTCCGTGCAGGATGATCTTGAGGCGCATCGCTTATCCCAAAAGCCAAAATGTATACTTTGGTCGAAGGAGTCCTCTACAAACGAGGAACCCAATGGATACTCATGCGATGCATTTCGCAAAACGAAGGAATAACACTCCTTCATGATATACACAGTGGCATCTGTGGGACACATACTTCCTACAGAACATTGGTCGGTAAGGCCTTTCGACAAGGTTTCTACTGGCCAACAGCTCTGTACGATGCTAAAGAGGTGGTTAAAAAGTGTGTCCAATACCAGTTTCATGGTAAACAGATACACCAACCAGCTCAAGCATTACAGACAATACCTCTTTCTTGGCCTTTTGCGACCTGGGGTCTCGATATCCTAGGACCGTTTCCCAAAGCTCCTGGAGGTTTCGAATTCCTTTTGTGGCTATTGACACGCTCACAAAATGGATCGGCCAACTCATGAATCGGATAACAACGGAAGCAGCAAAAAGGTTCATGATGAGATGCGTAATTAGCCGATTTGGAGTTCCGAGTCGGATAATTACAGATAATGGTAAACAATTCGCAAGTGCAAAATTTCATGAATTTTGCGATGAATTGGGTACCAAGTTATGTTATGCTTCTGTTGCACATCCCCAAAGCAACGGGGCAGATAATGCGAGGAATTAAAACCCGAGTCTTCGACCAGCTCGTTAAGCGCTTGGGGGCTTGGGTACAAGAATTACCTTCCGTATTATGGGCAGTTCGTAGGACCACTAGTCGAGCGACAGGAGAAACACCATTTTTTCTAGTGTTCGGAGCCGAAGCCATGCTTCCTCCGGAGCTAAAATTGCGGTCGACACGAGTTGAAACCTTCAAGAACTCCGACCAGGAACAACTTCGAGCAGATGATATTAACCTACTCGAAGAAAGGAGAAACATGGCCTTAATCCGTTCAGCAGTCTACCAACAAGCCCTACGCAGATACTACGATCGTAAGGTCCGACCTCGCAGCCTTGCTGTAGGTGACTTGGTATTGAGGCTCTGCCAATCCAAGTCTAATCGGAATAAACTTTCTCCCAAGTGGGAAGGTCCTTACACAGTGGTCGAAGTCACTCGGCCAGGGTCGGTACGACTAGCAATGGAAGATGGACATGTTCTCTCAAATTCTTGGAACATCGACCAGTTACGTAAATTCTATGTATGACCAACCTCTCAGGCAATAAAGGTCCAGGTTCCTTCTACCTCTTTTGTCTTACTTTTGAGTAGTGCTTTTATAATCTTTCGACTATGATCCAAAAACACCCAGTTTTCTTTACACTGGTCGAAAGGCAAGTAACATCATCTAGTCGAAGTCTCTCCTCTCTGCATGTGGTCCTGCCCACTAGAAGGAACTTCCTAGCATCGACTCGTTACTCACTTTTGTTGCCAATACAGAGAGCTCAGGTTCTATCTAGTCGAAATGTTCTCAAAGCCAACTCTTCCCATCTTAGTTTATTTTTTCAGTAATTTCAAAAAATATTCTAAGTAGAGTGCACTTTCTTATATTTATTCGACCACCTTTGGTGTACTTGTTTCGTTTTAACTGGTCGAAGGAAGAGACACACCTAGTCGAAGTCTTTCCTCTCTGCACGTGGTCCTGCCCACTAGAAGGAACTTCCTAGCGTTGCTCAGTCTCCCACTTTTGCTACTGGAAAATACTTATCGAGTCCACCAAAAAAGGGCGAACGAATTATTAAAGTCTTCTAAGACGTTTGCTTAACTCAAGTTGCTGTTCTTGGTTCGATTAAACTAGTCGGAGATGGTAACATCACCTAGTCGAAGCCTTTCCTCTCTACACGTGGTCCTGCCCACTAGAAGGAACTTCCTAGTGTTGAGTCATTTCTACTCTTTCGACCAGTGCTTGACAACCATAACAAAAACTATAAGTTAAACAAACCTCTCTCAATTTTCAGAAACCCCATTTCACACACTATTTACTTAGATTGTCTAAACAAGCTAAGCAAATAGTCGGGGGCTAGGATAAAGTTATTAATTTGACTTCAATTCTTAGTCTTTCATTCGTTTATTATCTTTTGAGTTACTAACTACTCGACAAGATGATTTGCAGGAAACGAGATGGCCTAGGATAAAGTTATTAATTTAACTTCAGTCCTTGGTTTTTCATTCGGTAGTTATCTTTCGGGTTGCTAACCACTCGACAAGATGTTTTGCAGGAAACAAGTTGGATCATATATTTCTCATCAACAGAAATTGTCTGCCTTACAAAGTCGTTACAAGATTACTCTGAAGGGGGAGTGCCTAGTTGCATTTCCTCCGCCACCTTTTTGCCAACTGATTGCATTTCCTCAATCAGACGACTTGCCTCTGATTCAGGGCAGTCGAAGTCGGCTTCGATTGGTTGCACATTAAGGCGGGGGTCATGAGCTTTAAGTTTCGCCAAAGCGTAACTTACTGCAGCTTCGACTGCCTCCCTTATTGATTCGGCTTGATTAGCCTTCAGAGTGGTCACCATTTTTTGCAAAGTTCCGACTTGTTCCCCAATGGTACTTATGTGAGCAGCTACAGTATCTTCTCGAGGAGTTTTTCCCTCAGAATGTAGCTCACCAAGTACATTGTTCAGGAGTGTGATGTTGCCTTGAAGACTAGTCTTCATTGATTCCATCTCCTGTTGGGTACGAGTCGAAGCCTCGCGAAGTTTCTTGTTTTCGACCACTTGTTCTGAAAAGAATAAAACCGGTCAAACAAAAATAAACTTCTAGAGGAAGATAACACAAAGATAATTGTAGGTAAAAGTATTTCTTACCTACTAGTCGAGAATCCAATTTCTTGACCTCTTCTTGATGGGAAGCAATGGTTTCAGCGTGCTTTTTCTCCCATGATCTAATGTCCTCTCCATTCATCTTAGCAATGCGGACGGACTCGTTATAGATCAGAGTCTTCTCATTTACTTCAGTCACGAGACTTCTCAGTTCGGTAGCAATTTCTGAAAAAGAAATTAGCATTAGAAAAGGGAAAATACTCGAAAAGAACGACAGGTAAAGAATTGCTTACCTGTTATTCGAGTTTTTAGTCCATCGAGTTCCTGATCCTTATTCTTGGAGATGCGAGAAAACTCCTGAATGACCAAAGCCTTTTCTCCAACTTCGGTCCGGAGCTTCCTCATCTCATCTTCTTTTTCTGGAAAAGAAATGAGAGTCGGGTAAAGGTCAAAGACAAAAGCAGTCTTAAGTTCAGCACTTACTGTTTATTTTTTCCTGCAAACTTCTAGTTGCAGAGATGGCTTCTCGAAGTTTCTTCGAGAGGTCTACTACTTCCATCCTTAGCTTTTTCGACTCCTCTTTTTCATAATCGAGCGAGTCGGCTAAGGTCTTTGTGTCACTTTTCAGCCTACAAAGGACAAAAGTGGATATGAACATCAGACGATTGGTTGTAAGTTCTTCTACAACCTTCGATCTGGTCGTAAGTTCTTCTACGACAAAGCCTCTGGTCGTAAGCTCTTTACGACCAATACCTTGTCATGAGTTTTTTCATGACAAATCTCGTAAGCACTATATAAATAGTCAAATCTAAATGACTATGAATAACAGTGACTTACCATCTCTCTACCTGTATGCAGAGTTCTTCTTTCTCTTGTCGTAGCTCTAAAAGTTGTCGATGATATTCACCAACAACGGCAATTTACTCTAGAGCTTTCTGCAAAAGGAAGACAGTGAGAAGAAAGAGAAAGCCACACATATAAATATCCTAAAAATGCTTACATTCATGGTCGACCTAGCGAAGGTCGAGTACACCAACTCCGGGTTCTGGCAGCTTGTCTACCCTCGCGACTTGATCCCACCAAACCTTCTCAAGACGCCATTGTCGAAGGTATTTCCTCTATTTGGAATATCCTTGGGATGGGGACTCGATCATGAGATCTCAAAGCAAGAGACCTATGATGGAAGCAGGTCCAAAGAAGTCAACACAGAAGTTGAAATATTCTTCATCCTCTGATTCTGTAGCTGCATTTTCTCTTTGGACACCTGAAGGAATGTCTGCCACGACTTCCTTTCCTAAGACGGTGTCTGAGTCATCATCACCTTGACGAGGCTTTGCAACCGCCTCGTGGTCTCTACAACCATTTCAGAGGTCATGGCTACCTTTCGGGGTCGTAGCTACGACCTCTGTGAGTCGCAACCGCCTCTCGTTGGTCGTAGCTATGACCTCGAGAGTCGTAGCTACAACCTCGTGACGGCTGGAGAAACCACTTCGGGAGCCACTGGTCAAGGAAGATCCTTCAACCACTTCCATTGTTACCTCTCCGGCGATCAAGAAGTGACAATGGGCTTCTCAACTAAGCATACCCGGGTGAAGGAGTCTGACTAAAATAAAGAAAAGCAAATCGGGTTGTGAAAAGGAAAAAGGTAAATGTTGTTCTTACACTTTAGTACATTTCACATACCTCTGCACTCGGTCTTAACGTAAACTTAGGAGCAATCCCTCAACGGAGGACTTCTTCTTCTCCACGACCACGCCCGGTCGAGGTTCAACAATGGGCCCGGCTACGACCACGCTCCGGTCAGAGTTTGAACAGAACCATAGCTCGGTCTCCTCGATTCTCTTGATGGCCGAGATCAGTCTCGACCATTCCAAAAGCAAAGACTACCCTCGATTGCGAGTTGTGCCGAGCAAAGATCGCCCTTCACAAAAGACATAAAATCTTTCCAGATCTCCTTTTCCAGCTTGCTTAACAAAACTAGGAGTGGCAAAGAACTACGAAAGATTCCTTGTCATAATAGAAGGGTACCTTAGCCTGCGAGGTTTGCGCTTAAAAGATTCACCGCTTCGCCTCCTCGGCTCGATAGTTGCGACCTTGGCTTCGATTATGGCGTGTATCCGCGCGAGCTTTGTAGAGGGTCCGTCGAAAGACCGAGCTCGAGCTTGCTCCTCCCTTGTCTGTGGATCTTGCAAGTCGGCGCCTTTTAGATGGAGGAGCCGAGCCTTTGTCTTTCGACAACCCTGCGCCAATGGTCATCAGTGCGACTTCCTCGTCGTCCTGACGATTTTCCATGCCTACTTTCTGTAAAGCAAAACATAAAAAGAAGAATTACTGATCAGTCGTAAGTTTTTCTACGACCAGTACCAAGTCGTAAGTTTTTCTACGACACTTTCTTGATCGTAAGATATTCTACGATCACCACTAGTTGTAAGTTCTTCTACAACTATAAAGTCCTAAAGAAAAAGTAAACTTTTTGATTACCTTTATGCGCTCTATCTTTTCATCTGCAGGCAAAGCCGCAATGATTCGAGGAACCGCCACACGGAGTGGCGGAGACTTCTTACAGATGAGTTTGACCCTAGCATCAATCTCTGCATGTGAAAGATCTGTGTAAACAGATAAAAATATTAGACATTGTTAAGAAAGACCAAACCGAGAGCTAAGTTGGAAGTTCACTTACCCTCATCGTAGTCCCTGGTTGGGTCTCTTCTCCCCGAGTATCTCCACATAGGAGATGCTCGTTTCTTTAAGAGACTAATTCGGCGCGTGATGAAATCTGTCACCACGTGCCATCCGGTCAACCCTTCCTCCTTTAAGTCTTTAATGGCTTGAATGTAGGGGCAATCCGGCTAATATCTTCAGGAGTCGAATCCCATGAAGATTTCTTCTCGGCAGCCTTCCCCACGAAAGAGAGGCTGTCTTCAGAGGTGACTTTCCAGTAAAACCACCTCTTCCTCCATCCCGGCCATGAAGACCGAGTGAAGCTCTGAATATACTCCTCGACTTCAAGTCGTGGAGCTTGAACCGCAACTTCCAAATGATTCCGGTTTGTCGAGCCATCCGTAATAATATTGGAAAAGCTCGAGGTCCGCCGGAATCCCCAGGTACGCCTCGCACAGGTACACGAAGACACTCAACATGGTAATGGAATTAGGACCTAGGTTCACTAATTCCACCCCAAAGTGCTCGAGTACCACTGTAAGAAAGGGGTGAGCAGGCAGTCGGAGGCCGCACTCACAGTACGCTTGGAAGACGGGGATTTGCCCATTTTCCCCCGACGGCCAGTGCTGCCTAATAGCCGGAATCCACTTCACCGAGCCTTCTCGGAATCTTCCCAAGTCGACCAAGACTTTAATCTTAGCCGCATCCATCTCCGACTCTTCCCACTCGGAAACTTTCTTGGCCATTTCTCTCAGAAACAAGAAGTTTTTGATTGGGTTGGCGGCGGAGAAGATGAAACCTAGTCGAAGGCGGAGAAGACGAAAAGAACAATGTGAGCGATTTGGGGAAAAAGGTAAAACTCTAAGTCTAACTCCCGGTGAGTTTTATAACATACGATTGCCACCACTTCGGGAATCGTTTCATCGACAGGTCTGTGGGAGTCGATTGCAATTCCCTAGATGGTCCATTCGAGAAATTTAGGTGCGATTGTCACCTCAAGCGAAATTACTTTCTTGACCAAGTCTTTCCGGTCGGCCAAGTATCAATCGGAAGGGTTTTTTCTCCGACCGCCCTACTACGACCACTTCACAGTCGTAGGGGTTTTTATGACTTTTTGATAGTCGTAAGCAACCTTCACGATTGCCACCGCTTCGGGAACCGTCTCATCGACAGGTCCGTCGAAGTCGGTTGCAATTCCCTAGATGGTCTGTTCGAGAAAATTAGGTGCGTATTGTCACCTCCAAGCGAAATTACTTTCTTGACCAAGTCTTTCTGGTCAAAGGAAGTATCAATCGGAAGGGTTTTTTCTCCGATCGCCCTACTACGACCACTTCATAATCGTAGGGGTTTTTACGACTATTTGATAATCGTAAGCAACCTTCCTGACCAAGCAAATTCCTGGTCAAAGTAGAACTCAAATGTCGAAGAGTTTTTTCTGCGACCATCATTCTGCGACATTTTCATAATCGTAAGACCATTTGCAAATCCTTCACCAAGTAAGTTACTTTCACTTGAAGCTGGGGGGCTAGATGACGAGTATCTGATAATCCTTATTTTATCTTTTATCTATAATTCTTATTATGGGTAAATATGATGTCACGTAGTCCCCAGAAGTACCCCTTATATTTATAAGGGAGAGGCCTACCAAGTGATTGTAAGCTCTCCTACAATCACCCCCATAGTCGTAAGTCTTACTACGACTATGTCATGGTCGTAAGTCCTTCTACGACCACTACCTAGTCGTAAGTCCTTCTACGACTACTACCTAGTCGTAAGTCCTGCTACGACCATTGCCCAGTCGTAAGTCATTCTACGACTATTGACCAGTCGTAAGTTCTGCTACGACCAAATCAACCACGACACCTTATAATCAATAAAACCTACAAGCGAGTGGGTCCGATTGATTAAGGAATCCAGACGGTCCACATGCACTATTATTCCGCGTAGTAATAGTGCTTAAATACCCCATTACCTCCGAAGATAATCGCGACGGCGTGAAGGAGCCAATACGCGGTAATTATCGCCATGATGCGCCCATTCTCGGCTTGATTAGGCGCCTCTTGAGAGAGGAAAACTACCTTCACGATTATATAAAGGCTTCAATTAGAAGGGCAAAGGAGAGGGCGAAACACAGAGCCAATCGAGGACAATCAAGGAGAAAGACAAGTACTATTCTTTGTAATAGTTTTAGTTTCTTGCTTGATTGTCGAGAATACAGTCAATACCACACACACACAGGAGTAGGGTTGTTATTCTCTCCGGAGAAGGCCTGAACCTGTATAAAAATCCCGTGTCAATCGCTCTGCGTGATTTCATCTCTAGGAGACCCCCCGAATCAAACAATCTTTACGTAAGATCGGTTCTAAAACACCGACAAGTATCACAGACGGTTCTTTATACGAACCGTGTGTGATACTTCATGACGATTCGCCATAAAGAACCGTCTCGTGAAGTATCACTGAGCGGTTCAGATATTCTAAGTGTTATCACGAGACGGTTCTTTATACGAACCGCTCAGTGATACTTCATGCATTTCGCTCGTATAAATAACCGTCGTGATACTATATACAAGCACTATAAGTAGATGCTCCCGATGTGGCCCCTTTCCATTCCATTTGAGGCGCCGCCACCTTGCTGCCGCCGCCGCCTCCTCCCATTGGCCACCACTGCTCTTCCGCCTCATCCCCGCTTTGAGTCGTTACCCTGCCTCCTTCTCCCCCATTGCGGCACGTCTGCTGCCTCCTCCCACATTGCGCCACATTGGAGAGAAGGGTAACGATCTGTAACCCTTTATTTTTACTCTAGACTAATCACTAATGTGTAACGATCTGTAACCCTTTATATTTGCTCTATACTAATCACTAATGTGTTTGGTCATTATGAAGGGTACTTGCGGTTTATTAATATAATTTAACACTAATTAATTTGTTGCGTGCGTATACGTGTAGATGCATCGAAACTGGATGTACATTGAGAACCGTGTGAGTGAAGAGTATATTAATGGCGTGTTTGCTTTTAGAAGAGCCGCCGAGCAGGATATGTTGAAGAAGGAGTTAAAATTTATGTAATATCCATGCATTGATTGCGGTAATATGAAAATGTTTAACAACCCGGCGCAGATCGAAGCTCACTTAATACGAAGGGGTTTCAAAAAAGGATATACATGTTGGAGCAGTCACGGTGAAGAGCAGATTATACCGAAGTCAAGAATGACGACATCGCCGAGGAAGTCAACGATATGCGGTGTATGGAATGTGCTTTTGATGAGGATAGGTCGATGATGACAATCGGATCGGATGCTACGCGATGCGTAAGGAACTACGGTGAGAGAGAGTTTTGTAAATTCGAGGTCTTAATGGAGGACTCGGGGAAACCTTTGTTCCCTGGCTGCAAGCCGGAATACACAAGGTTGTCAACCGTGCTTGAACTACTGAAATTGAAGGCAAGCAATGGTTGGTTCGACAAGAGTTTTACGGCATTGTTAGGTCTCTTAGCTGACATCCTTCCGGAGGGAAACGTGTTGCCCAGCACGACCTACTAAGCTAAGAAGGTTATTTGTCCATTGGGAATGGAAGTAGAAAGAATACATGCATGTCCGAACGATTGTATCCTCTACCGTAAAGAGTATGCAGACATGCATGTATGTCCCGTGTGCAAAGCATCCTGATACAAGCGTAAGAATACTACTAAGGCGAAGCAAGGACCTCCTGCTAAGATGTTGTGGTGTCTGCCTGTGATCCCACGTTTGAAGCGTTTATTAGCGAACCGAAAGAAGGCAAGATTGATGCGTTGGCACTCGGAGGAGCGTAAGAAAGATGGGAAGCTCAGACACCCTGCTGATTCTGCCCAGTGTCGAAACTTCGATCGGAGCTTCGAAGAGTTCGGTGCGAAACCTAGGAACATAAGGTTAGGGTTCAGTACGGACGGAATGAATCCATTCGGTAACATGAGCAGCCGACATAGCACCTGCCCCGTGAATCTATGTATGTACAACCTTCCTCCTTGGCTGTGTATGAAGTGGAAATACATTTTGATGTCACTACTTATCCAAGGGCCGAAGCAACATGGGAACGATATTGATGTGTACCTAGCACCATTGCTGGAAGATCTTGTGACACTTTGGAACGAAGGGGTACAAGTATGGGATGCGTACAAACGAGAGAACTTCACTTTACGCGCCATGTTATTCTGCACCATCAATGATTTTCCTGCCCTTGGTAACCTGTCGGGGTTAAGTACAAAAGGAGCCAAAGCCTGTCCGCACTGCTTAGATGGTACCGAGAGTGTATGGTTGAACAATTCACGCAAAACTGTGTATATACGTCACCGTAGGTTCCTTCCCAGGATTCACCCATACCGCAAGATGAAGAAACGATTCGACGGAAATAAGGAGGACGGTTTAGCTCGAAGGGCTTTTAGAGGGAAAGAGGTCTATGATATGGTTAAGGATATCGATGTTGTGCTTAGAAAGGAACGTAAATTAAGGACCCCTCAGAAAAACATATGGAAGAAGCGGTCAATTTTTTGAGACTTGCCTTATTGGGAGTACTTAGAAGTTCGCCACTACATCGACGTCATGCACGTGGAGAAGAATGTATGTGATAGCTTGATTGATCTCTTACTGAACATTAGTGGCAAAACAAAAGACGGTGTTAACGCAAGGCGTGACTTGGTTGATATGAACATAAGAACCGAAAGTTAGCACCAAAGAGACCGATAAAGGATTTAACGTATCTTCCCCGACTTGCTACACTTTGTTCAAGGCCGAGAAAATGAAGCGTGTCAAAGCTTGCATGGTGTGAAAGTTCCGTCCTAGCATTCGCCAATTTTAAGAAACTTGTTTCCATGAAAGATTTGGAATTAATTGGTATGAAGTCTCATGATTGTCATGTGCTGATGACACAGATGCTTCCTGTTGCAATTAGGAGTATCTTGCCAACAAGGTCCGAGTGGCAATCTTTATGCTATGTTATTTCTTTAACTCAATTGCTCAGAAGGCCATCGATCCCGAAGGACTCGACGCTCTGCAGGCCGAGGTGGTGACGGCTCTATGTCATCTTGAGATGTATTTCCCTCCATCATTTTTTGATATCATGGTCCATCTCATTGTTCACCTTGTGAAAGAGATAAAGATATGCGGCCTTGTGTTCCTACGTCATATGTACCCTTTCGAGAGATACATGTGAATTCTAAAGTCCTACGTACGGAATTGATCTCGGCCGGAGGGCAGTATCATCGAAGGTTAGGCAACCGAAGAGGTCATTGATTTCTGCGTGGACTACATGGCTTAGGGGGAACCGATAGGTGTGCCTCTATCTCGTCACGAGGGGAGACTGGAGGGTATCGGGACCATCAGGAGGAAAGCAATCACTCCCGATCTAGATACATACACGCAGGCCCATTTCACGGTCTTGCAACACATGATCCCAAGTGTCCCCGTACATCGACGAGCACAAAGACATGATACGCCAACAGAATCCAGACCGGTCGGAGGTTTGGATAACGAGAGAGCACAACCGTCGGTTCAACTAAATCAGAGCCGTCGATTATACATCCAACGGTCAGAAATGATCCATGTTATACACGTCTGAAACGGACGGTCTGAACATTTGAATGAAGGTGGGCCGTTGATCTAAAGATAGACGGTTCACAGCGAAAGATCTTTCGAACGGTCCGAACGGCCTATCGAATCTCGACCGTTCATTTGGCGCGTTTCGGACGGTCCGAACGGCCCACTAAATCAGAGCCGTCGATTATACATCCAACGGTCAGAAACGATCCAAGTTATACGCATATGAAACGGACGGTCCGAATGTTTGAATGAAGATGGGCCGTTGATCTAAAGATAGACGGCTCACAGCGAAAGAACTTTCGAACGGTCTGAACGTTCACGCGAACCTGGGTCGTTGATCTAAAGATCGACGGTCCGATCGGCCCAATCAAAGAACGGCTCATAAGATCTGTTCGGCCCGTGGAAGATCCAACGGTTAAGATTTCATGGTGGATCGGGATGGTCCGAACGGTCCAATGCATCCGCCCGCTCGCTGAGATCCGACGGCTCTACATATGTGTGTGTGTTCACATCACGCACGGTTCTATAAATACACCGTCGTGATGATTAACCTCGCTGATTTAGTTCTAGTAATGAATCGTCGTGATATCAACATATCGCGCATTTGGTTCGCCACATAACCGCCTCGTGATATTAAAATTAGGTTTCTCTCGTTAAGTCATCACGTATGGTTTCATAATGTAACCGCTCGTGATAGTTAACATCATAGACGGTTTATTTATGGAACCGTTTGTGATATCCAGCTATATAAGTGCCCGACTCGAACGGTTGTGCACTCTTCTGCTTTAGTCTTTTTCCACCACCGGTCGCCTCGCCTCTCCATCGACGCCACCTCCGACTCGCCTCCCCTTCGCCCGCCTCGACGCCGCCTCCCTTCGTCCCTCACGACCACCCGGTGAGTTTCCCGCCGCCTCTTCTCTCGCCGTGAGAGCCGAGGGTTTCCTTGGTGCCGCCCCCGCCGACCACCCTGAGTTTCCCGCGCCTCCCCTCTCTCTGTGAGAGTCGAGGGTTTATGTGGCATTTTACCCCTTTAGATGTTTTACTCTGCTGTGCTTTTGTTTGAAATGGGAGGTAGGGTTAAATTTCACTACTAGATGTACATGTAAGTTATATTTGCAAAAATAGATTTGTACAGAGATCTATATTTAGTTTGTTTACGCAATAAGATGCCTGTGTATTTGCACAATTAGACATGCAGGTATACTTGCATTAATGTATTCTGATGGCGTTCTTTGTGTTGGCAAATCTATCTTTTTCCTACTTGAAAAATACTAGAAAGACATCTCATTGACTGCTTTAGCTTTGGAATTGGAATTGATTGTTTAGGTAGCGAGAGTAGGCTCTACTTTTTCAGCTTTGTATAGACTCTACATGGTAAAAATAATGTTGTACATGGCAAAGCTAATGAAACAATATTTTTATTGACGCCCATTCCATTCTCCACTTAGCAAATCTGGTATGACCAATTCTAATTCTAGTTTGGTGCCAAACAGCTTCCTTAAAAACAAGCAAGTATCCAACACGGCCACCGCCATCCTTTGGCATCTCCGTTCCACACCAGTTATGGATGAAGGATGGAAGTGTTCCCATGTTGTGGCATAGCAGCAGTAGCACGTTAGCATCCAGAGTAAGTTAGCGAGTCTGGTTTTGTTAGGGAGTAGGTTTTCACGCAATGCGAGAGAGGTGTTTACGCCAGAGAAGCTTCAAAGAACAGAGTCCGTGAGGGTTTCGAGAGGAGAATTAGGAAAGCTACACAGCTTTCTATCAAGCAAGAAATAAATTTCCTCTTCTAGTTTCTCGCCTTGACCCTCTAATTTCTCTCCATCCTACCCTCGTTATATTTCACAAGACGGCTCCCTTTGCACAGAAGAGGCCATGCCCTCCATGCACTCATCCATATAACCTACGAAGCAAACACGCCCACACAACCCACTAGATTGGTAATAAGACATAATCTATTCATTGCCATCCCTTGATGGTTAACATACCATTTACCTCATTCTATTTTGACCGGTTTTGGTGTAATGATTTGTTCCAGAAATTGTTAGGGTGAGGTGACTATTGCTTCTCTTTGTTTCTTTATGGTATGGCACTACTACAAAACAGTATTGAGATGGCAATCGTTGATTCTTTTGCAACTCACTCACGAGAGCACTCAAAATCATGCAATATTTCACTATATGTTAAAACCGCACTGCTTGCAATATTTCCTTCTCCTTTGCGCTTTTTGTGCAATTTCATATATTTTATTTACTACGATCATATATTTAGGTTCAATGGGTAAGTTCTATTTGTTTATGTAATCATTGCATACGTAACTTATATAGATAGCAAGTAAGCGAGATGGCAGAGGCCTCTTCGCTCGCCCGTCGGTGACGTCGCCAATACGTCTGGATCTCCGATCAAGGTGGTACGCAGCGAGAAGGCGAGGAATCTCCAAATTTTCCTCGCCGCATGACGATCATGGAGGTCGCGACCTCGATCCCACCGAGTCCCAAGAAAGCGGTGCGAGATTCCGGACCGCTCTGCGGGTACTTGCAAGGAACGGGTCCCCATCACCACCCCAACACGGAAGTCTCGACGGATGTACTGAGAGACCAATTGTGGACCGAACTTTCGCTCGTTCACTTTCCTCAAGGCGCACTGCACGCGTGTGCGATGGCACGCGCCGGCCGGCGATGTCCCACGCGCGGAGGACCTTCAAGAGCCCGCTTGTCACACGTGAAGTGAACACGGGTCGGACGCTCTTCACGACGTATCAATTTTTGTCGCGGATACATGGGACGCCGTGCGAGATGAAGACGATGGCGAATTTCAGAGCAAAGTGCGCGCATGAGCTATCCAGCACAAAACACTCACCCCACGCACTCGACCGCTGGTACGCAGTAAAGCCACGCAATGGCGGCGGAGGACGAGATCGCGCACGACCGCTTACGAGATCTCGACGAGCGCGCGAGCACAGTTAAGAGCGAGGGCATCACCACGTCTTGGGCAAAGATCTCTTTCACAAACCCAGACGAGGCAAAGGTCTCAACGCTGGTAAATTTCTCGAACCACTTAATTGTTAATAAGTCCATAACTTCATGGTGTCTACAATAACATGATGTCCTCTTGCAGCAAGCATTGACTTCTGCATCTTCCCAAGGTTCCTTCGAAGTAGACAGGGAGAAGGATGTACTATCTACGGCCCTGGGAAACAAGGAGCACCCGGGTCGCACGCGAGGCATTGGGGTTTACGTACCTTGGAGGGATGGATTCCCACACAACTCCGACACATATAGGAGTAGGAAGAGATCCAAGGACCAAAGACGACTTCGGTTGGAATATGTGATTATTGAAAAATTTCATGAACAAATAACAAACTTGCAGAACTAAGTAAATCAACTCATGCAGGCGCAAGCCACCCCTGTTAATTTGGGAGCAAGTCCTGCTCGACATCGGAGTAGCATCGCGTCCACACATAATTCTGGACATGACGACGTGCAATTACCGATCAACGACATCGCGGTAATGTACATCTCTGGAATGCTCCAAAGATAGACCTATAGGACGCCTTAGCTAATTGTGTACCGTTTTCTAGGGGCCAACGCCCTGCAAGCTCCAAGTGAGGATGGTTGGGTCGATTCCTATTGAGGCTGGGTGGTGATAAGGGCATGACCCCTATGGATACAACCACAATTGCTATGCTTGCTATTCCAATTACAAGTCTCGTCAATTACTCGGAGCGTGTTAGTCAACTTACTTATCGGTAAATTCGTTTCTAGAAATTTGAGTGTATTATTTGAGAACTCTGTGATCTTTGCTAATGGAGATGATTTACTTGTACTTAGGAATCTAGGACTCGACCAATTCAAGAAGGTCTCGACCGATTCCTTGATTTCACGACCACTTCAAGAAGGCCTACGACCGGTTGGACTCGTTGGACACAATTCTGACGATTCAAGAAGACCTACGACCGATTGGACTCGTTGGACACAATTCACGACCAAACATAACGTATTCCTCAAGACCCCCATAGGGCGATCCTCTGAGTCCAACTCTTCTCGAGAGATACGACGACACTAGGTGTTGCGTCCTTTTTTTGAGGGTTAATATGATTAATCTGATGATTTTCGAGGCTCGGTTATGTGAATAAGATTCATGTCCGAGAGCGTTGCCCCTTCGAACCCCGCCCGCTAACCAGCCAGCAGGACCGCCGTGGTTGTAGGCGCGTTATATGGTATTATGTGTTCATGCCTCCCGATAGAATTGGATTCTATGCATAACTCTTTTTTTGCAGGGAATTAAGTGAATAGTATGACCCATTGTGTATGTGATACATGTATGGATTCCTCATGGCCTGCGTATCATGCTGTGAGATAGTCATCGAGCTACATATTATTGTATAGAGGTCTGCGTACCAATATGTGATGCTTGATATTATCGTCTGTAATTCATTACTAGCTCTTACGAGTAATTACTTAGTAGATGAATACGGTCGGAGACTTCAAGCATGATGGTACGAGGACAGGAAGCATGGTGATGGAGATCGTCATGTTAAGGGCCATACTATTTTACAGTTTAATATGATTATCCATGAATGTTTATTCCTGTCATGCTATTTGATCATATTTTATCATTTGATGTTTTGACATGGTAGAATAGTATACCTTAAGAAAAATTAAATTAATTTGATGGCTTTCCAATTACTGCAACCATCACGATTTTGATCGTTAATTGGTGGGTCTACCAAAATAGGGTGCCATCAACCATCTTAATAAGATGAGGGGGTGTGGGACACCCACATGCACAATATTAGTTTAACTTAACAAGGCTATCAAAAAAGTTTTGGGCCTTAGGGCATGGTACTATTGGTTGTCAGGGCAGAGAGATGCCGCACAACAAACAAGAGTCATATGTGATATGATTAGTAAGAGGTTGCTTACCTAAAATTACTAGGTTTCTAGTATTGATGCTAAAGCTCACTAGGACTTAATGATTTTTGGATCTTGAACTCACTATATGATATTTGAGGGAAGCATGATTTAGAATATATAGTGAGAGTATCTTTTATTGACTGTTGATGATCAAGTTTGACCAGGTCTAGACCAGTTGTATAGTGATATGACCAAGTCCATGCTAGTCGTATCGTGATACAACTAGGTCCAGACTAGTCGTATGGAGATACGAGCTGGTCGTAGATTGATCAAACACGACAACCAACATGAGTGTCTAATAGAAGATCTTACATAAACATAGTGCTGAATATTTGCATATATTTCTGTTGTAGAACATGGTACCTAGTACTTCTTCTACACCTACCTTTAATTTGTGATCTATTTTTGAGAAAGAAAAGCTGAATGAAACTAGCTTTATTGACTAGTTTCGTAATCTGAGAATTGTTCTCAAACAAGAAAAGAAGGAATATGTTCTAGAGGGTCCCTATTCTAAGGAACCAAATGCTGATGCTACTTGAGCTGAAAAGAAGGCCTATGAGAAGCATTGCAATGACGCGGTCGATGTGCACTGCCTAATGCTTGTGACCATGAACTCTAAGCTTCAGAAGCAATATGAGACCACAGATGCTTACAATATGATTGTAGGTATGAAAGGTATGTTTCAAGACCAAGCAAGGGCAGAGAGGTTTAATACATCCAAGGTATTGTTTTTTTTGTAGGCTGTCAGAAGGTAATGCGATCAGTCCTCATGTGATCAAAATGATTGGTCTCATTGAGAGCTTAGAAAAGCTTGGTTTTCCCTTTAGCCAAGAGTTGGCTACTGATGTGATTCTCCAATCGCTCCCTACGAGTTTTGAGCCCGTCGTATTGAATTTTCATATGAATGGCATGGAGAAGTCAATTAATGAGTTGCATGGCATGCTTAAAGGTGCTGAGGAGAGCATCAAGAAAAGTTCCAATCATGTGATGATGATTCAAAAGACTACTAGCTTCAAGAAGAAGGGTAAGTTGAAAAAGGGAAAGGGCAAAGGAAATACTCAAGATGAGATCGAGAGTCTCAAAGCTAAGCTTAATAAGCTTAAGCTGGGTCCTAAGCCTGAATCAGAATGTTACCATTGTTATGAGACTGGGCATTAGAAGAGAAACTGTAAGAAGTACTTAGCAGAGATGAAAAAGAACAAAGGAAGTAAGACTTTCAGCTCAGAAATAAATGCTATACAAATTAATCTCGCCACTTCTCCGACTAGTTCTTGGGTATTTGATACCAGATCGGTTGCTCATATTTGCAATTCGATGCAGGGATTGATAAGAAGTAGAAGTTTGGCAAGAGGAGATGTTGATCTTCGTGTGGGTAATGGAGCAAGAGTTATTTTAGCTATTGACACTTTAGCGTTAGCTTTACCCTCAGGATTAGTTATGAAACTATATAATTATTATTATGTTCCAGCCTTAAGTAAAAATATTATTTCTGCTTCTTGTTTAGGAGCAGAAGAGTATGAGTTCAAAGTAAAGAACAATTGTTGTTCAATTTATTTCGAGGATATGTTTTATGGCTATGCTCCATTGGTGAATAGATTGTTTATTTTGAATCTTAAGGATATGCCTATCTATAACATAAATGCTAAGAGTCTTCAACCTAATGAATTGAATCAGACTTTTATTTGGCATTGTCGACTAGTTCATATAAATGAGAAGCACATGATGAAGCTCCGTAAAGATGGTATTTTAAACTCATTTGATTTCGAAACATTTGAAACATGTGAATCTTGTTTACTTGGAAAGATGACAAAGGCACCCTTCACAACCTGAGGTGACAGGGCGAGTGACTTACCGGTCGTAGTACATGAGGATGTATGCAGACCAATGAGCACTCTGACCAGAGGTGGTTTTCAATACTTCATAGCATTTACTGATGATTTCAGTAGATATGGTTATGTCTACTTGATGATACATAAGTTGAAATCCTTTGAAACATTCAACTAATTTCGGTATGAAGTGCAGAATCAACTTGGCAAGATAATCAAATATCTATAATCTGATCATGGAGGTGAATATTTGAGCCATGAGTTTGGTGATCATGTAAAGAAGTGTGGAATTATTCCATAACTTACTCCGCCAGGAACGCCTCAATGGAATGAGGTGTCTGAACGACGGAATCGAACATTGTTGGACATGGTTCGGTCAATGATGAGCCAATATGATCTTCCGTTGCAATTATGGGGATATGCTTTAGAGACAGTTACTTTCACTTTAAATAGGGTTTCATCAAAAACGTAGAGAAGACGTCATATGAGATATGGACTGGAAAGAGTCCTGGATTGTCTTTTCTTAGGGTATGGGGTTGTGAGGTATATGTGAAACGTTTGACGTATGATAAATTCACACTCAAGTCCGATAAGTGCTTCTTTGTGGGGTATCCTAAGGAAAATAAAGGATTGTGGGGGGTTTCCGATAATACTGTAGCAAGGTCATTAAGACCAAATCTCGTTCATTAACTGCTAATGATTGCTTAGTAGTTAATGGCTGTCTTTAGGTTGGTTTCTGTGTGACTGACGTGTGGGGCCGAACACAGTAAACGAGGGCTAAATCCCGGTCATCTCTGTGTCTGACATGTGGGCCATAGGGTTTAGCGCACGGGCTGAATTCTTGTGGACCGACCGTGGACCGTGAGCCTACACACTGTTATATGAGCCGTGAGTATGGCATCTGGACCCCACCTGTCAGGCCGAAAATTCTTTTCGGGTTTCAAAATCGGTAAGGCACTGTTCAGAGGGCCCACGAGTCAGCGACCGTTGCTAGGATCGGCTGGGTGTAAAAAGTCTTTTATGTTTTATAAAATCTGGAATGCTTTATTTATGAACTGAAAAATGCATTAACTTCAAAATTTCATAAGTAATTCATTTTAGCTCCGAATTTGATGATTCAAATTTTGCTAGATTCCTTTTTGTATGTACTTTATTATAAAAATGGTTTGAACCTTGTTACTGTTCCAGAAAATACTTTTAGCAAAATTGCTTTAGGTTTAATACTTTTCTTGCTCTAAAAATTGTTTCGACTTCAAAAATGCATAAGTATTTCTCTGTGGCTCCAATTTTACTAAACTCAATTTTGTCATATTCCTCCATTACTGTACTTATTGTAAAATAGGTTTTGAGCATGTTGCTATCTCTGAAAATCTTATTTTATAATTATCTTGGGCACTACTTTCTTGTCTTTGAAAAATCATAGAAAATTCATTTTAGCTCCGAACGAGGTGAATCATTTTTCGTTGATCATATCATGTGATTCTCTGTCTACCATAAAATTTTCATATGCACCACCTCTCTGAAAATTTTCGCCAAAACTTTCAAATTCGGATGAATAATGACAGCTAGTAATTTATTAGATTTTCTGAAAAACTGACTTTCTAACTGCCATAACTTTTACATGGAATATCCAAATCAATTTATTTTTATTGATAAATTCATCTAAAATCATGCTATACATGCTGTGAATTTTTCATGATTTTTGGACGAATTTGTATTTTTGGGTCTTTTCGGTATTATTCGTTCTTATTGTACTTTCGATTCTTTCTAATAGGTTCCGATGACTTTATTGATTATGCGAGTGATCCTCTGCCGCAAGAAAGTTATCTCCAGCAAGGCAAGCAGTTGTTTCCATTTGATCATATTGATCCCATTACTTTCAAAGTCTATTATCTTGTTTGCAAAGTGTATGTATGCATGCTCTATTTTGTTATTAAATTATCAATCGAGTAGTTGATCCTATAGTTGCATAAACTGTAGGTATATGTTCATCCTCTACCACTGAGCCTAGGATTTATTCGCTGTGATTTAGGGTTAGTGGATGGGCTCTAATCACTTTACTTATAGTTTGCGAGTTGATGTTGCTTAGAAATGCTTAGAACGGTAGAATGGGGATCATCGCTTCAGCGATGGTCATTTTATCATCACTATAATTATTTGAGTATTGATACTCATGTATGTAATTGTATTTAGAACAACTAAAACTGAAAGTGAAATATTTTAGACTTGGGCATATTGGTTTGATGGTGTGGTTATTGGGTGTGTGAATGGTGCCCGAGTCAACAAGGACCGAACATCTTGGACACTAACCCAAGCGTTTTTGCGTGCTAACCACACGAGGGTATTTGGGAACCCCTCTTGACTAAGTACTTTGGGATGTGTTAATTATTGAAGTCGCTGGTGGTATGAAAAAGAGAATGTTTGTTTTGAGATGAGAGAGATGGGTTCCTTTCTAGGTTCGCCATACCCAGGAGCACCCGCAGTTGCTTCGGCTGGGCCGGTGCGTCTGACTCAACGTGTGGGTCCTTAGTAGGAGCCCGTAACGGCGGTTCAATAAGGGTTAACCCCCATACGTGCGACTCGTAATTAGTACAATCCATTGGAAAGCGTCTCGTAGGACTTAGCCTTGCCGGCATACCTAAGGAAGTGTGCTCTATTGCATGGAAAAAAGGCGGTCTGGCGTGTGGGTACATTGGTACACCCCTGCAGGGTATAATCTATTCGAATAGCCAAGTCCTTGGTTATGGACATGCTTGGTTAGATCTCTACAAGAGTTAGACTCAACAGTTTTCGATAAAACTTGATTTTGGGGTGGTACGAATGGGTAATTCGTGCTATGTTGTGATGGCTATTGAGTAGTCTTCTCTAGGATGTTATTTATGTTTATTATTGTTGTCTCGCTGTTATTTAATCAATTAAAAATAGATTTTTCAAATTGATTTCAATCTATTACTTATTGCAAATAAATTGTTGCTTTATGCGTCAAATGAACCATATAACCTCCTCCTTTGTTTCAGCTTGCATGTAGCTATATATAGGCTTGTTACTCGTAAGTCTTATGAGTGCTTTTTGTACTCAGTTGCTTTGCTTAATTGTTGCAGAGGAGGTTGACCCCCAATGGGTTAACTATTGTGAGACCGATTTTGACTTTTATGGCTTATGTTTCCACTGCTACTTTGGTTATTTGTCCATCATTTGGCCAGTCGGTTGCCTTGTGGGTATTGGCAAACCGTTTGGCTTTTGTTTATCGCCATCTTATGGCTTATGTTTCCGCTGCTACTTTGGTTATTTGTCCATCATTTGGCCAGTCGGCCCTACTTTTGTAATATGAACGTGTATGTCCTTATGTTGTACGCTTGTAGACTGGTTAATGAATGACTTGTATGGTTTGGATGCTTAATTTTTGTATGGGGTATGTGTACTACAATTTTGGGAAGTATATATGCGCCGAGAACCGAGATATTTGATTTGTAATACTAGGACCATTCGGTTGGTTAAGTATTACAAGTTAGATACCCCGGGTTCTCACAAACCACAAGTCTGCAAAGTGCAACTTGGCTTATTAAAATTATCAAACTCTGAATGTCATCTCGCATGGTGGGAGAGAGGGAATGTGCAAGTGGCAGGATGTGTTCCGGCTTGAAAGGGACACCGAGGAAAGGTGAAGTTTGCTAGTCGCTGAGGGGTAGGTTGACTCCGTGTTCAACTACTCTAGTCGCTGAGGTGAACATCCCGCACAACGTATGGGCGTAGCCTCATATGAGTGAGATGACGGAAGGGGCAAGGTAGCTTGAAAGGTTACTGTGACGATCGCTCAACTACATGACTACAGAATCATGTGGGATAACGAGTATGATTGTCTCTTGTGGATACAGTGTACAAACTCTGCAGAGTCAACTGTTTTAACAGTCGCGCCTACGGTCATTGGCGGACATGGAAACTTAACTTAAGGTAGTTCTTTTTCAAAAATCTTGGTGGGTGGAATGAAAAACCAGGTCGGCTCATCTAGCCTAAGGTTTGGCATTTTCCCTGGATCGTCGTATCCAGTGTGGTTTGCGTATGGAGGTAGCTCCAATTAAATTAAGCATTTGTAGATCAGTCTCCGATGGAGGGAATCTCTACTGTTATTTAACATTGTAATTATCTTCCCTAATAAAATGCAATTTGTTTAAAATGCTAAGTCATAGGAATTTGTAATTATGATATTTATAAATATTGCTTGCGCAAATAAAAGAACCCGAGCCATCCTTGTTAGCCGTGCGTGTATATTATTGGATCTGTTGTGTTGGCTCGCGAGCACGGTGGTTGTGCTCACTCTTACTCTTTCCCCCAAACCCCAGAATCCGCTGAGCAGGACGATTACGCCTACTACGAGGAGCAAGGATTCGACGGTCAAGACCAGGGCGATGAATAGTTAGTTTCATAGGCTAGGGCTCGCCACAGTCTAGCTGGCTCCGTAGGTGCCGGCATACAACCAATGTTCACCAACTCTCTTTGGTTAGTATCGGTTGTACGTATGTCACCGCAGTCGCTCGCCTGTGAGGTGTTGCACATTGTCCCTTTTGCTTCCGCGCCTGTTTCTTTAAGATATGTAATTAACTTATTTGGCCTGGTCGGCCCACTTTTGTAAACTCGACCCGACGTGGTCTATTTAACTGTGTAGTTGTAATATTATGTTTGGAATGTTCTGCGATGTATGAAATGATCCAGAGATGTGAACTGTGAGCGCTACCTACTGATCCAGGAAGTAGTGTAGGCTAATCACAGAGGATTCTGGATTAAGAAAATCCGGATCCGACAAAAGATGAAGCGGAGGAAAGTCGTAAACAAATGTTCTTCGAATAATACAAGAGCAGCAACCGGAACATAGCAAATAGTTCTGGAACAATTAATTCAAACAACCATGTACGTATTGCTTCCATTACATTAGCACCAACTTTGTTTATTTGAGTCAAACAAACCTTTCCTCAAAACACCACAAATTGCATTTGTATTTTCTTTTTTTAGTGACACACATTGCATTTGTAAAGCTTATGGAATAGTTTATATGTACAAGAGAAAAGAAAGAAACAAGATAACAAGTGCTGATCTTTTTGCTCAAACAATCTCCCAAAATGAAGCAAGCTGCAGAGAGGCATACATGTTCTTCAAAATAAGTCACCATGCTGCATCTGTATGAAAACAAATAAATGAACATAGTCAGATCCAAAGAAGTCTAGGTAATACAGGTCCTATGCAAATGCTTTGAAGCATAGTTTTTATAATTTCCAATATAATTATGAAAAAGTGGTAAATAAATTAATAAAAAAGTATGAACCATGTCTGCAAATACTGGTAAGAAAAGATAGATGGTTAACAGAAGTTGATTACCTGTACGTGATAATTGATATCCGCCCACCTATTAGGTACCCTCTTTCAAAAGTAAATCCTCAACTTTCCCTGGTACCCTTAGTACTTTCTACAGCATTTCCCTCATCCAACTTCTTCAAATGCATGGCTTCTTGATGTTCACTACACTGAACTCCGCAGTTTGTGTCAGCATGTCCTTGTACATGTGAAGCATTCAAATGTGCCTTGTAATTTTGATTCTGCTCTTTGTTCTCCTTCCCAGCATCACCGGTCACTTTGCTTCTTGGCGCCCATAGATGATTTCTCACAGGACGTTCTCCTTTACCAGCAACAGTCCTCGCTCTTGGACTGTCAGATCGTCTAGCATTTCTCGCCTTCTCTGCAGGCTCGGTTTCTGAATTAGGTTGCTTCAGCACTTTCCCTGCCACGGACGCCCTTGGTTGAGATGTTGGCCTTCTCCTGTCAATGCCTTCAAATGAAGATGGTTGTTGTGACATTCTGGCCGTGCTTGGTTGTCTTGGTTGAGATATTGATCTTCTTGGAGTGACTTGCTTGTTGGCTTCCTTTGCAGATGAGTTGGACGTTTCATTTCTCATGTCCTCTTCCAATGACTTCAGTCTTCTTTTGAGTTTGTCCTGGTAAAGTAATCAAGGTTGAAACGATGATGTAAGAAATGAATGCTGTAAATTGCTTGAAATAGTCGTGCAGCATTTCTTACATTGAGCTGGGCTTCCACCTTTGCAGACTTCTCGGTTATTGCTGTCTTTTGACGCAGTCGTTGTATCTCTCCCTGGTTGGTTGGTGCGAAATGGTTAGTTCAGACACGAAACTGCACAGCTTTACATTTGCATCAATCCATCTTTCCAAAAACGAGACAACATCGTGTATTCGTGTACCTGCAGGAGCCTTCGTTCTTCCAGCCATCTCTTGACAGGCATCAGTTTGTCGGCGTCATCCTTCCATTCGTTCGCCGTCGTCGACGCGACACGATTGACATAAACTTTGGCTCGAGCTAGCTCCCTCTCAAGTGTCTTATTATCCTCCTACAAACTCAAAATAGCTACTATAAACAAACGAGAAACCGACGGGATCCAACTTCTGAATTACCTGTGAACTGACACCTCACTTACATTCAACTTGGCAGCCTGGTTCTGATAGAAGCGCACTGCATTGGCAACATCACCAGTGGCAAGAATGGACTCCTCAAGCTCACCGATGGTGTGCGTGAGCTTCTCGATCTCCAAGACCTTCTGCCTGTTGCTCTTCTCCAGCAGTTTGTTCTCCTCCTGCAGGTGGAGCACAACAAAGAAGAAGATTTCAGTTACGCAAAAACGGCTGATTGCCAGGTCCGCCACACCCTCCACCCCTCCCAACCTCCAAAAAAAACTATTATTTTTCCTGTTCCTAACTCATTAGGACTCGGTTGTATGCTTTTTGACCCTTCTTTACTGAATTAATGGCAATCCTTCCATTTCCTCAACAAGAAAAAAACGCACGCTGCGCAAAAAGAGCTGACTGACTGAGGCCTCAATAATGGATTTCTGTCATTCTGTGCGTACATGGTAGATTTCCATATGTTTCTTCAGTTCAATGTTCTGGTTCTGAACATCCTCTACTATCAGCGCCCTCTCAAGCGCGCTGCGCAGAATGTTCCCTGCTTCGACCAGCGCTGCCTCCTTCAGTTTTAGGTGCCGTTCTAGCGCCTTCTTGTCATCCTGGAGCATTGCAATCTGATAACCAGACGAGCAACCACAGGTAAGCATACTATGCAAGTCTCTTAATTATCCTGATCCAATGGTTCTGAATTCAGTTTCACATGTACCTCATGCCTGTAATTTTTTATGTCTGACTCCAGGGGCGCTATGATGGCGTCAAATGGAACCACTTCCTCGTCTTTCTGAGACGAGTGTATCCTCCTGAGCGTTGCCTCCGCGGCAAACTGTGCAGACAATGCTTCTTTCCGCTCATTGCTCACTCTTTTCACATCCAGATTCTGCCATATCAAACAGATTTGTTACATAACCCAAAAATTCGAGCTAATTGGCTAGAAGTCAAATCGAAGGAACTAATTAACCTTCTGCTCGAGCTGTTTCTCCAGACTTCGCAGCTTCTCGTCCTGTTTCTTCAGTTCCTTGCTCAGCTGCAGCGACGTGGAGTAATATGTCAGTACAGTGAGCTAGTGATTGCCTGATTGGGCAATTGTTTGTCCGAAGTTGCAATCAGTTTGCAGTGGAAAGTGCAAGTTAACTTGTGAACAACTCAAGTAAAGGGAAGTTATCTCGTGAAGCAAATTACCTCAGCAATAGCCTTGTCCTTTAGAGCTTCCGTCACCTTCAGGCCTTTTATTTCACTGTATGCATGCCCTAGTTCTCTCTCCTTGTCTGCAGGAAACACCAAAGTTTAAACGCAAAGTAGGCATGGCAGGCTCCTTTTTTCTGTATAGAATTGCTTTTCCTTAGGAGATTTTCATATACCATTCCCGTTTAGATGATGGGTTACAGAAGTTTCGTGATCTGATTATAGTAATAATTTGTTGCTCGATCTTGACCTAAAATAATAACTTGTTACTCCTTCTTTTATTTGAAAAGAAAAGAGAACTTATTGATTCTTTTGTTTGGAGTGACACAGAAGTAATATGAATCAGCGTGCGGTGGTTGAATGAGACGGATGACAATAACAGCTTTGAACAAGGAGTCTTGGTGCTTACAAAAATATAAAAACAAAAGTAGCCTGGAGGCTGGAGTATTCTTCATTGCAATGCAATGTAAGAAAAAGGTTAGGTAAATCCACAATTAATAAAAACAAGTTTAAAATAGGAGCCTTCGTATACATGAAAGTTTAAAAAGTTCCGAAATGGTCTGATCATAATTAAACTAATTAGTCATCAACCCGTGCATCCGCACACGAACATGACACTTTTTAAATATTATTTTCAGGGCTAAGAATTTTTGTAACTTTTAGCTCCTAACTAATATGAATTTGACATATATTTTTTAGTTTGAAATTATCTCTCAAAATTCTAATTTTTTTAAATTTATACCATTTAAAATTTTGTTTTTATATTAAGTGACAAATATATATTTTTTCACCTTTGATTTTTGGTGAGTCCATATTATAACGCTATAGATTTAACATTAACCTTAAGATCTCATGTAGAAATCTAGCCATATTAATTTCTCACGTGTTCGGATGTTATTATTTAGTAAGTATCAGCATATCCTATACGATTATTTGGTGAAGCTATATGCGTTCAAATTGGATGGTTAGGATTTTCCTTTTCTCTGATTAATGTGGGAACTTCTACTTTTTATAAATTGGATTGTTAGGATTTTCCCGTTTTGTCTAATTAATGTGGAAATTTCTAGTATTTTTATTTTTCTCCAATTAATATAGGAATTTCTACCTTTTTACATCCTCTAACTTTTTTCTTTTTCTCCGATTAATGTGGAAATTTTTACCTTTTATCTCATAGGATTAATATAGGAATTTCTAAAAAAGCTTTAAATTAGTATAGATATAAATAGATAGATATATAGATGGCAGTTCAGACCAAGGTTCCAAGAAAATGGCAGTTCACAGCACACAGGTCACAACACCAGCACCCTGTACCGTCGACACAAGTGACAGGTCTGAATGCCAGATGATAATTAAGCTTCAGAACATAAAAGTGCGAAGTACCAAAAGGGGTGTGCTAGATATTGAACCGCCCCGCGCGTTAGACACCATACCAACTATGCCTACTAATTCTCACCCTTGCTTGACATGCTACCTACCAGGCGTACTAAAATTTCCAGGGTTTTGTCACACCTGTACCTTAGAATCTGAGCAAATATCTCTTCTAGCCTACAGGAATGGGTTACTTGCTTTTCGGTGTTTTCTTTTTGTACAGTAGAAAGGGCTAGTTAGAGCGTGTGTAATTGAAAGAGGTGGACAAGAGAGATTTTCTCAGTTTTTTCTTAAGAAAAATATGTAACTTTAACGTGCCTTGATGTTCATCAGAACAACTAATTAAATGCCTTTTTTTAAGAGAAGAAGGCTAGATGCCAGTTGGTTTTAGTTGCTGCCGGATGCCCCGTTCGGGGCTGCAATGCATCTCAAACATGCAGGCTCAGCATATAAAATAGCTGGTGTTTGCCAAGTTAATATATCTTTTTTTACTTAAAGAAAATAGCTAAATTGGCTTCAGGCATCACTTTTGCTAATCTACTTTCAGCATGCAGCAATATTGCGCGTCACAATATAGTACGTACTAACTCTCATATTCCCTACAAATCTACAATTAAACTAGGTGAATCAGGCTTTGCACACAGATGAAAACCAAGTTTCCCTCCTAGATGCCAGCCTACCTAACTGCAATTTAACAAAGGATGGAAATTTTCTCATCAACTCGCGCTTACAACCATAGACACGCAAAGTTTCCCCCAGTAGATGAGAACACAATACAAACATGCATGGCTATATATGTTGTTCTTGTCAATAATATATAACGTCGAGAATGGCAGCAGAGCCAGCATGCCCTCAATCTCCTTGTACTACTGAAACTTGGAAAACTACGTAACATATGCATGGTTGAACTTCGAGTTATGCGCATACATAAACATGATTCAGAAATGGTCTCTCTTATATGGCGCACCTGAGCAAAGCCAGGCACCATATGATCCGATGCATATACACTGCTAGCCAGACGAACAAACCTCTGAGGAGATTCTCCAGCCTGTTGAGTTCATCGACGACGGGATCAGAGTGGCCATGGAACATCTCCTTGCCGCCATGATCAACCTCTCCCAAGCTACCCATCCCTCTCTCTTGGCTCTTGCCCTGCCTTCTTCCTTCCTAGCTTGCAAGTTACAATGCTACTAGTGCAAGGCCCAGCCAATCAGCTACACCCTAGATAGCAAAGCTAGCTATAGCAGCAGTTGATGTTCTTCTCACCAAAGGGAGAAAGAATCAAAGCAGGAAGCTAAGCCTATCAGTCTTTGCAGTTGCACACCCAAGCGAGTGGGTTTGGTTGGGATTATATGGTGATGTGGGTTTCTTGAGGAGCACCCCATTGTCGCCGCTTGGCTTGCGCAAGGAATCGAAGTTGACTGCAAGCAGCAGTGGAGGCCGGAGGAGTGCGGCTGAAGAGATGGTCCGGCCGGGCCGAGGAGACAAATGAAGCCGTGCCCTGGAGCCAGCTAGCTACAGCACAGAGCTGGAATGAGAGCGACACCAAATTTGGTGATCTCTTCCTTGAAATGCTGGGGTTGTTAAAAAAAAACAGTGCAGTTGATCTGAGCAAAAAATAAGGAGAGGAGGACGAGTTGGTGCGATCAGCCAACTGTTGCATCGCTCATTGTGTGGCAACTCGATCGGTTCTCTGCCAATTGATCAGAGTTCTATTTCCACGAACCGTGAGTTAGGTGAGTTATTTGTAGGGTGTGAGAATAATGGTTGTGCAAACCAATTGTCCTCACTCTCTACAAAAATCGGTGTGAAAAATATCTTTAATTAATCGCTATACAGTGATTTGTATCATTATGTATGTCATTTTCAGTGTTCATCTTTTTACTGTCCCACAAAAAAATAAAAACGCATATGGTAGTAGTGTGTTGGCATCACATCTAATTAGTACCGATATGATTAATTGAATGATAATCTTTCTCTGGTGAACACGTTTTTGATGAAAAGAAATCGCGTTAAATGCAACGTTGATTGGGCAATGGATACAGTTAGCTAAGAAGAAGACCTCTTCTCCTATACGCATACACTGCACTGTGCCAAAAGCAACTGTTTTGTAACCGTCACTGAGAAACATATATATTGATGCACACGGAAGGGTGTAGCGCCCAATGCTGATGTTGACAACGGAAGGAGACTTCCCTTTGTCGTTTGTATCACCACAAAATTACTCATTGGATGAACTCCAATCCGATGTTCCAAATGGCAAATGGAGGTAGCATTGCATGCATAAGTCTTTAAAGGCAAGGAGAGGAGGTTTTGCTTCTCTTATGACAAAAATTTGACGCTTTCCAGCCACTAACAATCGAATCAACCTACCCCCCTCTCTAATATATATATATGATAGTCTTGAGCTATCCAGGCAGTAAGTAGCTGATTATGCATATTTTGCACTTACAACTTCCAAGGTAATTAAAGGCAATAGTTAACTCACTGAAAAGAAGTTAATTGTAAAACTTTTAGATGAAGTCTAGGCTAATCAATATTTTCTTGGTCTTCAAAACGTGTGGATATGTTCTTGGTCTGCCTTGTCTAGGAAGTAGCATTGTAGCAACCTGTGTTAGTTAGAAGATGGCAGATAGAAGAGGATAACAAGTTAGCAACGGAAGCCTCCTGACTAGTCTGATCGATATAGATGATGTTGGAAGCATTGAATTAATAGTGTGTGCCTATAGTACTAACTGATTTGAGGAGCTAGCTAGCTGGACAGATTTGAGACGACACAATTCGCGTCTTCTTTTTAGCCTTTTCTTGACGACATGTTCCTGGAAACTGGAAAAAAAAAATGGAAATCTTGCTTTGGATGTTTAACTACCCTAGAACACCAATTTTTTGCAAAGAAAAGAAAAAAAGGAAGCTTATTGCACTATTATGTGCTTGCTTGTGCAGAGACCATGTGGTTTGTTTCTAGTCTAGGTGATGAATAATTGACACCGTAGTCGAGGAGTTTAGGAAGTGAACTCTTAGCTTTGCAAAATGGTGGCCTGCTATTAGGTAACCGACGGTCTGACTGGCCTTGCATGGCGGTCTGACTGGCCATAGCCGAGCGATCTGATCGGCCTGGTATTCGAGGTGCAAGTGTTGGGAAATAGACACCAAACACTTGTGTGGGGGTGTTTGGAGATGTGTTTGCACCATGTGTCATTTAAAATGGAGACTGAACGCAAATTAAACAAGATAGAGATTTATAAAAAAGTCTAGATAGGGATGTTTTCTGATTTTGAGAAGTGGTCTGACCGGCTACTACATGACAGTCAAACTGGCCCCCTGTTATCGGGGAGCGCAGTCAGGATGGTCAAGATGTAAGGTCGAGGAGGCCGACTTGAGGGGGTGGGGGTGGGGGTGGGGTTGAATAGGTTGGTTTAAAATTCTTTTGGCCAAAACCGAGTTTTATTCGGAAATATAAACCAATTAGGTTTTGCTCAATTAAAACATAAATCAACTGGTCTCAACTAAGTTGTCGGATCCGGATTTTGCAAATCCAAATCCTTTGTGAAATCACTGTGCTATTCCCTGGATTAGTAGATAGCACTCACATGCACATTACTGAATCATTTCATACAAGGCGTAAGCTAAACCATTCAATATATTACAACTTCACAGTAACACAGACCACATAGGGCCATGTTTTACAAAATGGCCGAACAAGCCAAATTGATTACATTACATAGAAAGCAACGTAACTACAGCGGAAGCAAAAGGGTTAGAGCTCATCTCTCCACATGCAAGCGACTGAGGTAACCTGTGTATAACGGATATTAACTAAGGGGTTGGATAATATCTATTGTACGCAAGTACCGAATGAGTCCACTAGACTGAGGTGAGATCTAGACTACAGACTAGACTACTCTTCATCATCTCCTTGACCGTCGACTTCTGGGTCTTCATAGTACACGTAGTCCCCTTGATCCACATTATCTGGAGGGTTTGGGGGAGAGCGATAATGAACACAACTTCCATGCTCACGAGCCAACAAACAATATGTAATAATATACATATATGGCTTAACAAGGAGGGCTCGGGTCTTTTACTTGCTAAAGCAATATTTTCAATTATCATAATTACAAATTCCTATGACTTAGCATTTTAAACAAATTGCATTTTATTAAAGAGAGTAATTGCAATATTAAATAAACAGTAGAGATTCCTTCCATCGAAAACTCTACAAATGCTTCATTTGATTGGGGCTATCCCCACACCTTAACAACACTGGATACAACGATCCAGGGAAAAACCAAACCTCAGGCTAGATGAGCCGACCTAGTTTTCATACCACCCACAAAGGTTTTTGAAATAGAACTAACTCAAGTTAAGTTCCCATGTCCGCCTTTGACCGTAGGCACGACTGTTAAAACAGTTTAGACTCTGTATGGGTTGTACACTATACCCACAAGAGATAATCATACTCATTGCCCCACATGATTCCTTAATCATGTGGTTGAGTGACCATCACAGTAACTTTTTAAACTATTTCGCCCCTTCCGTCATCTCACCCGTATGGGCCTCGCCCATAAGTTATGCGGGATGTTCACCTCAGCAACTAGCGCAGCTAGTTTACCGACAATGCATAGCACGACTGGTAACTTCACCATGTACTGGTGCCCCATTCAAGCCGGACCATGTCTAGGGCTTGCACGGTCCCGCTATCCCTCCAGCGAGACAACATTAGGAGTTTAATAAATTTACTAAGCCAAGTTGTACTTTAAAGACTTGTGGTTGTACTTGTTTTACACGGGAGATCATGACAAGATTAAGTCCTTAATCCATCCGGGCGGTTCATACCACCTACCAACCACTCTCGTGCACGACGACACCCACCACTCTTTCCATCCGCTCAGATGTGGTACTAGCAAGTTGTTTAGGGTTTTGGGGAGGAAAAGCCAATTATTACAACACGCCAGTCATTTACCCACAATGACTGCCCAAAACCACTTTCATGATTAAAAGATTATGATTAGGACATTTATTTTCCCGGTACTTAAGCAAGACTAGCATGTCGCTCAACCTATGCTAGTATTTACCACATATCTACTAGGGTGACATGGAATAATGGATTCAATTATCAAAGGATGGATAATAATTAATTAATCATCAAATAGGTACTTAACTGCCTTAAGCTTTAACATATATTTGATTACAGAATTAAAGCATGCAATTTTAATAATTTAAATGAATATACTTTGCATAAAATGTAGGCTCAAAATGATCAAAGTGTCGACTCGCCTTGGTTAAAGACAGGAGGGTCTTAGTATTCTTGAGCTTGATCGAAGTGGAGGTCTCCCGCATCTTTGAATCCTAATCGGACGAATGTACCAAAAAAGGTACAACAACAAAGAGAGTAAATAAATATAAAACATATAAGAAATGAACTCTAAATTAAACAAGACCAGTGCCATTAGTAATATCTTAAATTTAGAAAATTTTAGGAACAAGTTTCATAATTTTTGGAGTTATAACGAAGGAGATATGAATTTTTGAAGCTTTTCTATTGGATTTTTAATTAAAAACAAAAACAAAAAACCGGAAAAAGCCCCATGCTGACACGTGGCCCTCAGCGCAGTGTCTCGGTTCACCACACAGTCCGTGGACCGAGTCCATGCGCACGCCCACGAAATCTTGCCACTGTCGATCCACGCGCGGGGGGGTGTTAACAGGCGACGTGTTCGGGGTGGCGTCTCCTCGCCTTCTCCGTCGCAGAGAGAGAGAGAGAGAGAAGAGGGAGCACGCGGTGCGACTCGGGAGTGAGGGCGGCGGTGGCGAGCGGCGGCCCGAGGGAGGAAGGGAGCGGATGCGCGGGCAACGCCGGGAGGTGGAGCGAGGGCGGCAGAGAGCGAGGCGGGGAAGAAGGGGGCTTGGCTTCGACTCGGAGGAAGGAGAAGAAGGCGAGGTGGGGGAGAGAAGGGGAGGCGGTCGGGCTTTTATAGCCAAACAGGGGCGGTGGGAACCGGCGGAAGCAGCGAAGAGGGGTTGGCCGGGAGCGGCGGAGGCGCGATAGGGCGACGCGACCGGGCGATGGGGGAGGAGGAGCGTGCGACATGGGCAGCGAAGTGATGGGCGCAGGTGTCGAGGTGGGCGCGACGGGGGAGGAGGAGTTGTCGGTCGGGCGGCGGCAGGAAGGGATCGGTCGGGAGAGGTGGACGCGCCGAGGACGTGGCGACGTGCACACAGGCGCACGTGCAGGCGTAGGCGGCGGCGCCGAGAGGGAGAAGGGATTGGGAGGAGCAGGCCGGGAGCAAGGCTAGGGAAGAGCGGGCCGGGGGAGGAAGAACTAGGCCAAATCGGGGAGGCCAAAATTCGAAGGTACGGATGAATTCCATTCGAATTGAGTTTTGAAAATCGAAAGCCAAAGGCTAATGTTGCCTTAAAATGAGATTGTTACATAAGTGCACCAGCAATCTAAGTCTAAAATAAGGTTTGCAATCCTAAGGTGACAATCATACAATTAATTTTATCAAAGTAAATTGCAAGAATGTAAATGAGAACAAGGAGCACACCAAACAAGAATTGACACAATTGTCAGACATGAATACTCGAAATCCTCGTGCGTGTACCGTACTAGTCCCATGATCAGTGGCTAGTACACACATATACAACATTGGTATACACATCCATACATAATAACATACAACATTAAACAAATATGGTACATAAACTTAGACGATTACATAATTTACAATACAAGGGCCGACTGGCTAAATAAAAGTTCAATTATGAGAAGTAATAGCAGAAATTTAGTAGATTAAAAGCAAAAGTCCAATGGCATGCCCATCCAAACCCTCAAGTAACTGACAAGGAGTAAACCCTAGAAAGACCGGTCCACGAACCCCTAGTACCGAGACCCAAGAAGGTGTCGTCCGACATGTGGCCATCCTCATCCTTTGAACAATAATTTAAGTAAGATTAGATACATTACGTACTCACCAAGACTTGTAGTGTTTCACAAAATTTATATAAATACATGGCTAATAAGGGATGTGGCTCTATAGTACAAGTTGTTTTCAGCATTAAGCAAATTTTATTTGCAATATGACTACATAGTTTTTTGCAACAGAAATTTAAAGAGTAGTTTAATAGATAAAGAACAACAAGTAACTTGATAAATAACAAATCACAACCCTCCTTGGATGCGATCAACATCTTATTTTCAGTCATATGCATGACACTCAATTCAAATATCATAAAAAATATACATCCCAACATTTTTCGATAAGATTGTTTTTGCAAAAGTAGAGACTATACCCGATGAGGCATCACTAAGCATGCTCATGACCGCGAGCACGGCTATTTAAATAGATTTACACTCTGCAGAGATGTACAACTTTACCCACAGCATACGAATTATCTAGTTTGTCTGGTATCTATCGATACCACTACACACAACATTATAGTATGTAGTCTAGAGCACGTATCGAAGCCTTTATATCACCTAGTCCTAACTTTACACTAGCCCAGCAATGACAACCCTCACTCGAATCTTGGGTACCTCCCGTCAAAGTGAGGCATTAACCGTTGTGTCAGCACGCTTTGTTCCCAACACTTTGGTGAAGGAAGCTCCTTCGAGTAATCACACATGCTCACACTACTACGGCTTACCAACATGTCAGGCTAGTTGTTGACAACTTAATTAGCTAAGGGTGTCCCATACTGACACATCTGGTTGTACACTTAGGCTTAGATATGATTCATCGGCGTTCGGTCCTTAATTGACCCGAGCGAGGATCTCCCTCTATCTACATGCGAGAAACCCTCTCACATTCATCAGTTCATATTATAACTCGCCCGCGCTTCTCCAGTCATCCTCTAGTGTCTCCAAAGCCTCAAGTGAGCTCCTAGTAGTTCATTGAAGCTTAAGCATGCGTTAGATTAGAGGATTAGATATCATAGCTTAGGTTTCAAGTTAGCTGATAATGGCGCCACCTCGGGCAACCATGCCGCCGTTGCTCCGGTGACCTTTGGTCCTGCTACTAGCGACAGCATCAAAATAGCATCCTGAAGATGATACACTCACTCACCTACCCCAGTTAGGCTCAAACTCAGGGTTGATTAGGATAGAGTAATGATTAGAGTAGTTGAGTTAATTAAGTCTCTGTTAGATGAGTCAAAACTTTATTGATAGATGAGTCACTGACATGTGGACTCCACATGTCAGATTAATGAAATCCAGATGAAAATAAAGAAATGCACTTTTAGTTATGAGGAAATACGTTTCCGTAGTTGGAAAGCGTAAACCTCAATGAGTCCAACTCTTTTTTATTAGACGTCAATCGTACTATTTTACTTATTATATTTCTTTTTGAAAAATCTATTATGCACGCATGTATGTCGATATGAAATTGTTATGTTAGGGATAGTGGTAGATGTAAATCCTATTCGATGCATGAATATCCTTTATATTCGTCGTGAGCTCTGAGGGTAACAATCTGTACATAATCATTTATATTTGCTCTAGGTTAATCACTAATAAATTTTAGTATGTTTGGTTAATAGTTAGGGTACTTGTGGTTTATTAATATAATTTAACACTAATTAATTTGTTATGTGTATACGTGTAGATGGATCGAGACTGGATGTACGTTGAGAACCGTGTGAGTGAAGAGTATATTAATGGCGTGTTGGCTTTTAGAAGAGCCGTCGAGCAGGATATGTTGAAGAAAGGGATAAAATTTATGTACTGTCTATGCATTGATTGTGGTAATATGAGAAATTTTAACAACCCGGTGCAGATCGAAGCTCACTTAATACGAAGGGGTTTCAAAAAAGGATATACATGTTGGACTGATTTGGCGGCGGTCAGACCGGCCATTAGTTGGCAGTCCATTTGTGTGCGTTTGTGCACATCACAGACGGTTCTTTAATAGAACCGTCTGTGATAACTCTAACATCACAGACGGTTCCATTAAGTAACCGTCTGTGATAACTACATCACAGACGGCTGTGATGTTAGAGTTATCACAGACGATTCTTTAATAGGACCGTCTGTGATAACTCATCACAGACGGTTCTATTAAAGAACCGTCTGTGATGTTAGTCTATATAAGTGGTCCGCTCGATTTGTTGTGCACTTACCCTAGTTCTTCCCTAGAATCGCCCCCTCCCCCGATCCGGCAACACCCAACGCCGCCTCCCCCGTTCCGGCGCCACCCAACGTCGCCTCCCTTGATTAGAGCAAACCTCCTTCGTGAGTAAACCCCGGCGGCGGCGAGGAAGCCGGTGCTCGCGCGGTACGCCTCCTTCGTGAGTAAACCCCCAAAATCTCGCTCCTTTCGGCGCACTTAGCTTGGTGGCTCGTGTGATCTGTGCGAAAGGTAGTAGCTTTTATGTGTTGTTCGGCTTGATTCGTGCTTAATCTTTACTGTTTCGCGCAATTCCTTCGCTGCGATGTGTGAATTATTTGCGCGAAGAGCTCAAGAAGCTAGGGTTAGCACCAGTATGATGGGATGGGTGGTGATGTGTCGAATTGGGAGGTGGGAAGAGAGGGGAAGGAATCTTGGGCTCTGAATTTTTGGTACATCCATGTTGTACTAGAGTACTAGAGAGCTGGAGCGAGATGTTTGGATGATCTGTCTCACCTCAGAATTTGATATGGGTGTTAATATGTTACTTGATAGTGTTATACTAGTAAGCCAAGTTCATGTAGCAGCTGGCAAAGGCACCAAATCTGTTAGGCAAAGATCAAATTTTCATGTGGTCACTATGTATATGCAAGCATATGTTAATACTTGTTCAGATGGAATTTATTCTGTTCATTGGAATTTGCTTTCTGCCTAAGAAGAATGAAGTGTGGTTGATCATATTTACGTTTGTATTTCTTGTGAGTTGTGACTAGTAGCTACTAAAACTTAAAACTTGATGTTATTTAAGGGCGAAGCAACCGGGAATGTGTTTATTTATTTAGTTCTTTGAAGATATTTATTGTGAAATGGATATATGTTTTTAAGACTTTCTTTTGGCAATTTGTAGCTTTCTTGTGAGAAAGACAACCTTCCTTCCGAGAGGAGCAATTTGAGCAAGGCATTTATTGATATTGGTGATATCTTAGGTGCAAGTAGGTCCATAAAGAAGACAAAAAAAGGTTTAGTATTTAAAAAATCCTATTCTTGATGCATGAATATTGTGTATTGTATTTCTCTAAGTGATGACATGATGAGTTCACTATTGACATTCGACTTTAGTTTGCAACATAGCATAACATTTTGGGAGCGCATGTTTATGGTTTTTGCTTAGAATCACCCTACCATATAATTCTTCATTTGGTACACTTACACTTTTAAACCTCAACTTTGCAAGTTAGTCTTCCATTGTTTCACCATCACATTAAGAAACTTGTCACATGCTATTTGCTTAAAAATTATCCATTTTATGTAAATTCGTGTGAGTTCTTTATATAGCCATCTTAATGTTATTTAAACTAAGCAACAGATCCTTTTCACTTCATTGTTTGAAAAGAACCCATATCAAATTCTGAGGTGAGATGGTTCCCATCTTAACTCTTTTGTTACTTCCTACGTGTTGTTCTGACCCCATGGCCCCAGATCATTATTCAAATAAAATTATTAGAAAAGGTACTCTCATGTCTTTGCTTCACTATAAATAGCAATCATGTCTCTGCTTCACTATAAATAGCAATCGACCTACCACCTTTGAAGGAATTTGCAAAACTGTAGTTTGACTTGTTCTCATCACCCTGCTGTTTTTGTTTCGATCTCATCACTAGAAATTTGGTTTCAGTGGATTGCATGTGATTATTCTGTCAGTCTAGCTAAGCATGGATTAGAGCTCAAAATCTAAATTATTGTTTTCTTATCCAATTTGTGAAGAGTATAGACTAAAGGACTGAGATGGCAAACATTGATTCTTTTGCAACTCGCCTTTTGAGAGCACTCAAAATCATCCAGTATTTCAGCTATATGTTGATTTCTTTCATATACATGTGGTATATGTTGGGCAGTCCGACCGAAAAAACCAGGACCAAACCAACAATCCTAATCTTTCACAGACATATTCAACTATTCTTTATTCATGTATTTTGCAGTTTTTTGTGCAATTTCATCTATTTTCTTTACTACGTATCTTATATTTAGGTTCAATGGGTAACTTCTATTTGTTTATGTAATCATTGTGCACGTAACTTATATAGATAGCAAGTAAGCGAGATGGCAGAGGAATCTCCAAATTGCCCTCGGGCCGCATGACTGTCACGGAGGTCAGTGATGTTGGGATCCCTCTGAGTCCAAAGAATGCAGCTGCGAGATTCCGGACCATCTGCGGGGTACTTGCAAGGGAACGGGTCCCCATCACCAACCCAAGCTGCAAGTCTCGATGGATGTAGAGAGAGCCCAGCTGTGGACTGAAATTTCTACCTCGTTCACTTTCCTAGAAGCAGACCAGACACGCGTGCGACGGCAGACGTTCCACGCGATGTGCCACGCGTGGAGGACCTTCAAGAGCACGCTTGTCACAAAGTACGTGAACACGGGTCGGACGCCCTTCAGGAAGTATCATTTCTTATCGTGGGATACATGGGACGCCTTCGTGCAGATGAAGACAACGACTGAATTTTAGGAGCAAAGTGCGGCGCACAGAGCTCTTCAGGCACAAAACACTCACCCCCACAAACTCGGCACCGCTGGGTACGCGGGTAAAACCACGCAGTGGGTGGCAGAGGACGAGACCGCTACCAGACAGTTCGCTAAGATCTCAGACGAGCGCGCTCGAGCCTGGTTAAGAGCGAGGGCATTAGCCACGTCTTCGAGCGGCATCTCTTTCACAAACCCGGCAGACGAGGCAGTGTCCCAACGCCTGGTAAATATGTTGAACCACTTAGTTGTTAATAAGTCCATAACTTTACGGTGTCTATAATAACATGATCGCCCTCTTGCAGGAAGCATTGACTTCTGCATGTTCCCAAGGTTCCTTCCAAGTAGATAGGGAGAAGGACGTACTATCTACGGCCTTGGGAAACAAGGAGCACCCGGGTTGCACGCGAGGTATTGGGGTTTACGTACCTTGGAGGGATGGATTCCAACACGACTCCGACACATATAGGAGTAGGAAGAGATCCAAGGACCAGCACGACGCCCGGTTGGAACATGTGCTTACTGAAAGATTTCAAGCACAAATAACAATCTTGCAAAACCAAGTAAATCAACTCCTCTAGGCGCAAGCCGCCCCCGTTAATTTGGGAGCAAGTCCTCCTCAACATCGGAGTAGCGTCGCGTCCACACATAATTCTGGACATGACGACGTTCAATTACTGATCGACGACATCGAGGTAAAAACCATGAGTTCACCCTTCTTAAAGGAATACTCGACAGGTATGTTCATTTCCTCTGCACAATATAACTCTATTATAGTCTTCCTTCGTTTGAAATGGATGCGGATAACTTTTTGGAATCATGTAGGTCGTTCATCGGCTATGTTGCCGAGGGAGGGGCATACAAGGGATCGAGCGCCGCATTGACTCACAGGATGCGGTTTTCGGTACGCGCTACAACACAATAATTCTATATCATACTTTGTAATATTGCGTCTCGAACTGACTGTACCTATATATGTAATTCTATTTTTGCAATGCCGCCAGCAAAAACGAGATCACCTATGTGCATTCTACGTATGCCATCATATGCGGCTATTGATTAGTTATAGGAGGCACGATCCCCAGATTTGTCAATCTCGCTATAATTATTTTCTAATTATAAATTTAAATATATATGCTTACTACTTTACTCCTGCTGTCGACAGGTCTTAGATATAGAGTTAAATGCACTCGACATAAAAGAGGCCATGTACGTTTGAGGGGCGCTCTACAGCTTCATCAAGGCAGACATCGTTAACCCCAATGGAGAGTTTCACGCCGTCGACACCGATGAACGACCTTCGAACAATTGATTCAATATTGAAATTCAATTTTAGTAGTTGTAATTCAATTTGTAACTCTACTGACAATACATGAAATATTCTTTTGCAATTGATTTTCAGTTAAATGATCACTTTCAGTTGTCAGATTCATCTGCGATGTACCTGTTTCTGCTTGTTTATTTTCAGAGGGCATGGCTAGCAATTCCTGAGGCTAGCTAAAAATGCGACAAAAATTAGTTGGGTACAAAGAACTATCACAGACGATTCTTGGTTGCAACCGTCTGTGATAGTGACCCTTCATAGACGGTTTTATTTAAAAACCGTCTGTGATAGTGGTATATCACAGACGGTTTTTGTTAAAAACCGCCTGTGATGATCTTTATCACAGACTGTTGAAAAACCGTCTGTGATAACCGCCTGTCATCACAGACGTGCAAATTCAGACGGTTCAAAAACAGTTTGTGATGACTGTTACGAACCGTCTGTGATGACCTTTTTTGTAGTAGTGACAACTCCTACAAGCTTTCTAGGTGTTGGCAAATACCAAGAGTAACAAGTCAGAGACACTCACTTGAACGAAACAAGTATTGAAGCTCGATGGATACACAATCCACCACCTAATGCAACACATGCACAATGATTTGCCTCTCCAAGCTCACTAGGTGCAATACATGCACAAAAAGAAGGGATGGTTTGCTCTTAGCTCAAGGGAGAAGGAAATGGCACCAACGCCTCTCCCAACCGGCCACAAGGGGGGTATTTATACCCCACATAAAGAAACTAACTGTTTGGGGGTGAGATACTAGAAAAATAGGGCAAACCGAACTAACCACCAACATATGGCTGGTCAGACCGACCTCAATGCAATAGCTATAAAAACTAGCAGTTACACGCTCAACCGGTCTAACCGCCCACATAGGGACCGGTCATACTTCTTGGAGGCCGGTCATACCGCTCCACACAGGAGCCAAGGCCAACTCCAACGGAAAAATGCTACTGAATAACGTTGACCACGGGGGTTAGACCAACAACACATGCCCGGCCAGATTACGACCCAATCAGTCAGACATCTCAATCCTAGCGGTCAGACCACCAGATGGTTAGACCGGCACACATCCCAGTCAGACCTCCAGTGACCGGTAAGACCATCAAACACATGGTGGTCAGACTGGCCATTGAAAAATTTAGAGGATAGATTGCATGCACTTCAACACAATTGCAAAACACATTCGCCAATTGTCGTGCCATGCAAACAAGGAATGAACACATGATTCTTAACAAGTTGAAAAATACATTTGTTGACTTTAGAATCATGCCGCAAGGGTTAGGTGCATGGTCTCAAACCGTTTGTAAAACACATTCACAAACAAAAGTCATATGCTACAAGCATTATGCATGAGCCTCAAATATTTGCAAAACACATTCGCAAACACCAGCAACATGTCACGGAGATCTAGAGCAAGCACAATGAGCTATCGGCACATGACACACTCAAGCTACCAGTCAAGACCCCTCTTAATAGTATGGCAATCTATACTAGTAATCCGGTCTCCAAACCAAACATCGAGACTAGTAAAATGACTAAGAAACACATCCTTAGCATATGGTAGTTATACATTAGCCTTGCACATCCGCTTGGAGCTTTTGGATGATGACTCACATCTCCTCTCCAAAATTAGGTTCTTAACTTAAGCATCAATTCATGACACCACTCACTTGACTTGATGACTTCCAAACATATTTAGCCATCCAAAGTCTTCATCTTCATGGTACTTAACCTATTTCACCAACTCATGGAAAATATTAGTCAACATGATGATTGTCATTAATTACCAAAATACTCTATTAACTCATAATAGTGGGTCTAGATTCTTCACAGGGTGGTAAGAACGGCCAATGACTGGTGGTCTGAGGTGTGCTTCTATCGTTACACCTACTTGTTCAACACTATATTTGGATTCTGCTCTTCTAAAAGGAACGTCCGCTCTCACAATTCCCTCTTCATCTACCAAAACAACCGGAAATGTTTCAAAAAAAGTAGGCATACGGCGTACAAAAAGCTCGCGTCCTTCTTTATCTCTAAAGACGGGATGTCCTAACCATCCAACAGCTATTCCATCCCCGTTGTCCATTGAGCCTGCTCTGAATAATCCCCCCTTTGCCGGATTATTACCAATATAATCATAAAAGGCTAATTTTTCGGGAATTTTAGACCAAGCTTCTGATAAACTAAGATTTTCGGCTAACCCATCGCTAACTCTTCGATATATTTCTTGCTGAAAGTATCCCTGATCCCACTGATAACGAGTAGGCCCAAATATATTTCTGCTTGGGACGCGTTTTATTTGGCAGTTTTCTGGATGTTAAATACCATTGGATGGGTTACTTTTTATTGGCATTGGAAACACATCACATTATGGCAGGTCAACGTTTCACAATTTAATGAATCCTCCACTTATTTGATGGGATGGTTAAGAGATTACCTATGGTTAAACTCTTCACAACTTATCAATGGATATAATCCTTTTGGAATGAATAGTTTATCGGTATGGGCGTGGATGTTCTTATTTGGACATCTTGTTTGGGCTACTGGATTTATGTTCTTAATTTCCTGGCGTGGATATTGGCAGGAATTAATTGAGACTTTAGCATGGGCTCATAGCGATGGTTGCCCGGATGGTTGAATGCTGTTAATGAGAATAGAAATTCTCTTTTCTTAACAATAGGACCTGGGGATTTCTTGGTTCATCATGCTATTGCTCTAGGTTTGCATACAACTAGAGTTTAGGGTTGGGGATTTGACCTAGGGTCATGGAATTGGTGCATATGTATTGCATTATGCATGTGTTGACTAACGTGGGTCATGTTGCGAATAACTTGTGCCCTGGAATCAATTTCTGCATCTATTGTTGTGTAGGGATGCTTGGAGTCAACTACGGTCAACGACGAGGATGATACGGAGTTGGTTTGGTGAAATCCAGGTCCAGAATGATCAAGGATGTCGGGTGAAGTGATTGGTCTCACGCAAGGCGTAAGATGAACAAGAACGAGAAGTTTGGTGCAACGGGTTACATCAAGTGGTTTGAGTTGGTGCAAGTGTTGAGGCGGTCTGGTGGGAGTCAGATGGGAGAGACTTGCCGGCATGAGGAAAACCAACGATGAACCTACGTGTGGCAAAGCATGTGATTGCTTCACAAGATTGGACTCAGTCAAGGATGGAAGGATCGAGATACCGGGTTGGTGACCTTGGAGAAACCACGGCGCATGACGGCTCAAAGGAGAAGCGGTTTAGGTCATGAAGAGGATAAGATCACAAAGAGACGAATTTGGGATACTCAAATGGTCATATGCTTTGAGAAGCGTGCATGAGTGTGAGACCTATTTTGTGTGGGCTTAACAGGTGCCCATTAGAGTTTTCTCTCTAGACATAGCCTCCACTACCCATAAACCCTAATTTGATATTTGGGAAAGTGGAGAGAATAGAGGGGGCTAGGGTTTGAGAGAGATATATTGAGAGAAAATTTATGGGATTGAGTGTTTCTGAGTGAGCTTTTATCCTCCATGGTGGAGTGGTTATAAATCTTCAATTTCTCAATATCAATATAATCAATTAGTGCAAAAATGAGTTCTCTCTTGTTCTTGCCATCTTTCTTGTGATTTTGGGTTCTTGTATTCTAGGGGTTTTGCCTTGGTTTTTTGTTGTGATCTAGCTTTCTTAGACTTGTGGAAGTTGATCTAAGGTCATCTTGACCATCTTTCATCCATGAGCAAGCGTTTGGATTAAATTAAGGTTTTGCCTCAGTTTTGAGCCATCTTTCACTCAAACAAGAAATTCATCAAACCTTGGCTAGCATTGTTTTGATCATCTATTAGAATAGCCTCTTGGCCTTTTTGTAGAACTTTGTCTGAAATCTAAGTGATTTGGATTTGTAGATTAAATTTAGATCGTTTTGTGGATCCAAACTTGGGTTATTTTTCTGTTAGCTAAGGGGGAGCAGTCAGACCAGCCTCTAGGAGCGGTCAGTTCGATCTCGTCTTGCCTATTAGACCGATCGAGGGTAGTTGATGTCGGAGTTTCTTGGTTTCATCTCAAATCTTCCGTTGTGATTTTGAAACTTTGATCTTATAGCTTCACATAGCTATTGTAGTGAAAAGGAAGTTGAATACTAAAGGAGAAAAAGTGAGCTCTTTTTCAACCCCCTCTAGTCGGCAACACGGTCCAACAACTTATAGTTAAAAAATAGTCATCTCCTTCGATTCAGTACTCCATCTATTCCCTAATGCAACTAATTTCCAGTAGGTGTACCAAAACAAATGAAACAAAAATATCGATTATTTCCTTAGTTTACTTAACTAATTCTGGCTACTGTTTACCCTCTCATGGAGCAGATGGAATTAGCTGTGAACATTTTACCATATATTACCACAATTTGAGGTAATGGTGAGGCATCGATTGGTTGTTGGCAACTTATGGAGGTCAGGCTATCGATGACGCGAATGCTAGTAGTTAATGGTCAGATCAAGATTAACCCGCTAATCATGCGCTAGTCTAGCGCAGATAATATTGATCATGAACATGATTTTTCTGAAATGCGACGCAGACCTAACCACATGATGTAGTGCTATTGTGAGTAATTTAGTGCATTTCCCTTTCATTCTTTTGAACCTATGGACAATAGTCTTATCGGTGATTTTATGATGAAAAGGTGGCGATACACAAATTGGTTAATTTGTAGATTAAGCTGCAGTAATGCTCATGCTGGCCCTAGTGAAAACTATTTGGATCACGGACACAGACACATAGACTCTCAACTTCTAGCAATGTGACATGGACCTAACCACATGATGTACCAGTGTGTTAAATGCTTTAGTGCCTCTCCTTTTCGTTCCATTGTGCCATGGGACTTTATCTCTGAGTGGTTCATGATTATGAAGTAATGTACTTGACAATGGCGTTAATTTGTAGGTCAAGCTACAGCAATGTGGTTATCCAAATTTTAAAGTATTGCCATTCCTTTTTTTTTCAGGGAGCGATGCTATGTGTACTAAAATAAATATAGCTATGTTTCCTGACTTTCTGTGTAGCTTCATCACTGCCTACAGTTGCTTGGTTTGGGGCAAAGGTTTGGTGTGCTCAAGTCAGGGTTTTGCTTGGGACTCAGGTCTAGTAGATAACTTTGTTCTGTAATCCTGCCTTGCTTGGAAAGAGAAAGCAATTATATGTATAAATGACTTATATACCTTAGAATTAGATGTCCCGGAAAGCTAATTAGAAAGCAGTATATATTATGCTTCTTCTGGCCAGTCTTACCCTGTTCTGTGGCATTTTCTGTAGAATTAATTTCCATAGTGACACCTGATGATGAAAACTAAATCTCTGACACTTATTTTAATTAACAAAGTACAAAATTGAGTTAATACCTCTTGAAGCTTCTAAAGTACCTTCAAGAAGACAACAGATAATATAGAAGTACTTCGTTGAGGACAACTGCGTCTAAAGCTTTCAAGTACACGCTCCTCGTTCCAGGCCAGAGTCTCATCAACTGAAAAGAAAGAAAAATTGAGACTACTGACATGAGATATTGATAAATACAAACACAACAGCTAACATGTCTACGCTGCTCAAAATGAGATATACAGAACAATTCAGTTGAAATTCCGTACGTTCAGTAATAAAATCTTGTTCAGCACGATCGTGGATATCATGAGAATATGCTCATGATATTAGAATACTAATACAATTGATAATAGTGTTGATAGTTTGTTGAAACACGTGTTTTCGGCATATTTTAGAAGCATTTGGCTAACATGGTCAATTTGTGATGTTCCTAAGTTAGGTCAATTTCATGTATTTTAGTGTATTTATGTTGCATAATACATGTTTTGACAAACGTGGGTCAAGTTGCAAAAACTTATTTCCGGAATTGATTTCTTGGTCTATTGTTGTGCAGGAGGCTTGGAGGTCAACGACGGTAAACGGCGAGGATGATCGGGGCAAGGCTTGGAGAGCTGAGATCCAGAACAATCGAGTATGTCGGGTGAAGTCAGTGGACTCAAGCATGGCACAAAATGGACAAGGATGACCGAACGGGAAGTTCGGTGTGACGGGTTGCATCAAGCGGCGCGGGGTCGGTGCAAGTGCCATGGTGAGTTCGGTGGGAGCCGGATAGGAGAGACTTTCCTGTATGAAGAGAACCATTGATCAACCTACACGTGGCGAAGCATGGGATTGCTTTACGAAGATTAGACTCGGTCTTCGGAGAAGAATCGAGAAGGGGTATTTTGGTAATTTCACCCAAAATACCGCTTTGATGACCTTTGGCTAAACTGCGGCACAAGTTAGCATAAGGAGAGGTGATTTAGGTCAAATGAAGTTAAAGATTACAAAGAAATAGATTCGGAAAGCCCGGTTTGTCATCCGCTTTGAGAAGCATGCGCGAGTGTAGACCCATTTGTGTGTGGGCTTAATAGGTTCCCATTAGAATTTCCTCTCATAGCCTAGCCTCCACTATATAAGGGGATGTCCAGATTTGGAGTCCACAAGTCCTTTCAAAAGAAAAAAAAATCCTAATTTGTATTTTGGTGATTTTTGAGTAGTTGAGACTAGGGTTTGTGAGAGATAGATTGATTGCGTGGTCAACTATTGAGCTTTTGTCCTCCGTGGTGGAGTGGTTGTAAACCAAGTTCAATCTCAAATCAATCTAAGCAAGATTCCTCAAGATGAGTATCTCCATGTTCTTGCTCTCTCTTTGGTGATTTTTGGGTTTTTCGTGATCTTTTGGTTTTCCTTTGGTTTCTTACTGAGATCTTGCTTGCTGTGATATGTGGGAATGCATCTAGGATCATCTTGATCACCTCTTACCCACGAGTAATACAAGACTGTTCCTAGATCCCACCGCTACTGTTCACCGGTACTACCGCCCAACTCATTTTAATTTGAGTTATCGGTGATTTTAGTTGTCGTGCTTCGGGGTCTCGATTGGATTCAATACAAGACTTCCGCTAGGCTTGTACATTGATCTTCATAGCTTTTATAGCTATTGGGGTGAAAATTAAGTTGAATCCAATCAAGATGAAAATGAGATAGTGCTCCTATTCACCCCCTCTAGTCGCCATTTCACTCCAACAACAACGTTTCAGAAATGTACTCTTACTCGAGACAGCAGAGTAATAGCTCAAGATAGGACATTGATAGTACACCATGTACTGGTTTCACTTTATCGATTTTTTTCATTTGCCCCCTGCTGCCACCGTAAATGCAAAATAGCCTCCTTGGCGTCGTATTTGCGAATCTAGCTAGCCCTTGTTGAGCGCGGAAGCACCGGACGGCGACACATGGCACATCGTGCGATAAGGGAGTACGGGAAGCATGCGGCCACTTCGAGCATGGGAGCAAGCGGAACGGCGCGGGAGGTGGTGGGCCCGACAGCCTTCCGCACCCCGGAGTGCAGAAAATGGTTGGCTTGCTCCCGCGCCCCCTGACCGCAAGAAGTCACCGACTTCATGTGCCGCCTGAGTGCATGATTCGCTGGGCCCTCCGGCCCCGTGCAACAAGCCTTCTAGCCGCCACGCTCTCCTACCCATCGCTCGCCCTCCGCCTACTGGCGTCCACCCGCCACATTGGCCGCCACGTGCTCGCCCGCCCGCTCTGGCCCGTCGCTTGGCCCTCCCACGCAACGCGCCTGGCCGCCACATCTGGCGCGTAGCAGCCAGCTCGTCCCTCCACAGCACTCTAGATGGCTTTAAACCTGTGCGCCTATCGCCCACCCGGCACCATTTGCATTTCTTCTAAGCCACGAACGAGAGAGAGTCAGAGAAGGGCGCTGCAGTTTTCAGTTGCATTTTGGTCGTGCAAGTAGTTCAATTTTGGTGGTTTTCAGTTGCATTTTGGGTGGTTTTCAATTTGAATTTGAAGGTTTCGCGATTGCGTAAGTTGTTGATCGGCTTGCGGTGATCAAGAAAAGGTAATTTTATCCACATGCGACTATAGTTTTAGCTAGGTGAGTAGCATGTAATTAGCTTAGTGGTCCCATAGTTATTACATAAGTACACATGCAAGTAGTGTAGTGAAATTGTTATTACCGTAATGGTTTCTTGATAGTATAGAATGTGTTAGGTAACAATGCTTAGTTGACGTAAATGTTTAATTAATGTGGATGGCATTGTTTAATTAGTCATGGTGATGTCGTCTTAGTAACAAGAATGATGTGCTTGATGTTATTTGATTGTTACTTTAGTGCGGTTAATTAGTACATTTGTTGAGGTAATTAAATGTGGTACTCGGGTAGTATGTTGTACTTTTATTTCATGCATGCATCTCTGTCTATGTTACGATTTGATGAAATTAGCACGTAGGGATTGATGTAGTAGAAATCTCCATTTTGAAACCATGTAAATGTACGAATTATTTGAAATGTGAACGTTGTGCATTTTTTCGCTCGTATGCAGACTATTCATCATATATATTACAAAATTAAAATACTTGGTGCGTTAAGAAAAAATATTATGCAATGTGTAGGGTGTTAATTTTTACATGTCTCCCATTAGTCAGAAATTTTGGGAATATGAATCACTATTCAGCATGTACATTAGGAAATGCAAAACTATCCCGAAAAGAAGATTCCCAAGAATATTCCTCTATTTTGCAATTTCCAGCATTTTGTTTCCAATCGATCTTCCGATCGCTCGTTCTCCATCGTCCGAACTTCGAATCCATTGATTCAAGTTTCTAAATTCATCTAAAATCCTAATCTTCCTTCTAGCATATATTTTATATTTTTGTGATTTTATTTGTATTTATTTATTTATTTATTTGTGTTTCTCATTTTACGCGTAGAACCCAACATCGTCTTCCCTGAACATGTCGATCAAAGACTTTGTTCGTGTTCTATGGTGATGGTCTCGTGTGCAACGGGCCGTACAAGGCAGACCTATCAAATTGTGACCAATCCGAGATCCGAGCACTGGGTCTGAAGGACATTAGCCTGTCCGAGCTAAGGAGGTGTGTGCGTTCCGCATTCGATCGAGACATTGGAAGGAAGAAGCTACGCGTCGAGGCATTGTATGCCTCAGCGGCGGGTGGTGCAGGGGAGACCCTTTGGCAACTTATGAAAGTGAGCTGTGATGCTTCGTGGGCCAACTAGATGGAGGTTGTGTGCAACCCTGACGCTATGATATATGCCAGGACGATGGTGTATGTCCAGTTTGTAGAGATGACATAATCATCCTCCATGGGTGGTTCTGGTGGAGCTGCTGGAGATGAAGTGCCCGGGTTGGTCTTCAGTGCTGATGCAGACGCTGGTGTTGGCGGAGTTGTGGGTGAGGAATTGGATGATGGAGACTTGAGGAGGCGTGCGGAGGATTTCAAACCAAACGAAGGCATGGAGAGGTGATGGGCAGCCCGTATTGAGTGCCACGAATACCTTGTCGAGCAGGTGGATGTAGTGGAAAGCAAGGAGGAGGCTATGGATACAGTTAGTTCTAGAGCGGAGCTTGATGGAGAAGCTACTACGGGAGGTGTATTAGGTGGTGTTGTGACCACTGACATTACGTATGTCTCATCTAGATTGGACGACATCGCAGCGACATCCCTAGTTCTGCCACAGACAAAGGAGCTAGAGTGGGGATTCGGTGAAGATACTCTGCTCTTAGGGCAGCGCTTTCCTGACAAGAGCACTGCCCCAACATGCCATTGCTAGATACGCCGTCAACATTAGTCGGACGTATCAGGTGCGCAGGTCCAACCCTGACACCTACATCGTGAAGTTTGCGGATGGATATTGCCCTGGAAAGGTTCGTGCGCAGCGGTTCAGGGGCACCGCCACAGACATCCGCATAAGGATTCTCAAGGATCACACATACGAGCTTGTAGAGCCACTTCATAGACACCGCAACCTGACCTCATCATATGTTGTGGAACTGATAAGCCACCTCTTCATAGCGGATGTATCTGTTTCGCTGAAGCTTCTTTTAGCAGATGTTGTCAATATGGTGGGCTTCCTGGTTGGCTACAGCAAGGTGTGGCGGGCGAAACGGAAGGTCCTAGAGCGTATGTTCGCCACATACGAAGAGGCCTACGACTTTGTCCCAAGAATGATCCATCAGATTCCATAATCAAATTCCAGGACATACATTAACAAGCTAGAGTGGGTGCATCCTACCCAGGGCTAAATTGTTTTATCCTCGACAGAGTATTTTGGGCCTTCCCCCACGCGAGTGTAGGGTTCAAGTACTGTCATCCCATGTTATCGATGGATGGCACCTTCCTCATTAGAAAGTACAAAGGCACCATCCTCAGTGCGGTTGCAGCCGACTCGAATGACCAGTTACTCCCCGTGGCCTTCGCGAATGTTGAGAGCAAGAACACGAATAGTCGGCTATGGTTCCTTGCAAACGTGAAGCAAGCGGGCGTTCAAGATCGCCCAGGTGTGTGCGTCACCTTGGACCACAATGCTGGGTTACTGTCTCATTGAGCATGATGCAAAACAGGACACAACCCCCCTTCTAGTGGAACGACCTGATGAACCGATGTGCATGAGGCATCTCGCGATGAACTTCCACACAAGGTTCTAAATCAAGGACCTGATGAAGACCTTAAAGAAGCTATGCATGCAGAACCCAAGGCGGAAGTTTGAGGCCGTGTGGAGACAGCTCGATGTGGAGATCGACAAGAATGTCAGGAATTCAGAGGACGCCAAGGCAGGGGCAGCGGCAGGAGGCTCCACCAGAGTTGGGGAGTTCACGAAGTGGGTAAACTCGCACGCACCTGATTTGGAGAAATGATCTTTGCTGCAGACACCAGTGGTGCACGGTACAGAATCATGACGACCAACATGTCCAAGGTGTACAACGGTGTCCTGAAGGGTGTCCGATCCCTCCTGATCAAAGCAAACATCGAGGAGAGCTGGAACCGTACCATGGGGTACTTCGTCAACAGAGCCATGATAGCGAAGAAGCATATGGATGAAGAAAAGCAATTATCAGAGGTGGTGCAGGCCTATATGGACAAGAAGATCCAAAAGGCTCGTTTGCACACTACTAGGACTATGGATGGCATCAGGAAGAAGTTCGAGATCCGTCTGAGGCAGAAGTATGTCATGGGTCAAGAACGAAGTGATCGCAAATAAGTCTGCTTGATCGATGACGAAGTGTCCTGCAACTGCAATAAGCCACAACTTCTTCACAAGCCATGCTCCCATGTGTACGCGGTGTGCGCAGCGTGGCGCCAAGCCTCAGTGCATTACATCTCGAAGTACTACGACATGTACCACCTCTACGGCACTTGGAGTGTCGAGTTCAATTCATACGGGTTGGACATGCATTACAGGGACCTCTGGCTAGGGCACGTGAAGTGGGTGCCGAACAACACACTCAAGCAGGCCGACCGTGGAAGACGACAGTCCCACCGCAACCGTAATGACATGGATGATAGCCAGCGTGGCCAACGGGTTAGGCGCTCGAGATGCAGACTCTATAAGATGATTGGCCACTCCTTCAGCAACTACCCTGTCACAACCATTTTCATTTTATGGGATTTAGATGCATCTCATGAGCATGCATGTCATTTTTGAAGCATATGCATTATTATTGCATTTGTAGAATTTCTAATCTAAATGAAACATGCATGGAACTTACACCAAAGTTACAAATGAAATCAATGATAAATGCTTATGAATACCTTTGGAAAATAATTTTTATAAATACTAGAATGATTATTTGTAATATATATGATTTTCCCCCAAATTTTTGGATTCCAATTTAACCTTGAGAAAAATTCAAATTCAATTCATAAACATCTATTGTAAATGAATTTTAAATAAGCAATTAATTCATGAACAGTGTGTTTATAAAATTTATATGGCTTCTATATCATCCCAGGAACCTCTCTAATTTTTTTAGAATTTTCTAAATTTATGTACTATTTTAAATCTCCTGTCAAAGTAGAGGGGTTTTGAATTAAAACCAGTCAACTGTTGAGTCTAGCACTATTGCGACCAAACCTAAACCTAACTGACTTGAATGGACCTCACCGCTTCAGCTAAACAAGACTCCAACCTGCACCGCTTCACACTACCGTTGACGGCCTGGACCCACCCGTCAGTGCTGTCTTCTCCACGAAGCTCTGCCACGAAGCTCCGAGAGCAAGCAGGAGCTGGCGAGCGTTCACGTGATTCCGTCCATGCAGCCTTATGGCATTTTGTCACTACCCTTGGCACCCAGTCTAGTAACTCAACGAGTAATGTTGTAGCTTTTCCTGTCATGGAAGCTTCTCAAAACGTCGCCCTTGTCCTCTCGGCCGCTCAGTTGAGCCCGACAATTCCCCCTCTTCTTTGAAGTGTAACTTCTCATTACTTCGCCTTTTTTCTTCTCGTTACATGCCGTGTTCGCTTTGCTAATTTGAGCTCTTGACTTTGCTTGTAGCTCTTGGAACATGAGCTTATCTTTGTTGGGTTCAGAGCGCGCTCTGAGTGTCGCCGCCGTGCCATCTAGTTTTTTGGTGAGATCCTTCTTTTCTTTTGCTTGTCATCTAATGTCCTTGGGTATTAGAAGTAAAACCCATCCATCAATTTCCTAAATGATTCGCAGGATCATCGAGAATTTAGTTTTTGCTTAACTATGGTCGAAAACGTACCCTTCTTCCCAATCTCCAGTGTGGTGAGCCATTCTTCGATTCTTTGCTACACCACCATCTCTTGGGTCTACTTGAACTATCCTAGTCATTCTTCTTCTTTCTCTTTCACTAGGTCGTCTTGTCCACGAGGAGCCCTTGTCGCCGTCGGTCGGACAACGTCGCCGGAGCACTGTAATATCCCAAAATTTGGCTTTTCAAAAATCTTTTGAGTAGTTTAGGTCCTTATAAAATTTCACCAATTTTATTTGAATTAATAAACCTTAATTGAGAATTTTAAAAATTTATAATATTTAATTTGACTAATCAAAACATCAATTAAATCAAAACTAATATTATTTGGCTTCCTTGCATTCCAAGGAATTTTATGGTATATTTTGGGATTTTGCTGAGTTTGTTTGCTATTTATTTGGTCTCCTTGATTTTTCACCTTTTCTTTTATTCCGAATTTCCTTTTTTCTCTCTCCTCTCTCGCGTGGCTAGTACTCTTCATCTTCCCCAACCGAATTAGTGCTTTGCTCCCATACGCAGCCAAGTTTTCCTCTTTCCATATCTTCCCCTTCGGTGCATATAAAAGGAATCCAACCACGTCATATTGAGCCTCTTAATCTCCTCTTCTAATCCCCTGATTTGGTTTCCTCCGAATCGCACTCGTTTCATCACAATATACAAAAGAACTGAGTTCAACCAAAGGTCTTCTTCATTGAGTTGCACCTCCATCCGACGTCCCCTGGCTGAACCATCTGCGCCTTTGAGTTCGTCTCTCCGCGTTCTACGTTTACATCCCATCCCCTTCGCCCAAAGACCACTGAATCATCACTGGCCATCTCAAACCATGACACTAAAATGTGTACATCGCGTTCCCCGCTTCCTCGGTGAATTAAGTGTTCTGTTCTCCAGCCAAATACTCTGCATCCATTGATCCCCTTCCTTCATATCCACCACCATTGGGTTCGCATCGTAGCATTCTACGCCGTGCTCCCCTCCCTTTTCCCCTAAAGTCGTCGGAAGCGCCGAGTCACCAAGGAGCTGCTGATTCTTAGCCTCGCCACCGGCGCATGCTTCCGTTCCTCGATGTTTGGACCACGTCATCTTCTCCGGATCATTGTTGTCGTTCTATTTGCCCCCTTTGCTGCTGCTGCCGCCTCGCCACCGACCGCCACCGACACCGTGCACCCGAACCAACCGCACTCTGTCCTGTGGCTTCTCGTTTCTGTATTATGTTAGTTGTCCTCTCTGTTCTTTGCTCTGTATAGTTTTCACCCTTTCTCGCTCTGTTGATTCATTCTATTGTGTTGAAATCAGTTTGGTTCATTTTTCTTCTCTGGACCCATGCAAACAACCCAGGATTCTTCTCTGTCTCTCTTTCTCTCCCTGGTGAAGTGGACCCATATGTCATTCAATCAAACCAAGTCATATATTTATCTCTTCCAATACATGTAGACCCCACGTGTCATCCACCCAACACAAAACCCTAATTATTTATCTCTCTTACATGTGGTCTCGTATGTCAGTTAACTCCCGATCAACCCTATTCATGAGCTTGGTCCACCGTGGACTAGCATATCTCTGTGGACCTGGTCCATAGACCAGTGGCCCACATGTCAAACTCTAATCTTGAATATTTTTTATTATGAAAATCCATAAATATCAGTCGATCCCATATATCATCCACTCAGCTATTTTCTAATATTTTCAGAATAGAATATTATGAGAATATTCTGTAGACCCCACATGTCAACTTCACTCTCCCTTTTTATTTTTCAGCATTTTCCTTTCCAAGCGAATCTCCGAGAGCTCGTTCTTTCTCATACAAACTCCGATTGAACCCATTCAAGTTTTTAAATTCATCTAAATTCAATATCTATCTTCCAGTACCATTGTATTTCAATTAGGAGTTTATTTGATTTGTCTTTTTTATTTTTATTTATTTTGTATATTCTTTCTCGTTAGACGTTGACGTTCCGAAATCGTCCGAAGGAGTTGAAGCTCAAAGAAGTAGAAGATCGAAGATAAAATAAGAACATCATTGCTATAGCAAGGCAAGTTGTACCTTTGACTATGTTGAACTCAGTTTTTAAAATTACTTTGATTCAAAGTACTGCATTCTACTTTAAATATTTATTTAAATGCTTTAGAGTTAGTTATATACTATTTGATTATATCCACATTGTCTATTGTATTATCATAATCTTTTGTCACCCTAGTTTGGTTAATCATTAGTTGGTATTATCATAGCACCAACGTGGGTTGGTTAGCTACGAGTAGATTGCTTAGCCATACAACGAGTCATTCATTGTCATCTGAGTTGCAAATATAAATTTAACTAAGTGACTATGGAACTTTGTGATAAAACTATGTGATGTGTGTCACTACTCGTTGATGGCATGTGTTGCACTTAACCAACAGGGTGGGAAAAGATTTAGACTAAGGCGAGTGGTGGATACAATGTGATATGGTAGAGCTTTGTGATTGGGAATGATCATCTTCGTGGTATAGTTAGAAACTAGAAATCTCATCTTGGTCAATTAAGGATTTAACTTTGTGCGCCATTGAACTTGGCCTTATCGTACAACCACATGCCTAGTATGGGACAGGCCTAACTTCGTGTCGGGACCCCGGAACAATGGATCCGAGCCCTCTGTGTATTCTGAACTAGTCCCATGATCAGTAGCTAGTCCACACAGTTTACAACATCGATAAAATCATACCCATACAACAAGGTAGCTAAGAAGCAGATAAATTAATATTATTTAGTAGCACAAGGACCTTATGGTCAAGGTTTTACAGAGTTTGCGACGCAGGGCTTAACGACAAAAGGTAAACTTGCAGCGAAATAAAATAAACTTGTGGTAGCCATCCGACATGCCCACAGGCAATCGAGTGGAGAACGCATCCTAGTTTGCATAGTTTTCGAAGTATTCCTCCTCGTAGAACTCTGTGTTCCCTGGTTCTTCTGCGGGGACTGATCAACATATGGCGTATAGTCGTGAGTAGATAAAGTACTCGGCAAGTCGTAGAAAAATGTATGCAAATAGTATTCATGCAAGGCTTGACAATGATAGCTTTATGGCTATTTTGCAGAAAGTGGTATTGACAGTAAATAGATTGAAAAGCATAATTTAAAAGATTAAGTACATAAGTAAATAAGTTCTTTGAAAAAACTAGTGAACACCCTGTTCACTTCCCAACCATCAACCAAAACTAACCACTCCCATTCTAACCAAACCATTCCTATATTTTTGAGAAAATCTACCACTCGTGTGAAATCACCAGGCATTGTTCATAACCAGGGACACAACTATTTGAATAGTTTTAAACTCTGTAGAGGTTGTACATATTGACCCATAAGAGATAATCATCTTGATATGTACACACGTTTCCTCAGACATGTGAATCAAGGAGAGACTATCACAAGGATTTTACAAAGTTTTGTCTTAGCCCAGTTCTGCCAGCTAAGGCTTCACTTCCTTTGGACTGACTATCCGTCGGAAGCCCCCTTTACTGCACTATGTGAATCTATCTGTGACCCGAAAATCACACCACCCAACAGGACCAAACTAGTACATTACTAATTGATCAGCCACGTCCACCCCATAAATATACTTGTGGTTGTATGGTAAGACTCATATCAATAGCGCACAAAGTTAAGTCCTTAATGGCTACTTAGGTGAGTCTACCACAAACCCACAATGTGCTAACTGCACCCCCTTTACCGCACGATCATTCGCCCGAGTATGAAATCATTTTTGTTCAACATGGCCAAATGATAACCCTTGCCATGCCACAACCAATTTCATCAACAGTGGCTCCGCCACAAGTCCACATATCATTAAGTCAAGATTAATCATTGAAGAATATGTGATCATGAATCCCATCGCGACTAAGCATGGCTAAGCATAACACGATACCCATGTTGGAAATAAAATATGTCCAACTAAGATTAACCCAATATATGGTGTTCATGGGTACACGTCATTCATAATTATTCAAGGAGACATAATTGCAATTAGGCATTTAACTATTCCCAAAACCATTTGATATAAACTTAGCAATGCATGTTGGAATAAAACAATATACTTTTATAAAATGGGTACGACATGATCAAAGGTCTATGACTTGCCTTTGTTGAAGATTTGAGTTGCTTTGGCATACGGTTCTAGGAATTCTTCGAAAACACTAGAATCTACACGCGCGAAAAGAGCCAAATAAACACAACAAATCCAAATAAAATCAAAAATTGCAAAATTAGGAGAGAAAGAAGGGAACTGAATTTAGAAAGAAGAATCGATGAAATCGGAGTTCATATGAAAGAGAACGAAAATCCGAAAGTTTGCACTCACATAAAATGATAGAAATCAGACAGTAATAATACAGCTCGGGCAAAAAAATGATGGCACAGGCGAGGGAAAGGGAGGGATAGCCGGTGGACTAGCAAAATAGAATCCCGGGAGTGAAACAGACCAACGGTGGTGGTCGCGTCGCCGGCGGAGGTCTGACGCGGTGGCGGCGCGCAAAACAGCGTCAGGACGCAAGGGAGTGACGGTGCTCCGGCGATGCGACGACGAAAGCGAGGGGAGAATGGTGTAGAACGTCATGAGGAGAGTCTAATCGTGGTGTCGATATCACCAGGGGATGGTCGACGCCAGCGAAGCGCGAGGAGGAAGGTGGTTCGATCGGTGACAAGAAAACCTTGGTTGTGGAGAAAAGAAGGCGAGAGAGAGGGGGGAATTCTGGTGATAGGAAGAGGAAGCTAAGGGGCTTGCTGTGATGCGGTCGGTGTGGTGAAGTGGTCACCGGAGAGGGAGCTTGAGGGAGGAGGGCTCACAGCCGAACTGGATAAGAACAAAAGAGCTCACGACAGCTTCGGTTGGAGAAAAGAATGGAGGACGGGAAGAAGAAGAGGGAGGGGTAGAGGCTGGAAAAGGGAGAACGAGTGCTAGCGCTGCTGGTTTTATAGAGGAAGGGGAGGAGAAGCAGCGCTGGAGGGGGGAGTCGGGCAGCACAGCGCATGCAGGGATGGGCGACGGCGTGGGTGCGACATGGGGTGGTAGTGGCGTGGTTGAGGGCAGGCGGCATGGGGGTGGAATGGGGTTGGCAGGCGGCATGGGACATGCGCACGGCGCTGGGACTTGACGGGAAGACAGAGAAAAGAAGACAACACAATCTGGAAGAAGAATAGAGGAGAGAGAAAAGAAAAAGGAGAAATTCAAAAAAAAAATCTGAAACATTAAAATAAATCTAAAAATTCAAAAAAATTTATAAAATACTTTGGAATCTAAATAGATCAAATGAAATAGTTTTGATTTATGTGGATATTATTTTAAGGATTTAAAATGTTTTTCCGCTTGAAAATCAATTGAAGCTTTAATAAATTCAATAAAATGCAAAAAAAACTCCAAAATAAACCCCTCGCCTTCAAAATAATTAATTTTAATTAAATTTTACAATCGAGAAAAGGAATTTTTGGGAAAAACATAAAAGGAAATAATTTCAATTGAACTCCAAGAAAATAGTAAAAGAATTTTGAGAAAATCCAAGAATTACTAAAAAATCCAATAAGTCAGTTTTGATTTATTCATATTAAACCATTTCACTTTTTGAAAATATCACAATAAGATTTTAACAAATGAAGATAAATCAAATTATTCCTTTTATTTTTTAAAAACTTTCAAGAAGACTTCGAAACTTGGGAAAGCTGAAAAGAAATAGAAAGAACTCAACAGAAATAACAACAAGGTCTAGGAAAAAAAGGAAAACCAAAACCAAAAAATCAAATAAAACAATTTTTATTTAGTCAGAGATTGATTTACTCACATTAAATTGTTTTTAATTTATGAAATTTCATTTTAGGCTTTAACAATTCAGGAAAAATCAACTGGTGATTTTCATTTTCAAAATTTCAAAAAGGCCTGAAAAATTGGGATGTTACACTTACTGAATTATGGATTCTCTACATTGACTACTCAAGTTGTAGGTTAGGAGCTCAGTGATGGGTGGAGGTGTGTACCGCTGTGTTATGGTCACATTTATGAGCGGTTTGCCATCTTTAGGTCCAACGGTGTGTGTCGTATCAAGCGCTGTGTTAGGGTTGGTACGACGGTAAAGCACATCGGGAGTGTCATTTGTCGAGATGAAGTTTCAGAAAGGTTTTGTTGTGATCAACTATGATCCAATTGATTGCATCTTGTGGGTAAAGTGTACAACTTCTGCAGAGTGCTAAACAATCTATTCTAATAGCCACATCCGCGGACATGGACATGCTCAGAGATTTCACGAGGGTATATTTTCATAAAACCAATTGGGAAGTGACAGCTATGTGGTTAAACTCATATGGATGTGTGAAAGAAATTGATTAGGCTTTGTATCCTTTGTGAAAACAATTGTTAAACTATTACTTTTTATTTGTTTTGAATTACGCTTTCAATTTATTATTTGTATTCAATTGCAAATGCAGCTTTATTTGCAAAATAACCATAGAAATCATTTCTTTTGGAATAAACCATCACGTATAATTTGCATTATGCGGTGCAACTTGTTGAGTACCTGGAGTACTCATTTTTGCTGCAATCATTCATATAAAGTGGAGGAATCGTCGGTCAACGAAGTCTACTTCAAAGATCTTGGAGAACTAGGTCGCGCTACCCCAGCTGATTGCTTGTGGGCATATGGATGGGTTTCACTGAAGTTATTCTGTTACGTTCCGTTGCAACTTAATTGAGATATTCACCTTCTGGGGTATTAATTGTAAGCTTAAACCTTAAGGTTGTTGCTCTTATTATTATTGTTATTTGCCCATTTATTAGTCATTTTTGCATATCGAAATGATATTTCATCGATGTTGCCACTGTGTGCACTAGCTTGTTCCTGGACTAGTGCAATATAATCAAAGGGTCCAGAATTGCATTTTTGAGTCCCGACAGGTACCACCGTGCCTCTTCGACCATCTTCTTGGCACTGGTAGGTTCAATGGACCTCAGTGATACTGTTAGACCATGTAGTTAAGTCTAATATATTTTAGTTGATGAATAATTGACAATATTATTTACAGATATTATTTGAGGCGTGTCGTGGTGTGTGGACTTATATCGGTCAAGTTGGAAAGAACTTGTGCCGGGAAAATATATTGCTTTGGTCTTTGCATGTGCGGGGGTAACTCGGGCGATCGTGATCTCTGACGGTGACCGAGAGATGGCTTAGTCTTGAAGTCATGGTCACGATGGTCGAGGATCTTTGGAGGAGACAGTAGAGCTTGAGTTGGAGCGCATGGAGATTAAAGATGGATGAAGCGTGTTAGAGCTACGGAGGTGTGGTCCGGAGGCTACGTCACGTGATATATTTTAGAGTGTCTAAAATATGATATTTTGTAATCAAGTTTTAAACCCATGAGTTAAGCCCCATATAATTGGGCCATACATGGGGTGATTAAGTGTAAGTGTTAGCCCGTTTATGTGTGTATATACATATATATGGGCGCTAGGGTTTCATGATTGTCTGCGATTAGAGTTGCGGCCGGCGACCGATCTTCTTTGGCGGCGGTGTGATGGAGGCAAGTGCTCGGCAAGAATAGCCGGCATATCTGCGCTGCACTTTGCAGACGTGTGCTAGCGGCGAGAGCGGCAAATCAAAACAAGAAGCGGTGTGGCCGAACCAATCTGGTTGTTTTGATACATCGTGTTGATTGATTGGTGATTTTTATTCGGTTTGCATTGATCTTGCCAATTTCTTTCTTGCCGTGAGTTCTTCTGTACATTGTTTTGATGGTCATCAAAAGCTAGATAGTTGTTGTTCGCATTATTTTTTTGGAGTAGCGTGGTTGTATGCATCATCCGATCTGTTGGTGCCAAATCACGCTTAGATAAAAAGGTGGCGACCAAACAAATCAATCAAGTCTTTGATGCATGTAGTCATCTAGAGTTTGACGTGAGGCTATGCTTTTTGGGTTCATGCATGAGTATTGAATATTGTTGGTAACGAGGACTTAAGTTTTAATAATTACTACATACATATATACTTGGTTCTGTTTGATTGCGGCATTAACTACAAAAAGGGTCTGTCTCGTAAATTTGAACTACTTTTACGATATTATGTAATCTGATGCTTACGAGATTGCTACAGTACTAGAAAAGTTTATTTTTTTTGCTGTCCTTTGTTTTTGTGCTCTTAACTGTGTTTGCAGGATAAACAATCAAAAGACAGTAGGTTTGAGGAAAAAGATTTCGCTGCGGATTACAATCATTCACCCCCCTCTGATTGTCATTAACGATCCTACAAGTGGTATCAGAGCAAGGTTTATTTTTCTAATTGATCTTAACCGGTGATTAGAAAACATGTCGATGGATAGGTATTCCACAAAACCTTGTGTTTTCGATGGTGTTGATTTTCAGTATTGGAAAGCAAAGATGGAGGCATATATTCAAGCTCAAGGCTTTGCAATATGGGAGAAGGTCTACAAGTCTTATCAAGTGCCCGAGAACGATCATGTGTCAGCAGCAAATATAGCACAAGTGGAGGCAAATAGCAAGGCAAGGAATCTGATAATTCAAGGACTAGGAAGGAGTGATTTTGATCGTGTTGTGCATCTTAAATCCGCATATGAGGTATGGAAAGCATTATGTGATTATCATGAGGGTTCATCTACTATTAAAGAGGTACGTCAAGATATGTACAGAAAGGATTACATGCGTTTTGAGATGAAACCCGGTGAATCTATAGATGATTTCTTTGCTCGCTTTAATAAAATTATTAGTAATCTACGTGCTGTTAATGTTACTTATACTGATGCTGAAAATGCACGTCAATTACTTGGAGCATTAGATATGTCTATATGGGAGATGAAGGTTACATCCATTAGAGAAGCTACTGTCATGAGTACACTTACATTAGATGTACTTTATTCTAAGTTGAAAACTCATGAATTAGATGTTTTTGCTAGAAAAAATAATGGTGATAAATCAATTGCTTTAGCTTCACAATCTAGCAAGTCTAATGGTGATAATTCTTCTACTAGCTATGCTTTGTCTTCTTTGTCTTCACTAAGCGATGAGCAGCTAGAGCAACTCCCTAAGATGATTTGGCACTCCTCTCTACACGCTTCACAAGAGCTTTGCGAAATGTGAGATCAAGAAAGAGAGGAAATTTTGGTCCTCAAAGGTGCTATGAGTGTGGTGATCTCAATCATATTCGTCCCAAATGTCCAAAGTTTCTAGCAAGATTTGCAAGGGAAGAGAATGAGAAGGAAGAAGAGATGGAGAAAGGAAAAAGGAAGAATAAAAAGAAGGGCTATATGAATCGCAAGGTGGTGCATCGTGTTCTTTCGGCTCTTGAGCAAATTAATTTGAGTGATGTGGACACGGACAGCGAGGATGATGTTTCCAAAGGCAAGAAAGAGTTAATTGGGTTGTGTTTAATGGCAAGTAGCAAAAGCTCCACCGACAATGATGATCTTGACAAATGACAACTACAATGAGGTAGAACCTTCTTATGATGATTTAGCTAACGTTGTTGCTAAACTTGGTACTTGTGCTAGAAAAGAAAGATAAAAGATTAAGAAGTACGATACTTTGATTGAATCTCTAAATTCGAAATTGAAAGACTTGGAGTTTTAATTCACGATGATGAATCTTGTGAGTCTTGTCAAATTTTACATTCGATTTAGAGAATGCTAGGTCATAATGCTTTAAACATGGATCAACTTAGAGATGTAATCGCTAAATTTGATGAATTAAGATTAGCACATGACTCTTGTAATGAAAAATTAAAATGTGCTAATGATGAAATTGAAAAGCTCAAGTTTAGTTCTTCTTCATGTTCAGAGTCAAGTACTTCAAATGCTAAATCTAAAACTTGCTCTAATTGTGAATTGCTAAAAGTTAGACTTAACTCATCCCAAGAAACAATTCAACAGATGCTTTATCATGAGATATCCTCTTGCTCTAATTGTCCTAAGCTTAACACTGAAATAGAAGTTTTGACTAGACAACTTAATGATTTTACTCAAAAAGAAAGATTGGCTCAGTCTAGTGCTTCTAAGAATCTTGTGAATGAACTTGTTAAATGCACAACTTGTCTCACTATGGCTAAAGAAAATAAGTACCTTAAGGACACTTTGGAGAGATTTTCTTTTGGTAAGAAAAATTTGAATATGATTCTAGACAAGTCAAAAACAAGTGTAAAAAATCGTGGTCTAGGATTTAATTCTGTTGAGCATGCCAAGAATAATCCTCCTAAGATTGTTAAGCTTCTTGAACCTGGGAAAATTGAAGTAACATCTGAACCAAAACAAATTGCTTTTAAGTCTGCTGGTATTATGTCTTCTACTAATCAAGTGAATGCAAATGCTTCTTCTCCTTCTCAGGTTAAACATAAAGTTAAGTACATTTGTAGTCATTGTGGTAAAGATGGACATCTTGTGCAATTTTGTTTTAAACTAGCCAAACAACAAATGAAAGAAAAGGCTAAGGCTTGGTCTAATTTGAGGAATGCACATTCTTTTGTGACTAGAAACATGAGTAATGTTAAATCTGATTTTTTACATAAGAATACTCGTGTTGCGCCTACTTGTCGTGTGTCTCAGTACTGGATTCCTAAATGTTTTATCTCTAACCCCAGTGCTGAGGCATCGACATCTTCTGTCTCTATGTAGGCTTCTCGCGCGAGGAAGGAGAACATATGGTTAGTGGACTCCGGATGCTCACGCCACATGTCCGGTGATAAAAGTTGGTTCTCCTCCCTTTTGCATACATCTCGAGCTGAAAGTGTTACTTTTGGAGATGCTACATCTACATCTATTTTGGCCAAAGGTACAGTGAAGGTAAATAAAAAGTTTATGTTTAAAGATGTGGCACTTGTTGAGAACTTGAAATTCAATTTACTTTCAGTCTCACAAATGATTGATGAAGATCTTGAAGTATGTTTTAAGAAAGGTGAATGTAAAGTGTTAGATGCTTCAGGTGATCTAGTTTTTAAAATTTCAAGATTTGGAAGAGTTTTTAAAGCTGATTTTGATGTTTCACATGATGCTAAATTTAGGTGTCTAGTTGCCAATGTTTCTAAAGATTTATTCTTTTGGCATCGTAGACTTGGACATGTTGGTTTTGATCATCTCACGCGTGTTAGTGGTATGGATCTTATACGTGGTTTGCCTAAACTTAAGAATGAAAGTGATATAGTATGTTCTTCCTGTAGACATGGTAAGATGTGTGCGTTCACATCCTCCGCTTACTATGGTCATGACAAATGCAGGGACGCTCCTACACCTTGACACAGTTGGACCATCGAGAGTTCATCGTTTGGTGGTAAGTGGTATGTACTAGTGATTGTTGATGATTTCTCTAGATATTCTTGGGTTTACTTTATGGCATCTAAAGATGAGGCTTTTAGTCATTTTAGAAGTCTTGTTCTTAGATTAACTATCGATCTTCCAGGATCTCTTAGAGCTATTAGAAGTGATAATGGGCCCGAATTTAAAAATTCTTCTTTTAATCATTTTTGTCTTTGAAAAAGGAATTGATCATCAATTTTCATCACCATCTGTTCCTCAACAAAACGGTGTAGTTGAAAGGAAAAATAGAACTTTGGTTGAGATGGCTAGAACAATGCTAGATGAATATAAAACTCCAAGGAAATTTTGGGTTGAAGCTATATCTACTGCATGCTATATTTCAAACCGTGTATTCTTGAGATCTAAACTTGGTAAAACTTCATATGAGCTTCGGTTTGGGCATAGACCTAGTGTATCTCATTTCAGAGTTTTTGGGTGCAAATGCTTTGTGTTAAAATCTGGAATCTTAGATAAATTTGAAGCTAGATCAACTGATGGTATTTTTCTTGGATACCCTGCTCATTCACGTGGCTTTCGTGTGCTTGTTTTGGAGACTAACAAAATAATAGAAACCTGCGAAGTTTCTTTTGATGAGGCTAGTCCAGGCACTAGTATAAGTGATGCAGGTACAAGTGCATATGTTCAGGGGGAGAGCATATTTGTTGATGACGATGAGGATGATGAAGATGAGGTTATGGTTCCTACTATTTCTCCACCTGTAGTTCCTTCTACACCTTCTACTACTGCGGCTACAGTTGGACATCCTCAAGTTACTACTTCATCTACACATATAGAAAATGAACAAGAAGGTGCTTCAGAAATTTCTGCGCCTCGTCACATTCAAAGGAGACACCCACCTGAACAAATGATTGGAGATTTAAACGAAAGAGTAACAAGGTCCAAGTTTATTGATTCTGACTCCCATGCTCATTCTGCTTTTGTAGCTTCTTTTGAGCCCAAAGATATATCTCATGCATTAACTGACGAATCTTGGATCAATGCCATGCATGAAGAATTAGAGAATTTTGAACGTAATAAAGTTTGGAAGCTTGTTTCACCTCCTTCCGATCACTCTATAATAGGAACTAAATGGGTGTTTAAAACAAACAAAGTGAGGATGGTGTTGTTGTTAGAAACAAAGCTAGGTTGGTTGCTCAAGGTTTTCACAAATAGAAGGTTTAGATTTTGATGAAACCTTTGCTCTGTTGCTAGATTTGAAGCAATTAGAATTTTATTAGCCTTTCTTTGCATCTAAAGGTTTTAGATTATTTCAAATGGATGTAAAAAGTGCTTTTCTTAATGGCTATATAAATGAGGAGGTTTATGTTAAGCAACCACCGGTTTTAAAATCCACAGTTCCTAATCATGTTTTCAAATTGTCAAAAGCTTTGTATGGATTAAAGCAAGCTCCTAGAGCATGGTATGATAGATTGAAAAACTTTTTATTAGCAAAGGGCTTTTCCATGGGAAAGGTTGATAAAACTCTCTTTGTTCTTAAGGAAGGCAATGATCAATTATTCATTGATTTATGTTGATGATATCATCTTTGGGAGTGCATCTCATGCTTTGGTGACTAAGTTTTCAAAGAACGATGAGTAAAGAATTTGAGATGAGTATGATGGGAGAGTTGACTTACTTTTTGGGACTACAAATAAGACAAACAAATGAGGAACTTTTGTGCATCAAAGTAAGTATACAAAGGATCTTCTAGGTCGTTTTGGGATGAAAAATTGCAAGCCTATTATGACACCTATGGGAGCTGCTTCGACCCTTGATCCTGATGAAGATGGTGAAACTGTTGATCAAAAAGAGTATAGGAGCATGATTGGCTCACTTTTATATCTTACTGCTTCGAGACCAGACATACAATTCTCTGTATGTTTATGTGCTCGCTTTCAAGCTTCCCACGTGTTTCTCATCTACAAGTCGTTAAGCGTATTTTCGGTATCTACATGGTACTCAAAATTTTGGCATATGGCTTTACGCTTCTTCTGTATTAGTTTAAGATCTTTTCTTGATGCTGATTTTGGAGGTTGTAGAATTGATAGAAAAAGTACATCGGCTCATGTCACTTTTGGGTAATTCACTTATTACATGGGCATCTAGAAAACAATCTTCATTGCTCAATCTCTTCTTGAATCTGAATATGTAGTCTTGCTAGTTGTTGTTCACAAATACTTTGGATAGTAGCCACACTTGAAGATTATGGGATAATTTTGGATAATGTTCCACTTTTCTGTGATAATACTAGTGCTATTTGTATTGCTAAGAATCCAGTGCAGCATTCAAGAACTAAGCATATTGATATAAGATTTCACTTTCTTCGAGATCATGTGGATAAAGGGAATGTTGTGCTTCATCATATAGATACTGAACATCAGTTGGCAGACATTTTCACAAAACCTTTGGATTCTTCTCGGTTTGTTCATTTACGAAGTGAGTTGGGTGTGTTGCACCCGATGGGATTATTCTGAGGGGGAGCTTGTCGTTTAAAAATTTCAGAAGCTTTGTTTATTATACTTGTCAAATAAATAATCAAGTCCAAGCCATTTAAATCAAATAAGATATAGAGCTCTCTTTATCATATTTACTCATGTGCTGTGTAGCGTTGCTCATGACTAGTTATAATTAATTAGCCTCATTTGAACTAAAACATGACATGGCGGTATACTTTGACTAGATTGATTATAGTTAGTACCTTGCGATGTTCTTTGAAAAAGATTAGCTTGATGGTGAATCTTATTTTAAATCTTGACTATGAAGCTCGTATGTTTCTAATTACAGTCTTTTTATGTTCACTCAATTTGGCATGTTATAAAAAAAATGAAAAATAAGAAAGAGAAAATTGAAAAGATGTATGCTTCAAGCATGCCATATACATCTATGTATACAAAAAAAAGGAGCATAAAATGTGCTCAAATGACAAGATGTATGCTTCAAGCATGCCATACATATCTATGTATAAAAAAAAAGGGGAGCATAAAATGTGCTCAATTGACAAGAAGTATGCTACAAGCATGCCATCATTGAAAAGAAGTATGCTACAAGCATGCCACATGCTTAAGAATTGAGTATGGAGCATTAGGCTGTTATAAGAGACTGCTAGCTCGTTTAAATTTAAAGTTTGCTTCATTTTTAGGCTTTAACTTTTCAATGTGATATCTCATTGTGCTCTTTATAATCGTCTTTGTCATTGTTGAGATGCCTGTCATTAATTTAACTTGCTTAATCATTTTAAAGACTTGTTTTGACATTGCTATATGGTATATGACTTTATATGATCCAGATAGCTCTACTAAAAAGGATGGCTTGGTTAATTTAATCAATCAATGCGAAGTGACTTGGATAATCTACAAAGCTTCTCGACTTTTACTCTCTTTGTTCCTTTGTTTTAGATTTTTTTTTTCTCTGAAGTTCTTGATGATTACATTGTCAAAGGGGGAGAAAAATGGGAGAAATTTGCTTTCCTTGTGTTGAGGGGGAGTTTTTCACTGTGGTTTTGAACTGTTTTGCTTTGCAGCTTTGAAACTTTATTTTCGAATAAAAATAAAAATTTCTTTTTAAAAAATTCAACTCTCGATTTTGAAGTGTTGTCAATGTATTCATCAAGGGGGAGATTGTTAGACCATGTAGTTAAGTCTAATATATTTTAGTTGATGAATAATTGACAATATTATTTACAGATATTATTTGAGGCGTGTCGTGGTGTGTGGACTTATATCGGTCAAGTTGGAAAGAACTTGTGCCGGGAAAATATATTGCTTTGGTCTTTGCATGTGCAGGGTAACTCGGAGGCGATCGTGATCTACAGCGGTGACCGGGAGATGGCTTGGTGCGAAGTCATGGTCCTGATGGTCGAGGATGCTGGAGGAGACGGCCGAGCTTGAGTTGGAGCGCATGGAGATTAAAGATGGATGAAACGTGTTAGAGCTACGGAGGTGTGGTCCGGAGGCTACGTCACGTGATATATTTTAGAGTGTCTAAAATATGATATTTTGTAATCAAGTTTTAAGCCCATGAGTTAAGCCCCCATATAATTGGGCCATACATGGGGTGATTAAGTGTAAGTGTTAGCCCGTTTATGTGTGTATATACATATATATGGGGCGCTAGGGTTTCATGACTGTACGCGATTAGAGTTGCGGCGGGCGACCAAAGATCTTCTTTGGCGGTATGTGATGGAGGCAAGTGCTCGGCAAGAATAGCGGCATATGCGCCGCACTTTGCGAGCGTGTGCTAGCGGCGAAGCGACGGAAATCAAAACAAGAAGCGATGTGGCCGCCGAACCAATCTGTTGTTTATGATACATCGTGTTGATTGATTGGTGATTTTTATTCGGTTTGCATTGATCTTGCCAGTTTCTTTACTGCCGTGAGTTCTTCCTGTACCGCTGTTTTGATGGTCATCAAAAGCTAGATAGTTGTTGTTCTGCATTATTTTTTTTGGAGTAGCAGCGTGGTTGTGTCTGTCATCTGATCTGTTGGTGCCAAATCACGCGTAGATAAAAAGGTGGCAGCCAAACAAATCAAGCAAGTGCTGATGCATGTAGTCATCTAGAGTTTGACGTGAGGCTATGCTTTTTGGGTTCATGCATGAGTATTGAATATTGTTGGTAACCAGGACTTAAGTTTTAATAATTACTACATACATATATACTTGGTTCTGTTTGATTGCAGCATTAACTACAAAAAGGGTCTGTCTCGTAAATTTGAACTCTGCTATAGTATTATGTAATACCGATGCTTACGAGATTGCTACAGTACTAGAAAAGTTTATTTTTTTTTGCTGTCCTTTGTTTTTGTGCTCTTAACTGTGTTTGCAGGATAAACAATCAAAAGACAGTAGGTTTGAGGAAAAAGATTTCACTGCGGATTACAATCATTCACCCCCCTCTGATTGTCATTAACGATCCTACAGATACTTATGCATGTGTTGCTTTGTTTAATGTGCTATCGAGTTGCTCTAGCCACTTTTGCCATTAGTTCACCGCCGCACTTCACTGCCACGCCGCCACTACAGCCCATCTTCGGTCCATGCTCTGGCCACCGATAGGCTCGTAAGGTCACAAGGTTTCCATTTCTACTCTTGGTTCGCGCCGCCGTGGACCACAACGCTGGCAAGCTGCCGGGCAAAATCGCAGCTACGCGCTCCCTTATTCAAACAATTAATGTAGTCAACTGATAACCCAAATCACTGTTGGATTAGGTATATTAGTCATTAACTGTGGTTAATCATTATGTAATATTCCGCTGACAAATGGGTCATATGAACAGAAAGCGAGGTGAGATTTAAATCTGGATTTGAACTGAGTTGATGACATGCGGGCCCAATGCATTAAGTGCACAGTGAATCCCAGCTCGTGGACCAGACACTGTGTTGTGGACCTTCAGTCCATGCACTACGCCATGGACCGAATCTATGACACATGGACCCACATGTCAGTAAGGGATTTTCAAAACATAAATGGAAAAATAAAACCCTAAGCACAGGGCCCAATCTATCAATAACTAAGGCTAGGTTAACCTGAGTATAAAAAGTATTTAATACATTTAGAAATTCTGAAATGAATTACTTTTGCAGTGAAAATGGTTTAAACTACAAAAATTCATAAGTAATTCAATTTAACTCAAAATCAAATAAAATTAATTTTGTTTGTTTCCATTTTTATCGTACTTTAATTTGGAATAGGTTTTAAACATGTTACTATTATAGCAAATTTTGATACTCAAAATATTTGAACAATAATGCATTTAACCTTGAAAAATTCATAGAAAATCGAAATGAACTCCAATTAAACTAAAATTTTCACCTAAATTCATCTAAAATCATAATATCATACTGTGTAGTTTTCATGCATTTTTGAGCATTTTAGTTTTCTCGGTTTTCTTAGTGTTTATGCGAGACCGTGTTTTCTCTCTAGATTCTGCATTGCCCGAGATGAACGACTGCCCATCTGAGAGTGAACAAGTGGATTATCAGCAAGGCAAGCATCCTCTTGTATCATTTTGATCCCAGTTTTGGTTAATTTAGTATTTTGAAATGCAATAATATTTGTTTGCATGCTATTTTTGGTATATCGATAATTTATGAGTCTAGTTAGCTATATCCTAATTATTATGGTTTATCCTTAATAATTTCATACAATTATGCTTAAGTTAGATATCATGTGATGGTATTTATTCTTTATATGAATGCTTAGTCCTGCAAGTCATTAGATACATTAGTTCAGTTGATGGGGTTATCTCGTCAATTGTGGGAAACACTAAACATTTACCTCTATGATTTTGGTCCAGATCATCGAACCTGGTTTTTTAGTCTAAAATTTGCTACTAAAACAGATTTTGGTATGGACAAGTGGCTAGTAGTGTGGGCGCCTTCGTGTACGAGAATCAGGTTCCGTGGAAAGACTTGTCCGGACAGTTAAGAACAGAACTTGGTGCCGTCGTTAATTCAAGTACCACTCATACTTCCATACGCGGTGTATGGGCACCGCTTGGTCAAGTAAGGGGAGGATTTTATTGAGTTGAAGCACAGGTGTTGTGAGGACATGGCTGGGTGTGCGATCCCATGTTTTGTAGGAATCTGATTGCAATTTATAATGTGCAAGGGAGCACTATTTTTCTTTATGTTTATTGGATCGGCATCTCCAACACAACTTGCATGCCCGGTTAGCAAGTTCTATAAATAGCTTGTACTAAGCGGGTTTCATCTCACATGGGGTGATTCAACTCAATAAGATTGTCTTGCTAAAAAATATCGTGTCTTGATTTACTCGGCCGCATACCATAGGAAGTGTGTCATTATTCGGAGGCTTACGGGCGATCGAGTCATGTGAGTAAAGTTGTACTCCCCTACAGGGTGTTAATATATTCGAATAGCCGTGTCCACGGTTACGGACAACCACTTGGATTCGGGAGACATCATTGTTATAGAATCCAAATTAAAACTTGACATGGGAAAAACTTGGTATCGGCATGACCGGTTTGTCATGCATTTTAGTTTACCAAAGTGAGGTGCCACTTTGGTATTGCTTGATTTATGTCTATGCTTATGTCAATTATACTTCTTTTGATAAAATTGTGTTTGATAAATGGTATTTACAAACTAGTATGTGTAGGACTATAAATGGTTGCGATTTATGCAAAACCAAGCCAATACCGTCTCTCTTTTGATCAGCCTCTATCATGTATAAATTCCACTCCTTTGGACATCCTCTAGCATACAATTTATTTTTTATGTTGTGTAAGACTTGCGAGTACCTTTTGTACTTAACCGGATTGTCCACTTGATCAGGTGAGGATGATTTCACTATCGATCCATTCGTTAGCACATATTATGGCGACACTAATGAATAGTAATGTTTCTAACCCTACTCAGTTGCCTCTGGGAGTTGGGCACACTTTGTTGGAATTTTTGGTTAATAATACTTTGTTTTCCGCTGCGTACTTCTGTTTATGTTTGAATTTGGCCAGTCGGCCACTTGTGTAAATTATGGGCATAAGTCCTAGTTGTGGATGCAACTTTGTAATATTAATATATGCCTTGTGTATGACTGTGATCAATGTTGTTGAGGATATGTGTGTATTAGCCACTAATCCTTGGGAGCTAACACGGGACACATATCTAAATATTTGAAATGTTATTTGATTCATTTACGTATGAACTCAGACGGCTGAGAATCGACTTGGTGCATACGCCATCTAGTGTTTTGCGGGTCGATTATCTAGTTGATGTCTCCCGGGTTTTCATACTTAACTTGGATTAAATTGAATTTTAGATCTTAGAGACTATGAGTTAATTTCGTATGACCTGGAGGATATAAGTTATATGATATTAACTCGGGGTCCCCACATGCCCAAACAGGCCTAGGTCAAGCAACGCACCGTAGCAACGAAGCTTCATCGCCCATGTCGTCATGCTGTATGTTTGTTGTAATGTGTTCATATGCACTCCTGTTTGTTGAACGTGTTGAAATGTGTCGTGATGATGTATGTTTGTTGTAATGAGTTCATATGCACTCCTATTTGTTGTACGTTTTGGAATGTGTCGTGATGTCGTATGTTTGTTGTAATGCGTTCATATGCACTCCTGTTTGTTGTACATGTTGGAATGTGTCGGACAATGGTACATTCATTGTAATGCATTGTATAATGGTTCGTAGGTCTCCTATCATATTTTTCACTTTTGTTTTGCTTTATTGTACCTCCTGTTTTATTGCACACTAACTTGTTGTAGGTACCTCAGGAGATGGCGCGGCCTCAAGATGATTTCACGTACGAGCTGCTCGACTCACGGTGGGATGGGAGCACCGATGCCACGCAGGGTCAGCCAGCGTCGGCCCTCCAAGCCTTTGGACCAGCTGTACGTCCCACTATTAGGGACACCGAGCTCCTGCCCATTGCCCGCCCGTTGGACCTACTGCACGCATTTCAGTTCGACGTGGCGCTGATGTCCACGCTCGTGGACCATTGGAGACTGGAGATGCACACCTTTTACTTCTGGTGGGGAGATGACCGTTACTCTACAGGACGTCGCTATGCTTACGGGTCTACCGCTGAGGGGTCCTGCAGTAGTGCCACCTCCCAGGCGACCAGACTGGAAGGTATGAATGGATGCGAGGTTTGGTGAGCTGATCCTAGAGAACATATCTAGCGTCACATTCCTGGCTACGACGGTACATGGCATGTCCTGTGCACGCGACTGAGGCGGTTGTACGGATACACTTCCTTGTGTACCTGTTGTTTCTGTTTGGGTGGGTCTTGTTTCCTACGACTCAAGGAGATTCAGTGCAGCCTAGCTACATCCATCTTGCTGAGGTGTTGGCGGACGCCAAGCCCGACGAGGTGCTACAGTATAGTTGGGGCTCCGTAGCGTTTTACGCCATGTACCGAGGCTTGTGTGATACTTCACAGTGCAGTACGAGCAGGGAACCAGTCCTCGTGATGTGTTACACCCTCTTGCAGCTGTTGTCGTGGGAGCATTTTTCGGTTGGTCGGTCGTACATCCGCAGGGCTGTGCACCCTTTCCAGCTCATCCCCGAGTTTTGCGGTCAGGGTGATGTCGCCGACCTGGTTGAGGGGCCCACTTGGGCACTCGCTGGATACATGCTCTGTTAGGGTGGGCCAGGGAGAGGTCGAGGCGTGTGTATCCTGAGTTCCACAACATGTTCAAGACTCTGCACGAGAACGAGGTCATCTGGTATCCATGGACTACACGGTTTGTTACGGACAAGGCCCCCTACGGCTTGCCCTCTCAATGCAGCCAGGACCACACATACTAGATGACACCCTGCCATCTGGTGTTCCCCCATATGGTCAAGTGGTACTCATCGCAGCGGGTCATGAGAAAGTTCAAGCTATACCAGCAGGTGCCACCGCCACCGAGACGACCTCTTATAGCGAAGGCCCACAGGTATGTTATTATTTGGTTTCATAGGTTAACCTATTAGCTACATCTCTTTTTTCGATTGTCTAACGTCCAAATTGACTTGCAGGCAAACGAGGCAGGGGTGGAGGAGCAAGGACTGGATGGAGACACAGCTACCGTGGATGGCGTTGTGGGCCGACAGGGTGGCGATCGATGTCGTACACGAGGCGCGGTCGTACAACACCGAGACACGCACTACGTACTTGAGGTGGTACATTCCTCGCACCAGGAGCAGCCTTACTGGTGTGGCGCCACAGTGTCCTATGGAGGTCGCGCATGACACTGCTCTCCAAGCAGGTCCAGACCCTCACTGGGCGGCACGCCAAGACGAGATGGTAAAACATTGTGCGTAGGTTTTTTTTGCACAAGAACACATCTCTAACTTATTATCGGTTTCCTTGCAGTACGACCACCTTCGGCGTATCTCCAACAAGGCTACTGATGGTCTACGACATGGGAGGACTAACACCGCCGCCTAGTTGCTAATTACGCTACGCACCATCTGCAACGACGCGAGGGTGGCAATGAGGACCATCACTTGTGGTCGACACAGCGACGTTGCCACGCAACAAGGCAGACACCGAGGACCACCTCCACCCCCACCTCCCTCGGCACCTCCCTCCGCACGTCTGTCGCTCTTCCTCGACGCGCCTCGAGCCATCGATATGTCAGCTATGATTTGTTGTGCTCATTGTTTGCACGTACCCTCGCTTGTAACATATCTCTCACTTCTATTTGTTCTTTCAGCACTTGTGAGGGGAGAACACTCGCTTACAGCCATCGTCGTCACGAAGGGAGGCGGGGACTGAACTTCCTCACTGGGTCCACGGGGTGCGACTCCAGACAGCGACCCTTACTCGCCCCAGTGTCGGCACGAGGCGTTGCCCACGTTCGCACATGGTGTTCAGTCAAACCTGCATAAGGGCGACCCGTGGTTCGGGCAGATGTACGGACCAAGCACTGTGCATCATTTCAATGCCGATTGCCCTGGAGCATCATCGTCTGCACAGCCACATACACAGGTACACTGCAATGTACTTAATGCAATCTTTTCGTTGCACACTACGATAAACTCACGTAGCCCACCAAATTTGCAGGTATGGAGCGACCAATTTGGACAGCAAGGCCAAGGATCACCGTCCGCACTTCTGACTCTGCAGGTACATGCTTTCCAGCGTGGCTACATATTGCAAATGTCATAACCTCTGCCCTAACCCAGGAGTACCCTTCTCGCAGGATGTGCACCCTTCTATGACCACCTGGATGGACGATAGGCTCGAGTGTCACCCGGATACCTACAGTGAGTTTTCCGCAACACCGCCTCCCACGCATCACTCCCACTATAACTTCTGCGATGTACGCCACTCCCCTGACAGGCTCACATTCCCTGAGGATTAGCTACATCGTTGTGGCTGGCGACGGACGCATGGACCATTAGTTTTAGTGTCTTGTCTTGAGTACCTCTACATTTTTTCATGTACTCCTCTATATGATGTATGTCTGTCTAATGTATTATTGCTTGGTGTATTGTCTTGAAACACAGTTCCAGTTTGTTATTACTGCTTCGACATCTTTGGATCACATTAATTCGTACAAACCAAATGAGGCAGCTTTTGCGCAGTGACATGACCCAACGAGGCAGCTTTGCATAGTGATGTGACCGTGTGAGGCAGCTTTCTCCAGTGACGTGACCCAAAGACGCACTTTACGCAGTGACGTGACCCTACGAGGCAGCTTTGCGTAGCAACATGACCCAACGAGGCAGCTTTGCTCCCCACACCACCTTTTCATACCGATATGACAACACACTGCGACGCTTACTTTTTAGACTAGCCTTCCCAGTTTTTTAGATCGAAAATACTAGACATTGCTGCACAAACTTTTTAGAGGCAAATGACAACACTCTGCTATACTCGAGGCAGCTTTGCGCAGCGACGTGACCCAACTCTGCTACTCTAACTTTTCAAAGGGAAATGACAACTCTACCTCCCCAGCTTTTCAGGACGATGTGACCTGACGAGGCAGCTTTGCTCAGTGACGTGACCTAACGAGTTTGCTTCCCGCAGAAACGTGACGCAACGTTGCCACACGATTCCTCCTCAGGGCCGCTGCCTCACGGATATGAATTTCCTTCAACCCAATTACAATTCAGCCGCGTACGCAGGGCCGGCTAGGCATTTAAGTACTACCCCTCCCACGGTGGGTTCTCCTATATCAAAACTTCAACATAATCTAGCTCAGATGGAGAACCAATGGGATGTGATTCGCAAACTCGCAAGGGCTGCTGTCGCTCGGGACGAACAAGCGGAGCGAGCCAGGAGGACACCTCCCCGCAATGAAGCCCCCCATAGCAACAACCCCTACCAGAACATGCCCACCGAGCATTCGCGGAAGACCCACCCGAAGGGGTGACGCTGCCCCTTTGTTGGTGCAGGGACACATGCAAGTTCTTCAAGTTCAAGCAGCGCCTTAGCCTGGGCATGTGTTACTGGAGTTGCGCCAACTACTCCTTGGACTATCCCTACTGCTGTTGGGATACGGGCCGCTATCAGCAGCCGGTAAACACCATTTACAGTATATTCTCATACCATTTCTCTTTTAAAGTACGCACTAACCCATCTACCCGTAGTCCCTGGATCCTCTATGTGGCTACCGCAAGTGGATCAACCAATGGATCCACCCATGTGACCAGTGCCATCTCGACTGCGAGGAGTGGGATGCCAAGAAGGACCGTGAGAGGAGGGAGGAGGAGCGCCGCAGCGAAAAGTACAACGAGCGTATCTGGTGGGAGAAAAAAGCTCATCTTGAGCCGTGCAGGCACAGGGAGCGCGAGGGGTCACAACAGGGAGTGTGAGAAAAAGAGGGAAATGGCGACTGAGGCCAAGGCGGCCGATGAGGATCAGTACAGCGCCAAACTCGCAAGGAAGGGCAAATGACCCCGGTCCACGCAGTAGGTCGGGCCATTCCGTAGTAGTCCCCCATCCTACCAGGTCCAAGCTTCTACCTGCGGACTCTAATGTAGTTCTGGTCCTGTGCCTCGCATATTATCTTCGGTCGATTAGCAGTCAACTGACATTTGGAGAATTCCTATAAGGTCTGTTGTACACATCAAATAAAATAAAAGCAGTCACCACAACATTTCAATCTAACATTTTAGGGTATCTTCATAGTCACAACGAGTGTTCTCAGCTCCTTCAATTGCATTCCGTAGAAACTTCATAAAGTACTCTGCTTTAACTCCACCATAGTGAAGTAATGTGATCAAGAACCTTGATGTTAATGTCCTTTCGGGTTGATTGCTGAGGAAAAAATGCAATGATTTATTTCTTATGAACCAAAAAAATTAATACGAGTGTCTATTACCTAGAGTATTCATATGGTAGTAAACTTACCATAATCCAAGTCACTTGAAATCATGAAACCCTAATCCCCGAAACCAAAATTCCATATTTTTAAGGCGTAACACCTTAATTCCCAAGACAATTTCAGAACACATATAAAATTATACGAACATTGCACAATCAAGTCCATTGTGTAAGGAGCCTTAAAAATTCATATTTTTTAGCACATTTTCTATATTTACAAATTCCTACAAACAGTACACTTAAATGAAATTGCGAGAAAAATCATAACGACTAAAATTATAGAAAAATTACACAAGTCCACCATATTAGGAGCATTCATATAAAATTTCATAATTTTTTGAACTCATTTGCTATATTTTAACAATCCTATGAATACATCAGAAACCCTAATTGCCCAAATCCAAATTGGCTGATTAGGGTTTACCCTAATCGCGGAGGGACACCCAACAATTGCTAAATGTATTACTTATAAAAATTGCCATTTATTTCCTCACAATTCATTCCATTGGATTAATTCTCGGTGCCAATACACCTCTCTCTAGCGACGTTAGTGTCCATATTTTTGTACATACAGATTTCGTCGATTGCCCCCGAGCATCATCGTCCGCACACCCTTTACGTAGCAACGTGACCCAATCTCCGTGCCCATACTTCCTCTTGATTTTAAAAAATTCTCAGTGCCTATACTTCTTCTGATTTTTTTATAAACCTCGGAGCCCATTTTCCTTCATGAATGGTTTTTTTACAAACCCTACTGCACACATTTCTTCCTAATCACCTAATCAGACGAAACTCTAATCGACGAAACTCAAATCGAAATCGCTGAAACCCTAATCGTTTGGCGGAACAAAATCATAACTAGCCAGTTCATGCGCTCAGGCTACGCGGGTGGTTGGCAACTTCATGCGCTCGGGCGAAGCATGAAGTCGGCGACTTTGGTCAGGGGGCGCAGGAGCAAGCCGACCACTTCCTGTGTTCTGGTGGCACGGAAGGCCACTAGGCTCGCCACCTCCCAGGCCGCGTTGCTTGCTCCCGCGCTCACCCGCCCTCCAGCACTTGCCGCTTGCTTCCCGCACTCCTAGACCGCACGATGTGCCACGTGTCGCCATCCGGTGCTTCCGCACTCAGCAGGGCCTAGATTTGCAAATTTGACGTCAAGGGGGCAATTTTTGTATTTATGGTGGCAGCGGGGGGCCAAATGAAAAAAATTCCTCTTTATCAGGATTCAGATACGGTATTACCAGCATAACAACACAAAATTATTTTCATATCAGGTACTGGCGAACGCGTCCTTTGTTCCGGCTATCATAGTTGCCACAACACCACTGAAAAGCCCTGTTTCGCTTAGGTCGCAAGATTGTAACAACCACAAAAAAACGGGACTGCTAGTATCTTTACAACTGTCCAGGATCTACAGTTATAAAGTCGTGGTTTCACAGGCAAGCAGACGATTGCAACAAGAGGCAAACTTTTATTACAACAGTTAGGGCCTAGCAGCCAGTTTGAGAGCAGAAGCGGGCATCCAAGCCCAAATATAATACAACAAAAGTAGTGCCAAAACTACAGGCAAGCTTGGGCGTAAAAGAGACCCTAATACCAAAAGTCGTCACCGTCTAACGGTTCTTCCTGATTGTAGGGGTCACCTGATTCCTCCCACAATTTTTCTGCTGGTGAATAGCAAGTATGAGTACAACAACCGTACTCAGCAAGTTGCATGGAAGTTCTATTTAACTACATGTTTGGATTATCAACGGAATGGTACAGTTTTACCAGTACAGATATGAGTGGAATGCAACAGTAGAATTTAAAAGTTGTACAATACGTAAAAACTGTGAAACCATAGTTTGCATAGCCACAGGGTTTACAAGATCTGAATTTACCAATTAACATCTGTAAAAAAACTAATTATGCCTTGCAAATTGGAATCACCCAAGAACACAGCTTCAATAACCGGAAGCACGGCGTATTCGAATAACATTTGATACACTCTGCAGAGTTGCCCAACTTTACCCACAAGATATCTCAAACTCATACTGTCAAGCTATATACACGCAACAAGTTAGTGTGCAACTGAGTTGAGATAACAAGTCTTTTCACTGCTCAACCTTTCTAGCATCTACTCGGTAGGTTCAAGGTCCATACAGCCTCGGGAGACCACCGGCCAATGGTGGAATCCGTACTCCGAAGCTGACGGGTCCATACCGTTGTGAAATTCAACGAGTGACTGAACAGGCTCACTCCTGACTCACCCCACTCCGCGGCTGCTCTATCACACAAGAGCAGTTGACAGCCTGTAGATATTCGATTGGGAGAGCAGTATACTAAGACAAGTTGGATAAACCACGCCTTTGGTTGAGTGAGATCTGTGTCTGATTACTTTGGCACAAGGTTTTTGTCCTTACTTGTCTCCAGTGAGGAAATGGACCAACACCAACTTGTAGTTGTCCACCTGCTTGATCTCACCTTTGACTCACTTTTAACTCAAGTCTATTGGGTTGCCCAACGTCTTGGTCTCAACCCTCAACTTTCTATCAAAACCTATTGGTCCCAAGCCAAACTTCCTTATCAGTGTTTTAAAAAGGGAGTTTTTGTATGACATTGTAGAATAGTTACTATTATTTTATGTGGACTATAAGTGTCAAAGTGAATATGGTCTTCAAGAATGGGTGGTTTAATATGTGGGGTGAAGGGTTTTATCTATTCCACACGGCATTCCAAGATATTATTTCATTAATAAATTAATTGGCTAAAATATATTAATGAAAAATAATAATATACATTGTATGGAAAGTAGGTTCAACATGTTCAAGGTATGCAACTTGCCTCCTTGCTCAAAGTCTTCGAAAGGTCCTGCTGTTTCTGAGTCCTGACCGATGTTGTCCTGAGCTGGTTCGTCGGAGTTGAAACCTAGCGTACGACACAAAAACCACATAAATACCTCGCTTGCCAAGGAATGAGCCAAGAAAATAATCCAAGTACAACAAAAATATAAAAAGAGATAAAGAAATAATTTAAAGGAAGTAAAAGATCCACTGGGAGCTCGGTATAGCTGATCGGAGTCAAGAATGGGTTTTCTAGGTTTGAGATGGTTATAAAGGTTATGATGTGTCGTTTTAGGGTTTCAGTGAATAGTGGTATGTTTGCTGTTCATACCTAAAAAATATATGAACAGTAATCAAACACCAATTTTTGGTTTAAGAAATAATATTTAATTTTACTATTTTCACAAAATGAACAGTAAAATACGATGAACGGTGTATGGTTGATTTTTTGGAATGAACAGTATTTGGGCTGTGAACAGTGCTTCTCTGGAAAATGGGCCGAGCCCGTTTGGCCCACGGCCCATTGGCCCACTCGGCTGACCTCTTAACGCCTGAGGGAGCTCGGCCGAAAGGCCAGAGCACCTTAGTGGCGCCCTCACGCGGAGCGAACGAGGGGGGGCGGGGCTGCGACGGCGCTCCAATGGCAGAATGCCGGCGGAGACGAGAGGCAACGCGGAGAAGGTCCACTGAGGTAAGTGCCTTTCCCCCTTGGATTTTTGAGTGGGTTGGGGATTTTGGGTGGCGGCAGTGAGGGAGGAAGGTGGTGCCGGTAAAGCTCCGGTGGAGCCAAGGCTGGAGGTGGTGGGGGAAGGGGAGAAGGTAGCGGTGGGGTGCTGGATGGGGGTGGCGAAGTCGTCTTACGGTCGGTTGGGAAGGGAGTTGGGGTGGCGGTGGTGATTCTTCCGAATCTGCCGGGCTTGGAGATGAAGGTGGTAGAGGGGGGGGGCTGGGGCTTGGTGTGGGGGAGGAAGAGCAAGCGGGTGGCTTTTATAGCCGGTGAAGAGGCGGTGGGGGAGCAGTGGGAGGTGGGCGGAGCGTGCGGCAAGGTGGTGGTCGAGAGGGTTCTACGCCGGACGGGAGGGAGGAGGTGGAGGCATGGGCACGCACAGGGGGTGTTGCGGTGGCGATGCTCCCTCACTGGAGCAGATCGGGAGCTGGCGCAGCGCGACCTGGCGACGGTATGGGCGGGTCATGGTGTTGGCGGCTTGGGGCAAGCGACGCATGTGAGACCCCGATTTATCGGACTTGTAATGCTTAACCATCCACTTGGTCCTAGCATCACAAATCAGATAATCCGAGACTCGAGACATGTATACTTCCCAGAAATGTAGTATACACACCCCTTTACAAAGTTCATGCACCAATTCCATTCATTCACATAGAACCGAAGCAAAGCAACAAACCAGAAGATAACATAAATAAAGGATAGTTATTACAACGCATTGATGGAGGAGGAGAGGTGGCGCGGCGAGGTGGCGGTGGCTGTCGCAGCTGACGACAGCGCCGGGAAGGGTGATGACGCGAGGTGGAAGGGCAGAGGAAGCGCATGGCGCAAAGGCGCTTCCGGGTGAGGAAGACAGAGAGAAATTTTGGGTTTGCAGATTTGGGAAAGAAAGCGAATTTCAAAACCGAAACTTGAAACAAATTTGATTTCTTTGAAATTTTGAGGATGTTTCAAAGATGCCACCCTGTCTATAGTCAACATGGATGCTACCATCTTGGCAACGGCAGCAGAAACCAAGAATCTAACATGGGGCTCTCTACTGACAAAAAAACTGCAGTGTTGAATCCTCATGGCCAGTGGCCAGGGCAGCAAGACGGTAGTCTCCTTCACCACTACTCACCCAGTGGCCCAAGTACGGCTTAGCCACAACATCGCAACCATCTAGTACATGTACAAAGAATTTCCGGAGCCTGAACCCAGAGAGAATATGTTTTGTGGTTTTGGTCCACAACCTGCATCATAGCAGTACAACATGAGGTTGCCGGTGTACAGATCGGTGGCAGCGAGGGATCCAAGGATTGCGGCGACTCGTCCGAGCCGTGGAGAGGAGGAACACGATATGCTTTAAGATTCCGACCACATAAGAGACGCTTTAAGATTCCAACTGCTTAGCCTGGAGCCAAAAGGATGTCACGATCACGATCACGACACAGATCAGATGATCCTATGAACCCACAGAGCTAAAACAATACAAATTGATATATAGATTGTGATTTTGAAGGTAGGATCATATAGAATCAGGTAGAATCATGATCTTGACAACAAATTATATCAATATATAAAATTTCATTTTACCTATTGCTAATTTAGGTTACAATAGTTTAATTTAATTTGTTTTTGCTGTTTACATGTTGTTCGAAGGTAAAAAAATTACCATTAATATATTAAACTTTAAATGATTAGTTTACTAAAAATAATTTAAAATTTTAACATAAAAAACTTAATTGGATGTACCCAAATTTATGAAACTAAATTCAAAAAATTACACTACAGTCTCGCATGTCTGAAAACATAATTAATTTTTTTATATAAAATATATATACTTTTATAAATATGATAGAATTATGATTCTACGTTTCTAAGTTTCTATCATCCGAACTAGAATCACATCCTGACGACCTGTCATTGAGCGTGCATGTGTGGTTGACAACTGGGTCCCGGAATCAGGGCCAGAGCTGCAAGGGCCTAGACGAGAGACGCTGACTCGCACAAGTACAACACAAACCTGCGCTAAGCCTCCTAGCCCTAAACCTCGTTCGTCTCCGTGGCGTCGCCGGCGCCGAAGCTGCCGATCCCGCAACATACTCATCACCAGCGCGTTGCCCTACGTCAACAATGTCCCGCACCTGGGGAACATCATCGGCTGTGAGCATCCCTTCTACTGCGCCATCTCCCCAAATTCCCCCGCCCCGACCTCTCGCTGGTCGCCGTCGATTTGTCTGATGGATTCGGGTTTGGTCGCGTGTTGCAGGCGTGCTCAGCCCCGACGCGTTTGCGCGGTACTGCCGGCTGCGGGGGTACAACGTGATCTACATATGCGGCACCGACGAGTACGGGACGGCCACCGAGACCAAGGCCATGGAGGAGAAGTGCTCGCCCAAGGAGATCTGCGACAAGTGAGAGACCCTTCACCTTTCGACGCCTCTCTTTAAATATGGTTTGTTGGTAACTTGGTATGGAGGATTCGTTTAGAGTATAGTTAATGTGCGTGGCGATTTGTGGTGGTATTTCGCTCGATTGGGTGTTTAGTATAGTTAATGTTTAGTGATGATTTTTGGGAGCTAATCGTGAATACGAAGGCATGTATGGAGCTAAGAAAATTGGTTTGCTATTTAGTTGATTTTCTTTCTTGAACTGGTTTTTTGGTTAGATTTCGTTCCTAAATCACAATGGACAGGAGCTTTCATGCTGCAATAGTTGGTTAATGACTGTTCGATTCAGCTTGGTTAATCTGCATGCATTGAACGAATTTAATGCTACATTTTTTACATTTGTGTTAGAGTTTGACAATTATATCTTCCATAGTTACAATTGACCATTAGAAAATCTATCAAATACTTCTTTGACTTGTAATTTACACATGAAAGTCTCAGTTATCAGCCTGTGGTATGCTATATATGTATCTTTGTAGATTTACATAGTTTATATGTAAAATGAAATCATTATGTTCATAGGAAGCTTTCCCTGCTGAAATTGCAGGTATCATGCTATCCATAATGAGGTTTACAAGTGGTTTGACATAAAGTTTGACAAGTTTGGGCAGACGTCCTCTCCTCAACAGACAGAAGTCTGCCAGGCAATTTTCCATAAATTGATGGAAAACAATTGGCTCACAGAAAATACCATGCAGCAGTTACAGCTAATTATTGGTCTTGTACCTGTATATTCATCTTCGCATGTTGTTTCTGTTATACAAAATTTATCTGCTTTGTAGCTTTACTGTGATACATGCCAACGATTCTTAGCCGATAGGCTTGTGCAGGGAAAATGCCCAACAGAAGGCTTTAATTATGATTCAGCACAAGGTGATCAGTGTGAAAAGTGCAGCAAATTGTTGAATCAAACTGAGCTAATTGATCCCAAGTGTAAGGTAAGCATATCCATACCTACTGTGCCCATGCCCTTTTTTTGTTGCTGTATCACTATGATTGACCTAAGCACATAAGGTTTCCGTGTCATGAAACTGTGAAGTATAAACTTTCTTTTGCCTTCTGTCTTTGTCGTAGGTCTGTAAGAATACTCCACGTATCCGTGACACAGATCACTTATTCTTGGAGCTTCCTCTATTGAGAGATAAGCTGGTAAACTATATCAGCAATACTTCGGTAGCTGGTATGTGGAGTCAAAATGCTATTCAAGCAACAAACGCATGGCTGAAGGAAGGGTTAAAGCCACGCTGTATCACCAGAGATCTTAAATGGGGAGTTCTTGTTCCACATGAGAAGTATAAAGACAAGGTTTGTGCATACCAGATATGGATAAATTCTGCTGTTATGCATTTATCTTATTTCCCCCTTTTGATTATTTTCAGGTGTTCTATGTTTGGTTTGATGCACCGATTGGCTATGTATCTATCACGGCATCCTATACACCTGATTGGGAGAAGTGGTGGAAGGGTCCTGATATTGTAGAATTGTTTCAGTTCATGGGTAAAGATAATGTACCATTTCACACGTTATGATGACTATGATATTGTGATCTTCTTTAGTTATTCAAGATTGTTTGGGCATGAACATATGAATAATTGGCTTTATGTGAGTACATATTTGTAAATTAAGTTTTATTTAATTACTAAGTCGGGACAACAGTACTTTCCAGGTACAAGGGGGTTGGTTTTCATCATAAAACAGGACTTAAGATGTAAATTCTAATTTCTAACTGAATGTCTGATCAGCCTCTATTCAAGCGGGTTCTGTGATCATTTGAGATTCATTTTATCGTCAAGGATGTTTTGTTTCATCTTAGATCCCAATAGTTCAATTATGCAAGGACTGCAAACACAAAAACCCATGTATTTAAAGGCCAGGGTCAGTCTGCGGTTGCTGTGCGCACTGTGGATCTAGTTATGGGAATATTTATCAGTTCCAGTAAATTTTTGCTGTTATAGCTCCAAAAAATATGCTTTCAAGTAATTAATGTTTGCAAAAATAGGAAAACATTCAAGAAGTCGCCGCAGTGCCAACCGTTGTCTAAGTGGATGGATAACATTTGTGAATGACTGTTCTTTTAACGCCTGTGCTATTTTTTTTAAAAACTGGACAATGATGAAGACCATAAGTGTTACTGAGTATTTAAATTATGAAGCAGGTATTGTTACAGTTGTTTTTAACCTAATGCTTGATTGACGCACAATGCATGCTAGTTATTGGTATTTGATAAGTGCTTGCATACTTAAGCTGAATTCCCTTTGGACTTCCTAGAGATATTTTTATGAGTCAAGCATGTCCAGTTACATATGTTTGCACCAAACATCTAGCTGTTCTTTTCATGTGGTCCAGTTTACTTGTTATTAGCATGAAAATTGGACTGATGATACTCATTTCACTGTATCATTCAAGACATTAGATTATGACATCTCTAGTTTTATTATCCTTTTTGTTCTGCCTTTTGTCTTCAAGACATGCTTCTCTTCAATTTTTTGTACTGAATTACAAATTTAAACAAGGATGACTGATGAAAGAAAATTGTGTGTGAATTGCATATTTGTCACTGGTGTATTTCTCTTGAATGGACCTGTGCCATTTGATTCAAATCTGACCAGTGACCACATATGCCTATGGTCTAATATGTGTTCCAGAAAGACTGTTAACACTGCGCAATGCATGGGCTCGACTAAAAAACATGCCAAACTAGATGCATGTATGATAGACACAGTATGTACATCAATTTCCTGGATAATAACTAAATACACCTTACACCATAGGAAAATTTTCCAAGAGTCATGGTATTGGTGTCTTTGGCAATGACGCGAAGGATACAAATATTCCTCCTGAAGTATGGTGATACTACTTGCTTATGAATTGCTCTGAGGTTTGTATAGACATTTTGTTTAATTGATTTTGAAGTATATGATAATACGGCTACATCTATTAAGATATTTTATTTGACTTTTGTTTTGGGGATTCAGGCATCAGACACACTGTTAGGTTGGGCCAATTTGCAAGCCAAATTGAACAGCGAGTTGCTGAACAACCTGGGCAACTTCATCAACCGTGTGCTAAGCTTTGTTGCAAAACCAGGTGGTTAGTCAATGGAGAATCTTACACCTGTCACCTTACTGCCTAGAAGGATTATCAATTGAGTTCTGTATCTTTCCTTAGAATGTAGATTGATCATCTGTGATTCATTGCCGTTCCTTTTTTTATCCCCTTTCCCCCACATTTTCGGTAAGTTCATTTTGTTCCTTTTTGGTAGGAGCTGGATATGACTCCATCATACCTGATGCTCCTAATGCTGAATCACATCCATTGACAAAGGCACTTGCAGAAAAAACTAATAAATGGGTTGAACAATATCTTAAAGCAATGGAAAAGGCAATCAACTTATTTTGATCCGTGAAATGGCACACATTCCTAAACTGCCTGTTTTGTGCCAGCTGCTAGGTTTTACAACATAACGTTTGATCTTTTTACATCAGGTTAAATTGAAACAAGGACTGGAGTGCAATGGGCATTTCTAGCGATGGAAATGCATATCTGCAAGTAAATATATTTTTTCCCTCCTTGGCTTTATTTAGCTTTTTTAGTAGCACTGATCACTCTTATACCTTTGCTTTGCTAACTGAATGCAGGAAAGCCAATTTTGGAAACTTTATAAGGAAGATCCAACTACCTGTGCCATTGTGATGAAAACTTAGTTGGTCTTGTGAATCTTGTCTATCTCCTTGCCTGTCTGCTGGAGCCTTTCATGCCCTCCTTTTCTAATGAAGTATGATCTTTGTTGTCATTTAATCATGTCTTGAGTTTATTTGAATATAATTTTGTTTGCTGGAATCTCACTGTATGTTCTCTTCTTAAGGTGTCTCAGCAATTAAATTTGTCCCCAGAAGAAAACCTGTCATTCTGTGAAGATAAAGGAGAAAGTGCCAAGGAAAAAAGACCTTGGGATTTTGTACCAGCAGGCAACAAAATAGGAAAGCCAGCACCTCTATTTAAGGAATTGGTGCGTATTGTCATTTTTGTTATATTTTTCGTCAGTTGGTCACATTTTTACATCTCTTACCTTGCAATGAATGCAGAAAGATGAAGAAGTAGAGTTCTTTAGGAATAAATTCGCAGGCAGCCAAGCTGAAAGGAGCTCAAAGGTTCAAGTGGATGCAGAAGCCAAGAAAGTTGCTGACAAGCTCAAGGGCACAAAATTATCTGGTAATCATCTCGACATTCTTACTCTATTGTTGTTCAGTGTTCGCTTGAATCAGAAGGGAAAACAGCTTTTTTTTGTTGCATGTTCAGAGGTACATAAAAATCCATGTTGGCGGAATTAATATGGGTTGGATGCTAATGAATGGAAGCTAGAAACAGGCTTCTATTTATTGGTCAAATGTGTTCATATATTTCCTTTCCTTGCCAAAACTATGGTGCGGCAGGGACCTATTTCATGGTAGAGTGCAACATTTTTCTTCTGTTTAAAGTGCTCTGAGTTATTTTCTTCTGAACTCATTTCATAAATCCAGCAATTCATCAGCCAGTTTTTTTCTTTGACTTTCTTATCCAAAGGGAGGTCCCAAAAAGGAACAAAAGAAACAATCTGGTGGTTCAAAATCAAAGACAGCAGAAGAAGTCTCGGTTGCAAAGTTGGATATTCGGGTGGGGCTTATCAGAAAAGCAGAGAAACATCCAGATGCTGATTCACTTTACGTAGAGGAGATAGATGTTGGAGAGGAGGCACCAAGAACAGTGGTTAGCGGCCTTGTCAAATACATCCCTCTTGAAGAAATGCAGGTTGATCTTTCTTAGCATCATGTGTGGTCTCGACATAAATATGTTCTTGTGGTTGTCTTGCATCACTAATTTTGTAATTCTGGTACGTATGAGCAGAACAGGAAAGTGTGCGTTCTCTGTAATCTGAAACCGGTGGCAATGCACGGTATAAAATCACATGCTGTGGTTTTGGCTGCATCTAATGAGGACCATACAAAGGTAAGGAATCTGATACCTTCTGCATTACATTAGGCTTTCATGTGCTCTCAGATTGAAAACATATCATAAAAAATACAGCAGCAGTCACTTGGTTTGTGATTAAGCTTACATTTGAAATTTAGGTTGAGTTGGTTGAACCGCCAGCATCCGCTGCTGTGGGGGAGAGGGTGACCTTTGCTAGGTACTCTGGAGAGCCTGCGGCTTCTCTTAATGCCAAGAGCAAGACTTGGGAGAAGTTGTCAGCTGACCTGCACAGCAACGGCGAGCTTGTGGCGTGCTACAAAGTTGTTCCGTTCACAACCTCGGCTGGAGTATGCAAGGTCAAGACAATAGCAAATGGAGAGATTCGCTAGGTGCGGTGCCCAACTGCGGACTGACCAGGACGGAGCAATAAATTTTATACGAGGGGGGCCAATAAAAAAAACCATTTTGTTTCAATAAGACGTCTAAACACTAAATGTAGCAATATATCACTTGTCATTCATTCACCTAATGATCTACCAAAATAACCTCCGTACTATTCTGAGGTCAAATAGTTGCATGAGATTCACAAAATACAAGCAAAAAGAACAAGAGAAACTAACATATTTGGTGTTTAGTTAAGTCGTGCTCGCCGATGTTTCATTGCATTGAAATCATCCACAAGTGTATCCAACTGTGAACTCCAGAGCTATCTCCCTCTCGATGTAGATTATCCACTTGTTCTTTTTTCTTGAAAAAAGAATCATTTGTTTTCCTCCTAGCCATGATTATCCTAGAAAAAATATATAAAAGAATAGGGCAAAGAAAGTTTCTTAAAAAATAGCGAAGTTGTACAGATGAAACAATCTTAGCAAACAAAAAAAAATAGTAGTCATTAGCCAACCAATTCATGAATAAACCAATTAATTATTTAGCCACCACACGAATCAAGCTAGAAATGCGTACATGCATACCTTGACTCCTTTAGCACAAAGGTCGTTGCCACTTGCCAGCCTGCTCCACCGATTGGGTTGGGGAATGCCAGATTGGGTTGGAGTCAGAAGCAGACCAAGAGGGGAAAGAACTTACGTGAAGGGAAGACAGGCGGATGATCGCCCGTTCTGGAATTTTCCCCCCTAAATGGTTGTATAAATGGCGTCCTGTAATAGCCTGTGTGAATAGTTTTTGATTTCAAAAACTTATTTCAAATTAATTGTGTATTTGCAAAATCCTCTAGCTTCGACCTCATTTCAAAATTCAAATTCAAATCTCGGATTTGAATCTTGGTTTCAAATTTCCTCCTGGCTCAGCCCACCTCTCCTCCTCTCCCTTAGCCTAGCCCATTCCCCTCCCCCACCCCAGCCCAGTTGGCCCAGCTCCTCCCCTCCCCCTTTTTCTTTTCTCTCGGCTTAGCCCCGAGCAGCTCGTCGCCGCGCCCTTGTGCGTTTGGTCCGTGCCGTGTGTGCCCACCTTGTTGCGCCTGCGACGCCCACTTGCCCGCGTCGCCTTCGCCACCTGCTCCGACCCGCTGAAGCCGTCGCCGCTCCCATTAGCAAGCCCAGCTCCCTCTTTGCCGCCTCTGCATGTGCATCCGCGCCTGGAGTCCCGTCGCCCATCTACCCTTGACCACCGGCACCTAGCTTCTGCCCAGTCCCATCGCTCTACGCAAGCCCGTGCCGCTGCTCCTGCCCCTTGCCGCGACAGAGCCACCCATGTCGGCCGCCTCGGGACCATGCGAGCTCCAATAGCTCCCCCTATACACAGCTAAAATGATGTACTACATAAAATAGCTAAAATGATCTAATATATTGAGTTCTATGTTGCTATTTTTATTTGCTAACTGCAAGGTTTTGAAATAATGTACAAATTTATAAAAATATTTACCTGCAAAATGACCGACCGGATTTGCTGCTCCGTCTCTCTCTCCTCCTCTACGAACTGGCAGGGCTTCGCTAGGACTCTTCTCCCCCTCTCCTCCTCTCTCTTCTCCCCCTCTTCTCTTTTTTCTGGAATTAAAATATCATTTTCACCAATTTTTGGGTTTAAATAGCTAAACCTTGTCGCTAGTTGAATTGGCGACAGGAACACTGTTCACTGCCAATCGCTAGTTGAAATAGGGACAGAAAGGTGGACTGACGACAGGCAGTAAACAGGTCTCTATCGTCAATTAATAGCGATAAAAGTGTATAGTCATTCTAAATGGCGGCAGACATCTACTTTCGTAATTTTTTCCTGGCTATTTAATTTTGTCACCATTGGACTTTCTACTATCAGTACTTTTTATTGAAATGAAATAAAGGGCCCAACTAAATTTGGTGGGCTAGTGCTCTCTACTATTTGAACCAAATTGTTGCGACAAAAACAAATAAAATCTAAGGCGCATAGATTTAGGCTGAAAGTTTAATTCTAATTTTCTTTCAAACAAAGATTCCTTCGTGCGTGTACTCCATTATTTCAACCCGGACTCCCGGGTACCCGGATGCCAAGAACCCAGCATTTTGAACCCGAGGCAGGGATCCAATTTCCTTTCTTTTCCAAGATAAAAACAAGGGGAAACTCAATGACAAACTGTAGCACGAGTGAGTGTGTGAGAGTGTCGGACCCGAATTTTCTAATCCCGGATCCTTTGTGAACATTACTGTGCTACTCCCTGGATCAGTAGGTAGCACTTACAGACTCATTGCTGAATCATACATACAAGGCGCGAATTTAAGATATTTAATAAACAAACATCAGAGTGACATAGACCACTTCGGGTCAAGTTTTACATAAGGGCCACCAGGCCAAATGGATTACATTACACAAAAGCGTGAAACAAAAGGAGGGTGGAGCTCATCTCTCCACGAGCAAGTGGTGGGAAACACATGTACATCCGATATTACCCGAAAACTCAGATAATATAGGACGCACCTAAGTACCAGTGGAGTCAGCTAGACTGGGGCGAGACTAGAACAACTACGAACTAAGCTACGCTTCAAGAACTCAGGTCTTGAGCATCCGGTTCCTCGTGTCTGCGTAGTCTCCTTGCTCCGCATCATCTGGAGGGTTTGGGGAGGAGCGAGTGAGCACAACTACCGTGCTCATGAGCCAACACACGAATGCAATAGTATACATGCAAGGCTTAACAAGGATGGCTCAGGTTCTTTTATTTGCTTTGAAGCAACATTTTCAATTATCATAATTACAAAGTCCTATGACTTAGCATTTTAAACAGATTGCATTTTCATTAAAAGGGATTAAGTGCAATATTAAATAACAGCGAAGGCTACCTCCACCTTATGCTTAATTTTTGATAGTGGTTACGTCCACCGATTATCAACACTGGATAAGGCTACCCAGGAAAATTCAAAACAAGGGCTAGATGAGCCCAACACATTTCCATTTCCACCCACAAAGATTTTGAAATAGAACTAACTCAGGTTAAGTTCTCATGTCTGCCTTTGACCGAGAAAGCGCGGTGCTTTAAGCAGTTTAGACTCTGCGAGAGGTTGTACACTGTACCCACAAGAGATAATCATACTCGTTACTCCACATGATTCCTTAGTCATGTAGTTGAGCGATCGTCACGATAACGTTTCAATGTATCTTGCCTCTTAGTCATCTCACTAGTATGGGCTAACCCCACTTGCGGTGGGTCCCATAAGTTGTCTTGGGATATACGCCACCACGACTTGCGTAGCTAGCGACTTCACCCTTCCTTTGGTGTCCCATTCAAGTGGATCGAATCCACTACTTGCACTATCTTGCTCTACCACCGATGAGATGACTTCCAAGATTTGTTACATTTACTAAGCCAAGTTGCACTTTGCAGACTTGCGGTTGTACTTGTTTTACACAGGAGGTCATGACAAGATTAAGTCCTTAAGGTTATCTGGGCGGTTCATTCAAATGTTAACCACGTTCCCTGGGCTACATTAGCACCCATCAACATCCCATTCCTCATACCATCCGCCCGACGATATGACAAGTTATTAGGGTTTTGGGAAGGAAAACCAATTAACATAACACACCATCATCTTACATCCAATGACCGCCCAAAACTATTTTCATGATTAAAGGATGATGATCGGGATAGTTATTGCCCGTACTTAAGCAAGACTAGCATGTCGCTTAAGTACAACCTATACTAGTATTTACCAAATATTTACTAGGGTGACAAGGAATAATGGATTCAATTATCAAAGGATGGCTTAATAAGTAATTAATCAACAAATGGGTATTTAACTACCTTAAGCTTTAACATATCATTGTTTACAAAATTAAAGCATGCAACTTTGCTATTTTAAATAAACATAGTTTGCATAAAATGTAGGTTCGGAATGATCAAAGTATTGACTCGCCTTGGTTAAAAGCGAGGGTTCCTGGAGATCTTGAGCTTGGTCGAAGGGAGGTCTCGGTGTCGTCGAATCCTAATCGGTTGAAGAATGCAGGAAAAAGACACAGCGGCAAAGAGAGCAAATAAATACCAACTCAATAAATAATGAACTCCAAAATGAGCAAGACCAGTACCACTAGCAAGATCTTGATTTTAGAAAATTTTAGAAATTGGTTTCACAATTTTTGGAGTTATACAGAAAAAGATATGAATTTTGGAAGTTTTTAACCGATTTATCAATTAAACAGAAATTCTGAAAATCCGAAAAAACCGAGGAGACGACGTGGCATCAACGTGCTCGGTCCACGAACCTTGTGCTCGTGGACCAGAGTCCACGCTTCTCGGCGCCGCAACCTGATGGCGAGGCCCTCGTCAGCCACCTCTGTGTCGGGTGGGACCCACCTGCGTCGGTGGCCTTGGCCTGAGGAGGGCCCACCGTCGAACACGGCGGCGTTAAAGCAGCGGCGACGCGTCGGCCGCGTCGCCTCGTTTTCCTCCGCGCCTGAGAGAGAGGAGGAGAGAGAGGCGGCGGGGAGAGAGGAGAGGCGCGGGCGCACGGCACGGCCGGAGAGTGGGAGGCGAAGAGCGAAGACGGCCGAGCGCGGAGCCCAGACGCAGGAGGCGAGGCGTCGGCGGCGAGGCGGAGGCCGTGAGGCGGCGGAGGAGGCGCGGGGCAAGAAGGAGGCCGGGTCGAAGACGAAGCAGGCGGCAATGGCTCGGGCCTGGAGCGAGGAGGTGAGGCGGAGGAGGAAGGGGAAAGGGAGGAAGTCTCGGCTTTTAAAGCCGAGGCGAGCAGCAAGCCGCCTTGTGAGGAAGAAGCGGGAAAGAAAAGCCCATGTGTGGTGAGGAGGGAGGGAGAAGGGGGTCCGGCGGCGCTTGTGATGGATGGGACGGGACGGGAGGCCGAGGCGAAGGGGAGTCAGCCAGGCCTGGGCGGGGCGCATGAGGCGAGGCGTGGAGGCGCGGGACCTGAGGCAGGAGGCGCGGAGGAACGGGCGGCCGGGCCCATGAGTAAAGGGAGAAATTAGGGTTAGGGTTTGAGATTTTGATTTTGATTTTGAAATTTGAAGTTTTGAAATCGAAATCAAGTTTTGGATTTGAATTGGAATCAAAGTTTTGATTTTGAAACCTTTTTCAAAAACGGGATGTTACAAAACCTACCCTCCTTAAACGGAATCTCGACCCCGAGATTCGGCTACCCAAACGAGACAGGGAGCGTACCTCTTATTACTTCTGAAGTTGTTGGGGCTTCTTCGACGGTGACAAGGTTGACATGACCCTGGTTTTGGCTTGGCGTGGAAACAGCTCTTGATGCTTGCGAGGTTTGACGACTCTTACTTGCAACTGAAGTCTGGCCTCGAGTTGGTGTGGTTTTGAAGTTGAACCTCACCGGTGGTAGTTGAGGCATCTATTGGCGAAATGCCCTTTTCTCCTGATTGAAACAACGAAGATGAGCTATCGGATTGATTGCTGCGGTTGTCCAGCAGTGAAGCGCGAAACACTCTCACTAGGGCGCGGGGTTGCGGCCGCAAAAGTTTGAAATGGAACTCTTGATGATGGGGCGGCCAACTGCCTAAAAGATGAGCTTCCCTGAAAAACGGATCTTTGCGGAAAGTTGCTTTGTGGCCCTTGAAATACCATCTTCCTTTTGTGGCTGATTTCCGCAGTCTTTTTCTCATTTTTCAGCACTATGGCCTTGTTGACCAAGTGATGGAAGTCGGAAGTCATGAAGGATGGTGACCTCTCATATCTTCACGCATGCCTTCCACAAAGCGATCGATCTTCTCTTCCTCCACTGCTATGTCATTGGGGGCATAGCGGGCAAGTTGGTTGAATCTGGTCAAATACTCGTTCACTGACAGCTGGCCCTGCTTGAGAGTTCTGAACTCGTTTTTCTTCAATCTCATGGTACCTTTCTTGATGCACGGTTTGTCTGAAGGCGGTCTTGAATTCCGCCCAAGGAATGAATGCCAAGCGGGTTCAGCTTCTTCTTGAGGTAACTCGGCCATTTCTTCATCAAGAGCGGGGTTGGGTTGGTTCACGGGTCTGAAATTCTTTGCTTCTTCTCCTTCTTCTTCCATGAGCCATCACCACCTCGGCGTGAGGTAGTTTTCCCACCGGCGTGGCGGCTCCATGCGATTGGTGGGCGGCAAAGTCTACCTTGTCCTCCTCACGAGCAGCAGGCGAGGCGAAGCTTCTTTTCCGTGTCCACAGAGCCAATCTTACGCTTCGGGGCTCATTTGCAAAGGCAAGCGTGAGAGGCCTCGTCGAGGAAATCTGCCGACTTGAAGTGCGGCTCTTTCCCGATCTGGCGGTAGCGGCGAGGCTGGAGAATCTGCGTCTGCTTGAAACATCACTTGAGCCATGGAGGGTTGGTGGCGGTGGTGGCGGCAGATCTTGTCCCTGGCCACGACCAGGACCAGTGCCACGACCTCGTCCTCGGCCGGTTGCAAAGGCTCCACGGACTGGGGCGGCGGCTCTTCTCGGAGGCATCTGAAGAACAGCTGAAGATAAGAACACGGGGTATATGAGGGGTACTAGCCCTCTAGAGCCCAACCAAAAGAAACTCAAATCAAATGAGGACAAACGATCAAATACAATACAAAGCCTAGAGTGGCTGCATTATATTAAGGGGGTTAAGTGTTTACATGACTCCAGAAAACACAGCATATAGGCTATGCTAAGTCACGACACAAGATACACACACATCGTCTACAAAAGAAGGAAACAAAGAGTGCTTGCAACCAAAAGACTGCTATTGCAAGCACTGCTAGCTAAACTAAGCTAACTACTCCCACATGATGACGAAGACTTCGGGATCGGTCTCTCCTTCTGGAGAGGCGGTAGTAGTAGAAGGCGCTTCTCATGAGAAGATCTAGGTGCATCTGCTCGAGCGGTTGAAGGCGGCGTGCAGCGTCTTGGGCTGCCAGAACAAGCGCCATGGGAGGTCTCAGTGCGAAGGTGTGGCGATGAACTCACCCTCTTTTGCATAGAGGAAAACCTCCATGGTCCATGACTCTTGGTCCAGGATTTGAGTCTTTCGGCCTCTGAAGATAGGCTTGCGGAGGTAATCCAGGTGGTGCATGAATTGGTGGAGAATATCCACGAATTCAACTCCGCCTTCTCCATGAGAGCAAAAGTCCCACGAGGCATCGGACGACGGGGTTGCCATCTACAAATTTTTGAAACAGACGAGGGAATCAGAATGAGTACAAACTGAAGTGAAGTCAGGGGAAGTGAAGAACTAAGATAGATGAGTAAGAGCAATAAATACATTATATTTGACGAAAGCTTTTCATATATTTTAAAATAAGACTCAAGTCCTTAGGCTCGACCAGTCTAACCAAAGATCCTACAGTCAAATGCTCTGATACCAGCTCTGTCGGACCCGAATTTTCTAATCCCGGATCCTCTGTGAACATTACTGTGCTACTCCCTGGATCAGTAGGTAGCACTCACAGACTCATTGCTGAATCATACATACAAGGCGCGAATTTAAGATATTTAATTAAACAAACATCAGAGTGACATAGACCACTTCGGGTCAAGTTTTACATAAGGGCCACCAGGCCAAATGGATTACATTACACAAAAGCAGCGGAAACAAAAGGGAGGTGGAGCTCATCTCTCCACGAGCAAGTGGTGGGAAACTGTGTACATCCGATATTACCCAAAACTTCGGATAATATAGGGCGCACCTAGGTACCGGTAGTCGGCTAGGCTGGGGCGAGACTAGAACAACTACGAACTAAGCTACGCTTCAAGAACTCCGGGTCTTGGGCATCCGGTTCCTCGTGTCTGCGTAGTCTCCTTGCTCGCATCATCTGGAGGGTTTGGGGAGGAGCGAGTGAGCACAACTACAGTGCTCATGAGCCAACACACACAGAATGCAATAGTATACATGCAAGGCTTAACAAGGATGGCTCGGGTTCTTTTATTTCTTTGAAGCAACATTTTCAATTATCATAATTACAAAGTCCTATGACTTAGCATTTTAAGCAGTTGCATTTTCATTAAAAGGGATTAAGTGCAATATTAAATAACAAATGAAGGCTACCTCCACCTTATGCTTAATTTTTGATAGTGGTTCGTCCACGATTATCAACACCGGATAAGGCTACCGGAAAATTCAAAACAAGGGCTAGATGAGCCCAACACATTTCCATTTCCACCCACAAAGATTTTGAAATAGAACTAACTCAGGTTAAGTTCCCATGTCTGCCTTTGACCGAAGGCGCGGCTGTTTAAACAGTTTAGACTCTGCAGAGGTTGTACACTGTACCCACAAGAGATAATCATACTCGTTACTCCACATGATTCCTTAGTCATGTAGTTGAGCGATAAATCACGATAACGTTTCAATGTATCTTGCCTCTTAGTCATCTCACTAGTATGGGCTAACCCACTTGCGGTGGGTCCCATAAGTTGTGCGGGATGTCTGCCACCACGACTTGCGTAGCTAGCGACTTCACCCTTCCTTTGGTGTCCCATTCAAGCTGGATCGAATCCACTACTTGCACTATCTTGCTCTACCACCGATGAGATGACTTCCAAGATTTGTTACATTTACTAAGCCAAGTTGCACTTTGCAGACTTGCGGTTGTACTTGTTTTACATAGGAGGTCATGACAAGATTAAGTCCTTAAGGTTATCTGGGCGGTTCATTCAAATGTTAACCACGTTCCCTGGGCTACATTAGCACCCATCAACATCTCATTCCTCATACCATCCGCCCAGACAGTAACAGCAAGTTATTAGGGTTTTGGGAAGGAAAACCAATTAACGCAACACACCAGTCATCTTACATCCAATGACTGCCCAAAACTATTTTTCATGATTAAAGGATGATGATCGGGATAGTTATTGCCCCGGTACTTAAGCAAGACTAGCATGTCGCTTAAGTACAACCTATACTAGTATTTACCAAATATTTACTAGGGTGACAAGGAATAATGGATTCAATTATCAAAGGATGGCTTAATAAGTAATTAATCAACAAATGGGTATTTAACTACCTTAAGCTTTAACATATCATTGTTTACAAAATTAAAGCATGCAACTTTGCTATTTTAAATAAACATAGTTTGCATAAAATGTAGGTTCGGAATGATCAAAGTATTGACTCGCCTTGGTTAAAAGCAGAGGGGTCCTGGAGATCTTGAGCTTGGTCGAAGGGGAGGTCTCTGGTGTCGTCGAATCCTAATCGGTCGAAAATACTAGGAAAAGACACAATGACAAGAGAGCAAATAAATACCAACTCAATAAATAATGAACTCCAAAATGAGCAAGACCAGTACCACTAGCAAGATCTTGATTTTAGAAAATTTTAGAAATTGGTTTCACAATTTTTGGAGTTATACAGAAAAAGATATGAATTTTGGAAGTTTTTAACCGATTTATCAATTAAACAGAAATTCTGAAAATCCGGAAAAACCAGGAGCTGACACGTGGCATCACTGTGCTCGGTCCACGGGCACTGTGCTCGTGGACCGAGTCCCTGCCTTCAGCGCCGCAGCACGATGGCCGAGGCCCTTCTCGTCGGCAACAGCATGTCTGAGTGGGACCCTTCGTCGGCGTGGCCTTGTGAGGGAACCCACCCGTCGACACGGGCGGCGTTAAACGAGCAGCGGCAGCGTCGGCCGCGTCGCCTCGTTTTCCTCCGCGCAGCGAGAGAAAAAGGAGGGAGAGGAGCGGCCAGGGAGAGGGAGGCGAGGCGGCGGGCGCACGGCCGGAGGTGGAGGCGAAGAAGAACCCAGCATTTTGAACCCGAGGCAGGGATCCAAGACAGCGGCGGCAATTTCCTTTCTCGGCTTTCCAAGATAAAAGCGGGAAGAAAAAGGGGAAACTCAATGACAAACTGACGGGAGGGAGGCCGAGGCGAGCAGAGTGTGTGAGAGAGAAAGAGAACTGACGAGAGAGGGGAGGGAGGGTTTGAGATTTTGATTTTGATTTTGAAATTTGAAGCTCAAGTTTTAGTTTGAATTGGAATCAAAGTTTTGATTTTGAAACCTTTTCAAAACGGGATGTTAGCTGACGAGAGAGGGAGGGAGGGAAGGAGGGAGCTGAGCGGCATAGCAAGCAGGTCGTGGGGCTAACTTGTCGGTTACTTCCGCCCGCAGGCCGCCAGCTGCACACTCGTCGACACGCGTCGCCCACTCTCTGACATTCCGCCTCAGCTCATCTACGTGACGTACGGCCACCTTTACTGCTGAGCTCGTACACGCCTCCCTCTCCTCCTCGCGAGCGAGATTGAGATTATTGACGTCGACCTGTCTCGCTCGCTCGCACACCGTCATGATGCGGTGAGGGGCCGCGTCGGTACGAACTAATTACCACACATCAATCGCCTCACCTCCGGCTCGCTCTAACGCCCCAGGCCACCACCTCCCCAAAGCTACAGTACGTCAGTAAGATAGAGGAGAGAGGAAAGCGCAACGGGTGGCCGAGTTATCAGTACTGATGGACATCTAGAGAGAGAGAGAGAGAGGAACTGAAGAAGGAAGAAGATGGGTCGCGGGAGGGTGGAGCTGAAACTGATCGAGAACAAGATAAGCCGGCAGGTGACGTTCGCCAAGCGGCGGAACGGGCTGCTCAAGAAGGCGTACGAGCTCTCGCTGCTGTGCGACGCCGAGGTCGCGCTCATCGTCTTCTCCGGCCGCGGCCGCCTCTTCGAGTTCTCAAGCCCGTCATGGTACGTACGCACATCGGTGTACTCAACTTCCTGCCCCCCACACAACACATCGTCTTAACAGTGCGTAAATAAGACCATTAACCGGCTGAAAGGAAATCCATCCAAGTTTTTATTAGCTAATTGTGCCTTTCGATCATTTTAGTTTTCCCCTCTTTGCTTTCGCCTCGATTAATTTGCGCCAGCTGGTATCTATTATTCCTCCTTCTGGCCGTCTCATTTGATCACTAGGATCATCAAGATCTGGCCAAATAAATCCCGATTTTCTATATTTTCTTGCCTTCAATCAGCTAAAACACGATGAAGAGACCCCTGCTTTTCTGTCGGAGAAGTGACGAGGGCCTTCTTATATGTTCAAATTAACATTTTTTGTGTCATTATTATCTCGATCCCAATCAATTCGGGAAATTAAACCAGGTAATAGGCCTTGTGTTCTTGCACGCCCTGAGGAAGATTTCTTTAGCTCGATCAGTAGGCCTGTATACCTCAAAAGAAAGATTCGATTATTAACTGGATCTCTTGCTATAATGGGCAAGAATAAAGAAGCAAGCCATCTACTCGCTGCTTCTTTCTTCTATTTCTAGCATTTCTGTTTCACTGGCCTTCAAGTTACTCCTAAGTCCTAACTCCTAAGATCTCTTTCTCGTGTTCCTTTTCCCATTTATGGTCACTAGATCGATCGTCTCTTTTGTCGACTCACCCAAAGATAGCAGTGTCAAAACGAGTCGACCCCAGATTGGTTAGATTGCAGTCTAGTGGTCCAGACATGGAAGAGTCAATATAATTTGGTGCAGTGATGTAAAGCCTCTACGACGTATTGAGATTTGAGATCTGTGTGCTACTGTTTCATTAGTTACTGTTCCATTGAAGATAGCATCTCTCCCAGTGTTCTCTTATCTTCATCGAGTCCCGTGTAGAACTACTACTCGATTGCGCTCGGACTGTGGAACCGTCATTTATATCCTGCAAAGTCACATATCGAGTGAACTTTTCCCTTCACACGTCGTATCAATCAAGCAGCTCAGCATTGCATGCAATGTATAATACGACTAGTGTTTTTTTTAAATCCATGTGCGTAATCAAACTGGATGAACCGATGCGCAGTGCTTTCTACTATATTTCTTACTTTTGCCTATCACCCATGCAAAGACTATTATTTTCAGTTCAGTCTTCATGTCTCTGAAGTTTTATGACCTTCTCGTTGTTTAATTAACTTTCAAAGATTTTTTTTCCCCTTCGAACGATTCTATAATGCTCAATTGTATGGTTTATCCTTGTTACGTACGTGCTTGATTTATATATAGAATTGTTCAGTTGTCTAAAGTAATTAAGTATATAAGGCCGTAGTAAGTATGCATACGTACCACGTACAAATATTAATGCTTGTAACTAATTAAGTTAATTAGAACATTCCAGTTATAATATATAGATGTCCTATAGTTTGATTATAGATTCTCACTAGGGCAGTCGAGTATAGGTTTGTTCATATTGTTGTATAAACTAATCTACTATACAAGATATAAGCCAAAATACACTATACACCTGTAGTTTTTTACCGGTTTACAAGTAAGACGTACGTATACATGCATACACCACCACCACACATATGTGAGCGCGCCCTTAGCATGGACCATGGAGTCATGGCAGTACGAATCCCATCCACCAGGGATCAAATTATAGATGCCCACCTTAACTCTTATGTAAGTACTCGTTGGGAAAGCGTGGAGTAATCAGAAAGGGTCTAACTCACATGAATCATCTAATCACCACACTATTATGCACACGCTGAAGTTGAGATAATTATTTCAGTTTCACAACTAGTCTGTTGAAGTTAGTGGACAAGTGTTGAACTAATTAACGGTCGACTTGAGGATTCATTGAAAGTAGAAGAAATTAAGCTAGGAAAACACGAGGGAGTGTCTCTCTCTAAGAAACAAAAATAAAATGTAGGTAAGAGCCAAATATGAACTAGCTCATAAATTTAAAAATCAATCTATACTTATTCCTTCACTTTCTTGTGTCAACAGCATGTTCAAAACACTCGAGAGATTCCGCAACTGCAACTACAACTCACCGGAAGCAAATGCTCCAGTCGAAAATGAAGTAAGCCTCTCAGGTCCATAACAATCTTTTGAATGACAATCGCCATTTCCATGCATACATAATCTCTCTACTTTCTGATTGGACAAACGATACATTACAAACCCCCCCCTCACCACCCACCACACATAATAAAATTTATATATTGTTTACAATGCTCTGTAGTTTGTCCTTTTGATTCACATCATAAAGCTGTTTTTCCGCTAGAGCAATATCATACATAAAGTTTTCTGACCAATTAAGAAGAGCTAGTGCACAGAAACAGCACATTGACTATCAGGTGCATATATAACTAAGCGTGCATATTAGTCATCAAAGCATTTCTCATGGACCTAATTTATTTAATTGTGATGCAAAACAAGTATATACTTGCACCATATCACATATATATGATAAAGAACATGATTGTGTTATGATTGAATGACACGATGATATGACCTTTTCTTGGTTTTCTGTATAATGATATTGGTGGATGTTGATTAATTACTATCAATGTTTGTGAGTAAATGCAAGGGACATGATTCTCAAGATCACGCAAGAAGAGACATGGTGTTTTTTAGACATGTTTAGGCCTTCTCCGCTACCACTCAAGCCCGGAATCCCTCTTCCCAACTCTTTCGAATACGAGCAAATTCCTTAGAAGAAATGGTTGGATCTATGTCTAAGTGCAAAAAAAAATAGAGTGGACATGGAGAAGATGACCACCTTGGTCGTCGCCAAAAAGATTCCTTCAACTAGACCAAGATGAGCTTGGTTTGGTTGGACGAAGAAGTGGTTCTACATGATGTTCACCTGCGAGGATTGTCTATTCTTTGTGGGCAAGGCCACAGAGAAGAAGACGTCGTGGGACAAGGCCCCAAGTGGTCAAGATCAGATTGTTCCATGGATCCAGGCCATCAAGAACTTGAGGGGTAAATGGCTGACTAGATGGCATGTGGTGAGAGATTTCATGGATTTAATTATTAATGGTACATGTGTCAGTAAGACTGAAAGACATAACATTTGAAGTTGTTGAAAAGACCACGATGAGCAGGTGAGCACTTCACTATCTATGATATGTAACTTCCGATCAAGACTGAAGTTTGTATCGGAAGGAAGCAGCATGCTAGACAATTGCTTACCATGTCCATAGAGAACCTTGAGCATGCTCTATGATGTGTAACTTCAGATCAAAACTGAAGTTCATATCGAAAGGAAGCAGCATGCTGAATAATTTCTTACTAGTCTACAGAGAACTCAAAGCGTACAACCGCGCCCTCTACCTTCTTCTAGTTGAGACCAACTTCGAATGCACTGAAGAGGAAGCCCAAAAAATGATCAAAAAGACTATAACAGCCGGAAGAAAGGTCTCGGAGGTGGTTCAGCTGGGGTCTCTTTCAGAAATAGTTTGTAATGCAAAATGCATGTAAAGAAATATTTGATCTTTTGGAACTTAAATCTTTATTTTCCTGCAATTGTCTTTTTTCACGTAGTCAATAATTCATAAAACAAAAATAGGAATGAGAAATAAAAATAAAGACTAAGGTATAAAATTTATAATTATTACTTCTCCCTAGCCCCAATTGTTTACTTAGTTAAGGTAAATGTACTAAGGAAACAGTGAAAAATAGTTTGGTTAAATTCTTCCAGCCACATTTTTGAACCTAGTCTCCTTGTATTGGCTACAAGAGTTAGGGACAAATCGATACTAGGAAACTTCTTCTAGTGGGCAAGACCATGTGCAGAGAGGAGATACTTTGATTAGGTGACCTCGCCTTTCTCCGACCAGTATAAGGAAAACTAAGTGTTTAAAGTGATCAGAGAAAGAATGAAAACTTAGCTCATCAAGTTGTTTTGTAAGAAAATAAGAATGAATAAAAACCAAAAAAATTATTGAAAACATAAAAGTTTATATATAGAACTTTCTTAGCTGGTCGATGTTCCAAGAATTGGGGAGAACTTTGTCATCTTTCATCACCAATCATATCATGTAAGGGTCTTCCCATTTGGGGGAAAGCTTATTCTGATTAGACTATGCCTGAATCTTTTTCAGGACCAAGTCACCTACAGTAAGGCTGCAACATTCAACCTTACGGTCGTAGTACTTGCGTAGGGCTTGTTGGTAGATTGTCAATCAGATTAAAGCTTGGTTCCTTTTTTCTTCGAACAGGGTGATGCCATCAGCTTGGCGTTGTTCTTGATCCTGGTCATCAAAATTTTTTACACTTGCAGACCTAATCTTTAGTTCTGGTGGAAACATAGCCTCAACACCATAAACTAAGAAAAATGGTGCTTCTCCTGTAGCCCGACTAGCGGTTGTGCGAATTCCCCCAAAGTACTGAGGGTAATTCTTTCACCCAAGCCCCTAAGCGCTTTAAAAGCTGGTCGAAAACTCGAGTTTTGATTCCCTGTATAATTTGGCTATTTGCCATTACTTTGTGGATTGACAATAGGGGCATAACATAACATAATTTGGTACCTAGTTCTTCACAAAATTCCTAAAATATTGCGCTTGCAAACTGGGCACAATTGTCAGTTATGATCTAACTCGAAACACCAAATCGAGTGATCACACTTTTCTTCATAAATTTCTTAGACGCTTCTGCTGTTATCCTAGAAATAGGTTTGACTTCGATCCATTTTGTGAACGTATCGATTACTACAAAAGGTACTCCAGACCACCTAATGCCTTTGGGAATTATCCTAAGATATCTAGACCCTAGGTTGCAAAAGGCCACGAAAGGAATAGTTTGGAATGCTTTAGCTGGTTGGTGTATCTGTCCACTATAAAACTGGCATTGTACGCACTTAGTAACGAGCTCTTTAGCATCGTGGAGGGCTGTTGGCCAGTAAAAATATCATCGAAAGGCCTTACCGACCAGGGTTCTATAGGAAGCATGAGTTCCACGGATACCTCCATATATTTCGTAAAGGAGTTATACTCCTTTCTGCAATATAAAACACATGAGCACCCCTTGAGTACCTCGCTTGTAGAAGAATCCTTCGACTAAAGCATACATTTTGCCATTTCGGGAAGACGATTAGCCTTGAGGTCATCACCGGGTATTGTACCCTTCTGAAGATACTCATAGATGGGATTCATCCAAGTATCCTCATATTCTAAAGAGACTATCTCACTCGGAGATGTCTCTGATCCTTCGACCAGAGACGACTTCTAGAGCTGTTCCAAGAAGACTCCTTTTAGGACTGGTGATCGGGAATAAATTAATCGAGCTAACTAGTCGACGAGGAAATTATTCTTTTGGTGCATATATTGAACCTCAAGACTGAAAAAAATCTTTTCAATCTTCCTGACTTCCGATCAGTATTGAGACATGGTGGAACTAGAGCACTGATACTCCTTTCCAACCTTATTCACGACTAACTGAGAATCACCTTTCACAAGTAGTCAACGAATCCCGAGCGCTTTTGCTACTCGGAGGCCATCCAGTAAACCTTCGTACTCTGTCACATTGTTAGTAGCAGGTAAGTTTAACTGGATAGCACATTTTAAGGTCTCTCTGGTTGGAGAAACCAAGACTACCCCAGCCCGGGAGCCACCAAGCGTTAGTGACCCATCAAAGTACATTTTCCACTAGTTGTGGGATTTGTACTTGGGTCCCTGAACTGGTTCAGGATTTGTCCATTCGAAGGCAAAGTTTACCAAAATCTAAGATTTAATGGCCATTCGGGATACGAAATGGAGGTCGTACTCCGCAAGTTCAATCATCCATTTAGCCATGCGCCCCGCTATTTCCTTGTTCTGAAGGACCTTTCGTAAGAGAAATCCAGATGACACAATAATCTTGTGCACCTGGAAATAATGACTTAGTTTCCTCAAAGACATGAGGAGGGGATATAAAAGTTTTTGGACCTGGGGGTAACGCTCCTTCGACCCATGTAAAACTTCACTTACATAGTATACGGGTCGTTGAGTATTTTTCACGTTCAATGACTAGTACTGCACTTATTTCTTATAGCGTAGCGGCTAAGTACAATGAGAGTGACTCATTTGGTTGAGAAGAAACAAAGACTTGAGCGCTCGTAAGATATCTGTTGATATCCTCGAATGCTCTGTTTGCCTCTTCAGACCACTCGAAACCCTCATGTTTCCTAAGAAGTTTAAAGAAATTGAGTCTTTTTTTCCCCAGGTGTGCTCTGAAGCAACTTAACGCTACCATGCACCCTGTGAGTTTTTGGATTTGTTTATGGTCGGAGGACGCATCTGGTCGATGGCTGTGATCTTTTCGGGATTGGCATAAATGCCTCAGGCGGAGACAAGGAACCCAAGTAGCTTTCCCAAAGAAACTCCGAATACACATTTCTCAGGATTGAGTTTCAAGTGGTACTTTCTGAGATTTTCGAAGGTTTATTGCAAGGTTATAGATGTGATTTACGTACTTTATGCTTTTTACGACTATATCATCGACATAGACTTCCAAGTTATATCTAGTTGAGGATAAAAGGTCTTTTGCATAAGGCGTTGAAAGGATGCACTAGCATTATTTAACCCAAATAGCATTTTGACGTAGCAAAAATTCCAAATGGAGTAATGAATGTGATCTTTTCTTCATCATCTAACCACATACTAATCTGATGATATCCAAAATATGCATCCAAGAAACTAATCATCTCACGACCAGCAGTAGAATCAACTAATTAATTGGTCAATACGTGGAAAGGGAAAATCATCCTTCTCGGACAAGCTTTATTCAAGTCAGTGAAATCTATGCACATTCTCTACTTACTATGTCGGACCCGGATTTTGCAAATCCAAATTAATCCTTTGTAAAATCACTGTGGTATTCCCTGGATCAGTATATAGCACTCACAGACACATTGCTGAATCAATTCATACAAGGCGTAAATTAAGACATTCAATATATTACAACTTTAGAGTAACATAGACCACGCCGGACCAAGTTTTACAAAAGGACCGGACAGACCAAATTGATTACATTACATAGAAAGCAACGTAACTACAGCGGAAGCAAAAGGGGTAGAGCTCATCTCTCCACAGGCAGGCAACTGTGGTAACCTGTATACGACGGATATTACACAAGGGGGGTTGGATAATTTGTATTGTACGCAAGTACTGAATGAGTTCACTAAACTGAGGCGAGATCTAGACTACAAACTAGACTACTCTTCATCATTTCCTTATCCGTCGACTTCTGGGTCTTCATAGTACGTGTAGTCCTCTTGATCCACATCATCTGGAGGGCTGGGGAGAGCGATAATGAGCGCAACTTCCGTGCTCGCGAGCCAACACATAAGATATAATAATATACATGCATGGCTTAACAAGGGTGGCTCGGTTTCTTTTATTTGCTAAAGCAATATTTTTCATTATCATAATAATAAATTCCTATGACTTAGCATTTTAACCAAATTGCATTTTGTTAAAGAGAACAAATTGCAATATTAAATAACAGTAGAGGTTCCCTCCATCGGAAACTCTACAAATGCATCATTTGATTGGAGCTACCTCTACTCCTCCATACCACTGGGCTCGACGGGTCAGGAAAAATCCAACCTCAGCCTAGATGAGCTGACCTGGTTTTCATACCACCCACATAGGTCTTTGAAATAGAACTAACTCAAGTTAAGTTCACATGTCCGCCTTTGACTGTAGGCACGTCTGTTTAAACAATTTAGACTCTGCAGAGGTTGTACACTGTACCCACAAGAGATAATCATACTCATTACCCCACATGATTCTGTAGTTATGTACTTGAGCGATCGTCATAGTAACCTTTCAAACTACCTCGCCCTTTCCGTCATCTCACCCACATGGGCCACACCCATAAGTTGTGCGAGATGTTCACCACAACGACTAGCGTAGTTGGCAACTTCACCTTACCATGGTGTCCCTTTCAAGCCGGTCGCAACACGTGCTTGCACGTTCCCGCTCACCGACCAGTGGGATGACATTCAGGGTTTAATAATTTTACTAAGCCAAGTTGCACTTTGCAGACTTGCGGTTGTACGTTTTACACGGGAGGTCAAAACAAGATTAATTAAGTCCTTAATTCATCCGAACGGTTTATACCACCTACCAACCACTCTCGTGCACGACGGCACCCACCACTCTTTCCATCCAGCCAGATGTAGTACTAGCAAGCTGTTTAGGGTTTTGGGGGAGGAAAAGTCAATTATCACAACACGTCAGTCATTTACCCACAATGACTATCCAAAACCACTTTCATGATTAAAAGATGATGATTAGGATATTTATTGTCCTCGTACTTAAGCAAGACTAGCATGTCGCTTAAGTAGAACATATGCTAGTATTTACCACATATCTACTAAGGTGACATGGAATATTGAATTCAATTATCAAAGAATGGGTAATAATTAATTAATCATCAAATGGGTGCTTAACTACCTTAAGCTTTAACATACATTTGATTACAGAATTAAAGCATACAATTTTGATATTTTAAATAAATATAATTTACAAAAAATGTAGGCTCAAAATGATCAAAGTATTGACTCGCCTTGGTTAAATGCAGTAGGGTCCTGGCATTCTTGAGCTTGATCGAAGTGGAGGTCTCCCACGTCTTTAAATCTGAATAGGACGAAAGTACCTGGAAAAAAGGCACAACAGTAAAGAGAGCAAATAAATATAAAACTCATAATAAATGAACTCCAAATTAAACAAGACTAGTGCCATTAGTGAGATCTTGAATTTATAAAATTTTAGGAACAAGTTTCATAATTTTTGGAGTTATAACGAATGAGATATGAATTTTTGAAGCTTTTCAAATTAATTTTTAATTAAAAAGAAAATCAGAAAATTGGCAAAAAGCCTCATGCTGACACGTGGCTCTCAGCATAGTGCTCGGTCCACGGCACAGTGTGTGGATCGAGCACAGTGCGTGGATCGAGTCCAGTGCACTGGTCCCCTGGGGAGTACCAGGGGGTGCGGGCGGTAGTACCGTTGGGAAGAAGGCAGTAGTACCGGGGGGAAGCGGGCGGTAGTACCGGGGGAGAATAGGCGGAAGCATGGGGAGAAGCAGGCGGTAGCACGGGGGAGGAAGCACCGGGGGCTTCGTCTCTCGGCGGCATAGAGAGAGGAGAGCGAGGAGGTGAGGAGGGGGAAGCGAGAGGGGGAAACAGACGGAGAGCTCGGCTCTTATAGCCGGGAGGAGGAGGAAAGCCGGTGGGAGCAGCGGCAGGGAGAGGACCAGCGGCGTCTGTGTGTGCAGCGACGAGCGACCGAGCGGCGCGGGCGCGAAGCGAAGGCGGCGGCGGCGCGCCTGTCGGGAGGAAGGCGGTCGGCCGGGCAGTGCGACGGAGACAACGGGCGTGGGTCGGCCAGGAGCATAGGTGCGGGGACGCTGGGCACGGAGGAGAGAAGGGGGGAGAAGAAGAAGAAATGAGGGCCGACGGAAGAACCGGGGGAAAGGAGAAAGAAAGAGGGGGGAAATACGGCCAGGTGAAGCGGCTGGGGGGAGGAATGGGCCAGGCTGGGAAGATAGTAGGGAGGAGCGGGAGGAGGCAATTTGGATGGGCCGGGGACAGTAGGAAGAAATGAGTGAAATTTGGGGCAACGGCACGGGCAGGGGAAGAATGTGGGCCAGAGAAATGGGTCGGCCCAAGAAGATGGGCTGGACCCAAGAGAGGAATGCGGAGGGGTCCAAAAACTGAAAAGGGGGAATTCAAATTGAACTTTGAATTCAAAATTGAAAGGAGGTTTGAAATACAAACCCGAGCTTAAAGGAAGCTAGGAGTTCTTGGAAATTAAGGACAAATTGACTAACAGTTTGAAAACAGGAACCCAAATGATAATTACTATTTGCCATCCAAAAACAGGGTGTTACATACCATTAGACTTTCTAACCATTACAGGATTGGTAAAACACTCAGGGTGGTTGACCTCTTTTATGAATCCTGCTTTAGGTAGCTTATCGAGTTTCGATCGGATGGCTTCTCGTCGGTCGGTGGCGAAGTGTCACAACTTTTGTTTGATGGGCTTCTCATCAGGCCGTAAAGCTAGCCTTTGCTCGATTATCTCCCTGGGGACCATGGGCATGTCGGATGCCTGCCACACGAATACATCTGTGTTTGCCCAGAGGAAGGCAATGTGCGTGTCTTCCTATGCGGACTCGAGGCCGACCCTGATGCAAATAGTCTTGGAGGGCTCAGCAGGATTGAGCGAAACTTCCATAACCTGGTCGTTCAGCTTGGGTACAACCATCATCTTCAAGTGTTTCACCGAGTGTTGCATGTTGTGAGCTTCTCGAGTTGGGATCTGGCCCACTAGGTGGGACTTGCAATCGCATGTAAGCGCAATCTTTTTATCACAACGAACTGTGATGACTTCTTTAGGACATGATATCTTTAAGCATTGATAACCATAATGTATAGCCATTAGAAACCTTGCCAAAGTAGGTCGACCAAAAATAGCATTACATATGCATTCTCGAAATCGACCATGTCAAAAGAGATTTTCTCCGTCCTGAAATTTCTTAGAGTCTCGAACGTGACAGGAATGGAAACTTGGCCAATAAGCTTGGCCGACGATAGAGGTGTGATATCATAAAGTGAACATTGCACTAGTTTTAGTTTTGTCCTGGGTACTTGCATGTCATCTAGGGTACTTGTTAATAAGATGTTAAGAGAACTCCCACCATCAACTAGAACTTGATTAACTCGGTAATTGTTGGTGGTGGCCTCGACTACTATCGGAAAATGACCAGGCCGAGTAGAAGAGATCGGGCAGTCTTCCTTTTCAAAGAAATAGAAACTTCTGACTACTTAGGTAATTTACGATCAACAAGAGGGTCAATAGAGTTTACCTCACATTTGACAACATTAAACTGTCGTTTTGACTCATATGCTGATGAGCTCCCGTAGATGTCATCGATTTTGTGCTCGGGGTCTTGATACGACAACTCTCCCTCCTCCTCTGACTGCTTCCTGTGACTTGCCAGCCACAACTCTTTGATGGTCGGAAGTGGGCCTTTGCCAGAGTAGTAATCCTCGAGCTTCCGTTGGAAGACTCGGCAATTACAGAGCTCATGTCCTTCGCACCACCTCGACTTGTCTGACTTTCGTTCGGAGCATTTGTCTTTGCCTCGGTCGGAGTACTGCTTGGAGCCCCAAGACTCCTTGTCGCTGACAGCTAGCGCCACATTCGAGCTTTTTACTTCTGGTTGCTTGCCCTTGGACATGCTCTTGGATTTGCCATCCTGCTTTTCCTTCTTCTTGTCCCTGTCGTTCACCCCTTGAGAATCCTTGTCATCACGATCTATAGTATGGTTCCACTAGACTGCCTCAGCGGCAGTCGCGTAGCGATCGGCCACCTCGAAGAGTTTAGCGATAGTGGTCGAAGGGTTCAAAGAAATATCTTCTGTGAAGCTTTGATTCCTGACTCTATGCTTAAAGTCTCGAATAACATATGAGTCCGATACCACATGAATAGTATTTTGATCGTGGCTGAAGTGTCGTATGAACTGATGTAGGGTATCATGCGACTCTTGCCGCATGTGATGCAGGTCGTCCTTCTTTCCATGGTGATTGTAGGTTCCCAGGAAGTTCATCAGCAGCAAATCATAAAGATGTTGCCATGAGTAGATCGACTCGGGAAAATGGTTGAGCAGCCACAACCGAGCAGAACCTTCAAACACAGTTGGAAATTAGTTGGCCATGACATGCTCACCTCCTCCCGTGGCTCGGATTGCAGTGGTGTAGATTTGGATAAATTCAATGGGGTTTTGATTCCCATTGAATTTCTCTATATTTGCTGGTCGAAATTTGTGTGGACAATGAAATGCTCGGAGGTCAGATGAAAACGCCCGACAACCAGTAATGGGGTCATAACGCTTCCTTTATGGAAAAGAAGGGTTAAAATCACTAAGTGATCGTACACAAGAATACCAATAGTAAAAGGAGCTGATCAATCATGGACGCTAGTCCTACTAGGGTAATCCTCGTGTTCCATCTGTTGTTGCATATTTCTCTGAGGAGCTTGTCGACCACCAGTCATGGGAGGTGTACGATGGTCCCTTCTTCACCTACCATCATGGTTGGGGGATCGACTAGGGGATGGGTTAGGCCAAGGGAGGTCTTGCAGTTCCCTACGCTAAGACCTGTGCGATTGACTGGTGCTCGACGGGCCATCCCAATGTGATCTTCGGAATGCTATTGTCGGTACCGCTCACTGGCCATCATATCTTGGAGCCACTAGACGATCTCTTGGGCAAAAATGTCATAGCCAGGTGCTCCTCCAAGCTGTTGACTTGGATTCTCTATGAGATGGTTGATCTGTTGAAGTTCTCGAGCAGTTTTCGACTGCTACTAGACTCTGCCAAGCAACCTATCCTGGGTCGTAATCCTTTTTCTCCTAATGGTCTTAGGATCATCTATGTCCGAGTCTGCTGGGGCATCTCTCGGCGGAGTGCGATCAACTCTAGGATGTTGGTTATGCTCATAAATGTTGAGATCTCCCTTGTTGTTGAAGGGGTTCTCACCATTTGGACGAGCACTGGAAGGCTATGTACGGCGGGCAACATCTTCAGACCAATAGTGTGGAGAGTGATTAGGATATGTAGGGAGGGCAAATACCTCCTGGGTGCTGCTGACGCCACTATTGGTCGAGCCCACCTGGCTCGACATGTAGTCGAAAGACAATGCCTCGTAACTCGGGGTAATCCTTACCAAGAAGGGGAATTCTAGGTTATAACCGTCTCCGGTCGAAGGCGTACTCTTTGGGTGTGTCTAGGACTTGCAACTATAGAGTGTTTGACCATGCCTCGGGCAATGGTAATAGCATAGTGAGGGTTAGCAAGTGGTGTCTGAGCCTCGGAATTATGCATTCCAAGAGTTCCCGAAGGTAATTGTTCATCCTTGGACGGGCTTGCGTGCTCGGAATCAGGGGCATCGCCACATTCGGAGCCCGTCGTTGGGCGACACTGGTTGTCATCACTTGGACTATTGCCCTGTGAGGATTCTAACTCCCTATCTAGGCATAGTGTTGTTGGTGAGAGCATCGATGATAGCGCACCCACCTGCAACGTGTCCGTGATTCGGTCTCTTGAACCTGGTGACGGGTTCCTGGAGTAGGTGTTGCCATCGGACGAGCAGATGCTCGGCTCATAGTCGTAGCAGGCATTTATGTCGAGTACTGCGTAATCTACAAGATCGAACCAATTCTCCCCGTTCCACTCATTTGCCATGGAGGCATCTGTCGGGACCCAAAAATACAATTATGGACCCTCTGCGTATAATGCACTAGTCCAGTTTTACGCTAGTACACACAGTGTCAACATATATGAATATCGATCCACACAAGATGAAATAATAGCATAAACGAGTAATTTGATTAGCAAATAACCATTTTGACCTTATGGTCGAGTTTATATTTATTAAGCCTCGCAAGGCTGGCAATAGAGAAATAAGCAGCAGCGGAACAACACTAAACTCCAGTGGAATCCCATCAATTCGCCACAGGCAACCGACTGGGATCAAGACCCTGACGATTAGTACCTTCGTAGAACTCCTCCTCAAAAACAGGCGAAGACTCCTCTACTTCTGTGGAATGTTTGCAGCAAGTATGAATACACAACCGTACTCGCAAGTCATAACACAAAATGCAATTTATAGATGATGGATTATTCCAAAGGGGCTTCTGTGGTTCTTTTGCAGAAATACAACATTTGCAATTGAATATGAATAATAGATTGAAAGCGTGTTTAAAATAAACAAACAGTAGTAGTTTAACAGTTGTTTTTATGGAGATCACAAAGTCTAAACAAGTTATTCACACAGCCACATGACTTAGATCACATAGCTCCGTTCCCAAAAGTTTTATGAAAATCTAACCCTCGTGTGAAATTCCTGAGCATTGTCCATGACACTCTGTAGGGCTTATACACTTTATCCACACGATATAATCAGTGTAGCAAGCACTAATCATAACAAAACCTTTCAGAAACTTCATCTCAAGTATTGACACTCTCGATGTGCTTTACCGTCGTCCAACCCATACACACAGCGCTTAGTACGACACACACCGTTGGACAGGGAAGCGGCGAACTGTCCCACAATGTGAGCCATCACTGAGACAGAAACACACCTCCACCCGTCATTGAGATCCTAACCTACAACCTGAGTTGTCAATGTCAAGACTCCATAACATACTAAGTTAGACCCGTCCCATACCATGCATATAGTCCTACAATAAGGCTCAGTTCAATAACGCACAAAGTTAAGTTTTTAATTAACCAAGGCATGACTTCCAATTTCTAACTATGCCACAAAGAGTAACGTTCCCATTCACACAGCTCCACCATATCACACAGTATCCACTACGTGCCTCAGTCTAAATCTTTTCACACCTTGTTGGTTAAGTGCAACACATGCCATCAACGAGTAATAACACACAGTGCAAGCAGTTTTATCACAAAGTTCCATAATCACTTAGTCAAGTTTATATATATTTGCAACTCAAATGACAATGATTGACTCGTTGCATGGCTAAGCAATCTACTCGTATCTAACCAACCCACGTTGGTTCTACGATAATACCAACTACATAATGAACCAATCTAGGGTGACAAAAGATTATGACATAACAATAGACAAGGTGAATATAAACAAATTAGATTAATAACTAAACCCAACAATATTTAAATAAATACTTAAAGTAGAGTGCAATAATTTGAATCAAAGTATTTTAAAAACTGGGTTCAATACGATCAAAGGTATAACTTTCCTTGAAATATACCTAGGTACTGGCCTTGATCTTGATGCACTCCTTCAAAGTTCCCCGATGAACCAACGTCTACTCGTAAATAAAGAAAATAAACAAAAAATAAATAATAGAGATAAAACAAACTCAAAAAATTAAATAAAAATCTCAGATAAATAGATCTTGAATTTAGATGAATTTAAAAATTTGAATGAGCTCAATCAGAGTTCGGATGAAGAAGATATGGCCTTTGGAAGATCAAAAACTAAAGAAATAACCTAAATAGGAATATCTAGAATTTCAGGATTTATTTTCCTACTAGAAAATAGGATTATGACACTAACATGATGTCAGTCCTAGAGTTTCTGACTGAAAAAGAAATAAAAGAAAAACCTAACATGTGGGACCCACATGGCAGTGACACGGCTCACGGTGGACTGAGTTTATCGAACCGATCAGATCTGGGATTGGGTAGACCGGACACGCAAGCGCGCACGTGGATGCTAATGCAGCACCACATAGGACGACAAGCATGCACAAAGGCTGAAGTGGCTGTGCACTTGGTCGAATACGTCGGACCGGCGGCGGAGAGGCTCGAGAGCCGAGGGCTCCAGCGAACGGTGGCTCCTCGCCGGCGGTGGGTGGTACCAGGAGGTAGAGGATGACACAGGGATCTCGCAGATGTGCTCACGAGTGGTCAAGGATGTCTGAGGTGACCAGCGGTGAGGTCGAAGCGACAGATGTGCTCTCCGGGATGTGCTCTCCGATGACGCTCCTACGGAACCAAGGCGTCCATGATGAAGCACAACTCCGTGCAATGCCTATGTTGTAGACCATGGGGCTCGAGCAGCTCTAACGTCAACGATATTGCTCGTCGGAGTTGACGGTGGTGCAGATGCTTCCTCGAGCTCCAACGGTGGCTAGGGTTAGGCTCCGGCGCTGAGGCGGCTAGGGTTGAGGTGCGAACGCCAAGGGCTACCTCTCTATTTATACCCGGAGACTCGGGAGAGTCCAGGGCACGGACGCCCAAATCGGCTTCGCAGTGGCGGAACAGAATCCTCAATGGATTCAGAGACGATGCACAGGAGATTTTGTGGGGCCCACTCGTCAGCGACGGTGGCTCATGCAAGTCCGTGTCGCACACGACGCGGGTGTGGCTGACTGGTGGGGCCAAACACAGACGTGTGCGGAGAGAGGAAGTGAGAGGCTAACATGCAGGGCCCGCATGTCAGTCGGAGGCGAGGCGCGCGCGGGGCAATGGGTTGCACAGTGCTGGGCGGAAGCGGAATAGGGCTGGGTTTTAGCCCAAGGTATTATCTGAGATTTTATTTTGTTTAAAAATAGCAGAAAATCCAAATAGAAATTAGAAAATAGCAAATAAACTCAAAAAAATTCTAGAAAAATCTAGAAAATATATCCAAGCACATAGAATCCAAATAAAATAGTTTTGACAATTGTTGATGTTGATATTATTCATATCAAATTGTTTTGGTACTAAAAGTGCTAGTTAGGTTTTATTAAAATTGAAATCAAATCCAAAGGTTGATTTTTCCAACTACTAACTATTTAAAAGATTTGTAAAGATCAAAAAATTGGGATGTTACAATATCTAAGTAGAACAAACGAAGATCACTGATGTATCCCCATGGACGGCACCAATTATCAATGAATTACTATCGATATTTGTGAGTAAATGCGAAGGACATGACTCTCGAGATGACGTAAGAAGAGAGAACATGTAAGAAGTGACATGGTGTTTTTTAGATAGATTCATGTCTTCTCTGGAAAGGAGAACAACCATACTCATGTGTTCTTGTATTGAATAATATTACAATACACAATGTGCCACTAAAACTATGAATGTTGTCAATGTTATGTATATGTGTATTATGTATATGTGTATATGGCCCATGTATAGCCCATGAGGCCCATGAGCTCTAGGGTTTGTATATATACTACACTATTCATCCAATAGAATCAATGAGGTTGAGTTGTAACATGGTATCAGAGCACACCGCTGCCTTCTGCCTTCCGTCGAGTGGCTCTTGCCTTCGTGCATCTTCTCTATTGCGGTAAGGCATCACGGTCCTGGCTCCTCTCTGCTCGCTTTCGCCTGGAGGCACAATCCGTTGCTCCTGCTTGGTCCCTGTGCGCCTGGAGCCCTCCCCGATGACGGCTCTCCCTCGCTGGAGGTTCCCCAACACCGACTCTCCTACTCACCCATGGTTGGAGAATTTGCACGCCTGGAGTCTTCCTCGACGCCGGCTCACGTGTGCTTGGAGGTCCTCCTCGCCGTGTCTTGAGGCTCCGGCCGCCACGTCTGCAGGTTTCATTTGCCCATGCTTGGAGGTTTCTTCCCTGACGCCAGCTTGGAGGCCCTGCTCGCTGCGCCTTGAGGCTCCGGTCGCCGTGCCTTGAGGCCCCATTTGCCCACTCCTGGAGGTTTCGCCCCGTTCGCTCGCTTGCTCTGCTACTACTAGTCTACTTGTATTGGACTGTTGGTACCGCTCTACTAGTACTACTACCTTCGGTCGATTGATATTACTACTCTGCTCTGCTTCAGTTTGTGGACGAGGCATTATTTCTCTGCACTGCCTCGGCTTTTGGTTGCAGAGTTGGTGTAATGGCTGATGGCATTTCAACTTCTCCTCATTCTCTTGGTATGGGAGGTGCTTTTCTGGCCTCAAATATCAAGCTGGATGGACAAAATTATTGCGAGTGGTCGTCATCGGTCCGCATACTTTTTTCGGTCCATTGATCTTCTCTCATATATTACAGCGGAGCCTCCGACTAAGAAGACTGATGTGAAGGAGGCTGTTGCATGGCGAAGTGTTGAGATCGTGTTATGAGTATCTTTTGTCACAGTGTTGACATTTCAATCAGGATGGATTTCATTTATCTTCCAAGTTCTCGCAAGATGTGGGAGTATCTTCAGCAGCGTTATGAGCAGAACAGTGTGACGCGTCGATTTTCTCTTCTACAAACCCTTCATGATTTACATTAGCAAGAGATGTCTATTAAGGAGTACAACAGGTCTTTCACTTGCATTTCACAACAGCTGACCTCCACGGTTCCTCCTTCCTGTGCTGGATGTACAGGTTGAGTAGGTAAGGTGGGTCATGATACGAATAATTTAATGTTCACCTTCGTCATGTGGCTTCGCCCAGAGTTTGAGTCTATTCGAGCTCAAATACTAGGACATGTTGTTCTTCCTACCATGGAGGAGGCCCTTGCTACGGCGTTGATTGCTGAGGAGACTCGACTTCGCTCTCTGCCTTTTAGATCTACACTACCTCGGTCTATTCTTGCGGCACCTCGTTAGGAGGTTTATCACCCTAGTTCACTTCCTGATACTACATCCAACTAGACTTTATGCTCTCACTATAAGAAACCTGGTCATCCTGTTCAGAGGTGCTACCGACTCCATCCAGAGCTACAACCTACATCTCACCGATGCCATCGTGGTGTGGTTGCTGCCACCACTCCTGCATCTATTGGGGATTCTACTCTTGTCACTCAGTTGGGTCAGCTTTAGTCACAGCTTCAAGCTCTTTAGACTCAAGTTCAGCGACGGTCTTCATCTGATGCCCCTCCTAGTGGGTCTGCCAGTCTTGTTGTAGCCTCCTCTTCCATGGGTTAAGAAGCCTCTTTTCATATGACATAGGATAAGTCTCATCTTGCATCATGTCGACCTATTATGGATGGTTCCTGTGTACAGACAGCTGATGGCACCTCATGTTTAGTCACTCATCACACACTCTCTCTACTTCTCATTTTACTGTTCCTAATGTGTCATTTGTAGCTCAGCTTTCTATGAACCTTATGTATGTTGGTCAGCTTGCTAATATGCACTACTTTGTTTGGTTTGATGACTCTACTTGCTATGTGCAGGATCGTCAGACAGGAGTTCTTGTTGATACTTGCCATCGCCTTAGAGATTCTCAGGGTCTCTACTTTCTTGATCGTCTGAGTCTTTCATCTTCCTCCGCCCATGCATCTTCAATTATTGTGTCGGCCTCTGTTAGCTTTCCTCAGTGGCATCATCGGCTTGATCATTTGTGTGGATCTTGTCTTTCTACATTAGCTTGTCAAGGTGTCCTAGGTCGTGTCATTGTCGATACTAGTTATAATTGTAAGGGTTGCAAGCTTGATAAACAACTGCAACTCTCATATCCTACCAGTACATCTCAGTCTAATTGTCCTTTTGAGTTAGTTCAATTTGATGTTTGGGGTCCTGCTCCTTTTGCTTCCAAAGGTGGCCATCTCTATTATGTAATCTTTATTGATGACTATTCTCGATATACTTGGGTTTATTTTATGAAACATCGTTCTCAACTCTTGCCCATTTATCAGTCTTTTGTTCATATGGTACACACTCAGTTTTCCACTCCTATTTAGACCTTTCATTCTGATTCAGGAGAGAGTACTTGTTGCATGCTTTTTATCAATTTCTCTCCACTGAGGGAACCCTTTCTCAGCTTTCTTGTCCTAGTACCCATGCTCATAATGGTGTTGCAGAACATAAATACCGCCATCTTATTGAGACTGCTCGTACTCTTTTACTTGTATCTCATGTTCCATGATATTTTTGGGCTGATGCGGTTTCTACGTGTGTCTATCTCATTAATATACAGCCATCTTCTTGCCTTCAGGGAAAGTGTCCTAGAGAGCCCTTGTTTTCCACTCCCCCGCGATATGACCATCTTCGGGTTTTTGGTTGCACCTGTTATGTTCTGCTTCCACCTCGTGAGCGCACCAAGTTAATAGCTCAGTCTGTTAAGTGTGTTTTTCTTGGATATAGTCTTGAGCATAAGGGCTATCGTTGTTATGATCCCTCTGCTCTGCGTATACGTATGCGCATTTCTCGTGATGTTTCTTTTGTTGAGGATCGTCCCTACTTTTGTTCTTCTACCACTCAGTCCTCCTCTTTCGCTGAGTCTCTCTCTTTTCTTTATCTTCCACCAATTGTTTCGTCTGATACACCTCTTTCTGTGGAGTCCTCTTCTCCATCCTCAATCATATCACCATTTCCTCTTCACTATACTCGTTAGTCTAGGGTTCCTTGTGATACTCAACTGTCCATTGTTCCCCCTCTGGTGCCATGGCTAGTACTGATAATACTCTTTCTGATGATCGTCCACCAGCATCGTCATCTCGGTATGAGCTTCGTGATTGTACTACTATTGCTGCTCCTAACAGATATGGCTTTTTTCTACTGCTGTTATGCCTGAGCCTCACACTTATCAGGAGGTTGTGGTTCATCCTGAGTGGTAGTTAGCTATTGCGGAAGAGTTAGTTACTTTGGATCGTACTAGTATGTGGGATCTTGTTTCTTTACCTGCTCATGTTGTTCCTATTACTTGCAAGTGGGTATTAAAGTTAAGATCAAATCTAATAGTTCTTTGAGAGGTACAAGGCTCGACTAGTTGTTCGTGGTTTTCAACGCATATGGTCATGATTATGATGAGACATTTGCTCCCGTTGCTCATATGGTAACGGTTCGCACTCTCGTTGCTGTGGCTGCTGTTCGCTCTTGGAATATCTCTCAGATGGATGTGAAGAATGCTTTTCTTCATGGTGACTCACAGGAGGAGGTTTATATGACACCACCCCAGGATGTTGTGGCTCCTGCTGGTCATGTTTGTCGTCTTCGTCGTGCTCTTTATGGCCTCAAACAAGCTCCTCGTGCTTGGTTTGGGCGGTTCAGTTCAGTTGTGTTAGTTGCTGGTTTCTTCCCGAGTAACCATGATCCTGCATTGTTTATTCATACATCTCCATGTGATCGTACTATGCTTTTACTCTATGTTGATGACATGCTGATTACTGGAGATGACAAGGAGTACATTGCTTTTGTTAAGCAACGACTCAATGAGCAGTTTTTGATGTTGGATTTGAGTCCTCTACGTTATTTTCTGGGGATTGGGTTTACTCGCATAGATGATGGCTACTATCTATCTCAGCAACGCTATATTCAGGATTTGCTTGCTCGTTCTGGTATCGCTGACGGTCGGACAGCTGCTACTCCTATGGAACTTCATCTTCAACTTCGTCCTACTAATGGCACTTTGCTTGAAGATCCTTCTCGTTATCGTCATATTGTTGGGAGTCTTGTCTATCTTGTAGTAACACGTCCTGATATTGCTCATTCTGTTCATGTGCTCAATCAGTTTGTTTCAACTCCCATGTCTGTTCACTATGCCCACCCGCTACATGTGTTGCACTATCTACGAGGGACTGTTCATCATTATGTCTTTATTCTTGGTCGAATCAGCTTTATGCTTACTTTGACTTGACTTGGGCGAGTGGTCCTATTGATCGACGATCTATCTCTGGCTATTGCATATTTCTTGGGTCTTCGCTTATTACTTGGAAGTCCAAAAAACAGACTGTAGTTTCACGGTCTAGTGCTGAGGCCAAGCTTCGAGAGTTGGCCACTAATACTTCAGAGATTGTTTGGCTTCATTGGCTTTTAGCAGATCTTGGTGTGTCATGCGGTACTCCTGCATCTCTTTTGTGTGACAACACTAGTGCTATACAGATTGCTACTGATCCAGTGAAGCATGAGCTGACTAAGCACATTGGTGTAGATGCATCTTTCACACGTTCTCATTGTCAATAGAAGACTATTGCTCTTCACTATGTACCCTCTGAAATTCAAGTCGCTGATTTCTTCACCAATGCTCAAACTCGAGAGCAACAACGCTTTCATCTCTCCAAACTCAATATTTCAGATCCTCCTGACCCATGTTGAGTTTGAAGGGGGGTGTTTATATATGTGTATTATGTATATGTGTATATGGCCCATGAGGCCCACGAGCTCTAGGGTTTGTGTATATACTATACTATTCATCCAATAGAATCAATGAGGTTGAGTTGTAATAGTCAATGGCCTCTATCTTCTCTCCCTCTCTGTCCCATCTACCGGTAACCCCCTTTGTAAAGTGTCGAAGGGGTGTCAGTTGTTGTCAATCAGGAGACACCTTGATAGTTGCTGGAATCCGCGCATTGATGATGATTATTGTCAGTGAGACAATCTCCTTGCACGTTCGTCGAATGGTTATTGCTAGAGACAGAGAGAGATGTGTGTAGTTATATTAGAGACACAAAGGTGCACGTGTTGTATTTGCTACCACGTAGTGGCGGACCAAAGATTTCTAGGATGGGTGTTCGGACATCGAAGCTAGATTCCTCGTCTACGCCGATATTGCCATACACCATTTCCCCTAAAATAGCGATACAATTATACATGTATATATATAATAATAATAAGGCGACATAAGGCAAGCATAATGCATGAATTTAAAAACAAATTATAGATATCAATGACAATGACATACATCCTTTTTTGCTCTTTTCCCGCCAACAAGAACCCCCCCCACCACATCCAAGAGGAAGCTATATGTTCCTTCCATGGAGCACAAATTAGTATGTAAACATATGTAACAAGGGTCCAACTAACTGCCTATTGCCCAAGGCAAAGATTATATTTTTGTACAACATTTACTAGAAAGAACCAAGAAAGTAGAGGCTAGACTACAGAAAGAACCGAAGTCGGGGCAGAGAAAAGCTAGGGAGAAGAAGTGGAGTGGGCGGAGTACACCTAGATCTGGAGAGAGGACGACGACAATGAGCTGGAGGTACTGCTCCCTTCCTGCCGCCCGCTCCTTGTTCGTCGCGTCGCCTCTCTCCTCACCCGCACAGATGCGCTGCCGCACACTCTCCCTGCGCCCCGCACCCCCTCACACCTACTTTCTGTCGCGTCGTGACACTGCGCCTATCTGCCGTCGCTCATCTCCTCAGCCCGTGCCTCCGCCCGTTCACCACTCGGAGGCTGGAGCCACCCCCATAGAGATAGCCACAGGATGAGAGAGAGAGAACAGAGCTTAGGGTTTGCTGGGCTAAGGTGGGAAGGAAAATGGACTAATGTGTTACATGGGTTGTGCACGAGGTGTGGGAAGTGCAGGCTGAATTCATTTGTAGGTACAAATATATAGTTTTGGCCCAACTAACAACATATACATGTAATATGCCTATTATATATCAGTTGACACCCACGACCCATTGTGGGTCCGCCCTTGCTACCACGCATAGTTGGGCATGGTGTACTGGGTCCCTAGTTGATAAGATAGGACCCACATGTCTGTCTGTGAGACTTATCGACCAGAGGGTAATCGTGATTTGACTTGGTCGTAACAGACCTTCCGACCAGGGGATAGTCGTAACCTGAACTGGTATGTGGCAAGCATCTCCAACCATAGGTATACTAGAGGGCTATTAGAATACTATTATCTATGCTGAATATTGTAGATCAATAGCTTTATTAATTGAGGATTATTCAGTCCTCTTCGGTGAACGTGTCTACTAGGCACAAAGTGTTGAAGTTGCATTTTTTTTTGGTTAGATCGAATGCTCTATTATTCTTTTATTTTTTTTAGATTTTTTCTTTTGTTAGACACGAATGCTTGGTTACTTCAGAGCATAATACATGGATTTCGCAAAAAAGAGAGAGCATAATATAGTTCCATAAGTGCGAAACTGCGATGGGTCATTTTTTAAAAAAACTATTATTATTATTATTTGGAGAGGGATGGGTGGTGAGAAATTTGACATGCCACAATTTATTAAAAATGCATATTGCACTAAATCCATGAGAATTTCAAACTACTGAGTACAAAAATGGCAATCCTCCCCAGCTCCGAACTATGGACATGATACAAGTTTGAGTTATTTTTGTATTGAGAAGTATTAGGAACAAGCATCTTAATTTCACCAATCTATAATAAGGATTTACCTGGTATGTGTAAATAACCATTATATTCAATGCATTGCCCAAGTCCAGCTCCAAGCAAAACGGGGCACCTACCTTGCAGTTGTATTTCTTAATCTTTTCTAGTTTCCTATTTGTCAGGACAATTTTTTTTAATCTATCTTGTTTGTTAGTCCAACATGACCTATTCTTTCTGTACATTCTATCTTCTTGTTTCCTCCCCCCATATAAGCGTTATCTCACTAGAACTAACATGTATTGTTTAATTCTTTTCTTGTTGAAACTAGATTAATTACCAGGAATATTTGAAGCTGAAGACCAGAGTTGAATTTCTTCAGACCACACAAAGGTAGCCTTCAGAGATGGGACTGAACTTTTTTTTTTGGGCATGTATGTTGGAAAGTTTTTATCAGCCTATAACTTACCAGCACTCGTTCACAACTCGTAGAAATATTCTTGGTGAGGATCTGGGTCTACTTAGCATGAAGGAGCTTGAGCAGCTTGATAACCAAATAGAGACATCCCTCAAACAAATCAGGTCAACCAAGGTGGAAAACTTGACCATCTCATGTTACGTAAGCTAAGGTTCACCAGCTTCAAACGTTTTCCTTCTGTGCAGGTTCTGGAAGTACTAATTTTGAATTCTCTTGTATGAAAACCGCACTAGCTTAGAGCATTTGAATGGTGGTATTTGATGGGCTGATTTGTGCCTATTAGTACCTGCAATAGCCATATTTATTAGGATCTATATGAGCTTTTAAGGCATTGTTCTATAGTTTTAGCTTAAATATGTATTTATATCTCTATCTGTTGTTTGGCTCGCTTATGACAATAGCATATGTTTTTGTAGAATCAAGTATTACTTGATCAGCTGTTTGATCTGAAAAGTAAGGTAATGATGAGCTTCCGATTATCTTCTCCCCAAATTTTGAATGCTCATTCTATTCATGTTAATTCTTTATGGCGGACTAAAATGATCTTCTGCAGGAGCAAGAATTGCAAGATCTTAACACATATTTGAGGAAGAAGGTAATATATCACTGATCTTACAATTTCTGGCCGTATGGAACTTTAATTTGTTATTAACACCAACTTTCCTAACTATGCTTGACGAAGTTTTCAAATAGTATTGCATCAAAAAAAGTTTTAAACAATCATTTTGAACTGCAAAAAATCATTTCTCCATGTGGCTGATATTTCTTCACTGTTTTCTTTTCTTCTTTTTTTGTTTGCAAGTTCCAGTTGCAAGAAACCAGTGGAGAGAATGCGCTACATATTTCCTGGCAAGATGGAGGGCAGAGTAGCTCTAGTGGGCATGCTATTGAACCTTATCAGGGACTCGTTCAGCACCCAGAAAATGATTCTTCCATTCCTATTGGGTAAGTTTTTCTACTTGTCAATCCAGGGAAAGCTGTCGATCTGTCATCTGTCCTAGAGACAAATGTTATTTGCAGTCACATTCATTCAGAATTTTTCTTTTGAGAAATACATTCCAACTAATAAATTCAGCGTTTGAGTATTAGTGTTCTTTCAACCGATCCAAGGTTTGAATGCTCTATTGTTCATCGGTGAAGGTATCATCAGAGCTATATGGACAAGCTGAACAACGACGACATAGCTGCTCAGCACCCCAATGGACACACTGGATATGCGGGTTGGATATGATGGATTCAGATAAGCCAAATAGGTTGCTTGATCCAGATGGAATCCAGGAAATCTGGGAACAATATTATCGCTCATCTATATATTGAAACTGCTCTCGAGACTTTCCCAAACAATAAAACAGGGGTATAATTCGAATCGAGTACGTGCGTATTGTATCGACAATGTTTTGGTTTCTGGCCGGTAACCAGTGGTTAACCGGAAATCTCGGTGAGGTCCGGTATATTTTGAACGAGCCAAAACTTTTTGGATATTTCTGAATTCAAAAAATTTTGGTCTAGATTTGTTAGATTTTACCAAGATCTTGGTCGGTAACCAAATTTGAATTTAAAATTTGCTTAAAAATTTTGGCCTGAGATTTTCCGCTGGTTTGTGGCTTCCGCCGGCGCGTCTTCCTCAACCACCGCGCGCCTTGTGCAACCGTCCGCGCCGCCGTCGGCCCAACTCTCCCTCCGCGCGTCTTGTGCAATCGGCCAGGTAAATCAAACATAAGATTTAACTGCTAGCACGCACCACCACCGCGCCCATCCGCACACAAGAAAACAGATCCGTTCGTCACCGCAACCCGTCCTTTGCATCGTCAACTCGCGTGACGAATGCTAAAACTGCACCCTCGTTGGTGAATCAAGGAGCAATTTTGGTGGTTGGTGGCCAGCCATGTCGGCAGTACCACTCCACTGACAAATGCCAGTGCCCTGAGAAGCGCTCGACGAAATGCCCAAAGGCAACAGTAGTTGCATGCAGGACCCCGTCCCCTTGCGCGGTTGCGCCAACCCTGATCGATCTCATCTCCCCATTCACAAACCACGCGCGAGCCACACATGGATCTTCTCGCGCCCTAGCTTAGCTTAGGCTTTCTTTGCGTCTTTGCAGTCTTGCCGCGCACTTGTCTTGAAAGCGGCTGCAGGCGGGCCCTCGCAACACGGCAGGCGAGCGTACGTACTGCCGCCTGAATCTTTTGCCGACTGCCTTGTCCTAGCAACCTAACTTGTGCACAACCACATGCGCGCGCGCGCGCACACACACACACACGCAGTTAATTTGGCGAAGCATCAAGAGCTCGCTCCTGCCCGCTGCCGAGAGCAGTAACACTGATCTGTACTGGAGGGCTTTACGCCGCCCAAAGTGACCCAACAGGACGGGCCCAGGATGGCAGAATCGGTCGCCGGTGGGCGGTGGCCTTTGGATTATGCATTATGGGAGGAGAAATGGAGAATCTTTCTCTCAAAAAAAGTTGAAAGGCAGAATCAAATGGCAATCATGGCCGGAGAAGCTACCCCCCTAAAGTTTAGACGCCTTTAACTCATGGCATTTGGAGACACAGCTCGCAACAGAGCTTGTAATTTTTAGTTAATTGACAGTTAATTAACATCTTAATTGACAGTTAATTAATGGAGTTCTCCAAGGAAATGAACATTTGTTATACATAATTAACCAACTGACAATCCCATACAATATATACTGCTATAGTGCCATATATAATTCAGTGGATAACATACACGGATACACCAAGTAACATATAGCTAGCTGGCTATATGCATGGAATATAGATTTTCTCTCTTTCAGGTTAATTTAGTGCGACCTTCTAAGTAACTCAAAGAACGGAGATACTATATATGACAACAGAATATACCACCTGAGGCTAGCTACTGAAATGGTACTCGCTCTAATGGTTTGCCCTAGTTCAGCGAGGAAGAAGTACTAGTCTAGTTCTCCTATTCATGCTATGACCACATATATATTTGGTTCAAAGTACGACTCTATGACAGTGTTTACAATACCGGTTAGAATTTTTTTTCGGAGGGCGCCGGTAACCGGAAATTTCGGCCAAATTTCGGCCGAAATTTTCAAAAAAAAAAAAATCAAAAATTTCGAATTTTAAATTAAAAAAGATCAAATTCGAACATACTTCATGCAAATTCGAATTTTTTTGAACAAATTTTACCAAAGCCAATTTTTCACCGCCGGTATGAATTTCTACGGATACTGTGATAACACGTTACGCGCGATAACCGTAAAATCGGCGATAAGATTTTCACTGCTCTATGACAACTTATCTATTGGGATTTACTGATAACGACAACGTGTTCTATTTCAAAATTCTGTACCGTAGTAGTACCATATATATAGAACGATATGTATGATGAAATTTCCAAATAAATGTACTATCATCTTGGTCCAAAATGATTATACTATCGCATATATAGGACCATATTATCATATCAACCTGATCTCGACCTTGTTGAAGTATAAGTGAATTGTACGTCTTTCCTCATTAGCTTAAACTTTTGGGTGAATTGGTTAGTGCATGCAACTTAACAGACCTTACGTGTGTGAACCTTCACCTGCATATATATATATATATGTGTGTGTGTGTGTGTGTGTTAGCCATGCGTGATATATAGGGAAGATCGATTAAGATGCATGACAAATATTATACGGTAGCAGCTGGTCATAATTAAAGGGTACGTACACTCCAACAACAAACAAAACACCAGCAACGACGGGGTAAACACAAAACGCGCATGCAATTATATATGCATAACGGATGATGAGCTGATAAGTGATCCGATCGGTACTCCCAGCAGGCTACTACACCATGCATCGACCTAGCCGCTGCGCTCCATCTGCTTGAAGATGTCGAAGCTCTCAATGACTTGCTCGTTGGACCTCTCCTGCAAGTACATAGACCGGTCATGTCAGGCATGTATGATACACATATACAAATCAAGTCATCAACACAATAATAGTTAGCTCTTTACAAATTATAATAGCCCAAGCTAGAGATGCCTCTAGATCTATCTATGTATGCTTGGCTAATTACCTGCGGACCAGGCACTACTCTAGACTCCTGGTTGCTGTTGGAAGTAGAAACAGCTGACGAACAGCGAGGGTCGCACTTCGCCCACTGCATGCAGTCAACCATAGCAAATTAGTTAGTAGCTGCTGAACAACTTATAGAGAAGTATGTTATCTGTAGAGGCAGCTTGAGCATCTTACGTTCTTGGCAGCCATGCTGAAGGCCTCCCTGTGAGGTATATCCGGCTTCGCAGCTTTGATACGCTGTATTTCCTCCCTGCCACATACGCAAGCGTTTGTTACACACAATTATGAAGCGTTAATTTGTTAGATATACGATTTTTAAAAATAAATAAAGAAAGAAAGCAAGGTATTTAGATGCAGTGGTTGCATATTTGTGGATTAATGTCGTCAGACAGCTAGCTATTTCGTTTTCAGTTGATTGGTCGGCCCACCATTCTTCCTAGGTTTCCCCATTTTCCTTCTGGTTGATCATACTAAATTAATTAGTATCTTACTTATACGCCACTGAAACGTAAACTTTAATTGATAGAGCATACGTGCAGAAACTGGGCGTCTGCATTTTTGTCTTAAATCTCTACAGTTTCTCTCCTGCAGTCTTCAGCTTAATTGTGTATGACACTACTCTTATTTAGTTACTTTTAGTCAAATACTCACACTGGTTGCACTATCGAGCTGCTAGCAATGTGATTAAAATTAAAGCTTTTAGATTTCAACTAATTAATGGAAGGGTCAGTTTAACTCAAAATAATTGGATACAATATCAAGTAAACGAATCCAAATAAAAACATTATCGGATTAACAAAGCAGAAACAATTAAGTATCTATATCACATTTTTACACTAAAATTCACAGTTTAACACTTGACCTTTGGAAACAATATTATCATTTAGAAAGCACACGCAAGTATAACAATTCAAAATACTACCATGTACAAAACTACTGTAATTTTCTGTGTACTGTATGCATCTTCCAAGAAAAATCTCTACTATGTTAGGTACAAATTTTATTAGAACATCATTCGTTGTTCACAATGATCAATTTGTTGTACGCCATTTTGTTTTGGAGAAGTGTCCTTTTGGTTTTTCTTTACCGATGAACCAAAAAAACTCCTATTATAATATTAAAAAATTATGAAACTCAATAGCTCTTTTTTATAGTGGAACAAAAAAAAAGTTAACAGCCTAGGAAATATGTAGCAATTATATCTCTTATATATATATATATATATATATATATATATATATATATATATATATATATATGACATAGAAATCGATGTGTCATTTTTTTTTGCAACTTAATATGTTGGATATATGACAAAGAAAAGGTACAAATACATATAGTTTTTAGTTGAGCTTTAATCTTTTGTAATTCAATGATATATTTTTCTGCAGCAAATAAAATTAACTTACGTTACTAACTGGATGCTCTCATATGTTTATTTAGACAGTTCATGATGAGATACTACGTACTAAACTGTCCGAATAGATATGTATATAGCTATTGTTGTATATGGAATAATTTCAATATGATATTATGTCTCAGTTATATAAAACAGAGAGGAGAGATAGGTGTTAACGCAAACCCACTACAAACAAAACAAAGATCATTGGTCAAACAAAAGAGAAAAGTAGCTACAACATTGTACCAACACCTTCCATATATCCATACATATGAGAAATAGACGATCATATGCTGAATTATTTTCGAAATCTAGATGAATGTATATATCTATTATATTGGCCGAATATGGTTATTTCAAGCGGAAGACACATGTGTGAATATGCATGCAGTTTATAAATTGATTAATATATACTATGGTCTAAAATCCGTGCCAACCCCAGTTGAAATAAAGTCATCAACTGTTTCTTGCTTGTTTCCTAGAAGGGTGCGAACTAATGCCGGACTTGAGCTCAGGCAAAACTTGTTTTGAAACTGGCCGGAAATTAGCAAGAAAATTGCTAGTTTTGTTAAAACATGGCTAATACACTAGATAAGTTAGGAAAGATCAATATGAACAGTTGATAAAAATCGGTTAAATTTAGCAATAACAAGTCCAATTTAACTCGCGGCGCAAAGCCGCAAATAGTTCAAAAAATACTTTGCAAGAACATTTTGTTGTGTAGCTAGCGTCACTTTTACATTAAAAAATCGGTAGCACATGCAAGAGTCCTTCAAAGTTGACGAGAAAAAGAGAGGACATACATCCCCTCAACGAAAAGGAAAAAACATACACAGTTTAGTGCCAGTCTGGCTAATTACATGATGCAGAATGGGGGTATATGCATGTATGCATCAGTATATACATCACAAGTGAAGTCATCACAAGATTACACAAAGTATGCTTTTTCTATAAAAATAAAATAAAATACCGAAGACAAACAAGATCCATGGACTAATGTTTAGCTAGGTTCTATATGGACTCTCGTGTTTATTTATACTTGGTTGACAAACATAAACGACTATTAATGTTATACTCTAATACCCCTCCATATGTGCAGCAGCCTTCAGATCGAATTAGAGTTGTGAGATACGGTACGAGCATGCATAGTATCAAGAATGAAGTAGATGAATCCTTTAGAGAAAACTGAAATAACGGCACCGAAAAAATCACGATGTGAGAGAAAGATTTGGAAAAATCGACCATACTCTCATAACCCTCTCTCAGACCTTTTAGTACTCTTGGATCCTTGTCATGTACAAGAATTTAGTGCTAAAAAATAACCTTGATTTGGATGAGTTAGTTTGTGACTTGTGTTCTTCGTGACAACCCCTTGTAGCTCTATATAGTACCCCTAGATCTCCTTCAAAGAAAAGTTGGAATCCTAATCCTATTAAAATTGATATAGGAATACATCTAACCTTGATTATGATAAAGTCATCATACTCAACAATTAATTTATCACACACTTATATGATAGGCTTCTATATATCTATATATATACTAATTGGAGGCTCTCCTAGAAGCTCCTATATTAATTCTAGGAGGAAAAAGGTAGAAATTCTCACATTAATCGGAGAAAAAAAAAATACTAGAAATTCCCACATTAATCAGAGAAAAAAGAAAAATCATAACCATCCAATCTATCTATCTATCTATATCTATACTAATTGGAGGCTCTCCTAGAAGCTCCTATATTAATCATAGGAGGTAAAAAAGTAGAAATTTCCATATTAATCGGAGAAAAAAAAAAATTACTAGAAATTCCTACATTAATCAGAGAAAAAGAGAAAATCCTAATCATCCAATCTATCTATCTATATCTATACTAATTGAAGGCTCTCCTATAAATATCACTATATCTATACTAATTTAAGGCTCTCCTAGAAGCTCTTATATTAATCCTAGGAAGTAAAAAGGTAGAAATTTTCACATTAATTAGAGAAAAATAAAATGCTAGAAATTCCCACATTAATAAGAGATAAAGGGAAAATCATAACCATCCAATCTATCTATCTATATCTATACTAATTGGAGGCTCTCCTATAAATATCATATCCGTGCGGATGCACGGGTTGATGACTAGTTTGACTAATGTGTCCACATTTACAAGTAATATAAATGCCCTAGCTTGTGATGAGCAAACAGGGTAAATTTCTGAGAAAAGATCCCTTTTAATCAAACTTGAACTCTCCTTTTCTTAGCAAAACAGATAATCAAACTTGAACTTGCTTCAAAATCTGGGCAGATCTCATTAAATTCATTGTATATTTAAAAAATAGCGAACCCCCATCACCAAAAACATCAGATCACATAAACAATATGAGATCACATGTAAACTATTAGGGATAATGTTTTTGAGCAAAATAAAAGCAAAAGAAGAAATGTCTTGTCACCTCATGAAGCGATTGTAAGCAGATGGGAGGCGGTGTTTCTTCTCTGGGGCTACAATCAAAGAACCAAAAATATTGATCAGAGAAAAGGGGACATTTACTCATCTAATTTATTCGTCCACAAAAAGAAAGTGTACTGAAAGAAAGAAAATAGAAAGAATGAAAGAAAGAAAAATCTTGTTACACCAGCAAACAAGAAAGGAAAGGAAGGAAGAAAAAAAGAAAGAAAGAAAGAGTTGATGTAGTTTCTTGCTACTTACGCTTGACAACAAAGGGTGCTCTGGGGCTGGCATCACTTGATGTCGGCGAGGCCAGCGGCAGCGGTTGGTTCCTCCTGCAGTCATTGCAGGGTCCCTAACACCAAGAAATGTGGCCACAAAAGAATCAAGGTTAGGTCCCAGCGTTTCATGCAAGATCTCACAATGTACATGTAGCCATGCACGACGATGCATGGTAAAATCATTTCCTAGTAACCATTTCCATCATTTCCTAGTAACCATTTCCAGATCTCCTTGGGTCGTCAAAACTGGTAATGAATGCCTATCTTTCCAAAAGATGAGTTAGGGGAACCATGAATTAATGCCACAGCAGAGCTGCTGCTATGCTAGCTGCATGCTGCCTTAAAAAAGATCAACTGGCTTCTGCAGCGATGAGGGCTTTCCCAGGCCACAGATGAGCAAAAGAAATCTTTTGTAGTCCAGGGTTGTTTAATCTTGCCTTGCAAACAGTACTTTTGAGTTTTGAGAAGTTCAATAAAACACACACACACACAGAGAGACAGAGGAGAGAGCAAACAAAGTAAAAAGAGAGCACACTGTCACTGATGCAACTAAAAATAAAACAAGCCATGGCCATATTTCATGAGAAATCCCACACTATGTAAAGTGATTTATTTCCCTATGCTACATTTCTTTCATGAGTGCAAAATTCTTTCTTTTTCTTACACTGTTTGTCATCATTTTTCTCCTCAGAAGAAGTACCATATTCAGAAAGAGAAACATCAAGAAGATAAACCATACTCCAAAAGATGAACCCAACAAACAAATGGAATGCGGGAGATATAATGTTTAGGTGAGTTCCAACGATCGACCTGAAACGGCCCCATGGGGTGATCAGTTGGGGAGAGCGGCGGCACCATCGGCGGCCGCGGGCTGAGGAAGGAGAGGTTGTTGCAGTGGCCGCATTTCACGGTCACGGTGTCCATCAGCCTCTTGCATGGAACTCCAACCTGCAGCTACCCAAAAGACACAAAATCAATCACAGCATGTAATTAAATGAGCCACTCAACTTCCCTTGCATGGCACTGTCCTTAAGTTGTAGCATCGTGTGGAAGGAGGAATCTAGAGGAAAAGAAAGGGAGGTGCCGATAAGGAGAGAGGAGAGAAGAATGGAAGGTGCTAAATTGGACTCTTGTCCAATTTAAACTCCAGCCTGCATATGCAACAATAAAGAAGAGAAGAAATCGATGCTGGGAACCACCAAACCTAGCTAATGAAAGTGAATGATGGAACATGACACACTATCAGGAGACCCAGCGAGCAGAATATTCTACAAAGCATCAAGAACCAATGAAACACAACGTAGGAAATCCTAGCAAGCATGGCACATCAATCACGTCTCACGAACAAAAAAAATCTAGCTGATGTGTGTGCTCCTCCAATCACAAAGCAAGAAGCTGGATTTGTTCCTTAATTTCTCCAGTTCGTACTCTTGTGAGCAAGCACACCTTTATATAAATAACGTAAGGACAACTGAAGCAAGTGAAAAGCTTTTTGGGAACCAGCAAACGCAGCTAACACTTCTAAAGAAGTATTAACCAAAGAATGAAAAGCATGTGCCATGTAGCAATCATTCTGGCACTGCGCAATCTTGAGATGATGTTTCGCTCCCTCGCAAGGCCACTCCGGTTTCTCGAGGAGTTTACCGCGAGCACGGTGTTGCAGTAGGTGCAGCGCACGTAGCACAGGTGCTCCGACGGCGACACCAAATCCATGCCCGGTTGGTGTGGTTGAGGAGAGATGCTATGGTGCTAAGATGTAGTAGTAGGAGGTGGAGGTGGAGATATGGCGAAGGTGAAGCAGAAGAGGAGAGGGGGAGGTAGAAGAAGAGGAGGCCGGAAGGAGAAGGAGAGAGTTGGGCTGGATAGCTCCAAGAGAAAGAAGATGGGGTAGGGTTTCTATTCTCGCAATAATGCCTGGGGCCCACACACATGGGTCCGTACGCACGAGACCAACCACACAGCGGGTGAGCAAGCCAGACCAGCTGTGCAAACCGGTCCGAATCGGACCGATATTGCTTGTATCGTATTCTAATCTATATACAGATACGAATCCGGAAAATTGGGCACGGTACCGATTCCGGTCGGAAACAAATAATTTAGGCGTGTATATATATATATATATATATAGGAAATCTATATACTACTCTTAAGTGTAGTTACTCCCTAATCTACCGTTGATTAACTTCGAGATACCACCGATTAGATCGGGTTTTGGGTGCAAACTTCACCATTAGTACACCTGTTAATGAACTATTAGCTGGAGTACCAACGAGATTTGCGCCGGCATGTGCTTAGCTCGTAAGTGGGGTCTCCTTTAAAATTTGCACACCGAATTTAGTCCCTAATATAATTTCAGGGAACGGCAAGGGAGTATGTACATCCCATGTTTCATGTGCGTTTATTGTGGTCAAATGAGTATGTATACACTTCCTAAAAAGGAGTATGTATTCGTCCTCTTAAAAATGCGTATAGGTAGTATACACAAGGGAACATAGCTACTTTATGAATGTGAGTGTACGTGTATATTGGTAGTATCTGCACTTTACAAATGGGAGTATATGTACATGGAGAGGAAGTATCTTCACTTTTTGAATGGGAGTATTATAGCGTATGCACTTATGGAGTATATAATTAGCGAGCATGTGCACTTTTTGAATGGGGGTATTACAGCGTATGTACTTATGGAAGTATCTTCACTTTTTGAATCCCCGGGAATATAGGAGTGGTTGTTTCATACGGGTTGGATATTACAATCTATAATCCACAATCGATGGCTCCGAACAACCATTAAGTTGCACGTATCTTGGAACGCTGCAAACGGTGGATTAAGTGGGTGTAGTTATATATATGTGTGTGTGTGTGTGTGTGTGTGTGTGTGTGTGTGTGATCCGGATTTTCTTAATCCAGAATCCTCTGTGAAAAGTCTACGCTACTCTCGGATCAGTAGGTAGTGCTCACACTATACATCACTGAATCATTTCATACACATTGTAGACCGAATCAAGTATAATATTACAACCATCATAGTTAAATAGACCGCGTCAGGTTGAATTTATATAAGAGGGCCGAAAAGGCCAAATGAGTTCATTACACAAAAAACAGAAATAGGTGCGAAGCAAAAAGGGCAACACGACTCCCCACAGGCAAGCGACTGTGGCGTCTTGTGTACAACCGATATTAACCAAGGATTTGAAGAATATTGGTTGTACGCAAGTACCAGCGGAGCCGGCGAGTCCTAGACTAAGGAACTAAACTACTCTTCGCCTTGGTCTTGACCGTCAACACCTTGACCATCGTAGTAGGCATAGTCGTCCTGATCGGAATTCTGAGGGTTTGGAGAAAGAATGAGGGTGAGCACAACTTCTGTGCTAGCGAGCCAACACAACAGATGCAATAATAAATATGCAAGGGCTAAACAAGGAAGGCTCGGGTTCTTTTATTTGCGCAAAGTAACATTTATGATTACATATATTAGAAAACCCTATCACTTAGCATTTTAACCAAATCATATTTTATTAAAGAGATTAAGTGTGCAATAACAATAACAAGAGATGTTACCTCCACCTCATGCTTATTTTTTATAGCGGTTACATCCACCTATTATTAGCACTCGATAAGACTACCCAAGGAAAATCCAGAACAAGGGCTAGATGAGCCCGTCACATTTTTCAACCCACCCACAAAGGTTTTTAAAATAGAACTAACTCAAGTTAATTTCACATGTCCGTCTTTGACCGTAGGCACGACTGTTTAAACAGTTTAGACTCTGCAGATGTTGTACACTGTACCCACAAGAGACAATCATACTCGTTACCCTGCATGATTCCATAGTCATGTAGTTGAGCGATCGTCACATTAACTTTTCAATTTACCTCTCCCCTTCCGTCATTTCACCCATATGGGGGTTACGCCCATACGTTATGCGGGATGTTCACCATAGTTGCTAATGCAGATGGACCACGGTTTTCCACAACGTCTAGCACAGTTGGCAACTTCACCATCGGTGTCCCATTCAAGACTACGCTTGCACGACTTCGCTCCTCCACTAGTGAAATGACTTTCGGGGTCTAATAAATTTACTAGGCCAAGTTGCACTTTGCAGACTTGTAGTTGTACTTGTTTTACATGGGAGGTCATGACAATATTAAGTCCTTAATTCATCCGGGCAATTCATACGACATACCAATCACTCCGTGCACGACGGCACCCACCACTCTTTCCATCCGCCCAGATGTGGTATTAGCAAGTTTTAGGGTTTTGAGAAGTGTAAACCAAATTATCTCAACCATTTCAGTCATTTTCCCCAATGACTGCCCAAAACAATTTTTATGCTTACAGAATGATGATTGGGGCGGTTAGTACCTCGGTACTTAAACAAGACTAACATGGCGTTTAAGTACAACTTATAACTAGTAGGTTACCATATAATTACTAGGGTGACAAGGATTATGGAATTTAATTATCAAGGAAATGATATAATAAGTATTTAATCATCAAGTTGGTATTTAACTAACTTAGGACCATTTAACATACATTTGCATAAGAAGTTAAAGCATGCAATTTGCTATTTTAAAATAATATAATTTGCATGAAATGTAGATTCAACATGATCAAAGTATTGACTCACTATGTCAAAGGCTATATAATCTTGGTAGTCTTGAGCTTGGTTGAAGTAGGAATCGCCGGCTTCTTCGAACTCTACTCGGACGAACGAACTGGAAAAGAAAAGACAAACAAACAAAACAAATAAATACAAATCACAGAATAAATGAGCTCCAAAACTAACCAAACCAGTACCAAAATATAGATCTTGATTTTACAAATTTTTGGGCACAAGTTTCATAATTTTTGGAGTTATAAAGAAAGAGATATAAATTTTTGAAACTTTATAAATAATTTTTAATTGAAAAGAAAATAGGAAAAACAGGAAAACTCCCTAGCTGACATGCGGGCCCTTGCCACAGAGCAGCGCTCGGTCCACCGCATAGTGCGTGGACCGAGTCTACACGCACTGGTCCCGGGGACGACCGGTAGTACCAGAGGATGCGGGCGGTAGTACAGGCGGGTAACAAGCGGTAGTACCGGCGGGTAACGCGTGGTAGTACCGGGAAACGGAGGGTGGATCTACTGGAGTGGAATGTGGCGGTAGTGCCGTGAACAGCAGTAGTACCACAGAGGATTACTGATAGTTCCGGAAGCGGAGGCGGAAATGCGGAGTGGAATATGGGCGGTAGTACCAGCGGAGAACGCCCGATAGTACCGGAGGAGTAGAGCGGTAGTACCGACGGGTAGTGAGCGGTAGTACCGGAGCTTGGCTTTCGGTGGCAGAGAGGGGAAATGGGCACTGTGGAGGAGGGAGAGGGCGAGGCAGCGTGGCACTCGGCTTGGCTTTATATCCAGGGAGGTGAGGGAGGGAGAGAGCGATGAGGGGGAGGCGAGAGAAACCAGTAGCGCAGTATCAGGCGCCAAGCGGCTGCAATGGAGGACCCGGACTGCTTGTGACATGGACGACACAGTAGTCAGTCTTGTCTTAGGAGAAGCTGGAGCGAGGCGCGAGTCTCGGGTGGCAAGCGGCGCCAGAGATCGCTGGTGGCAGGCAGCGCAGGCGCATAGAGGTGACGGGAGAGAGGGAAATGGGGGAGGAAGAAGAAGAAAGAAGGAGCGCGCGGCAGGCTGGGCCGGGGAAAAAGAGGGGGCGCGGTGGGATGGGCCGGGAAAAAGAGGGGGCGCGGTGGGCCAGGCTGGGAAAAAGAGAGAAGAGAGAGAGAGAAAAGATTTGGAAATTTTCCAAAATTTGATATTTGAAACCCAGCAAAAATAAATTTTGAAATTTGAAGATAAATTTTTGGAGAGTTTTTTATATTAAACTATTTTTTGGAAATTTTCTGGTGGCGGCGCGGCCACCTGCGTTGGATCTAATGGTGGCGCTCCTCCAGCATTAGATCTAATGGTGGTGCGGCCAGATAGAGCTGGTGGCGGCGCTGTGCCTAACATCCTTCTACGGTGGCACCCCCAAGTGATCTGATTGCCAGATACGACGGCATAGCTTCCTCGGAGGGGTTCAATAGCGGCGACACGACCCCATTGCACTGGTCCAGTGATGATGGTTATTCCGTTGGCGGCAAGCGGGGGGTGGCAATGGCTCCCTAGGCGGCGGCGGGCTACAAATGATGGCGAAACAACAGATCCCGACAACGTCAGGCAGAGGCGGCGGCACTCCCCTCAACGGTGATAGGTGGAGGCACCGGCTCCCGGTGGAGGTGGCAGGCCACAGGTGATGGGCACAGGCAGCGCATTGGCGGCCTGTGTGAGGTACGGAGGTATGATCGGGTGACTGTGTGGTGTGGTATGATTTTGAATATCCAACTATCTACGTACCAATGCTATTCGGTCGAATAATAGCTCTCCCGATTTTGCTACTTAATCCGAGGCTAACTATCCAAGATCACATCTTGAATCGGCGAAGATATGAATTCCCTTCCGAATTGATGCAGGCAGATTCGATACCCGATCGAACGAGAATTATTTGTACCATTTGCACCCCTACCTAGCAGCACACCATAAAGTTTTTCGAGACAAGCAAGATATATATGCGGCCACTAATGCAGAGGGGGTCATCACAGATGGTTCCAACCTGTCTTCACAGATGGTTTTTGAACCGTTCGAATCTATGTGTCTATGATAACAAGTGATTATCACAGACGGTTTGTGAGACGTATGTGAAAGTCACAACACATACGGTTTTTTGTGAAAACCATATTTGATAGTAGGCCTTCACAAATGGTTTCAATAAATAACCATCTGTGATATCCCATGTGGGAATTCATGCTTCCAAGGTATGTAAACTCCAAGGTCCCACGTGCGACCCGGGTGCTCCTTGTTTCCCAGGGTCGTGGATAGTATATCCTTCTCCCTGACTGCTTCGAAGGAGCCTTGGGAAGATTAGGTACTCAATGTTTGCTGCAAGAGATCATCGTGTTATTTTAGATCCTACGAAGTTATGAACTTATTAAAAACTAGGTAGTTCGACATATCTTACCATGCGTTGGCACACTCCCTCGTTTATCGGGTTTGTGAAAGAGATGGCGCCCGACAACGTGGTTGAGGCCCTCTCTCTTAACCAGTTTCGGGCGTGCTCGTCTGTGATCTCGGCAAATGGCGGAGAGACCTCATACTGGATTGCCACATCATCCTCACTCATCCATCTCAGGATTTTGCCCGTGTACGGAGCGGTGTCGAGTCTATGGGAGTGAATGTTTTGTGCCTAAATAGCCTTGTGTGCCGCACTTTGCTGCTAAAATTCATCTGTCGTCTTCATCCGCACAAAGGCGTCCTATGTATCCGACGACACGAAACTATACTTCGTGCAGGGCGTCTAATCCTTGTTCACGTACTCCATGACAAGCTTGCTCTTTAAGGTCTTCCAAGTGTGTGCCATCGCGAGGAACGCATGCCGTCACACGAGTTTGGAAAATTCTGGTGGGATCTCAAACGACGTTGTAATTTCAGTCCACAACTGCATTTTCTCTATGTCCGTCTGATCCTTCCATTTCTGTGTGGTGATAGGGACCCGTTCCCTTGCAAGTATACCGCAGGTGGTCCGGAATGCTGCCACTGCTTTATGAGGAAGCAGAGGGACCCCAAAAGGGACCGACAGTCGTGATGGTAATTTGGCCCACATGCATTTTCAATATTCCTCTGGCATGTCGCTTAGGTACCAATTTCCTAAAAGATCCAAACACATTCGGCGACTTCGATGACGGTGGAGAAGACGGTGCGGACGCCATCTCGCTTACTTGCTATCTCGCAAGATTAACAAAGCAATATCTCATAGTGCTAGCTAGAGTTAATCAAAACAACACAATTTAAAACTTCTAGTAGTATAATCTAAAGCAGTGATCGTACCTTGACGGGAGGCGTGGATGAAGAGGGAGTCGAGGTTGGGGGAGCGAGGTGCCGTCGAGGTTAGGGGCGATGTCGTTGAGGTCACAAAGGGATGACGCCAGCGCGGGGAGGAGGTCAAGGTTCGCAGAGGGATGACGTGGGCGCGGGGAGGAGGTCGGAGGTCGCGGATGGATGACACCAGCGAGGGGAGGAGGTCGGAGGACTGGAGAGTGTGCTCTGAGGAGTAAGGACGCAAACCCAGAGAGTGTGCTCTAGGATTAAGGACACAAACCCTAGCGGGGCTCCTATTTATAAATGTATATTACAGATAATTCTCTAAGAGGACCATATATGATATGATATATCACAGATGGTTATAGTAAAGAACCGTCTGTGATAAGCGACCATATCACAGATGGTTCTATTCTAGAACAGTCTGTGATAAGCTCTATGTTCGTAGGCTTTACTACGGTCACCCCTTGGTCATAAGCATATCACAGACGGTTCTCTTCCAGGACCGTCTGCAATAAGCAAGCATATCACACATGGTTATATTTTAGAACCGTGTATGATAAGAAAGCTACGGCCATTACCTAGTCGTAAGTAAATCACAGACGGTTCTATTCCAGGACCGTCTACGATAAATGAGCTTATATTTGAGAACCGTGTGTGATAAGAAAGCTACGACCACTACCTAGTCATAACCATCACTACTACAAAATATCCTATAGTGGATGCCTCATCACAGACGATTCCAAAGGAACCGTCTGTGTTGTACTTATTACAAACGGTTCCGTTGGAACTGTCTGTGATACATAACTATCACATACGGTTTATAACTAGAACCATCTGTGATAATCTGTGAATTATCACAGACGGTTCTTAACCATCTGTGATAATCCAGATATCACAGACAGTTATGATAAAGAATCGTCTATGATAATTCACAGACGGTTCTAGTTATAAACCGTCTGTGATGTTGCACTATCACAGACTGTTCATAACTAGAACCGTCTGTGATATCCCTTTATTAGGAGGGAACAGCTAGAGTTTGTGTGCCCTTACTCGTCACTCTCCCTTACTCTCGCCCGTTCACCTCCCCAGCGCCTTAGCCCCTTGCCCTCGCTTGTTCGCCTCCGACCTCGACGCCGCCGCTCCCGACCTCGACGCCACCCGAAGCCTCCTCCCCGACACCTCCAAAGCCACCTCCCAGACCTCAACGTCGCTCGGCCTCCTCCTCCCCATTCCTCCCCCACTGCCATCCGAAGCTACCTCCCAAGGTACGTCTCTGCTCCTCGCGCCTCCTCTGGTCCTCCAGCTTCCCTCCTCTCCAGCGGTCGACGGTGGAGCGCTACTAAAACTGATAGAGCAGTACACTAAGTCACTAATATACTTGCGCATTCTTAGGTGTAATTGATTGAAAATAGCTACTTGGCACCTTTAATTAATCACTAAGTCACAAACAGACTTGCATTATGTCATGTACAGATGCACAATTCAATCTTCCAGTCCAGTATCGAGTATCATATTTTATATTGTTGTTGCTCTATTGCGGTGAGCCTTTATTAGTCCTCAATTGTTTGTTATGTGTGTTTGTGCATGTGTGTGCAGGAGAGGGTAGAAGTAATGAAAAAGAAGCTATAATGTTATTTTCTATTTTAAGGTTTTTAAATGCCTATGAGTTTATTGGATTAACAATTTATCTTAGACATGTATTACTGTTGTGTGTATGCTAATTATTGGTATTATATGTAGGTTATTTTACTACCCTTATGGAATTTTTATGACGTATCTGTATTATGTGCAAATTCTTCAATATTAATGGTATTTGTGCCTCAGTCATGTGCTTTGTGCATAATTTTTGTTTTTAAGTCCTAATCATACTCCTTACGTATATTTTTCAGAAAGTGTACAGTTAGTCTTTTTATCTATGCTCTTGATTGTGTGCCCAGTATCCCACTAGTACCTTTTCAGTTTTTAATTTTCTTTACTACGTATTCTATATTTAAGTTCAATAGGTAACTTCTATTTATTTATATAATTAATATGTTTGCAAGGCAATTTTAGTTAATTGGTTGTGTAACTTCTATTTTTTATTGTATAAATATGTTTTCAAGAGAAATTAACTTCAAAAATACCTAGTAGATATCAACTTGCAATCCATGAAATTTTAGTTCATTGCGTATGTAACTTATATAGATAGCAAGTAAGCGAGATGGCAGAGACACCGTTTTCGCCACCGTCATCGACATCGCTGAATGCATCTGGATCCCTGAGCAAAGTGGTACGTAAACGAGATAGCAGAGGAATATCAAAATTGCCCGCAAGCCGAATGACTATCACGGAGATCAGTGACGTTGTGATCCCTCTGAGTCCCAAGAAAGCAGCGGCGAGATTCCAGACCATCTGCGGATACTTGGAAGGGAACGGGTCCCCATCACCACACCAAGTTGGAAGTCTCTGACGGATGTACAGAGAGGTCAGCTATGGGCTGAAATTTTAGGCTCATTCACTATCCCAGAAGCAGACCAGGCACGCGAGCAACGGCAGGCGTTGCTCGCGATGGGACACGCGGGGAGGTCCTTCAAGAGCACACTTGTCACGAAGTACGTGAACATGAGTCGGACACCCTTCACGAAGTATAAATTCTTGTCACTGATATATGGGAAGCCTATGTGCGGGTGAAGACGATGGCTGAATTTCAGCGGCAAAGTGCAAAGCACAAAGCTCTCTAGGCACAAAACACTCACCCCCAACAAACTCAGCACCGCTGGATACGCGGGTAAAACTATGGAATGGGCGGCGGAGGATGAGAACGCAACCAGACCATTTGCGAGATCACAGACGAGCACGCTCGAACCTGGTTAAGAGCGTGGACATCAGCCACGTCTTTGAGCGACATCTCTTTCACAAACCTGGTAGACGAGGCAGTGTCCCAACATTTGGTAAATATACCAAACTACGTGTTTAGTAATAAGTCTATAACTTCATAGTGTTTATAATAACATGATGACCTCTTGCAACAAGCATTGACTTTCGCATATTCCCAAGGCTCCTTCGAAGCAGACAGGGAGAATGATCTACTATCTACGGCCCTGGGAAACAAGGAGCACCCGAGTCGCACACGAGGTGTTGGGGTTTACGTACCTTGGAGGGATGGATTCCGACACGACTCCGACACGTATAGGAGTAGAAAGAGATCCAAGGACGAGCACGACACCCGGTTGGAACAAGTGCTTACTGCAAAATTTTAATGACAGATAACAAGATTATAAGATCAAATGAATCAACTCCTCAACCAGTCGCAAGACGCCCCCGTTATTTTGGCAGCCAGTCCTCCTCAACATTGGAGTAGCGTCGCGTCCACGCCAATTTCTGAACATGACGACGTCCAATTACCTGTCAATGATATCAAGGTAATGTACATCTCTGGAATGCTCCAAAGATAGACCTATAGGATACCTTAGCTAATTGCGTATCATTTTGTAGGGGCCGATGCCCTGCAAGCTTCAAGTGAGGATGATTGGGTCCATTTCTATTGAGGCTGGGCGGGGGATGGTGTATCCATACTAGGAAGGGACAGCGCAGCACGGTGCCCAGCTGGCGTAGGGTTACACCAGGGTCCAGGTGGATATGGTACATGACAATTTCATGGCCGTCCCGTTAAATTTGCTCGAACGAAGATATCAGAACACTAGAGGATGCCATGTACACTTTTATCTAGTGGCCTAAGAAAGACATCACCCTGGACCCTGTAGTGCTGCGATCTCGACACGATCATGCCTCTCCAACAGGACCGTCGATGACTCCACCTCAACATTCGCTTCAAAAGACCACCTCATTTGTTCCTGTGGAGAAGATGTCGAACGAACAAGAAAAGTGTGTCGCCATATTAGTTCCTGAATCGTCTCACAGGAAGACGTATAGCGGGCAAGTCGTTCAGGCCAAATCAAAATCAAAGAACATTAAGGCGCCTCCCAAGCCCAAAATATACTCCCTCGGAAGTCCGTTGACCCCTAACACAGTATTAGCCCGCGCTGGATTAGGTTGCAAGCTTTGCATGTCTGGTATATGCGGAAGACCAAAGAGAAAGGGTGCGGTACTAGATTCACCATCAGATACACAAAGGAGTATTTCCTCCACGAGTCGGGCCACTTCATCGTGGCCTTCGATGACTTATTCGACCTATTCAACCACACTGACCTCGACACATCACTTCTACGATGTTGTACAATGTAAGTGTGTACAATCAAGTTCTACATTCACGTAATTCTAATAAATATCATAACTCTTTGCTTATGTATAGATGCATGATGAAAAATATCCGGGGATGGAACGAACTGGTGGGTTTCCTCAACCCACACATGGTCTCTGAGCAAACCATCAATAAAGACGCATCCTACGTCGTGAAATACATAACAACAGGATTTCTTGCTCAGGATGTCAAGGACTACATAATGGTTCCCTACAACCAGAAGTAAGTGCTTCACTACTTGCTATACAAATTTCATTTATACTTTATACGCAGTACGAACATAGGTTTAATGACTATATCGACATACATGAGTAGGTACCATTGGATCATTTTAGTCATTATATCAAAGAGGAATAAGGTAATATACCTCGATTCCCTACTCAACAAGACCCATGACTTCACGCTTTTGGAAGGAATACTCGATAGGTATGCTCATTTCCTCCATACATAACTCATTGTAGTCTTCCTTCATTTGAAATGGCCGAGGATAGTTTTTTGGAATCATGTAGGTCGTTCATCGCCTATGTTACCGAGGGAGGGCCATACAAGGGATCGAGCGCCACACTGCAACACAGGATGCGATTTTCGGTACGCGCTACAACACAATAATCCTATATCATACTCGTAATAATGCGTCTCGGTCTGACTATACCTATATACGTAATTCTATTTTTGCAGTGCCGCCAGCAAAAACAAGATCACCTATGTGCATTCTACATTTGCCATTATATACATCAAATTATGAGTTCTAAGATGAAGGATCCCGAGGTTTGTCAATCTCTCAACAAATATTTTCTAATTATAAATTTAAATATAAATGCTTGCTACTTTACTCCTGCTAGCGATAGGGCTTGAACATAGATTTAGATGCACTCGTTGTGAAAGAGATCTCGGAGGTTCGAGGGAAGCTCTGCAGCTTTATCAAGATGGAAATTGTTAACGCCAGCCGAGAGTTTCACTCCGTCGACATCGCTGAACGGCTTTCAAACAATTGATTCAATTGTAATTCACTGAGTAGTTGTAATTCAATTGTAACTCTAGTGACAATACTTGACCATAATCTTTTGTAATTGATTTTGAGTTGTAAATGATCACTTTGACTTGTCAACAATTGATTCACCTGTGATGTATCTATTTTCTGCTTGCTTCTTTTCAAAGGGCATGGTTAGCAATTCCTGAGGCTAGCCGAAAATCACAAAAAAAATAGTTAGTTTAAAGAACTATCACATATGTTTTTTGTTGAAACCGTCTATGAAGGTATACTATCACAAACGATTTCAACAAAAAACCGTCTGTGATATGCCTCCAATCACAGAAGGTTTGTAAATAGAAACGTTTGTGATATGCTACGTATCACAGACGATTTTTTGTTGAAACCGCCTGTGATAGTATACCTTCATAGACGGTTACAACAAAAAACCGTCTGTGTTTTGCCTTATCACAGACGGTTCAAAAACTGTCTGTGATAACCGGCTGTTATCACAGACACACAAATTCAGACGGTTCAAAAACCGTTTGTGATGACGGTTCCGAACCGTCTGTGATGACCCTGTGTATACTAGTACATATAACAGACGGTTCTATTTGAGGACCGTCTGCGATAAGTGAGCATATCCCAGGCGGTTATATTTAAGAACTGTGCGTGGTAGGTATCACAGACAGTTCTATTACGGAACCGTCTGTGATGCTAAGTGCGAGAATTTTTGGACACGTGCGTGGGAGACAAAAAAAATTTGCGCCTTAGGAATCGTTGTGCTACATATATCATTGACGGTTTGTTCCACTAAACCGCATGTAATAGTTCGTTCTATAATTGAAAAATTATTATTCTGTTTTTGGCTAGCCTCAGGAAATGCTAGCTATGCCCTTTGAAAAGAAGAAAGCAGATACAATCACAGATGGAATAATTTCTCAATTAGTGAATCAATTACAATGGAATAATTCCTTAATTACATGCATCGAGTTTCTTAATTACAATAGAACAATTTTCTAAATAGGTGTTCATTACACTTGGCTATTTTGTTTTAAAAAAACAGTCGTTCACGATGACCGAAGTGCATATAGCTAGCTTCCTCACCTAGTTCTTCCTCGATCCTGATGTCGTCTCTGAAAGGAGGCGACTTGTCAAATTGACTGTACTCTTCCTCATCCACGACCTTCTCAACTCCAACAATCTTTCTTTTTCATTCTCAAATTGATTGTACTCTTTCTGTTTTGGATTGTGCTCTTTCTATCCTGAGCTATCATATAAAATATGTACCCATTTATGTCGTATCATTGCCATGTCACAATTAAAAATTTTGAACCTTTTGCCAACCATGGCAACATATCATCACTCGATGATGGTCTCCCAGTGAATCGCACCTTTAATCATTCGTTGAACCGGCGGTTGTGCTCTCTCATGATCCATACCTCCGACCGGCCTAGATTCTGTTGGTGTAGCATGTCTTTATGCTCGTCGATGTATGGGGATACTTGGGTCATGTGTTCCAAGACCGTGAAATGGGCTTGAGCGCACGCATCGAAATCGGGAATAATTGCTTTCCTTCTGATGCTCCTGATACCCTCCAGTCTCCCCTCGTGACGAGATAGGGGCATACCTACTGGTTCCACTTGAGCCATGTAGTCAACACTGAACTCAATGACCCCTTCGGCTGCAGAACCTTCGATGATGTTGTCCTTGGGCCAAGATCGATTTCGTACATAGGACTTGAGAATTCCCATGTACCTCTCGAATGGGTACATATGACGCAGGAATACAGGTCCGCATATCTTTATCTCTTTCACAAGGAGAACACTGAGATGGACCATGATATCGAAAAATAATGCAGGAAAATACATCTCAAGATGACATAGAGTCCTCATCACCTCGGCCTGCAGAGTATCTTGTCCTTTTGGATCGATGACCTTTTTAGCAATTAAGTTAAAGAAATAACACAACCTCATGATTGCCACTCGAACCTTGTTCAACAAAGTACTTCTAATTGCAACAGGAAACATTTGTGTCATCAGCACACGACAATCATGAGACTTCATACCAATTAATTTTAAATCTCCTATAGAAACAAGTTTCTTCATGCTGACGGAGTAACCGGACAGAACTTTCACATCATGTAAGCTATGGCACATGCAGTTCCTTTCTCTCGGCCTTGGACAGAGTGTAGCAAACTGGGGGAAGGTACTTTCATCCTTTATCAGTGTCTTTCGGTGCTAACTCGGTCCTTATGTTCATATCAACCATGTCACGTCATGCGTTGATATCATCCTTTATTTTGTCACGAATGTTCAGTAAGAGACCAATCAAGCTGTCACATACGTTCTTCTCCACGTGCATGACGTCGATGCAGTGGTGAACTTCTAATTGCTCCCAATAAGGTAAGTCCCAAAAAATTAATCGCTTCTTCTATATGTTCTTTTGACATGTCCTTAATTTACGTCTCTTTCCAAGCACAACATCGATATCCTTAACTATATCATAGACCTATTTACCTTTAAAAGCCCTTGGAGGTGAACCGTCCTCCTTATTACTATCGAATTGTTCCTTCATCTTGCGGTACGGGTGATACCTGGGAAGGAATATACGGTGACGCATGTACATAGTTTTGCATGAGATGTCTAGCCACACACTCTCGGTATCATGTAAGCAATGCGGACATACTTTGACTCCTTTTGTGCAAAACCTCAACAGGTTACCAAGGGCGGGAAAATCATTGATGGTGCAGAACAACATGGCATGTAAAGTGAAGTTCTCTCATTTGTACGCATCCCATACATGTACCCCTTCGTTCCAAAGTGTCACAAGACACTCCAGCAATGGTGCTAGGTAGACATCAACATTGTTCTCAGGTTGCTTCGGTCCTTGGATAAGTAGTGACATCAAAATGTAGTTCTGCTTTATACACATCCAAGGAGGAAGGTTGCATATACATAGATTCACGAGCTAGGTGCTATGTCGGCTGCTCATGTTATCGAAATGATTCATTCCATCTGTACTCAACCCAAACCTTATATTCCTCGATTCCGCACCAAAGTCTTCGAGGCTCCTACAAGGTTTCTCCACTGGGCAGAATCAGCAGGGTGTCTTATCTTTCCATCTTTCTTACACTCCTCCGCGTGCCAACACAACAATCTTACCTCCTTTCCGTTCGCAAATATACGCTTCAAATGGGGAATTATTGGCAGATACCACAACACCTTAGCAAGAGGTCTTTGCTTCACCTCGATGCCCTCATCGTCATCGAAGTGATTTTTACACTTGTATCGGGATGCTTTACAGATCGAACATACATACATGCATGTCTGCATACTCTTTATGGTAGAGGATACAATCATTTGGGCATGCATGTATTTTTTCTACTTCTATTCCCAATGGACAAAGAACCTTCTTGGCTTAGTAGATGGTTCTGGACAAGATGTTTCCCTCTGAAAAGATGTCCGCTAGGAGACCAAGTAACACCGTGAAACTCTTGTTGAACCAACCATTGCATGCCTTCAATTTTAGCAGTTCAAACATGGGTGAAAACATTGTGTATTCCGGCTTGCAGCCCGGGAACAAAGGTTTTGCCAAGTCCTCCATTAAGCCCTCGAATTTACCAAACTCTCTCTCACTATAGTCCCATTCTGTATCGCGTAGCACCAGATCGAGATTGTCATCGTATGACCTACCCTCGTCGAAAGCACAGTCCACATCCGACAGCATATCGTTGTCTCCCTCGACGATGTTACTACCTTCCGGTATAATCTGCTCTTTACCGTGACTAGTCCAACATGTATACTCATTTTTTAAACTCCTTCAAATCAAGTGCCCTTCGATCTGTGTTGGGTTGGTAAACATCTTCAGATTATCGCAATCAATGCATGGACAGTACATAAATTTTATCCCCTTCTTCAACATATCCTGCTCAGCAGCTCTTCTAAAAGAAGACACGCTATCAATGTACTCTTCACTCACATGGTTCTCAACGTACATCCAGCTTCGGTCCATCTGCGCTACGCACGTAACAAATTAGATTAATGCACTCAACTACATACTCTTCCTATTGACCAAACATACTACAAATTGAATAGCGATTAACCAGGGCAAATATAAAGGATTGCAGATCGTTACCCTCAGAGTTCACCATGAAGATCCCAAATATCCCACGAGATCTCTTCCTATTGACCAACCTCTCTTTCTTCATCCTTTCCTTCTCCTCCCTTCCTCCAATTCATTTCATGACATAGTCAGAACTGAGGCTCACTATGATGTAAACAATATAATTTTACACAATACATGACAAGTCAATGTATATATACATGACCCTCATTGTTCTATTGTAAGTCTTAACTGCCAATAACCACCTTGGATGATAAACCTAGCTATCATCGATCTCTCAAGATTATATAATGCATATAATTAGAAGAAAATACTAACCTTAGATCACCAAGAATAAATAGATCTACAAGCACACACTTGCAAATCTATTGTATTTAATTCTTTCACCAAACGCCCCAGAGCCGGTCTCCTCCTTCAAAGTAGCCGCACGCATATCAGAGACAGATCTCACAATATACAGATCTGTCTGGAGCTGGGACGACCAGATATTTAATTACGCATATCACAGACCGTTCTTAAAAAGGACTGTTTGTGATACATATCACATACGGTTTTAAATAACCACCGTCTGTGATAATCGTAGGCCTCAAAGACAGTTCTTGCTACGAACCGTCTGTAATAAATAGCACATATGGTTATTGTTAAGAACTGTATGTGAAATTGTATATGTATCACAGACGGCTCTTATACGGGCCATTAAATATCCGATCGTCCCCTCAGATCTAGATCTATCTGTAGTGAGAAATGCCTCTGATATATATGTGATTGCTTGAAGGAGGCGGCCGGCTCTCGGACGCGTTTGGTGAAAGAAATACCATACATTTTTAAGTGTGCTAGTAGATCTATTTATTCTTGGTGATCTAAAGTTAGTATTTATTTGTCTTTGATGCGGCTGCTTTCAAGAAGACGGCGAGTACGCCTAAGAAAGCAGCCAAACCCACCACGAAGCATGATATTTTTTCGGTTGTCGTCCACACAGCATGAGGTGATGAGACGGTAGCCACGGCCTACTTCATCGAACCCGACACACTCTCCTGGCAGCCATGCTTCTTGAACTTGCAGGGGCTGATCATACCATGATTGTATTTCGGCTTGGCACACTCTTACTTCAATAGCATTCTCTGGCTAGTCGGTATGACCAGCCCCTGTGAGTTCAAGAAGCATGGTTGCTAGGAGAGTGTGTCAGGTTCGATGAGGTTGGTCGTGGCTGCTATCTCATCCTCCTCATGCTACATGGACGACCCCTCAAAAAAATCATGATTTGTAGTGGGCTTGGTTGCTTTCTTAGGTGTACTCGCAGTCTTCTTCAAAGCAGTCGTGTTTATCAGAGACAGTTCTTGTTAAAAACTGTTTGTGATACACATCACAAATGGTTCCTATTACAAACCGTCTGTAATAAATAAACATCATAAATGGTTCTTGTTAATAACTATCTGTGATAATTAAATAACACATATTGTTGTAGTTTATAACCGGTTGTGATACGTATCACATATGGTTTATCCGACTAAACCGCTTGTGATAGTTCCTTCCATATCTAAAAAATGTTTTATTTTTCTCCTACTAGCATTGGAAGTATCACTAAAAAAGTACCACTAATTTTACAAGTGTTTGGAGCATGCTAGAGTTGAAGATGGAGCGCATTCTAGACCATATCAAGTGGCCGCAGAAGATTGTGTGTGTGCATGTATCATTATTGTAATTTATGACATATTTGTTAAGTAGCCGGGTAACTATAACACAGACGGTTCTTATTAAGAACCGTCTGTGAAGTGTCCACTATCACATATGGTTATTTTTTAGAACCGTCTGTGATAATTCACATACGGATTTTACCAATAACCGTCTGTGATGTATGCGATTATCACATATGGTTATTCTTAAGAACCGTCTGTGAATTATCATATATGGTTCTATTTACAGACCGTTTGTGATAATTACGTATCACAAACGGTTTCAAAGGAATTGTTTGTGATGAGTACAACACAAACGGTTCCTTTGGAACCGTCTGTGATGAAGCGTCCAACATAGCATGTTTTGTACTAGTGGGCCTAACCTGCACAATGATCTCTATCTCCATTTTCTCCTATATGTAAATGTGTACATCTCACAGGAAAGGAACAATTACTCTTGGCCCAAACAGAAGATGAACCAGCCAAACGAAGACAAAGCAGAGCGCTCGGAAGAAGACGTTCGACATAACCTCTCCACGGAATCTCTCGACAGAAATTGGATGGCGGAGTGTCACGCTGGAAACCAATCGAAGCATTGAAGCACTCATGTGATAGATGAAACACATGCACACATACGCTGGTTGGAAGTTGATCGACTAGATAAAGACACACTCACGTGACTGCGCTGGCTCTCTGGAAACTCTAGAACACACCCATACGCTGGAACTTCATGTACGCAAGATACGCTCACGTAGACAAGAAAGCCAAAGTTTTTTTTCCTTTTTGGTGCTGCGTCTTACTTAGATGATAGCGTTTTCTATTTCTTTTGACTCTAAAAATCTGATTACAAGGGTGCTGTTTTATCAAGTACAGGCTACTACTCATATTCGACAAAGACTCTACGAATCCGGAAGGGATTCTAAACCAACTCTAGTATCCATAATGAATAATGGCTAAATACGAAACACAAACTCTCTAAAATCTAAATATGTCATATACACAAAAATTACCTAACAATTACTCCATAATCTTTGTGCACTTACTTATTGAGGCAGACAATCTCAACACGATTTGCCCAACTGTTACTCAATACAAGAGGACGAACATATCTCCTCAATGTCCCGCACTCAACTCCATGGACTCAACTCAAGAAGGCGAACACATCTCCTCAACATCCCGAACTCAACTCTACGGACTCGACTCAGGACGGCGAACACATCTTCTCAACGTCCCGAATTCAACTCTAACTCAACACGGGATTACAACTGACAGAACTTGGCCATAAGTAGCGCTAGCTCATCATCTTCTAGCATCTTTGTGAAATAAGACTTCTCTTCTTTTTCTTGGAACAACATTCTGAGGCAAAGTGTCCATGGTCCTAACAATTATAGCATCTCACCTTTGTCTTATCGAATTTCTGATTCTTGTGGCCTCGGCCACCACCACCATTAGAGTCGCCGGAGGAGCCATCACCTTCGCCTTCCAACGATCGGGCCTCCCACTCGATGCGGGTTAATAGCAAGTGCTCATTTTCGCTGCCACCAGATCCACAAATACGTTCCTCGTGCGCCTTCAAGCGACGGATCACCTCCTCAATCGTCATCACCTTAAGGTCGTCGAACTGCTCAATGGTGGAGACGATTTGCAAAAACTTTACGGGGACTTCTCGAAGGAACTTTCTCACAATATAGCTCTCTTCCATCTTATCCCCCAAGGCTTGGATCTAGGTTACAATTGTCGTCAACCTCATGGCGAAGTTGTCGATCGACTCCGTCCCTTTCATGCACTTCCCGTCGAACTCGATCTTGAGGGTCTGCACTTACGCTTGCTTGACACGATCAGCGCCAAGATGCATCATTTTCAACGCCTTTCAGCTTTGGCCGTCCCTTTTCGGCCAATAGGAAGAGTGTTTCCTCTGGGATGCCTCCATAGATGGCCGCCAAGACCATTTGATCCTTGCCTACATCGACGTTGCCGTCCTCGACCATGTCCCATAGTCCTTGATTGTGTATGTACACCTTCATCTTGATTGACCATACTGCATAACTGCTCTTCGTGAGCATTAGATAATGCAGCGAGACGGTGAAACTTTCCTTCGCCGTCACACCCGACGTCACCTCGTCACCGGTGACACAACTTCTCGAGAGCGCACCACGATCTTGGACATACTCGGATCAAGAACTCAGACTCTGATACCAATTGTTGGCCCAAACTGAAGACGAACCAGCCGGTCGAAGACAAAGAAGAGCGCTCGAAAGAAAACGTCCGACAGGACCTCTCCACGGAATCTCTTGGCCGAAATTGGATGGCGGAACGTCACACTGGAAACCAATTGAAGCACTGAAGCACTCACGTGATGGATGAAACATACGTGCACATACACTGGCCGAAAGCTGATTGACTTGATAAAGACACACGCACGCGACCACACTGGCTCTCTGGAACTCTAGAACACATGCATACGCTGGAACTTCACGTACGCAAGATACGCTCACGTAGACAAGAAGCCAAAGAATGATTTTTTTCTTTTTGGTGCTGCATCTCATAAAATCTTATTACATGGGTGCCCTTTATCTAGTACATGTTACTATTTATATTCAACAAAGGCTCTACGAATCCGGAAGGGATTCCAAACCAACTCTAGTATCCATAACTAATACTGCCTAAATACGAAACACAAACTCTCCCTAAAATCTAAATATGCTATATACACGAAGATTACCTAACAGCCCTGCAACTTCTCGCATCTTGTGCCTATTGGGCGTGGTGGTGGGAGAAGTGGCACATCCAACCAATTGATGTATATATGTGATTGTTGCACTCACAGCTTCTTTTCTTGACTTTTGACATTACAAGACTGCTATTTCCCCCTGCTTATATACTCTTACATGCATTGACTAAGACATGGACTCAACGTGAGTATACTACTCAGACTCGTTCTAGAAAAAGACTCGGACTCAAACTCTTATCTAATCTTATACAAGATTACAATCCCAACATTCACTCCCTAATCTTGTAACAATATTTAAAAAACTAGTAATCACTCCATCTTGATTATCCAGATCTTCTCACGCATTTGAACTTTCAAGTCTTCCTCTTTACCTGCACTCTCATGCACCATTCCTTTCTAGGCTGATACCACCCTACCACTTGCACTTCCTGAGCCATGCTCAAACCAACGTTTGCCGCGCCTCGCGTCTGGACTGAACACGTCCTTCCTTGCATGTCCGCTTGGGCTGGAGCACCAGCTCCCACGTCCGCTTTCCCGCGTATATCTCAGTTGAGGCTACACCGCCTCTAACTCCTACGCACGTGAGTCCTGAATGCGTGTGGGACCTAATGGTGCTAGCAGTGTCTGATGCATGTATGTCACGCCTTCATGCATGTGGGATTCGCCACCCCCTGGAGCGCCCTGTGCGCCTTGTTGCGTGCCGTCTGCACATCCCGAGACTCCACCTGTTGTGCCTCTTGCGCCAACTCCATGCCACCCCTGGGTCCCGCCATGTTCTGGTTCGATACCTAAGTTCCACTCTGGCTCCTCTAGACCGTCCTTCACACAGATCGGTTTACAAGTTTTTAGTGAAATTTTGTACAACCGGTTCGGGGATTTTTTTCTCCTTCATCAACAAATCTTTGTTCTTGTCATAAACATGCAAGAACTCATCCTGCATCTCCACTCTGCACCCTCGTTCTGCCATCTTCCCGAGACTGAGTATGTTATTGCACAAACTCAGTATAATTTTTTCAGATAGCAATTTCTAATCGTCATTGTAACAACATCGTTCCTTTGCCTTTTATCTGCACCGTGAAGCCGTCGCCAAACTTTACTTTGCCCGTAATATTCTCATCGAGCTCATGGAATATGGAGTGATCTCCTGTCATGTGATTGCTTGCTCCATTGTCCAAGTACCACTAATTAGTGTGATCATGGTTGCGTCCCTCCGTGCGTAGTTTAGGAACTATGTTCTCCTCGTTCAACATCACTATGACTAGCGCCTTTTCTACACATGAGGAGAGAAGCAGGTCCGACTCGTCGTTTTCGTTTTCATAGGTTCGGATGAGATTTACTTCCTCATTTTTCTTGTTTCGGCAATCCGAAGCGTAGTATCTGTACTTATCGCAGTTGAAGCACTTTATGTGGCTCCGGTAGTCTGACGTGTAGTGACCATATTTATCATATTCAAAACACTTGATATGTGGCTTGTCACGGGATCTGTCACCACCGTATTGCCTAGCCTAGTCTCCACATCCTGCTCTACCGCCTCGCCCACACCCGCGTCCACACTCGTGGTTTCTTGATGACCCACAACCGTCCTCCTTCGATGATCCCTTGTAAAACTATATGTCATCGCTTCTTGTATCTCCCTTTAACAACAACAACGCATGCTTATTACGGGACTGATACCCTTGGTTGTTACGGGACTGATATCCCTTCAGTAGCTGCTCATGCGCCTTGAGGGTACCAGTGATCTCCTCGATCTTCTTTGTCTCCAGATCCAAGGAGTACATGAGCGTGGTGACAACATGTACAAACTTTTCTGGTAGCACGCGTAGGCATTTCTTCACTACCACAAATTCCTCCATCTTGTCACCGAGAGAGACAATATGACTGTACAGAGAAGTGAGCTTGCCGGTGAACTCGTCCACCGACTGGGTTTCTCCTATCTGGAGATTCTCGAACTCGGTGTGCAAATTCTGGGGATGTACCTCCTTCATGCGATCACTCCCTCGTGCATCTTCTGAAGCGTCACCCATGCCTCACATGTCGTCTCCTTACCGATGAGCTACTGCATCATGGAGTCTGGCACCTCTTGGTAGATGATGGCCAAAGCCGTCTGGTCCACCTTGTCGTCCACCTCCTTGTCCTTCGCTTTCGGATCGACTGCACCCCGGACTCCCTGGGCGCGCATGTTCGCTTTCATCTTCATTGCCCACACCGGGTAATTGTCGGTCGTTAGGACAGGATATAGGAGGGAGAACGACACATCCCGGGTCTTCGCCTTGTAGCCCATGATCTTCAGATGACACCAAGATCAACAGGCTCTTATACCATGTGTTGTAGAACCTCCTTCCGACCAGGATGTAGTCGATCCTCCTTCCGATCAGGTAGTCGAAACCTTCTTCCAACCACGTAGTCGAAAGTCCTTCCGACCAGGTAGTCGAAACCTCCTCCCGACCACGTGAAGTCGAAACAATGAACAATACTCGAAATGATCAACAGTACTAGAAAAAACACACGATTAGTTTCGGGAGCAAATGCTTCTCTTTTTGTTTTTCTATTGCTTTTCTCAACTCACAACTTCTTCTCTTGACTTCTGACATATTACAAGACTGCTATCGCCCCTGCTTATATACTCTTACATGCATTAACTAAGACACAGACTCAACGTGAGTATACTACTCGGACTCGTTATAGTAAAAGACTCAGACTCAAACTCTTACATAATCTTGTACAAAATTAAAATCCCAACACTGTATGTGATATGATGGATGTCTATATGATCGCTTGAATGCATATGTGGCCAAAGGCAAGACATTGAATGGAACTTTGATGGTGACATCCCCAGCTTATATCAGAGGTCTAACATGTTGCTAAGCTGTTGTTTTCGCCATTGGTGTTTTCAGTTGCGAATAAAACTTCACTTTCTGATATTGGATCGAGGGCCCAACTAGATTTATGTAAAAAAAAAGTCCTAACTTGTTAATTTGGTTTCTCTTTTAACAAACAAGATGAGCACTATCTTTTATGTTCTATAAAAAGATGGAACGGGTATAAATTTTGCAACAGTGTGGTTGTGATTAGTTTAAAGCAAAAAGGCATACCGAAAGTCGTGTAATATATATAACCCAATCTTCTAATCATAGCACCATTGGATTTAATCATGCAAATTTTTTTAGAAAAAGACATAACAGCAGAAAACATCCCAATCATATTAAAACTGATGATCGATGTGCATGCATGCGTTCGTACGTTGTGAGGTTAAATGATATATAACATTGTTCTTATATTGAGAAACACAACATAATCCAGATTCCTACTGGGGAACAAGTAGCTGCATGTCTTATTACGGTGCTAATAACTACAATTTGTTACTCCCATGCATGCTAGATAGCTTAGTACAATGTAATCTTTGAACTGATAGGCGCGCTGGTTGTACGTAGGGCCAGTACTTTACATACTTTCATGATAGGGATAACATGCTTTGTTGATCAGTGAGGTTAGTTTGGATTTTCTTGTGTTTTGTTGCGCAAGTACGTCTAACGAAAGCTTTCTTTGTGCTTTTCAGAGACTTGACTTTCCAGACGTTTTCAATGAAAGAAAATATAAAGCGAGAAAAAGAGTTATATGACGTTCTTATCATGATTAAAGATCTGTAGGCACGATGAGATTATTAAGTTTAACTATTCATGACAAAAACAAGACGAGGACGGAAGATTTTCTTTCTAGGCAAGCGGGAAAAATCGAAAAAGACGACTCACGCGTGCATATGCATGCGGATGTCCCCAAAATATTTTCTGTGATCGCTATTTGCCCGTGCAATGTGCCAGCATGTCGCGCTTCATTTCTCTGTTTCACACGTGGAGACAAAATAGTGCAATGGATTACTACATGATCTATGGATTTCCGGCCTGATCACTAATCATAGTGAAGCAGTACAATTTAGTTACTTTTGAACTTGTTTAATATTAGAACAAACCGAAGAAAAACATGCTCTCGAAAGAAATACGCATATTCAAGAAAGACAAGAGATAATTTGGTGCTGCACAAGTCAGTTTTTCTATTATTTTAACTCTCAATCTTCTTCTTCATACAAAATCTGACTACATATGACCTCCTTTTATAACCACAACTATTGCTACAGTACTCGGGCTAGGACTGCTACGGTAATCCGGCTCTGCTTGCAACAGTGGTTCGGACTCGGACTTCTAAACAGAAACAGACACAACAAATATTACCTAACAATCACTCCCTAATATTTGTTGTACTTATTATATTTCGTGTGCTGCCAGTTGGACTCAACTTCAACATGGCTCACACACTCGATCGAAGACGGTGGCACAACTCAAATACGTCTTGAACGCTTACTCATTGAGGCAGTCGGTCTCAACTACGACTTGCGCCTCAACTTGTACTCGAACTTCAAGTTGGTCACGACTTCAACTTGAGTAACACACGGACTCAACTCAGGATGACGAACACATCTCCTCGATATCCTGGACTTAACACTACTTGACTCAGGAAAGAAAATACATCTTCTCAACATCCCTCGCCTTCACATTTTGATTATCGGCACTAAGATGACTCATCTTCAACGCCTTTCACGCAGCTTTGATCGTCTCCTTTTCGGTCAGTAGGAAGAGCGTCGACGTTGCCTCGTCACCGGTGACACCATTATTCTCCGGAGAACGCGACATAATCTTGGGCACAAATTAGAAACTCAAGCTTCTCCTCGTCATAGAGCCGCATGCACCGTACAGTGCATTGGTCTCGCCGCCGAGCCCCGCCGTGCGCTCCGAGCTGCCGCGTCTAATGTGCCGCCGGGATCCACCGCGTGCGCACTCCCGCCATAGATGCCGCCTTAGGAGTTGAGATCATTCCTTCCGGGGCAGCAGCTAGGTTATCGAACCTAAAGCTCTGATACCAATTGTTGGAACAAACCGAAGAAAAACTTGCCCTCGAAAGAAACACGCATATTCAAAAAAGACATGAGATAATTTGGTGCTGCACAAGTCAGCTTTTATGTTGCTTTGACTCTCAATCTTCTTCTTCATACAAATCTGACAACATATGACGCCCCCCCCCCCTTTACAGCCACAACTACTGCTACAGTACTTGGGCTAGAACTGCTATATTAATCCGGCTCTGTTTGCAACAGTAATTTCGGACTCGGACTTCTAAACAAAAACAGACACAACAAATATTACCTAACATTTAATTCGAGAAGAATCTCCATCATTTGCTAATCGTCCATCGAACTTGCAGTGTGTGTGTATATATATTTGTATCATGTGTCAACTTCAACGTCAACCCGAGAATATTGATTTCTTGGATTCAGGCTGCAACAGCAGCGCGCAGATCTTGTGACTACACAAATTGTATAAGCTTGGGACATTTGGTATCATGCATCTGCCGACATATGATATGGAATCGAAGTTGATTCCTCCGATCCAAATGGCATATGATATGGAAAGTAGGTTGTTATACGTTCGCTCGATCAAGTCCTGTATGCCGGTAGGGATCCATTGCTTGTTGGCATATGATATGGAAGGAGCATGCATGCATGACCGATGCTTACACATGGAGGTCGATGTTGCATGAACAAAACTACTAGCTAGCAATAAGAGAGATCATATATCATGCAGCACAAATGGGGCCAGCATGCCAATTCACATGTATGTAGCTAGCTCTCTCAGGACATGCATGCGTACATGCTGCACAGCGAGATGTCCAGCAGTCCATCAATCGAACTAATCAGTTCAACCAGGCCGGCCAGTTTGATGGATGGATGGATGGGGAGAGAGAGAGAGAGATCAGGATTCAGCTAGCATCTACCACATCTGGCGCGCGCACACGGGGGCGGCCAGTGATCTTGACTATATACGCGTGCACGGCGCGCAGCATTATCACCGAAAGAATCTGATCTGGTATCGATTGGTGTCATTTATGCCACAAAGCTTGAGCCGGATGGCGACACCCAGTGCACGACGACGGCCACCGCGACCGACTGCTCCTCCCCTTCCCGCTCAGTACCCTGCGCGCCCAGGCGGTGAATGCGCCATAGTACCTGCGCACCAATTAGCTCCCCCTCATCGGCCCCACATGTTTGACACTCTCTCTCTCTCTCTCTCTCTCTCTCTCAGAGAGAGAGAGAGAGAGGTGTACAGGAGCCGACACATGTTTGGAATAGAGAGGTAGTAAAGGTGAAGTAGTGAGTACGTGGGAGTGAGAACTCTCAGATCACAAGGAGGCGCGCGTGAGAGAGATAGAGGGGTAGAGAGCAGTAACTGATGGAGAGCTAGGGCGGGATGATAAGCTCATAAAGAGAGCACATAGGTCGCTGTCTGGTGGAGGTTGGCGATGGACTGCGACCCCGCGTGGTGATGTGACGAATCCTCAGTTTCCTTTCCAGGAAAAAGCGCCCACCCCTCTACCCATCGCCCCCTCTTACTCCTCCGGTATAAGACACCAGCTACCGCTCGATCGATCGAGATCGCTAGCTGCTTTTTACTACTACTCCATAGCCGTGGCCTCGGCTGTAAGCTGCCTTGCCCTACTGACCGTACCGGTGAGCTGAGTGCACTGATCACTACTCCATCGAACGCTGGCCTTTTGGAAAAAGTTATTGCATGTGTGTTGGTTTTAGGGTAGGATGGGAGGAAGATTCTAGGATATCTTGTCACTTCAGACACACCTCCTTTGGTTGGTCTCTAGCTTTATTTGCTTTGCCTAGCTTGCGTGCTGTGCTGCATGCTGGGTGCCATTGTGTGTGTGCATGCCCGGCCAGGGCATGTTTTTTTGCGGGCTGTGTAGCCATCTGTGTGCCTGCCTGCCCTAGCTAGCTCGATCGATGGCATCGCAGCAGCTGCTGGTACTCGCAATAGTGGCTCCACTGTTGGGCGCATATTACTTGTAAGCCGGATGTGTCAATGTATGTAGCCCATTGATTTGGATGCATGGATGGATGCCTAGCTAGCTGACAATCGAGCAGGACAAAGGAGTTCATCGATCACACGCCCTCCCTCGGTCGCCGGCGGCCGGCCGCTATCTTCACGTATCATATCACCACAATTGTTGTTTAACTCTGAAGTCTTAACAATGACCGCAACGCTTCACGGTGTCAGCTGCAAACCATATATATTTATTGTTCAATCAGTCATTCATGCGTGGCTTGGGTTCTTGGAATCTATCAGAAGGTATGGTTCAAGTGGAACAAGATCCTCATTGCTGTCTGCTTTGAAGCCGGCATTGATGTTGCATAGGCACTAGCTAGTTTAGAATGGATACTATATGTTCACCATGTATATGCCAATGTGCTTTCCTTGCATGGTTCTTGCCTCAGGACTGGTGGTATACACATGCATTTAGGAAATGCAGCTGTACTAACTTTTGTTCAACATTGCATGTGTAATTCTATGTAAAGGAATCGATAAAATTCCTTTCAGAAAAAAGTGCACGATGATTCGCAAGGTATAATTTAATCTTTTAACTAATAAGTTTTAAAACAGTAAATAAACATTTTTGCAGGGATTTTATAAAAAAAACAAAATACACTGTCCAGTTTAAAAACAATGTTGCTTTTGTATCTGTGCCGGTAAAATTTCATGAACTTAAAACCTTTTGAACTTTTAACACTTCATATATTTGTGACTATTGGGTACGAGAAAACGACATAGGCATATTTATTGTAAAAAAATACTTCGTAATTTTTCTAATATATAGTAACAAATAATACAAGTAAAAGTTACATGTTGCGGATATAGCATGCATCAGCCGAACAAAGAACTTCCTTTCTTGGACTGGAATGAATATATATACCATTAGTTACACGTAGAAGTACAATCCTGGGGTTTGAAAAAAAAAACAGTTCGATCCCCTTACATATCAAAGCATTTGAATCATTGCTAGCTAGCTAGATTGTCTTGTAAAAGTGTTTTGGACGTTTCTGCTGATATATATACACTATAGCTAATTAAAGATGTTGTTTGGAAAAATTCCATGGGGGTCATGTGCCTCTATAGGGCCTCATTTGCCTCCATCGCTGCTCCTAAATGTTTGTGGAGCCAAAGTGAACTTGAAACTTTATATTACATCTGCACATAGATGTACAATATAATTTTCATTGAAAAAACACAGGCATGCCTTTTTTTTTTACTTTGGACCGAATGACTTTGAATAAAGTGCGAAGCCCCACTTCATTGATAATGCGTGAGATCATACAGCTAATCTTCACCCGTGTATGGATTTCCAATTATATATGTTTCCGATGTGGGTGTGAAAGTAAGATCTCTACTCTAGCAATGAGTACGTGCTATCCTCTATGGTAGTCTCCTTGACTTAATTGACACTCTTTACTTATTCTCAAGAGTCGAGACACACACACATGCCGGCGCACACACAACGATGGTGCAATGAGCCACGTTGGTACGAACGAGCGGGTGGGCCCGAGCTCTCTGCGCCACTTTGTACAGAACTGAAACCCTCCTCCCCTTTCGGCTCTCGTCTAATCGCCCCGAGTAGCTAGCACATCATATCTCCATTAAGGCGATCTAAATAATTACCCAGCTCTGAAGCGGCACATTATTTACGTACCCATGCCGGTTATTAAACAAACATGGAACCCAACACCAACAACATCATCATCATGCAACAACAAAATGGCAGTAAGTACGTACGTAGCACTACTAGCAAATGTAGACGCATGCCCACATGTGCAGGTACATACACACACACACACACATGAGTAGATCAGATCTGCCTCCAATGCACTCAAGAAGTTACTACTACCTGCTGGATTTAGCTAAGCTAGCTAGATGCTCACCTCGATCTCTACTGGGCTAGCTAATGCTAGATATGTGGCGTCTAGGCCGTTTACTTAAAAAAGCAAAGGCAAGGGAGGCTGGGGGCAGTAGACAGTAGGCGGTAGAGGTAGACATGGAAAGGCGTATGCGTAGGCGGGTAGGCGCGCAGGGGGGGTAGGAGGTGGCGTTTAACGGATTTGCCACAATCATTAGAAACGAGGGAGCACTCACTCCGTGCTATTCTGGGGAAAAGGCTACCTAGCTCGGCCTCAAGGCCGCCTGGCAAGCCAGTCTCGCCACGGGCGCCGGCCGGTGGAGGGATGATGGATGGACGGACGGACGCGCGCGTCTATGTAGCCAGCCAGCCAGCTCGATCGCGTCGCCTTTCGCGGATCCCGAGCGCGCGCGCGGCCGGCCGTGCCATGCATGCGCGCTGCGCGCACCACCACGGCAGCAGGCACCGCGCACCCGGCCGGGCGCGGCGTGCACACGGCATGCGCTGCCGCGGACGGCGGCGTGGGGACTCGGGCCGGGTGGGTGGGTGCGCGCGCGCCGCGCGTTGGTACGTTTGACCAAACGCTTGCTCGATCGATCGCGCGGATGGGGGTGGGTGGATTGCTGCCTAGCTAGCTTGGTGGTGCATGTCATCGATGTGCCGCTTTCTTGCTACTATTGCTTGCGCTTGCTTGCAGCTCTGCTACGTACGAAGCTAGAGTCCAAATGGAGTTGCTGTACCTCCAGCCGGTCGATCGATCGATTAGCTAGGTCGATGAATGGCCGTTTGTTTGTGAACTTAGCTGGTTAGATCGGCCTAGTCACGTACTCACGTTCATATCGGATGCCCCAACCGGACAATTAATTAACCACACGCTAAGTACTGTACTTCTGTTCTGCATGTCAGGTGAAGAGAAAAATTGACGCGTACCTCGCATGTTCACTTCTTCAACTTAATTACACTAGTTATCAACCCGTGTATCCGCACGGACATAATATTTTTAAATATTATTTTCCGGGTTAAGAATTTTTATAAATTTTAGCTCCTAACTAATATGAATTTGATATATATTTTTTAGTTTGAAATTATCTCTCAAAATTTTAAATTTATACATTTTAAATTTTATTTTTATATTAAGTGACAAATATATTTTTTTCGCGTTCAATTTTTTTGGTGAGTCCATATTATAACGCTATAGATTTAACGTTAACCTTAAGATCTCATGTAGAAATATGGCTATATTAATTTCTCACGTGTTTGGATGTCATTATTTAATAAGTATATGCATCCTACACAGTTATTTGGTGAAGCTATATACGTTTAAATTGGATGGTTATGATTTTCCCTTTTCTCTGATTAATGTGGGAATTTCTAGCCTTTTTCCTTTTTCTCTGATTAATGTGTGAATTTCTACATTTTTTATAAATTTGATGGTTAGGATTTTCCCATTTTCTCTAATTAATGTGGGAATTTCTAGCCTTTTTACATCCTAAGATTAATATGGAGGTTTATAGGAGAGCCTCCAATTAGTATTAGATATAGATAGATAGATTGGATGGTTAGGATTTTTTTTCTTTTTCTCTGATTAATGTAGGAATTTCTAGCCTTTTTCTTTTTCTCCGATTAATTAATGTGGGAATTTCTACTTTTTACCTCCTATGATTAATATAGAAGCTTCTAGGAGAGCCTCCAATTAGTATAATCAAATTGGATTTATTTTTATCTGATTAATGTGGGAATTTCTACCTTTTTATAAATTAGATGGTTAGAATTTTCCCATTTTCTCTCATTAATGTGGGAATTTTTAGCCTTTTACATCCTAGGATTAATATGGAGGTTTATAGGAGAGCCTCCAATTAGTATAGATATAGATAGATAGATTGGATGGTTAGGATTTTTTCCTTTTTCTCCTCCAATTAGATTAATGGATTTCTTTTCTCTCGATTAATGGGGAATTTCTAGCTTTTTCTCTGATTAATGTGGGAATTTTTAGCTTTTTTTCTTTTTCTCCGATTAATATGGGAATTTCTACCTCATAGGATTAATATGAGAGTTTCTAGAAGAACCTCCAATTAGTATAGATATAAATAGATAGATAGATGTGTTCTGGCCGGGCTAACTTCTAGTTGAATAAAAAAGATGGGCGCGCACTTGCATCGTGTGCTTAGCTAGCTAGCATGAGGCTTGTGGTGGGTGCCTTTAAGAATAACGGGTATGTTGATCACGAAGAATGCACAAGCAGGATGACGATCTTTCGCAACGGTTAAACCGTCAGAAATATATTGAAAACCGTCTGGAATTTATGGATTACCGTCGTCAATAATTTTTATGTCGGAGGACTGTCAAGAAATACCTGTGGGAGAATCAGCACGCGAAAATTCCATTTGGCTGATGGTCAACCAACCGAAAAATATTTCCCAAAAACATTCACTGACGATCACTGACAGAAAAATTCCCACGGTATCAGGTTTTGGCATAAATATTATTGACAGTTTCCCATCACGGAAATCCATCACGTATAATATGTCAGACAGTTAATCCAGTCAAGGTATATGTTCAATCATACCGTCAGAAAAAATGAAATTGTAAACAAAAAAAATAAATGCAGAGAAAACACACTGATTTAACTTTGTTTCCTGTTATTACAGCTAATGCATATGCAATCCAAGTAATCCACACATTAATATGAATCATCAATAGTGCGACAAAGCATATGTCAATGTATCCAATATCACACATGAATTAAAATTAAAGAGTCCATTTAAATACGTCCGTCTATTCATAACCCCACACATGCATCCAAGTTCAAGCTTCCATAAACACTCACTCCATCCAAGTTTAGTACCAAAGAATATCATCCAAATACGCGAGTACCACAAATGCATTTAACCGCCTACATAACAAAAGGACAAAAAAAAAGTAAGTCTAAATATCATTGCATATGCATAGGGCGTCTAGAACATATTTAACCTATAAAGAAGTGCTAGCTCCGTGAGTCCTGCCAATAGCACCACAAGTTAATAGTACCACAAATCATAGAGTTCGAATCTAAAGTACATAATATGGGTGACGCTTCCAAGCAAAGTATTTTAAAGTATAGCACAGAGGGCTTGTGAATAACGTAGTAAATCACATATGTAAAGACTTCTAGCTAGATGAACTAAACATTACCTATTGATACCGGCGAGGATTAAAATCTCTATGTATTACTTTAATACATAATAAAAGACCATAAGTCTTCATAGTCGTAACCCCTAAGACTCACGACCCCCGTGATCGTAAGGATTCAAGTGGTTATATCATGAGAAACCTGGTCGGATAAGGTCATGTGTCTAGTCCCCGACCAGATGACTGCTCATAGAAGCAATAAACTGGGCATTTGGGTCTGACTCCGGGTACATTCCTTATCGTGTGATGAATGGAACACATGTTATATTTGTTCCATACCACGCGACGTTTTATTATCCTTAGACACTGATAACAACAACACAATGACTGCGTGTCTCACAGAGGCATAACCACCGAACGGTTGAAACTTTATCAACCATTACCTCGTTCCAACCAGTCGCGTCACTTCCCAATACACGTCTCCTTAAGAAACAACTGTCACCTCTTCAACGGTTACTTAAAGATGGAGCGCAGAAGACAGATGACATCGAATTGAAGCATAGCAATCGGCATTAGATTCATGTTTCAATGCTAATTCTGCAATATAGCAAGCAACACGCTCAGTGTAATTAGGATTAGTCCTTTGCCTTGTCGACACACCCCCTGTAATAACCAGTTCATAACAATAAAAAGCAGTCACATTCTTTCCCAAGAACTCTCTACCATTTTTCTCTTGTTATTTCGTAAGATTGGCGACTCGATCATCGACAGCTGGCGCCGTCCGTGGGGAAGAAGGTGTTGGGTTCTTAAATATTACTTCGCTCAAGCATTCCTCATCCATTTCCTTTGCCCAATCATCACTCATGCGAACATGGTAGGGACTTGGGATGATGAAAACTGGTTCGACTTGGCGAACTACTCCAACCTTGACATGGATGCATACATCCGCGCCATGCAAGAAACCGGGATGTCATCATCATCCTCCGCCGGCTCGCCAGTCGCTGACATTAGCGAAATCGACCGTATATATGAGGATACAGTGCCACCAACATTGGTGCTCTCCGAGGAACCGCTCGTTCCGACCAGTTCGGAATGTCCGAACACCTCTACATGCCTGGTCGATCCGATCGGCAGAAGCGACAATGGGAGCCCAGCGCGGCGACCAGAGAGTCCAAGTACTCTCGATATTGTCATGGGCGACCAGTATTCGCCAAAGGCTCCTATGTATTCCGGGGGTCAATCAGCACATGGTAAGGGTATCGATGAAGTTATCACCGATCGCTGGCCAAGTGGGCATGGTGAAACTCAGCATATGATCGGTATTTCGTCAAATCAGGATGAGTCCACCACAAAAGCCCGCTAGACGCAGTAATCTCCGACCGCTCTCCATCGTGGAAGCTCCTTGCAGAAGCACTGGAAGGCTCTCCCTTAGCTACGATAGGAGTTCCTCGGAAGATCACTGTTGGCACCTCAAAGTTAACACAATCAAATATACCAATCCAGATGCCATGCACGATCCTCCACGGGTTAACTCGCCATCACCTGCTGGTGGAAATGGTACGGGCGCTCAAGCACCAACTACCATAGGCAACCGAACTAATGGATATGCATAAGTTAATTCACCTGTTCCTACTCCGTCGTGGATAAGGAATCAGGCAGGGCCATCCGGTAGGTCGAGGGATAACTCGACTCATCGGACACCCATTGCAAGTGGAAATTAATCTGCCACGACCTTCGGTAATGATACAAAACCTGCAATGAGTTCGGGATATTTTGAATAACCCAAACCATGCTTTAACGGGAGCACCAGGTTATGTCCAGCTTGTAGGTCAGGTGTCGGAGATCCTCCAACAAACCATACAGCGTACAGAAATGTACCAGGAGCAGAGGAATTCACAAAGTGACATGATGTCCTCGTCCCAGTGCTCCTCTCTCAGTAGAGGACAACATGGTCATGCAGAGGATCGAGCAACACCAAGACCCCCTCGTAGATTCCGACCAGGGAATTACGAGGGAAGACGGCTCTTCACAACAGCCACTCCTCCTCCTCGTCAAGAGGAACGGCCACTTGATTCAGGTGACCTTAGGCATCATCTGAACCAGGTAGATGGTCGAGGACGTCATCATAACGTCCACAACTGGGTTGGGACATCGGATCCTAGATATGCAAATCTAAGGAATCGATCCCCGGCTGATTATAATTTGGCTCCTTTTTAGAGAAGGTGTCGCGACTCCATTACGGGTTGTCGAGCATTTTCAGCAGGTCTCTCAGCTGTTTGTTGGGCAGACAGGTTCCAACCAGCTAACATAGAGAAGTTCAATGGGACTCGGAACCCATTAGAGTTTCTTAAAATTTATTCTATCGCCAAAAAGGCCGCGGGTGGTAGTAACAACGTGATGGCAAACTATTTGCCCATGGTCCTTGAAGGGTCTGTCCGGTCATGGTTGCTTAACATACTGGCGAATCTATCTATACTTGGGAGCAGCTCTGCGATACTCTAATCGTCAACTTTCAAGGGACGTACGACCGCTCCAGAAAGGAGGATTATCTTCATATCGGATGAAGCAGAAGACCAATGAAACTTTTTGACAATACATCAAGAGATTCAGCCAGGTTTGAAACTCCATCCCAGAGATCGCATAATCTTCTGTTATCCAGGCCTTCAAAGTAGGGCTAAGGAATCGCCGGTTTAGAGAGTATATTGCAATAAATCCTCCACGAACAACCGTCAAACTTTTCGACATGGCAGACAAGTACGCGACCGCTAGTGAAGCGGTCGAATGGTATGAAGCTATTAATCATAAGGACAAAAATCCTAGTCAGGTCTGGAGAATCAAGAGAAGAAAAGCAAGAAGTCTCTCAAGAACAAGAAGAATCGCAAGCCCGACAACAAGGAAGTCCTTGCGGTTCCAGATATGTATACCAAGGGAAAGAATGATTTCACTGGTCGAACAAAGGTAAGGCTCCCACTAGTGACTTCAAGAAAAATAAGAAGTGGTGTCCACTTCACAAAGAGGCAGGGCATGATCCGCGCACCTGCTGGTCCTGGCAAAGTAAGCTAGAAGATTACTACTGAGGCAAAGGAACCTTCCCCTCCATAACAGAATTCGGAGAATCAAGCTCCAAGAAGAATAAAGATGGCGACGAAGAGATGGACTACCAGGAGCCGCAACATATGGTGGATATGATCTTCGGAGGATCCGCCTCGTACGACTCAAGACGTCATCTGAATGCTCCATAATGCTCCAAGATCATGGGGAGGAATGAATGATCATTCCGAGATAATGGCCTAAATTAGTGCGCATTCGATATATGCGAGAATAAGGTGGTCAGGATTTACCCATCTATATAGTGATCGCGACCATGTAATGGTCGTAGGAGTGCTCTCTTACGACTATGGGGGTGATTGTAGAATATCTTACAATCACTTGGTAGGCCTCTCCTTATGTCGATCTCCAAGAAATCAGACTCTTATCTAGAAACATCCCAATCTTCTGCAAGGCCTCAAGGTTCTTTCCACTCAGAACAGAAACCAACCAGTTGGTAATTAAGTCTGACATGGTTAGGTGTTGGGTCAAAGGAAGAAAGGGGGTCGTGGAAGGTTGAAGGCCAAAGAGGTCGGAGGAGTTTCTTTTCTTAGAAGATTAAAATGGAAAGCAGAAGCCATAAAAAACCCTAAAGCCTTGCACCGAGGGGATTTTATAGCCGCAATTTCCATACTGCACTAGGGAATTGCCAAAAAGTTCAACGGTCAAAAAAGACTCGTCCGTTTCCAAGGCAGTTTCTCAACTTTAAAATGAATACATACCACCTCGAATGTCACGACATTAAATGAGGGTCTGCCCGATACGATTTCATTGGGGAAAAGTTTTAACTTGCCTAATTCATTTAAAGTTTGTGGCTAGCTGACGAGGATTAAAATCTCCATGTATTACTTTAAGTACATAAATAAAAGACAATATGTATTCGTGATCATAAACCCTAAGACTAACGACCCCCGTGGTCGTAAGAGTCGTAAACCCTAAGACTAACAACCCCCGTGGTCGTAAGAGTCGTAACCTCTAAAGCTAATGACTTATGTGGTCGTTAGGGTTCTAGAGGTCACTTATAGGTACACTGGTCGGATGAGATTTTGTACCTAGTCCCCGACCAGATGATTGCTCGTACAAGCAATGAACTGGCATCTGATTCGGCTCTAAGCATACCATTTACCATGTGATGAATAGAGAACATGCCGTATTAGCTCTATACCACGCGATGTTTCATGATCTTAAGACACTAACTATTAACTCACATGTGGTTTAGTGTCTTACAAACATTAAACCGCCAAACAGTTGATATTTCATCAACCATCGCCTCGCTCCAACCAGTCGTAACACTCCCAACAGACGCCTATACCGGGATTAAATGTCGCCACTTCATCAAGTATTTAAGGAAGGGCGCGAACAACGAAGATGGAGGGGAAGTCAATTCGGAAGATCAATAGATGATTGGATTTCACCTGAAGCATTAGCATAGCAAGTTCTGCGCTGAGTGTAATTAGGATTAGTCCACTGCCTTGTGAAGAGCACCCCTTGTAAAGTATCCAGTTCATAGCAATAAAAAGCAGTTCTATCTTCTCCTAAGAACTCTTGACATTTTCCTTTGTTTCATTTTGTAAGATCGGCGACTCGACTATCGACACCTTCTATGCACCCAGAATCGGTGGGTTCGGCGATAGGTCTTTCTAGGATTTGTCTCTAGTCGGTTGCCTGAGAGTTCGGATAGGCATGCTGCTGGAATTTTGGACTTATTACATGTTTTGCTTACGCCATTACTTTTCGCTACTTCTGATACTTAGACTTTTCTTTGGCCAGTCGGTCTTTATGTTGTAAATAATGTAATCGATTAAGTTATGTATCATAGTTTGTTTTATTATGTATGAATGAATGTATGGATGTGATTATCAATGTTGTGGATGCATGTATGTACTAGCCACTGATCATGGGAATAGTACAGTACACACGAGGGTTTTGAGTATTCAAAGCTCGGGGTCCAACGCTATGTATTTTATGTACTTCACATGCATAGTCATCCAAAAAACAAATGGTTCTGCTTCGGTTTTTCACCTTGTCAAAAGACTCGTACATCATTATCCGAGGGAGAAGAAAAGGAGTAAAAAACGAAAGAAAAAGGCTAATATGTATGACCCAATTACAACCGTTGAGACAAAAAAAAAATCAGAAAATGTTTGATATAATAAGACATATGCAGCGTAAAAGGATGATCCATATATATATATATACTGCTTTCCTTTAACATATATGCATGGTTTTATTATATGTGGAGTATCATAAAATAATCCTATAAGACCCAATTCTATGCATATTAGCTTAATTAGAGCTTGTACAGATGCTAATGCCAGCCATGCATGTGCGTAGCGGCCCACTGGGATGCCAACAAGGTATACGTATGAGCGCTTGCGCCGAGTTGCTTTGGCGGGTCGACTAGGCTGGCGCGCGCCTGCGCTAAGTGATTAAAGTAATGAAACAACACAAGTGATTAAAGTCATTTGTATTCAACGATGCCATCCTAAATTATTTTAATCCCACCTTAGAGGCTAAGACATGAAGCAAGTAGAGCTAAGAAACTGCTAAAAGAGAGAAAGTGATAGGTCCCACCTTAGCATTCCAAAAGAAGCTAAGGAACGAAGATGCACTTAGATACGAATCGGTAAAAATATCATCGAAGCTACGCTTAAAACGCATATGATACCCTTGGGGCACAGTACAACATGTGTTGGCCGCTCAACACGTGTCAGGCAACCTGACCTACCGCGAACTAGAGCGACTGACCTGCCGCGAACTAGGGCGGGCAAACCAGGTGGTTTGTCTCTCGCTATGCGGTCAACACATGTCCTACTTCCCTTCTATGTGTTTTGAGTGTGATACCGGTGATATTTTTACTAATTCGTTCATCGTTACTATTTTTGCAATTTCTGCGTAAAACTTGAAAAAGGTAAGCGTGATAACACCGGTTAATCTTGAAGTTAATGGATGGGCCGGTTAATGGGGAAGTTAATGCAACGTGTCATGTTTCTGAGAAGGTTCGTCTTCGATAGAAAAAATATATATATAGGACTAGGTCGTATATGATTATTTTTCATAATATATCCGACACTCTAACGCGAACGCAGTAATTAACGCTACTATATTTGATGAACAAAGCTACTCCATTTAAAAAGAAGAAGGGTGCCTAACTAGAAAAACACCAAAACGACAATTAGATAACTATTTACGAGTACAAACTACTAGTAAAAAACACTTTGCCAGGAACAAACAGTACTTCAATTCGGACTCTCTGAAGGGAGTAGTAATTCATCAACTGTTTATATATGAATGATAGCTGTAGTTTATACCTCGTGTTGCATGCGGCGGGGGCAGTTAGCCATGATCGATGATGTGCATGTGCGTGCATTAATTGGTCAGTCAACAAGTGATCATCACGCATGTACACATATATACTACTACTAGTCGCTGAAAGGACAGCACAATGAGCATGCAGGTCAAGGATGATTTCCCTGCTAATTGATCAGTGTCCACGCTACAAACATGACTAGGTTTTGCGCTATTTCGACGACATCGGCAGCGTTGCCGCCCGCCCGCCCGCCCGGGCCTAGCCAGCGAAGTGTGTCGATCCCTCCGACACGCCCTGCCATTCGCCTGCCGCCCCATCGCTGATCGCCTGCGCGCATGCCGCGCCTGGCCCTGCGCGCCTACGCACGTACGTACGCGCTCGGCCGCGCGCGCACACACACTCCGTGGGTTAACATCCCCACATATATATATTTCCAACCGGTGAATGGTGAACAGCTAGCTCCATTTATGGGGTCGACCTGGATTGCTTGCTTTAATTTGTTCTCATATCAAAAAAAAAAAAAGTTGAGAGAGAGGGTTCTCGCATCACTTCCTCAATTTTGCAGCCAAAAAATCGTTGATAGTAAACGATTATATATATATATATATATATATATATATATATATATATATATATATATATATATATACTCCCAGGAGTACCAAACCATTTTCCTATATAGGACGTCCGTTTCGTACTCCTGGGAGTACATACTCCCACTTCGAATATAACATTTAAATAAATATATTATACTTCTTTATCATTTTCAGTATACTTAAATACAAATTATAAGATACTCCAGTGCAATTTGATTGAAAATTTTTCATTGGAGTCCTTTATTTTTATCATATACCTTTTTCATATATAAACAAAAGTATACACACAAATTTTCTATAAAAAGTGGACTTTCATGAATTTTTTCATAGAACTCACTTTGGAGTATCTTATAATCATCATTGGAGTATACTCAAATAGATAAAGAGGTATTATCATACGATTTAAGTGGTATATGAGAGGCGAGACATACTCTCGAAGTACCAAACCATTTTTCTATATATATATATATATATATATATATATATATATATATATATATATATATATGAAAATGGTATAGTACGCTTGGCTGGAGAAAGGCAAATCAATCAATATGTGTCTGCCCATGACCTAGCTCAGTAGCTCGATAAGACGGAGACGATCGACCAGGCCATACCACGTACGTACTTGACTTACATAAATTTGTTAGTCGCATGCTGCATACGTGCTGCCTGGATTAATATCTGTACGTACAGCAAAATGGGTTAGCATCCTCTTCAAGACACGCGCATGTTAATTAGTTTGCCAAGTACGTACAAATACAATACAACCACGAATAATTCTGCACCTTTAATTAGGCTTTAACCCAGGCCTCCCACCCGATCAAGATGAAATTAAGCGTTGAGGTGTTCGATGGCCGATGCATGGTACGATTACGATACCAACCTAGCTTGTGGGTCTATAGTTAGTAGCTGGTTTGGAGGGAGCCACACGTACTACTTGTGGTTGTGGATGATTGAAAAACTATAGCAGGGCATTCAACCTAATTAACCCGCTCCTCTCCTTTATCGGTTCATCCAGCTACATCACGTGATTATTGGGGCCTGGTTAGCTAGCTTTAGTTCAATACTGTTCAGCGACGGGAAGGGAACTACTTTTACTACCTTGCTCCAAACTGACCAGAAATTAAGAGACACCTACGTGGGCCGGGGAAGGGTGTTAATGACTTGATTTGGGCTCTGTAAGTGACTAACTAGTATACTCTCCTCAAGCAAGGTGATGGTCAGATTCGCAACAGCTACTCACTGCTTTAGTGTTAATTATAATCATATTGTTTTGAAAATGGTGCAATTTTTTTGGAGAGCATATATAGGAGCAATATGTAGAGTAATTACTATACTGCTAATTAATTCCACGCTCTTGATCTTTACTTCCGGTGTAATTAACATGAGAAATACTAGAAAGCACTATAGCATATTCCAACCAACCAACCAACAGTGTAGCTTCTTGCCCGTCCAATTTGAGCCATCCAACACACATGATCTACTCCTATCTTCACCTTATCCCTTCGTTTTTCCCTTCCTCTCATTCCACTCATCTCGATCCAGATCCCTCCACCATGTCTCTTCCTCCCTCCCCCCCCCCTCTCCCTCCTCCGCTCGGATCCAAGATGGCCGGCGCGCTCCTCCTCCATGTCGCTCCTCCTCCCTGACAGCTTCATCCCCGACGACCCTCGTCCTGTACAGCTCCATCCCCGTTGTCCCTCTCCCCAGCCCCCATACGCAGCATCGGGTTTCCACGTTGGTCCACCCCCCTTCCCAAGCTGCTGCAAGTTTGATCAGATCTATTTCCTCCCAAATTTTTATTTCCGTGCTTTATTGTTGAGGCAAAAGATGGAAAATATTTGTCACCTCAAAAATTTTCCATTCCCCAATTCACTTTGCTATTCGACCAAAAGTCCAGATTAACCTATAGTTGGTTGTTTATTATAGAATATCTAGAATATTTGTTCAGCGAAACATTCAGTTGCATGCGTTGCTGGATAAATATGTGCTGCTTTTGGTTATAACCAACATTTGAGCACTCTATAAGTAGAGCTGCAATGTGGAAAAAAGTTATGAGCTACATTAGTGATTTCTGTATTTTCTAGCAGTACACTATGTTCGAACAGAGCGAGGCGAGGCGAGTGGAAGCGATTATCGGAGACACGTGCGGAGGCGTGTGGGGAGGTGAGAGGCCACAGTAGCCCGGTGAGCACGAAACCACAGGTGATCTCGGTGGTAGGCGGGAAGGCCAACGGCCATGACGTCCAGGTGAGCGCGAAGCTGTGGCGGTGAGCGGTCGCACCGCTACAGGTGAGCATGTCGGGATTTTTCACTATTGTTTGATTTTTATGAAATTTGTTAAAACTTGAAACTTTTTTGTCTGAAACTTGCTGAAACTTGACTTTCAAAATCTAAAATTTGTTGAAACTTTTTGAAACTTTTTTGTCTGAAGCTTGTTGGAACTTGAGTTCCAAAATCCAAAACTTGTTGAAACTTATTAAGACATATTGAAACTTGCTAAAACTTCTTGAAACTCTTTTGTTTGAAAATTGGGTTTGAAACTTTTTGGAATCTTCTGGAAACTTCTAGAAATATGTGAAACCCACTGAAACCTAAAACTTTTAAAATGCTTACACGAGACTTCTTGAACTTTACGAAACTTCGTGAAACTCTTTTGTCTGAAACTTTTTGAAACTTGAACTTGAAACTTTCTTGGAATCTTATGGAAACTTCTAGAAATATGAAACACATTGAAACCTAGTCGAAACTTGAAACTCGAATTCTGAAACTTTTAAGCAACTAAAACTTTACGAAACTGTTATACCGTGGAATCTAGAAACTCTAGTAGTTTTTATTCCCTTGTTTCTGTGCGCCACCACCCTCTTCGTTTTTTCCTTCTGCCGGCCAGCCCACGTAACGCCAACCCACGCGTAGCGCGCCTGCCGGCGAGCACCCACCCGCCTGGCCGCTTGTTGCCGCTGTTGAAATTGTGATCCGAATTCTCTAATTTGGAAGAGTCCGAATCAGTTTCCATATTAGCGGACAAGTGTCCTACTTGGACTCTACGTCCTCCCCCCTATATATACCTCTTGTATGCCGTACGAGAAGATGAGCCGTTTCATTGTAATCCCAAGCGATTTGTAAACTCTCCACATATAGTGATCATCGCCGGTTGGCGCCCGTGGTTTTTTCCCGCAAGGGTTTTTCACATAAAATTCGTGTCTCGTTTTTGCCCTATTTTTTTCTAACAAGTGGTATCAGAGCGAACGCAGGATATCAGGGTCGAAGAGATACGAAGAAGAAAAAAAGAATATAGCAGATCGGTTCCGGCGCCCGTCGTCGCACGTCTGCTTCGGGCATCGTCTTTGCCACCGCGGTCCGTCCGCGACTCAAATCAAAGACCTCTCTGCGTAATCCTTTGCGCGTCAAAGAAGACACGCGTCGTTCGCTGCGGTCTTGGTCCAAGCGTCTCCGTGCGTGGCCACCGTTCCCCTGCAGTATTCGGTGGTTCCGTGCGCATGCAAACCAGTCCCTCGCATATCAGTACCAGCAGTCATCCTTCCGATCCGTGCGTCACCTCGGCGCTTCATCCTGCGAACACCTCTCTGCCAATCTCCTCAGTCCAAGCACCGAGCCGTCACCCCGAGCAAAGGCAGCTACCAGGAGACGTCCTTCCAGAGAAGATAAGTCCGAAGCACAGCATCAAGTTCCAAGGTATATATATATATATATATATATATATATATATATATATATATATTCCACCAAACCCAGTACTGTGAGTAAGTAAATTCTGGACTTATTTGCTACGTACACCCAAGATTTGCACTAGGAGTATAAAGATCTTTGTTTCGCGTACACAGATCGTGTACAAGTCAGACGTGATTTTTACTAGGTTTACACATATCAATACTAGCAAAATTAAGGTTTTATTCCTCATGGCGACTTTGAAGTATGATCTTTCACTCCTGAGTCGAGACACAAGATTTTCGCTGTGGCAAGTAAAGATGAGGGTTGTGTTGGCACAGATGGATTTGGATGATGCATTGGAAGGTTTTGATAAACAACATATCGAATGGACCGCAGATGAGAAGCGTAAAGACCGTAAGGCTTTATCTCAAATTCACCTACATCTATCAAATGATATTTTGCAGGATGTTTTGAAGCAGAAGACATCTGCTGCATTATGGTCAAGCTTGAACAAATCGCATGACAAAGGATCTCACCAAGAAGATGCATCTCAAGCAGAAATTGTACTCTCATAAATTGCAAGAAGGAGAATCTGTGCTTGATCATCTTTCGGTGTTTAAGGAGATCGTTACTGACCTAGAGTCGATGGAGGTAAAATATGATGATGAGGATTTGTGTCTTATTCTTTTGTGTTCACTGCCTAGTTCTTTTTCAAATTTCAGAGATACCATATTATATAGTAGAGATACTCTCACGCTTAATGAAGCTTATGAAGCATTGCATGCTAAGGAAAAGATGAAACATATGGTACCTTCTGAAAATTCAAGCTCGCAAGGAGCAGGCTTGTTTATTCGTGGCAGGCAAAAGGAGAAGAACTCAAACAATGGATTTCGAGGTAAAAGTCCAAACGGCTATAAGAGCCGGTCAAAATCAAGAGGCAAATACAAGTCGTGCAAATATTGCAAGAAAAGTGGGCACGACATCTCTGAATGCTGGAAGCTGCAAAATAAAGAAAAGAGAGCTGGCTACTATAAGCCAAAAGGTAAACCTGATGATGAAGGTAAAGCCTCTCTTGTTGTTGATGATAGTCCTAATGGAGAAATTCTTGTTGCCTTTCTTTGGATGTGCTAAGACCAATGATGAATGGATTCTTGATTACATTGCACTTTTCATATGTGCCCTAATAGGGATTGGTTTGCCACCTATGAATCTATTGAAGGTGGTACTTGTCTTTGATGGGTGATAACTCATCTTGTAAGGTTGCAGATTGGTTCATTCGAGATCAAGATGTTTGATGGTATTGTCAGAACTTTGACAGATGTGAGGCACATTTCATATTTGAAAAGGAACCTCATCTCTTTGAGTACTCTTGATACTAAAGGGTACAAGTATTCAGGTGAAGGTGGAGTTTTAAAGGTATCAAAAGGCTCTCTTGTTGTGATGAAAGCTGATATTAAATCTGCCAATCTGTACCATCTGCAAGGTACTACAATATCAGGTAATGTTGCTGCAATCTCAAGTTCATTATCTGATTCTGATGCCACTAATCTTGGGCATATGCGCCTTGGGCATATGAGTGAGCTTGGTTTGGCAGAATTGAGCAAGAGAGGATTTCTTGATGGACATAGCATCAGCAAGTTGAAATTTTGTGAGCATTGTGTGTTTGGCAAATACAAGAGGGTGAGATTTAATACTTCAGTTCATACTACTGAAGGTATTTTGGATTATGTGCATTCTGATTTATGGGGACCATCTCGCAAGACATCGCTGGCGGTGCTAATTACATGTTGACAATTATTGATGATTACTCTAGAAGAGTGCGGCCTTATTTCTTGAAGCATAAATCACAAGCATTTTCAGCATTTAAAGAGTGGAAGATTATGGTTGAAAGACAAACAGAAAAGAAGGTAAAGAAACTTCGCACTGATAATGGTATGGAATTCTGTTCTGATGAATTTGAATCATATTGCAAGACTGAAGGCATTGTTAGGCATTACACCGTTCCTGGTACTCCTCAACAAAATGGTGTAGTTGAACGTATGAACATGACCATTATTTCCAAAGCCCGTTGCATGTTGTCTAATGCAGGTTTGCATAGGCGTTTTTGGGCTGAAGCCGCTTCTACTGCTTGCTATCTTATTAATCGGTCTCCCAATATTGCAATTGAAAAAAAGACTCTAATTGAGGTATGGTCTGGTTCACCAGCAAATTATTCAGAATTGAAAGTTTTTGGTTGCATTGCTTATGCTCATGTTGATAATGAAAAATTAGAGCCTAGAGCTGTTAAGTGCATCTTTCTTGGTTATAAATCTGGTGTCAAAGGATACAAGTTGTGGAATCCTGTAACACGTAAGGTTGTGATTAGCAGAAACGTTGTCTTTAATGAATCTGCTATGCTTCATGATAAACTGCCTACTAATGTTCCTGTTGAGAGTAAGCAGAATTTAAGTGTTCAGGTGGATCATCTTATTGGTTCAGATAACGCATCAGATAAGGAAAATATTGGTGTTCATGATGCACCTATTGTTGAGAATCCTCCTATTTGTGAGCAGTCACCACAACGGTCCATTGCAGTTGACAGACCTAGGAGGGAGATTAATCCACCCAAGAGATTAATTGAAGAAGCTAATATTGTTGCTTATGCTTTGAGTATGGCAGAAGAAATTGAAGGTAATCGTAACCTTCATCATACTCTGAGGCTATTGATTCCACTGATTGTAATAAGTGGATAACCGCTATGCATGATGAGATGGAATCACTTGAAAAGAATGGCACTTGGGAACTAGTGAAATTGCCAAAGGAGAAGAAGCCTGTTCATTGCAAGTGGGTTTTCAAAAGAAAAGAAGGTATTTCTCCCACTGAACCAGCAAGGTATAAAGCAAGGTTGGTTGTTAAAGGCTATAGTCAGATTCCAAGTATTAACTTTAATGATGTCTTTTCCCCAGTTGTGAAGCATAGTTCTATTCGCACTTTACTAAGTATTGTTGCTATGCATGATTATGAACTTGAGCAATTGGATGTTAAAACTGCATTCTTACATGGGGAGTTGGAAGAAGACATTTATATGGACCAACCTGAGGGTTTTGTTATTCTTGAAAAAGAACACCTTGTTTGTAGGTTAAAGAAATCTCTTTATGGCTTGAAGCAATCTCCTAGGCAATGGTACAAGAGATTTGACTCTTTTATGATTTCTCATAATTTTAAGCGATCTGATTATGATAGCTGTGTTTATTTAAAAACTGTAAATGGTTCAGCTATTTATTTGCTTCTCTATGTTGATGATATGTTGATTGCTGCAAAAGATAAGTCGAAAATTGCAAAACTGAAAGCACAGTTGAGTAAGGAATTTCAGATGAAAGACTTAGGTGCAGCAAGGAAAATTCTTGGCATGGAGATTATTATAGAGAGGAAATCTGGCAAGTTATACCTTAGTTAGCAAGGTTATATTGAGAAAGTTCTTCGTCGCTTTAATATGCATGATGCAAAACCAGTGAGTACTCCATTAGCTTCACATTTCAGATTATCCTTAGCTTTATGTCCTGAGTCAGATTATGATATTGAGTACATGTCTAGAGTTCCATATTCCAGTGCAGTTGGTTCTCTTATGTATGCTATGGTTTGTTCTCGTCCTGATTTATCTCATGCATTGAGTGTTGTCAGTAGATACATGGTTAATCCTGGAAAAGAGCATTGGAAAGCAGTTCAATAGATTTTCAGATATTTGTGTGGTACTTCTAATGCTCGTTTACAGTTTGGAACTTCTAGAGATAAACTTGTTGGGTATGTTGACTCTGATTATGCTGGCGATTTGGACAAAAGGAGATCTCTTACAGGTTATGTTTTCACTATTGGTGGTTGTGCTGTTAGCTGGAAGGCAAGTTTGCAAGCTACTGTTGCCTTATCTACCACTGAAGCAGAATATATGGCTATTTCTGAAGCTTGTAAAGAAGCCATTTGGTTGAGAGGTTTGTACACTGAGCTTTGTGGAGAAAATTCTTGCACTACCATATTTTGTGATAGTCAGAGTGCTATATGCCTTACAAAGGATCAGATGTTCCATGAGAGAACAAAGCATATTGATGTGAGATATCACTTTATTCGAGGTGTCATTGCTCAAGGTGATGCCAAGGTGTGCAAGATAAGTACTCATGATAATCCAGCTGATATGATGACGAAGTCAGTTCCTATTTCTAAGTTTGAGCTTTGCTCAAGCTTAGTTGGTATTACAGTTTAGTCCTAGAGACTAATTGGCGCACGGTGATTCTTTATCTTATTGTGGAGATATTATGGTGATTGAAGATTCTTCATTATTGTTACAAGAGGAAATTCGTCTCAAGGTGGAGATTGTTGAAATTGTGATCCGAATTCTCTAATTTGGAAGAGTCCGAATCAGTTTCCATATTAGCGGACAAGTGTCCTACTTGGACTCTACGTCCTCCCCCCTATATATACCTCTTGTATGCCGTACGAGAAGATGAGCCGTTTCATTGTAATCCCGAGCGATTTGTAAACCCTCCACATATAGTGATCATCGCCGGTTGGCGCCCGTGGTTTTTTCCCGCAAGGGTTTTCCACGTAAAATTTGTGTCTCGTTTTTGCCCTATTTTTCTAACAGCCGCTCGGCCAGCACGTAGCCGCCACCTGCCCGCACGTTGCCTGCCCGCGCGTAGCTGCTACTGCCTCTGCCTCTACATGCGCTAGCTATGCACTAGATGTTGGTCTGCATGCTACATCTTTTGCATGGTGGCATGATTTGATAGCTTGAACGGTAGAGAGAAAGGAAGTGCCTTTGCAGTGGAAATTTGGAGAAGAAAGGATTTTCGTCGTAGGTAACAATCTATTTTTTTCTCTCGGTTTCATATATTTAATCAGAGATTAGAGAGATTTTTAGATTTTTCTAGTCGAGGAGCCGATTAATAGATCTGTTTAGTCTGCTATTCTGTTATACGATTATTTTGGGTACCTTAATGGCAAATTTTAGGAATGTCATCTACTAGTTAATTGTAGATAATTTCAGTAGCTTTCCATAGAATATTTAATCATGCCGAGCGAATTAGTTATTTTCGAGTTATGAATTTTGTAAGACTGCTGTCTAGGGAGTTATCGTCTTTTGGCATCATCTTGGTAGATTGTAGATTAAAAATAGTAAATGGACTAATTAAAGTTTTTGATATACATAAAAGATGTAGACAATTGTCCAAGGGTTCTGGATAATCCAAGAACTCGAATTTTGGTTAGGTAAAATAAAAGTTATGAATTTAGTAAGACTCGTTGTCCAGAAGATGACATATCGATCTTCTGGGATAAAAACGGGGATAGATTATTTAATTAGAAGTCATGGTAATATAAGAAAATATGAGGAATTTTGTGTAGGATCCAGAACTGAGCGGTTTGACATGATTGGACTTGTGAATCAAAGTTGCGCCTTTTTAGTACCAGGACAGCAAGGGGTGGTTGTTCGGTATCAGGGAAGCGTTGTGGATTTGGGGGACATGTAGGAGAGATATCAATTGATTGTTATTCTTGTGATGTTGTAGCTTGTATTGAAATTTGAGTGGTTAATGTAGGAGAGACGTCATGCTTGTTGCCATCTTCTAACCAAACCGTGCGTCGCAATTAGTAAAAGCAAGTGCATGGTAGACAACGATCAATTAATGATTGATCACTGTATTTTTTATCGTTCATTACCATTTTTGTTGTGCTTTTATTTTTATATTAGCAAAATCATTAAAGATATAATACTATAGAAGTAGTACTTGATGACAAATCTACTGGGTTTCATGTGAAAAATGTATAAACTTATACGGTTGACTGCACGTGTTCTATGTGATAAGTAAAATAGAATGGAGGGAGTACATGTAATTTAACTTAAATATGCATATAATAATTAAGCTTTTTAGTTAGTTACCTCCAATGTATACTTTAATGTTAAGTGTGTGTGTATAGGGAAATGACATAAGGCACCCACATCATGAACCATCCGATACACGTATACGATCGATGCATTTTGGAGTTTTGGTATGAAAATATTTTATACCCCTAATATATTTATGGTAAGTGAGTTTTGAAATCAGTTTAAACTAGTTTGAACTACTTTTGAATTTAGTGTAACTAGAGTGATTATATACCATGAAACTAGCTCAAATTAGTTAAATTGAAGACGATTTTTTTTTTGGAGTTTAACATCTCAAATATTTTTTTTATGGGTACGTGGAGATACATATATGTTAAGCTTTGCGAATCTCAAAGAACATCAATAGATATTGATTTGGGTGCCTTACATTATTATGTTTATTTCACGTTTTAGTAGTAACGAAATCGATTTTAATGATGCCCATCCATTTTAACTCTCGTGTGATAGATGATCGAGCAACAGGGAGTCAGGGACTTAATTAGTCCCATGAGTGATCGATGAGGTCGATAATGGCGAATGATGAATGGATTCAGTCTGCCGCGCACTAAAAAATCATCGGAACTCCTGATGATCATAAACTAAAGTGGATAAATGAAAAAGGAAACTGGTCGGCTTTCGCAAGCTTAGTTAATCGGGCTTAGTAAGACGAAGATCCCAGTGCAGATGGTGGACGCACCGAAAGAGTCATATGTAGGACACATGGTGCGCCAAAATTGCATGGTCCCTGAGACAAGCTGAGGTGATTATTTCTTTTTTGTTATTGGATTTGACAGCATTTGTACCAGAGAAATGCAGTTGTACTACTCGAGGGGAGCAATAGATCACACAAAATAGCCAACGGAACCACCTGAATGGGATAAGATGCCCGGTCCCACGATTTGAAGCGCATCCCGCTTTTACTGTCAATTTTTTTTTGTCTCTGTTGTATTCCTAGAAAATGGTTTTGATTATTTTGCATTTTTTTTAGTACAAAAATGTTTGAAATTATGTAGGAATTACGAAATAAAGTGTATATGGTTGACAAAATACAAAGAAAATTTTGTTCGTGTGTCCAAACATATACTAACTAGGTTTTTGCATGGCCAAATTAAACAATTAATAAATATTGAAATGTATTTCATGATATTATTGCTCGTGGTGTCAATGTCTTATCACTAGAAAGGAGTGGTCAAATTTGTTTATGACTTTTAATAAATCCACTGGGCGATCGATCAAATTTTAGGTATATATTATGCCCTAGCCAATTAATAACTATCTTCCAGACTTTTAGTAGTACTCCTATACTCTCTGAAAAATAAAATTGCACAAATATTGAAATAGCGTTACAAAAATGTAGTTGCGAATTAGAGATATGCATGGACTAGCTAGAGCTGGGAGTCGGGCCGGGCCGGGCTGGCACGGCCATGACGGGCTTCAGGTCACATCGTGTCATGCTGGCCAGGCACAAGCACCTCACCGTGTCGTCACGACTCGCCTCCGGCAAGGCCCATACATAGCCCAAGGCATGACGGACCGCCGCTTGCCGTGCCGGCCTAGGCCCAGCCTTAAGCGAGGTGGCGACCTTGACGAAGACGCCCAGGAAGACGACAGCTGCCACCTCCCAAGAAGACGAAGACGCCCGTGCGCCACCTCTGTCATCCACGTCTACTCCCCCTCGCCATGGTCTCCTCCTCCTGGAAGCCGGCGATGAACTCCGATTGCCTCAACCGTACCACGCGCTTGCCAAAGGGGTGAGAAGGACGATGATGAGGAGGTAGTGGCGGCAGCGGCAGTGAAGGGAGCGTCGGCGGGGCTCGCCGGGCCGAGTGTAGAGGGAGGAGAAGAGGCGGCTGGAGGAAGGGCGCCGGGCGACAACACGTGAGGAAGGTGAGGGAGGGAGGCGGCTGGAGGAGTGGAGGGAGGGGGCGGCCGGTGACGCATGGGGAGGGAGAGGGGAAGGGCTGGAGGAGGGGAATGGGATTGGGAATTGGGAGCTGGGGCTCAGAGGGGGGTGAGGGTCGGGGGATGTTAGGAGGGGTGTTGGGCCAGACCGGATGGCGGGGGTGGGGGAGTGATTGGTTGGGCCAGGTTGGGGGTGGGGGAGTGATTGGGCCAGGCTGAGCGGGCAAGGATTGGGCCAGAACGGGGAGACTTGGTCTGTTTCGTGCTGGGCTGGCTCGAGCACGGTCCAACTGCCCGTGTCGTGCTGTGCTGCCTAACGTGTTGCATTCTTAGATCCGATCCGGTTCGATCGTTCATCTCGTGTCGACTCGGCCCATGCTATGGTGTGTTTAGGCCGTACCGCACCGACCGGGCCTCGAACCGGCCCAGAAAAGCACGGCCCAAGTCTCATGTCTAGGACTAGCTAGCAAGTTCCGTTATTTGCTTGTGCACAAACTGTCTGCATGGGCTCACACAAATAGTGAACTAATGATCGTATAAACACAACTAAAAAAACATTGGATCCTCTCCGTCCTCTCGCAAAAAGAAAAGAGTAAAAACATCAGAATGTTAACATTGCAATTTTTCCCTTAGCTATATCCTATATGGTTTGGATTTCTTACGTACTCAAAACTGATAGGCCGGGCAAAAGGTATATTCCGATGAGATCGACTGTACAGAACGTAGCATTAGGAGGACCAGATTTATGATAAGCTTGCCACTTGCCAGCGTGGGATGTCGACCAAAAGCTTGAACTAGTTATGACTGCTGGTTCTGGCTTCACCTTTACACCTGGAACCGTACATTGGGTTTACATATTGTTACATTTATGTTATCTTCGTTACTCTAGCTAAGTTATTCCTTTGATTCATTTCAACTAGGAAACTAACTCCGCGAGTTTTATTTTAAAACAAAGGCATTAATATATAGTGCTCCATCAATTTATGAACATAAGTTCTACTGAATTGTGTAGAACTAAACTTTTTGAACCTTGATAGCAAATTTATTGAAGTTTTCAAACTTGTCACATGAAAATTAAATAATATTAGTAGTTTTACTAACATGCACTGGGGACTGAAAAGATCAACAAAGATTAGTAGACTAGTGTTGTGAAAAGGAGGGATTTGTTGCATATATACGACTGAGTCTAAAAATAAGGTTTGCTCCTTTAAGAAAAGAGAGAATGATAAAGGGCCGGTTATATAGTATCTGTTAGTGAGAGAGAGGTCGATCGGGTAGGGGGGAATTTAAAGGAAAAGAGAGAAAAAGAAAAACACAGATCAATCGATGCAGTGTGCAAACCCCACCGTCGCATGCATGCTGTGATGCATCTACTCGAAAGTACAGGTCCCCAGCCTTGTAGAATTTACATTTTAACTAGTTCAATTTTTTTCTACTACATGTACACCTGCTATAGCTAGCTGATGGCATTTTAGCTAGCGGAAGAGGACCACAAATAATTCGATCTGCGAAGACGAAACCAAGGACAATCCAATCCTCGTAGGGTCGCACAGGCAGTGCTTGTCCCAAATTTGCATTGGCGCTCTCCTTGTCAGTGTAGGTTAGACGATTGCATCTCTGAAATTTTCTCTCTCTTTTCTCGCGAGATCTAAGAGTGCAGAAGTGCCCCCTTTTTCTCTGGTCCACTCACTCCCACATGGAAACTAAGTGTTCAACAGCGTCTTGGACGGTATTGTATTTGCAAAAGCTTGCAGCTTAGACGTACCGTTTTATCGGAAGATCCAGGGGACAAGCCAAGAGCAAAGTGCCACATCATCACACGACAACAAGGGAAAAAGGTACTACTGCACAAATCATGGAACCACATTTATCGACTGAACCAACGATTACGAATCATGCATATATCATGATTCATGCAAGTGATAAGTTTGGAGTCATGCATATATGTGCCGTGTGTTTTGAAGATTCTTAAAACTCTTGAGGGAGCTAACTCGAACAAGGTAGCTGGTAATTAAATTGCTAATGCACGCATGGAACACATAGGGGATCGATGCAATATATATAGCATATTTTTTTATGCACTTGGATGACCTTCCACCTGATCAGGTGCTAGCTAGGTGCAGTCGGCACTAGTTATGATTAAGGGACTGTTTGGTTCGTAGCTAAACATGCTACACTATGAGTTAGTCAAGTTTGACCAACTAGTTATGATTAAGAGACTGTTTGGTTCGTAGCTAAACATGCTACACTACAAGTTAGTCAAGTTTGACCAAGTTTGACGTCTGTTTGGTTCTTAGCCATACGCTCATGCCTGCGGTGAGATTCATTTTCTGCTACTTGGGTTTCACGTGACAGTGACTCAAAAAAATATGGTAAAATTTCATTTTACTAGCCAAAGTGTGACGCCGATTTACATGGACTACCCTTAGACGAGTTTAGCAAAAAAGCACGGCAACCTTAGTATACGACCAAACATGCCCTAAAAACAAAAAGATGAATATATAGCATTGTTGGAATATTAATCATGCAATCAGAAAGGGGTTGGAGTAGCCTGCACTGTACGCATTTTTTGACTTTTTCCTCCGAGGGAGATACTTGAACTCACTTTATAGCTTCGGCGTGCAAGTCTTGCTCGAGCAAGAATATATGCACTATGGCTATACAATGAACCTGAATGAGTCAAAAAAAAAAAAAAAACCTGAACTACAATAACCAACGCATTACTGCGGAAATTCTCAAGTCATGCATGGACCCATGAGATCGAGTCAACTTAATTGAAGGTTCATTTGATTCTTTTTCATCGCAACTTGCAAATATAACCTAGTATTAAAAAATGTTCTCTACTTGATGAGCTATCTACATGTAGTATGTATACGTACGTACATACCCCCTCCAGTCACAAATACATATCATTTTAGACATCGACACGGCATCCGAGACGTAACTTCGACCACTAATTTACATTACAATATATTCATAAATCCAATAAAATTATAGTATTATGAAAGTACTTTTCGAGATAAATTTATAAATATGATTTTCATATACCCAATCTAAATGCTGAAAAAGATATTGATAGTCAAAGTATCAAAAACTTGACAACGTGTATCCCAAAACGACATGTATTTGTAATAGGAACAAGGGGTACATTATATTTTGTAAAATCATTTTAGGCGCAGTGTGAAATCTAATTGAGTTAGCTAGGGTGGAGGGAGGAAGGGGTCCATTTCCTCTTAATCAATGATATGGCTTTGCTCTTAAGCAACTCTTGATGGATATGATTTGTTTTAATTGGATCGATCGAATAGTTAGGATTTGCTTGATGACCTTTTCCCAAAAACCAGGGATTCATCAATTTGATGACTTTGTTCGCTGACAGTGCAAGATTTAGGATCAAATCGAGTACTGTAGTATGCGTACATCCCACCTTTGCTGTCAATCTGTCACAGATGGGTTTTTTTGGTGGTTGTAATCTCGATTAGTCGATTGCATGGGCCGTGTTGTAAATTTGAGACATATTCGACCAATCGGTGGGCCTAGATGTATATCTAGCCTCATCAGTAAAATCAGCCCAAATTAGCCCATGCGACCATCATGCATGCACCGAGAAAGCATGTTCTGAAAATCTGCATCCGATCTGAGGGGAACAAACAACAGGCGCTGAAGTATCTTCCGATTCTCCAAAGAAAATGCTAAAGTATTTCTAATCAATAACAAGTCATACTCACGGCAGTACTACGCTTTGAGCATGTGCAAATCTATTCGATTATTCTAACCAGTAGACCAGAAACCAGTGGAGTTCGTGAGGCATAAAGACGGCCGGCCCATCTTTAGAGGAGTTGACCCAGCCTAGCCTAGCTCGCCGTTCGACCCCTAGCACTCCAGCACTCCAGCTCGATGGTGGTCTCAATAGTCAAGATGGAGTGTTCAGATGGAGAAGCAGAAATAATTTTATATCATCACCGAGTTACAATTGTGGAGCTCAGTTACTCACCGAATCTGCGCCGTCAAATCATCACGGGCTAGCTGCCTGTGGAGATCGCTGCAACGGCGCCGGCGGCGGCTTGGTCGTCCGCTGCGCTGCGCTGCCGCCGTGTTGGGTCAAAGCCGGCAATGACTGACGCGCGCCTTTACTAAAAGCGTCAGGGACCAGGCTTCATATGACTTGTGGGCCCAAGAGGGCTGAGGATTGGGCCACTTATCCACCGGCCCACTAGCTAGTTGGGCTAAGCGCGCACGCGGTGTGCCTTCTCATTCCCTGCCCATCAGAAGGTCGCGCAAATCCGACGGATTTGCCCGTGCGGAAGCTTAAAATCACGAGCAAAATTTGGAGGAAAACGGCAGCGGCAGCCGGCTCGGCCGCCACGCCGGCCGGCCGCGACCCGTGAGCGCAACGAGGCGAGGCGCCTCGAGATCTGCTCCCGGGACTCGCGGGTCAGAACTAGGAAGCTCCATTTCTAAATCCCGCTAATCTCGCCCTCGCCTTCCCGTTCTGCAGCGGAAGTATCATATCCTCCTTGTCCCCCTCCAGATCCCAAATCGCACGCTCCCCCCACCCACCCCACGGAATCGCTAAAACCCAAGCGACCGATTGATCAATCCCGCGTTGACTCCCTCGCAAGCGTCCAGATCCGGCGGCTTCCGATCCTGACGACCTGACCGCCGCACAAAAACAATTTGCCCGAGACCCCGCGATAAATCACCGCCCCACCCCGTGGTCCCGTCCCTCTTTGCTCGACTCTCCCCCTCTCTTCTTGCCGTCACCAGGCGAGTGGCGGATCGGTCCGGGAGGCAGGAACGGCGGAGGGAGTTCTCCAAAAGGTGAGGGTTTGATCTGTTTCCCTGGGGTTTCACAACGTTTCTCCTCCTGGTCAGGCGTCAAAGTCCGATCTTGGCTGCTCTATGGTGATTGATGGTTACAGAGAGGTTTCTTGCGATGCCCTCAGATGGGTATCAATTATTTCTTGCGATGTGTTCTGGTTGTGCACGAAACTGCCATCTAAAGTGGACATCCTGGGTCCTGATGGGCTACTCCCACCTAACAATTGATGTTTCTTTTTCTTTATGGCGGTGTTTAGTTCGTGCTATTACTTCACAGTATGTGTATTGCATGCTTCGGCGACTTAGTAATTCCAATACTTTTATGTGACTGAACTGTTGGTTGTGCTGGCCTGCAAGGCCTCGGCAGCGAGTTCTGGGAACACTGTGCTTGCAACTACTTTTTATTGCGTCCTGGAGGCGTAGGAGCTGTCACGTGGTGGTAGTTGAGAGGAATCTGTTCTGCCTACAGTTGCGAGGAAGGCTTAGTGGGGTATGCACAATGTTTGTTTTCTTGTAAGTAACTAGCACTATGCATTATTAGGTACTTGTCTTCCTTGACTTGGACAGAGTGCTTAGGTGTTGCAGCATGTGTTGGATATTTCTTTCCCATCCCCTGATGCTTACAACCTAATGCGCTTGTGACGTCCTCCTACCTTGTTTGACTTCCATGTCTAACAGGGCCGTCGTGGCCAAATCCATTGTGCCCCATGAGCTTAGTTGATTGGGCGAGGTGGTTGTCGCATACTGGTCATTCTTCTTGTCACCTTAGGCCTCCTCAACTTGCTTCAAAAGATACACATGCTTGAATCTTGTTAGCTAGAGCATTTGTTGTTGGATTTGAGTTCAATCCCATGGCGAATTCTCGGGTTGGCCGTTTCAAGGTATTGCTTGATCCTGGCTTGGATTATTCGGTTCTGATGTTTTCTTGGTTGACTTCGTTTGATGTGTTCTTGAATATGTCATGATTCATGAAGTATTTCGGGTGTTGCTGCTTCATTTTTCTGCCTAGGTTTTATCTTCGAACTTATTTTTAGTACTTGTTGTCTGCTTTTTTTATGTCCTTGCTCATCTTGAGTCTTCACCGAGCGTAACCTGATCATATGAAGGTGCAGTCCTCATACCAAGACAAATAGATCAATGTTGAGGGAGTAAATTTTAGGGGTAATGATTGTTTTTTTGGCAGGAAAGTTGAGTCAGGGTACGTTGTTTGCTAGAGAAGATAAATAGGGATCATGTAACACGTGAAGCAGAAACTTTAACATGCAAAACAGAGGCTTGCTTTCTTTCTGTGTAGCTCCTCAGAGCTCTAAAGTTTCTCAACAGTAGTCAGCATCATTCGATGAGCACTCTTTCTCTTGTTCAGTAAATTAGCATTTACAGCTCGCACCTTCTGGATCATGCCTTAGAACCGCTTTCTTCTCTGAAATATCTGCTTCGGAAATACTTCCTTAAATATTGCCATCTTTAGTATTCCGTGAATGATAGCTACTATTCAACAAAAATCCGTTGTTGTCCTTAATCTGTGGGAGTTGATTAACTCTCTATTTCATTAGGTACTGGCTGTACAACTAAAGCTGGCAAGTATGTCTATGAGCACTACTATGTTTACGGAATTTTTTGCGCAAATCATGTATTAAATTTGAATGCAAGGTGCAGATCCAAGGGTAGGGTCGGGTGTGTGGAGTTATCAAGGGTTTAGATAATTTGTTTGCACAAAATTTTAAATATTTTCCCCTTTGTCCAATACTACCTTTGTATAGGTTACATTGCCATTACCCCATACTCACATAGACAGATAGAAACTTTAGATCAAATTGGCATCCGCCTGTGTGTATCACCATGATACTATACAAACAGCAAGTTTGATTAAGGATCTAACTGTTTGGAGTCGTTCTGTCTGGCTTTTGGCAGATGCAGCGTAAATGTTATGAGCTCATTTATTTCTTTCAAGCTTTGATATTTTTACTTTGGATGGTGCAGATGTCTAATCTCTCAGAGCCCTCAAAAGAAGATGCTCCAGCCGACGGTTCAAGTGCTCTCCAGAAAACTGGTGTGTGGAGTAACACATTGAGCATTCTTCTGCAGCAAGCTTCAGTCTATGGTGTAGCTGCTGGTTATTGCCTGTCAGCATCTCTGCTCTCCATTATCAACAAATGGGCAATCATGAAATTTCCATACCCTGGAGCACTGACAGCTCTACAATACTTCACTAGCGTTGCTGGAGTTCTCCTATGTGGACAACTAAAGCTTATTGAGCATGATGGCTTTAATTTAAGGACCATGTGGAAGTTTTTACCTGCTGCTGTGATGTTCTACATCTCCATCTTCACAAACAGTGAACTCCTGCTGCATGCCAATGTGGACACTTTCATTGTGTTTCGCTCTGCTGTGCCAATATTTGTTGCCATCGGAGAGACATTGTACCTTCACCAACCATGGCCGTCATTCAAGACATGGCTTTCACTTTCCACAATACTAGGTGGAAGTGTGATCTTTGTTTTCACAGACAACCAGTTCACTGTGACTGCTTACAGCTGGGCTGTGGCCTATCTAGCAAGCATGTCCATTGATTTCGTGTACATCAAGCATGTCGTCATGACCATTGGGCTGAACACATGGGGCCTTGTGCTTTACAACAACCTCGAGGCTTTGATGCTGTTCCCCCTTGAGCTCCTTGTAATGGGAGAGCTTGATCAGATGAAGGTTGACAGCTCTAAAATGACAAACTGGCTTTCATTCGATGTGATTCTTCCTGTTGCTCTGTCGTGCCTGTTTGGGTTATCCATATCCTTCTTTGGGTTCTCCTGCAGACGTGCTATCTCTGCTACCGGATTCACAGTGCTCGGTATAGTGAACAAGCTCCTGACTGTCGTGATTAATCTGCTTATCTGGGACAAGCATGCCTCCTTTGTTGGAACAATTGGGCTATTGATATGCATGTCTGGTGGCGTTCTCTACCAGCAATCCACCACAAAACCAAAGGCACCCAAGGTTGAGCCGAAGGAAGAGAACGATGAGGAGCAGCAGAAGTTGCTGCAGATGCAGGCAGGGCATGAAAGCATTTCAACTCAAAAGCATGCCCCCTCGTAAGTATGGTGAGGAAGATTATCATTGATATTTTTTTACCTTCTCGCAACAGCTTCCCTGGATCATTTGGGATGCTTGGAAAGAAACATTTGGTCGAAGGGTATATCTCAGATGACAATCTTGAATTGCTGTAAACATCAGAAATCGTGGAGAATACTGAATACTGCTCTACAATTCTTTGATACTGTATACCGTTTTCATATGTTAGACAAGATTGCTGTGATAGGATATCAAAGACTTCTCAAATATACTCGCAATGAATACTTTTGTATACAAAAGCAAATATGCTATGCTATTTCATCAATAATGTAGCCAATGCATTTATTCATTTGTCTGCAGAAGGAAATTTGCTTTGAAACCGTATCCTCGCATTTGAATATTTTGCATACGAAAGCCAGTATTGCTATTTTATCAATAATACAGTCGATGCTATTTTTCGTTTCTCTGCATCCTACATGGAGCGCTGAAGGAAATGGTGCATGATCGAGGGCCTAACGTTAATAGTTATTCAAGAAGCAAAAGATATCACATCCTTAATGTTGCATAATCGTACGGTTAAGCTTTGTAAGCGTCAATGTAACAAGGTTGTCCATTAACTAGCCAAGTATGCGTTTTCTTGATCCTTAAGTTTCTTCGGTTATTTTCTATGGAAAATTAGCTTAGTAGCTTAGTACTATGTATAAAAAAAAATTTAAAATGTTATAAAATATCATCTAACGGCCCAGATGTCCGGCACGCCGGGCAGTGGGCTCCTGGACACTGGGCTCGCTTCGACGTCAAATATTTGTGTGCATGTATTATGTAAGTGTAACTCCACAAGGCAGAATAAATGAATAATCTGTAGATGTACGACCCCTGTGATTCCGGGGCGCTCTTGTTTCTGGGTCGACACTTTTTTACGAGAAGCTCTATTATCCGACGTGACGAAGAATTCTTTTATTTTCCTTTTTGCAAAAGAAGACTGTATTTTTCGGTTGCCCTTTATTCCTTCCCCGGAACCGAACAAAAATCTAGACCGTTCGATCACGATCTGCGCGGCCCAGATCCCTCCTCCATCTAGATTCCACCACGTCGTTATTCCCCGCACAGACTCTCTCTCTCTCTCGTTCTAAACCCAACCTCGCGCACACCACTACACCACGCTCCCCCACCGTCTCTTCCCCTTCGCACAATCGCGCATCCGGAACCAAAATCTCGCAATCCAAACCGGCCCAAAATCCCATAGCGCCCCCGCTGTTCGATCCCGCTTGCCCACGCAGGTCCCCCGCGAAGATCACGAGCCCTCGCGGAATCACCGGAGATTTTGCTCCAATCCGCCAAGAAGGTGCCGCGGTCTCGTGTTCCAACTCGCGAGAGGTAATCTCGGAACCCCCCCCCCCCCTGGTCCATTCACGCCCGTCTTGTGGTGTAGTTTCTACGGTTGTTTCGATCCTCGTTCGATTTGATCTAGGGTTTATTTTGGGGGAGGGGGGTGCTTTTAGTGGGTGTTGTTAATCATGTCAGCAGTTATATATCTATATGTGGTATTGTGGTTTTCTTCTTCTGTTCGATTACTTTGGATTTTCGCAGTGAGTAAAGAGCAGTAGCGAAGACTCATGTATAGCTCAAATTTTTTAGGAGATTTCGCCAAGGGTTTGGATTCCGACCCAGGGATGTACGGGCAGGGACGGAATTTTAATCAGCACTATCGCCTTGCTGTGGTAACGGGTGGCTTTCCCCAGCAATCACTACCGCCGCCGCCGCCGCTACAGCAAGCTGGGGTAACGGGTGGCTTTCCCCAGCAATCACTACCGCCACCCCCGCCGCTACAGCAAGCTGGGGTAACGGGTGGTTTCCCCCAGCAATCACTGCCTCCGCCGCCGCTGGCACAGTACCCACAACCCCCGGCAATGCAGCCGCCGCCTGGGCTGTACCAGCACGGTGTGCCGCTGCTTCAGAACCAGGCCTACCCCTATGCACAGCTCAGCCAGATGCACCAGATGCCAATGCTTCCGGAGCAGAGGGGTTTTTCGCAGATGCCAATGCCAGGGCCGCCACCACCACCCCAAGCTATGTATCAGGCCCCTCAATATCCCATGTCAGGATCTCTCCCTCCACCGCCGCCGCGGCCACCAAGCTTTGCTCCCAAGGATGTCCCACCACCTCCCCCTCCCCCACCGCCACCGCCTTCTCCCCCTCCTGTGCCCCCCGCACCGCCGACTGCTCCCACAACTGTGCATTCATGTAGTGCAGCACCAGAAGGAAACGAAGGTGCCCCAGATGCTGGTCGTTATGTCAAAATTGGGGAAGCTCAGCTAATTGTGTCTGATGACTCAGATATGGATATGGATGGTAAGTGGACCCTCGTCACCTTCTCTCTCAATATTACACTGTAGTCTGTAGATTTGTTACAACTCTAAAAATTCAGTGTGCATTCCTGCTGCCACATTTTGCATTGCAGCGTTCAAATTTGGTGCATCTTATGGTGTAAGTCCTTAATTACTTTGTGGGTTTATTGCATATTCTGTCCGTCCTGATAGAGTGATCACTACTATTTCTTGCAAAAAGGTCTTTTTCTGTGGTATAATTCTATGATCAGAAACCTTGGTGAATCTCCATCTGCACATCAGTGTATATGATGATAAACTATCAATATGTTTATGTCCTTTTGTAGCTAATGTATTACTAGTTAGACTTCTCAATTGATATGATCCCTGAATTCAGCTCTATTCCTGCATTAGTTTATTTCTAGACATTTACTTTATCAAGTTAAATTTCAGGGGATGAGGACTCCCCATCAAGGGTATATCTTAGCCCAGTCGATTCTTCGCTTGCTACTGCTGAATGTAATAGAGATGTTAATGTGGCAAAGTCTGTGAATGACGTTTTTTCTAGCCTTGGTAATGATTTGCCACCTAGCAGTGGCGGGAAGGCTAAAAATGCAAATGTAACAGTGGAAGATGGGAACCTATTCCAATTAATACAAGGCTATGCCTCAGATGACAGTGAAGATGAGGAGCATGCTGGTGCTGCCAGCAACCTTGTGCTATTGCCTGAAGGTAATGAGCTTAGTCATCCAAGTGACAGAATTACTGAAATTGGTCATGAGCAACTTACTAATGCAGAGGGAAATGTCCATGCAGCTCTTTGCAGTGAGCGAAATAATGAGGCTAGAAAGCATCAACTCAAGGATGAGAGCAACCCAGTGAAACACAATTCAGATGAGCTTGGGCATCTAGTCAAAGAAGATTTAAGTGACGGCGAGTCCGATGTAATGCAACAGAGTAAAATGCATGGGAGGAGCCAAAGGAAACGAAGCCGTAACCAGTCACCTCAGGGTAGGAGGAGCTGTAGCCCTTCGGGGGGAAACAAGCACAGTACATCCCAAAGGTATTGCACCTTGTGCTTAAATTGATGCATCAATTTATGTCCATAAATTGCAAGTCTATTTGTTTTAGATTTTGTATGTCATCCAATTTGTATAAATGTCCCTTCTGGAAGCTTGAGGATGTTAAATTTCTTCCAGTTCATCACCTGGGAGGCAAAGCAGGTCGCCACTTGCTAAGCGGGCTAATCTACATCAGAGCAAATCACCACACAAAGAGAGTCGGACTTGTGAGGGACAACCTGGCGTCGATCTCAGTATAAGCAAGGATGGATTCTACAATGACAAGCATGATACTCCTGCGAAAATTGCAGAACCAGTCAAAATTCATCCTGCTGGAGGAGGTAACATTTCAGGAGATAGAATTGCTGAGCAAGAGGGCCTGATGGGAACAAAGAACTTAAATAGTTCTTCAGATGATTTAAGAGGCAACGAGGGAGAAAATGTTGCACCTGGTGGTACCCTTGGACAGCAAGGTCATGGTGAAATTTTAATTTCTGGGTCTTCTCAATCAATGGCTGCTTCTGTTAATGCATCTGATCCTCATAAGACACAAAGACCAAGTTCCCCATCTGAGTCTCAATCAGACTTATATAAATCATCACCTGCTGCTGATCAAAATCTTCTGAGGGAATCTTCTTCAGGCGTCCCGTTTGCATCAGTACATGCTACCAAGAACTCCATGGCATGTGATGTTCCAGGCCAGATGTCATCTGGTTTCGCACCAGGTCATCAGTCATCCTCAAATATGAGCCTGCTACCAGGACAATCATTACCTGTAAGTTCAGAATTTCCTCAGACGCGGTTCCAGCATAATGCTATGGCACCAGCAAATGAGTTCCTGCAGAATCAGATGAGTATGCATACTGCACCAGATCTGTCTCATCCTAGGCCATTGGATTTCAATCCTCACACCGTCCAGCCAGTTGTTCCTTCTCACCAACAGCCTGCTGCCTTTCACACAGATGAGTGTAATAGGCCTTTTCCTCTTGACAGTGCCCCAGTTCCTCTTCCAGACAGACAGTCGGAGTTTTTTGGTGTAGGTCTGCCATATTCATGTAATCAGTCTTCATATGTTCAGCAGCAGCCTCCTGGCAGTTTGGCTTCGGGAGCAAACATGGTTTACCCCTCTTTCCAGAGATTCCCATCAAATCTGCCAGGATGTAATGACTTTAGTCCCATACCTGATGCTGGTCTGCCTAAATCATCTATCAAGCCCCACTATAACCCATTTGCATCTACCTTTGAACAAACAGATCCGAGTCTAAATATTGGTCCTGGTGTAAACCCAAATGCAGTTGGGTCTGTGTCAACAAAAGCAACTGAGCACATGAATACACTGTCTCCTTTTGGTCAGTCGGTTCCTGGATCTCGAACTCGTGCCCTTGAAAGTTCTGCAGAAGCTGTGCCCAATCGGCAAAAGCAATCTTGTCCTGGGTTTACTTTTAGTGCTCCGTATGATCCACTGCTTGACAGTATTGAACCCTCAAGCAATTCAATCAACAAGATGGATCTTGGTCAAGAGGCAAATCTCAGTGCTAATGATAATCACAATGCATCAAAACTTGTCAACATAGAAGTGGAGAGTAAAAATATGCACGGCCTGGGGCTTGTTGCCGAATCGGAAGTTGAAGAACTTGGAGAGGTGGCAGCAGATACTGAAGCAGGTGTGGTGGAGAATTTAAGTCCTGAGCCCTTGGGTGCTAATGACTGGAGCTCAGATATTCCTGGTGATATTGACAATGATCAATCATTGGATAAAAGTAAGAAGAGTAAGGATTCCAGATCAATGAAGCTTTTTAAGATTGCTATTGCAGATTTTGTTAAGGAAGTTCTTAAGCCATCATGGAGGCAGGGAAATATGAGCAGAGAGGCTTTCAAAACTGTTGTCAAGAAAACAGTTGATAAAGTTTCTAGTTCGGTCCCTAGCAATCATATACCGAAAACACCAGCCAAGATTAAACAGTATGTCCAGTCCTCTCAAAGGAAAGTGACCAAACTAGTAATGGTATGTCTGCATTGCTTCTGTAGCATTTCAGCTACCTATGTAGATATTCTGTTAATAGTTTTTCTGCACATATTTTTGTAGCTTTCTATAATTTTATTTGTCATGCAATAGTCTCTGGTTCATGACACAGGATTTGTTAAGTATGTAAACATAATATTGGTAACATGTCACGCCCTTGATAGTGGGGAACACAGCTTGCGTTCTTATGAACTTCATGCTATTCAGTTCTTATACTCTGATATTGTCTTTGGAGATGTCCTGAAATCTTTGTGCGATGAGGTCATCCTGCCACTTGGTAATTGATTGTGAGTTTAGTTCCATGTCATTCTATACTACACTATTAGTTGAAGCAAACAGGACAATTTAATTGGTGAATAAATTTGAAAAAGAACAAATATATGAAAGGGTGAATATACATTCTGAACTTTTGTTATATGTACATAACGCTTCTATGCTCTCTTTTCTGGTGTTCAGCATAAATTATTTGTAGTGAAACTACTATTTGATTGAAGTTTGGATCCCTCTGAATCAATTTATTTCTTTTTTTCAGGGCTATGTTGACAAGTATGTGAAGCTACAGCTGGATCAGTAAATGGGAATATGAGCTGCATCAATCAGAACAGACTCCTTTTCCAGTTCCAACTTGTGATAGATACCAAATGAGGCTTGCAAGCTTTGGGTAAATGCACTAATGCTCCTTTGGATCATCTATTTGCATTGTCTTTTGGCAGTAAGGTATTCTGGTTAATAGTTCAGCAGATATGGCTGTATTTATCATTAAATTACATGTTTACATTCGGAATCGGAACAATTGCTGCATAACTTCCAGTTCCTTGTAAGGCACATCTTTGCTCTGTTGTTGGTTTTTTTTTTACCTTTTTTCCCCAACACGAGGTAAGTGATAATAGGATGATCTATTTTGGTCTTGCACTGATTCCATGAACACGCTGCTGAAAGATATTTATTTCTTCCCGGTAAATGTAAATGATTTAACTAATTTTCGACCTCTATCTGATTCTGGTAACATGATGATTCCATTCTAATAATACATTGAATTACTGGTCTTATTTGCTTGAATGTGTCATCATTTGCCTTGAGGAATGTAAGGTTCTTTTGTTGCACCGTTATCAAAACCTCTTACTCAGTCTAGAGCTTACGCTTTCTGGAATGAATATCGTTTCGCTGGTGATATTTTGCTAACAGAATAAGATCCATTCGACTGTATTCGTGTTCCCTGCCTTGCCTGGTAGAAGCTTGTTGAGCGTTGTGAATGCAAGAGCAATAAGACATTCTGCCGTGCTACTATAAGCTGACTGTAGGATGAACCTTCGTAGCCTCAACGTCTCTTCCACCTTTGTCTTGTTGGGACCTTAGGGGTTGGAACTGGTATAAACTTTTGCCATCTTCCCAGAGAGATCAACAGGTTAATTGCCGTGCTCCTGGCGGGGTTGGCGGATGCAAGGCTTGATCGGTTGGTGCCTTGAGCTTCGTGCTAGGCAAAAAAAAGTGGTGCTTAGAGGTACTCTAGAATCCTGATGATTTTTGTCTTGCCAGGCATGGTTGGTGCCTTGAGCTTCGTGCTAGGCAAAAAAAGTGGTGCTTAGAGGTACTCTAGAATCCTGATGATTTTTGTCTTGCCAGGCATGGTTGAAGACGTGTTATTTGGTTGGTGACCTCAGCTGAAGAAATCGTAAAAATACAAAATTCATGCTTTGAGAACGGGAATGCGTAAAAAAGGATGAAGTACGTTATCATAAGCACCCCTCTAAAACCAGTCATCATCCCCAAATCGAGTGCAGGCGAGTCGTCGGTGTGGTGAGGAGGTTGTGGCGAAGCTCGTTGTCGGTGGGGCCAAGGTTGCGATGGGATTTGGGCCTAAGGAGCAAGACCGGTGACGGCGGTGGTGGGGCATGCTGGAGCTCGACGTCTGTGAGGTCGAGGTAGTGGCAGGATTCACGTGTCGACGGTGAGATGCATGAGCAGTGGTGGCGGGCACGGTGAGGAGGTCGGAGCGGGAACCGGTTGTCGACGGTGAGATGCAGAAGCGGCAGAGCTCGACGTTGATGAGGGTTGTTAGGGAAGAGGAAGACTTGTGATTAGAGAAGGACGAGTTTAGACCAGAGCGCAACCCAGGGTGACAACCAAACACACTCCCAATAAACTCTTGGCAGCTTTACCCCCCTGAACTTCCAATATCAATTTACTTCACCCCTTGAACTCATTATGATTTAGAGCTACATCAGGTGGATGTTAAGACGGCATTCCTTAATGGCGACTTGCAAGAAAACATTTTCATGGCTCAACTGGAAGGTTTTGTTGTGGAGGGCAAGGAGCATATGGGATGCCGACTTAAGAAATCGATTTATGGCTTAAAGCAAGTGTCGAGGCAGTGGTACCTCAAATTCGATAAGGTCATAAGGAATGTTGGATTTAAGAAATCTTAGTGATTTATGTGGATGACATCTTATTGGCCAGCAGTGATAAAGATTTGTTGTTTGAGACCAAGATATTTCTTTCATCTAATTTTGATATGAAGGATCTTGGTGATGCCTCTTATGTTCTTGGCATTGAGATTCACCGAGATAGGTCCAAAGGAGTATTAGGTTTGTCTCAAAAGGCATACATTGACCGAGTACTAAAGAGATATAATATGCATAAGTGCTCTAGCTCGCCTGCTCCTATTGTTAAGGGCGACAAGTTTGGGACATTTCAATGTCCAAGGAACCAATATGAACCAATATGAAACTGATCAGATGAAGTCGGTTCCTTATGCTTCAGCTGTCGGAAGCATTATGTATGCTCAAGTAAGCACGCACCCTGATTTAGCTTTTGTAACCGGAATGCTTGGCAGATATCAGTCAAATCCAAGACCGGAGGACCACTGGAAGGCCGTTAAGAAAGTCTTGCGTTATATGCAAGCTACTAAATATTTCATGCCCACATATAATAATTCTGATAACCTTGAAGTTATTGGTTATTCAGATTCAGATTTTGCAGGATGTGTTGATACTAAAAATCCACGTCAGGTTATATCTTCACACTCGCTAGAGGAGCTATCTAATGGAAAAGCTCCAAACAAACCCTTACGGCATCTTCAACAATGCAAGCTGAGTTTGTGGCATGTTATGAGGCTACCGGGTGTAGGATCAAGGATAACCGACTAGAGGGGATGAATAGGAGGTTTTAAAATTCTTAACCAATTTATACAACTAGGCAAGATAAACTATAACAAGACAGCCTATCACAATATATATGCTACAAAATTAAATGCAATAAGTAAGGACAAGAAATAACCACAATGAAGACAATGGAGTTTTTCCCGTAGTATCGAAGATTTATCGATCTTCACTAGTCCACATTGAGGAAGCTTGACCCAATCAAGCCAGCTCCACGAATTAATCCTTCCCTCGACTTCACTTGTGGTTGTTCTTCCTCCCCTCCGGAGTTGGTGAACACCGAACCAATCACAATCGGTGTCGGGCCTCTTCACAATCTTCTTGAAGAGATAACCGCGCAAACATTAGCCAAACCGTCTAGGTGTCGACAAACACCAAGAGTAATAGACCTTGACCTTCGCTTGACGACACTCAAGTGCTATGGATCAAACTAGAATGAATGCACTTGATTTTGCTCAGCAACCTCACAAAAAATGTAACAAGAGAGAATGAGGTGTGAAATGAATGCTCTAAGCTCAAGAGTGTTCAATGAGTGCTTAACAACATGTCTTAGAGCTGGTGGGGATGTATTTATACCCCCCACGTCCAAATACGACCGTTGGAGGAAGAAATCAGAAATTTTCAGGAAAATCGGTAGTACCACCATGTAATGGCTGGTACTACCGCACCTCCAGCGTCAGCACAATAATGGTTATAACAGAGGTATTAAATGAGTCTGACATAGCCGTTGAGAATTTAGTGCGGTACTACCGCCAACTATTATGCGGTAATTCTGATTTATCGGTAGTTCCGCAAATAACTTGCGGTACTATCGTTCTTCATTGAAGCACAAATGCACCCCTTCTGAAAAAAATATACCGCGCTATTTTCAAAGGTACCACATAGCGGTAGTTCCTCTAAAACAATGGCGGTAGTTCTGTTCTTGCAAAATGGGCAAAAATACTCAAAAATGCATTGTTCTGAAAAAAAAACATTCCGCCCAAAAAACAGTACTTCCGATGTGCGATAGTTCTGCATTGACAATACCGGTACTACTGCACTGCCAGAAAATCAAAGAAATCCAAAAGGGTGTCTCTCTGGAAAAAAAACGTGCCGCTACATTTTCGGCACAATCGGAATACGGTAGTTCCGCAGTTAACATGCTGGTACTACCAATTTTTGTACAGAGCGCATGTTTGAATTTTTGAAATAAGATTTGAGTGCATACATGATCCTAGATTGATTCAAAGGCGTAAAGAAATGCTTTCAAGCTACTAGTCGTGGTCCCTCTTAATAGTATGCCATTTATCTTAAAACCCGGTCTTCCAACATTCTCCTAAGATCGGTAAAATACAAAAGGGGTCCTATACTATTTTATACCTTGCCTTTGAAACAAATCCATCCTCATGATATCCTTTAGCATACATCTCCATGTTGTTGAAATTGTCATTGGGATTAAACCTTGAAATCACTTAACACACATGTTAGTCACATATTCACATATTGTCATTAATTACCAAAACACATTTTTAGGGGCCTAGATGCTTTCACCGGGCAGGCTGTATAGCTTAAGAATTTTATTCCGGGTCTTAGAGTGGTAGACGGCATCTCTAAACCACTCACCTTATACTGCGATAACGAACTCGCGGTCTTTTATGCGAGTAACAACAATTCAAGTGGTGCTGCCAAACACATTGACATTAAGTACCATGTTGTGAAAGATAGAATCCAAGATCAAACCATTAGTATCAAGTATATTAGTACTAAGTCAATGCTTGCGGATCTGCTTACTAAAGGCTTACCACCCAATATTTTTCGTGATCATGTTGCCGGCATGGGTCTATTGGAAAGCCTTTTGATTCTGGATAAAAGGATCTCAAAACAAACCAACTCCCATTAAGTATGATGAATATCCATTTCAAAATGGAATAGTACACTATAGGTATTGGGGTTGTATGGCACTTTATTGGTCATGCGACACATTACCTTGGTATGCTGTTTTATTGAGGATGAGCTTATGATGTTAGCCATACGATCAAAGGGGAGAATGTTGGGTTGATCTCGGCTAACCACATCCGAGATCCAAGGAGGCAGAGCCCCACACGCGCCCTGATCGGGGGCGCAACCAATAGATTTAGTTTTGGTCTCGTTCATCCAGCGCGAGATTAAAAAGGTGTGGACTCGGCAGGCCGGCTCTGGCTAGATTTCATAAGGCTACGAGGATCCAAGAACAAAAACCGATCTATCACGAGCACTGTGGTGAGCGAAGACCGAAGGCCACAGTCGTCACCGCGACATCGCCGACTTCATCGACGCCTCCACTGCTACCGCCCGACCGAGCCTCAAGCCGTGATGGGAACACCGACATCGGGTATGAGTCTCAAGATTCCGCCCTAATGTTTAGATTAGGTGTTCATCTTTGAGTTAGGATTAAAGTTGGTAGATCACGTTTTAGCCTCAGTTCTTGCACACAAATGCTGCTTGTATTACACAAATGCAAATGGGTTGTGTCAAGAGCAACATCACGAATCACATTGCTCCTAAATTTTTCTATCCTCGTGAACTCCAAAAGAATGGTGAGGTAAAGATCCTGCAAACAAAGTCTTATAAAAATATAGTTGATTTATTCACTGAGTCTTTGCCTGTATCGAATTTCCAAAAAATGCATTCGTGGCATTGGAATGAGATGGTTTAAAAAGTTGCGGAGTTCAGGGGAGTAAATCCCTAGAGTATAACCCTTATCAAGTCTTGAGGATTTATCCAAAATCTTGAAGATTGGATAAAATTAAACATTATACTATTTTTCTTGATGAGATTTCTTAAAGTTTCCTCACATAAAGGTATCTAATGAGGCAACAAGTTTAATACAACTTACGGATGTAATGTATTTTTTTTTCATTCCTTTTTTTGATAGGTTTTTGGAAGGGGTTTTTTACTAGTCATTTCATATAGTTGTCTATTGCCTAAGGGGAAAGTGTTAAGCAACCTAATTTGGTGGACAAAAGACTAAACTACCCCTTAGAGGGGTTCACCTTTTGGGTATAAATGTGAGGACACCCATGTACATTGACACGCATAAATAAAGATATTGAATAGTTCTCTACATCATGTCTCTATTGTGTGATGTATTGAATGATTGAATCGAGTTTTTCTACCAACCAATTATATTGTTTAACGGCATTACTCACCAGTATTGATTTCATCGAGAGAAAAAAAAATCATCGTTAGCCGGTGGTCTGGCACTGTCTACGCTTGCTAGTAGTACTAGTAGGCGAACAGCATGCTACTAAGGAAAGCAAGCTTTGCATAATTGCATGTGCACGTCACCAACAGTACGGTTTAATTGAGGATCATAAACAAAGTTAGGAGGCTAAGCAATACTCCGATTCTAAAAGGAAAAGTATCTGGATTTGTAGGTTGGTTCAGTTGGCTGCTCATAAATTACCCCATTAAATTTAATCCAGCAAGAGAAAAAAAAGTTAAACTAAGACCAACCATGTCATTAACAACTTGCAAGTCCTCTTCTTTTCCTAGCGCAATTGCTACTAGTATAGATCGTCTTACAGCCAGTATTACTATTTGGAGACGAATTTAGCTTAGTCCTCTGAATTTACCTTTTATTTTTATCATGATTTCATCGCTGTCGTCGTCAATTTATGTCTAAAAAAACTAGCACGTGAGATTTCATGCCATTTTTCTCCGCGATTCGGATCGTCGATCCAATCAGGCCGGAGCCTGTGTGGCTGGGCAAACCCGCTCATCCCACCACCCTTTTGCGAGACAACGACGCCGGATCCTCCTGCCCCGGCCCTACCACAGACAACGGGCCCTGCAACCCCCTTGCGGTACGTGTCCGGTCGCCATACGTCACCACCGGGGGTGACGCGGCAACGGGCTGTGGCGGCTCGACACGTTGGGCGGCTGATGTGGACAAGTTAGGCCACTAGCGAGTTGGGCTATGGTGGCGCCTCTATGGTTGTGCGCGGACGTATCGCGGCCGGCGCCGGCGAACACGTGGCGCGGCGCGCGGCAGTGGCTAGGCTCGGGGGACTTTTCCTAATGCTGTGGGGGCTGTGTGCGTGGGGCCGGGTTGTCGGTGACTGGAGGTGGGGTTGGTTTAGGTGTGAAGGGATGTGTGGTACCTGAAAAGGGTTGGGCAGGTTGGGTGGCGTCGGGCCCACGTGGCAGGCAGGAGGAGGTGATCTTTTTGCTCCCAATCGTCGCCGGTCTTCTCGCGCTGGCCACCTGGCCTTCCTCCCCGTGGTTCTCGCCGAGCCGACCTCTGCTCAGCTCCATTTCTGAGCCGGCTATGCAAATTCTCTTTCCCTGCGTTTCTTTTTTTGTTTTCTTTCTGCGATGTCCGGCCATGCAAATTATGTGCTCACTTATGTGTCTCTGAGGTCATTTACTTGAGTACTTGCTAAATTTCATATTTTATGCCACAATTTAGCTCCCACGGTATAAAATAATAAATTCTCAATTTGACCATCAGTTCGCATCTTCCTACTGCAAGCTCGGAGAGTAAAAACGCATAACAGAAAAGTAGCTAAACAAGTGGTAGAACTCTTTCGAATGGGTTCAATCATGTGTCACATTACTCCTCACGTTCTCCTACAAATTCCAAAAAAGGATTCCTTGCCCAAAATTTTTGCTTATTTGCACGAAAGACTTTGTCGAAACGAGTCAACAAAAATTGCGGTGATAAAGGTAGAAACTAGACGCGTCGATCAGCCGGTAACGCCCACGGGCCACGGCGCGCGCCCATGGCTCCACGTACACCCCACGGGAGCCGAGCTATACCTCTCCGGCTCCGCTCGGCTTCCGCCGCGAGGTGGCGCGAGAGCCGCGCCACGCGTCTGCAGGTATCGACACGTTTCGCGCCGGGCGTCCCGCAGGGCCGTGTCTGCAATTCCGAAGAAACCCCGCGCCCCAAAAGCAAAAACCGAGCCCGAAAAGGAGGAGAAATTTTGCAGGGAAACGCCTCCTCCTCTCCCTCCCCCGTGAGAGGCGCACAAGGCCGCCGCGAAGAGCACAGCGCGTCCCCAATGGCGGCCTCCTCCCTCCTCGCCCGGCTCGCCGCAGTAACCCTCGTAAGTCGCGTCTCTCTCCCCGCCTCTTCCGCTCCAATCCACCTTCAGTTGCGCCAGGAATGGTTGATCCTGTGCTCGGTTCTTCCTCTTGCCTCACCGTGGTGTGCTGTTCTTGGCCCCTCTCGCGCCAGGCTCTTCTTGGATGCGGGGCCTTCCTGTGATAAGCTCGCACAATGGAGGGCTATTCGAGGGACTTGCTTTGCGGCATCGGCAGGGGAGACGGGCCACGCCGCGAGCAGAAGCCGCGCTTGGACTTGGAGACGGGGAGGTGGAGCTTAGCCTTGGGCTGTCGCTTGGCGGCCGGTTCGGGCTGGATAGGAGAGGGGATAAGCTTGCTTGGTCGTCGTCGGTCGCGTCCATCCTAACGCCGGAGGAGGTGGCCCTGGCGCCGCCCGCGCTCGCGAGGACGAGTTCGCTGCCGGCTAAGGCGGAGGTGGGGAAGAAGCAGAGGCTGGATGACTGGAGCGGCTGCCGTGAGAACGGCGTCGAGGTGGAGCCCGCAGCGAGGCTGAAGAGTGAAATTGGGGCTTGCCAATTTAATGGATGTTGGTTAGACATTTCATCGTTACTTGCTTCCAGTCCCTTCCACCATCAACATCCCGTACACAGCATTGCATGCATTAGACATACATAGACTGTTAGGTTTTCTCTTTTGATCTTTGATCTCCTTTGTTTGGATCTGGTGTTCTTGGGGTTCGGGTTCATAAGAAACCGAACGCGAGAGAGATAGGGGATGGGTTCGGTTACCTTCGGATGTAGAGTAGGATGAGCGGCCATGGCGGCTTCGTGTAGTAGAGGCGGTGGTGGTCGACCTCGTCGGTGAAGACAAATGATGGTCGATCCTCCCCAGCGCGTGTCCCGAGGAGGCGAGACGGCCGTAGTCGATCGGGTCGGTGGAGTCGGCGGCGAGCAATCCCTGCTGCTCAGGCACCTCTTGATCGGATTAGGGTTTTTGTGCGGTTAGGGTTTGTAAATTCAACTTGGTGATCCGTGCCGCCGGCTCCCACCTTCTTTTATAGCGGCTGGCGACAGGGCCCACCACCATCTTGGTCAAGGTGCGCCGATCGTATGCAGATTGCGGCATTTGGCGTTGGGCCAAATGCCCGAGATCAACTCTAACATTCTCCCCTTGATCTCAATCATGCTTTATCTTTAATTACTTTTGACTTTACTCATTCCATCACAAATTGGTGCATAGAACGTGTCTCATCGTCACGGTCAATTGCTTGATAGATTCAACACTACAATACACCTCCCTGCTCAAAAAGTTACTTTAATCTTTTGGGCCATCTTTTAGTCCAGAATCATAGGCTTTCCTTTAAACCCATGCCGCTATATGTTCTCTCGAACACGCTAGGTGGTAAGCCTTTAGTAAGCGGATCCGCTAACATTTTTATGTGCTCAAGACTTATAATTTGATCCCGAACTTTATCTTTCACAACATAGTACTTTATGTCAATGTGTTTGGCAAACACCACTTGACTTATTGTTGTGGGCATACATTATCATGGGTTCATTATCGCAGTACAACTTAAGTGGTCTATTGATGTCGTCAACCACTTTTAAACCGGTATGAACTTCTTTAGCTTGCTTCACTGCCTGTAGCCTCATAACATGCTACAAACTCGGCATACATTGTGGACGATCTAGTGACGGTTTGCTTTGAGCCGGGGAAGCTTGCTTTAACCCATAAATTGATTTCTTTAGGCGGCAGCCTTTTGGAGCCCATCCTCGGGCTCATCTGACGGCGAAGGGCAAAGACTGGAAGGTGCGTCTAGCTTCCTTCCATGGGGGGTGATATTTTTAGCTTTGAAATTTTATACTTAGCAATGTTATTTGCGATCGCTTTGGTAAGATGGTGTTAATTAGATATAATACACACGAACTGTTTATAAGACTGGTTTGAGATTTGTGAGTATTGTGCACATTAGAAGAGTGAGATTGGGGCTTGCCAATTTAATGGATGTTGGTTAGACATTTCATCGTTACTTGCTTCCAGTCCCTTCCACCATCAACATCCCGTACACAGCATTGCATGCATTAGACATACATAGACAAGTATTACTTTGTATCACGAGATGGCAGAAATATAATATTAAGTCGTTTTTTTCCATAACATACGATGTATTCCTTAATATTTGAATTATAGCGCAAACTGATTAGATGCTGGAGTTCCCATGTTACATGCCCCCCTCCGCCTTGTCGCCAATTTCTGGTTCTGCCATTGCACAGGATGATCCATAGTCAGCATGGCTCATGTTAAAACTAATTGAATGGGTGAGAATTCACATCCCACAAAACATGTTGACCCCATGAGCGCCGGAACCTAACGGACTTGCACGAAATTAATGAAGCTCAAAAGATCGAGGGAGTTGCCACTTGTCAGTGAACAACTGTCAGCATAAGATGGTCGCTGGACAGAGGACAGGATAAGTTTCAAGATCTGGCCAACCAGTGACATCATGATTCACAGAAGTGGGACGGGGACCTTAATCTTGCTTCTTGCGCATGTACTAAGTGATGTGGCACTAGAAAGAGTTTCTAGTACAATTATTACTTATTAGTAAAGCTCATTTCTCTTTTGTGCTCATCTAAACTATTGGAGTGTCTCCTCCCTCCTGTTCTGCTTGTTGTCCCACATCATTATTCATTCAAGTATTCCAGTATAGTGTTCTGGCCTTTGGGGCTCTTTCACCAATTCTCGTATTATGTTTTAAAGACAAAACACGCAAGAGTATTACTGGAAGGTTACGGAGCAAATATTGTTTTACTCAACTTCTGGTCATTTGTAAAATGCTTTGTTTAAGTGAGCATGAACTAAGTTCGAGGATACTCTTAACTGAACCTATTTTTCCTTGTGCAGTGAATATTGCAGACACCCTCATGAGGACAAGTTCACTCCCTGCTGGCATTGAGGATGAGTGGAGGAAGAGAAAGGAGGCCCAGAGTCTGAAGAGGCTTGAGGTGAAGAGGAAGAGGATTGAGAGGAGGAACTCTCTCACTTCGAACTTTTCCAAAGAGGCAACTGGGCAGATACTAAAAGAGATGAATGCAAGGGCCGAGAAAGTAGAAAGTTCTGATGATGGTGCTATGGGGAATAAGCAGATAGGAGGAAACCTGAATCGTAGCAATGACAAGCATCAATCGAATGGGCTTCCACCGACTCACCAGGCTAAATTTGTAGCACAAACTAGCAGTTTATCAGGAATGCCCAAAATTCAGAATTCAGCCGCGAAAGGTAAATTCTTTTGTTGGTTTGTTGCATCAGTAAGTTAGAATATATGGCAAATATTTCTTGTTGATCAAGCATTATATTTTGATATGACATCACATCTGTTAAAGATATGTTAGAGATAGGAATCCTTTTGTATTTCCTTATCTACCTTTTGTACTGCCTTATCTGTATATGGCATACACCTTTTGTACATCCTATATATATTGCTCATTGGATCCGTCGGCATCACTTCTTGCCTGGAGGTCGCCGCGCCTCGTGCTTGGTCGCCGCGCCTCGTGCTTCATCTTCATCACACAGCCGAGGCCGTTGTAGGCACCTGACTTGCCGTTGACGCATCTTCGAGCTCGTTGCTGGATCTGCTCTTCCTCGCTCGGCGTCGCCTCATCTTCATCAGCGGTGGCATCTTCCGGTCGGATTCGTCGTCGCGCTGGTAGAGCCACCGCTCGTTGTCTCTAGTCTTGATCTACCCCCAATTCGACGCCTCTCCGACTGGATCCTCTGCTCCACGCCGTCTCCGCCTCGGCGTAGCTTCGTTGAGGTCGAGGTCGACCGCATCGGGCATCGGCTCCGCCTCCGTCGGCCTCCTCGCTGCCCCCGCCGTCCCGTGTCTGCCTCTCCGCCAGCCGTCGGATCCGCGCTCAGATACAGCGCCGCCTTGGCTCCCTTGCAACGACCGGCACTACGCCTCCTCTGTGAGTTGCCTCGCCGACTTCTCCGGGACGAAGTCCATGCGGCGCTCACACTCCTCCTGCCTTGGAGCCTATCTCGGTTTCTTTGTCCTCTTTGTTCTTGGAGGGGAGAAATCTCGGTTTCTTTCTGGCTGTGAGAAGAGGGAGATGGCTCGATTGTGATGTTGCTATTGGGATGACCTTGTTGTGATGCTACTATTGGGATGGCTCGGTTGCCCGACAACTGCTAGTTATGCTTTGCTGTTGCTAGTTATGCGAGTCTTTTGCTGCTGCTAGTCATGTTGTTGCCGCTACTGCTAGCTATTATTTGTCTTTTTCTTCCGTTGCGTCCATCCAAGTTCGTATCACTCAATCAATCATTGAGTTCGTCTAAGCCATGCGAGTCTACAAAAAATTATTGTCAATCATAGAAGTATAGGAATTTCTTTGCATGGCAGCTGTCACAGCTCTTTTCTTTAAGCCACAGCAGATCCGCCGCCCCAAGCTTTTCAGGTCGTCGTGCTTCTTCCGCTTGCGTTTCTGTTGCGCTTCTTGTGCATTGCGTCGCGCTTCTTCAGCACTGCAGCCCTATTGCGCTTCTTGTGCATTGCGCCACGTTTCTTTTGCATTGTGTCTTCGTTGTGTTTCTTGTGCACTGCGCCGCCGCTGTCTTTGGCTTCGATCTGCGCCGTCATGCTTCTATCTATTCGTATTCTGCTTGATTTGATAATTTTCTCTATATTTGTCAATTTTATCATCTTCTTCGTCATGTTGTCGCGGTCGACTTTGTTCCCGCACTTTGTGCTTTATGGGCTGTCGCACGACCCTAGATGGGAGGAGATCTTTTATCGACATATTTTCCAAGAGCTGCATGCTACGACAACATTATCATGACTCAGACTTTGAATTGTCCCTAGTTTAGTGTTAACCCTTTCCAAATGCAATGCTATTGCATACGCCTTACATTTGAGAGATATATTATTAGAGATAGGAATCCTTTTGTATTTTCTTATCTACCTTTTGTACTTTCTTATCTACCTTTTGTATTACTTTATCTGTATATGGCATACACCCCTTGTACACCTATATATATTGCCCATTGAGCCTCTGAATGCATACACACAATATTCATAACAACATCATTACCTAATTTCATGTCCAGCTCCTTATGCTACTCAAAACCTTTGAATCAGGTATGCCAATTTAATCATCTAGTTGTTTGGGGGAGCTGTAAGATATTCGTCTTATTTATGTTACCTTCATTGTTGAGTACGGTGACTTATATCCTAATCAACTAGGATTTGGAGAAGTGTGCTACAAGGATTCCTATATGAATCCTAATCCTATTAGGATTCCTACTTCCTTTTGTAGGAGCACTAAGGGGCACTGTATAAAACCAAAATGGGTAGTTATGGAGAATATAAGCCACAAACCAACTAATCAAAAGTAAGAAGTGCATGAGAGGATTAGAGACTACATTTTTTAGCACTAGATTCTTGTATAGGGCAAGGATCCGAGTGTCCTAAAAGGTTCGAGAGAGTTGTGAGAGAACGACAATCCCTTGTACTCTTTCGAGATTGTGCTTAATAAATTTGCGGTCAGCTTTGCCAAATCTTTCTTTCTCATCGTAATTATTTCGTCATCGTTATTTGGTTCTCTCTACAAGATTCATCTACTTCGTTCGTGATACCGTGCATGCTCGTGACATTTTTCACAAACTCTGATCCAATCTGGGGCTGCTGCGCATAAGTGGTATCAGAGTATAACATTCATTAATGTGAATTTAAAGTGTATTGACTTTTTTATTAAAAAAACGGTAGTGTGTCTTAATTGTGCAGTAAGCATGGTACCAAGAACATGAATCTTGCTCAGTTGCTATGGCCGCTGCATTTGAAGCATAAAACACCAGATCAACTAAAATACATCATATGTGTAACAAATGGGTGGCCTGGATTAATCTGGTCCTTTGGGCCTCGGGCCGAAGGATCAAAACTATTTCCGTTCCGTAACCTTGAAAGTATGGAAGGCCCCTATAAAATATTTATTCTAGGACACATTAGAACTTGTTGAACTTTTATCTCAAGATTGTATACTCTATGCGTCGTCAAAGCTGATAGATCGGAACTGTTTTTATTGATGCAATTGTTCAAAATCATTTGGTGCTTATTCCATTGTTTCGACCTTCATCAGTCTCGCTTATGTTCCTCGCTAAAGCTTAATCTACATCTGCTCTTCCAGGAACTCCTCACATTGAAGAGCACAGCCCGTCACCAGCCGTTCCACCACCTACTGAGGGTACAAACGGCACGATCATAGCGACCCCATCATCCTCAGCATTGGCTGTGAGAGCAGCAGCCCTTGGTTCCAGGGGAGAGCAGCAACGCATTTCAGGAAGACTTGCAGTAAGAGCTAAGAGCACGGGAGATGTGGAGAGGATTATGATGCAGGAGATGCCATGTGTGTGCACCAAGGGGCTCCCCAACGGCAAGAGGGTTGAAGGCTTCCTGTACAAGTACAGGAAAGGTGAGGAAGTGAGGATTGTCTGCGTGTGCCATGGTAGTTTCCTAACTCCCGCGGAGTTCGTGAAGCATGCTGGAGGTGGCGATGTTGCCAACCCACTGAGGCACATCGTTGTCAACCCTATTCCGCCATCCTTCTTTTGAACCTCCGCCTGCGGATCTTGCAAGTGTTCTATAGCTTCAGCCTTCAGCTTAGCTTCAGAGTAGAATCGCATTGTCAGATCGCCTTTATGTTGCAATGCTTATTATTCCAAGGAAATGGTGGGAGATTGCTCCTGCTAACATCTCAGTGGTAACATGACTCATTGATCATTGTTGACTTGTTCTGAGCACCACTTGTTCTTGCAACTTTTCTATTTTCCAAGGAGATGTCCCAGAAATTCACAATTGTGCAAATTTTATCAACCATTCATTAAAGCGACTGGTTAATAGTTCATGGCTTCTGGCAACTCCCATCATCAATGATAGAACCATCGTTTCTGAGCTGTAATTTACAACTTCCTGTTAGTAGCTTAGCATTTACATCAACTCAATGCCTATCTACACTGCAGACCTTTTTGCATAGATAATGACTCAATGAACAACTGAACGATCACTGGTATCTACAAGGATGGCGAGAGAGGCGTACAGAATACAAGAAAATAGTGAAGTGATTAATTCATGTCATCTTCACCTATCATATATCGGGACATGTATCTGAAACAGAATGGATGATACACAGGAAGAAATTTGGGCCGCAGCAAACTGACATCAATTAGTACTGAGAGGTACAGTTATCGCTATCTGTTCAGCACAGTTGCAGGCAAGTAGAACATAACTTGATAATGAAGATCAAAGAACTGCCTAACAGCGTCATATTCTGGTCTCTTCGAATCACGGTAAGCGAACCTCTACATATATTACAGAAGATCCTAAACAAGCACATGCTTACAGTGAAAACTGCAAGGCCAAAATATAAGTTACTACATTTCACGAGCCTGATGACAGGAAAACATCCTGGACAAGTACTTCAAATTTCACCAAAATATTTGCATCTAATAAGTGGATAGCTTCGCGATCTCCTCGAGCAGGTATCTTGATTCAGCTGCGTAGTCAACCGGTGCTTCACTCCTCACAGTGATCCTTTGCCTTTTCTCATTCATGTATTCATTCTGCGCGACACTGACACGGAACAGATGAGGTACCCAAGTAGCTTCTTTCAGCTTGAGATGATATCTGTCATCACCCTCCTGCAACAATTGCACCACAATCTCAAGTTAAAAGGCAAAGAACTGTTGCACTTTGAAGACTAAAGCCTATAGAACATTCAATTTTTCAAGTCATAGTAGGAATCGGCAGAAGTTACCTCTTTCCTAATCCGATCAAGCTCATCTGCGCTGCAGCCAATGATCCTCTCTGCATGGTCATTGAAAACAGAAAGCCAAGACTCACCAGAAGGATCAGAGACCTTGATGACCATGATGTACCTGAAGGAGCAAGGGTAACATTTAGCTTTGGCTTTATATCAACACAAATACTAGAAGGTATGGTGTGATACAGCCATAACTTTACCTCAATGAGCACTCAGCATCATTCTTTTGGCATCCTTCACACCAGTATCCTGATCCAACTGCTTCAGTCACCTTCTTGTTGCAGGTCTTGCAAGCACGGTACCACATGGTCTGATCAGGCCTGATAAGGCTTATATGGGCATTCAAACTGTAGAAAACAGGCTGCAATAAAAAAAACAAGTCAACTTGGGGGAATTGCAAGATTGCAGCCATGAATTCTGGCATCGGACACTCAGGTTTAAATTGACTTTGTACTGTAGCACCTATAAGATTGTACCTTGTCCTGACCCAAAGTAAGGTCATTTGTGATGTGAGACAGAAAAACTCTATCAGTATACATGGATCTCAAGCCACCAGCCCTTGATGCACCCATATCTGCACCGACCGATGCCATTGAAGTGCCCTTCCCTTCAGAGTCGTACCTGTTAAGACAAAATATGGTCAAGGATCTTAGTAGATAGTTGTTTGAAGGTAATCAAAAGCCGATAGTGTTTAGGATGGGAATATTACCAAGCTCTAAGCTTCTGTGCCTCAGGCAAGTCTGGGTTAATCACAAGCGTACTTTTGCCAACAGTTGAAAGAGACACACCTGGAAGGCAAATTTTAGTATAACTGTTAGTATAGACTTGGCAAACCAAATATTAGTGACATTCAGGAAAAGTTTATTGAATAGGAATGGCACAGACCTTGAAAGTCAGATACTTTTAGGCTCTTTATCGCAATGATAGGTGCAGTATCAACAATGTCCAAGAGCTCTTGACCAACAGTTGTCGCAAGATCATTCCAAAGTGAAACAGTAACAGTTTTGTTCCTGACATCAAATTAAATGTAAATCATCGCATACAACAGAACAAACTTTTTAACAAACCAGCGGGGTTAACAGGCTAAACGGTGCTTACGAGTCATCTGCTACAACAATATCACGCTTCGGAATTGTCTCATTGTCAATCTTTCTCCTAACACTTAGAGTAGGTGATACACTCTGAACGATGCCAATAATATCTACAGAAATAAACATGGAACGTAGAGTAAAGATTAGTCGCAACACTACATCAAGCATGAAGAAACGAAGACAGCTCACTGATTTTTTTTTTATTTAAAAAAAAACCCTTGACTTACCCACTAGCTCCCTGCCATTAACATATGATCCTAGCTGATCGATTTTGACAAAGGTGTATTGCACCTGTGGAATAAAAGTTTCCCCCTCAGCCTCTTCAACAACGGCATTCTCATTTAGGGTCATCTCATAGTCATTCTGGACTGTTTTGAACTGCTTGTTGGCAATTCTAAGCGATCCTTTGGAGATGTAGTAGACCTTCCCCAGCTCGAACATCAGATAAAACTTCTTTGCAGCCTCATTGAACATGGTAGCCTGGATTTGGGTGCCCTGTACACAAATCCAGCAAATTCAGCATAACAATCCACATAAAAGAAAAGCTCGACTCACATAACCTGCAATTACATATATCAAAGCATTGAACATCACTCAGAAGCACTTACATCCTCATCAGTGAGCTCTACGTTGAAGACATGGCCTTCTCCACGGGCATTCCTGTACGTTCTCAGGTTACCTTTGCTTGTGACCCGAACCTTGATGACCCAGTTACCCTGGTAAGGATTCAGGGAGATCAAAGGATGGACCCTTCTTGTCATGGCCAGGCGCGCCGCAGGAGCAGCACTGCAAGCACAAAAGGACAGCAATTTACTACAATTGTTCACAAGTCTTAAGTAAGACAGCAGAGTAAGGATGCGGCTCTGCAAGAAGGGCTTACTTCCCGCGCTGCTCGTTCACAATCTGGGACGCGGACTTCAATTCCTGCTTCGGCTTCAACACAACGGGAACCGGGCCCGCCCCTGCGGGCTTGGACAGAACCACGCCGTCATCTTTGGGCTTCGCGAGAACTGCAGTCTCCTCTTCTTTCTTGACCTCGCTCTTGACCTCAGCGTTGAGCGCTTGGGACACGACCTCACATTTGGTGATAATCAAGGCCCTGCCATACATGCGTATAGCACAAAGATTCAGCACAAAGAATCTACAACAATGGTCTAATGTTGATGGGGTAGGGGTGGGGGAGGTAAAGGACGCGTGAGGATTTACTTGTCCGACTGGTTTGGGATGGTGTTGCAGGTGTAGTCGAGGATGCGGATGAGGCCGAGGTTCTGGAGATTGCCGGAGTGGACCTCCGACGCGAAGTGGGTGGGGAGCATCGCCTTTATCTTGGCCTTCCCGTCGCTACCCATGAAACTGCAAGGCAACAATAGATCGTCAAACTCACTGGCCACCGAAAAGAATCGCGAAAACAAGAACGGATCTGCCAATTCGAAGCCCAAAATGCAAAGATCCAGCAGGTGGTAAAACCAACGAGCGATTTGAGCCAAACTAACTACTTACACAGAGCAAAATGGATTTCAGATCCACAGGGGGTAGGGAGGGAGGGGGAGAGAGCTCTCACGTGAAGCGGGTGCCGATGGGCTTGAGGTCGACGACCTGCACGACGATCTCCGGCACGTCGGCTGCCGAGTCCGGCGACGGGTTCGCCAGGATGAGGGCCACGGCGCCCGGCGTCACAGAGTTGGCGGCGTCCATACCCATATACCTCCTCTCCTCTCCTGTCCTATCGAATCGTCCCCGTGAAGAAGATTTCGCGCGAGCGGCGGCGGAAATGTTTTCGAGTCGCGGGAGCGGACGACGAGATGTGCGCGCTTATAATGCGCCTTTTGGAGTATTGTTTCGGCGTTTTGCCGCGGATGCGCCTGGTTTTGGTTCCGTTTTTGCGCTCTGGCGGGAGAGATTTGGGGGGTTTTGGCGCCGGACGAGGAGAGGAGAGGAGAGGAGAGCGAGTGGTTTACCCTCGCGCGCGCCTGGCGAACGGTACAAAACAAACCCAAATCTCACGACGGCCCAAAACCTCAAGCTGTGCGACCCAGTTCTTGGCCCATTTGTATTTTCGGCCCACAGGTCTAGTTTGGAGTCGCACCGCGCGGTCCGCACGTGGAGGTGTAAACGGTTAAAGTCCCCCTCAATCTGAGCCGCACGACGTGGATCGACCGGCCCACGACCGCGACGGAAATTCACGATCCAAAATCTGGGAGGCGGAGACGGGTAATAACGAGTGGTGCAAGGGCTATTCGTGAAAAAGCGCCTCCACGACGTACTGGCTCCCCCTCAATCTGAGCCGCGCAACGATCATCGAGCGAATTCTGGATTAATTTAGCCTCATTGCGTAATAAAAATTTCAAAAATAGTCTAAATAATTTTAAAATTCCAAAAATAACCCCCCATAGTACTAGCTGCCGTCGGGGACGGCAGCAACCTAGTTGCTGCCGTCCCAATCGGCAGCTCCCCAGGGGTAAGGTGCTGCCCCACGTGGGCAAAAAAAAAATTATTATTCAAAAAATTAATTAATAATATTTGTTGGACGATTTTTTAAATATGCAAAATGAGCTCAAAAAATTATGAACTTTTTTGTGGAGTCTCATGGCATAGTTTTTATGCTTATGTAATTTTTTTGAAATTTTATGCATTCTTTTTTTTCTGTAAAATTCTTTAAAGTCTAATGTTTGTATGAATTTTATAATATAGCAAATGAGGTCCAAATATTATGAATTTTTTTTCCATACTCCCTAAACAGTGGACTTGATTGTGTAAATTTTACAAAATTTTGTATGCTCTGAAATTATCTCGACAAATTCAGGGTTTAGGTCTCAAAAATTAGGATGAGACGTTTCGGAAATTAGGATTTCATGATTTCATGTGAATTGAAATGTGCGAAGTTTGGTACGACATGACTACTCTTGGCCGCTATGGTTCTTGATCACATTTCTTCTGCGAAAGTAGAGTGCGGAAAAGCAGAGTACGGAAATTAACTTAACTGAAAGGGCCGAGAACGTTGCGATTACGGAGAAACTCTAAAACATAGCAGAATCGATACCGATGTGAATGGTTATCTCTGGAATTCCACCAAAAAAGGCATACTTTGATGGCTCAGCGGAGGCACAGCACCAGAACTACATTGCAGCTCGCGTGCGGACAAAAGCACGTTACATGTGGTCACACGGCATGATGATCGTGGGAGCACTTTACATGTGATCAAAAGCACGTTACATTTGGTCACATGGCACGCTGGTGTGGAAGTACGGTCAGTCGACTGGAAAGTGCTCCCACGAGTACGCCCTGCTACAGTTATGGTCGTGGGAGCACTTTCCGGTCGGTGACCGTCTTTCCGCACCAACGCACCCTACCAGTGACCACCGAGCTTTACTGAATCTTTGCGGGGGCGACTCGTCGGCGGGCCTATGATAGGAACACGTTGGACACGTGCTACCCTAGGGTGGGCTAGGGAGAGACCGAGGCGCGTATACCCAGAGTTTCATAACCTTTTCGAGACTCTCCACGAGGGGACAGCACTCTGCTGCAACCATCGTCATTACGGAGTGAGGCGCAGGACTGGACTTCCTCGCACGGCGTTCAATCACACCTACGGGAGCGCGACGAGTGGTTCGGCAACACGTCACGGAGGTACACCGTGCGGCACTACGGCTCAGGCGGCGGGAGGATCCTCGTCAACACAGCAGCCTACTCAAGTACCGTGAGCGTGCCCACCAATTTTCCGTCGCTCAAAACCAATAACTAACTCACCTGTCGCTTCCGCGGGAAGAGCACTAGTGGGTTGGCGACATGCTCGAGCCTCGGTAGGACCGCCACGATGAGATCACCCAGGTTCGCCTCCCGACGGGGCCCTACTACGGCCTTGAGGCGTCGCCACTCCCGAGACGAGTTCACATTCCACGAGGATCAACTCGTCGTCCGACAGCGACACGACGATGCGCCTAACTAATTCCATGGCGTGTAAAACTTGTTATGTAATGCCATTGTGCATCCGCCTTTCGATTTATGTAATGTCCTCATGCGTTACATTGTGAGATTTATGTACACAAAATGTTCTCCAAATATTTAGTACTAACAACAATGTACCTCCGATTTTAACTTACTAAACCTTAAAGACATAACGCAATGTCGCCCCACGATACCTCATCGGCCTGCTACCTCACGGGCATTGCGTTATGTCTTTAAGGTTTAGTGTTAAAATCGAGAGGTACGATTGTTGTTAGTACTAAATATTTTGGAGAACATTTTGTGTACATAAATCTCACGATGAACGCATGTGGATATTACATAAATCGAAAGGCGGATGCACAATAGCATAACATAACAAGTTTTACACGCCATGAAATTAGTTAGGGCGCATTGTCGTGTCGCTTGCCGGGACGACGTAGTTGATCCTCAAGGAATGTGAACCTGTCCGGGGAGTGGCGTACGTCTCGAGGGCCGTAGTAGGGGCCCTGTCTGGGAGGCGAATCTGGGGTGATCTCATCGTGGTGGTCCGGCTGAGGCCTGAGCATGTCGTCAACCCACTAGTGCTCTTCCTGCGGAAAGCGTACAGGGTGAGTTAGTCATTGGTTCTGAGCGACGGGAAAATTGGTGTAAGTACGTTCACGTGTACCTGAGTAGGCTGTTGTGTTGACGAGGATCCTCCTGGCCAGTCTGAGCCGTAGTGCTGCACGGTTGAAAGATCTAGACCCGCCATTATGAGTTAATGGAGTGTTTTGGTGATTAATGACAAATTCAAATATGAGACTAACTCTTTTATCAAGTATTATCTTTGTGTAGTCTCATTTGGATATAAAGGTGAAACACAACGAGGTATGCAATCGACATCTCAATCGTATATATTGTTGCATTTCTCGGATCCAAAATATAGGATTGAACTCAACCATAAGTTAAACTTGAATATGTGCATATGACTTTATTACACATTTGTGTATGCACACATTTAGGGGGAGTTTTATCCTATACTTTGTGGTTTCATTAGTATTGATCCATATTCCATTCTCCACATATATTCGGGATCTTTACTTTGAAACAAATCCGTTTGAGTATACAAAACTTGTGTAGTTCTTATATACTCATGTTAGAGTATATATAATTTGTGTAGTTTATATATACTCATTTGTTCTCTCATTTATCATCATTAAATTTATGAGAAATTAAGTGGTTATCATCAATTACCAAAGAGGGAAAGATTGAGATATCTTGTCCCACCATTATGAGTTAATGGTATGGTGTGGTAATTAATGATAATCACATTGTGGAACTAACATTTTTCATGAGTTGGATATATAGGTTATGTTCCAGGATGATGAAGACTTGGGATGATCATGAGTTGATCATCAAGTCAAGAGCTTGGTGTAAATGATGCATCATGAGTTGATACTTATCAAGAAGAGATGATCATGAGTTGATCATCAAGACAAGAGAAGACCAATCATCATGTGTTGATGGAAGTCAAGTGAAGGAATGCATCATGTGTTGATGCATGTGAAGACTCGGGATGGAGAAATCATCATGTGTTGATGATGTTCAAGATAAGATCCCGAAGTGATGAAATCATCATGAGTTGATGATTGTCAAACTCAAGGACCCGGACTTGAAGTGTTGATGTGCGTCATCAAGCTTCAAGAAGATGCAAGGCAAAGGTATGGCTAGCTAGGGCTAAGGATGTGTTCCTAGTCTTTTACCGGTCTCGGTGTTTGGTTGATAGACCGGATTGCTAGTATAGGATTGCCGTACTATTAAGAGGGGTCTTGACTAGTAGCATGAGTTAGTCATGTGTTGATAGCTCATTGTGCTTGCTCTAGCTCATCTATGCATGGAGCTATTATTTGCGAATGTGTTTTGCAAATAGCCGAGGCTCATGCATTTAATCTTTGTAGCATGGGACTATACTTTGCAAATGTGTTTTGCAAAAAGGTTGAAGTCCATGCACTTTAGTCTTATGGCATGATGCTGTTATTTGCGAATATGTTTTGCAAATAGTTGATGCTCATGTTTGATTTCTTGTAACATGTGACTTAAGATTGCAAATGTGTTTAACAAATGGTGTAAGTCCATGTACCTTTTTCCTTGTGGTATGATTCCAAAAGTTGACAAATGTGTTTTGTAACTTATTGGGAATCTTGCTTGTGATCCTTGTTGGCATGGCTTATCAATTGGCAAATGTGTTTTGCAATTGAAGTTGTTGAAAAAGCCATTGCTGTTTTCTGTCAGGAAAATCGGAAGTTCCGGTTGCTTAACTGCGGAAGTTCCGCAGGCCGGACGGTCCGATTTCCAGCGGCTCATTTTTTCCAGAGAGCATCCGGTTTAGGGACTTAGCCGATTTTTGAAGTGCGGAAGTTCCGGCATGTTACGAGCGGAACTTCCGATTATCGGTTGCTCCGAAATTCCGGCGGTTCGTTTTTCCCAGAGAAGCACCATTTTGGGACTTAGCCAAAACTTGATGTGCGGTAGTTCCGCTATGTGTTGAGCGGAACTTCCGAAGATAGGAACTTCCGCAACTTGGTTGGCGGTAGTTCCGCACTAAAAAATCAAACTGCTAGTTTCTCGTCTGACATAGCCGTTGCTGTGCTTTTCTCTCTCGTGCGGTAGTTCCGGCCTTTGCATGGCGGAACTTCCGATTTCTCTGATTTTTCAAGGGTTTGTCTCCCAACGGCTAGTTTTTGTGTGTGGGCTATATATAGCCACCTTGGCCGGTTGAGAGAGGTTGCTGGTGCTATTGTGAACTATTTGTGATCCTCTTGAGCTAAGAGCAAGCCTCTCATCTATTATGTGCATGTGTTGCACTTGGTGAGCTTGGAGAGTAAACCCTAAGTGCATGTGTTGCCTTAGGTAGTGGATTGTGTATCCACGTGAGCGTTGACACTTGATTAGTTCAAGTGAAAGTTTGGATTTGTTACTCTTGGTGTTTGCCGACACCTAGACGGCGTGGAGGCGTCGTGCGCGGTGATCTTCTCAAGAAGCTTGTGAGAAGACCCGGCGGTTTGTGAGTGGTTTGGTGCTCACCATCTCCGGAGTGGAGGAAGAGCAACCATAGTTGAGTGAGGTGTTGGTTCGGTTAGGAACCGGTCCAAGTGTTTGGACTTACCTCGGAGGTATTGGCTTAATTGGTGGAGCCGGTCCAATTTGTTTGGGCTAACCTCAACGTGGATTAGGGGAGATCGGCAAGTCTCCGAACACCACGGTAAAACATAATCGTGTTATCTTGTTTTTACTTGTGCTTTACTTTGAGCAATTTACATTCTTGCTTATATATCTTGTATGATTGCTCATATTGTATTGTGTTCATATTGTCGGTGCACTTAGTTGAGCCTAGTTGATTTAGGTTTTAATTGAGCAAAACCAATTCGCTATTAGCTTCCGCATTTATATATTGGTTTAGCGCGAAAGATTTTTAAAACCGCCTATTCACCCCCTCTAGTCGGCCACCTCGATCTTACAACGGTGTACCCTCTGTACATGTCGCCGAACCACTGGTCGCGCTCCCGTAGGTGTGATTGAACGCCGTGCGAGGAAGTCCAGTCCTGCGCCTCCCTCTGTGATGACGATAGTTGCAGCAGAGTGCTGTCCCCTCGTGGAGAGTCTCGAAAAGGTTATGGAACTCTGGGTATACACGCCTCGGTCTCTCCCTAGCCCACCCTAGGGTAGCACTTGTCCAACGTGTTCCTATCATAGGCCCGTCGACGGGGTCGTCCCCTGCAGCGTTCCTGTAAAGCTCGGTGGTCACCTAGTAAGGGTGCACGCTGGTGCGGAAGTACGGTCGGCCGACTGAAAAGTGCTTCCATGACCATAATCGAGCAGCGTACTCGTGGGAGCACTTTCGGTCGGTGACCGTTTCCACCACCAGCGTGCCATGTGACCACATGTAACGTGCTTTTGACCACATGTAAAGTGCTCCCACGACCATCATGCCATGTGACCACATGTAACGTGCTTTTATCCGCACGCGGGCTGCAATGTAGTTACGTCTTTGTGCCTCCGCTGAGCCATCAAAGTATGCCTTTTCTGGTGGAATTCGAGAGATAACTATTCACATCGGTATCGATTCTGCTATGTTTTAGGGTTTCTCCGTAATCGCAACGTTCTCGGCCCTTTCAGTTAAGTTTATTTTCGTACTCTGCTTTTCCGCACTCTACTTTCGCCGAAGAAATGTGATCAAGAACCATAGCGGCCAAGAGTAGTCATGTCGTACCAAACTTCGCACATTTCAAGTCACATGAAATCATGAAACCCTAATTTTCGAAACGTCTCGTCCTAATTTTTGAGACCTAAACCCTGAATTTGTCGAGATAATTTCAGAGCATACAAAATTTTGTAAAATTTACACAATCAAGTCCACTGTTTAGGGAGTATGGAAAAAAAATTCATAATGTTTGGACCTCATTTGCTATATTATAAAATTCCTACAAACATTAGACTTTAAAGAATTTTGCAGAAAAAAAAAGAATGCATAAAATTTCAAAAAAAATTACACAAGAATAAAAACTATTCCAGGAGACTCCACAAAAAATTTCATAATTTTTGAGCTCATTTTTCATATTTAAAAAATCGTCCAACATATATTATTAATTAATTTTTTGAAAAAAATTGCCCGTAAGGGCAAGACCAAAGTCTTCTTAGTCCCGACAGCAGATTAGTACCACGGGGGGGATATTTTTGGAATTTTGAAATTATCGGGGCTATTTTTAGAATTTTTGCTGCGCAATGGGGCTAAATTAGTCCAGAATTCTGATCGAGCGGCCACGATCGCGAATAACATCCCCAATCAAAATCTGGGCGGTGGAGACGGATAATGACGAATAGGGCAAGAGACATTTGTGCAAACGTAAATCCATAACGTACTGATGCCCTCAATCTGAGCCGTGCAACAATGTTTGGTGTCATAAAGTTGTTCTTACATGGAGACCTCCTCAATGAACAATGTGCCCATCAAGCAGCAACAGCAGCAGCAGCAGATCGACTCGGACAACAACCTGAGTTGTGGCGCGCGGCGAGCTCAGGACTGCAAGGTGGTGCTCGGGCATTTGTCGACGCCGCAGGCAAGGACATCGCGGTAGTCGCGGGAGACGGTGAAGTGGTCGTGCACGCTGCCGTCCCGGCTCCTCTCGTACTCCAACTGCAGCGTCGTGTGGTTGAAGGCCACCAACTTCTCGAACCCGTAGTTGCGGTCCTGCACGTGGCTCCACCCCACCCGGACGCCCGCGTAGTCCACCAAGCTCGGGTCGCCACCGCCGCCGCCCACCACGTACATCTCTAACACAGATAACCAGATAAGACAAGCTTGTGAACGCTCATTTCCAAGAAATTAGGCCACAAGTCCTTAAGGAAACTTGTATGTATAAAACTAAGATCACGCCATCCAACTGCCCTAGCAAAGGATCTGTTGTAAAACCATAGTAAAAACGTAACAATGTTAGATGTCTTACATGGTTAATCAAAAGTTACATATCAATCGTACTTTGCTTCAGAACTCTACCACACTAAATAGAAATGCAGAACACATAAGAACTATTTCCTTCCATAATAATTTTTTCTAAGACTGGTTTTTTTGTTTTGTTTTAATACACTAATGAAGATATGAGTTCCCTTGCATATGATGAGAATTACTAAATACACATCGTGCTGCGACTAAAAGTACGGGTGCCTGCAGGAGAAAGGTTTTGGAATTGCCCTTGTGTGCCCCCCGCCCCCCACCCCCATTTGACACATGGCGTAGCCTCATTGGTACTATATTCACTTGTCCATGTCACTGCCATCTAGAATCACTTAACATCAGTCAACATCCTGGAAATTGCTAGAATAGGAATTCTTATATATCTTTAGTATTTCCTTATATATGTATATCGTATATCCTCTCGTACTCCCTATATATATTGCTTATTGGGTCTCTTGAATACATACGTAATATTCATAACATAGTATTAGAGCAAGGGTTAAAACCCTAGCGTCCAACCAGCCTACAGTCGCTTCCGCTGGTCGTTGCCCCCTGGAGGAGCAGTCTCCGCCCCCGGGGGCGGTCACATTAGTTGTAGTCTTTCTCTTGGTAGAAAAAGGCAGCAGCCGCACGACCATCTTCTCGCCGGAGGGCGGGCTGTACCAGGTGGAGTACTCGATGGAGGCGATCGGCAACGCCAGCTCCATCCTCGGTGTCCTGGCGGGCGACGGCGTGGTCCTCGTCGGCGAGAAGAAGGCCACCGTCGTCCAGATCCGATCTGGATTGGGCCGCCACCGCCTCGGCTCCCATGTGATGGTCGTCCCGACATCCTCTGCTCTGCACCGCCTCCCTCCTTTGCTTCGATCACCCCGGATCGAGCAGCCTCCCACGCCCCGAGCCCTCCGCGCGCGCCCGATCTCTGCTTCACGCATCGCCTATGCTCTCCTGCTGGGCCTCCCAAGTAGCCGCTCGTCGTCTTCTTGGACCGCCGCTGTCGCCATCCAGATCTGATCTGGATCGGGCCGCCGCTGTCCCCGCTCGGATACCGCGCCGCCTTGGCTCCCCAAAGCCGAAGTCGCGGGGGATGACCGGTGAGCTTTGTCGTGCATGACGACGGCCTAGGAGACCTCGTCGTAGGTGGAGAAGTGTTTGCTCAGCTTCTCCTCCATCATCTCGCACAAGATGTTGCCGATGAAGAGCTTGCTCTGGTCCAACTCCATCTTTGCCTCCGCTCGAATTCTCTAGCTCTCACATGCGGGAGGGGGAGATAGGGAGAAGAGGGGAGAGGGGAATTAGAGATTTTGGCTCCGGGTGGGAGAGTTTAGGGAGATGGAGATTGAGAAAATAGAGGGAGTTGGTGGAGATCGAGAAAAGAGAAAGGATTAAAAAATCGGTGTTGGTAGTATCTGGTGCTCCTTTTGAGTCCTTACTTTTGTTGCGCCTATCCAAGTCTGTAACACTCTATCTGTGAGTTTCGTCTAAGTCGTGAGAGTCCACAAAGTCCTTGTTAGCCAGTCGATTGCTTCTGGGCTCACTCCTTCCCTTTCGCATAATAGCAGCCGTTGCTCTCCTCTCTGAGCCGTTACAGATCGTAGAAGTCATTATGATGCCACCGCTTCTCTCGACACCGGCGTCGGGCCCCTGGACACCTGCAACGCCATCGCCGCCCGCCTCATTGTCTCCTCTCCCACTTCGCGCTCCACCTCCTGTCGTCATCCTTGGCTTCCCCGTCCCTGTTGACAATCCGTCGGGTCACTTCTCCGCTATGACTCATGTCCTCCTCGTCGTGGACGCCATATCCTCTCTCACAGTGGCCACCGTCCTTGGCGGCGGCACCCTCGAGACCGCCTTCCCCTTGGTCTCTAGAAGACTTCAGCGATGTTTCCAAAAAGCTCTCCGACCTCACCACCCACACAGGTGAGGTTGATGTCGTCAACGAGGCCGTTGGCAAGCTCTCATCGGTTCTTGAGCAACGAAGAAGGAAGGAAAAACACATGCTCAAAACTGACATTTTTTTCTCCAAAAGGGTGAACGATCAAGTGTCTCATGAAACATAAGGCATTTGATCTATTACCAAGAACTTAATGGCAAATGATAGAAACCTTGTATAAGATATGGCAAAATGGAAAATTTCCCTACTTCAAATGTTCCAAGACATCAATTGTGAACTTTTGGTTCTCAGTCATGTTGCCAATTTGGGTTTACTCGGGCATCATTATTCTCTATACTGGTATTGATTTACAAAACTAGGCATCTGCCGCTAATTGGAATGGCGACAGGAGCAACTGCCAATTTGGGTTTACTCGGGCATCATTATTCTCTGTACTGGTATTGATTTACAAAACTAGGCGTCTGCCGCTAATTGGAATGGCGACATGCTCCTGTCGCCATTCCAATTGGCGACAGGGACTGAGCCTCTCACGACAGGGGGCTCAATAGTATCCAGAGCTCCTTGTCGCCATTTGAATTGGCGTCAGGGACCTGTCGCCAATTCAAATAGCGACAGGGACACACTCTCCCTTGTAAAAGATCCTCAAAACCTTAAAATTCAGGGGGAAACTCACTTTTATTCAAGAAAAAAAAAACAGAAAGGAAGAAAGGGAGAGGAGTAGAGGGGAGGAGAAAAGCTAGCGAAGCACTGCCTGTCCGGTCGCCTGCCTTTTAGGTAATTTTTTTAACCGAATGGATTACATAGTGACGAGGATCTAATAATCCTCATTTTATCTTTTATCTATAAATCTTATTATGGGTAAATATGATGTCACATAGTCCCCAGAGGTACCCCTTATCTATAAGGGAGAAGCCCAACAAGTGATTGTAAGTTCTTCTACAATCACCCCCATAGTCGTAAGTCTTGCTACGACTATATCATGGTCGTAAGTCCTTCATGACCACTACATAGTCGTAAGTCCTTCTCACGATCGCACCGGTCGTAAGTCCTTTTACGATCGCTACCGGTCGTAAGTTCTTCTACGACCGGGTAAACTTCGACCACCTTATAATCAAACCTACAGGCGAGTGGGTCCAATTGATTAAGGAATTCGAACGGTCTACACGCACTATTATTCCGCTTATTAATGGTGTGTAACTACCCCATTATCTCTGGAAGATAATTGCCAGACGGCGTGAAGAAGCCAAGGCGTCGGTAATTACTGCCATCATGCGCCCGTTACTGAATTAATTAGGCGCATCTCCCGCAGGACAAAACGGCTACTTCTTCACGACTATATAAGGGCATCAATCAGAGAGATGAGGAGAGAGAGCGAACGAGAGCTAGTCAAGTAGGAACACAAGTGCTATTCTCTGTAATAGTCTTAGTCTTTTACTTGATCATCAAGAATACCACACCACACAGGATTAGGGTTATTATTCTCTCCGGAGAAGGCCTGAACCTGTCTAAACATCCCATGTCAATCCACTCTGCGTGATCTCATCTCTAGGAGACCCCCGAATCAAACAATCTTTACGTAAGATCGGTTCTAATACACCGACAGTTGGCGCCGACCGTGGGGATCTTCCGGTAATCTCTTGTCAACATACTCTCTTTTTCCAATCTCATGCAATTATGGCGGGAGAATGGAACGAGGAGAACTGGTTTGACTTGGCGGTTCTGTGAGACGTCGACATGGATGCGGTTTCGACTACGAGCCGAGTGATGCATCCGCTGATGGTGATGTTGCCTCCGGAGATTATTCTCCAGGAAACCATCCCATTAATGGAGTTGAGGAGGGATCCTTATCCCCCACAACAATACGTCCGACAGAGGAGCCAATTCCCTCAAAGGACAAGGGTCAATCCGACCAGGACCGCTCCCAGGAGGACTCACAACACAACGAGAGTTCTTTCTCCAAGTGTTCAAGTCCCCTTAAGACGGTCCGACTTGGTAAGTCAAGTTCTGGAGCCACCATTCCAGGACTCCACCAACGATCTAGTGATCCTCTCTCTCAGGGTAACTCCAGAGAGGGTGGGATCAAGCATGCTTTTCCTGCAAATTCGACCGTCTCCCGCAGATCTCATTTGCGAACGGAGACAGTTATAACCCGGAGTTCCCCTACGGAGGATTACTCCAAGTCGCCAGATGGTGTCCTCGAGCACTCCTCAAGCGGGAGGCCTCGGCGCAAGTGAGAATCATCAGCGGAGGTCTTCGTCCTTCCCCAATCGAGTCACCTCATGGAGGCCGAGATAAGAACACTCCCGAAGATCACACATGCGCCCCTCGTGGTAATGGCAAGGGCACCACCGTTGGCGAGAGAACCAACACTGATGAGCGAGAAAATCCTCGACATTCTCGCACTCCACTAAGAAGGCCTCAAAGACTGATGAGGAGGATTTTGATGTCGTCGGAAGAAAGAAAATTGCGATCCGTAAGAACTCGCTGGCGCATTCAACATCGATCGGAGGAGGTACAAGAACTCCAGACATCAACGACTTGCTCGAGAATCCATCAAGAGCTTGCTCGAGCGCCAGAGTACGATCTCTTTCTTTGAAGAGATTACGCAAAGACTTGACTGTGATGACAAGATGGAGGTACCTCATCGACAACATTCGGTAGTCGTGAATACGACTTCCTCGGCTACGATCAATCGAATATTTCTCACGTAGGAATCGACACGGACATAAGGCGAATCGATCCCTATTCGAGAAATACCTTTCGATCGGTGAAGATCAAGAAGCCCCTCGGAGGTGATCATTCACCACTTCGACAAAGAAATTCTAGCGAGTGGAATACGAGGAGTATTCTCCTCGTAGAACTGAGGCCTACTACGTAGCAGTCACTGTTACGGGTATCATCGTATCGATCACTGGTGACATTAACCCTTCTTTCCTACAAAGAAGGCGTCAAGAAGTGATTACTGGATGCCGGGCATTTTCGCGACCTTGAGCGATTCGGCCACCTCATTTTCGACCCGATGAACATGGAGAAATTTGATGGATCTCAAAATCCCATCGAATTTCTTGAGATCTATCAACGGTGTCGAAGCGGCGGGAGGAGGAGAGCATGTGATGGCGAATTACCTTCCGATCGTGCTCGAAGGATCCGCTCGATCGTGGTTATTAAACCAACCACTCGAGTCGATCTACTCTTGGCAACACCTCTGTGATCTTCTACGGCAAATTTCCAAGGCACATACAACCGCTACGGAAAGAAGGCGACTTGCACCGGATAAAGCAGAACAACAACGAGACTTTGCGTCAATTCATCAAGCGCTTTAGTCGGGTTCGTAACTCAATTAGGAAATTTCGATTCCTCTGTGATCGGGGCTTTTAAGCAAGGAGTCCGCAGATGAAGAATAACGGCGGATATTGCTCAATCCTCCCAACATTTGTTGCGAACTCTTGAGATGGCCGATCGATATGCAATCGCTTAGAGGCGGTCGAGTGGAACAACACTATCGATCGAGAAACATATACTCCTCGAGAGCCGGTGAAGTTGGTAAGGATAAAAAAGCAAAAAGTCCAAGAAGAAAATAAAAGTCAAAACCACAAACCGGTGGTTCCAAGGAGGTTACGCCGTGAAAGATGGAGAGCCCCAAACCACTAAGTCGTACTGATCAAGGCAAAGGTAAGCGCCCGATCGTAGGAGCGACAAACCAAGGTGGTGTCCTTTTCATAAAAGGAAGGACATGACCTCATAGCTCGCCGAAGTTTTCCAAAGAAAGCTCGAGGACTACTACAACGACAAAGCACCACTCCCTACTCTCGGCGGTGGGACATACGAGTGGCCAAAAGTCGCTCGGATGATGAGGAGATGCTGTTCAAGATCCGCAACATACCGTTGAGCACATCTACGGAGGATCATCGACATCGACTCCAAGCGACAACTTAAAGGCGCGCGACGAGAGGTAAATTCTATACATACTCCTCTCGTCAATAAATTACCGTGGTCGGAAGTTACCATCTCTTTTGAGAAGGATGATCGCCAATCACTCTGAGTCGATCAGTCGATATCCGATTGTGGTCGAACCCACCATCAACAAGCTGTCGGGTCAATCGAGTGTTAGTTGATGGTGGCGATTCTTTGAACATATTATTTACTAATGCCACGGGCGAGATGCAAGTACCGGGACAAAGGTAAGGCGATGCGATACTCCTTTCATGGAATCGTCATCGGGTCTTGACCAAACCTATTGGTCAAGTTTCTCTTCCTTTAACATTTGGCTCACCAAGTAATTTCGGACGAGAAAGTCTCCTTTGATGTGGTCGATTTCGATCGGCATATAACGCCATACTCGGACGACCAACTTTGGCAAAATTCTTAATGGCTACTCATTACGGGTATCAATGTCTTAAGATGCGAGTCCCAAAGGAGTGATCACCATTCGATGTGACAAAAGATGGCGTATAGTCTGCGATCGTCGATCCTCGAGATGGTTGGTCAAATACCAACTCGAGATGAAAGTCGACCTTCGACTAGCAAGTCGAAGCCTAAAAAGCGCACCAAAGCCGAACGACCAAGTCAAAGAGGTTCCTCGGGCGCAGAAGAACCCTCAAGATCTGCTCGCATCGGGGAGACTTCCGACCCCAAATAGGAAGACGCCCTCATTACCTTCCTCCGAGCTAACGCAGATGTCTTTGCGTGGCAAGCATCCGACATGCCCGAGTCCCGGGGAGGTGATCGAGCACGGGCTAGCTTTACGGCCGATAAAGTACTGTAAAACAAAAATTACGAGATTTGCCCACGATCGGCGAGATGCTATTAAATCGAGTTGGATAAGCTACTTAAAGCGGGCTTTATAAGAGAAGTCAACCACCCAGTGGTTGGCTAACCTGTAATGGTCAAAAAATCGCAAATGGCGTATGTGCGTGGACTTTACTGATCTTAATAAAGCTTGTCCAAAAGATGATTTCCCTTTACCTCGTGATCGATCACCGGTTGATTCAAGCTGCGAGTTGTGAGATATTAAGTTTTTAGATGCATATTCGGATACCACGGATCAATATGTGTTTAAGCGATGAAGAAAAGACCGCATTCATTACTCCATTTGGTACCTTTTGCTATGTCAAAATGCCATTTGGTCTAAAGAATGCGGTGCTTCTTTTCAACGCCTAATGCAATCGACTTTTCATCTCAATTAGGCCGGAATTTGGAAGCCTATGTTGATGATCTAGTCGTAAAAAGCATTAAGAGACTTAATCATATCAGCGACCTACAAGAAACATTCGACAACCTCGAAAGCACCGCTTAAAACTCAATCGAGAAGTGTGTGTTTGGAATTTCTTGGAAAATTGCTTGGATTCCTAGTATCCGAGCGAGGAATCAAGCAAATCTGAAAAATAAAAGCCATCCTCGGATCGTCCTCCAAACACAAAAAGGAAGTCGAAACTCACTTTGGGTGCATGGCGGCTTTAAGTCGTTTCATCGCACGACTAGGAGAAAAGGACTACCTTTCTTTAAACTTCTCGGAGACATGAAGGTTTTGAGTGGTCGAGCGAGGCAAGCAACGCCTTTGAGGATGTCAAGAGGTATCTTTCGAGTGCTCTGTGCTCGGTTTCTCCAAAGCGGAAGAGACGCTCTTAATTTACCTAGCCGCCACGCCACGGCGACAAGCGCGATACTAGTCGTAGAACGTGAAAACGCATAACGACCGGTTTACTACGTTAGCGAAGTTTTACACGGGCCTAAGGAGCGTTACCCTCGGTCCAAAACTTCTATATGCCCTCCTCATGTCTTGAGAAGCTGCGGCATTATTTTGAGCGCACAAAATAGGTATGCGTCGAGTTTCCTTTGGGAGCAATCCTCCATAATAAGGAAGCAATGGGGCGCATGGCAAAATGGTCGATCGAACTTGGGAGTTCGACCTCCATTCGTGTCGACGGCCATAAAATCCCAGATCTTGGCGGACTTTGTCGCGAATGGACAAATCTGAACTCGCTCAGGATCCCGATCTGATTCCCACGACCGGTGGATGATGTACTTTGACGGGTCACTTACTTTAAGTGGCTCGGGTCGAGGTGGTCTGGTATCTCCTACCGAGAAACCTTAAAGTATGCCATACAATTAAACTTTCGGGCCACTAACAATGTGGCGAGTACGAAGGTTTGCTAGGCGGCATACGAGTGCAAAGCACTCTCAATTCGTCGACTACTCGTGAGAGGAGACTCTCAACTAGTCGTGAATCAAATCGGAAAGAGTACCAAAGCTCTAACTCAACAATGGCTCGGTACTTATCGAAATCGTAAGCTAGAAAAACATTTTTAGGTTTCAAGGTACAATTTATCCCTCGAAAGGATAATTTCCTCATGAGACCAACTTGCTCGGATGGCTTCTTCCCGATCCACGCAGTACCAAAGGAGTTTTCTTGGAGCAACTCCAAAACCGTCTCAGTCGAAGAACCGAAACACCTCCTCTTGAGATGGCCTCATTAGATTACGAGAATACGGATGACTCCCATCTACGAGTATCTTTACAAGGGTTCCGTGCGAAGATGATCTTGAGGCGGTCGATTATCCCGAAAAGCCAAAATGTATACTTTGGTTGAAGGAGTCCTCTATAAACGAGGAACCCAAGGAATACTCATGTGATGCATTCCATAAAGCGAAGGAATAACACTCCTTCACGATATACACAATGGCATCTGTGGGACGCATGCTTCCTCTGAACATTGGTTGGTAAAGCCTTTCGACAAGGTTTCTCTTGGCCTCTGACACATGCGATGCTATGGAGGTGGTTAAAAGTGTGTCGATGCCAATTCCATGGTGACGGATACACCAACCGGCTCAAGCATTACAAACAATACCTCTTTCTTGGCCTTTTGCGACACTGGGACTTGATATCCTAGGACCGTTTCCCAAAGCTCCAGGAGGTTTGAATTCCTTTTGTGGCTATTGACACGTTCACAAAATGGATCGAAGTGAACACATGCTGGGATAACAACGAGCGACAAAAGGTTCATGATGAGAAGCGTAATTAGTCGATTTGGAGTTAAAGTCGGATAATTACGAGACAATAATAAACAATTACGCAAGTGCAAAATTTGTGAATTTTGCGACGAGTTGGGTACCAAGCTATGCTATGCTTCATTGCACATCCCCAAAGCAATGGGGCGGTCGAGCGTGCAAGCGGCCAAATAATGCGATGAATTAAAACTTGAGTCTTGACCACTTGTTAAGCGCTCGGGGCTTGGGTACAAGAATTACCCTCCATATTATGGGCGGTTAAATGCGACCACGATCGAGCAACAGGAGAAACACCATTTTTTCTAGTTTTGAGCGAAGCCATGCTTCCTCGGAGCTAAAATTGCGTCGACCGAGTTGAAACCTTCAACAACTCGGACCGAGGAACAACTTGAGCAGATGACATTAACCTACTCGAAGAGAGGAGAAACCTAGCCTTAATCCGTTCGGCGGTCTACCAACAAGCCTGCGCAGATACTATAATCGTAAGGTCCAACCTCGCGACCTTCTTTGTAGGTGACTTAGTATTGAGGCTCGCCAATCCAAGTCTAATCGGAATAAACTTTCCCTAAATGGGAAGGTCCTTACACGATGGTCGAAGTAACTTCGGCGAGTTGAGTCGACTAGCAATGGAAGATGGACGAGTTCTCTCAAACTCTTGGAACATCGACCGATTCACGCAAATTCTATGTGTGACCGGTTTCTCGAGCAATAAAAATCCGAGTTCTTTCTACCTCTTTTGCCTTATTTTTTGAGTAGTGCTTTTTAATCTTTCGACTATGATATGAAAACACCCGCTTTTCTTTACATTGGCCAAAAGCGAAAGCGTCATCCGGTGAAACTACTCCTCTCTGCATGTGGTTACGCCCACTAGAAGGAATTTCCTAGCATCGACTCGTTACTCATTTTTTTCGCCAATACAAAGAGCTCGGGTTTTATCTAGTCGTAATGTTCTCAAAGCCAACTCTCTCAATCTTAGTTTATTTTTGATAAATTCAAAAATATTCTAAATAGAGTGCACTTTCTTACATTAGTTCGACCACCTTTGGTGTACTCGATTTGTTTTAACGGTCGAAGGAAGAGACACACCTAGTCGAAGTCTTTCCTCTCGCATGTGGTCCCCCCACTAGAAGGAAACTTCCTAGTGTCGCTCGATCTCCTACTTTTGCTCTTTGGAAGAGACTTATCGAAGTCCACCAAAAAGGACGAACGAATGACTAAAGTCCTCTAAGGCGTTTGTTTAACTCAAGTTCTTGTTCTTGGTTTGATTAAACTAGTCGGAGATGGGAACATCACCTAGTCGAAGCCTTTCCTCTCTGCGCGTGGTCCCGCCCACTAGAAGGAACTTCCTAGTGTCGAGTCGTTTCTACTCTTTTCGATCGAGATTTGACAACCGTAACAAAAGCTATAAGTTAAATAAACCTCTCTTTGTTTTCGAAACCCCATTTTAAACACTATTTATTTAGATTGTCTAAACAATCTAAGCAAATAGTCGGGGCTAGGATAAAGTTATTAATTTGACTTCAATTCTTAGTCTTTCATTCGTTTATTATCTTTTGAGTTACTAACTACTCGACAAGATGATTTTCGAGAAATAAAGCGGATCATATATTACTCATCAATAAAAATTATGCGCCTTACAAGGTAGTTACAAGATTACTCGAAGAGGAGAGCCTAGCCGCATTTCCTCCGCCACCTTTTGCCAATCGATGCATTTCCTCAATGAGACGACTTGCCTCGATTCGGAGACGATCGAAGTCGGCTTCGATTGGTTTAACATTAAGGCGGGGTCTTGAGCTTTAAGTTTCGCCAAAGCGTAACTTATGCGACTTCGATTGCCTCCTTATTGATTGACAGATTAGTCTTGAGTGGTCACCATTTCTTGCAATTTTCCGACTTGTTCCCCAATGGTACTTGTGTGAGCGACTATGGTATCTTCTCGAGGAGTTTTCCCTCGAATGTAGCTCACTAAGCACATTGTTCAGAGAGTGATGTTGCCTTGAAGACTAGTCTTCATCGACTCCATCTCTGTTGGGTACAAGTCGAAGCCTCATGAAGCTTTTTGTTTCGACCACTTGTTACGAAAAGAATAATATCGGTCAAACAAAAATATACTTCTAGAGGAAGATAACACAAAGATAATTATAGGTAAAAGCTTTTTCTTACCTACTAATTGAGAATCCAATTTCTTGACCTCTTCTCGATGGGAAGCAACGGTTTCAGCATGCTTTTGCTCCCATGCTCTGATGTCCTCCGCATTCATCTTAGCAATGCGGACGGACTCATTGCAGATTAAGGTCTTTGCTTGGATTTCACCTCGAGATTTCTCAATTGGGCAGACAATTTACGAACAAGAAATTGGCATTAAAAAGAGAAAATACTCAAAAGGATAACAGTAAAGATTTACTTACACATTAATCGAGTTCTAAAACCCTCGAGTTCTTGATCCTTATTCGCGGTAATGCGGGAAAACTCCTGAATGACCAAAGCTTTTTCTTGAACTTCGGTCTGGAGCTTCCGCATCTCTTTTTCTTTATCTGGAGAAGAAAGGAGAGTCGGGTAAAGGTTAAAGATCAAAAGCGATCTTAAGTTCGAAACTTCTCGTTTATTTTTTCCTGCAATCTTTTAGATGCGAGAGCAGTCTCTCGAAGTCTATCAGGAGGACTAATACTTCGTTCCTTAGCCTCCTCGACTCTTCTTTTTCATAGTCGAGTGAGTCGACTAAGGTCTTCGTATCACCGCTTAACCTACAAAGAACGAAACGAAGATAAACATCACCAAATGGTTGTAAGTACTTCTACAACTACCGACCTAGTCGTAAGTTTTCTACGACTACGATATGGTTGTAAGTCTTTCTCGACCACTACAGTTGTAAGTAGTCGTAAGCTTTTTACGACTAGTACTTTGTCATGAGTTTCTTCCATGACTATTCTCGTAAAACATTATACAGTATTTAAGTCAAAAACAACTATGAATGATAAGTGACTTACCACCTCTCGCCTCTGCTTGAGTAGTTCTTTCTCTGTCTTAGCTCTAAAAGTTGTCGATGATACTCACCGACAACAAGAATTTGCTCGAGCTTTACGCAAAAAGAGAACAAAGTGAGAAGAGAAGGAAAGCCACATATATAAGTATTTGAAGATACTTACATTCATAGTCGCCCTAGCAAACATTGAATATACAAGGTCCGGGTTTTGCGGCTTATCCATCCTCGTGACATTGTCCCACCACACCTTCTCGAGGCGCTCGTTATCAAAAGTATTCTCCGTATTGGGAATATCTTTGGGATGGGGACTCGGTCACGAGATCTGTAAGTGCAGACCCTACGACGGAGGCAGCCCAAAGAAGTCACCACGTAAGTTGAAATTTTCTCCTTACGGTTCTGATTTCTCTTTGGGTAGGGAAGGAACGCCTCCTCGATTTCCTTCCCAGGCGGTCTGCAGTGGTCACCACCTTGACCGAGGCTTCCACACCGCCTCTGTTGTTTCTACAACCTCGATGGTCGTGGCGCCACCTCAACGATAATACCGCTACTTCAAGGGTCGTGAGTTACGACCTCGGCAGATGTGGAAGTCACTCAGGAGTCTCGACTTCATCGGCCACAGGGCCAAGGGTGATGCTTGACCACCTCCATTGATACCTCTCCGAGAAATGAAGGGATAGCAATGGACTTCTCGTGAAGCATTCCCGGGTTTGAGGAGTCTGATGAAATAAAGAAAAGCAAATCAGTCGTGAAAAGAAAAAGGTAAATGTCGTTCTTACACTTTAGTACATTTCACATACCTCACACTCGGTCTTAACCAGAATTTTGGAGCAATCCTCCCTACGGAGGACCTCTTCTTCTCCACGACCACGTGCCGGTGAGGTTCAATAATTGGCCCGGCTCGACCACGTGCGGTCGTAGAGTTTGAAACGAGGATCGTGGCTCTGTTTTCTGATCCTCTGGATGGGCGAGATCGGTCTCGACCATTCCGAAGCGACCGCCCTCGATTGCGAGTTGTCTTGATGCAACATCGTCCTTCATAAAGACATAAAATCTTTCCGCCTTCTCCTTTCCGGTTGCTTAATAAAACTAGGAGTGGCACCGATCGCGAAGATTAGTGTCATAATAGAAGGTACCTTAGCCTTGCGAGGTTTGCGCTTAAGAGGTTCACCGCTTCAACCTCCTCGGCCGACGGCCAGTGCGGCCTCGGCCAGATACAACTACACCGCCGAAGGCTTTAGAGGTCTTGTCGAAGACGAGCTCGAGCTGCTCCCCTTATCGGCAGATTTTACAAGTCGGCGTCTCTTGAGGGAGGAGCCGAGCCTTTGTCTTTCGACAACCCAGCGCCAATAATCATCGAGCGACTTCTTCATCGTCCCGACGATTTTCCATGCCTACTTTACGTAAAGCAAAGCGAAAAAGAAGAATCACTAATTAGTCGTAAGTTTTTCTACGACTAGTACCAAGTCGTAAGTTTTTCTCGACTTTTCTTGATCGTAAGATATTCTCGATCACCATTAGTCGTAAGTATCTTCTACGACTATAAAGTCCTAAAGAAGAAAAAATCAGATTTTGATTACCTTTAGGCGCTCTATCCTTTCATCTGCGGACAAAGCCGCAATAACTTGAGGAACCCCTCGGAGTGGCGGAGACTTCTCACGAGATGAGTCGACTGAGTCAACCTCACTGTGAAAGATCTGTATAAACAGATAAAAATATTAGACAAGGTTGAGAAAGACCAAGCAGAGCTAAGTCGACAATTGCTTACCCTCCTCGTAGTCTCTCGGTGGGGTCTCCTCTCCCGAGTACCTCCACATAGGAGATGCTCGTTTCTTGAGAGGACTAATTCTGCGTGTGATGAAATCCTTCACCACATGCCATCCGGCCACCCTTCTTCCTTCAAGTCCTTAATAGCTTGAATATAAGGGCTAATCCTACCGATATCTTCGAGGTTGAGTCCCATGAAGATTTCTTTTCAGCGACCTTCCCATGAAAGAAAGGTGTCTTGAGGTGACCTTCGGTAGAACCACCTCTTCCTCCACCGGCCACGAAGACCGGTAAAACTCTGAATATACTCCTTCGACTTGAGTCGTGGAGCTTGAGCCATGACTTAAGCAATTCCGGTTTGTCGAGCCATCCCATAATAATATTGAAACAAATCGAGATCCGCCGAATCCCAGTGCACGCCTCGCACGCATACGAACACGCTCAACATGGTAATAGAATTGGGACCTAAGTTCACCGGTTCCACCCCAAAGTGTTCGAGTACTCTTCAGAAGAAAGGGGTGGGCGAGCAATCGAAGGCCACACTCACAATACGCTTGGAAGGCGGGGATTTGCCCATTTTCCCCGATGGCGATCTTTGCCCGATAGTGGAATCCACTTCACGAGCCTTCTCGAATCTTCCGACATCGACCAAGATCTTGATCTTAGCGCATCCATCTCCGATTCCTCCCATTCGAAACTCTCTTGGCCATTTCGCTCGAAGCAAGAAGTTTTTAATTGGGTTAGCGGCGAGAAGATGAAACCTAGTCGAGGATGGAGAAAGCAAGAGCTCGAAGAACAATGAGTGATTTGGGGAAAAGTAAAATCCAAGTCTACCTCTGGTAAGTTTTATAACCACACGATCTCCGCCGCCGGAAACCGTCTCGGCTATAGGTCTATGATAGATGGTTGTACAACCGGGAACCGCTTCATCGGACAAGTCTATGAGAGCGGTTGCAATTCCCGAGATGGTCCATTCGAGAAAAAATAGGTACGTATTGTCACCTTCAAGCAAAATTACATTCTTGACCAAGTCTTTCTAGTCGAAGGAAGTATCAATCGGAAGAGTTTTTCTCGATTCCCTACTACGACCACCAAAGCGGTCGTAGGGTTTTTATGACGTTTTGATAGTCGTAAGCAACCTTCCTGACCAAGCAAATTTCTGGTCAAAGCAGCACTCAAATGTCGAAGAGTTTTTCCTTCGACTATCATTCTACGACATTCTCATGGTCGTAAGTCCATTTACGAAACCTTTACCAAGTAAGTTATTTTCACTTGAAGTCGGGGCTAGATGGCGAGGATCTAATAATCCTCATTTTATCTTTTATCTATAAATCTTATTATGGGTAAATATGATGTCACATAGTCCCCAGAGGTACCCCTTATCTATAAGGGAGAAGCCCAACAAGTGATTGTAAGTTCTTCTACAATCACCCCCATAGTCGTAAGTCTTGCTACGACTATATCATGGTCGTAAGTCCTTCTGCGACCACTACATAGTCGTAAGTCCTTCTACGACTGTTACCTGGTCGTAAGTCCTTTTACGACTGCTACCTGGTCGTAAGTTCTTCTACGACCAGGTAAACTTCGACCACCTTATAATCAAACCTACAGGCGAGTGGGTCCAATTGATTAAGGAATCGAGCGGTCTACACGCACTATTATTCCGCTTATTAATGGTGTGTAACTACCCCATTATCTCCGAAGATAATTGCGGACGGCGTGAAGAAGCCAAGGCATCGGTAATTCTCGCCATCATGCGCCTTCTTGAATTAATTAGGCGCATCTCCGCAGACAAAGCGGCTACTTCTTCACGACTATATAAGGGCATCAATCAGAGAGATGAGGAGAGAGAGCGAACGAGAGCTAGTCAAGTAGGAACACAAGTGCTATTCTCTGTAATAGTCTTAGTCTTTTACTTGATCATCAAGAATACCACACCACACAGGATTAGGGTTATTATTCTCTCCGGAGAAGGCCTGAACCTGTCTAAACATCCCGTGTCAATCCACTCTGCGTGATCTCATCTCTAGGAGACCCCCCGAATCAAACAATCTTTACGTAAGATCGGTTCTAATACACCGACACATAGTTTTGGACGTACGGTTACGTATTGTAGTATGTTGTACATAATCTTTTTTGTGGGTAGTCTAGTTTTAGATATGTGGTTAATCGTGGAAATCTTGTGTTATGGTGCAGTGCGTCAAATATGTCAGACGTCACTAATTTCAAAATTTACTACGATCAGAAAACTATTATTGAGGGTCCCGGGGTTGATTTGCGCAATTTTCAATTGGCAACCGTGCCCCTGCCAAGACCAGAGCAGCGTACATGGGGCGCTGTGATGCAGTTATTATTCCACATATTCGATTTGGACTATGTTGTGTATGATCTGATATTGAGTTGTCTTGCCCCCCGACTAATACAGAGCACATATTGGGAGTTAGTTCAGCTCAAGGGAACAAGGTTGTAGCAATCATATGCACGTATGGCGAGGGAGGAAGGGTGGGATTTAGTCCTTCTGGTCCAGGCATATGCTAAGCTCGCTCCTGCATCCGTGGCTGAACAAGAAGGGGGTGGTGATGCCGAAGAAGAAATTGGGGACTCTAGACACAGCGCAGCACACACAATAGCTGAAGCTCCCGGAGTTACTGATGATATCGATGAAAGGCCTGCGGAAGTAGCTCCTTCGATTAGGAAAGCTAGTGGGCTTGCTAACGGGGGTGAGGAGCTAGAATCCCTAGTGCAAAGGATGGATCTCGAGACCAAGACTACATGGCATTGTCAGAAAAGGAAGGATCCGACGACGAGGATGATGTGGACCAGTAAGCGGTTCCATCCGAGTGGAACAAATACCAGTTCGACAATCTCGTCATTAACGAAGACTCTCGTGTGCCGTGAAAGTACGACCAGAGCGAGGTCAGGCAAAGAGTTATGTACAAATGCAAGGAGGTCGTGCTAGAGGCGGTCAAATTCTAGGCCTTGTCGGTGCGGCGTACATTCACAGTCGTCAAGTCTAACCCAAGATGCTACGACGTGAAGTCAACATAGAGGGATGTCCTTAGCGAGTGCACGTATTTCAGCCTATGTGGAACACATACTGGAAATGCTCTATAGTGGTCCCTCACACACGTGTTGTCGCCAAGTCAGTGCAGTCCCACAGGAACATATCATCAGGCTTCATCGTCAACCTCATGTACGGTGAGATCAGTGATAATCTAGATTTTGAGCCACGATCCATCATTCGGGCGATTGAGTCAAGGTTCCAGTACACAGTTGGCTATGCCAAGGCGTGGAGGGAAAAACAGAAGGTATTGGAATCAAGATTCGGTACGTTCGAGGACTCCTACCACAACCTCCCCGGACTACTCCGAGTCATACAAGACATGAATCTCGTCACTCATGTCGACTTTTAAGATTCTACACATCCGAAATGGACCAATAAGAGGGTACTGTAGTGAGCATTCTTTGCCTTTGGTCCATGCATCAATGCATTCCGGCACTACCGTCCGATCTTGTGTGTGGATGGCACATTCCTAACTGGAAAGTACAAGACCAAATACTGACTATAATAGCGACAAATGGAAACAATCAAGTTCTTCCTATGGCATTCTCTTTCATTGAAAGCGAGAACACATATAGCTGGTCGTGGTTTCAGAGGAATTTGAGGATTTCTGTTTTACAGTGTCGTCATAACGTATGCGTCATATATGATCGACATGCAGGCCTAATGAGTGCAATAACTTAGCTACAGCAAAGGAGAGAACGAACTACTTCTATGGGTGGATCTGCAGAGCAGGTGGTGCATGAGGCACTTAGGTGCAAACTTCTATAAGCAATTCCACAACAAGGACTTAATGAAAATGTTCATGCGGCTGTGCAACCAGAACTAGCAGCGAAAGTTTGAAGCACTCTGTAAGATTCTGGATGAGAAGACTTAGACGCACAGAAGGGAGGCAGTAAAAAGGGCCGCCCCAAGCGCTGACCAGGGCCCCGAAGTATTGTTGTAGCTACCAACAGATGGTCCCAGTGTGACGAGGAAGACGAGGTGCAGATGAAATGCTTCTCAGAATGGATTAAGCACGAGCTTAAGGAGAAGTGGTTACTACATGACAGGGGTGGTGCTCGATATGGTATCATGACAACCAATCTAGCCGAGGTGTACAACTGGGTCATGCGCGGCGCAAGGTGCCCCCCTTTGGTTGGTATTGTGGAGGCAATTATCCGCAGTACCACAAATTACTTTGTTGATAGAAGCAACAACGTGTTGCTCGCCATGGTAAATGACAGAGTACTCTACTCCGCCAGATCACCAAGTACATGGAGGAGAAGAGCAAAAAAGGTGAGATGCACCGGGCATTCGAGATGGGTACAAGGAAGCTTCGCTTCGATATAATATGCAGGGATAAAGGACACCACGGACAAACCACAAGATGATCACCCACGAGTGCACGCTACGCCGTGCTAGTTGCGTATGCACTTGTAACAAGTCTCTTATTCTACATAGGCCCTACTCCCATATCATGGCCACATGTTCGACGGTGGCGCAACATCCCGGCAAGTGCCTTTTTGACTATTTCAACAAGGAGGATGTGATGCAAACCTGGAGTGCAGAGATGTATTGTTACGCCATGGCTGACCATTTCACTGGCCATTTGCCCTGGAACCAACTTATCTGGGCCACATACATTGATAGGCTGAAGGGAAAGGATGGCCGACGACAGGTACGACACATCAGGAATGACATGGATGCAAGCATAAACTGGACGTCGTACGAAGAAGTGCTCTATTTGTAGGGAGTCTGGGCACACCTTCAAGAAATGTCCTACGAGAAATCATCGAGACGAATAAGACATCGGCACTCGGACGTTGTTGAAATATGTGGTGCCCAATGATTTATAATATCACTTTGATTAGTAAAAAAACTAGGTGTTATGACGTTGTGATTTATTGACAAAAGATGTCATGCCATTATGCTTAATGTTATGTAATGTTATTATGATTTGTTAACAAAAAATGTGCTCGAAAATATCAGTATAAATTTTTATTTATCGACAAAAGATGTTATGACGTTGTGATGAATATTATATAATATCAGTGTAATTTATCGATAAAATATATGTTCAGAAATACTCGGTATAAAAGGAGTGGAGACAATTAAAAAATGGTGGTTTTCAAAATTTAAAACTTAAAAATTAAGGACCACTGTCGCCAGTTGAATTGACGGCATGTTGAATTGACGGCATGAACCTGTCGCCAATTCAAATGGCAACATGTAGCTCTGAGTACTGTTGAGCCCCCTATCGCCAATAACTAGACCCATGTCGCCAATTGGCGACAGATGCATAGCTTTGTAATTGTTTTTGTTACTATTTATTTTTGTAATCATCTTTTAAATTAGTATTATTTTTAAAAAATCGGTTCCCAAGAACAACCTCTTACTGTCTCATGGTTTCAGCAGTCAGCACTACCATACAAGCACGCCTATAGATATGCGGATACTATCTTAAAACCAGGCTGATTAGCCTTAGTGTTTACAAAGGCTCATATATTTTCCTTTACCGAACCCTTGGAACGTCACATAAAATCAGACTTGCATAAAGATGCAATTACCCATGCATCTGAACACAAATGTATTAAGGGCCTTAGTCTGCTAGATTATACAGAACAGCAAATTACTATGCCTACAACATTTTGACAGAAATCATCATACTGAAGGAATAATGGTCCACCACTCAATTTGACAGCTTCAGATAGGATAATTACATGGTATCTAGAACTGGGAATCTGTTGACCTGTTATTCTGTTAACATTGGTACAATTACAAAATAGCAAGATCAATGGCTTCTTGCATCAGGCCAGGGAACATTCTCTACCAGCAGTCCCATTCACACTGGAGTACATAACAAACTAATTTTCACACAGCCCAAAACGGTTTTTGCCCTGAACTGGGAGTTGGATTCCCACGAGGCACGCTATCCGTCCCATCAATGTCATCATCGTCGTCATCTCCATAATCCATAAGCTTCAGCAGAGTATCTGAAAATGAATACCAGAGATAATGCGCAGCTTAGCAAAGTTAGGTTAGGTGAATCACTATGTACAAGAACTATATTATAGTGTTCCACTATTACCAGAAACAGATGCACGGCTTGGTTTTTCCTCTCTACGCTCCTTTGAAGGTAATTGAGCTGACCAAAACTCTGGTGGTGAGACTGAACTCGGGTCCAAGGACCTTAGAGGTGCCATCTGCTCCTTTAAATCTGAACACATATTCTCATTGCTTGACAACATTTCATTCGAAGGGAACTTAGGTGGTGGTGGAGGCATGCTCTTGGGAGGTGGCGGCGGCATGTTCTTGGGTGGTGGCGGTGGCATGTTATTGCATATAGACAGATGTGATGGCATATGTTGTGTATCTTGTGGAAGCATCACATTTGATCCAGGCTGAACTTTCATTGGAGGTGCAATTGATGAACCGCTCATTTTACCTAAATCATTTAAACCAGTCTTAACAAATTTGGACTCCTTTTGTGAGTTCTGGAAAGACGAAACAAAAAACCACTTTCCCATTAAATTCTTTTGCATCAGAGTATATAGTACATGATGAAATGCAAAAGGAGGATGAAATCAACAAAAATTGTGCACAAACAGCACAAATGCATAAAAACATGTTTTATATGGAAGCGCAATACTAGTAGGCATGACACATTGAGATCAATTGATCGTGCCAAAATAGTATTTTTGGGAAGGTAATTTCCTAATTTATAGAAATAGAAGCACACAATTTACAGATATGGCTTTCATCTTTGCAAAGTTTGTACAACTAAGAAAATAAAGGAAGCTTTTCCAAAAGTGTCTAATAAAGCAAAACATGCAACAGCTCGCTTCATTGAGCTAAGAGGTTTCTAGACAAAATATCCATCTCATTTTGCATGCTTGTACCACTTATAACTGTCACTAAATGAGGAAGTTTTCTAAATGCAAAATAAAGCTTAACCAAATTATACCAAAACCTATTAAGAAAACTTTAGCAACCACCAATTCCAAAATCTAAGGCATAGTAGCAACGTTAATCACCACTAATGAAGTCTGCATGTGGGGGGTAGCAACAGGTTGAATGCAAGAGTTAAAAAAATTCTTTGCATTAGTAACAAGAGAATAGAAACAATCATTCAGTTCACAAGCAGAAGAACCCTGTATCTTGTCAGTTAAACTCCATTGCAAGTGCAAACTACAACTTGTATCAAACCCTGGGAAAAATCCACAAATATATCTATTATCATTTATCAGTTTACCACCCTGTGAGCTTCAGACAAGGTCAGAGAAAATACCTGGAATGAAATTAGACGTTAGAAGCAGATAAAACAGGCCAAAAAAAAATGAGCATGCCGATCTGGCAATCATCAACTATTGTTTTTAGTTATTACGAAATTTGGATCTTCCTTCCATTGAAGGAACTGCAATTACCTTCAGGAGAAGGCAGATTTCACATATCTATTTTGCAGTGTCCTTTTCTCGTTTAAAGCAAGCCAAATAAAATTTAAAGTAGTAATGTTATTTTCAAAGTTCTCAACAAGTAGTAAATAATCAAACAATTCAATTTATTCAAGTGTGTGTTATTGGCGTCATCAGCTACAATGTATAATCATGAACTGCAAAGCATTTGTTATGTTGCACCAGAAATTCCTTAATAATAAAAAGTATGTTCCTTCTTTGAAGACATTGCAATGTTATAAGCATTATTTTTAAAGATAACATACTGAAATCACATTTGCAAATAGGATGATGCAAAGGATAATCGAAGATGTCCTTGGCAAAGCAACAATATACAACTAACAAAATCAATTTCAAACAGGATCTCCAGTTCTCCATATCAAATTTTCCTTGAAATTCGTGTGGATATGACATCAGATCAGTGTATTTGCCAAAGATGGCACATGGGCCACATGGCAAGCTGGGAAAGGTAAACCACTGAGAACAATTGGGGTGGGGAGTGTTAGAATAAGAATTTTTTTGTATTTCCTTATATGCCTTTTGTATTTCCTTATATGTGTATGGTATATTCCCTTGTAATATCTTCTTTGTACTTTCTATATATATTGTTTATTGGGCCTCATGAGTACATACATAATATTCATAACATGGTATCAGAGCTAGGGCACTAACATAGCTTCTTTCGCTGCCATCACGACCCTATCGCCCGACGCCGTCTCTTTCTATATGACAATGGGCTCCACATCTCTCACTTCAGTAGGACCACCTTTTTTTTCTCTGTTCAGACAGCTGACGGTGCTCCTTTGTATGTCAGCTATCAGGGCACTCTTTTGTCCACTGATTTTTATGTTCCAGCTATTTCCCATGTTCCCCAGCTTACCATGCAGCTTCTCTCGGTGGGTCAGCTTACCAATCTCGGCTGTAGGGTTGGTTTTGACTCACTCCTGTTTCGTCCAGGGAAGACAGACAGAGACGGTACTTGGGACTGGCCGGCACCGTAGGGATCGTCAGGGTCTCTACATCCTTGACCGCCTCCACCTTCTGTCCACTTCAGTTGCTCCTATCACCTCTACGTCTACCTCCACCGCCACTGCTGTCATCACCTCTGGAATTTTTGCGCAGTGGCATCATCGTCTAGGTCACTTGTGTGGGTCTCGCCTTTTTTCATTAGTTCGTCAGTGTTCTTGGTCGTGTTACTATTGACACAAACATGTTTTTGTCAGGGTTGTAAATTGGGCAAGCAGCTACAACTTCCTTATCATTCTAGAGAGTCCTTGTTTTATCATCCTTTTAACTTAGTTTATTCAGATGTATGGGGACCTGCGCCTATTATCTCTAAAAGGCGGGCATAGATTTTATGTGATCTTCATTAATGATTATTCCTGTTTTACATGGATTTTCCCTATGTCTAATCGTTGTCAGTTTCTTGCGATCTATCATAGCTTTGCAACGATGGGTCGTACTTAGTTTGATTCTTCCATCCGTACTTTTCGCTGTGATTCTACTGGTGAGTACTATTCTGGCGCTTTTAGAAAGTTTCTTTCTGAGCAGAGCACTCTTTACCAGTCTTCTTGTCTTGGTGCTCATGCTCATAATGGGGTTGCTGAGCGCAAACGTCGTCATCTGATTGAGACTGCCTGCATTCTTCTCCTTGCCTCTCACGTTCCACCACAGTTCTGGGCTGAGGTTGTTTCTACAGCTGCACATCTTATCAATATGCAACCTTCCACTACTATTAAGGGTGTCAGTCCTATAGAGTGTCTCTACTCTCGAGTCCCCAGTACCCACCTTCATGTTTTTGGATGTACTTGCAGTGCTGCCTCGTAGTACCGCCTCTTGTTCCTACAACACCACTGTCTCGTTTCTCTGGTATTCACTACTCCAGGCATCCTCGTCCTTCACTAGTCCCACCTCCTGGTATCTTGCCTACACCCACATCTGATCCTCCTGATGATGCTCCCATTACGTCCTTCGTGACTGGACATCCCTTCGACCTCCTGATCGTTTTGGATTTGCTCTGATAGCTCGTGCTCTCTTTGTCACTGAGCCTAGTTCTTATCGTGAGGCTACTCATTCTGAGTGGCAGCTCGCTATGGCAAAGGAGCTTGATACTCTTCGACGTACAGAGCTTGGGATATTGTACCGATACTTGTGCATGCTCGCCCTTGTTATGAATATTGTGTATGTATTCATGAGGCTCATTGAGCAATATATATATGGTACAAAGGGGACACAATACTAAACACTAGTACAAAGGAAATACTACAAAATGCAAGGTGTACGCAATATCACTGTATTTGGAAAGAGTTGACACTACAAAGGGAAAATCCGAAACCCGAGTCTTGATACTGTCGTCGAGAGTGTGGCTCTTGGAAAATTTGTCGAGTATCAAAAGATCTCCCATCCGAGGTCGTGCGACAGCCCATAAAGCACAAGGTGCAGGGGCTGAGAAAGTAGAGGCAAGCGGGAGCAAAGTCGTCCGCGGCAACACGACGAAGAAGATGATGAAACCGACAGGAATAGAGAAAGCTGTCAATCAAGTCAAGAGGAATAGTGTCGGGACCCAAAAATACATCTCAGGAATCCTCTGTGTATTCTGAACTAGTCCCAGATCAGTAGCACTCGTCCTGATATTGCTTATGTTGTTCATATTTTGAGTCATTTCATGGCTCGTCCTAGCTATTTTCACTACAGTCACCTTCTTCATGTTCTTTGCTACTTGCGTGGGGCTCTCTCATCGTTTGTTTTTCCCTAGCTCCACCTCATTACAGCTTCAGGCGTAATCCAATGCGACCTGGGCTAGTGATTCTTCTGATCGTCGTTCTCTATCTGCTTACTGTGTTTCTTCTTAGCTCCTCCCTGATTGCTTAGAAGACAAAGAAGCAGACTGCAGTTTCCCATTCGAGTGCAGAGGTTGAGTTGAGAGCTATGACAGTAGTGTCAGTAGAAGTTACTTCGTTGAGGTGGCTACTTGCAGATTTTAGAGTGCTTGTGATGGGACTTACGACTCTTTTGTCCGACAGTAACGACTCTTTTGTCTGACAGTACAGGTTGTAATACCCCGGCCTGCTCGTAGTGTGGCCCATGAGGAGTTGTGTGGTGGGATTAGTCCCACATTGCTTGTCTCAAGTGAGTTGTACTAGTATATAATGCCTGTTGGATTCAAACATAGCACCTCCGGGTTAACCCTTTTACACGAAGCGAGGACGAAAGTGTAAGTGAGATGCTATGTGTGTGCGGGTCCGCCCCACGGTGGGCTGGGCATTGAGCCGATTTTGGGTCAGGGTGTTACAAATGGTATCAGAGCATCAACCTTGCGCAGGCGCGTGCGGGGACAGGCGGGCATATGACGCATGGCACATGGGGCGGAGTGGACACATGGCATGGCATATGTCTGCAAGACTGGGCGCAGCGTACCGATGGGTGGTTACAGGCATTTGCCGCGTATGCTGATATCTTCCGAGGCGCCACCATAAGGGGGTGAATGTAATACCCCGGCCTGCTCGTAGTGTGGCCCATGTGGCCCATGAGGAGTTGTGTGGTGGGATTAGTCCCACATTGCTTGTCTCAAGTGAGTTGTACTAGTATATAATGCCTGTTGGATTCAAACATAGCACCTCCGGGTTAACCCTTTTACACGAAGCGAGGACGAAAGTGTAAGTGAGATGCTATGTGTGTGCGGGTCCGCCCCACGGTGGGCTGGGCATTGAGCCGATTTTGGGTCAGGGTGTTACACAGGTCCTATCATAATTGCCTGTGACCCAGTGAAGGATGAGCTCACCAAGCACATTGGTGTGGATGCTTCATACACTCGCTCATAGGTGCAGGAGGGAGTATTTGTTTTACAGTTTGTGCCCTCGGAGTTACAGATTGCTAACTTCTTTACGAAGCCACAGACTAGGATACAACATTTATATTTTCTCTCCAAACTCAGTATGTATGATCCACCATGAGTTTGAGGGGGGATGTTAGAATATGAATTATTCCCTTATATGCCTTTTATATTTTCTTATATGTATATGACATATTCCCTTATAATATCCCCTTTGTACTTCCTATATATATTGCACATTGGGTCTCATGAATACATACACAATATTTATAACAGGGAGGTGGGGCATCTATGCCAACATTGCAGGGGAGATGGATGGGCAATTCGGCATGGATCAGAGGGGATGAACTCATGGGTGGGTACAAAGAGAAGGGGTGGATAGTTTTTTCTTTTCAGTGGAAAGAGAAGGCGGTAAGAGATAGGCTTAGCAAGTAATGTAGCTACTCCTGTAAATCAAACATTAACCCCAGGCTAAAGCAGTAGAATCGGTTCAAGTAATTGATACCTGAAGTTCTGCTGTTGGCGCCTTGGAAACTGGCAGTTCCTGGAATTTCCTCTTTTGTGAACGTTTATCTGCCTCCATGTGTGCACTTGAGTTCACCTTTGTTATTGTGCTCGTTGGCGTAGATGTCGCTGAAACAACCTGAGTTGTCGTTGATGAAGCATGCTTGAGTGTTAATGCCACCTGCTGCAATGGAGTTGCTTGGGGATAAATGTCCCCATAGCCACTGTAAAATGTCCCACCATTTGCTGGTTGACTAGGACAGATCAGGTTACTGGGTAGTGGAACCCCGGAATAAGTTGGGGCCCCAGATTGAAGTGTCACTGAAGGAACAACTATTGGAGCAGTAACTCCGGTAGATGCAAAGGAATGCGATGCTCCTGTTGACACGTTAGGCCCTAAAGTAGAGTGTACATCTGATATTGTTCCAGAGGTGTGGACACCAGCCAACAACTGCTGCGGAGGTGGAACAGCACCATATACTTTTGAAGAAGAAATTCTGCCATACAAAAAATATATAATGAGAATACGCTAAGACTTCTCTTGTAAGATCCAATATCCAACCAACAATAGAATCAATCCATGCTTCACTGTTGGAGAGAATGGCCAATGGCCAATAGGTTGGAAATTTCTGGACATCGGTCCCTGATATTCAAGCTAGATACTGCATTAACTGGTACAACTGCACTCATTTTCTCATAAAGTAAGTATTCCAAGTACAAATCTGATAATATCAAGATGAGCTAGTGTCTGATCAATAGCATAACTGAAGCAAGATAGTATGCGCATGACTGCATTACCCTAGTTAGCAAATTAATCCAATCGGTCTGGAAAATGGAAATTTGTATTTCTGATAAAGGTAGAGTTATAAATAAAGGATAAAGCAAAACAACTCATCATTTAATGCACTAACAAAAATCAAAATGAACCCAGATTTGCAGACCTGGAAGCACCAAATTCAGCTGCTATTGTATCTAGAAGGTTTTCTGCTAGAACTTTTGCAGCTTCTAGGCTCTTCAAATACACACCTGATAGGTATAGGTGAAGAGGTGGTTGTGATGCTGCGATAGACATTACAAGATCAAATACAAGCTTCCAAAATCACAAATTTCCAAAAGCTACCAAAATAAACTATCAACCTTCAGCATGACAATCACCAAGATTCCCTGAATCTTTTCCTCTTAGTACAACAATCACCCCTGTTTCATTCATAATGTGATTTATGTACTGATCCTGCATAAACAAATCAGAAGCACCAGCAGCACAAAAACAGTTTCTCCGACCCAGATTGGGATATCAGAGAAAGCTTCAAGGTTAGATTTTTTTCAAAAGAAAGGCAAACAAAACAAGACTGAATTGACAAAACAAGACTGAAAGTGGTATAAAAAATAATATGATTAAATCTAACTAACATCACTTATTGTTTAACAAGAACATACATTTGGACCACGGATGCGAGCTGCAATGTTTAATGATGGATCTGCATCAAAACCCAAAAATATTGAGGCACTAAAAGGATGAACAGCCTGTGAAATGGGAAGAAAGATGTTAAGCCTCTCAAAAGAATTCCCTACATAATAGTATACTATATAGTAAATATATTACAGTGATCCCTAAAAAAATACTACAGTGGAAATGGTTGCATATGCTCAACAAACATTGAAACAAGCATCAGCCATATATTCTAGTTATTTTCTGTGGTATCAACATTTTTCATTTTCTCAAGATCACATCAACATAAATGTGGATGAATGATGAATTTGGAAAATAAGCAGATCATGTGCTAACACACATAGTGAATAGTGCAGAGATGGATTGGAACATATGTACTTATAACATTTGGTTGGGTGCTTTTTAGTCCATTAGATTATCACATAGCTGCCTGAGATATGAAGGGGATACCTGTCCGTTGCTCTGGATAGGAGGGAAAGGAACTGATGTGGCTTCTGGGATTTGGCCTTGTTTCAAGATTTCCTCAATCATTGAAGCCGCACGATCAACTGCTTTAATGCGCTCAGAAGTATCTTTCAGCTAAAGTGAGAAAAGGTTAGTTTGTCATTATATTACTATGGTAATTAGTAAGTATCTTTTATACTAAATTGCAGATAGAGTAGATAGACTAGATTACTAGAAGCAATAGTTGAAACACGCTGCTATGTGTATGACAATGGAGTCATGTAATCTTTTGTTCTAATAGTTACAGGAATAATGATGGATGCCTGGATGGTACTAACACTGAAAAAATAACAGGGCATTATCACACAACAAGAAGGCATTACACCAAACAGGCAGGCAAGTTGAATCCCACATAAGTACATAACCACACATTGGCAAAACTAGTATCTGATCTTCTAATTAGCAATGGTGAGATCACTGTTTTCTGACATTTAACATAAATAAAATAAAATACATTTGAGCTTCCTAGTTAAGCAGAATTCAGACACCTAGGGTCCTAATTCCTGAGTCCTGACCCTCACGCAGTTACAGTTAAACAATCGATAATCAAGCTGGACTTGATAGTTTCAAAATTTTGATATAGTGGCCAACTCATGGAGCTTGTCTCTGATAGTGTTATTGGAAAACAAATAAATAAATGATTTGACACCACCATCATGGAAAAAACAATAAAAATAACAGAATATTGTGAATAAATTCAATGAGGACTTGTGGTAACAGTTAATGAATGTAGATAGCCCATCGAAACGGTGAAGGATCTAGACCCGCCATTATGAGTTAATAGTGTTTTGGTGATTAATGACAAATCCAATTGTGAGACTAACAATTCTATTGTTGTATCTAGTGTGTAGTCTCATTTGGATATAAAGGTGAAATTCAACGAGGTATGCATTCAACTTGTACTCTTATATAATGTTGCATTCCTCGGATCCAAAATATAGGTTGAACTCCACCATAAGTATATCTTGAATATGTGTATATGTTTTCTTTACACATATGTGTATGCACACATTTAGGGGGAGCTCATTCTATATTTTGTGGTTTCATTAGTATTGATCTATATTCCCTTTACCACATATAATTGGGATCTTTACTTTGAAACATATCCAGTTGAGTATACAAAACTTGTGTAGTCTTTGTATACTTATGTTTCGAGTATATAGAACTTGTGTAGTTCTTGTATACTCATGATTCGAATATATAAAACTTATGTAGTTTTGTATATTCATGTTTTGAGTATATAGAACTTATGTAGTTCTCGTATACTCAAGTTTTGAGTATGTAGAACTTGTGTAATTCTCGCATACTCATGTTGTGAGTACATATATGTCTTGTGTAGTATATATATACTCATAACGTGTTACTTTTATCTAAACCAATTTATGTATGATTAAAATGGTTATCATCAATTACCAAAGAGAGAAAGATAGGGGTATCTTGTCCCACCATTATGTGTTAATGGTATGAGGTGGTAATTAATGATAATCATATTGTGGAACTAACATTTTCCATGAGTTGGATATATAGGTTATGTTCCAGGGTGATGAAGATTTGGGATGATCATGAGTTGATCATCAAGTCAAGATTCAAGTGAAGGATGCATCATGTGTTGATGCATATGAAGACTTGAAGTAAAGGTTGCATCATGGGTTGATGCACATCAAATCAATAGAAGACCCATCATGTGTTGATGGAGGTCAAGTGGAAGAATGCATCATGTGTTGATGCATGTCAAGACTAGGGATGAAGAAATCATCATGTGTTGATGATGTTCAAGATAAGATCCCGAAGTGAAGAAATCATCATGTGTTGATGATTGTCAAAGTCAAGGACCCGGACTTGAAGTGTTGATGTGCGTCATCAAGCTTCAAGGAGATGCAAGGCAAAGGTATGACTAGCTAGGGCTAAGGATGTGTTACTAGTCTTTTACCGGTCTTGGTGTTTGGTTGGAAGACCGGATTGCTAGTATAGGATTGCCGTACTATTAAGAGGGGTCTTGACTAGTAGCATGAGTTAATCATGTGTTGATAGCTCATTGTGTTTGCTCTAGCTCATCTATGCATGGAGCTATTATTTGCGAATGTGTTTTGCAAATGAATGATGCTCATGCATTTAATCTTTGTGGCATGTGACTATAGTTTGCAAATGTGTTTTACAAATGGTTGAAATCCATGCACCTTAGCCTTGTGGCATGATGCTATTATTTGCGAATGTGTTTTGCAAATAGTTGAAGCTCATGTTTGATTTCTTGTAGCATGTGACTTAAGTTTGCAAATGTGTTTTGCAAATGGTGTAAGTCCATGTACCATATATCTTGTGATGAGTATTCTAAAGGTTGGCAAATGTGTTTTGCATCCTGTTGAGAATATCATCTTGAAATCTTGTTGAAATTGCACTCAAATGGGCGAATGTGTTTTGCCATTTGAGCGAAAGCAAATGTGTTTTGCTTCGTAGTCCGCGGTCGACCACTGTGTGGACGGTCGACCATCTACGACCGCCATCTGTTAGCGATCCGACCGATTTCTCTTCGTTGATTCTCCGTCCGGAAGTTCCGCCGTTATGAAAACGGAACTTCCGATGTGCGGAAGTTCCGGGGTTCGTGCGAAACGTTTATTCCAGAGAGCTCCCTTTGTGGGACTTAGCCGATTTTGCCTCGGGCGGTCGGACTGGCCAGCCTTGGCGGTCTGACCGATTTGGCGGCGGTCCGACCGGCCGAAGGCCCAACGGCTAGTTTTATAGCCGTTGGAAGCACAGGCGGTCCGACCGGACATTAGTTGGCGGTCAGACCGGCACTGTGCAAATTCGAGGGAATCTTCCCCCAACGGCTAGTTTTTGTGTGTGGGCTATATATAGCCACCTTGGCCGGTTGGAGAGGGTTGCTGGTGCTATTGTGAACCTCTATTGAGCTTCTTGAGCTAAGAGCAAGCCTCTCATACTATTTTGTGCATGTGTTGCACTTAGTGAGATTTGAGAGCAAACCCTAAATGCATGTGTTACCTTATGTAGTGGATTGTGTATCCACTTAAGCGTTGACACTTAATTAGTTCAAGTGAAGGTAGAGATTTGTTTCTCTTTGTGTTTGCCGACACCTAGACGGCGTGGAGGCGTCATGCCCGGTGATCTTCTCAAGAAGCTTGTGAGAAGGTCCGGTGTGGTTGTGAGTGGTTTGGTGCTCGCCATCTCCGGAGTGGAGGAAGAGCAACCTTAGTGGAACGAGGTGTTGGTTCGGTTTGGAACCGGTCAAAGTGGTTGGACTTACCTCGGAGGTGTTGGCTTTATTAGTAGAGCCGGTCCAACGTGGTTGGGTTTACCTCAACGTGGATTAGGGGAAACCGGCAAGTCTCCGAACACTACGGTAAAACATAATCGTGTCATCTTGTTTTATCTTGTGCTTTACTTTGAGTAATTTACATTCTTACTTTAATTGCTTGTATACCATTGTATGATTGCTCTCTTGTATTGTTGGTATACTTAGTGAAGCCTAATTGATTTAAGTTTTAATTGTGCAAAACCAATTTGTTATTAGCTTTCGCATTATATATTGGTTTTAGTGCCAAAGATTTTTAAAATTGCCTATTCACCCCCCTCTAGTCGGCCACCTTGATCTTACAAACGGTCATTTATATGATTGCATCAGATTAAGTAATGGTTGCAATATACAAATTTCGATAGATAAGTAATTTAGATTCCATAGTACTAAAAGTTTATTCCAGGTACAACAGGAAATAAAAGGGAAGTTTATGTTCATTATACGAACAAGATTTACCTGAGATCCGGCGGAGATATGTAGATAAAGTGGCTTATCACCATCAGGCTGTCCATTTGGAGGATGATGTTTTCCCCTGGCCAGGTCAAAGCAAGTAAATATCAGGAAGGAACCGTAACAGGTCGCAACCAAATGTGCATGTCAGATATACCTGGTAATGATGAGAGTGCCGGTGGATCTCTGAATCTGTTAAGTTTTAAGCAAGTAATTATTACCTTTATTACAATGTACTCTACGCAAAACCGTTTTTAGGAAGAAACAAATTTTACAGAGGAAGTACACCACAGTTTTCTGGTTAAGGATTTACCTCTTCCTGTGTTTGCCGTTTCGTAAGCTTATATCGCACAGATGGATCAGCGTCATTTATAACGATTTCTCGTGCTATAAGCTCATCCGGTATTTTTGCCTGATGGAACAAGAAACACTTAGATAGTAATATGGATACTAGCCCAGATATCCCGTACACTAAATTGTTGCCTACTAAACCCTTCTTAGAGCTAAGGAAACTACATACAGAAAGAAAAGAACTATATCATGCAACACATTACCTGACTCAATTTCTGAACCGCAGCAGCGGCACTCTGGAGCACCGAAGGCGCGAGCTGTGGTGGCAAAGCATAGGGGACAGGGACTATATTCGACAACGGAGCGGCTGGATACGCGGTAGTGCCGGGGAGTGGAACGCCAGACAGAGCACCAATGTTCATCACGGGCAGTCCCGCCACAGCAGCAGCAGCCGCCGCGGCGGAGACCAAGTCCTCTGCGGGCTGATCCCACTTCCTCTTCTTCCTATATCAAACAAGCACGCACACGTTTCAGCAGTTCAGCGCTCCCAACCCCCATGTCGCGCAACCACGGCGCAGAAACTTCTAACCGTAACGGCGTGGAGCACCGGATCTCAACGATTTGAGAGCTTCGGGGATCGGAGAGCAAGTGAGGAAAGGAGGTTCAGACCTCTGCTTGGTCGTGGTGGTGGGCTCGCCGGAGGCCCTGGGGTGCGGTCCTCCGTCATGGGCGCTCGCCGGTGGGTGGCTTCGGGGTTGGGACGAACCGGAGGGGAGAGAAGGCGGCGGTGGCGGTGGGGTTTGGATGCGGCCGCTGCGATGGCTGGATTGGGGTAGGGTAGCTGACGCCTGCGGCTTTGGTTGGATTCGTAATCGTACGGTGCCCGCGGTTAACCGGAATACCGGATGCGGCAAACCTTTCCCTTTCAGCTCAGTCGACGGCTCTTAGCCTTTCAAGCTTTCGAATTTGTGCTACAGGTTTTTCCCCCCTTTCTTTTTGAGTTTTTATTTAGTTTTTGGGTTTGTTTTTGCAACAAGCTCACAAGGTAAACATTCGAAGTAAGAAAATAATAATAGATAATTAGATGCAGTTCATAGATTATGCATGTGAATACTAGCCCTAATAAGATTTGTACCACTTAAATGCCCAAAAAATAATTATATCAAGTTGGCTTCAGCCACCAGTCAGCTCCTCCCAGCTCCTCCTTATCTCCTCATCCTCCTCCCAGCGGTCCCTCCTCCCCTGGCTCCCTCTTCATCTGCCGCCGTGGCGCCTCCTCCTCCCTAGTCCTCCAGCTCACCCCAACAACTTCAAATCCAAGGTCTCACAAGTAGTGTATGTGTTACTTCTTCGATTTTTTTTTGTTAAATTGGCTATGCTAGAAATGGATAATTCACCTATATATAAAGGATGAAAGCCAATGGATTGTGAAACTTTGTGGTAATATGATGACATTTTGGGAATTTTTTAAAAGAAAATTACAAAAATAAATAGTCGATCCAAAATATAGCAAAAATGGGTTCCTATCGCTGGTCAACCGGCGATTTGTTCCTATCGCCGGTTCAATTGGCGACAGGTACCCTTCCCTCCTTCTATCATCAGTTCGACTTCTTTTCGCTAGTTGAACTGGCGACAAGAAATGAACAGCCACGTCGCCAGTTCAAATGGCGACAACAACTTGTCGTCAATTGAACTGGCGACATGAATCCAGCTATAAAAACTCTAAAAATTAGTTCAAACTCATTTTAATTCCCAAAAAAACAGGAAGAGGGGAGGAGAGTGAGAGAATAAAGGTAGTGAAACTGTGCCAGTTCGTCGCGAAACGGGGCATCAAATCCGATCGGCCATCTTGCAGGTATATTTTTTGAACTTTGTACATTATGTCAAAACATTGTCAGTTAGCAAACAAAAATAGCGACATATAATTTAGTAGATTAGATAAATGTAATCCAATTATGTAGTATATCATTTGATCTGTGTACGAGGTTGGTAGAGCGTAATGTAAATAATACTAGTTTTATTTAGATCCCAATTTGTGCGCGATAATTATATTGTTAATATAGGAAATAGCATGACACATTTTAAAATTATAAAGAAAATCTGGAGCAGTTAATTAGGATAGGTATAGCCTAATCGAAAAAATCTAAGCTTTATTTAGCTCTGTAGGTTAGGTAGAGCGTAATCGCAGCTTTATGACTTGTCACATAAAATTGGTTTCTATTTGTGGTTGGTAATTAGTTTTGTATGTCGCTTTGGGTTATCTTTTTACATATTTCGTAGTCTTTACAATGTATGCACTGAATTTTCAGGTATGGCAGACCCAGATCACGCTGCCGAGTGGCTGTACGAGTTGCTTGACCCAGTGATTGACCTACATCACCGTAGTCGCCTTTATACCATCCTCCCCCAGGAAGGCGAGGCGCCGATTGAGTTTGACACGTTGCGGCTGCGCACGCCCATCAAGGCCTGAAAATTGCACCCCAGCTGGGTGCCGAGGTACGTGCTATTGCGATCTTTGTGTACTCATTTGTGGGCTGACTACTACGTGTGGACTAACGTTCGTAACCTGACCCGATGTAGATTCAGAGCGGCAGGCCTGCTTCCGCTGACACGGATGGTGGAGGAGATGTGGGAGGACGACCAGGACCGCGGTCCTGGTCGTACGTCCAGGTGTTTTCCATACGATCGGGCCCTACTGACGGCGTTGGTTGACCGCTAGAGGCCGGAGATGAACACGTTTCACCTCCCGTGCGGGGAGATGATACCGACACTGCAGGATGTGAGCTTCCTGACCGGGTTGCCCTGCATAAGCTTCTCCATGGCGGCGTATGAGATCCCCCCACGTGGCGCACGGAGTTCCTGATGAGGTTCCAGGACGTGTTGCTGCCGGGCAACGATTACCACGAGTTCAGCAGCTCGCACAAGCCGACGCTGAGGTGGATCTGCCAGTTCTACGTAAGTCTTCGTAACTATTGTCCTCTCGCATCAATTCATTTGTGAACCTTGCTAACGTGTATATGTCTTCTTGCAGCCGGAGCATATGGCGGAGGACACACCCGATGAGACGGTGAGGAGGCACTCCGAGTTCCTAATATTGCAACAAATATTTGAGCCCGATGCAACAAACATGAACTCGATAAATAAAAATGTGCAACAACTTTGAACTATTGGGGCAACAAATACAATAACCTATTGCAACAACAAAGAAACCATCTAAAGATCTTCAACATTTGAGTGTGACGTATTGCAACATCTAAAAATAATAGTCGTAACAATACAACATTTTTTATTGTGATCTCGAGGAGGAGGTGGTGGCCAGCCCACACTATCATCTTCGTCATTGGTGAGCCCGAATCCCACAGGGGCGACGTCAACCCACACTACGACCTCCTAGTTGAGCTTGGGGAGGTCTCGTCGCCGCCGCTGTACCACCTCGTGCCCCCTCCCTAGCACCTCGGAGGTTAGCAGCTCCTTGAATCTACGAGTGGATATAACATCGACACGACGTGATGTCGGAACCGCCCTGAGACCGAAGCTATGTGGGATAAACAGGCAAAGAGGGCACACGAGGTTGAAGGCAGCTGTCGACGATCAAATCACCGAACTTACAAATATAAAAAGACAAAGGAAATTGGCACGTATCTCCTGGCAAGGAATGAGGCTGCTCTTTATTGAGATGAACTGGTTATTACAGAATATGTCTACAATCTGAACCAAATGCTAACTCTCCTAACACTAGAGCACAATGCTTGCTATGACTTTACAATATAATCGACTGGTTATCTTCTGAGAGTGATTCCAATCGACATTCCTTCGGTCCCCTCCTCCTCCTTCCACGATTCTCCTTATGTAGTTGATGAAGCGTTGACAGTTGTCCCTGGGAGAGACGCCTGTTGAGAAGTGGCGCGTCTGGTCGGAGAGAGGCGTCAGTTGACAATGTATCAACTGTTGTGCGGTTATACGTTAGTGAGCCATTTAACCGTATTCCAGTGTCTTAGAATCGCGTAGCGTCGCGTGGTATAGAATATACAACACATGTTCCATTCATCACACGGTAGAGCATATACATAGACTCAGATCCAGATACCAGTTCAAAGCTTTATGAATATTTTGACTGGTCGGATGCTAGGTTAGGAACCATGTCCGACCAGATTATGTATTATGTAACCTTCAGAATCCTTACAACCAGTGAGGTCGTTAGCTTTAGGGGTTACTACCATGAAGACGTATGGTCTTCTATATTCTAAATAATAAATAGAGGTTTTAATCCTCGTCAGCAATGGAGACACATAAGGATGGCACTGGACAACATCGTAGGGAAGAGGGGAGCAACAGTGTGGAGGAATAGGAATATTGGGGCGAGGGTGGTGGAGCAAGAAGGAGCTAGATTCAAATGTAGTCAAAGAGCAACACACACGGAGTCAGGTGAGGGAAGGGCAACGTCCGATTTTCTCTCTCTCTTATCGGATGCATGCGGTATCATTATCCTTTTTTTAGCGGAGTAGTTCTCGATATCTTGTTTTACCCATCAAAGCTCTAAAACATTTTGCTTTCACTTTTACTTCAACTCAACTATGTTTTTATAGCTAAGTTTGTAACACCAGCGGCAAATCTAGGATAAAAATAGAGGAGAGCTCTATTGTTGAGGCTAGCACAAGATAAACATACTAAAGATACATCTACATGTCTTTTGCCATCGAAATACCAAATTCATACATAAATAGAAAGAAAACAATATGAAAATGCAAAATACAATAAATGTAGTACCTTGCTAATGGATAATGTATTGCCAAAGGCCTATACATATGTGAGTACTAATCTGTAGATAAAAATGACCAAATTTAGTGATACAATATTAAATTATGAATACTTATAAATATTAAAAATGAAATGAAAAGTGTACCACTAACTCTGATTATGACACAATTTTATTCTACGAGATTTCATGTCTTCAAAGCGTTGAATGATTATATTACTATCAAGACTTCTAAATATCTCTCGCTCAGTGTAGTACACCATCAAGTCATTGAGCCATTCAACTGGTGTCGTTGCCACGGGAAGTATCAATGTGAACTTGACTAGATGATAGACCAATGCGAAAGTTCGCTTCTCCATTTTTGCAAATCTACGAACAAATCAACAAGTAACAACCATCAATTTTACAAATTGGCTAATGTCTACTGTACATTAGTGTTTACACATACACTGACAGTGGGACTTACATTTGTGAATTGGGATTTGTCTGTCCTCTGTGGCTCTACGCCTCTACCAGCTGTCGCCTCCGGTTGTCGACTTGCCTGTTTAGCACATTGTGGCTTTCTAAAAGCGGCTTCCTACAGTCTTTGTAGGCTTTTTTAATTTGCAAATTTGAATGGTCAGCTTTACGATTTGGTGTTTGGTATCGGCTTTTAGGTAAGTTTGTTGCAGACTTCCGAGATATGAAATGTCTGAAATGCTCATGAGGACAGTAATGACTTATTTGATGTCTTTTAACTAAATTAACAACATTAAACGACATTTAACGACATTTAAGAATATTTAACAATATTTAACAATAAAACTTCAGAAAGCATGTGAAAATAATCTGGACTAGAAGATCAGTCCCTTATACATAGTTTAAATTGGCAAGTACAACATACAAAATACTGCATATATCTTCCATCTATCCTATCGTCATGCTACCAAAGCTATTACAATAGCGTCACGGAGGTCGTTCATACCAAAGCTAAAAGCAAAATCATTATCAATCAAAGCACTATCTCGAATAAAATTATGCAAAGCCATTGTTGCAATGATAATTTTTTTTTGCTTGTGCTCATTGTAACTTAGAATTTTAAGTAGACTCAATCGAATATGCAAGTGGGAAGGCGAACAGGCAAGATTGCTTTAAATACTAGGTATGAGGTGGGTAATTTCTAAGTGCAGGGTATTCTTGGAACACTTTGGAGGTGGGAAGTCGTGGGAAGCACCTCAACACTGGCTTTTCGCTTTTGGCTTCCATATGTGTTGACAGCTTTGAGCTTCCTGTGAAAGCCAGAAAAAAAGCCAACCGTTTGATACAGCTTCTGGCTTTTCTCACCCTAAAGTCAAAGCAGAAGCTGTACTAAACAGGATCATAGTGCCGCTTGGCTCCTCCCCTGCCCGCTTGTGGCTTGCCCCTGTACCTTGCCGCTGCCGTAGTACCGCACATCTGCGTCAGCTGCCGGCGCACGCCCGGGAGCCCATCGCACAGCCCCCTTGGGCTGCCACGCGCCCGAGCGCCCACCGGCCACCGCATAGCCCTCCGCGTGAGCCGCCTACCCCCTTGTCTCCGCTGGTCGCCACCGTCTCTGAGGTCGCCTGCAGCTGCCGCATCAGGCCATCTAAGGCTTCAGCGCAGCGCCGCATGCCTCTATCGATGGACAATTGTTGGATGAGTGTCGACTTACATCCAACGGCTAGTAGCATTCAAATTTATACGTGGATTTTCAGGTGGCACCAGCCTACGCACTCAATGGCTAAGAATTCTTCTAAAAGGAACTCATGGAAATGGCTGCACACACAATGGCTAGTAAGATTTCATCTAAAACAAAACCACGTCAAATAGCTTTACGTCAAACGGCCAGTACCGATTTGTAATTGCCGTAAAAAATCATCTACGGATTTGTGACTAGTGATAACCCGATATTCATATATGACAAACTGGTTTATATCTAACAAACATAGGCAATTCAAATTTGTGTATCGCAACGAATGAGTAAATTGCTACCACCACAATTTATAATTGAACATGTATGTTAATTTCCTGTCAAAATTTTGACAACAAATCAATCATACGGCCGTGGATCATCCGTCATTCCTTTTCTTTACTCGAGATGCTTTTCATTTCTTTGGTTTATCATTTTTTAAAACTTTATTTCTGCTTTATGTGGCATCATTCCTATCACGACAGCTGAATGTAAAACGTGCAGAATGAGAGGTTTTCTCATGAAATTTCCCCACCTGGATCTCTGGACTCTGGAGTTCTGAAACTGAATAGACAAGGGTCAGGCCGGCAGGAACTCTTTGCACCGTGCGATTTGGATCGAACGGTCCATATAGCGCGTGGTCTCCCCGCCGGGCGGTGCGCATGATCTAGACCTCTCGATCTAGATCGCGCGTCGCACATGCCCGCGACCGCAACGGGGACTCGGGAGTCACGCAGAGGCCCAGAGCCCGCACCGAGCCAACTCAACATCATCCATGGCGCGCCGTTCAAAACCCTAAACCCCGCACTAAGCCTCGAGGAATCGCAGCACCGCATCGGCCCATGGCGGCGTCCCCGCCCTCTCCCCCTCCCGCCAAGGCCGCAGCCGGAGTTGGCGGCCGGAGCCCGACCCCACAATCGCCGTCTCCCAACCTCACCAACTTCTTCGGTAAGTGATGTCCCTCTCATTTTGCTACACGCTAACATCGGATTAATAGCTTCCGGGGTTATGCTTTTGTATTCCAAACTTCGCATCTCGGGTATTAGCTTCAGCCAAAATCAAATGTTGCGATTTGGGAGACTACGAGATACAATATGAAACGGAGGGTTCTCACAGTGGGAGGTTGAGGTTTATTGGGCTAATGATTCCGACCTGATTAATGATATGAACCGTCTCTGGTTTGTTTCCTGCAATAGAGGTTTGTTTATGCAATAGGAAGTTTTTTGTGCATCTTTTATTTGTTTGCTTTGCGTTGGATGGTTATGCAGTAAAAAGCTTTTATGAGCAAACCTTTCTGAGATTTGAACATGTCAATTGATGCTCGTATCTTCTTAGCCCACTCATTGAAGCCGATAAATAGTTTGATGTCTTGAGAATGTACTATCTATTTCACTATCATAAGATAGAGCTTTAAATTGTGGTTATTTTTCACCAAAAAATGACTGCACCTTTAACAGCAGAATATGTGGTAATTAATTTGTATTAGGGTTTTACAGCAGCTGAGCAACTTGTGCTTCCGAAAACGTGCAAAAGACTATTAACGAGATAAAACTTATCTGCAGTTTGGAGGGAATTTGTGTGGGGAGCAATTGCAGGCGCATTTGGAGAAGGCACTATGCATCCAGTTGACACTCTGAAAACAAGGCTTCAGAGTCAGGCTATAATTACAGGGACTAAGGTGCGAGCTCGTTTCCTAATTTTTTTATTCAGTTTACATGGGCGTGAACAGTAATGTTTCTTGTTGTAATGCATGATTTTGATACATGGGCGCTTCATCTTTCTTCATATGTTCTGAACAGGTTCAGAAGAATATATTTCAGATGGTCAGGACAGTTTGGATTTCTGATGGTCTGAGAGGTTAGCTCTTGTCTGTTTTGTATTGAACAAAAAGAGAAAGAACCTGGAGCACTGTAGTATTAGCTATGTCAAAACCAATTATAATTACGTAGTGCCTGAGCCCTGAGGATGATAACCACAAATAAATGAACTTGTCCACGGCATCAGCAGTAATCTTGATAAACTTTAGCACTCCTGACCTATTTTCAGGTTTTTACAGAGGAATTAGTCCAGGTGTTACTGGATCACTCGCTACAGGTGCAACATATTTCGGTGTTATTGAATCAACTAAGACATGGCTGGAGACTACTAATCCTAATCTAAGTGGTCATTGGTCTCACTTTATTGCTGGAGGAATTGGTGAGCAGTTGTTTTCTTATGTCTCTTGTTTTTCGCTTTCTGAAAATATTTATGATACTACCTAAAATTTATACTAGCTAGGATTAGGATTTAGTAATCTTTATGATTAGGATTTAGAAGCAGAAGTGGATGCTTTTTACATGCTGACTACATGGAATTTGCCATGGGAGATTCTTCGGTATTTCGTGTGCCATGCACAGGCAATGCATGGGGTCTTTACATCTGCACATGCAAATTTTTCTGGCTGTCCCTTATGTCATTCACACAATACTTTACCGATGCAATTTTGCCTTCTTCATTGGAATACATGGCATCTCAAGAAAATCTTATGCTGCTTCCTTGATGCCACTTGTATTTTTTATTGTTCATTCCAGGAGATACACTTGGATCTTTTATCTATGTGCCTTGTGAAGTCATGAAACAACGAATGCAAGTCCAAGGCACCAGAAAATCTTGGGCATCAACTGCTGCAAAAGGAAATATTTCTCAAACTCCTGGGATTCAGATGTATGGGTACTATAATGGAATGTTCCATGCTGGTTGTTCTATTTGGAGAGATCATGGTTTGAAGGGACTTTATGCAGGGTATTGGCGCTTACTGCTTGTTGCTAGCATGCCTATCATTATTAATAGCTCTTTCTTCGGTTTTTTGATAGAGGAAAACATAAAGTTTTTGGCCCGGTGAAAGAAAAACATAATTTTTTTTCATGGAAGAAGCCTGTTGATTCAATAATTTCCTCCACTCTAAAATCACATCCAAGGAAGTATGCTAGCATACAATTTTTTGCTTGAATGTTGCGATACAAGTAGCTCTGCTTAACTTTGTTCTTGCTGCAATCTTCAGGGCTTATCTATTTTGACCATGGAAAAACTGTTATCATAAGAAATTTTTGTTTATGTGCACATTTCTGGATGCATGAATGTACGGTTATTGACGGAACAAACTTGATTTTGTCAATTTGTTTGTAGAAAAAACTGATTCTATTCCTCACATGATGATAGTCTAGTTGTGACATGTTTCAGTTTTGTTTCAACTTTCAACCAACGTGATCTATTCTTTCTCGCAGATATTGGTCTACGCTTGCCAGGGATGTCCCTTTTGCTGGTCTAATGGTAAGTGAGAATTCACCTTATGCTCTTTTCATTGTTCTAGTAATTTTAGTAAACTTGTTCACTTCTCAGAAGCAATGCTAGTGGTTTGAAGTTTGGCTGACCTCCTATAGGCAGTAGGTATGGCTAGAATTTGGCCATTCAGTCACATGGCAGTCTGATAGTCATCCACCACCAAAAATCATTTAGGGTAATATGCTTTTAAAATTTGGGCAGGTCCCATCTCAATCATAGCCATTGGTTGCAAGTGTCATGATACGTAACTGCGATTGGCTAGAGGGTCGTCTTCAGTAGCATATGACTATTAGTATTAGGAGATGAACCAAACCTTTAAGCGCCTGTAGCCATTCTAGCCTCTATGCATAATTATTACAGGTGACTCCAATTCTTGTAGATATCGGTTTCGTCTGACAGTCTCATGTCATTGCCAGATCTGTATCTTAAGTTCTTTTTTTCACTCTAAGCTTACTTGCATGCTGCAGTTATGAGCATGATCTTTGTCGTCTCCAGGTCACTTTCTATGAAGCAATGAAAGAATTGACCGAGTATGGGAAGAGGGAGTATTTGCCAGACAGTGATTTGCATGTCAGCAACTCCTTTGAAGGGCTTCTTCTAGGAGGATTGGCAGGCGGTAGGTCTGGTCTAGTATATTAATGAATCATATGTTGGTTGTCATATTACTTGAGAATCTGAAAGTGTATAGCCTCTTGATATATTACTCTTTTCCAATGGTTTTTGCAGGTTTTAGTGCATACTTGACAACCCCCTTGGATGTGATCAAGACAAGACTGCAAGTACAAGGATCAACATCTAGGTACATGGCAAATCTGATTCTGTGATTGATACATACCCCACTTTTTTTGCCTGGCCAGTTTGACATTTCTGAGATGGACATTGATATTTTCTTCCCATCTCTATTGGAACTGCAAAAATCAATCATATTCTCTCCTGACTGTCGCATACAACATTTTGGCCATTTGATGTATAATACATTATTTGTGGCCTAAGCTACTAAATTCATCTGTTATGTAATCAGGTACAATGGGTGGCTGGATGCTATTACAAAGACATGGGCTTCTGAGGGAGTGAATGGCTTGTTCAAGGGAAGCGTTCCTAGAATAATATGGTACATACCTGCATCCGCATTCACGTTCATGGCAGTGGAATTCCTTAGGGACCATTTCAACAAAAAGATTGATACAGATGCCCGTGAACTGACCAGTCTGTCAATGGATACGAGATCAGAAGTTGACGAAGCGGCTTAAAGTTCTTTTTCTACGTAAGAGGCCTGATGATTCTGGTCCGGTAGAATTGACCCAGAGGGATTTTTGGTTTCTGCGGCAACTAAGTTCATTTCACCGATGATATAAATGTGGAAATGTATCTCCAGCAATGCGAAACATTTGTACGTTGAACAAAGAAACAAACTGACCATCCTTCGTTTAGTTAGAAATTTTTGGAGTTAGAATTCAGGATTCTTCTTAGCCCATGCTTGGAGCTAGCTGCCGTATCAATTCCATTGGTACCTCCTACCATTTTATTTTATCTAAATGCAATTATAATATAGTTGTTCTGCGAAGACATAGGTAGGAGCCATCGGGCTTCCGAATCTCGTATGCAAAAGCTCATTATTCACGCTTCTCAGTTTAAAACCTTTTTCTGGGACACTGATTGGGTGTGGTTGGAAGCAGGGATCAATATATAAAAAAAACGGATCAGGCGGAAATTTCGGCCGGCGGTTGGTATCGGTAACCGGAAAAAACTGGTCAAAATTTGAAAACCAAATTTTGAACTGTGGTTTTCCTGAAACCGGTAACCGGATGAAAAATCGGAAAAATCGAAAAAACTGGCCTTTTATGTTTTAATAGTGCTAAATATACTAAAAAATAATATTTCAATACATAATCTAGCATAACAATGCTTAAACCAACTAGAGAAGAACATTATAGAGTCAAAAATTCAAATTTGAATTTAAAAGATTTTGATCGTTTTTTTTTCTACCAGAATTGGCCGGGAAAACCGATTACAACCGTTAACCAGCCGACATTTTTTACTCTGGTTGAAAGTGTATTCTGTGTAGTGTAGTTGAGAGGTGGACAAAGCTATGTGTATCGGCGGGATGGACTTTGGAGTTTACCTCCAGAGTTCAGAGTATTTACTCGCCCTTGCCATTGAATAGAACCCTCAAATCCCGTCGCCTCCACCCGTTCGACACTCTAACCCTAGTTGTGCTCGCCTGCTCCTCCCTCCTCTTGTATCACCGCCACCCTCCTCCCTCTTATGTCCTCATCCCTCCCTCGACGTCGCTGTCCTCCTCTCGACCCCCTCCTCCCGCGCCGGCGCCGACGCCCACCTTCCTCTTCCTCCCTCCCTCGGTGCTGCCGCCCTCCTCCCCACTCGCCCACCCCTCCCTTCCCCGATGGTGCTGCCGCTGCTTCATTTTTTTGATATAGTTAATTTTCCTTTTTTTATGATATAATGAATTATTTATGCAATCATTGAATTGATTACTTGTGTAATCATAGAAATATATTAATCATCATTAATTACCGTCAATTGTGTTAATTATCGTTAAGATTTACTTGTGTGCAATTTGTCATTAAATGTTATTAATTGCTGCCAATTTTTGTTAAGATTTATTTGTGTGCAAATTGTTGTTAAAATATCGTCAATTGCGTTAATTGTTGTTAAGCTTTACTTGTGTGTAAATTATCATTAAGATTTATTTGTGTGCAAATTACCGCCAATTATTGTTAATTGTCGTTAATTATCGTTAATTACCGTCAAACAGGCTATCGTTTTCCCTAAGGGCATTTCAAATATTTTTCAACTCGTAAGCTTCAACCGGCCTATCTAAAAGTTAGATTGTCAAATATCAAACATTTTCAACTCAACCGTTTAGCCCTACAACCCCTCTGAAAAGATTGTCAAATATCAAATATTTTTAGTTCAACCGTTTAGCCCTACAAGCCCTCTGAAAACTGCTTTTTAGAAAAGTTAGAGTCATACCAAATGATACGGACTTTACACATCGCTCTATCCCATCACCACTCACCGGAAATTCACCGTCAGCAGTGCAGCGCGCCTGCCTGCCAACGGCATGCTACCATAACTCACTTGACTACTTAAGTTGCTCCGTCGTCGAACCTAATAAACCTAGAGAGCTCACTCTCTGTTTCACAATATTTGACACCTTTTACCCAAATTTCCCCCTAAATACTTACGCTCTACACATCCCGACACATATTTTCTCATTTTGTCTCTAGTGACCATACTTCACCTCGTTATTTGTAAAGTAGTTGTAATGCACAATTTTGTTATAATTTACTTCAAAAAAGATTGTATAAATATGTAAGCACTAGTCAAAGAAGGATAAATACCGTGCAAATGTGGGAGTACTGCTGGCTCCAAATCGAAAGGAGCCGAGCAGAGCAGGCTCCTACCGTCCGTAATAACGAACCGACGCGTGCACGGGCGGCACGATCAAAATCCAATATACTGCTTGCGGTCGCGGACTCTTGGATCCAAGTCAACGCCATCTATCCGCCCCTTGCCTCGGCTGGTGTCGTTTGAGCAGCCAACACGCGCCGCGCCGCGCCGCGCCGCATCGGCACGCGGAACCTGATCGGATCGGCCGCAGCGGAGGCGAGAGGCGCGCGCGGCAGCTGCACACTGGCCCCGCCTCACCGCCGCGCGGTTGGCTCCTGCATGCACGCACATGACTCGTTCTCATGCAGACTCGAATGCACACAGTTATAATTGCCTTGGCCGGTTCTTGCGCCACTAACCGGCTATTACTCCTGGTGATTAGCTAGCTACATGCAACATGATTAAGTATCACACTACTAATCACCATGTTTGCACATCATATGCAACTCACTAAATTAAATACACTACTATGACAAGATTATTTCCAACACTCCCCCTTCTTCTCCGTACTAGCCTAACCCTTTCGCTTCCTTCGTTTGGACCCGCTCGTCTTACGCGCGCGCGTGCGCGGTCGGTCGGTCGGTCGGCTAACCAGGTTCGGCAACTGGTGGGGGCGGATCGGCAGCAGCCCTTCGTGCCCGAGGTGAGTGAGTCTGATGCTCTCAACTCTCACCCGTATCATCCTACTAATGCAGATGCGACACAACATTTTGACCACTAGATGCTTACTTTTGCGTCTCCTAATAGATTATATTTTTCTCCTCATGTCAATGGCAACCATTCAATATGTGATTAAGCTGATAGTTCTGAATTTTGCTTCTGGTGGAGTCTTTTCCGTTTCACTTGTAGTATCTGACAAGCGATGGCTTCTATTGGCATTTGGCAGGGCTTTCCTGGTAGCGTCACTCCAGATTACGTCCCATTCCAGATGTGGGATACCTTACAGGTAAATCTTTTTTGTCGCAATAACCTGTTTGTAAGCTTCTTTTTTATTATGGTTGAAGTAAAAACTTTGTCGTTCTTATCCATGATTGCTTTTGTTATAGGGGCTCTCAACATACATCCGTGCAATGTTGTCTACTCAAGTAAGCTTAGCTGCATCGTCTTCGTTCATCTTTGTTTAGTTTTTCTGTCTTATGTTTCTTTAGCTGTTCTAAATGGAATGACACCTGAACTGGCTTCAGGTTCTTTTAGGCGCGATTGGGGTAGGTGAAAAATCTGCCACGGTCATAGGTGCCACTTTTCAGGTAAATTTCTTCAACCAATCTCCATTTCATTATTTCCATATTATGCTTGAGATTATACTGTTTTGCTTAGGAGCTAGGACATAACACAAGAGTTGTTTCATGACATATGTGCATACATGAAAATGGATTATTGAGGTTATTGTGGCCTTACATGCCCCGGTTATTGTGGACTTACATGCCCCCTGTGCTGTCCTCTCCATCATTGGAAGGGGTAAGTGTTGCTGTTTTGATTGGCCAACAACCTATCAATGATTCATGCGTGTACGTTGAAGACTACACTATGTACAGCTCTTGATTGCCCTGAGCTGTGGGTTGATTTGCAGTAACTAGGCAGTCTAGCCTGTCCCTTTTCTCAATTCTCCCCTTTTATCAGGTTTAATGTTGTATGTCTCCTAATTTATTTCAAATACATGCTATTCTGGCAGTGGTTTCTCAGGGATTTGATAGGTATGCTCGGAGGTATATTGTTCACTTTTTATCAGGTACTCAATTTTCTTACTAATTAGAATAGTCACTGTCATCTTGCTACTGTAAATAATTTGTTTACTGATGAGATAATTTGTCTGTCATTTGTCTGTACTCTATTAATTTTTTGTGTGTTCTTTTCCACCAGGGATCTAACCTTGATAGCAATGCTAAAATGTGGCGTCTAGTTGCAGACTTCGTGAATGACCTTGGTAACGTTCAGTTGAAATCACACAATTCAATTGCTTAATATGCTACCTGTTGAATTAATTGCTATTAAGTCTGTTTCTCTCCCTCCTTCCCCGCATCCCTCCCCTGGTGTCATATATTCATGCCTAGTTAAGTTTTTTGCTAACCTTTTGAGCGTGGTGTCTATTACTGGATCTTTCTCTCTCTCTTTAGCCACCTAATTTGAAGTTCCTATATTCACTTTGGATTGTAAGGACCAGGACTTCATAATTTCTTATGGGGTATTCTGCTGTAGTAGCCTAGTAGGTTATGAAATGATTCAATTTGTTACATACATGTTCCTGAAAGCACATCTTACAATCTGACATGAAATCTGGGTTATACAAAGAACACAATATTCCTCATTTGGTATCAAAGCATGATAACACAGTTTGTTGTTGTTTCAACAGGAATGTTGATGGACCTCTTAAGCCCTTTGTTTCCTTCATCATTGATAGTTATAATGCGCTTAGGCAGCATCTCTCGGTCATTCAATAAGCCGCGGTTTACATGTTGAGGCAGCATCTCTCGGTCATTCAATAAGCCGGTTTATATGTTGAATTTCAGAACCTTTTAAGAGGAATTTTTTGAATGGTTCTCTTTTTTAGCTAATTCATTGGCCATTCTATATAGCTTTCGCTGTTTACAATCTGGGCATCATCAGGCTCGATGTACTAACCCTCCGATTTTTTACAAATGCAAGAAATCTAGGCATATGACTTCTGGTTGTCCTATTAATAAGAGAAATCAGGGCTTGAAACTTTTTGGTTTTGGGATACCAGGTCAAGGTTTTTATAGTCTTCAAGCTCCTAGGCTTCAGCTTTCTGAGCAACAAGTTGCTACAAGGGTGATTGGTGTTAATGAGGGAGTGGTTACTGTGCAAAGAATAGAAGCAGAATTGAAACATCTCATTCAGGCTAACTGGGATCGAAAGGTTAGGAAAATTTCTGAGTCTGAATATGCGGTGGTGTTCCCATCTAAACAAGCTTTGGAGACTTGGTCTGAAGGTAGGGGGAAGGGGTGGAATTAGCTTTTCATTCCATCAAAGCAAATGTGGAGAAATCCACTCTGGATCCAGAAGCTTCTTCTGTGTTGATGACTTCTTGGGTTAGAGCTTCTGGAATTCCTTTGACTGCTAAAACTGCGGAACTAATGAAAGAAGTCGCTAGTACTATTGGGGAACCTTTGGAAGTGGATGAAATATGTCTGATGAGGGTAGGACATGTTAGGGTCAAGGTTTATTGCAGAGATCCTTCTCAAATTAACTATTTTGTTAAGATTTTCATTAATTCTGTTGGTCATGAGATAAAGTTTGAGGCAAAATAAAGTTTTGTTTCTAAAAAATGGGGTTCGTACAAAGTTTCAGGAGATAGAAAGCCTAATAGAAAAGATGATGAAGATGAGGAGAAAGATGAATCTAATGAAAACACTCACAAAATTGAATGGCAGAAACTTGCTGAGAAATTTGGGAGTGACCCTCAGCAATTCTCAGATCACAAAGGTAGAGGGGCTAGTAGCAAAGACAAATATAAAAAAACAGGAGTTATCTTCTGGGTCTGAAGTTTTGGTTATGGCTAAAGAGATGGTAGAACTGGAATCTGCTAGTAATGCTCTGCAAATTGTCCCTCTAGCTTTCATGTTATCAGCCTCTCTTTGCCCTTGCTTGCAGACTCCTTTTACAGATAAGAGAAAGAAAGTTTGTCAGAAGTCTACAAAGGAGTTAGATTCCTCTTCTCAAGATAATATCAAAGTTCAACTTCAAAAATCTGGCAAGGGGTGTGTTATTTCAGAAGTGACAGTTGACCTTAGTAAAAAAGTAGATGTTTGTGAGGGGGTTCTTGGTGACACCCATAATACTGAAAGTGACAGAATCTTTGAAGTTTGGATGTCTACAAAGAAGAAAGGGAGGAGAAACAGAATTATGGAACTTCAACTGGCAACTAGAAAAAGCTTAAGGATTCAGGATCAGGGGATTCCCATGGAGAAGAATGCCTCAAAGCTAAAGTCTATTCAGAATCTGGAAACAAAAGGTAAACCTGAAAACTCTTTTAATGTCCTTAATAATGTTTCTAGTGATTATTTAGAGAAAGTAGCTAATTTATGTGGGGCATTATTTTAGGAAATTAGTCTCAAAATGCTAGTGAGATAATCTTAGCTATGCAAGCGTAACAAATAACAAATAGTTAGAGCTGCTTTGGCTAGAGTTGAAAAGAAAAAGTTAGAAAAAGGCGATAATGGGGTCCGAGATTCCAAGGTAGATAGATTTGAGGTGGGTGAAAGTTTGTATATAGTTAATAATGAGATGAGGGGTGCTACAGGTTTCAAAATGAGTAAAAAAGTGAAGAATAAGCTGCAAAGAGGGGGTGTTGGTGGTATTATTCCTAAATTATGACATTTCTTTTTTGGAATAACAGAGGTTTAGGGAGGGCTGCAAGAAGAAGACAACTAAAGGAGTTTTTAGGGAGGGCTGCAAGAAGAAGACAACTAAAGGAGTTTATCTATACAGAATGTTTAGATGTTGTGGGGGTGCAGGAAACTATTAAGAAGGATTTTTCTAAGAGAGAACTTAATAATCTGGCTAGAAATTTCTTTTTTAGATGGCATTGGATCCCTGCAGAAGGTCACTCTGGGGGTATTTTGTTGGGGATTTTAGATGGGAGCTGGTGGTGGTGTATGGGCCTGCCCACCATGAACTAGCTCATTTTTTGCTTAGAGGAGTTGGACATGAAATGTAAAAGTGTTGTTCATCCTCTGGTTTTGGGGGTGATTTTAACTTGATTAGGGATGCAGGGGATAAAAATTCTAGTAACTTGAATTTTAGTCTAATGAATCTTTTTAATGAGTTTATATTTGCTAATAAGTTGTTTGAGATCAAAAGAGGGGGTGCTAGAATCACTTGGACAAATTAGCAATAGTGTCCAATTATGGTGAATCTTGACAGGGTTTTAGTTTCGACTAATTGGGAAGCTAATTACCTTCTTTGTCATGTGAATAGTTATCAAACCCAGAAGCAAAGGATCCCGGGTTCTTTGTGTATTCCACACTAGTCCTATAATCAGTAGCTAGTGTACACAGTTAAACAAAATGTGATAGTATAACCATAATATGCTATTCATTCATAATAACTTAAGTTCATTACAAAAGGACATAATACCAAAAGCAAAATACAGTGGAAGCAAGTAATAAGGTAGACCATACAATTCACCACAGGCAACCGTTTGGAGGAGCCTAGTCGTCCAAGTTCTCATCCCCCTCGTAGCATTCCTCATCTGAACAATATTTTATTAAGTAAGGTGAGTACAAATGAATGTACTCCGCAAGTTACACCTAATAACAGATTATAATGCATAAGGGTATGGCAAAGGATGGCTTATAGGGTTGATTTTGCATAAAGCAAGATTTTCTTTAAATATTTATACTAAGTTCCAAGGTAGTTAATCTATAACTAAAATTCATTTAGCAAATTCTCAAGCTTTATAGTCGGATAATCCTCCATACATTTCTAGTGAATGATACATTCCTATCACATGGCAAACCGTCCGATTTTCCAATTGGATAAACTATCCAAAACCATTTGATATAATCTTTTGAAATCAAAACCAAAGTCTTAACTTTGAGTGGCTTTGCGCAGCATGTCCATGATCGTGGATACAACTATTCAAATAGTTTTACACTCTGCAGAGGTTGTACAACTTTACCCACAAGAGATAGTTTGCTTAATACGTCGGCTACAACACGCTTCTGAAGGTAGTTTGTTTAATATGTTGGCTACAACACGCTTCTGAAGGCATATGACTAAGCAAACATCACGAGGCCTTTACAATACGTCATCCCAACGTAGTCATGCCCGCTAAGGTTTCGCTTCCTTTGGACACACCGCCGGAAGCCTCCTCTTGTGCCAGGTGGGAATAATTAAAAATAGACCACTCAGATACCCACACAGCCAGATGACACAACCACGGTGGGATGTTGCAAATTATTTAGCCTAGACCTGCCCACTCAGGACATGTGGTAATACAATGAGGCTTTGCAAGATACAGCTCGAAGACCGGTCCTTAACTGACTTGAACGACTTCCAATAAAACCCTGAGCCTCAACCATTCCCGAATTGAGCCCGTGCATAAACATGCACCCACCAACCATCCATTTCGCCCAAGCCTCAATTTTAAATCATGACTGAATAATTTAGCTAAATTCCCAAATCAAATATTTCAGGTCTAAGCATCGCTAAGCATAATATTTTCAAAAATGTTATAGTTCAGACTATTGTATAAACTAGATTTTCATATAAGATTTTCATATTGGTGGTACAAAGGATCTAGGCATAACTATAATTTAAAATATGAATTTAAATAACTGAATATAAATAAGCATGCAGTAATAGTTTAAAACATAATTTAAATAATTTTAAATACTAGGCTTAAATATGATTAAAGGACGTAACTTGCCTTGCTCAGATGCTTAAGGATCTAATTGTTCAAATAATTCAGGTTCCCTAGAGTCGTTGAAATTTATACACGAAAACGAGCCAATAATCAAATAAAATCCAAATAAAATCCAGAAATTACAATATTTGAATAAAAAGAAAGATATTGAATTTAGATGAATTTAGGAACAAGAATCGACGGAATCAGAATTCGTATGAAGGAGAACGAACATCCGGAAGTTTGACATTGCATGAAATGATAGAAAAATAGGAAATAGAATTATCTGGAATAACTGTGTTGATTCAAAATTTATAGAGCAAAGGAAAATGTGTTGATGACATTGAGGAACCCACTTGCTAGAGAGACAAGAGAGAAAGGACTGCCTTTTGTGTTTATGCATGACTAGAGGGCTCACATGTCATTGAACCAGATCAATCAACAAAGAAGCACAACAGAAGGCAGAAGCAAAGGAGTTCCATGCGGCACGGGCATGGCGGCAGCGCCGGCGAGGGGAGCGGCGATGATCGAAGTAAAGGGTAAAACGGGTTGCCCTAGGACCGAGGAAGGGAGGGGGTGACGGTGGTGGCGCAAGTGGCCGGAGGCGGCCTCGATGGCGAAAAAGATGCACAAGCGACAGCGGCTTGTACGGGCGGCGGTGCTCCGGTGGCGGGGAAAGGGAACCAGCGTGAGCACGAGCTGCGCGGTGGTGAGGGGAAAGTGATGGTGGGGTAAGAGTGGCCGAAGGATGGCTGAGGAGGCAGCGTGATGGTGCCGGAGGTGGAGAAGAAGGTGGCGGCAGTGGTGTGGCTCCTAGGTGGTGGAGAAGACGAATGGAGGTAGGGGGTTGGAGGAGGGGTACTAGGAACGCATGGTGACACGGTCAACACAATGAGGAGTTCACCGGAGAAGAAGATCGGGCGGTAGGCGGTCGGTTTTGGAGAAGAAAGGCCTACAACAATGCAATGCCATAGAATGTCGTGAGGCGAACTTGATGGTGGTCGTGGCTCGGATAGAGGACCTTTGATGGCGGCGCATTCTGGCAGAGAAGAAGCTTCGACGGCGCACGGTTGTCGACGAAATCCGGTGAGTCCAAGGTGATTCCGACGGTGAAACTTGAGGGTTTCGGACGAGGAACTCAAGGTGCACCTTGTGACGCGCTCGGGGAGGTGAAAGGATGTCCGGAGAAGGAGATCGAGGAAGGAGGTGTTGCGGCCGGAGGCGGTGCGCAGGGTGAGGGCGCAGGCTACAGGAGCAGCAGCATGGGGAATGGGCGCGCGGGTGCACTGGGAACGGCAAAGACGGCGACTCAGTGGCACCTTGAAGGAGTTAGGGTGAGCACGAGCTGCGCTTAGACGAGGGTAACGCGTTGGTGATGTCGGGGCGACACGGGGATGGCCGAGACAGCGAGGCGACGACTGCCGGCGGCGGAGAAGAGGAAGCAGCGGTGGTGGAGCTCCATGGCGAGAGAGAAGACAAAAGGAGGTGGGGGATGGGTGGAGAACCTTCGAGAATGCGCCGTGATGCGGCTAGCTCGGCGGAAGGTGGACCGGAGAGGGAGATCAATAGGTGGTGGCGGCGGTTTGCCTTGGGGAAGAAAGAGGGAAGGGCAGCGCAAGGCTCTAGGGAGGAAAATGGGGAAGGGAAAAGGAAGAGGGATGCGTCGACTCCTTATAGAGGGAGAGAGAGACGGACTGACATGCGGGGTCCGCATATCAGTGAGGAGAGAGGAACAAAAGAGATTTCCTTATTTTTAGATGATTTGAATATTCCAAAAATTCAAGGAAAATATTTAAGTTTTATTTTTAACCAGGATCGAAAATTTGGGGATGTTACAATAGTTTAGTTAGAGTGGGGGTCTGATCATAGCCCTATTTTACTGAACTCTGGTGAGGGGGATATTGTTAAGAAGGGGGATTTTTCTTTGAAAAGAAATGGTTTTATCAAGAGAATTTCATAGGTTTGCTTTAGAACAAATGGTTGGAGATTAATAGGAGAGCTTCTGATAAGATTTATTCTCTTGATAGATGGAATGGATGTATTGCATCCTTGAGGAGTTTTTTTTTTGAGAGGTTGGGGTGCCAGTTTGAATGGGAATTACAAGATGAAGAAGAGAATTCTAGATCAGCTCAAAAGTTTAGATTCTATGGCAGAGGTGAATGGGTTAAGTTTTGAAGATTGGTTTTAGATGTACTCTATGGAATCTGAGTTGGAGAAAGTTTATGAAGTGGAAGAGAAGCATTGGCAGCAAAGGGGTAGTGTGAATTGAATCACTCAAGGGGATGCTAATACTGGTTATTTCCATAATTGTAGTAATGAGAGGATAAGAAAAAAAATTCATTTTTAGTTTGGATCGTGAAGGGGTTCTCATTAAAGGTAAAGATGAGGTAAGATATCATATTTTATGGTTTCTATAAAAAAAATCTTTTTGGTTCTGAGGATAGTCAAGAGGTGAGGTTGTCTAATGAGATTTGGAGCATTAAGTAAAGAGTTTCAGGAGCGAACAATTTGTCTCTGATTCAGGATTTCACTGAAGAAGAAGTACAGAAGGTTATTAAAGAGCTGCCAGTGAATTCTGCCCCTAGTTTAGATGGTTTTCCTAATATGTTCTATAAAGAGTTTTGGGGGTTGATTAAGAACTAGTTTCTTGATTTGGTTAGAGATTTCTTTAAAGTGGATTTGGATATGAAGAGAATGAATTTTGGAGTAATCACTTTAATTCCTAACTCAAAGAGGCTAATACTATTAAGCAGTACATACCTATTTGTTTGCTAAATGTTAGCTTTAAAATTCTGACAAAATCATTAATGATTGTTAGTCTGCTTTTATCAAGGCTAGAAATATTTTGGATGGGGTGGTCGCCCTTTATGAGATTGTTCATGATATTAGTTATTCAAAGAGAAAAAGGGTGATTTTGAAACTTGATTTTGAAAAGGTCTATGATAAGATTCATTAGAGATTTCTTGAGGAGATGATGGTGAGGAAAGGTTCTTCTGAGAAGTGGATTCAGCTGATTATGAGCTCAGTAGGGGGGGATCGGTATCAATATCAATGGTGAGGTTGTCCCTTATTTTAATACTTACAGAGGTTTGAGACTAGTGGATCTTTTGTCTCCCCTTCTCTTCAATTTGGTTGTGATGCTTTAGCAGGGATTATTGAAACAACTCAAAAAAAGGATTAGTTAGGGGAGGGGGGGGGGTGATCTCTCATCTGATTCCTGGGGGGGGGGGGTTCCTATTCTTCAATATGTAGATGGTATTGTGATCATGTTGGAATGTGAAGAAGGGTGTTTTCTTAACCTCAAGTTTTTTGCTTTATTGTTTTGAATGGATGTCTAGTTTGAAAATCAATTATCACAATAGAGTTTTTGTGCTATGAGTGGACAATGAGGAGGCTACTAAAGTGGTAAATATTTTCAACTGCAAATTGGCTCATTTACCTATGACATATTTAGGCATTTTGGTTGGAGATAGGCATGTTGGGGTGAAAGCATCAGAGAATGTACTTAATAAAATGACAGAAGGCTAGATAACTGGAGAAATAACCTTATTTCTTCTGGGGGTAGGTTAGTGTTGGTAAACAGTAGCATGAGTAGTCTTCCTATTTGCACTATGAATTTCTATAGATTTAATAAGGAGGTTTATAAAAGAATGGACACTGTCAGGTTTAGATTTTTCTTGAGGGGGACTAGTGATAAATTTAAGTACCAAATGGTGAATTGGGGGCTGTTTGCAGACCCAAAGATTTTGGAGGTCTAGGAGTCATTAACACAAGGGTTATGAATGATTGCCTTATAGCCAAATGGATTTGGAAAAATAGCTTCAGGTAATAATGAGCTTTGATTTAGGATTATAAAATCCAAGTATTTCCTTAGGGGTGCTTTCAGAGATGCCAAATCTTTAAGAGGTTCTCAGTTTTGGAAAAATCTGCAGAAAGTGAAAATTTTGTTTGATTGGGGTGCAAGGTATAAGATTGGAAATGGTTGCAATATTTCTTTCTGGGAGACGTCTGGATTGGAGACTGTTCTCTGAAGGTCAAGTATAACAAACTTATCAATATGTGTCAGTTTCCTAACATGAGTGTTGCTAATGGGTAGATAAGAGACACGTGGAATATTAATTTCATTAGAAACTTTGATGAAGAGGAGGCAACCCAATAGGAGCTTTTGAAAAATTATATTATGGATATTAATCCTAATGATGAGCTGGACAAAGTTGTTTGGTGTCTTGAGAAATCTGGCTTGTTCTCACTCAAATCTTTGTGCAGACAGATGATTTTTTGGGGGTGTAATATGCAGAAAAAATGCAAAATATGTGGAAAAGCAAAATAACTTTAAAGGTCAAAATCTTCATATGGTAATGCTATCATGACAGAGTTCAGACTTTGGATCAACTTAAAAAAGGGTTGGAAAGGGGATGTGAACTGTTTTTTCTGTGGCTCGGAAAAAAAGTATTGATCATGTTTTATTCTCCTGTATTTTAACCAAGTTTTTTGGGTTCTGTATGAAAGAGGTGTTAAATTAGGAGCGTATACCGAGATCTTTAGACGATTTCCAACTGAATTGGTTGGAGAGAAGAGGGGCTAATTATTATACTGTTGTTTAGTTTAGTTTTGCAGCTTCTGCTTGGAATATCTGAAAATTTAGAAACAGAATGATGATTGAAAAGGATTTTCTTAAACAACCAATGAAAGTGATTTTTAAATTTATGTCTTATTTACAGCATATGAAAGTGATTTTTAAATATATGTCTTATTTACAAAATTGACGTGTTCTCACCAAAGAGGTTGATCGAAGTAAGTTGGAAGGCAGTTGAAGATTGGACCAAAGTCTTTTGGATAACTCTGAATCTCTTTATGTAATAGTCTAGTTGGGTTGTGATTTAGTTACTTTATTCCTGCACTGAGAGCTGGTGTTCCCTGCGTTTTTGTTGTCTTTTGTAAGAACATTTTATACGCCTTCTATGAAAGATGGGTTTCCCTTTTAAAAAAAATCTTGATCTCTGAGGGCCTGAGGTGGTCATGGGTTGCCCATCGCAACAACATATTGTCCAGAAATTATCCAGAGCCGCGTGCATTAAAGCATTGCTTGTTACTGGAACTACTATTTCTCGCCTGAAAATAGAAGGTAACAACATTTCTTAGAGCAAGCGATTCCACCAATCAGACTACTGCGTTGGGAAGTCTTGACCGCATACAACACATGTACAGGTACATGTAGTATTCTCACTACGGAGTTGCAGTCCATGGATATCACCTGAAGGTGTTGGCAACGACGACCTTGGTTCTTCGGTGTGTGCCATGGGGCCTTCAGGGGAGGTGCAGTTGCATCTCAACTTATCATTCCATGGCTCTTGGTTGGAGTACAATGCTCCACGATAGACACATTCGTTTAGCGCGATACGCCCATTCACCTTGAGCCTTATGTTGTATCTGCAGCAGAAGGCTCGGATGATTCCCGCTGACCTCTGTTTCTGCGATGCTTATATTTCTCTGGTGCCCCCATTTCTTGAAATTTGTCCACCAAGGGCACAGGTACAGGTCTGCAAACTTCAGTGCAGTTTCTAGGTGTACACTTGGATAAAATACTTGTGTTCTCGTTTGAAGAAGCAGGAGAGAAGCCCAGGATATCTGAAAGCAGCCTGGTCTTTGGAAACTCTCGCTCCTCTGAGCTTTCCTCTACTTCCACTCTTACCTGCACAAGTACAGTGCTCATCTCAGTTAAGAACTGAGACTCATATGATTCGAATAGAAAAGTATGTGAATGTGTCGTGCAAGCGCAAGTGCCCATTAGAAATTTCTAATCCGTGCATAAATAACAAAGCTCTAGAAAGTAGAAAAAACGATGTATGGCTAATATTCAGCCTTTAACTGAACACTTTATTAAACTACAAATATTTTGCTTACTCTGATGCATGACATGTGCTGATAACCTGCTGCTCACAGTAACTTACTGAAAAATATATTTGGTTACTCGCAAAAGGCTATATAAATATTAGTGCACACATCCGAAAATTAGAGGCATTGGTGTTGCTACATTCAAAAGAAGCAGGCGTTTGTACCAAATTTAAAACAAAGTACTCCCATGTCATGTACTATGGCGGTTGGTACCCAAAATGTGGTATACTTGCACGTCATTAGAAGCACACAACAAAGAGAAATCCAAAAGTTGGCATTCTACAAGCATTAAGTAAATTACCTTTCTCCGTCATCCTCAAAAGGAAAAAAAAAAGACTTTCTCTGCAGGGAAAAAAAATCCAACTATCAAGTAAAAGTAATACATTAACTGCTTAACTGCAGCTTTGGCTTGTTTCTATTAGGCCACAACAAAAATTTCGATCAACTAGTAAAGCAGAACAATAGCATCCTTTGCCTTAAAAAAAACAAAAATAGTGAAGGGGCCTAAACCCTGCTTCACTGAAACAACCAATGGAACAGATCAAAAGTTATATAAAAAAATTGTTCAATTCATGAAAGAGCAAGTAGAAATATAATGGAGCAGACAAACCTGACCAAATCAAGAACTAGCAAGAGAACATCGCAAGTATGAGAAAGTCTTGAAACATTTTCATCGTGGTTTGAACAAAAGTCAGGCAGCGGAGTATGAGTTTCTTATTACTGGCAGTAGCTTATTGCAAAGTCATAAGAACGTGACAAGGCATTGAACTTGAAATTATGCACAAGCAGAGTAATTCACGCACGGTGTGCGCACATAAAATAAAATCGGACTTCCGGCAAGCAAAGTGATGACAACTCACCGAACATAACATAAGACGGCTTATCTATAACACATGACGAGAAGGCAGTGGCTAACATGAGACACTACAATATAGTTCTAAGGAGAAATAAAATAAAGATCATTGGAAAATATGGGATTACTGAAACAAGAAGAATGGGAACAATGTTGTACCTCATGCTTGATTTTCATTTCTTCTACATTTCCAATTGGTGTTATCTTCTCTGTGGCCTTATAGACTACTGGCAGCCCAGGCTCTTTTTTCACTGCAAGCAATCTAGTAAATCCAGGAGGAACTTCTGTTTGAACAGGCCTTGTAACATTCAGAGAGAACTTAATGAGGGGCTTCTTTTCAGATACAGGAGTGGAAACACCAGTTTCTGCTGCAGCAGAAGTTACTGTGGGTAGCTGACGATGGGCTTCAGTAAAGCCAGGAGGAATATCAAGAGGAAATCCTGGAGGAGTGTCTAAAACAAGGCTGGGAGAAGAGTCGATGTATGACGCAGCAGTTTCTCCTGCAGGAAGCCGACGATGGGCTTCAGCAAAGCCAGGAGGAACATCAAGAAGAAATCCTGGAGGAGTGTCCAAATCAAGGCTGGGAGAAGAGTCGATATAAGACTCAGCAGTTTCTCCTGTACGAAGCAGACAATGAGCTTTTGTGAAGCCAGGAGGGACATCAAGAGGAAACCCTGGAGGTGTGTCCAAAACAAGGTCTGAGCTAGCAGGAGCTCTTGTAGCAGATTGACATGGAGAATCTGTAGTCAAGAGGAAGCTTTAATAAGAAACCATGTATCAACCAAAGCCAGTGTAGGAGCTGCAACAGTGGGATAGTATGATGCACCAGTCAACCAAGAAAAAGTTCTTACCTGCGGAGTCACGACTGCAACATCCGCTAACGGAAGAAACAGCAGGAGCTGCACAGCTGGCCACAGCATTTGAATCAGGAGTTTTGAGCACTGCCAAACATTTGTTGACCACCCTATCTGTCTCTTTGTCTCCTGTCACATCCAATACCTTGCCAATCTCCTCAGATTTGTCCCTCACCATCTCTTCGCCTCCTGTTGTATCCAATTTCATGCCAATCTCACATTTGTCACTCTTTGCCTCTTTGCCTTCTGTCAAATCCAAGTTCAAGCCAATCTCTTCAAATCTGTCACAAGAGTCTCCATTTGATAGACTGGTATTGCTGATCACATTATTTGTATGATTGTTGGATTGGTGCTTCTTGTTTCTGAGATGCTTCCGGAAAACACCCCAAAAGTAGAATTTGCCACTTTTCACTGTTACAATATAGTTCTACAGAAGTTAGATGATAAATTTGCACCTGCATACTAGTTTTTCAAACATTTCAGAAAACATTCAGAAGGAATTGCCAAGCTTATCAAACATCCAGTTTCCAAAAATAGAGAAAAATAAAGTTTCAAAAATAACATTTCAAAATAGAGAACTTCACAAAAGATATGCATATCATCTTGTAGAAACCTCGAAGTCAAAAACTTGCCAACCATGGTGGAATTTATAAAACAATTGAGTAATGAAAACAGAACTTTGCAACAATCATGCGGACATACTTTGATAATCTTGTGTAAGCAACTTGGATGAAAATATCAGCAACTCAACAGTGCCAATGTCAGCCCGCAAGCCAATATGTGAAGAAGTATTTTCCAGGAGATGATTGAAATTCCTATTTGGTCTGTAATAAATGATTATAAGCTTATGAGAGAGAGCACACACATCTGGATAAGTGGTAAGAGCACAGGTTCACACACAGCCACACACTCTATAAACAACGAAAGAGTTTTAAATCCAAAAGCACTTGCACGAAATTATTTGTCCGTAATAAAGTATTGGGCCACTTAGGTGGTTACTTGCGGGTAAATGAAATGAGTACTTGCTAATATATGGCAGCTGGCATGGTTGCAAGTAACTCACCAAATCATTACCGATGCTCCTTTAACGTAAGTAGAAGCTATGATGATTAGAGTACAAGTACCTTTGAAGAGAGCTTGTGAAGCATAGTCCAATATCCTGTCCATCTGGGGGTTTCATATTGAACATTTTCGGCCACAGCTGCGAAAGAGGTAGAGCCTCTAGCTTTAAGATTTCAGGCATTTGTTTTGAAGCTTCATAAACTTTGATAAAAATTTCAAAAGGGAAACGGGCTTCAAGACCATCACAAGTATGTGTTAGCTTTCCAATTACTTCAAATTTGCCCCTACAGAAATTGGAAACAGATCCAAGTGTTAACTGAAAGTAAAGTACATGGACACTAAAATAGCAAAATGCCACAGATTCATCATTGTAGCTTGATTAGATAAAAGTTCAGCACTTATGAATTGCAGAAAGAGTTCAACAAACAGAAAAAGTAATCACTTGTATTGCACATGAACACTATTATGATATAGCTTATTGCAAAATTACTTGTTGACATAAAGACAGCTCCGAAAAAACTCTGCCAAAAAACTGATGCACAGACTAACTATACTGATAATTAATTTCATAGACTAGCAGACAAGGTTCAAGGCTAATAGCACCACTAGTATTGGATGACACAAGTGAAATTAAAACAGCGCTCTTTTTTACCATGCGGTCAGCATCGATAATTTAGGAAGATCAACTTCTGGTATCTCTGAGTTTTGTAATTGAGCCCAAAACAAACTTTTATTCAATTTGGTGGTTACATCTTCAAAATCAATACATTCGATTGGGAAGATAAATCCAGGTCGTGTAATAGGAAAAGTACAGTGCAACAAAACAAATTCCACCTATTCTCAGATGAAAGCTCAGTACAACACTTTACAAAATATTTTAATGCATAACATATTACTTACTTCCAGCAGGCTTCTGGTTGGTAATGCTTCTTGTGCAGTTTTGTATGTAAAATTACTGGGGCACCTGTTTCCCAAATACCATTGTTATTACAACAAACTTCTCAGAAGAAAATTTTCAGCAATAGAGATACAAAATATCATCCAGTTATTTGGTGCTGTACTTCTGACATTGCAAACAAGGATAAAAAACCGAACCGGAACAAAAACCGCCCGGCACCCATTCTCCGTTACCGGCCAGTAACCGGAATTCTCAGAAAAAAAACGGCTGGATTTCTTCAAATGGAATTTGAATTCGGAATGAAACTGCAAGGATTTTGAATTTGAATTTGAAGGATTCCGGCCGAGATTTAGGATCCCGGTCCCCACCGGTAAATCCGGTAACCGCCGGTTACCGGCTGGGATTTTGATCATCACTGCTTGCAAATATATGCACTGAACTATAAAACAACTCTATAAAATAGTATTATAAAACATACTGTATAAATCACAAAAAGGCTTAAAAAACTTGCTTTTTTCTGTTTAATTATTTATTTTTTATGGATCTAATGTAGGGGGAAAAGCAAGCACTACTCTTGGTTCCTTTCATGAGGACTGAAGGGATCCTCTGTTATGTATATGTGTATATGGCCCATATGTATGTATGGGCTATGAGGCCCATTAGTCCTTAGGGTTTTGTATTGTAGTATATATACACTACAGTATTCATCTAATACAATTGAGAAGTCATATTATAACATGGTATCAGAGCTTCTCCTACCAATCTACTGCGCCGTCGTCGAGTAGTTTACCTTCGTGGTTCCTACCAATCTTCTTCGCCGTCCGTCGACGCCGCCGAGTTGCAGTCGCCGCCGGGTCTATCGACGACGCTGCCGGGTTCTCGAGAAGTCGCAGCCGCCGCCGGATCTCCCGAGGTGTCGTCGGTGCGCATCCACGGTGCTCTTCCGCCACCAAATCTCCCGAAGCCGCCGCCGGGCCTCCCGACGAGTTCCTCGCCGCCCGCTGCCGGCGCATCCACGGTGCTCTTCCGCCACCAAAATCTCCCGAGCCGCCGCGGGCTTCCACGAGTCACCGCCGCTCCCATCACCGCCGCTCCCACCGCCGGTCTCGCCAACGCTGAGCGGGAGGAGAGGTGAGGAGAAGGGGCGCTCTCGGTGAAGGGGCGCTCTCGGTGAAGTGGGCGCTCGGTTCGCCGCTCGGTGGACCAGAGGGGAGGAGAAGGGAGGGACGCGCTTGTTTCGCCGCCGCTCACGTTTCGCCGCTCGGTGGATCAGAGGGGAGAAGGAACGCTGAGGAACGCTGAGTCAGTTGGTCGCTCGGTTCGCTCGGTGATATAAGCAGTCGATTGTTTCCAGGCGATCGACGGTGAAGTGGTTCGCTCGGTTGATTCCAGGAGTTCAGTTCGCTCGCTCGGTTCGCTCGGTGATATAAGCAGTCGATTGTTTCCAGGCGATCGACGGTGAAGTGGTCGCTTGGTTCGCTCGGTTGTTTGGAGTTCGGTTCGCTCGGTTGATTCCAGGAGTTCGCCTCGGTCCGATCGATTGTTTGGTGCTCGGCTGCGTGCATCTTTGACTGGTTCTCTGATCGTGCAATGGCTAATGGTAATTCTGTTCCTCTCAGTATGGGTGGTGCTCTTCTAGCTTCGGATATCAAGCTGGATGGTCAAAATTATCGTGAGTGGTCGTCATCGGTCCGCATGCTTCTTCGGTCCATTGGTCTTCTCTCGTATATTACGGCGGAGCCTCCGACCGAGAAGACTGATGTAAAGGAAGCTACAGTATGGCGAAGTGCTGATGATCGTGTTATGGGTATCTTATGTCACAGTGCTGAAATTTCAATCAGGATGGATTTCATTGATCTTCCAAGTTCTCGCAAGATGTGGGAGTATCTTGACATCGTTATGAGCGGACCGGTCGCGACGCGTCGTTTTCTCTTTACAAACTCTTCATGATTTACGTCAGCAGGAGATGTCTATTGAGGAGTACTACAGTTCTTTCACTCGCATTTCACGGCAGTTGACCTCCATGGTCCCTTATTCTTGTACTGGATGTGCTGGCTGTGCTGGCAAGGTGGGTCATGATGCGCAGAATTTAATGTTCACTTTTGTTATGCGCCGCCCGGTGAGTCTATTCGTGCTCAACTCTTTGGGGCGTGTTGTTCTTCCAACCATGGAGGAGGCCCTTCTTGCATTGATTCTTGAGGAGACTCGACTTCGCTCTTTGTTGTTCGGATTGACACCACCTCAGTCTGTTCTTGCGGCACCTCGTCAGGAGGTTTATCAGCCTATTCTACTCCCTGATGCTGCATCCAATCAGGTTATATGCTCTCACTGCAAGAAGCCTGGTCATCCTGTTCAGAGGTGCTACCGCCTTCATCCAGAGCTTCGACCCGCATCTCATCGTCGTCGTCGTGGCGTGGTTGCTGCCACCACTCCTACACCTGTTGGGGATTCAACTTTTGCCACCCAGTTGAGTCAACTTCAGTTTCAGCTTCAGGCTCTTCAGACTCAAGCTCAGCAGCGGCCTTCATCTGATGTTCCTCCTAGTGGGTCTGCCAGTCTTGCTGTAGCCTCTTCTTCTGTGTCAGGTACTAGTCTTCCATGGGTTTTGGATTCTGGAGCTTCTTTTCATATGACATCGAATAAGTCTCACCTTGCATCATGTCGACCTGTTTTGGATGGTTCCCGTGTACAAACAGCTGATGGCACCTCATGTTCAGTCACTCATCAGGGCACCCTCTCTACTTCTCATTTTATTGTTCCAGAAGTGTCATTTGTACCTCAGCTTTCTATGAATCTTATGTCTGTTGGTCAGCTTGCTGATATGCATTATTTTGTTGGATTTGATGACTCTACGTGCTATGTGCAGGATCGTCGGACAGGAGTTCTTGTTGGTACTGGCCATCGCCTTAGAGATTCTCAGGGTCTCTACTTCCTTGATCGCCTGAGACTTCCATCTTCTTCCGTTCATGCATCTTCAGTCATAGCTTCAGCTTCAGTTAGTTTTCCTCAGTGGCATCATCGACTTGGTCATTTGTGTGGATCTCGTCTTTCTACATTAGCTCGTCGAGGTGTCCTAGGTCGTGTCATTGTGGACACTAGTTATGATTGTAAGGGTTGCAAGCTTGGTAAACAGTTGCAACTTCCTTATCCTACTAGTACATCTCGTTCTAGTCATCCTTTTGAGTTGGTTCACTCTGATGTTTGGGGTCCTGCTCCCTTTGCTTCTAAAGGTGGTCATATCTATTATGTCATTTTTATTGATGATTATTCTCGATATACTTGGGTTTACTTTATGAAACATCGTTCTCAATCACGCCTATTTATCGCCTTTTGCTCGTATGGTTCACACTCAGTTTTCCACTCCTATTCAGACCTTTCGTTCTGACTCAGGGGGGGAGTACTTGTCCCATGCTTTTCGTCAATTTCTCTCCGCTGAGGGAACTCTTCCTCAGCTTTCCTGTCCTGGTGCCCATGCTCAGAATGGTGTTGCTGAACGTAAACATCGTCATCTTATTGAGACTGCTCGTACTCTTTTACTTGCATCTCATGTTCCACGGCATTTTGGGTCGTCACGCGCTTTCTCAAATTGTCTATCTCATTAATATACAACCATCTTCTCGCCTTGAGGGAAAGTGTCCTGGAGAGCTCTTGTTTTCCACTCCCCCCCGGTATGACCATCTTCGAGTGTTTGGTTGTACCTGCTATGTTTTGCTTCCGCCTCGTGAGCGCACCAAGTTAACAGCTCAGTCAGTGGAGTGTGTTTTTCTTGGATATAGTCTTGAGCATAAGGGCTATCGTTGCTATGATCCCTCTGCTCGGCGTATGCGTATTTCTCGTGATGTTTCTTTTGTTGAGGATCATCCTTACTTTTACTCTTCTGCCACTCGGTCCTCCTCTCCCGCTGAGTCTCTCTCTTTCTTTATCTTAGCCCATTGTTTACTTTGATACACCTTCGTGAGTCTTCCTCTTCATCTTTAGTCAGATCACCGTTTTCTCTTCACTATACTCGTCGGTCTAGGGTTTCTCCTGATACTCAGCTTACTACTTTTTCCTCCTTTGATGGCATGGCTAGTACTGATGATACTCCTTCTGATGATCCCCCACCAGCACCGTCATCTCGGTATGAGCTTCGTGATCGTACTACTATTACTGCTCCTAACAGATATGGTTTTCTTACTACTGTTGTTGTGCCTGAGCCTCACACTTATCAGGAAGCTGTTGTTCATCCTGAGTGGCAGTTAGCTATGGCTGAGGAGTTGGCTGCTTTGGATCGTACTCATACATGGGATCTTGTTCCTTTACCTGCTCATGCTGTTCCTATTACCTGCAAGTGGATTTTTAAAGTTAAGACAAAATCTGATGGTTCTATTGAGAGATACAAGGCTCGACTAGTTGCTCGTGGTTTTCAGCAGGCATATGGTCGTGATTATGATGAGACATTTGCTCCTGTTGCTCATATGGTAACGGTTCGCACTCTTGTCGCTGTGGCTGCTGTTCGCTCTTGGACTATCTCTCAGATGGATGTGAAGAATGCTTTTCTTCATGGTGATTTGCAGTAGGAGGTTTATATGGCTCCACCTCAGGGTGTTGTGGCTCCTGCTGGTCATGTTTGTCGCCTTCGTCGTGCTCTTTATGGTCTCAAACAGGCTCCTCGTGCTTGGTTTGAGAGGTTCAGTTCAGTTGTATTAACTGCTGGTTTCTCCCCAAGTAATCATGATCCTGCATTGTTTATTCATACATCTCCACGTGGTCGTACTATGCTCTTACTCTATGTTGATGATATGCTTATTACTGGAGATGACAAGGAATATATTGCTTTTGTTAAGCAACGGCTCAGTGAGCAATTTTTGATGTCAGATTTGGGTCCTCTACATTATTTTCTGGGGATTGAGTTTACTCACACAGATGATGGCTACTATCTATCTCGTGCGCTATATTCGTGGATCTACTTGCTCGTTCGGTCTCACCGACGATCGGACATTGCTACTCTATGGAGCTTCATCTTGACCGTCCTCTCGATGGCACTTTGCTTGAAGATCCTTCTCGTTATCGTCATATTGTTGGGAGCCTTGTCTACCTTGCAGTCACACGCCCTGACATTGCTCATTCTGTTCATGTGCTCAGTCAGTTTGTTTCTGCTCCCACGTCTGTTCACTATGCTCACCTACTACGGGTGTTGCGTTATCTACGAGGGACTGTTGATCGTTGTCTCTTTTATTCTCGGTCGTCTCAGCTTCAGCTTCATGCTTACTCTGACTCGACTTGGGCGAGTGATCCTGTTGATAGACGATCTGTCTCAGGCTATTGCATATTTATTGGATCTTCACTTATTGCTTGGAAATCCAAGAAACAGATCGCGATTCACGGTCTAGTCTTTGAGGCGAAACTTGAGCTTTGGCCACTACTACTTGAGATTGTTTGGCCGTTGGTTGTTAGCTGATCTTGGTGTATCATGCAGTACTCCTGCATCTCTCCTGTGTGACAACACTAGTGCTATACAGATTGCTACTGATCCAGTGAAGCATGAGCTGACTAAGCACATTGGTGTGGATGCATCTTTCACACGTTCTCATTGTCAACAGAAGACTATTGCTCTTCAGTATGTACCTTCTGAGATTCAAGTTGCTGATTTCTTCACTAAAGCTCAAACTCGAGAACAACATCGCTTCCATCTCTCCAAACTCAATGTTTCAGATCCTCCTGATCCATGTTGAGTTTGAAGGGGGGTGTTATGTATATGTGTATATGGCCCATATGTATGTATGGGCTATGAGGCCCATTAGTCCTTAGGGTTTTGTATTGTAGTATATATACACTACAGTATTCATCTAATACAATTGAGAAGTCATATTATAACATCCTCAACAGAGTTAGTAAACAAAAGGACAATTCTAAAAACGAAATTCCAAATGATGGAACCAAGTGCAGCAAAACTATGTACCAAGTGCAGCAAAACTATGTCTAAGACATGGAGGACTATTTCAGTCATAAAAACTCATGAGGGGAAAATAGATCAAACATTATATCCAAGCTCAGCATACTGTAGAACTACCATATATAAGATAAGAAAAAGGTTATGGGTGTGAGAAAAACTCCAAGCCGGTTAAGTAATAATGAGCCTAAAATTTCTGTAGCAGTTTCCAAACCATACATGTAACTTGTGTTATTTTTCCTTTTTAGCTTGTATCTTCTTAACAGAGTTTCTACATCTCTTTATAATCAAAGTACAAAGAATCAGAAATGCCAAGCAATGTAATGATAGTGCAGCATGAGCTAAACAAGGAAGAAGGTTAATATATTATTTTCTAGGTTTACTAACAAGATCCTGGCCTTCCTGGGCAATCTAATGCCAGTCAAGCAAGATTTTTTTTTTTTGGAAACAAAGTCCAGCAAGATATTCAGCAAGGCAAAAGCAGAAATATTTCAACAAGGTAAAAAGGCTCGCCCTAGGTAAATGGAAGCTGGACAGTTAAGATGAACATCTTGAAAAAATTTTCTTTTGCAATTTTTGAATAAGCATAATTTATCAAACACTAGATTGCAGGGATGCCATCATTCATTTCATTTATTTTAGATAATTAGATGAAAGAATATAAAAAATTACTAGCAGGATCCTCCCTCACTGTACCTGAAGATATGTTACAATTAATTGACGCCTCCTGGTTTGTTTGTTTCTCATTACTGATATGGCTCTTAGTGGAAGGAACTGCTTCAAAATCATTAGACAGTTGGACACATTGTGCAGGAGATGTGGACGGCGGGCTTTGTGCTGGAATGGTTGTTTCGCACTGCAGTGAGGATAGGTTGCATTTTCCATCAAACAGATTTAGTCTGGAAGAAGGCCTTGATCTAGTATCTTGATATACCTCAGTGGACCTTTCACTAAGCACAGATGTTGGGCTCAGTAATGTAGGCTTCACAATTGGTTTTTTTTGCACAATAGGAACTGCAGCGCTTCTTATACGTTGACATTGAAATGTAGACAAATTGCAGCTTGTAGAAGATAACTTCCCATTGCCAGGTGTGCGGACACGCTTGGAAGAAGGTTCTGACTTTGCACCAAGAGGAAACTCATTTGCACGTGCAGCAAGCACATGCACAGAACTAGGAGATATGGGATTTATCACTGCCTCTTTTAGCAACCCCGCTGGAGGAATTGCACTGCTCTGGACTTGACAGTGTAAAACACTTGAACAACAACTCCTAACAAATGCTTCTCTACTATCCATTCTGCTAAGATTCTTAGAAGCAGTAGCATCATTAATCAGAGATGTCCCAGAAGGCTGTGAAAGAACAACCTTGCAGCTTGGTGATGGACAGTTCTTGAGAGAAGCAATTTGTGTAGTAAGGGAACTTGTGATATAGTCCCCAACAAGTGAATACCCATTATCAGCTGTCTCAAGCCTCTTAGGAGAAAGACATGAGGTAATGGGTGAGGCTGGTGGTGTAGGATTTTGATTAAGCGATGTTGATCTCACAAGAGACACTTTGTGTGAACTCGTCGGAGGAGTGACACTTCGTCTGCGATGCCTTTTATGTGATCCAGCTGAGCCAACAGCTCTACCATACGGTTTTCCATGTCGTACATAAGTAATGTCTTCTGCGGGAATTAGCTTCACTCTTGCATCAGGTTTTGAATATGTACCGCCGCCGCTGGAAGATCTATGCATCCTGTACTTATGTGAAGAGTCTAGCCTTGAAAATTCCTTTGTCTTGAACACTGCATCATTGGCATGATGGACTTCGTTCTGTCTGAGATGACTCAAAATAGAGAGAGAGAAATCACTATCAGTTACAAAACCAATAGGACTTGAAATAACCTAAAAGAATCCAGACTTTGTAATGTACAAAAAAGAACATGATATTTAAATGCAATCTAGGCAACAGGAATGGTTTGCTAGTCTGCCAAGAGCCTACACAAACAAAAGATGTACACATGCCTTAAATAATGCCACAGAGCCTAGTTCTGATGTAATAATAACCGATACCTCTACTTTTATGGGAAACGGTAAGCCATACAAAAGAAGAAAGCTAGTATATCAAGTGTTAATACTCAATACACTTCCGCGTCATCCAAGATATGACTAGTTATACCAGGAGACTTAAACCAAAATACTATAGAAAATTATAAATACATGTGCGGTTCATCTTATCTGAAGAGGCATAATGCTCAGAATCTCATTCTAATGATGCAATACTGACTACCATAATTAATAATCAGATGTGTATCGATTAGCTTACTGTATAGCAGATTATCAAATATAAGATATCAAGTTATATATTGGATCGTATACACCCATATTCCACTCGATCTAAGCTCCCATTTGCAGTTTAGTTTTCTTATTAGTCATTCTTTGTCTCATTAGGATCCACAATTCTGCAAGAAGAAATGATATATGTTTAAGGGGTCTAGTGCAAGCCAATAGCTATGTGCGATCACACAAACACTCACACAAGCCATTGGATGAGAGATGAATGGATTAGATACACTGGATCTTGATAAGGTGGGGCCCTCATAAATAATTCTTCAACATGTAAGGGGGTTATTAAGAAAGTTATCCAACATGTGACCCTTAAATCCCTGAAAATATGCATCCATCCATCCAACATATGATGGTCAACGTGTAAAGTTTGCAGGATTACACCTAGCTATTAGTTTGCGCCAGATATGTTCCCTATGCTCAATATTTAATATATGCACGGGTCAATTTAGGTTAAGTTTCTAAAGTTTGGATAAAAATCTAAATAGGCCACTACATTGGAGGCACATACACCATACCAGTCGGCCATCCAAACCAATATCCTAGACAAAACATGACAATGGGTACACTATTCCTTAGAACGATGCTATAAGTCCATGTGCATTTCTTTCCCCAAAAAATATATACTACCAATGTACATGGATAAATAAATGAGTAGACCATCATTAGTGTTATAAATGGGTGAATGGAGAAGTACATCAACACATTGAAATGATGAACAGTTAGGCGGGTTCTAAACAGTCAATTACATGCTACGAGTGCTTCAAGTTACCACAGTATTACGAGTAATTTGAGCACTTTCAGAAAATTGTTGAAAGTTTCAGCACAAAAAGGAAAACAGAAGACATGCAGCAAAACAATGAAGTGTTTTCCTTGTGAACATAAGTGCAAAGCACAATGATAAATGGGAAATCTTCTACAAAATTGACAAGGTAAAATGCACAATGCAAACAAACAGGGCTCTTTTATTGACAAATCTAAGCGCAAATTACATAAGCAAAAAAGTAACCTACGCATGCTCTGGTGCTTGCTTGCACTGACAGCGGGTCATATTCCCTGAATCACTTCTATCACCACAAGTTGGACAACCTGTATCCTGCAACAGTAGAACAAAACATATGAAGATTAAACAACTTGCTAGGTTTCTGTATAAAAGCGATATGTTCCACAAAAAAGACCTTCCTTTTCTCACGTGCAAAACCGAAGCACACACGCACACCAAAAAAAAATCGCAAGAGGGGCGAAGTAAGCAACTGCAACTACTGTAAGACCCTCAAGGGCAAGAGACATGTACAAAACCCACACGACGAACAAAAATGCAAAAGGAGGCATCAATCAAGCCCCCTCCATTTCTCATCACAAACCCCCCATAGGAAACCCTAAGCAACCCCGATCACCGAGAAATTTGGGGGAAAGCAGTGTGCGACGTGAAGGAGAGGGTCGATCACCTGTGCAGCCCTCGGCGGCGCGTCGGGGCGGTGAGCGGGCGCCGGCGCCGGCCGGGAGACGGCGGGGCTAGGGTTTCGTGAGTGCCTACCCAATGTCCACGCCGCGTGCGCCATTGGATTCCTCGCGATCGCCGCGGAGAGAGAGAGAGACGAGTGGAGTGGGTTTTGTGTTGCTGTTCTGTGTGTTGGTAGCGCACTAGCGCTTAATAAGGAGGAAAGGAAGGAGACAGTTGCGAGCAATCGGAAGGCCTCCTCCTCTTCCCGGGCCCACTCGCAGTTGCTGTTTCGGGAAATAGCCTACCCGCTTTCCGCGCGACGGACTTGTGGCACGCTGACATGTGGGTCTCGCATTTGTGTGTCCAAGATGTCATTGACGCGCACCAGGGGTGTACGAAACGGGGGATGTGGGGTGTGTCATGTGTGCCATTTTTCCAGTTCGAGGATCGGGCCCCACACACCGTGGGCTGGCCTGCTCGCTTTTGCCCGGCGCATCTGGACGGCACATGTGGGTGATCTGACGGCTAGGGATTATTTTAGCCTGCATGCAACAAAAACTATCTCGCCCGTTTACGCTGACTGCTGTGCCCAGATACGTTGCACGGGCCGCGTCGTGTTTCTCCGGCTTTATGTGGGCCCGTTTTTGGTAGGACCGGGATGTCTTTGCGTGTAGGTTGAAAGTCGTTAGTACATTGCGAGGGCGTCAGCTTTTGATAACGGATTTGACGGGTGGGCCCCACTCGTGGAGGTACACTTGGCCTGTCGGATGGTTGAACTCGAGGATCCTACGGTGGGCATTCGAACGCTCCATGGACGAATAGGACAAAATTGGCTTGACTGTGAGCGAGTACTGACTGGCCAAAGTGGTACGGATAGTAAATAATTAATTCGTCTTTTTCGCTATACTTATCCACATCCTGAGTGTGTACTTTTTTTTTACTCGCTACCCCTAATTAAATATTTTTGAATGGGTTAAGTGGTTACAGTATATCATTTGATAAAAATATGTATAGTTATTTCTCATTAACTATTTTTAGATTTAGCGTCTTTATAGTCTGTATACATGACATCCAGAGTGTGTACAATTTGTTTACTGAATACCTCTAGTTAAATGTTTTATAAGAGGTTAAGTTGTTGTAGTATGCTATTTTAATAAAAGTATGTATAGTCATTTTTCATTAATTATTTCTTAGATTTAGCGTCTTTTTAGTCTATGTACATGATGAGCTGTGAACAAATATAGTGAAATAGGTGGTGTTACTAATTACTCACTCCATTTATCAACGTTAGACATGTACAACTTTTGAAGCGTTGTTGATAATTACTCCCCAGTCACAAAAGAATGTTGTTTTGGATAACAACACAGCTCCTAAAGCGTAGCTTTGACCACTAATTTCTATTGTAATAGGTTTATAAAACCTAATAAAATTATACTTTTATGAAATTCCTTTTAGAAACAAATATACATATATCATTTTCATATGTTTAATCTAAACATTTAAAAAGATATCAATATTAAAAGTTTAAATTAAAAAGATATTAGTCGTTGTTCAAGGTAGCAACAGAAATGGCACAACAGAAGACAACACCGCCTCGCCTCTCGACAATCTCTCAATTTTTGACATGAGGGAATATAAAGGAAGGGTCTTTTTTTTCCACTGTAATCTAGAGGGGCTATTAGCCTAATACAATGCAAAAAACAACAAGAGTTCACTTAAATATCTACTTCAAAAGTTCAGTTACCAGTACTCCATATCCTAGTACCACTGTCCATGTTTGAGTCCTTTTTGCTCGAATTTGAGTTACTATTTTTCTTCTTAATGAAAAGATGGTTGGTTCCTCATAAGTATTTTCGTATATCTCGGTATCTAAGTTACGCAAAGTAAGAATAACTAAGATTAGGAAATTTGCAAATGAAAACAGACAGAGGCAATAGTACCACACTACCAGACTACTGATTAATACGGAAATTCGCGTTCTGGTTTTGCAGGGGTTGAGCTTTGAGGCAAGGAGATAGCTCAGCTGTATAGCATACTAATAGAGTGTCCGCGTGTTGCGGGAAATTCTATATTTTGAACGAAATAATTTTTATATTGTGTGAAGCATACGAATAAAGCTTAAGTTTTCTGAATCAACTCTCATTGGAAAAAATTCGTAGTTAGAAATGCAAAACAATTCCGCATTGCATTCCATTACTCAAAACTTGTTTGAACAAAATATCAAACGGTTGTTCAAAGAAAGAAAAAACACATATTTATATTGGGAAATTATAGGGACACATTTGAAGTTAGACAAAACAGTTATAATAGTTTAAGTCATACACACATTTGCTGTCAGAACTCAGAACCTATAATGTTTTTAGGTAAACCAATCATAACATGTCCATGAATGAATTGATTCCCGTATCAATGTGTCCTAGTTATGCGTTGCAACGGATAAAAAGAATCTTATATGAGATGAGACATGCTTCACGAGAGTGAACAGAAGTGGGAGGAGGGAGGGGTTGAGAGGCGTGACGTGGGAGAGGGACGAGTGCGCGGCAGAAAGAGCAGTTACAGTGGGAGCGAGGAAAGAGGTGACGTCGTCTCCTCCCTCGGCAGTCGCGTTGTGGTCGATAAGGAGGACCGAGAGGTCCGAGTGCGTCTTTCGCGCGCGATAGAGCTAGCCCTGGTGTATCTCCCTAGACGCGAGTAATATTGATGCCACGTGCCGACGAGACGTGGCGCACATGCTTGACACTGTCACCGACCAGCACGCTCATTCGCCGTCCACCAAGCTACACTGCTGATTTGCATGTGTGCTTGCCATCTCTTGAGAGACGGGGCATAAGCTTTACGATGCTTCCTGGAGGGCACTCGCTGAAGGACGTGACCTTGCCACGACACACATCGACGCCAAACACGAACTGACCTTTGTCCTCCACTCGATCGTCCACGAGGTCGACGTCGCTGAGGAAGACGTAGACGACGCCGTCCTCGTGCATGCTTGGGACGGGGCACATTGGCTCGAGCTGCGACAGCCCTGTGGCGAGGTAGGTCACTAGGTCTCGTCAGCCCAGAGGTCCTCGACGCGGAGCGCCGCACCCTTCTCCCACTCCCGGAGGTCGGGCGCCAGAGTCCAGGTCGTCAGGGTTACTTCATTCACGGGGCCTTTGAGGTAGTCGTCAAAGGTGGCAAACTTTATTTTCCTAAAAAAAGGTGAAAAACTTTATGACGCCACCCATGGAAAACTTTATGGCGCCACCCATGGAGCGGTACTCGTTCGAGCACCCCGCTCGTCGGAAGCGACATGGACCGAGCCCTCGTCTCGCAAGGGAGTGAAGTGGAACTCCCGGTCTGAGTCGTAGTCTTGCGCCGCGAGTATGTCGCAGATCACAATGTCGAAGAGGAGGTCGCCGGTCGGCCCAGCAGAGGCGCGAGCCAAGCGAGAACACCGTGTCGGCGCAGAAAAGGTATGTGGGCGTGCGTTTATGGAACATTAAAGCATCCGCAATAGTCTATGTCATTTGTTATTAAGAGATTGACATATCAGTATTTAGCTGATGTGGAGGAGAGATAGTGATAAGATAATATGTGCTTGTTTTCTAGATGAAGAAACAAGCAAATTATTGATATCAAGACACAAGAAATAACAAATAGCTATTGGAGACTTGCTTGTTACCTAAAAACTTGTTTTGTGTGTAGTAATTAAAGTTTTAAATACAAGCTCAAGAAACAATCCATTACAAGACTTATTTCTTTTTATTAGATTGAGTACTCTCTCTCTCCTCTTAGTAACGAGGTAAGAAACAAACTATTGTAGATGCAATAAGAGCTTTATCTTAATCATTAAAATATAAGGCATATAATATTTGCAATAGGGTTTCAACAATAATGAAAGGGTTGGAGGGTGCAGCCACCTCACTCCTCTATTTATAGTGGAGACTTAGAACTTCGAGAAGTTTTAACTTAAATGGGCTCCTGTTAAGGCCCAACACAAACGGGTCACACACGCACGTATTTTAAAGCGTCGTCTTCAACACCTCTTGACCTAAATACTTTCTCTTTGCGTGCGTCTTGCGCGGCGTTGTAAAAGGTCACCAAGGTGGTATTTGGTAAGATTACCAAAATACCCTTCTCGATCCTTCTCCAAGACCGAGTCCATCTGCGCTGGCACTTCGCCGCTGCTCATACGTGTAGGTTGATCAACGGCTCTTTCCATGTCGGCAAGTCTTTGCCATCCGGCTCCCACCGAAACCACCATGGCACTTGCACCGACTCCCGCGCCGCTTGATCAAACCAGTCGCACCGAATCGGTGTCTGTTCGGTCATCCTTGTCTATTCTCGCACCACACTTGAGTTCATTGACCTCACCGGGCATCCTACTAGTTTCAAAAAAAACCGTAAGCCATTGCCAATTGTCAATGCAAAGATAATGATCTTTTCTATGATCTTTTGCCCTTATTAATCTCTCCTCTCTTTAACATTTATGAGTAAACTCTACTAGACCTGTTCACGGGTGGCCTGACCCGCGCGACCTAGCCCGAGGTAGGGCCGGTTCGGACCGAGCTCGTGGACTTGAATTCCTGCCCGAAAGTCCAGCGAAAATACAATTAAAATAATAAAAATCTTTTTTATTCTCAAAATGAATTAAATATTATTTTTTATTTTAAAAAACTGAAATAATATTTTCTAAACGAAAATGTATCTTTCGAGATGGACTCGGGTCCGAGCTTTTTTAGGCCCTGCCCGAAGCCCGACCCTCCGTTTGACCAGGGTATAAACTCCGCGCAACTATCCTCTCTTGTATTCCCAAGATATTAACACCATATGGTCATTTCCCCCCTACTATTTTCTTGATTTTATACGCTTCTTATTCCCTACGTCCAACCAAAACACACATTATGAAAAGAAACGGAGGGCCCACGTCCACAACGTCGGGGCGGCAGAGCAGAAGTAGGAAACGTGACGCACGCACGGGCTGGCTCGTACGGGCAGTCGGCCGCGCGCCGAAGCATGCAGCCCGTACTAGATGACCGGCTTCGCGCGCGGCGCCGGCCGGCAGATGATGGTTCGCACCATAAGATCTTCCTGCGACCGTGGTTGATTAATTGTTGAAAGCTCATTATCTGACAGTACTAGTACACTGCCGCAATTAAGGTCTGTACCAGTGCTGGCTTGAAATAATTCAAGCACAAGCTTGACTACTTGTGGCAAAGTTCACACGTCGAATCGATGGCGATTCAGACCTAAGTGCTTGTTGATAATCGAACCCAGATGATTGTCGTAAATTGATGGGCATGCATGCTTAGCGCCAAATTCATACTGGCGGAGATAATTATGAATGTCATTTGCATAACATCTATTTTCAGAGATTTTACAAATTACAATGTTAATCGACGGCTCTCAAGTAAAAGCGAAAATGATAATTCTACTAGCACTTGTCAATCGGCGAGTTAACTATTAACAGCGGTTAATCGAATCAACGCAAGTCATAGCACAATAGGAGAATAAATATTTCGAAAATGTTTTCACAAAGTGGAAAGCTACTAGACGACCGAGGATTACAAAACAATACAATCATAGAGAATAAGCATTTTAGAATATTTTCGCCAAATAAGTACTCAATCGACTGCTCTCAAATATTCGTCGACTACATACTTTAGCCAGCGCCGACAATTGGGAGATTAACAATTAACAGCGGGTTAGCAAACTATTTGCAAGATCACAACACAAAGCAATTGTTGATTGCCAGTTATTGTTGTTCTTTGCTCTTTGCTCTATCTGAGGCCACCACACAGAGAGACAGAGAGAGGAGAGGCGGCCACAGAGGAGGAGGCGGCGTGGCGGCGGCTGCCAGCCGGCTGGCCGGAGGCGGCGGGGCGAGCAAAATGGAATGCCAGGAGGGGATGATCTGGGAGGCGGCGCGACCGGGTGGCTCTGAGAGGAGGTGGCGGCGGTGGGAGCGCCGGAGCAGATGCCGCGATCTTGGCGGCGACAACGGCGGCCGGAGGAGGAGGAGAGTGGGGCGCCGCGGTACCAAGGAGGCGCGGAAGGCTCACCGTGAGGTCGGCCGAGGCGGGAGGCGGTGGAGGCGGTGGCGGGAGGAAGTGATGGGGGAGGCGCCTGCAGGCGGCGATCCACAGCGTCGAGGAAGCCGATCGACAGGCGGGGAGCAAGGGAGCTTGGTGCGGAGCTCTGAGTGGCGGTGGATTGGCCGAGCAGCCGGAGGAAGGGGAGAAGGGCGGCGGTGGCACTGGCGGCCGGGAGGCGCGCCAGCGAGGCGCGGCGAAGAGGGGAGGGAGAGGAAGAGACCTCATCTTTATAGCCGGGAGAGAGAGGAAAGCAGTGGAGGCGGTGGGAACAGCGAGGCGGTGGAGATGGGGAGAGACCGGCGACGGGAGGCGAGCGCCGCGACGGCAGCGGAAGGGGCGGGTCGCGCAGACGGGCGCGCGAAGTCAGCGTCTGGCGTGGAGCTGCGGCAGCAGAGGGGCGCCGGATCCGGGAGGAGGCGGGAGTTGTCGGGCGAAGAGGACGAGCGAGCGGCGGCAGCGAGTGCGGGAGGGAGCGCACGGGACGAGCAAGACATGAGGGGAGAGGAAAGGCGGCGCGTTCGAGTGGGAGAGGAAAGAGAGAGAGTGTGTGTGGTGCGGCGGGGGACGGCCGGGGTTGGGCCAGTGGGAAAGCGGCCGGGCCGGTCACGGAGGGAGGAGAGAAGAGAGAGAGTGGGACGGGAGGAAAACCGGCCCAAGAAGAAAAGAATGGACTTTGAATTTGAAAATGGAGAATTCAAAGCAAATTTTAAATCCAGAATTTGAAAGAAAGTTTGAAATACAAACCCGAGCTTAACGGAAGCTAGGAGTTTTTGAAATTTAAACCAAAATTTGAAAATTCGAATGAAAATCGGAAACCAAGGTAATTACTATTTATCGTCTGAAAATAGGATGTTACAAAGGAGAAAACAATTACATTACTGAGCCGGAGTTCTTGCCAGATGGCTCGACCATCGATCCCGGCGCACAGGTTTACATCCCGCCTAACGCCTCCAGAGAATCCCGGCAGACGGTCAGCTACAATGTCCTTGTCCACCTTCACTCGGTGGAGGATTTCTCCTCGTTGGAGCTGTACCAGCTGTTTGCCCCCTCCAGTGACGACTCTGGGCTCCCGGAGGCCGACTCAGAGGGCTCTAGCCCGCGACGACACTTCTTCCACACCAGCACGGGGGTGGTCGACGGCTCTGTCGCCCTCGTCGGAGACGGGACGAGCAGCGCCTTGGTAGTAGGGTCAACAGTGGGCACCAGCTGTCCTCATGGAAGCTGCCTCACATGTCAGAGGTGGGCCCTCGTCCTCAGGGGGTTCCGGACACCAGTGGGAGTCGCCATCAAAGTCTGCAAAAGCCCCCCAATGTAGTTCGCACCGCAGCAGCCAGTCTGGACAGGTACTGTACCGCGTCCGACAACAGCCACTACTTACCTGCCCGCTGGAGCCAAAAAGCAAAATTTGAACGCACAAGCACCTCCTTCGTCGCCGGTCAAGGTCTGGTCGCACGCATCCTGCCAAACCGAGCCAATAGTTATAGTGCTATCTCCACCAAAGGATCCGTCCGCCCCTCTGATGTTAATCCTTCCCGATACCGGGATTGCCCCTTGTCCCGTGTCAATATATCCGCCAATTGGTCGTCGGTGTGGATCTTCGATGGCAACTTGGCCACCTCGACGCACTCCGAATGAAGTGAAAGCGCCGCTCTCAATGCTTGCTCGCCATGGAAGACCGGATTTTGTAGAGTCAGACGCCAGATCGGGTTGTCGACGAGATTGTCACGGCACCGACGCCTCGCCAGAAGTTGCCGATCACCGCCTCGAGCCGTGATTCCCGGCATGTCACGAGGCCGCTGATGTACTGCCTCGCGATGACGATAGCGCCACCACTGGTCGCTTTAGGATCGCCACGACACAGTGCGCTGTCGAGGTAGAACAAAATGCCGGAGGTGCTTTTGCGATCATCCACGCCGCCGCCATGTCCGCGCCACTGCACTCTCTTGAGTTCGGCGTCGCGTTCCCTTGGTGTAGCTAGGCCAAAGTGGAGCGCATCAACGACGCAACGGAGTAGATGCTTGACCTGCCAGTGTTCCGTCGTTGGTTCGCCATGAATTGTTCATGTACCCGATCGCTAAACCGATATCCCACGGTGTGGATTCAAGGCACGGAGGTCGCCAACCACACTACTAGAATGTGGGATCAACAGTGGATTGGAGCTCTCCTTACTCGGCTTAAGACGGCTCCATGGGCACTTGCAACGGCATTGCGTAATCATGCCACCTTTGTCCAGAGTTTTGCCGATACGCCGCTTGGCTCATGGTGATCTTCCCGCGCTTGCTTGACTTCAATGCCTAGATAGTAGCTCAATCGCCCGAGGTCGCCATCTTGAACGAAGCGCTTCATTTCCTCCTTGAATGACTCGATCTCACTTTTGGCGCCGTGAGAATCAAATCATCAACATATACGCCAGAGCACACGCTTCGCCCCTTGCCGCGTGTACACCTCGCGTTTTTCTCGCAGCAGGCAGAACTCGAAAGCGACCAAGCGGCGGCGGCCGAAGCTTGGCTCCATGCCCGAGGAGCTTGTCGAGGTCCGTAGAGTGCTTTGGCGCACTGTAGTACTTGCCGCCACGCCTAACGATCATGAATCTCGCGTTGAGCAACGAACCTCCTCCGTGAGGTCGCTGCTCGTAAACGCAGACTTGACGCCGAGATGGTGGAGCGCCACTGTGGGCCGCCATCGCTACCAAATGCGCCGCACTAATCGAACGCCGCCGCCATCGGTGCAAACACCTCATTGAAGTCCACGCCAGCTGCTGTATGCGCACTTCTAGCCACCACCGCGCCTTTGTGCCGAACCACCACCCCTTGTGCATCCTTCTTGAGCTTGAACACCCATTTGAGGCCAATCGGGCGGTGTCCACGGAGGTCCACCGCCTCCCACGTGCCATTGTCCACAATGGCCGCCATCTCCTTCTTCCATTGCGCGCCACGCCGGATTGGTGGTCTGCCTGTCGAAGGAGATAGGCTCTCTGCCGCAACGAGAAGCCATTCGTCGGTCCAAGACGCTGCGGGCTCGCAAAGATCGATGCAATTATCCACCAGGCGGAAGAGCCACGCGCCGCCATTGTCACTATGGTCGAGCCCCGACGGATGTGCGACGGCGGAGTGCAAAGGTTTCGACTTGAGCACTACCCGTGTCGTGGGTATGCTCATGGGCGCTTCGGTGACGCCACGCCTTCTTTCTTCTTCTCCGTGGACGAGACCGCAGGGATACAGAGCAATTGGCTCGCCACGCCTAAGACACCACCGACCGTACTCCACTGTGAACGCCTCTGTGGCCGCATCGCCATTCGCCTCCCAATTCCACCCTTTGGTCTCACAAACACCACGCCGGGTCACATGGAGCGCCACCCACCGGATCGCATAACCGTGAGCCTTTGGTGCCCGGTTCGACCGACAAAACCATCTTCATGCTTCGGCCATCAAGCTTTGCGCGTGCAGCGTAACTTTGACGTGAGCATCAAGAACCGAACGTGCGCATGAAATGCACACCGGTTTCTTGCCATGCCAAGCTTCATAGGGCGCCATCCTTGACGCCTTTCGCTTGCCGAACTGTTCAAGATGAACACGGCGTGCTCACCGCCTCCCAAAAGGTGCTCGGATCTCGCTTGCCTTGAGGAGACATACGCCATGGCTATCATCGTTTGATTTCGCGCCCACGACACCGCTTTTGTTGTGGCGAGTACGGTCGTGAGTCGCCGGTGAATACCCTTCTCTCGCGCAATACCGCCAAAGGTCACCGCCGGAACTCGCTTTCCTGGGTCCCGCGCGAGCCGCGGAGTTTCCTCGCGGCTTCACCTCGACGCCGCTTGGAACTTGATCGCGCTCAGCGCCCGTTCTTCCTGACAACAAGACCTACCACATATAGCGCTAGTGTCGCCGATTTAGTAGGAGAAAATACCGCCGCCGTGGTCGCCGGAGTGATTGGCCCGCATAGATCGCCGTGGATTTAGATCAAGCCGCCCTTCGCGATATTTGGCCTCCAGAGGGAACGGCGAGCCGCTGCTTGCCGACAAGGCACGCGGCCGCACGCTTGGTCGACCTTATCCGCCAGCCGAAGCCCACGCACCATGCCGCCACGCCCAAGTTTCTTCAACCCTCAAGCTCGGATGGTCGAATCGCCATGCCGCGCCACGCATCATCGTCACGCAGGCGCCAGAGCGATATCGGCCGAGCGAGCGTGAGGGAGATCTTGTACATCGGTTCACCGATCGTCCGTATTTTGGCGAGAGTTCTTCCTGATCGCGCACCTCAATACGCCATCCTCGATCAACACTTGGCACCCGACCCGCCGAGTTGTCCCAAGTCGATGATGTTGCCGCGCAGACGGGGATAAAATACACGTCCGACAAGACATGATGGCGCCCACCCCGCGTCATGAACATAATCGTGCCGCTACCGAGGATGTCCACCATTGAACCATCGCCAACTTAACCGCGTCGTGATGTCGCGGTTTAGCTCGAGAAGGCCGCGCCATTTCCGTCATATGGTTTGACGCTACTCGCGTCGAGGTACCACACGCCATCATCCCGCCGGGCCGGCAGGATTGTCGGTGTCACCCACCGCACTATCGCTGCTTCTTCGCTGAGGAAGACCCGCCACCGACATGCACAAAAAGGGCGCGCTCGGGAGGTGCGCGAGCACCGGTGAAAGAGAGGCCACTGGGCCATCATCAGGACGGCCGTCGCCTCCGCTTCTCCTCGGCCAACTGCGTACCGGGCCGTTTCTCTCTTCTTCCGCACTCCCGCCCAATGCCCGCTTTTCCGCAGATTTGCACGATCCTTGTCGATGACCTTGCCGCCACCGCCTGCGCGTGTGTCGTTGGTACCGTGCTTGGGTGGTCGTCGCCGCCCGTGGCTCCTTGTCGCGCCAGAGGCGATGGATGAGATCCTCCTCCTTCGACGAGAAGCACCGAGCCTAACTCAGCCGCCACGCCGCATAGGCCGAGTCACGGCCCACGGACCGAGACGCCCGTGTTCTCCCGATGGATAACACTCGATGTTCAGCAATGCCTCGATTGAGATCGCGACCGCATGAGCCGATCAGAACCACCCGGAGCAGCTTTGCGAACGCACCTCGGCTTCATCGATCTCATCGCCGAGAAGGCGAGGTTGTTGGCGAGGCCCGCACTCTCATTGAGAAATCAGCCACGCTTCGCCTTCCTTGAAGACGATGGTGTTGAAGTCGCTACGGAGCTTCGCTCGCCACGCCGCACCCGCCAACGCCCATCCGCATGACCTTGATCGCATCACACGCCTCGCGCAGCCTCCTTGTCGCCGATCAAACTCAAAGATCTCCGTGGGACCGAGCGAGCGATCGCCGCTAGTGCTAGCCGATCCTCGCCAGATTCGACGTCGCCGGTGCAATTGCGCCCACGTGCCTTGTGCCTACAAGTTGATGCGCATCATCACCACCCACTCGTAGTTTGTCTTCGCCAAGACGGCATCGGACGGACGCCGACGCTTCCTTGACCACGCGTTCGATGACGACCTCGCGCTCTCGACCAGTTTGTTGTCGCTGACGGCGAGGACCACGTGATGGCGACCGAGGGCGATCCCTCCGCGGAGGAGTGACTCAACCTCGCTCCACCGGAGCCGACATGGCCACCGTGATCCCGAACAAATGCTCGATACCAAATGTTGGCCGCGCTGCCTCACGCGAACGCCTGGACAACTAACACACACGGTCACCTGGATGAATCAATAAAAGGTGAACTCGAGACAAAAGTTTTTGTGCTTCTTGAAAAACTCCCGTAGCATTCCTTCTCCTTTTATTCTATATTCTATACAGAGCATTACAGAACGCTTACAAGTATTGAATCAACTTGTAATCGCCCCACGCCCGTGTTCCGCCATAACCATCGCATGTCGCACTAATGCACTAATGTTGCTTACTAAAAACATAAATCAAACAAAGAAGAATACACTAAGAAATGGAAGAACAATCAATGTGTTGATGGCTATCGCTACTATGCGAGATAAAAGCATGCAATCAAGGATTAATCAACACTTCTCAGCGGAACGACATGCTCAACTCATTCTGGCGGGGAAGTTGATGTTGGCACCTTCAATTGACAACCAAAACCTGGCAAGCATCTCACAGTTCAAGGAGGTCTTCAACACCCAACTCTCCAGGGAACATATTGTGGGTTTGGCGAGCTCTTCCGATGACAAAGGTTCGAGGAGTTACCGCTTGAGCTTCGACTTGCCGCCACACTCTACCCGAGTCCGCTTGTCCCAAGGCATAGTGGATTTACATCAATCGTTAGAGTACAATACATATTTGGTAGGATAGAGTCCAATTGGGATTACAACTTTGTACCATCTTGCCCCCAAGTCTTGTACTCTATATATACCGCCCAAGAGGCTCAATGCAATACATCCAATTCCACCCAAATCCATCTTCCTTCATGGTATCGACGCCTAGGTTTAGATCCTAACCCTAGCCGCCGCGTAAGATCGGGCGCCCGGGAGATCTATTCTCGCGGGGCAACGCCACCGCTTAGACGGCAGATCCTATTGATCCGGCCGCCATCGCTGCCGCTATCAAGCGTTAGACGAGCCTCCTCGTCGCAGTCGCTGCACCGTCATCGTCCTCCTCGTGCCGCTGGCCTCCGATCGCTGCCGCCTCCGGCGCTGCTGCCTCCCGCCGCCTCCAACTCGATTCGCCACTCACGGCCAAGACCGCCTCCTCGCGCAGGCTCGGCCTGCCGCCGCTAGGCTTTACGCCTCGCCGCCTACGATCGGTAGCCGCCACCGAGCCCGCCCCGCCGCCGCTAGTGCCGCCGGCCGCCGCTGCCCTCCACCTAGCCGGGCCGACGACGCCTCGCCGCCACCAACGCTGCCTCCTTTGTGCCGTATGTTTAGATGAAGTCTCGTGATTGATCCGAGATAAGAAGGGGAGGACCACGCTAGGTGTACCCGTGAGTTGCACATGGAGGATCCCACCGCCGCTGTTGTATCTTTTTTTTCTCCCGATCACCGATCGGGTTGAGTCGCCCATCGCCTGGCCGACCAGACGTATCTACTCGACATCGGGCGCCGACTACACGGTCTCTACCTCTTCGATCAGGCGGGCCAGCCGAGCCTCACGATGCCGAGGACGCTTTCCCGCCGCCGCCCTCGGCCATCCCGTCCGCACATCTTCATCGCCGGCTCATTATCGCCATTACGATCGGACGCCCGCCGACTTCTTCCATCGCTGCCCCGCCTCAGGCATTTCGGTCCGATCACCGACAGCGCGATCCACCCGGCCCCGTGACGTCCGCTGCCGAGTACTACTACGCCAGATCTTCTCCGAGCAACAGGTCGCCATTGCGGTCGCCTCCTGGCCGCAAAGACTACCGCCTGTGTCCCCTCGCCAGCATCTACATCGCCGCCCTCGCGTATCGACGATCGTCGCTGCAGAACCTCTTGTGCGCCATCTGCTCGCACATGGTTCGCTATACCGACGGGCCTTCATCATCGACATCGAGCGCTACCACCGCCGCCAGCATTTTGCATCAGATCGCCGCTTTTCCAGAAGGCCCGCCGACCGCTCGCCGGTAGAAGCGCCCGCCCCGCGATCGCTTTTCTTCGCCCAAAGACAACCACACCTCGTTGGGGCCTTCTCCTTGTACGTCCGGCATCGCAACACCGGTAAGGTTGCCCCGACGCGCTGTCGGGTCCAGCAACCCGCACACACCTCGCTCTAGCGGCTTGATCGCGATCGACTTCGCATCGACCTCCTGCCTCTCGCCTCGCGCGCTTCGACAGATCGCTGCCGCTTACATCCTCGACGGCCCCGATCGCGCCGACCTCAGATCGCTTCTTCCACGACGACTACCTCGACGCGCTCGCATCACCATGGCGCTTTTTTGCGCGCGCTTCATGAGCGATCGCCTCGACATCGGTAATCTGACCACGACTACGCCGACCACGGCCATCTCCAGACACAAGATCCTCGACCACGACTACTCCGCCTCGCTACGGCTACCTCGACATCGGCACAAAGGGCTACCGCTTGCTTGAGCTACTTGTTGGTTCTCGCCTCCATGACAAAGATGCGCCACGATCGACTGTTATGACGTGGGGATGTTAGCTTTCGGCTTTTCTCCGCCTCACTGCTCATGACACTCCTGCTAGATCATGGGGATGTTAGAGTACAATACATATTTGGTAGGATAGAGTCCAATTGGGATTACAATCCCTTGTACCATCTTGCCCCCCAAGTCTTGTACCTCTATATATACCGCCCAAGAGGCTCAATGCAATACATCCAATTCCACCCAAATCCATCTTCCTTCAGACACAACTCATTCTGGCGGGGAAGTTGATGTTGGCACCTTCAATTGACAACCAAAACCTGGCAAGCATCTCACAGTTCAAGGAGGTCTTCAACACCCAACTCTCCAGGGAACATATTGTGGGTTTGGCAGAGCTCTTCCAGATGACAGTGCCCGAGGAGTTACCGTCGGAGCCTTCGACCCTTGCCGCCACACCGGCCCCGAGTCCGTCGGTCCCGGCGTGCTAGTGGACGACCTCCAAGGTCGCTGGTCGCCAGTTGCTTACTATGGACTTGTCCAATTGTAGTTTCCTGAGTTGGAATGTCTGGGGTCTCAACACTCGTGCTAAGCGCAATGTAGTTAGAGAAACAGTGACCACCTTGTTGATTTGTGATCCAAATTCTATACATCAATTAGGCCACTTACGACGAGCGAAGGAGGCCCGTCACGAGGCTTAGTGTAAGGCCCAGAGGGACCAGTGGACGCTCGAGGTTCGCCCACGCGGTATGGATCCTAGTCGATTAGGGTTTCCCTGAGACATATATATTTCCTGTAAGCCGCCGCCGTTTGGGATGAGTCATGAGAGTTGTAAATCCCCGGTGTTGTAACCTCACCCCGATATAGTGAAGATTGTTGTCGGGCTCAAGCGCCGTGGTTTTTCCTCTCGACGGGAGGGTTTTCCACGTTAAATCTCGTGTCTCTCTGCAATTGATCTTGTTTTACTTCGTCGTTCCTCCGCCGTCTTTTGTAACACACCTCGCAAGCTACGATCATATGTTTGTAGGAAACTAAACTGGCTATCTATAATTGATTCAGCGGTTCCTATGGAAATATTAGGTCCATCCCTTAATGGCCTCTGTTATCTGTCGGCTTCCCAGAAGCCTGGAACTCGAGCAAAGCAGTTTATAGCTCCACAACACTCAGAGAACATTCATTTACCGCGCAGGTCGCTATTTCCGGCGGATTCCCCTCCTGGATAATGATGGTCTACAGGCCCCAAGAGGAGGCGAACAGAATTGCATTTCTTCAGGACCTACGTGCCATCCGGGGCTTCACAGTTGGCCCCTGGGCCATCATTGGGGATTTTAACCTCATCCTACACAGGCGCAGGATAAAAGCAATGAGCGTGTGAACAGACACACGTTAGGTCATTTTCGGCGGGTGGTCGATGATCTTGAGCTCAAGGAAGTCCATCTCAATGGTTGTTTCACTTGGACAAATGGGAGAGAAAGACCAACATTGGTACGCATTAATTGATAGGGTCCTCATCTCCAACGACTGGGAAGATCTATTCTTGGATTGTTTTCTTAAAGCACTACCGTCCACGGCATCAGATCACTGCTCGATCCTATTGTCCATTGTTTTCATTTTTGGTGCTAAGAAGTTTTTCCGGTTTGAATCCTTCTAGCCTAAAATTGAGGGCTTTGACTTGGCCATTGCGATATTTTGGCGCTGTGCCGCGTCAATTTCAGACTCGTTGCGGAGGCTAGATGCTCTCCTCAAAAACAGCAGTCGCGGGTAACATAGCCAACGACAAATTGGCAACGTGAGACAACAAATTGGGCTAGCAAAAGCACTCATTTGGCGGTTTGACATCGCCGAGGAGAATAGGCATCTGTCTCGGTTAGAAATTTGGTTCCGGTCGCAGCTCAAGAAGAAGAAGCTTGGGCTTTGCTCCATGGAGTGCACAATTGCTCGTCAGCGATCTAGGCTCAAGTGGCTGCGGGAGGGGGACGCCAACACCCGGTTTTTCCACCTTCACGCTAACCACCGCAAACGGCGTGGCGTCATTTCTCAGCTCAAGGTAGAGGGCGATTGGATCCATTCCCAATCAGAGATAGCTCAGGGTTTTCACTGTTTTTTCATGAACCTAATTGGCACACCAGCTCCTCGCGCACATACGCTCGACTTCGACTACCTAAATGTCCCTATTCATCATCTCTCATTACCGTATGCTCCTCCGTTCACCGAGGATGAGATTTGGGCAGCCATCAAGTGCCTGCCGGTTGAGAAGGCCTTGGGTCCGGATGGTTTTATTCTATCAGAAGTGCTGGAGCATAATTAAGCCCAACATTTTTGCGGCCATCTCCCACTTAGATCACTTGACCGGGAATAACTTCCACCTCCTTAATCAAGCTCTGGTCACCTTAGTGCCGAAGAAGCCGGGATCTCAGGAAGCAAAAAAAAATCCACCCTATCAGCCTGCTCCACAGTTTTGCCAACCTATTCTCAAAGATTATGGCCCGACGACTAGTCCCGGAGATTGCCAAAATTGTCGCACCAAACCAAACAACCTTCATCAAGGTGCGCTCCATCCAAGATAACTTCATCCTCATTAGGCGGTCGGCCCGAGCGCTGCACCAAAAAAGGAACCTTCTCAATGCTATATATTTGGCACTCCCGTGTTTCACTTGGACAAAAAAGGAAGTCCATCTCAATGCTATATATTTTCTGCACCAAAAAAGCAATGCTATATATTTGGCACGCCCGTGGACTTCGGCAAGGGGACCCCCTATCGCCGATGCTTTTTGTCATTGCAATGGACCTTCTCAATGATCTGCTGGCCTAAGCCAACCACCTCTCTTCTTGCACCAATCGGAAGATCGCGCAACATTCCCCACCGCCTATCACTTTACGCTGACGATGGATGCAACATTGTTCCTCACTCCGCGGAGATCGCTGATCTGCAGGCCTCCAAAGTCATCCTCCAAGTTTTGGGGAGGCTTCAGGGTTACACACCAACCTCTCCAAGAGCTCCATCTCCCCGATTCGCTGCAATGTTCAACAACTCCAGCTAGCAGCCTCAGAACTACATTGCTCAGTCACGGAGTTCCCATGCAAGTACCTCGGTTTGCCGTTATCATTGTGGAAGCCAACTAAGGCGGATTTCAAACCACTACTGGACAAGGTCGCCGGTAGACTGTAGGGTTACAGGGCGGTCGGCTAGTCGTCGTCAAGACCGCACTGACATCAATCCCTATTTATTCCTGTTAAGGATATATATGTTAGAGATATATTTATATTAAAGTAGAACTCTAGATTTGTTTTGGTTTTCTTATCTGTAACCTGTACTTGTGTATATATAAGTCCATTGGCCTCCTGATAATACAAGCAACAATCATAACATGGTATCAGAGCATACCTAGGGTTTGTCGAGCCGCTGCCGCCCGACTTCACTTGACGTCCGAACTCGACTCGGCGGTTTTGTTTACGCCGCCTCCACCACTGCCGCCACGGTGTCCTCGCCCTCGCCACCACAGCCGCGGTTTAAAGCCAACCGAGCTCGCCCATGCTGTGTCGATCGGGCCCGACGACCGCTTTCATCGGACCCGACGACGCTGGTAATCTTCGCCGCCACGGTCACAACCGAGCCCGACTCCTTCGGCGTTCCGGCCCTGCTCCACTTCTCGCACTGCCGCTGCCGCCGCCGCTGCTTGTTACCGCGCCGCCGCCGCTTCCGCCTTCCTCCGCTCGGACAGGCGCGGGCCATGCGCTCTCGAACTCCGCGCCGGATTCGCGACGATCCGTGAGCCGCTGCACCCGACCGCCGCTAACACGCCTCGCACCTGCCGCCGCTTCCCCACGATCGGGCCGAAGGCCGCCGCCGCCGCCGGAGAAGAAGTCGCCGAGCTTGAGCCGTGAGCCGCCGCCACAGGGGATTAGGTTTTCTCAGCCTTCGCGGCGCTTAGTTCGGCTCGCTGTCGGCTTGATAAAACAAAGCCGGCCGACCGTGGCGCCCAAAACGCCGGTTTAATCGCCGCGCCGCCCGGCCGCTTATTAGACTACATTATTTGGTCGCCAACGCCGTCGGGCCGCCACCAATGGGCACCGCTTTCTCTCTCGCCGGTGATGTTCGACGGTGTTAACTACACCGACTTCGTGTCTCACATGCGCATCCATATGCGTGGTCTTCGCTCGGGCGCCCTCTCCGCGATGTCACCGCCTGCCATGCCCTACTCCTCCGACGGCTTCACGCTCGCTATGCTCTCCGACAAATGACAAGGCTACTATTGAGGCCGCCGCCTTGCCGATTAGAATGTGCCTCCGCCTACCAAGAGGCTCGACTCCTACATGGATCGCCTAACTACCTACACTCGGGCGGTGCGACGACGACGCTTGCCGCCGTCTTTGCCTTCATCGCCAAAGTCCACCTTCGCTTTTCTCGAGATTGTGGATTTTCATCTACCGTCCGTGATGTGGACTCATCTTCGACAGCCACTTTAACCCTCCGGAGATGCCCTCACCGCCAAGAGCTCGCCAGAGCACTCTCTTCAGCAGGTGATGCTATCGTTGACGCCTTCTATGCTCGAGTTCTAGTCCGCGCCAATCGGACTCTCTTCGCACCGCCGGGTCCGCTGCTCGCTCGTGTCGCTCGGCCGCATATGCCGACTCAAGTTTCGCGGTTCACGAGTTCCTTACTTCGCCGTCCCGAAGTTCGAGCAGAGGTGTGCCCACTACTTGCACGCCACCCTCGTGTCACTCTTCCGAGGCCCTTACCGAGATACGTGCAGAGGAGACTCGCCCGAGTGGTGCCGTGATGATGCCACTCCTCCGTGCTCGCCACGACACCCGCTACACCGACTACTTCACGCCAAGATGTCGCTTCCTCCAATGGGCCGCCATGTGGTGGTGGTCAGCCTCCATCCGGCGGTGGCCGCCCTCGCGCTTCCTATCAGAATAAGGTCGGCCACATTGAGTCCCAGTACAAGAAGCAAGCGGCATCTTTCACGCCGTTCTTCCCTAGCACCGCACCGCATTTCTACATCGACGCCTCGTGATCGACTACTTCCGCGATTTCTCTCATCGAACAGAGATAGGCGACTTCGACGCCGCTTGTCGCTTCTGTGTTCTTCCTCGATGTGTTCGGCAGTTCTCGCATCGACTTTTCTGCAACGAAACCACCTCCTACAAAGTCGTATCTCCCGTGGATCTTTGATTCCGAGCATCCTTTCACATGACTTCTCATTCTTCCACTCGCTTTTGTTACACCTCTTGATTCCCCTGCCAAGGTGCTTACTACTCGATGGTACCTCTTTCTCGCTCTCGGTCGAGGACCTCTTAGCAACTCATCATTTCATGTTCCTTCTTGCTCATGTTCCTCATCTAACCATGCAACTTCTTTTTCATGGGATGACATCGATTTTGGTTGTCGGGTCATTCTTGACTCGACTCTTGTTGTGTTCAGACCGCCACACGGAGCTCGTTGGTTCTGCCTCGCGCCTTTGACTCACAGCCTCCTGGAGCTTGACTGGCTTCACCTTCCTTCCGCCGCCACCGCCGCCACTCGGCCTCTCCGCTCGCCACTCCGCTTCACCGGCTCTTTCCAAAGAAGTGGCATCACCGTCTTGGCCATCTGTGTGGCTCTCGCCTGCTGCCTTTAGTTCGTCGCGGTCTTCTGGGTCTGCCTCAGAGACGGTCTCTACATTGTCGTAATGTAAGTTAGGCAAACAAATTCGCCTTCCTTATCCTCATAGTGAGTCGTTGTCTCAACGCCCATTTGATCTTGTTCATTCTCGATGTTTGGGGTCCGGCCCTTCGTTTTGAAAGGGGTCATCTATATTATATCATATTTATAGATGATTTCTCTCGCCACACTTGGATATATTTCATGTCTTCTCGTAGTGGGGTCTTGCCTATCTACAAACAATTTACCACTATGGTTCACACACGCCTCCACTCCTATTCGTGTCTTTCGTGGTCGACTCGCTTAGCGAGTACCTCTCTCATCACTGCGCAGCCTTCCTTGGTCGAAAGGCACCCTCGCCGCCTCTTGTCCCGGTGCTCATGCTCGAATGGTGTTGCCGAGCGCAAGCATCGTCACCTCCTTGAGTCGGCTCGCAATCGATGATTACCGCCTATTCCACCTCACTTTGGGCCGAGGTCGTTTCCATCGCCACCTATCTCATCAACATCCAAATTCTCTTCGCTTCTTCGTATGCCATCCCGCTTGAGCGCCTCTCGTGGTCTCCTTCCGACTATTCTCGCCCTTCGCTCGCTTGCTCGGCTGGCTACGCTTCTCCTCGCCGAGAACGCACTCAAACCGATCGCCACCGTTGAGTGTGTTTTTCGGGATACAAAGGTCGAGCACAAGGGCTATAGGTGCCGTGGATCCCGTTGGTCGCCGGATGCGGATTTCGGAAGTGACTTTCGACGAGTCCCGCTCCTTCTACCCACGCCCCGCTCTCCTCTCGCTTCTCTCTGGAGACTCGCTTTTTTACCTTTCCAGATACACCAATCTCTATCTTGCCCTCGCCCACCTGGCCCCACCGAGTCTCCACATATTTCTCCTGTGGCCCCTCCGCCATTGTCGCCTCCTCGCGGCCCTCGCCCCCCCACTACACTCGCTTCACACTCGCCGACCTCGTATTGAGGATCTTCCGATGAGCCCTCTTCTCCCGATGTTTCATCTTCTTCTCGATGTTTCATCTTCCTCTGATGATCCGTTTTCCTCGCTACGCTCTTTGTGATCGCCAAACGATTCGACCCCGCCTGCTTTGCCTTTGCCGGCAGCCTACTGTGAGCTCGCCTCCCACTGGATGCCGTTATTCATCCCGAGTGGCGCATGCCATGGTCGAGGAGATTGCCGCCCTCGAAAGCATCGGTACTTGGGATCTTGTTCCTTCCATCTCACTCTCGCCCCATCATATGTAAGTGGGTCTATAAGATTAAGACTCGCCTAATGGCTCTCTTGAGCGCTTATAGGGCGCGCCTTGTTGCTCGTGGCTTCCAAAGGAGCATGGTCGTGACTACGACGAGACTTTTGCTCCCGCGCCCACATGACCACCGTCCGCACTCTTTCTTTCGGTGGCGCCTGTTTCGCCATCGTCTGCTTTCTCCTTGATGTCAAGAATGCCTTTTTAATGGCGAAGTTGCGTGAGGAGGTCTACATGCATCCGCCACCGGGTATTCTGCTCCGAGGGCATGGTCCGCCGCCGCCGCTCTCTATGGCCTTAAGCAAGCCCTCGTGCTTGGTTTGAGCGCTTTCCTCTCGTGGTCACCGCTGGCCGCTTTTCAAAGAAGTGATTATGATCTCGCTCTTTGTCCACACTTCGCCTTGTGGTCGGACTCTTCTTCTTCAGATGTTGATGATATGATCATTACGGAGATGACTCGAGTACATTGCCTTTGTCAAGACTCATCTTAGTGAGCGGTTCCTTATGTTGGATTTTGATCCTCTTCGTTACTTCCTTGGGATTGAGGTTACTCCTCCGATGGTTTCTTTAGGTCCTAAGAGAAGTATATTCAGATCTTCTTGATCGCGCCTCCTCATCGAACAGATCGTTGAGACTCCCATGGAGCTCAATGCTCACCTCCAACCCTCCGATGGCGAGCCTCTTTCGATCCGACTCGCCATCGCCATCTTGTTGGGAGTCTTGTCTATCTTGTCATACTCGTCCGGATATCACTTATCTAGTTCACATATCGAGTCATCTTCATTTCGCCCCACTCAGTCACTACAGCCCACCTTCTTCGAAGTTCTCGCGATACCTTCGTGGGACTATCTCTCGCTAACTCTTCTTTTCACGCCCAACTTCTTTACACTTCAGACTTATTCGATGCTACTTGGGCCGACCCTCCGATCACGGCCTATCTCTGCCATCGTGTTTTTTCTTGGTGGTTCGCTTATTGATGGAAGACAAAGAAACAGATCGCAGTTGTCCCGCTCGAGTGCAGAGGCCGAGTTATGAGCTATGGCTCTCTTGATGTGCAGAGATTACTTGGCTACGGTGGTTACTTGAGGATTTTGGTGTTTCACATTACACCGACTCCTCTCTTGTCGACAAGACAGTGCTATCAAGATGTTCGTGACCTCGTGAAGCATGAGCTCACCAAGTATATTGGTGTTGATGCTTCCTTCATGAGGTCTTGTGTGCATGATCAGGTGATTGCTCTTCAATATGTGCCTTGAGAGCTTCAGATAGCGGATTTCTTCACGAAGGCCTGCACTTTGAGCACAAGACGGCTTTACCTTTCCAAACTCGTTGTTGTTGATCCACCATGAGTTTGAGGGGGGGTGTTAGAGATATATGTGTTAGAGATATATTTGTGTTAGAGTAGGACTCTAGATTTGTTTTGGTTTCCTTATCTGTAACCTGTACTTGTGTATATATAGGCCCATTAGCCTCCTCATAATATGTAACATACCAAATATGAATTTGTGTTTCAAATGTAAGAAAATAAAAAGAAATTAAAAATTTTCTTGCATCTTGAAACCCTTGGTCATTTTTGTAATTCTTTTAAAAAGAATTATGGAAAATCAAGTTTAAATCCTAATTTGACTTCAAATCAAAAATCTTCTTGGCATAGATCTTGTGCCAAACCCTTGGAAATATTTTTCCTGAGTTCTAGGGAGGCTTGGCAACCGCTCTGAATTATCCCATGATTTTTAGAAATTATTTGATAATTTTTGGAGGCAAGTCAAATTTGGTCAAACCCTATTTCTCCTCTTCTGGAATTTCGGAGAAAAATTCAGTGCGTGAAAATCTCTAAAATTTTATGGAGGTTCCTCCCCGCTGCCAAGAATCTCCAGTTAAAATTTCATAATTTTTGAAGCTTGTTTGCTATCTCAAATGATTCCTCAAAATCGATGTTTAAATTTAAAACCTAACTGGTTTGCACTGCTCCTGTTCGGACTGGACTCGGCTCGAGCCACTTGACTCGGTCTAGTCAACTAAACGCACCGTGCATCGGCCGATCGAGCTGCTGCTAGAACCGTTGGATCAAGATCGAACGGTCCTCGATCAACCGAACGACGGAATCGCTTCAACCCACTCGATCTAACTCACTGCTCGATTTCAATCCGACGGCCGCACGACGCTGCCTCCTTCCTCCGTCTGCGCGCGTGAGCCCGCCATGGCGTGCGAGGAGAAAACGCCGCGGCCGCCCACTCCACGGCCGCTTTAAACGGCTATCTCTGCAAGATTTAATGCCCGCCGTGCCCTCCTCAGCGCCCACTCTCCAACCGCCTCCTGCGCTTCTCGCTACAAATGGCCGGGTTGACCCGAAGGGATATCGCCGCTGTTTCTCGCCATCCTCGGCTATTTAAGCTCCATTGTTTCTCCTTAGCTTCCTTTAGCACCTCCGCAACTCTAGCTAGCACTCACAAGTCCGCTGGAGCCACAGATCTTCGAGAATCCTTCTACCGCCATTGTCGGTTTTGAAGCTCCGGTGAGTCTGCAGCAGGGTTTTCTTCTTCGGTCTTTGCTTCCCTGCGCCCCCTTTACTCTATGAAGCTTAACCTCACTCAATTCGGTTCAATTTTCGTGGCTTGGCCAATTGATTCCCCAATTTCACCAAATCGCATTCTTCTTCGCCCGGGCAACTTTGGCTCTCCTCGGTGCGTCCTTTGCGCTCAGGTAACTCCTCTTTAGTCCCTAGTGGCCTGGCACCTGCTCCCTTGAACCGCAGCTGAGCGCATTTGCCGCTGCTGGCTCACTTTGCGGTCACTTCGGTTCTCTCCGGCTTGCCGGCGTTCTGGACCACCGCAGCCAAATTCATTGGTACCATTAGGTGCGCAATGATGTTTGGGACCCATTTTGGGCACTTGCTCGCACCGCCGCGGCCGGAGCTGCCGACGGCGAGCCGTCCTTCCTCGTCATTTTTGCCGGACGAAAACAGGGAGACGATTTGAACGTGAGTCGATGTGGACAGTCGATCCTAAGATATACGGCTCGGGATCGCGTTGAAGTTTGAATTCGTCGCGCGTCTCGGTCTGTGACCCGTTGGATCCAAGATCAACGGTCCCGATACGAGTTAACGTGGTTCGTTGGATCCCAGATCCACGACTCGCGTACGTGGGGGCATTCGGATCCGCCCGCGCGCTCGTATCCACGTGGACCGTTGGATCCAGATTCAACGGTTGACATTTAGGGTTTCGCACGTCGCGCTACAAGCGGCGCTGGTAGCTGGGACGCGGACCGTTGATCCAAGATCAACGCCTCGCTCGCCCACGCCATTTCAAATTTGATTTTCCAAAGGATTTATTTATCAACTAAAAAATGTGATAACTTGTAAAATGCATAACTAATTCATTTTAATTCCTTTTCGGGAGATTCAAATTTTGTGGGTTATATTTTCAACTGAACTTTAATCTAAAAATGTTTCCAACCCCAGTATAGCTCCAGAAAATTTTGCTAATGAATAGTAGTATTTTTGATTTATAAAAGCTGAGCAAAATTGTTTTGGCCATATCTTTTGCATTAAGAATCCAAATCAATTGGTTCTTGTTGCTAAATTCTTTATAAATCATTCTCTTGCTACTGTAAAATTTTTAGAATTTTTGGAGGGAGTTTACTATTGGGTCTTTGCGTTTTATTCGTTCTTATCGGTTGTTTCTCGCTTTCTCGTTTGGATCCGAAGAGCACATTGACAATATTATTGATCCTCAGCAACATCTTGACCCACAACAAACAGGCAAGCAGTTTGATCATGTTAATCCCATTATTTTTTAAGTCTAATAAATTGATTTCAACTTGTATGTATGCATTGCTATTTTGTTGTTAAATTATGGTTAGTATCCTATAGTTGCATAATCTGTATGACTTGTTTATCCTCTACTACCATGAGCCTAGGTTATTTGCTATGATTTGAGTTCGATGGATGAGCTCTTGTCATTTAGTAGAATACGAATTGAAATTGCTTAGGAATGCTTAGTTTCGGTAGCAATGGGCGATCATCGATTTTAGTCGATGATCTTGATAACACATTTATTTATTATTTCATTATGTCTAGCACTTGTGCTTTGTTACTTTGTAAAGTCAAAAACTGAAAATAAAATTGTTTTAGGCTTGGGCACAATGGTATGTTGGTGTGATCTGTTGGTGTAAATGGAATGGTGCCTAGGTCATCAAGGACCGAGTTACTTGTGTCACTAAGCTAAGCGCTTATGCGTGCTAACCACGCGAGAGGGATATGAGACCTCTCTTGACTTAGTACTTTGACGTGTGTTATCTCCGAGTCGCAGGAGGGGGTTGTGTGTGTTGTGTGAAAAAGGATATGTGTTCTTGTGTTGGGTGTGCGGTGGTGGAGATTCCGGGTAGGCTCTCCACCTCGAGGAGCATTGTAGTTGTCCAAGGCTTTACTCGCGACGGTAGTTGACCGAGGCGTTATAATGACTCCGACACAACGTATGGGTTTCTATCCATACGCTGGCTCAGAAGTTAATACACAATATTGGAAATATCTCGAGGACTTATGTTGCTCGCACACCAAAGGAAGTGTGCCAATAGCTTGGTAAAAGACTGCCCAAGCGTGGGGTACATTGGTACACCCTCAGCAGGTATAAAACTATTCGAATAGCCTCGTCCTATGTTATGGACATGCTTGGTAAGGTCGCAAGAACTAGACTACAACCTTTTAAATTAAAATTTGACATGGTTAGTATGAATGGGTAATTCATGCTATTGTTGTGGTGACTAGTGGGTTAGTCACTTCCAGGATTGTTGTTGTCATCTATCTACTGTTATATTGTTGTCATTTACGATTATTTGAACATTAAAACAGATTTGTTAACTTGCTTTTAAATGTACTACATTATTGCAAATAAAGTTTGCTTTGTGTCGAAAACGAAACATACAAATTTCTCCACTTAAATAAGCTTGTATGTAGCATATGTATAGGTCTCTTACTCTACACGAAGTCTTATGGAGTACAATTTTTGTACTCATTTGCTTTGCTTAACTATTTGTTGCAGAGGAGGAGGGTGAGCCCCAAAGGCCTCACTTTTGTGAAATGTGCTGTGGATTCGACGACTAGCTTGGCGGTCCGGTCGGTTGCCTTGTGGGTTAAAGGCACACTGATTGACTCTTTTGGTTTATGGCCATCTTATGGCACTTTTGCTTCATTGCTCAATTTCTATATGTATATGTCATTTGGCCGGTCGGCCTCTCTTTTGTAATGACTATCCTTTATTTATGTTAACTTCTGGTTTGTTGTTTTGCTTCGGTTCTATGTGAATGAATGGAATTGATGCATGAATTTTGTAAAAGGGTGTGTATACTGTATTTCTGGGAAGTATATATGTCTCGAAGACACCGGTTATTTCGTTTGTGATGCTAGAGTCAATTGGTGACTAAGCATTACAAGCCCAATAATCCGAGGTCCTCACATAATACAAACAACAATCATAACAATTCCTTCATGGCGTTCAATATGGGGGTTTGGGCTCCATAACCTGCGGGTGCTAGGAAATGCTCTTCGGATCCGTTGGCTATCGCTGCAACGCACATGACTGGCAAGACCGTGGCGGGGCCTTCCGGCACCGACCAACTTCCCGGAGCTTGCCATGTTCCACGCTTCAACCGCCGTCCAACTGGGCAATGGCGAACAAGCCTTATTTTGGTCTGCTCGGTGGCTTCCGGACGGAAGCATTCCTTCCCTTGCGCGCATCGCTAGTAAATTCAGTCCCGATTGCAATAAGAAAAGCGAACGGTCGCTCAGGCTCTTCCGAACAGAACCTGGATTAAAGACATCATGGGGCGACTGGATGCGGATTGTCATTTCAGAGTTTCTTCTGTTGTCGGATCTGCTACAGTCGGTCTGCACAACACAGGGGCTGGAAGACGTCATTCAGTGGTGTTGGGAACGCTCGGGCCAACACTCGGCCAGATCAACCTACAAGGCGTTCTTCCTAGGATCCCAAGGCTTTGGTTGTGCTGACCCAATCTGGCGATCTTGGGCCCCTTTTGAAGTGTAAGTTCTTCGTGTGGCTTGCAATATGTCAGCGTTGCTGGATAGCTGACCGCCTTCAATGTTATGGCCTGCAAAATCAAGGTTGTTGTGTACTGTCTTTCCTCATAGGAATCGCTAGACCACCTCCTTGTTGGGTGTGCAGTCACAGGCCTAATTTGGTCTCGGTTCCTCACTCGAGCCGGCTTCAGGCATTGCCTCCCGGTTGGCCACAACAATCTCCAAGACTATTGGATTTCAGTCCGTACCTTGGTCCTCCCGAAGCGTAGGAAGGTGCAGGACTCATGCATCTCTCTAGTATCGTGGATGACTGGATGATACGGAAAGAATGGAATTCCAGAGTGTTCAACAAACATGGTATGTAGTTATGACTAAACTAATTAATACTAATTAATTATGAGTAAATTATTCATCACTATTTACCCACGACACAAAATAATTACAACATATTACATGCAAGCAATCAATTAAATACGAGTAATGAAATACAAATAAATAACAACAAATTGATTACTTGTCAAAAAATTACTTACGAGTAATTCATTACATCTAAGTAATTCCTACTGAATTAATTATGATTAATTAATTAAGAATGATTAACGACGCACATATGTAATTAATCTTAATTAAGTATATTTATTTAGGCACCACTAATTAACTACGAGTCGTTACTTACCAACAAATTAATTATGGTCATGTAAATTCAACTACCCCATTTGCACTAGTGTGATTACCACTAATAAACTACGAGGAAAACAATTACGATTTATTAATTACCACTGATTCATTACCACTAAATTAATTACGACTAGTTAATTTCGACTGAATTAACTATATCTAAATCACTACCACTAAAATAATTACGATTGATTAACTACCACTCATTTTTAACCACTAACTAATTCTTACTTAAATAATAAAGCCTAATTAATTATGAATAATTAATCACCACTAATTAATTACTGATACATTAGTTACGACTAATTCATTACCTCTTAATAATGAATAGTAATAAATTACTGCTAAATTATTAACAACTAGTTAATTACGACTACAAACTACATTAATTATGACTAGTTAATTAAGACTAATTAACAACGACTACAGTAATAATGACAAATGCAGTGGATACAAAATTACCTGCCCCTTCAGGGGACCATTCTATACTGATACGGTCCTAAGAACTGCTCCAAACTTTAATCTCCAAAAAAAATTATTCCATTCTCTGTGTTCTTAGCAACGAGAATGACCAAGAGCGAGAGCGACTCCGATATTTATAGCCACGTGAACACAATTTCCACAGACAGTACAGCGTGATGGTGGTGAGAAATCCGGAGGCGCTGTTGGGCGCGGCCTTGCGGGAGCGGGTCAAGTGGCAACGCTGGGAGGGGGCCAGATAGAGCCTTGTCCATCTGCGATGTGTGCGGCACTCCGGGCAAGGGGCAGAGCCCCATGTCCGGGCGACACTTGTGCGGAGGAGGCTAGTCCGGGCGTTGGGCGTGCGGAGGAGGCTTATCCGGCGGGGGGTGCGCGGACACGGCTTCTCCGGGCGACATACACGTGGTCCGGGCGGTGGGTGTGCGGAAGCGGCGCTGTCCAGGTGGTGGGCGTGCAGAGGCAACACTTGTCGGCACACCCTTTGTCCGGGCTATGGGCGTGCGACTGAGATTAATGTCGGACGTGGGAAGCACGAAAATGCACACATATCACCTAACGGCACGTCCGTGCTGACATTTTTGGTAATACAGCGTGAGAGGCACTACTTCTGTCAAAAAATACGAGCAAACAGTGCCATTTAGACTAAAAACTCCATTTGCACACCTATATGTGTCCATCCATAGCGCGAATCATCAAGCACCATCCAACGGACACAAAAAAAAAAACGAGTACTCCGAAGCACAAAAGGCACTTGAGTTCTTCATAATAACCCTGTCCCTAATTACCTAAGCAAGTCCCAGACCAGAGACTACCCAGTTAGAATCGCCAGAATGCTATGCGATTGAGCAAGATCCATCGAATTTTGCCGCTTGCACTGTGGGGACAGAGCTTTCCTGCGCGCTCGCAGGTTAGGATTCATAGGTTCACCAGGCTCTTTGCACCATCGCAGCCAGAGGCGTAGCTAGCCGAAATTGCATGAGAGAAACACTAACACAAAAGTAATTTTGGGTTGAACTTCGAACCAGTTCAGCCGAAATTGCATGAGAGAAACACTAACACAAGAAGTAATTTTGAGCTGGGCCGTCGGGCAGGGCCATTGCACAGACGGCCCGAGGCTCAGATCCGCCACTGGTCACAACGGTAACGGGTGGGACTAGGGGCAGGCAGCCATGCGGGGAGCGGCGCTGGCCGTGGGGTTGAAGAGAAAGGGCCATATCGAGTAAAACCGTACTTTATGCAACAAAGCGCGTTGTCTTTGGCAAATCATGCTCACGTAAATGATAATATCTCTGTATTTGGTAGAGGTCTTCCCTCTGCATTCCTACTGGAAACAATATGGCAATTGCAAATTGCATGCATCCTTTCTGTCCTAGCTATCAGATTAAGTTCTTTTTGTTGGCAACAATTGTCACTGCATATTTCATTCATGTGTGATTTTAGCTGGTATAATCCCTGATTTTACGGCTTTCTAATGCACAAAATCTGCAATCTTGCAATTTTAATGGTCATTCTTGGTATAGAACAACACAAGAAAGCCAAGGAAGGGAAAAAATATTGAATCATGGGTAAGAGGAAGTCCAGAGCCAAGCCTCCTCCCAAGAAGAGAATCTGCTTGGAGAATCATGGGTATAGAACAACACAAATTTTGGCATGTAATGACACGTTTCTTTGTGTTTCAGCGATCTCAAGAATCTAGTAGGCGAGACCACATGCAGAATCTGCTTGGAGAGTTTCCAGCACAAGCTTCAATGGTACCCTTTTCGGAAGGAAATTTGTTGTCCCTGTCGGCCGTTGATTCCTTTCGATTAACCGAATCAACGGTTGATGGGGTAGAGCATCGCATGAGACTATCCCATTGCATTTTCTTCTCCACTTTTCTAACGAGTCTTAACTATAAACTACTGGTGATTGAGCTATCATAATATGCTTGACATATGCCCTTAGGTTATATGATTAGTTATATATTGTTCTTATGCTAAATTTTTAACAGATTGCAATATATGGTTTTTTTTATTTCCCTTTGAGGTGTGATTTATGATCTGAGTGTAACATACACCTGTGCAAAGCCAAAATTAAGGTTGGGAACGGGGTCTTACCATTCAGCATCTGCACTTCAACCCTTTTGGATGCGTTCTAAAAATAAAAGTCGTGAAGATCGGACACCCCCGTATCAGATCGATGTCCCCCCGGCTTAGAGAGAGGCTGGGGTGGTGGAAGAATGGCGGTGGGCGGCGGCGGTGCCGCCTGGGGTAGAGGAGGGCGGTGGGCGGTGGAGGCAGCGAAGGTGAAAAGAACCGGAGTGGTTAGGAGGTAGTGGCAGATCCGGCAGCAGTAGCCGCCGGAGAAGAGGAAGAGGGCGACGCAGGGGGATCATGTCGGAGAGGAGGAAGAAAGCCGCGATGTCATAGATTTGGAGGAGGTGCAGAGGAGGAGCTCGTTGGCGGGCCTCACCGCCGCCGAAGGCGCTGAGAGGAGGAGACGAGCGTGGAGTCGTTGGGGCGGCGACGGTAGCAGGGTGAAGTGGGTGGGTAGGGATAGCCGGATAGGGTTAGGTTGGTGATGATTGTATACGAGATAGGAAATGAATTGAGATAGTTGGATCTAAATCCTACGGACAAAATAGGTGACTGAAATTTAGAGACTTTTATGGAACTGAGGACCAGTGGTTTAAAATTTCGGTCGATTTTCACCGAAAATCAGTTGTATCGGATCCCCGGTAAAATTTCAAACCGACCCAAAAATTTTGTTTTGCATGAATTTTGTCAAATATGGAAGATTTTTTTGGCGAAATCAACCGATTTTCAGCGAATTTTTAATTCAGATTTTGATTTGAATTTTTTGGCCAAAATCAACCAAAAATTCTAATAATCGCCCATATCAGTTGTATCGGAACCCGTATAAATTTGAAATCGGTTATCGGAACTCTGGACTAGACATTCCCATATTCTCTTTTCCCTTGTGTTGTCTTGTGCCACTACTACTACACCCCGCGGGAGAGTGCGTGCGTGCTTCCTTTGCAAGTAACCCCGCGCGCGCAACCTCTTGCCCAATTCCCGTCCGTGTCTTTCCCGTAATGTATGTCTCCGTCGAATCTTCTTCTTCTTCTTCTTCTTCTTCTTGTCATAAGCTCGCGAGCGAGAAGCCGAGGAATTGAAACGAGACAGCTTGCTCCGCACGGCTCCGCTTTGCTTGCTCCGCACTCCCTCTCCCGCACGCGCTTCTCGTTGCTCGCGAGCGTCCCCTTCCATGTAAAAGTATAAATGCCACCCCGTCCATCACACACACCACACAGAGCAAAAGAAAAGAAAACGCGGCTCTCCTCAACCTTCCTCCTCTCCATCCTCAGCAAAGGCAGCAATGGCGCAGTCGCCGCGCCTCGATTCCATCCTCAGCTTCAGCCACGCCCAACCGGACCAACCCACCAACGAGGACCACCGGGAAGACGCTGAGGCCGCATCCGACAGCAGCGACGACGACGCCACAGGCACCGGCTTCGAGTTCGCCTTTGCGCCGCCCCTCGCTGCGGGCCACTCCGGAGGCGGAGGCGACCTCGCACTCGCCGACGACCTCTTCGCCCACGGCCGCATCCTGCCGGCGTACCCCGTCTTCAACCGCCACCTGCTCCTGCACAACGGCGGCGACGCCGACATGCCCGCCTCGGCCTCCACCGCGCCGCCCTCGCCGGACACCTACTGCCCCTGGGTGCCGCGCTCCGCGCCGGGCTCGCCCGCGCGGGACCCGACCTTCCCCAAGAGCGCCTCCACGGGGGAGGCGCGCCGCTGGCGCCTGCGCGACCTCGTCGGCGCCGGTGGCCGCTCCCACAGCGACGGCAAGGAGAAGTTCGTCTTCCTGCAGCCCTCCGCCGCGGCGCCATCCAAGATGTCTCAAGGCAGCAAGACGACAACAACCGCCATGGCGGAAGACAAGCAGAGCAAGAAATCTCCTCCTGCGCCGCAACACAGACAGAAGCAGGGACAGAAAAAGAAGAAGACCGTGACGGAGATGGACATGGCCACCGCGCACAAGCTCTTCTACGGCAAGGCCGGCACGACCGCCGGCGAGAGGAAGCAGCCGCAGGCGTCGTACCTGCCGTACCGGCCGGGGATCGTCGGGTTCTTCGCCAACGTGCACGCGCTCGGCCGATCGCACCACCACCCCTACTAGCCTGCCTATCTAGACCATTTCTTCTGTTGCGTTAGTTGAGATCAATTTCTCCATGATTCATTATTATTATTATTTTTGCTCCTTCTTCAAAAAATTTAGGATAATTCTGGTCAAATGGCTCGATGTAATTGCTTGCTTCGTGTGCATGCGTGTACATAAAGAAAAATCGCGCGTTTCTTTGACTGTGAACTCGTCAATCACTAGCGACTGCATCTCTGCATGCGTGCGAGTTGATTTGTCTCCTTGTGAATTAATCAATCAATCTCCGAGACCGAAGATGGAGTTGTGAGCGAAGGAGACCGCCCCTAATTGGAGCAAGACGCGATGGATCCGAGTCAAACGGAACGGGCGCTTCTGATTAGACAGGTTCGCTCGGTTGCAAGTTGGTGGACCAGAGGAATTTTCGCAGCCTTATCTGAAATCTCACCCGATCTCCACCTGCGGAAACTTCAAAACAGTATCCTAATTTAGACATGTGCAACTAAGTAGGCGCGTTGCTTTTTTTTGGATAGGTCTTCGTCTTTCCAAGGAGACGCGTACTAGGAACTGATTGGCATTCACGCGCTTTACCGTGACGCAATCAATCTACGCCATGCAAAGGGTATTGCTTATTTCATTTGGGCCCACACGCACATCATACAAATGTGCGAGTATGCCCCTTAGCCAGGGGCACAGCTACATTGGAGCATCGGGTGGAGTTGCACCCACATTTTTTTTTGTTGCAAAATGACGAGAAATCATGGATTTGGTCCAGCAGCTGGTTTATGTATAGCCGTCTTATCTAAAAACACTAGTAGGATTTCTAATCATTATAAAAGGCTAATCGTATGAAGAACAATAAAGAGAAGTAATAATTCTCTTACATCTCTATGTTCAATCTACTATTCTGTTCTTGTATTCTTGTATCGTTCTTACGATTCTGCGTTTGTCTACGAGGTAATCGCTCGGACTGGACTCGTCAGCGACGGTTCCTCAACATGTTACCAGCACGATCGACTCTCCTCGGATGGAAAGGTAACCGTCGAAGAACGACGCTCGTAGATTGAATCATTTTTTTTTCTAGATCGTTTTCAATTATGTTAATTTGGCTTTCTATATTGGTTTTATCTACGGTGCAAATCCGCTCTAATCTACCGCGAGACAACTTTAAGTTGCCGGCATAATGCCGATCGGTAATTGTATGAAAGAGCAGATGATGATTGCACCGTGGATTGTAAATCTGTTCTAATCTATCGCGAGCTGACTTGAAGTCGCCGGCCAAGTCGATCGGTGGATTGCATGAACAGTTCTCGGATGAACATTGTTTGCATGCATAGTACTCGAATGAACCGTAAACAACAAAAAAAATTGCCAACGCACGGTTTAGAGCTGTGTGCTGCCACCGCGCCCGCACGCGTAAGTGCACCGTCCTCCCGCGGCCAAAGTCGCCCCCGCACGAGGCGCCGCCTGCACGCGACCCTGTGCGCCGTCCTCGGCCTTGCACGGCTAATGCCTGAGACAAAAAAAACAGATGGATGCATGAACAAAACTCATGTCATGAACCAAAGTCCAATAGCCGAACATCTTCTCTCGTCTCACATCATGCACAACATACAATCGGGAGAAGCTACAACACGTAGATTTGCACACAGGAAGAAAACAGTATGCGCGCGGCCACGTTGCTCCCTGCGTAGGCCCGAAGTCACGCAGCCATGCTGTGCGTCGGCCGCAGCCCGAAGCCGCCTCCCGCACTCAGCCTGCAGCTGCTCCCGCACGAGCCCCGCTCCCGCACGAGCACCGCCGCACAGCCACGTCGCTGACCATGGTGTCGTGACTGGCCTGGAGCCACGTCGTAGATGGTCTGGAGCTGTACCGCCGGCCGCGCTTGAAGCCAGCTGCCTCGCACGGGCTCCGTGCCGCACGCACGGCCACCCTCGCGCATGTGTCCGCAGCGCCACCAACCCCTCCCGCACGGTGCCGCCTGCGATGCCGCCGCTTCTGCAGACTGAAGGCGCCTGCGCCATGGTTGAAGCCCTTACTCAGATAAAGTTACCGCACTCACCGCCACGCGCCTAAAGGCCGCATCGACCGGCTGTTGGCTTTTCTTTAGATCTCCTGGGTTAGATCTGGGTGTTTTGGTTTCGGATCCGAGAGAGAAGGGGGGAGAGAGAGGGTTAGGGTTACCGACCGTCCGATGTAGTGGAGAGGTTGGCCATCGCTGCGCCGGTGTAGTCTCGCACACGGCAATGATGGCGTCTGGGAAGAGGAGGTCGGCGGCGGCGGTGGAAGATCCCGTCGCTGGAGCGCCCCCTCACCGATCGGTCTAGGGTTTGTAGGTGGGGTTTGTGGCGGCACGGTGAACCTTGGTCAGTGTGCCGCCCCGACCCCCATTTCTTTTTATGTGGCGTGGCTGCATGTGGCCCACCACCATTATTGGGGCGCCCCGATCGTATGCTGAGCAAGGGGAGGCATTTGGTCATGGGCCAAATGCCTAGGATGAGATCATTCTAACATTCCCCCCTTTGATCTCAATCTATGCTTTATCTTTAATTACTTTTGACTTTACTCATTCCATCACAGATTGGTGCATAGAATGGCGAAGGCGGTGGCAAAGGCACCCAAGGAAAGTCTCGCGCGCGATGGGTAGCCGTGATGGCGAGGACTCGGCGGACACGCGCCGTAGGAAGGAAAGATGCCGCATGCGGCATCTATGAACGATGGGCCAAAAGTGCCATAGCGCCGCCGTGAGCGGCATGAGGAGGTGCATCGTGAAGACCGACACCGTCGGTAAGACCCTTTGCTCGCTCACGTCTGCACGTCGCCCAAACCCGAACACGAGGCGTGTTCCTCAATGAGGAGCGTGTTCCCGATCGGCAGCAGCGACAGCGTGTGGTACCTCGACACGGCGAGCAACCACATGCGGGATCTGGATCGGCGCTCACATCCCTCGCGAGGATGTGCAGCGGATCGTCTGCGTTGGCGGCTCGATCGTGGAGATTTGCGGCATCGGCTCGGTGATGATGGAGTGCAAGGATAAAGAGCACAAGGTACTTCGGGTATATTACATACCCGTTTAAAGAGCAACATCATCGTATAGGTCGGTTTGGAAGAAGGAGGATGCGAGATTGTCATCAACGGCCGGCGTCTTTGCGTGTGTCGATCGTGAGTCGCATCGCTTGCTCGGGCGCCACGCCGAAGCAGTATTACACTCTGAAATTGAACGTGGCGCCGATGTGCCTATTATCCAAGACCGCGACATGGCATGGTTGTGGCATGCTCGTTATGGGCATCTGAACTTCCGATCGCCGTGGTGGGCTACAGAAGATGGTGGATGGCTGCCGCTAATCGGCGGTCGGCGATTCTGCGATGGTGCGCCCTAGGAAGCAACATCGCACACCATTCCTCAGTTGCAACTCACCGTGCGAGCGTGGTGCGGGCTATTTCACGTGATCTATGCGGCAAGATCACTCCAAGCACTCCGGGAGGTAAAAGCTATTTTCTGCTGATTGTGGATGATTATAGCCGTTTTCATGTGGATTGAGCTCCTTGCGACCAAGGATGAGGCTTTCAGATGTTTCAAGAAGGTGCAGTCTTTGGCGAAAATGAGCTCGGCGCGTCTCGGGCGTTCGCTCCGGCCGGCGGAGAATTCAACTCCATCGAGTTCGAGCATTACTTGCGGCAGCACGGCATCAAGCACTTCACCCTCGCCCGTATTCACCGCAACAAAATGGCGTCGTCGGCGGCGGAACGGGGCCGTGGTGGAGATGGCGCGTGCTTGCTCAAGTATCGCAGTGCGGGAATTTTGGGGCAGGCGTGAGGCAATGCGTGACATCCTCACGTAGCGTCGGCGAAAGCCTTGATGGTCGTACACCGTACGAGGCTTGGTACAAGAAGAAGCCCAAGATTTGCATACAGGAAGAAAACAGCATGCCGCGGCCACGTTGCTCCTGCGTAGGCCGAAGTCGGCCAGGCCGCAGCCGCCTCCGCACTCGGCCTGCGTGCTCCGCACGAGCAGCCGCGCACGCCACGCCACGTCGCTGACCATGGTGTCGTGACGGCCTGGAGCCACGTCGTAGATGGTCGAGCGTACGCCGGCCGCGCTTGAAGCCAGCTGCCTCGCACGGGCTCCGTGCCGCACGCAGCCACCCTCGCGCATGTGCCGCGCGCCACCAACCCTCCCGCCGGCGCCGCCCGCATGCCGCTCGCGGCCTCGCGCGGTTGAAGCCTAGCGCTTCATGTTGCCACCGCTTAGCGCTCGCGATGTCGCCAGCCAGCCACGCTCTGCGCTCTTGGCCGCCGCATCAAAGGACTAGGGAACCTAGCTTCGTATTAAGAGCAGCGGTGAGTGGAATAATGGTAGGGTCTATTGACTTTCGAAAAAACCGCGAAAATGAGTTGTTTTTGCAAAAGGCCCCTTGAGATTCTAAAAATTATGAGGAAATATTTTGGGAAAAGAAATTCTTGCAGAATAACCCTCGAAATTAAAAATTAACATTCGAAATTTCCTTAACTAAAATTTCACGATTTAACCTTTTGAAATTGGCACTTCACATAAATTCATATTCTAGCAGAATAGGGCCTCGTGAATTCTTTAAAAAAAATAATTTTGAACTTTTGAAGCATGTTTAACTTTGTTATTATTATTTCTACCCAATTTAAATATTGTATTTACTGTTGTGATTATATGTGATTGTTTATATTACTTTTAGTCACTAAAAATAGTAGTAAATCATAAAAAATACATAGAAATTCGAGATCAAGCCATTTGAGTTCGTTCAAGAACATTATAGAATTTTGCAACCCTTTTATGCAATTACTAGCATTAACCATATGAACTATTTGAACATAAAATTATGTAGATGGGCATCACGAACTAGGAGTTTGAAAGCAGAGTATGGCTAATTTGTATAAAATTTATACTAGTCTTTAACTCGTGGTAAAATAATCGATAGCAAGATTGAAAGACTTCTACCTTTCACCCAAATGGTCTAATCCGCATGCAACTATCGCAAGATAGTTACAAGGAGTATCTCGAGATGCGACATCATGCAAGTTGCAGGAATCTAAAGCGATGTTTTAAGGAAGAACTACATCTCACGTCGCTAGTAGCGTGTCTTGGCCATGAAGGCAATGCTAGCGATTTCAAGGTAGAAGCCTCCCACAAGGAGAGGGCAAGAAGGGTAAGGTCGTGGGTCGGAACGTTATTGATGCTTTGGGTCTAAAATAGTGCAAAGGACAACATGAGGCATACTCGCCATTGCATGGCACAAATGAGCCATAGCCATTAGTTGCACTCATGGATGTGGACGACTGATTGGCCCATCACCCTCCTTTGGACATTCACGCCATAGCCGTAGTTGTATAAAATGAGAAGATCGCCATGGAGCGATTGACGAGTTTCTACATACTTCAGTTCGATCTAGTGCAAGCATTGCACTTATATATTTTCGATCACTTGTAGTTTGTTATTGTGATGCAATTTTGAATAATGGTTGTAGCTCTAAGAGGCAAACCATTAAAATTCTTATGATAAGTCATGCAAGGCCTATTTTCTAGATTTATAATATCAAGTTATGTTACGATATCGAGTATTTTATTTATGTATTACTTGCTCGAGCTACCATGCCCCCTTCATCATTTCATCCTCTAAGAAGACAGAGTGTCTCATTTCTACAAACTTTGTATATCTGTTTGGACAGTATAAACGAAAACCTTTTGACTTTTCAGGGTAGCCAATGAAATGGCAACATAATGTTTTGGGATCAAGCTTCCCAAGGTTTGGGTTAAATACTTTAGCCTCTGCAGGACTCCCCACACACGTAAGTGGTTTAGTGAGGGAACTCTTCCTGTCCACAACTCGTACTGTGTTTTAGGCACCGACTTATTAGGCACTCTGTTGAGAATATGAATGGCGGTTTTCAACGCCTCCATCCATAAACTCAATGGGAGTGTGGAGTAGCTCATCATGCTTCGCACCATATCCATCGAGAATGCAGTTGCGTCTTTCACTACTCCATTTTGGCCGAGGTTCGCTTTGGTGTAGAATCTTGAGCCACTATGCCATTTTCCTGTAAAAACCTTGCAAAAGGTCCAGGAACTTGTCCATATGGGGTATGTCGACCGTAGTACTCCCCCCACGATCAGATCTAACTATCTTAATCTTTAAGTCGTGTTGGTTTTCAACTTCAGCCTTAAATATCTTGAATTTATCCAAGGCTTCATTTCTTTCTTTGATTGGATAAATATATCCATAACGGAGTAATCATCAGTGAATGTTATGAGCGAGTCATATCCATCCACACTTTTCACGGAAAAGGACCACAAATGTCTGTGTGAATAATTTGTAGAACTCCCGTGCTTCTTTTTATGCGTCTTTCTTAATTTTCTTTACATATTTTCCTTTAATGCATTCTCGCATTGTTCTAAGTCTGAGAACTCTAATAGAGGAAGAATATCATTCTTAACTAGTCTTTCTATTCTCCCCTCGAAATATGGCCTAAACGCAGCGGTGCCATAATTTCGACGATACCTTATGAGTTCTCTGTCGTTTTACATTGCATTCTCGAGGCGAGGATATACGCTCATTCACATCACATACTGAATTCACATTTTCACGAAGTGACAATAAATAAAGCTCATCTTGTTTGATGGCAAGACCAACACATTCTTTATTAAACATTATTTCACACTTGCCATTTCCAAAATGACAATCATAACCATCATTGTCCAAATTTGAAACACTAATCAAATTCCTCTGTAAGAGGAACATAAAGAACATCTCTAAGTAAAAGAGTGAAACCATCACTAGCTCTAATGAAAGATCGCCAACGGCTTCAACTTCACTTGGACTCCATTTGCAACTTTAATGCATCTTTCTTTTCTTTGCGTAGTCCTCGTCGAACGGAATCCACAGAAAGAATTAGCAACATGAGCAGTTGCTCTTAATCAATCCACCAAGTAGATTTGAATATTGTACATACAGAGATTCATTTATAAAGGTAATAATGTTCTCACCTTTCTTTGCCATTATCATCTTTAAGTAATCGGGATAATTCTTCTTGTAGTGTCCCGTTTTCTTGCAGTGAAGACACTGATCTTTGTCTACTGCAAACTTATTCTGTTGAGGCTGATAGACAGGGTCTTTTCCCTTGTTCTTTGAGGAGTTACTGTTGAAGTTCCTTTTCTTGTTATCCTTCACATAGTTGATAGAACCACCATGTGAGGATTTAAATCTTTCTTCCTCTTGCACACACATAGCTATGCACTTTTCTAAATCCCATTTCTCGGGCTGCATGTTGTAGTTGACAACAAAGGTGTCAAACTTTTCCGGCAAGGAAGCAAAAATCAAATGAATAATGAACTCATCCTTGAGAGCCAAATCCATTGGTTTAAGCTTGGATGCCAAGTTACTCATCCTTAGTATGTGCTCTCTTATGCCACTGCCACCACCAGAGTACCTTTCTTTCACAAGCTGCTTAATCAGCTGTGTAGCATAAGTCTTTGAAGAGCGATGGCGACTCTTTATTTTCTCAAGGTACTCTGTGACAAGTCACACTCTGCGATTGAGCCCACAATTGCGAGCTCAATCGTGTTCTTTATCACGACCAAACATTTCTTGTTGGCGTGTGACCCACTTTATGATCAAGATCATATGACATTTTTATGGGAGCAAAGTCCCTCTGTTTGATCGCGCAAGCATCATCCTCATTTGCCTCCTCACCGGTGCCACAGCTCAGAGGACACGGTGTGGTGACTACCTATCCACCTCGGCTAAAATGAAGGCGAGGTCAATCTTTTTCTTCCATTCACCGTAATTGTCTCCTTTGAGAACCGGGATATCTCTGATGTAGCCCATCAAAGAATATCCTCCTGAAAACACAATCCATATATAGTGAGAACATTTATAATAACAATAACTACATGCCTTAGTTTCAACGTTGGTTAAAATTAAAACATATTATAATACTGTTATTATCAACGTTGGTCAGAAAATAACAATATCATAATTCATAACAATCCTTAAAAATTAAATTCTCCCGTTGGTTCGAATTCAATTAAAAGAATTATCTACATTTAACTTTTGCAGCGGAAACATGAAATTATTCTAAAAATAATTCATTCTCAGAAGTATTATGACTGTATACATTTAATCTCTGGAAAAATAACACGTTGGTGCAAAAATTTACAGAGATTTTATTCAATTTTTATATTGAAATTCATCAAATCCCATTTCGGATTTTTCTTGTGCTGCGACCATTTCCGTTCGGTAGGCGGCCTAGGCCTGGCACGGCTGCTTTCGGCGCTTCGGCCAAGGCATCCTCGCCGCTCCGCGCGCAGCCGCAACTGGGCTCAGGCGGGAAGCTGAGCGCCGGGCGTCGCCGCCTTCGATCTCGGCCGTCGGATGCGCATCCGACGGTCGAGTCCAGCTCAACCATGACCCATCGCCGCTTCGCACCGCTCGGTAGCGATCTCATCTGTCGAACGCGATCCGGCGGCTGGGCGGCGATTTCGCCGAACAAAACCAGCGGCGGCGGCAATGCCAAAACCTAAGTCATTTCTCCTTCTCTCTCTCTCTCTTCACACTCCGATTGGCGAAACGGCGGAGAAGAAGCGGCGCCGCCCGCGGCCTCTCGCCGGCTTGCGCTCCCGAGAGGGGCGCGTCCATCGAGCGGCTCCGTGTCGGCGGTCCTTTGCACGCCCCGCGGCTCGGATCTGTCCCGAGCATTCGGCGGCCGACGTCGTGGAGCGCCGCGAGCCGGCTCGGCTTTGTCTCCCTGCGCCGCCGACGACGACGGCCGGCGACGGCGGCGAGTAGGTCCGGCCTTTTCGGATCTAGGGTTAGGGTTAGGGTTCCCCTTTTTCTGCATTTCATTTTTTGCCGTCTAGATCTACGCCTAGAGGGCTCTGATACCATTGTTGGCTTTTCTTTTGATCTCCTGGGTTAGATCTGGGTGTTTTGGTTTCGGATCCGAGAGAGAAGGGGGGAGAGAGAGGGTTAGGGTTACCGACCGTCCGATGTAGTGGAGAGGTTGGCCATCGCCGCTTGTCGGTGTAGTCGCACAGGCGGCGGATGAGTCGAGGAAGAGGAGGTCGGCGGCGGCTCCCGGGCGGCGGCGGTGGAAGATCCCGTCGCTGGAGCGCCCCCTCACCGATCGGTCTAGGGTTTGTAGGTGGGGTTTGTGGCGGCACGGTGAACCTTGGTCGGTGCGCCCCACCCCACCTCTTTATGTGGCGGCGACGAGGGCCCACCTATTTACTGGCGCCCCCGATCAGGGCGCGAACAAAGGGGGGAGGCACCTGGGATGAGATCATTCTAACACCGGCCACGCTCCTGCGCTCTTGAGCGCCGCCACCACCTTGCAAAGGAGCCAGGTTCCCTAGCTCCTGGTATTGAAGAAGGCAGGGCAGGCTGAGTGGAATAATGGACCGGGCCGTCCCATTGACTTTCGGGAGAAACCGAGAAAAGGAGTTTTTTTTTGCAAAAGGCCCATTGAGATTCTGAAAATTATGAGGAAATATTTTGGGAAAAGAAATTCTTGCAGAATAACCCCTCAGAAATTAAAAAAATTGTGCGGAGAAATTTCTCAGAACTGACCTCGTGAATTAACCGAAAATTCATATTCCAGCAGAATAGGGCCTTGTGAATTTTTTTTAAAAAAATAAATAAATAAAATAATTTTGAACTTTTGAAGCATGTTTAACTTTGTTATTATTATTTTTACCCAATTTATATATTGTATTTACTGTTGTGATTATATGTGATTGTTTATATTACTTTAGTCACTAAAAATAGTAGTAAATCATAAAAAATGCATAGAAAAATACGAGATCACGAACTGGGAGTTCGAAGAACACTATGAGAATTTTGCAACCCTTTTATGCGAATTACTAGCATTAACCATATGAACTATTTGCATAAAATATATAGATGATTGGCATCACGAACTAGGAGTTCGAAGGCACAGTATGGCCAGAATTTGTATAAAATTTGTACCAGTCTTTAACTCTGTGGTAAAATAATCACTGATGAGCAGAAGATTGAGAAGACTCTGTCTACCTTTCACCCAAATGCGGTGTAATCCGCATGCAACTATCGTCAAGATAACTACAAGGAGTATGCCGAATTAATTGACATCATGCAAGTTGCGGAATCTAGAGATGATGTTTTAAGGAAGAACTACATCTCATAGTTGCCTAGTAGCAATGTTGGCCATGAAGGCAATGCTAGCAGTTTCAAGGTGAGGAAGCCTCCCAAGAAGGAGAGGGGCAAGAAGGGTAAGGTCGTGGGTCGCAGCACGTTATTGATGCTTTTCGGTCTAAGAAGAAGGGCAAAGGACAACACGAGGCATACCTCGCCATTGCATGCACAAATGAGCCATAGCCATTAGTTGCACTCATGGATGTGGACAACCCAGTAGGAGCCCCCATCACCCCTCCTTTGGACATCACAGCGGCCATAGCCGTAGTTGCCTAAAAGGAGAAGATCGACATGGAGCAGATTCAGGCAGAACTTTCTACATACTTCGCTGATTCGATCTAGTGCAAGCATTGCACTTATATATTTTTACAATCACTTGTAGTTTGTGATTGTGATGCAACTTTGAATAATGGTTGTAAGCTCTAAGAGAGCAAACCATTAAAATTCTTATGATAAGTCATGCAAGGCCTATTTTCTCGTATTTATAATATCAAGTTATGTTCTGATATCTGAAGTATTTTATTTATGTATTGCTTGCTTCCTGCTGCATATTAATAAAGTACCTTATATTAGAACGCGTGTGGCGCCCTATGGAGGAAGTGTGCTTAGCAGGTAGCGGCACAATAAATACCACTTTGAGAGAGCGAAATTTTTTAGTCGATCAGATCAGCAAGAATGTTGGTAGTCTTACGACAATTGCAGGCAGCGATACTTGTATAATCAGCTCAGGAAAGACCATAATTATATTCCCAATGGGCACAACTTTGGTCATTGAAGAAGCCTTGTTGTACCCAGAATCGACTAGAAGTCTAAAGGATATTCGCGCTAACTATTTCCACGTAGAAACTGAAGGAGAGTATGGTAAGGAATATCTGCTTATTACAAAGCTGAAGAAAGTAGAAAATAATATTACAACGACTTTCTTCATATGAAACTGGGATATACTACACTAATATTAAGACACATGTAGCCTATACTGCCCTGAAAACCGTATTTAGAAGCTCTAAACTTTTCTATCTCTGGCATGATAGATTATGCCGCCTAGGTCTTAGAATGATGAGAAATATAATTAACAATTCACATGAATCATGAAGATTTTGTGTGCCCTGCATGTGCCACCGGAAAATTAATTACTAGACCTTTTGTTTTGAAGGTGAAGGATGAAATCCCTGCATTCTGGACCGTATCCAGAGAGACATTTGTGGTCCTATATAGCCCCTGTTGGGGCCATTTAGGTATTTTATGGTGTTTATCAATGCTTCCTTGAAATGGTTGCACGTACATTTATTGTCTACGAGAAATCACACTTCTACAAAGCTAATCTCGTAGATAATTAACATTAATAATAATTTGCCTGATCATCATGTGAAGTCCACCAGAATGGACAACATCAGAGAATTTACTTTGAAGGCATTTGATTATTATTGTATGAAAATGGGAATTAAAGTGGAGCATTCCATACTGCATGTCCACACCCAGAATGGATTAGCAGAATTTTGAAG